>JAQQTO010000044.1:21790000-23095833 GCA_029884595.1 Ormosia semicastrata
AATTTCAAGAAATAAATAATATATGCATATAATTATTCAATAAAATAAACTATATAAGCCCTTTAATAATTAATTCTAATGTGCATAAATTATTTAACTTAATATTGCATGCTTAAGTAAGTACCAAAATTAAACATACAATTCAACAAAATAAACAGACAATCTATACACATTAAAATTTATTAAATAATTCATGTGCTAAAATAATACAATTGCTAAAACATATACAATTTTCAATCAGCACGTAAATTAAGCATATATATAACTTGTAGCACTTCAACTCTTAAGAAATGTTGATAGCATGGTGGTAGCCCAATTAGCTTTCATTCAAGAGGTCACGGGTTCTATCCTCCTAGACGCAAACTCGAGCTCGGGACCTCGCGCAGCATTTGAAGAAAGCAGCCTACCGCTGAGTCACTTCAGAATTATCTGACTAAAGTTGACGTCGTCAAATATATAATAAACTCCAAACGACACAAAGGGCCTGCGTTCCATTCGTCTTCAACCTTTAGGTCATTCGACCGATTTACCCGCATGAACCCAAAAACAAAACCTGATGTTTTCCAGCCATTTTTGACGTCAAAAACAATGTTTTAAATCATAGAAAGCTTAGAAATTCAATTTCAAACAGATTTCTGATTTTAATTTGGATTAAAAGGGCCAAAAACATAATACCCATATTCTGAAAAAATCAAAACTCCATAACAGATAAGAGCAAGCAAGGCAGAGGCATATATACAGGCTCTGATACCAAATGAAAGACTTAATAATCGATCTAAACATGCTAAGGATTTAAATAACATATTCAAATCAATACAGCGGAAGCAAAACGGATCAGGAAATACCAACCTCCCGCCATTGCTATTTGATTCACTCTTCCTCTGTTTTCAAGCTTTACATCAAACGTGTTTCTGCCTTGGCTTTCCAAACCCTCACTCGCTCAAACTCGATGGTGTTGTTTTCTGAATAGAGGAGTAGGTTTAGTGACCCAAAACAAAGAGCAACACAGTCCTTTTATAGAGTTCTGCCCATCACAGAGCTCAACGGACATGCAACAGAACGTGGGATGTGGGAGCACACGATTTTCGCAAGCAACCGTTGCTAAGAATATGGGTTGAACTTAGCCAGAAAATGGACCATATTGGAAATGAATTTCCCATGAAAATAGCAAAGCCTTTTTAAACTTAAACTAACTTCAACAAACAGAGCATGTCTGCTCCGAAGTTTAAGGGGAAATTCTATCAATGTTTACTTGAACTTTTGCATTGACAATTGATCTATTGGTTCTATGGGCAGTTGCTTATTTAAGGGATGGTGGCGATGCCTATGGGGTTGGAGCTTCACATGGTTATATTCATTGCTTTTATGTAGATATATATAGACAAAAATGAGCTGTTCTTGACTAAATCTCAGGGATTAAAATGGTTTAAGAGTCACAGAATGACGTGGGGTGCACCCAGAAAAAAAAAGTTTATTTAAGTTTCTTCTATTTAAGTTATAGAATTTTTTTATAAATAATTTCCTACCCTTATACATACCAATACCTAAGATGAATGGTTAAATATTTATTTCTTGTTGATTTTACAATATATGTTAGAAATTATAACCAACATCTAATAAATGTTTAACAACTTGTCCGAGGCTCCAGTTCCCATATTTTGGAAATTATAACCAACATTCAATAAATGTTTAACAACTTGTTACAAATAATATGGATACTGGAGTAATTCTCTATACAATATTTCCTCCCTTCTTTTAATCTGTCATTTTAGAAAACTTGTTTGATTCGTTTATATTTGTTAGTTTAGAAAATCAATGAAGTATTAATTATTTTTTCTAACTTTATTTTTGGTATTAATAAGTGAGAGAAAAGATTAATAGAGTGATAATAATATTTTGAGTATTTTAATAAATGGTAATTCAGTCAAATATAGTTAATTTTGCTTATAATTGAGGATATTCAATTATTTTCTTAATTCAAATGCAAAAACCTTATAAGATAGATAAAAAAAACAAATGGAGTAGTTAAATAGTTTAAATTTGATACTCCATCCGTCCTATTATAACTATCTTTTAAGGTTTTTACACAATAATTAATGATACTATTAAATAGTCTCAAATATATAAAAATATAGTTTAATATTATAGAAGTAAGCATAAAGAACTCAAGAAATAGAGAAGAAACTAGAGAGGAATGTTGTGCACGTAAGTATAATGCACTCAAGAAATAAAGAAGAAACTAGAGAGGAAAGAAGAATTTTTCTTTATTCTTGTATATCCTACTCAAATGTCTTACACTCTCTATTTATAAGGTCAAGATTACATAGAATTACAAGCATCATCATAATGAGATATAAAGAAGAATAATGCATATTAACATTCATATAATGAGTGTCTTGTAACATTATTATAACTATGTGACTATGGTGACATTTGGACATCCACTATTAAATATTATTCATAACACTCCCCGTTGGATGTCCATTAAGGATATGTCTCATTAAAACATTACTAGGAAAAAATCTAGTGAGAAAAAAAATCCTAGTGAAGGAAAAACGGTACAATATCCTTTACAAGGGAGCCTCATTAAAAAATTTATCAAGGAAAACTATGTAGGACAAAACCTTGATTAAGGGGAAAAAGAGTATAATTTTTCTCCCTATGTTGGAAGTATCACTTAAGAAAGAATTGTAGCATTCTGATTTTCTCCTCTTGCAAAATTTTGAAGAAATATACTTTATTCTGTCACCTTTGATATATTCTCCTTTCAGTTGAGCTTTGCAAGCAATATTTTCTTCAATTGAAATTTCCTTTTTATATATAAGACAATCCACAAGATTCTTAAATATGATGAATCAAAGCTCTTAACAAAAAAAAGTACAATTTTTCTGCCCCTGTTAGAAGTTTCACTTAAGATAGAATTGTAACATTCTGATTTTCTCCTCTTGAAGAATTTTGGAGAAATATACTTTGTTCTGTCACATTTGATATATCCTCCTTTCAGTTGAACTTTGCAAGCAGTATTTTCTTTAGTTGGAAATTTCTTTTCATAAGACAATCCACAGAATTCTTGAATATGATGAATTAGAGCTCTTAACTAAAAATATTCACAACTTCCTTTATGAATTGTCGTTATTTCTAAATGATATGAAGAAGTGAAAACTATAGATTGCTTTGTAGATTGCCATGATATAGTAATACCATCACATGTAAATAAAGAGCTAGTTTGGGATTTGACTTTATTTAGATCAAATAAATACCCTGCAACTGTATAATCAATTAGCTGGACATAGATTCATATAAATAAAATAATATCATCAATTGTACCTTGAAGATATAGAAAAATATAGTATTTAGTAATATGAATGTGTATCTCTATAGTACTAATTCATGGTACTTTAGGATCAAGATCTTTGTTATTTGCTTTAAATCTAATGATCTAACAATCATTAGTGTACTCAGTATATAATTATATGTATAAATCGCTTAAGAACTTGTTCTCTATAACTTGATAGACAAAATTTAATTTGTTAAATATTCGATCTACAGGCCGAGACAAAGTTTTACCATTCAAATATCTTTCATTTCAAATTCTTTCTTTAAATCTTTTACAACATTGGAAGAACTTCAAGCAATTTTAATAATCAACGTACATATAGCAATAATGGCAAAGTCAGTTACAAGTGTCTTTAAATAGATGCACAAGCAAATAAATTATTTTAAGAAACTTTGAAATAAATATATAATGCATATCAACAAACATTAATGCTTAATAAGAAAGTTTTAATATAATGAGAAAACAAATAAATTATTAGCATATGTAAATTAAGTTCATTGGGTGTTATTGATATTTTAAATCCTTCAAGGATTTTGATTTAGATAGTATGTATCGAGAGATCCATAAGATGCAACAACATCCATAAACATCCATTAGAACTACTCAACTTGTGTGCAAACAACCTTATCAAATATCAAAATGTAATTACATCTATTTGTATCCATAGATTTTGTACCTTCTGGGGTTTAGATTTCAGGTCCATTAAAACTTCTTCTACATTTTGAACTACAAATTGTAACATCCTTCCTATCATGTTAGCTTCAATGACTGTTTTGTTGTGGTTCTTTAGTACTTGTGTGACTTATTTGTTAATTTTTGTAATTTTCTGTGTTCGTTTGGGCGTAACGATACAGCATTGAACGTGAAAAATAGCTTATAATAGCCCAAAAATTATCTTAGACTGCTTAAATGATGGAAATTTTATTTTTAAGTCATAAATAATTAGAATGAATCATGGTAAAAATTTGGAAATTAAATAAATTAATTTGATATTTTTAATAAATAGAATAAGTGTTTACATGCCAATTAAATAGAAGAGTAACTTAGAAAATTATGAAAATTTGTGGAGTTGTTAAGTAGAGGATGAAGATTATTCTAGAAATGAATACAAGTTAGGACATATATCCGTAAGCATATTAATTTAACTCCTTAAGTTAAGTTTATATTAATTTAGGGAAAAGTAATAGAGCTTAATAGTTATCAAAGGGTGTGTAAAGATAACTATTAAACTATATGTATAGGAACTTAATGGAATGCTAGAATCTTTTATAACACCTATGGAAGTTAAAACTTATTAGTGGAAGATCAAAGTATCCATAAGAGACATTCTTATAATCAATGATAACCACATATTATTTTGTTCTTATCTTTCCTCCACCACCTCAACACTCAGAAACACATCACTTCTCACTTTGTTTCAATTATTCTCTAGGTAAAACAACAAGGAAGAAGAGAAAAGAAAAGAAACACCATAGCCACCATAATTCAAAGCCTTATTTGAAGACTTTCTAGCCATCATCTTCCAAAGCTTTAGTTAGACAATCTTACCTCCTCAACGAGCTCTATCTGGTGGTGATCTTAAGTTTATCCTTAAGCATACTTCAAATTTCTTTCTACATCATCTAAGAACTCAAGGGAACTTAGGTAGGGGTCTATGTATTTTCTACCAAGCTTTTTTTACTCTTGATATTGTGTGAGATATGATTTTTTGTTATTGAAAAGTGATTAATGAATGGTATATTGATGTTCTTGTGGATTTTGACTTGAGTATACGTTGAATCCTTGATAATATTTTGACTGGAATTGAAAAGAAATAAGATACGCTAAAATTTTGGTGTTAATTGTGAGAATACCATGTCTTAGAACTTATTATGATTGTTGAAAAACATATGACAATTGAATATTGAAGTTAGTCATCGATTATGTTACTGGATGATGCTAATCGATTATTAGATTATGATAATCGATTACCAAGTCATAGAATTGAGATAAAAGGCTGGTTACCAAGTTATAGAATAAGATAAAACATTGGTGATAATCGATTACCAACCATAGTAATCGATTATCAATCCCTTGTTTTAAGCAAACAGAGTTCTCTACTATGTGGAAAACAAATTGGATACATCTATACTATGTGATGTGATGAAATTTGATTAAGTTCACTAGGTAAAGTGACTTATGTCTATATGATGTGTATTTGATATGCTCATGAGATGAAATATGATATGCACTTGATATATCTATGAGATAAATTATGATGTGCACTTGGTAATCTTATGAGATGAATTGTGATGTACTGGAAATTGATATGCTCCTTTAAAATGTTAAAGTTGAGTTAGTAATTAATTAAAATATAAAGTACATCTTTTAAGTGCTCAAAGTTTAAAATAACTTAGACATGATCCTCGTACCCGGGGATGATCCTTAGATATTATTCCCTTATGAAGAGTAACCCATAGATCTGATAAAGGAAATGATAGTGATCGTAGATCTGATTTGGCCAATGATGGATTTTGGAAATGATTCTTGTACCTAGGGGTGATCCTAAATCTAATATTGGATATGATCCTCGTACCTAGGGGTGATATTAGATGTGAATCCTTCATGAAGGGAAATGATTCTCGTACTTAGGGGTAATCCTATATATGATTCTTTTATGGACTTGGCCAGGGTTACCTGAGGTAGTGCTGTGTAACGACAGATTATTACATATAGGATGAGTACTCAGGCTTGATAAGTAGACTATCACTGAGTGTTAGGTGGATTGACAATGTGACATGTCCTCTTTACCTATTTAAGATAAAAGGACATGAGTCTAAGGAATAAGTTGAGAAAGATAATAATTAATGAGCATTGAAAAAAAAATTAATGACATTTCTTAAATATTTGCACATCTTCTAAGACTTTCTATATAAATCATATATTTGATAATCAATATTTGCATTTTAAGCTAATTGTAAATATTCTAATGATAATGTGAGATGATTTATATGTTGATATATTCCTGATGAGTTCTATGATTTATTGGTTGATGTGCTTGTAAATCTATATATTGTCTAAGTATATGTTTGTTGTTCAATAATTAAAATTGAATTTCTACCCTTTGGAAGAAAAAGGAAATAATTTGACATTTTTCACTTTTTTATGGAATATTTAAAATAAAAAAAAAATTTGATTCCCTGAAACAGCTATAATTATTATGATGACATATGATTGTTAGAAATACTGGGAATTCTCAGAATTCTCATCCCGTTATTTTTTTTCCCATGATAATTCCAGCACGAGATTCACCCTCAGTGTAGAGATGTTGATACTGACCTAGCACTAAGTCTTTCTACACTTTTAATATCAGTAGTGACTGATTGATTTTGTGATAGGAAGCTAGTGATTATGATATATATTTTTTACCATTGTCATGTATTATATTTATGTTGTAGTTTGTATATGATGTATATATACCTATCAAGGCAAGATATGTGTAACTTGATACTGATGTACTAGATTGTATAGGATGTTGAAGCCAGTATGACTTATACATGTCATGTATATACTTGGGTTCTATAGGTGTACGCATGTTTGTACTTAGAAGAGATATATGAAATTTTTATGATACTCAAGTAGATAAATATTTAATTTCCTAGAATTCTATCAGGAGGATCAAAGGATACTATGTGGATAATAAAGAAATGAATGTTTATGGAATGGTAATTAGAGAAGGCACTAGACCATGCTCTTCATGTGAGTTAAAATTAACTCTCACAAGACTTGAGTAAGAAATAAAATTGGTATAGTTAATTAACAAGATAAATAATAGTTTAGTTGTGACGTGTCTAAGCCTAAGTGCTTCAGTGTAGTCCAGATACATGTGAAGTGTTAGTCTTGGCATGTTACAAATTCAATAACCTCACGTTTTACAAGTGAGTTTAATTCTACCTGCAAGGCATTATTCTATTTTGGCCAATCATTTATTCGTCAATATTCTTCAATGATTCTAGTTTCAGGATTTTCATTATTATTCATAATATTGCGGCTACATTAAATGCAAATATGTTATCAACAACTATTTATTTTCTATTCCATCCTTTTACACATAGAGATATAATTTATTAAGATCTCGTTATTTTCACTATTTTCAGGTATTTTAACTTCTTTTGGAATTCAAACTACTTTAGGAGTCTTACTTATGTCTCTAATTTCTTTTTCAAGAGTATTCTTTTTATGATTATTTACCTTATAAGTAATATTATTTGCTCATTCTCTTTTATGAGGCTTTGTGTCTTTGGAATCAATTGGTCTATCATGCTTTTGGTATGTTTTTGACTCATTTGATATCAATTCTAAATGGAGCATTTATTGCTAGTATAGGATTTATTTATCCTTTTTGTAATAGAAAATGCATCTAGCAATTCATTTGCTCTTATTTACAAATATCTTATTATTTGAACTTCTAGTTCAAATTACCTTATTCGAAGATCTAAATGATATCATGATGATACATTTCAAGTAATCTCCTTTTTCTACTTATTTTTTCCCATAATGTTGGGAATATCATTCATATCCAACATATATTTCAAACTTTCTTTTAAAGTTCATTTATTACGATGTGGTAGAGCAAGATTGACTATATATCGTACACAGGAAAATTATTATATGAGAGATATTTGACTTCATGTCAAAATCCAATTGTATAAAAGAGAACTTATGATTATTTGTGTCTTATATCAACAAGTGCTGCAACATGTAAAAGGCATGCCCTAAGCAAAAATTTGGAATTTTGCTCTCACATTCTGTTATTTAGCTATCAATTAGAAGCATTTGAACATAAGCAATTAGATGTTCAACATTTTACCATTGACTACACAATAATCACCAAAAGATTGAGAAGTAAATTCACTAATATTATCAAGACAAATTGTTTTTATCTAAAAATTTGTGCTCTTAATCACATAACTTGCATAATCTCACAAACATCATGTTGCGAGTTGATAAAATGTACACATGTGACCAACTGGCTTTTGGTCATAAAATATCTAAATTGTACACATGATTTATGATATAATACACAAATATTATCTTAAATACATTCTAGAAATTTAGGAATTTCAACTCTATTTTTACCTGGTGATGGCCCATTAGGAACACGCATTACATGAAAACTTATTATGTTGAAGAATTTTCTTATCCTTCAATGATATTTATGTGAATTTTCAATATTGACACATGATAACCTAACTAACCATATGTCAAATAACAAAATTATTTGGACTAGTAAACTTCTGGTTTACAATAGCATGTGTTTCAATTATACTAGTCATGTCTATTTGACTTGAAAATGAATAAAGTATAATGTATAAAATTTTGTTCATTGAGGTAACAAAATATAGTAGCTATTACGGAGACTTAAATTATTTTTGTATTGCTAGATATCAAAATTTACCATTGATATATATATATATATAGATAGATAGATAGATAGATAGATAAAGAATTGGGAACACTCATTTTTTCTTCAATCAATAAAAATCTAAGAAGTCATACCATATATATTTTATTTAAAATATTGCAAACTAGCAAAATAAGAGAAAATATAAATGTGATGATTTTAAATCACATTAAAAATATACATATGAAATGACAAATATGAATTCCAAAGAAATAATTCAACTATTCAAATCATCAATCAAGTGATTAAACTTTCTTCCAAAATATTTAATGAAAATAGACATATCTAAATGCATATTATTTGTAGGACCATGGACAAATGAATGATTTTCGCAAGCAAAATTTTGACATACGACAAGTATGACCAATGTTCTTTTATACATGCTACAACATTGAGGTAATTTTACTCTATTCAATATTCTCATTTTTATCTCCCTACTTCATTTGATATGTATTCTTGGAAGAGTTGGAACTACCATATTAATGGCTATTTTTCTAGTATGACATATTAATGGTCATAACCACGACATCTGTCATACCTAAAATTATAAAATGAAACATTCATTTCACGAAATGGAGTTCAACCCATTGGGTGGCCTTTGTGGTTTTTATCAATAACTTATTTTTGTGTTCAATCACAAGAAAACACAAAACTTGATTCAAAATATTTCTTGAAACAATTTTCTCATTTTTGCTACTATAGGAGCATATTTTAAAAGCATAAAAAGATAGGTGATGTTCTTTCTCACATTTCTTTGTTTCAAATTATACTAAGATCAAATGGATATTTTTATATTCAATAACGATCTAAAGGTGTAGTTCTTCCGGAACTATACAAAAAATCTTCATATAAAAGATGATCATGAAAAATCATTGGTTTTGAGTAATCTTTCAGTGATGCTTGAATAATAATCTGTTTTAGAATTTATTAAGAGTAACAAATTCAATATAAGATAAAATATGATATTTGTGTTAGTCAAATAAAATTGATAATAAATTTTCTATGGATGAAACACAAAAATATTTCATACTAAGGCTAAAAGGAAGGAAGCTATAGAAAAAGAACAAAGCAATGAATTAGGTTAATCCAAAGAGAGTGATAAAAAGACAAACTCTTTCAACAGAATCTTCAAGCTGATCAAGTCATTACTTATATGGTAGAGTCTTGTGTTGATAACATGTTGTAAAAGTAAGCTTAAAGAACTCAAGAAATAGAGAAGAAACTAGAGAGGAATGTTGTAACAGTAAGTATAAAAAACTCAAGAAATAGAGAAGAAACTAAAAAGGGGACGAAGAATTTTTCTTTATTATTGTGTATCTTACTCAAATGCCTTACACCCTTTATTTATAGGACCAAGATTACATGGAATTACAAGCATCACCATAATGAGATATAAAGAAGAATAATGTATATTAACATCCACATAATGAGTATCTTGTAACATTCTTATAACTATATAACTATAGTGACCTTTGGACATCCACTCTTCATATTATTCATAACATTTAATATGATTAAATTACCTTTTATTAGAAAATTGTAAAAATCAATTAACTATGAATTATTTGTAGTTATTGGTCTAGTTGAGATAATAAATTATTATGATAAAGTTAGAAAAAATTAATTAATACTTTCTTAATATTCTTAAATGACAGGTATAATTTAGGACAAAACAAATTTTCTAATAAGAAAATTATAATGGAATAGAGGGAGTATACTATTAGTATAAGAGTTTTACACTATCATCTGATTATGTGTTCATTAAAATAGTTAGACTTCCTAATTAGTAATCGTGAAAATCAAACTTCTTTAATGATTTAGAAATAAATAATTAGATGGTAGAAAGTGATAACGTGTGTAACATGTGTCAATTACTAGTTAAAATCTCTAAGGTTTCCTAGATAACATGTGTCGATTACTTGTTGAAATGTATAGGTTTTCCAATTCTACTACCCCTACAAAAAATTATAATTTTTTTTAAGCAGAAAAGGCATGCAAAGGCATCACTTAAGGGAAAGGCATCCCAACTATGTTGGCACCCCAAACCCTAACAATCATTTGTAGCACACCTTAAATTTAATAATAAAAAATATATATACAAAAAAGATGGGGAGGCATAAACCTGACCCATAAGAAAATCACCTGAACCTATAAGAAGGAAGACTTAATCTATTCCTAAAAAAGTCTTCCTTAATGAAATCCGAAAATATATTCCACCACAAGAAACCATGAATAGATAGACCATGAGAGGCCAAACTATCCGCACAAGCATTCCCCTCCTTATAAATATGAGTAATAACAAAATTCATCTGCTTTAAGAGACAAATACAATTATTCCACCTATTTTTCAACTTCCAAGGAACACCTCTATTTGATTTGAAAGCTGAAACTACCAATTGAGAGTCACACTCAAGCCAAAGGTTTTTCCAACCTCTGGAGAATGCTTGCTCTACTGTTATCATAGAACCAACTAGTTCAGCATTGAAGGAATTAGAAATACCAAGATTAGCAGCAAAACATCCAAGAGTGGCAGCTCTATAATCTCTAAAGATGCCACCATAAGCAGACCAACCCGGATTTCCCCTTGAAGCTCCATCTGTATTAGCTTTAATCCAGTAACAAGGAGGAGGATTCCATATAACTTCTTTAATTAAAGGAGCACAACTAGCATGAACTTTGACTGAGAAAGACTTAAGGATAAAGAACTCAATGATAGAAGAGGACATACTACCCTTTGATGAGTTACCCGAGAGTGACACAGCAGCAGAGATCAAGTAAGTTGCAGATCTGAAACTGGTATTTCTATTGTTAAATCTGAGGTTGTTTCTGCAAGACCAGATAATCCAAACTGAATTGACAATTGCTGCAAGGATAGTGTCTTTAACCTGATGACTCCAGTGTTTGTCGCAAACAGCTAATATAGATTTAAATGAAGTAAGATCAATGCTGCAATGAGTGATGCTAGAAATCCAACTCCAAATTTTGCTAGCAAAAGGGCATGAAAGAAACAAAAGTCCTGAAGTTTCCTCAACTTTACCACAAAGACAACACATTGAGACCATAATGCAATCTCTAGATTGTAAATTCTCATCAATAGGCAACTTTTGGTGAATTAATCTCCATAGTAAAAAAGATCTTGAAGGAGGAATAAATGGCTGCCATATCAGTTTGCTCCAATTTAAAGCATGTGCTTTTGGATTGAGGAACAAAAAAGCTTCTTTGAAGGACAAGCTACCCGAATCAGTTGAGGACCAAATTAGCTGATCTGGGCCAGGATTCATAGGAATTAAAACCTGACTAATAGCTGATCTGGGAGATGATTAGCTAATTCCATTGGAATAGACCAAACAAAATTCCTGATAAAGTCACAAACTCTTGACTGGAAGACATGATGCAAAGAAAAAGTTTTTCTGATTCAGTGGTAGTGTAAAAATGTTTTATATTTGCATCTCATGAAGAAAGTATTTATTAAGTTTTTCTAATTTTATCCTTATCACTTGGTATATCTAGTCTTCGCAAAATAGAATGAGAGACAACATTAATGAAGTGATACAATATTTTAAATATTTCAATGAAGGATAATTTAATCAAATTCAGTTACATTTTCTTAATTTTTGTGCACTATCTTAAATAACAAATATTTTTAAATGGATGAAGTAATACTCATTATAAATGAGATATCAACACAAAGATACATTTTTTTTTTTTACAGAATCAACACAAGATTCTTATATTGCCTCTTGATATATGAATTGTTCTAGTTGCATCTTCACTCTTTCGAATTGTACCATATATATTACAATAATTTTGTGGAATAGTGACCAAAATTTAGTTACAAAATTCTTTCCTTGCTAAAGGGTGTTAGTGATGGAAATTTTTTATCATTAATTAACGACCTAAAATAAGCGATAAAAAAATCTCTTGCTAATCTCTTGTTAATTCATTGCTAATACTGTTATCCTGTGTTTGGATATCTTTTTATTAATGGAACGGAACGGAATAGGTGGAAATGGACTGGAAAAGTAAGGGAATGAATGAAACATAGTTACTATTCTCTTTATTTGAAAGTTTCATTAACGAAACAGAACGAAACTTCATTACTTATGTGTTCCTCCCATTCCACCTCAATTTTGGGGAGAACAAAAGTTGGATATTTAAAGAGAAAATGAGAGAAATGGTTCTCCATGTGTTCCGTTCCCTTCCTATATATTTTAAAACTCCCAAATAAGAGAAGTTATTTTCTTTTCCCTCATTTTCTTTTCGTTCATCTCATTACTTATTATCTAAACATAGTGTTAGTAAGAGTTTAGCAAGAGATTTTATTGTCACTAATTAGTGAATTTCTTATAACCCAAAACCTCATTTTGTTTCCAAATTGAAACTTGTTTCACAATATATATATATATATATATATATATATATATATATATATATATATATATATATATATATTTGAATTGGTTTTAAATAATTTATAATCTATCTTCAACAGACAAAAAAACACTCTTAGTTATGTAAACAGTTTTTGATGGATTCCAACATGATTTATAGAAATTATTGTTAAGACTTAATTAAGAACATGTGGCCTGAGTTTTCTTAGAAGGCATAATACTAATGATTTTTAGAAGGGAACATATACTTGTACGAATTACGAGAGGCGTGTGTATATAATTTAAACTATTAAAAAATTAGGTTAAAATATATATTTAGTTCTTATAGTTTATTATTTTTTAAATTTAATCCTTATATTTT
The DNA here is from genome assembly GCA_029884595.1 of Ormosia semicastrata. Taxonomy (NCBI): domain Eukaryota; kingdom Viridiplantae; phylum Streptophyta; class Magnoliopsida; order Fabales; family Fabaceae; genus Ormosia; species Ormosia semicastrata. The sequence goes on from JAQQTO010000044.1 coordinate 21,803,533, forward strand.
TTATTTATTTTTAAATAATCCTTATAATTACAATTGTTAATAAATAAGTCTTTGGTTAGGACTAGTTATAACACCGTTAAAGAACTTGCTTAGCTCGCACATAAATTACAGTTGTGAATAATTTTCTCTCATGTCATAATCTAGTCAACGTACCATCTCACCATCTCTCTCCCACCATGTCATTCTCCTAAAATTCCTTCCAGACTTTAGCTTATCAAAATCGCATCTCACACCTCAGAATGATTCCATTGACATGGTTCCCGACAACACTCTTTCACTCTCTGTCTCTGACAGCCAAATGGAAAGCTCTGCAAACTTTAATTCATCCTTCATCAATGTCGATTTTGAGGATTCCTGCTCTTTCGGGATGATGCCTTCTACAACTTCCCCATACTCAACAACAACGCCCTCCATGATGCCACCACCTCCAACGTACTTCAACTCAACGGAGACCACGGTATTTGAACCATCCAGTTTTTCTCGGTCACCAAAGTTGGCGAGTTCGATACTGCCAAGTTGGGAACTATGAAGCACGGTTCCTTCATAATGTTTGTCGTACCCGTGTCAGATACATACCCGTATTCGTATTAGATACTCGGATACTTGATAAATATTAGTTTAATTTATTAACAAAAGTCGTATTATCGTACTATACCCGTGTCGTATTCGATACCCGTACCTGTATCCGTGCATCATAGGTTGGGAATCATCCGGTAGTTATTGGGTTTGTCATCTACAAGTAAAGGATTGTTGGATTTCTCATCGAAGGATGGTGATCACGATGGTGTGCCGGAGCAGAGGATTGTAGAGAATTGTAATCCAGCAATATTTGAGGCAATAGGTGAAGAAGAGTCATCAGGGACCTATGTCGCGAAGCTTGCAGTATTGCAGTGTTACCTTTTATCGAAGAATGGGAAAATGGAAATAGCAATCGATGATTCTCTAGACTGTATAGTTTAGTTTCTGTTTTGACCTTTATATGCTTGTCTTATGTTTTTGAATTTACTGTGTTTTTTGGTTGTGTGTAGGGATTGTGGGAAACAAGTGTAATTTGGTGAGGAAGCAACAATAATGATTGTAGAGGAATTCGTTTTATGTGATTCTTGTTTTTTATTGTTAAAGTAGTAGGAAATTTACTAGGATGTGAACCTGAGCTTTCTTGATCTCGATGTACTTGTTGTGCAAGGTCGATCATAAACTCTAATTTGGTTGGACTAATTAAATTTTCTTTTCATTTGACAAAATGAATGGGAAGTAATTTTCAGGAATACACATACACAAGTAGGAACACACACGTTATGGGAGGTAATTTTCTTTTGGAGTTAACCACCAATTTGATTCTCGAAATTTTTTTGAAATATTAATTTGGTCCTTCAAAAATTAGTAACATTGAATTAGTTATCAAACGATGATTTTTAGTCATTGTATGATCTTAATTTGGTCTCAATAAGCAATAATTTTTAAACTATTTTAACATAAAAATAATAATCATTGAAGAACTAAATTAATATAATAATCTTTTATGGACTATATATTTCAAAAAAAAATCCAGTTTAACAATGGGGATACTGCAACCACTGCATTGCATTAATTAAGTGAACCAAGCAGGGCCCGACTGGGCAAAGTTGATAAAGCCATTGTCTTAAGTCCCAACTTATTTTAGGTCTCATAATTTTTTTAATGTTATATTTATTATATATTATATTATATATTTTAGAAAATAAAATTATATATTTTTAATGATAAATCCTAATTTAAGGCTTAATATATTCTTACACTTTTTGACTCTAATTAATTTTTTTATTATCTACTTTTCCTCTTTCTTAATAATTAATTTATACTCAATAATTGTTTCTTATAATTGTTATTTTTTTCTCTCATTTTATCTTTCTATTGTTTTTCATTATCTTTAAAAATTGTTTTTTATTAATGGTCAAATGATCTTCTCAATTCATCGACATAGAGTTAGAAAACTAATTTTTTTTAAAAGTATTATTTCATTTAATAAATAAAAAAAGTCTCATTTCACTGTTTGACTTTAGACCCCCAATTACCTTAAGCCTCCCCTGGAACCAAGCTATCTCTTTCAATAATATATAGGTTCCATGCATGTTCTACGATAATAATTTTTATTTTCTACGATAATATAATATTGTAATTAAGTTCTAAAAAATCGTCAACCTGAAAAGCAGTTGAAAGGTTCAGGTTGCTATACCCATTTTTTGTAGGAATAAATACATTGATTCCTACAGCGTACCGTTCCAGATGATTTAAATTTCTTTTAGTCTCTTCACAATATTTCGTAACATGATTCATTTTGTAATTTGTATTCGCTTTGTCCAAGCATTCTTACCAAAACCAATTAAGAAAGTCATGTTTAATTGGATAAAATGATTCATTAAAATTATAATTGCTATTTATAAGATTTACTTTTCATATAGTAAACTATCAATTATAGTAGTATATCATTCATTACACTTACTTCTTACTCATGTAATGTCTTGTGAATTTTGGTCAAGCTAAATAATTATTATAGTGATAAAAATTTGTTCAAGCCAAATCAAACTCCATGGTAAGCTAATAGCCTAATACTTGCATGATTGGTTAGCTATGCACGAATTAGAATAAGCTTCTATAGCTTATGTAAATAATGGTAGGCACAAATCCAATTTCTGAATGAAATAGAATCAAACACGATTGTCAAGTAGTTTCCTTTGGAACGTGGATAAAGAGCCTTTTCTTAATGTCTCAATGGTCGATGAGGCTTTTACATGGAAGAAGAGAGTTTGGGATGGGTCCTTTAAGTCCGTTTCTTCATTAAAAAAATAGTTTGGAAAACCATTAAAACCAAAAAATCATGTTGGATAAAGGACTGGTATGTCCCTACTAGACCCAAGCCCAATAGCTTATACAAGACCCACTACTTAAGGTAGGTATGTTTGTTTTTCTGCTTATACTATTATCTCTACTTTCAATCTGAGACTAACTTGAGTATCAAAATATCTTCAAAAGTATTTCACCCTTGCCTAATGGATCACCATGACCAGTCGATGACGAGTTCTCCAGCGTAATCAGGTTGTCTCAAACCACCCCATTAGGATAGGAACAGAAAAACTTCCATCAAGGCCAAGAAACCACAACAAAAAAAAAAAGGCAATGAACTTTTCCATGTTTGGTACGATTCCTTTTCCGTATAAGCTTATCTGGAGGGAACAAAATATGGCTATCTAAGCTTTTTGTGCAAACTACATTCCGATTCAAGTAACTTGTATATGTTAAAAGGTGTCAAAAATAGGCTAACCTGACCCACTACAGGCCAAGAATAATTCAAGCCGGGCTGGGATAGCGTCAAAGTTGTGAACTAACAAAATGCTAGCTTAACCCGTCTTGCCACAGCGCCTAACAAATTATCTTTTATTTTAAAATTTATTTTTTTATATTTTTAACACCTCAATTTTATCTTTATGTTTTATCATTATTTTTTTGTATAATTAAAATTCCAATAAACTAAATATAATAATATTTATGATATAAATATTAATTTACATTAACAAAAGTAAGGGTGAAAACCCTTTACATATTATATCATATAAATTATTAATAAAATAAATAAACATTTGGCCCAACTCATTGAGGACAGGCCAACTCACATTGGATCAGGCCAAAATTAGATTGGCCCAAGCTGTGCCGAGCCAAAGTTAGGCCAACCCGAGTTGGACCAAAATCTATTTACGCTTAAATTTTGTCAATCCATCCCATACATTTTGTTGAATTATTCAAGCCACCCCAGTTAACTGTTGTTCTTGCCTAAAATTGTCGAATGGGTCAAACAAGCCAATCTAGCCCAAATCAGATCAGCCTGTATATACTGATTCAAACCATCCGGCTCTACCTATTTCGTGACAGCTTTAGTATTAGCTTGTGATCTAGCCTTCTTTTGGCTTTCTTGCTTGTAAGGGAAAAGAGCTCGTACAACCTAAAATTCTTTCAATTGTGATCTATTATTTTCTATATTCTTACTATTTACAATACATACACTTCTTTTTACACTTTTTCTAGTGTCATTCATCGTACTTATTTTTACCTATCACTTTTCTTATCATATTCTTACTATTAACAGTACATACACCTCTAAAAAAAATATGATGATCTTTTTCCGTAATCTATTATTCAATGGAGTTTTCTGTTTGGCTTTAAAAAAAAAAAGAAAATAACCAAAGGAGAGAGATAGAGGTATCTTAAGAAAGGTTACACATTGGTAAACGCACCTCAAAATGAGATATTTACGAGATCGTAAAAGTATTAGTACTTTTAAACGCTCTCTGCAAGGCATTACAATGATTGAAAACTTCAAAAAACAATCATTCAAAGTAACATCAGTGTACGACCAGTAAAAGGTAAAAAATTGAATAGGAGAAACAAGGAGATTGCATTCCTTATCTTACAGTTCCTAATCCTGACACAGATAACATTATCAGGAATTTGAACACATTAACTGGTCAAACCTTCATCCCAGTACGACCCTGCCTCAAGTTACTCCCCTACATTTACAAGCACCCATCTCTAAAAAAAACATTGATCATATCAAGTACCTGTGCAAATGAATTGCCGCAGGGAGCTCAGATTACTTACATGCTATAGATTCTGTTGAGCCTGAAAGTAGAGGGTTTTGGAGTCTCCCTGTCTTCCGTTACAAAGGTAAAAGCAGTTTCTCCTGATGTGGCAATGTTAACTCTTAGAACTCTTGGGAGTCGAAGTCGGGTTTTGATGGATACACGAGACCCTGAAGAGCTGGCATCCTTCGTATATCTTCTTCTGAATAGGTGGGGATGAACCAGTATCTCTTGTCCATCCCAAAAACCTGATACCAAAGCAACATAAATCATTATGTACAACATTATGTACAAACTTCAAGATTCTAAATAAGGACGGAATGAGAGGATCCCAGCAACCATATACATGGTACCACAGAGAATCAAAAAGGAAATATAAATAGGTCTTCAGAAAATATGAAACTCCAGGTCATAAGGACAAAACATTTCCTTCATACTCTAAAATCATAAGAGGAAGCATCTTAAGTATCAAGGCATGACTAAAATAAAAGTTTAAATTCATTTCTTCAGAGTTTCAAACTTTACAATTCAAAACATTATTTCCATTTCCACAACTCGATGTTCAAAAACTCCCCAGTGCTTCACGCACACAATGAAGCAACTGAAGAAACTGAAATACTAAACATTAATGTGAGGCCAATGAATGCATATGCATATATTTTAACATTATACACACCTGAATCAGTGTTTACAACAAAGGGTACATGACAACGTAGTTTTGCTTGGTATAATAATCTCGGACCTTTTTTAATCCCATTTTTTTTTATTCTACAGTTAATTTATCAGTCCTACATTCCTACTGGTAAAGATGGTAACAAGATTGACATGATGTTGACACCGCTAATGAGGAAAAAAACACATTACTGTGCTAATATACACAATTTAAGCAATACTAAATAAGCAGATGTGTTCTAATATTTGCAATAGAACCAGAAAATATAGACGATTCCAGTTCCTCATGCAGCGATTTTCTATTGCAGTAGATAGTTTAAATTCATCATATGCTCCAAGCTTGCCCTGCTACTTCATCTTCTTAAACTATCAACTGGACCTATATTTGCCAGTTTGGAATGTCCTATCCATTGCTTGTGCCAGTGCCAATAGCAGTTGGGTCAAATCAATTGTGCAAGGACTAAAACATTTCTTAAACTGAGCAGTGGCCAAAGTATTTGCATATTGCAGTTCCTTATTTAAGAAAATAGTGCTAAGGTCATCAACCCTAGGTGATTAAATTCCGAACCAAATGAATGTATGAAGGCAAGCCCACTCTAGAATTTTCAACGCAAATCAAGTTAATGTCCCATAGAACAATATTTGAGTACAAATATTTCTAAATTTGTCCAAATGACCACAATAAAAAATTAGTACTTTCAACGGTATACAACAATAATAATATCTAGACTCTTTTGCAAATATAAACACACATAAGAATGTTAGTATTAATGTTCAAATAAATCTACACATATTACAAATAAGTTTTAATCTTATGGCATCAGTCTAAAAGTGGTCTGCCATACAATCCGAGTCAATTTTGTTTACAACATTGGTGGCACACAGGGTGGAGACGTTTTGCTACTTCATGAGGGAAAGATGGGTGGCAAAAGAACTATGGCAAAACTACTTCATGCTAGATGGAGGATGCCATTGTATTCCAATTTCAATGAAACAAAGGACACCCAAAAATCATGAATTTCATACTTTGGAGTCTAAATTAGCAGTCAAATTACAAATATATAAAGTACTTTCTGCTATTAATATACATTTGACATTTTAAGCAAATCTTTCCGGTTTGGATTATATTAGATAGATGTTTTACAAACTGACTCTTGAACTGCAATAGGATAAAAATTCATATTGTATACAAATTTCAGAGTGAAAGAGACTCAGAATTTGTTTCCTACTGATGTATGTTCAGTCATTTGTCAAAAAACTTCTTGAATTTAAGATCCAGTTCCGGTGATCATCACAATATATTTTTTTTTTCAATTGCATTGATGAGATAGAATTAGTGCTTGAATTATCAATACGAATGTTCCAAACTTGTGATAAAACCATTTATTAAAGAATTTTTATGCAGCAGGTTTAAAACCATACATAAAGAACATTTAAAAGGAAAGAATATAAACAATGCCAATAATAATACAACATGCACAAACCTGTTCAAAATTTTTTCTATGACCAAGGTCATAACGCCATTTTGGAGTAGTTTTCTTCTCGTATGCCTTCTCACAACAAGGAACACAAAATTCCATCAGTACCCAGTATACATAAGCTATTCTTCCATAAGGATACGAATTAGAAGTATTACATAGAAGAATACAGTAATATTTTCACAACGCACAAGCGTGTGCACACACACACACACACAAGACATTTACCTCTTTGTTAGAATGACCAGTTCATGCATTATCAAGGATTGACAATTTAAATGCAACTAAATACTGTCATTCAACTAGGACCAGAACAGTTTCTTTAGGTGAAAGATAGAAAAAATATAAGGGGTCTACTTTCCCAGATCAAAGGAATAAAAACAAGTAGCATGAAAACAGAGTTCACAAGTTCTCTTTTTTAGATAGACAGATTTCCAAAGGAAAAAAGGGAAAAGAAGGCATAAAGCAATGCAAAAGTTTACCTCAATAGTGGTTGTATTAGCAGCTACCAATGATATGTGCAAGATAAGAAATCCCAAGACACTCAATGAAAAGGCCAGATTCAAAACTGCAGCTAATCGAATACTGTTATAGAAATTCAAAAATGAAACCAAAAACTAAATCAGAAACCGTGTTTCGAGAAGCTACCAAAAGCAAGAAAAGTTGTAGCAAGAGTGCCAGGTGTTCCGGGAATTTCTCCATCACTAAAGAATGCTTTGAAATGTGGCAATAATGATATAGTCACAAGAGTGGTCTCAAGAAAAGTGTAGAACTGCAATAAGATTTAACATAATAATATAGTCACTGAAAGTATTTTGGTATTGGCAGCTACAAATAACACAACAAATTCACAAACATTCATGCTATAGTTATAGTAACCGGAAAGAATATATAGGCTTATTATAAGTCAATCATATGTTTTATACTAATGATATGACTTCTGATAAAGCGATCAAAGCTAAAATATCTTTTAACGGTACAAATACCCAAAAAAATTAGTAATTACCTACCCCTAACCCAGGTCACTTGCAAAAACCAAGCACATAATGCTAGGACCCACAGTTAAAACATATTAAGCTGTCCACTAGGACTAGAGTAAAACAAAATCTCTTGTTTTACTACATTAGAAAAAATATAATTTCGTTCACCACCTGTTAGCAAGCCTCTAATTAAGAGGGTGTACACTAGGAGACATAAGCAAGCAGTGGGGGATTAGAACCAGCAGTAATGGTTATTACTATGAGTGGGTAGTTATTACTGTGAGTGGGTATAAACAGTAACAATCATTACTGTGAGTGGGTATAAATAGAAAGGGAGTTTATTGGGGAGGGGAATCAGTCTTTTGTGGGAGTTAAAAGGAAGGTATAGGGAGAGCCAGGCCTGTCAAATGTCCTGGGAGAGAGAGAGTTCATAGCAGTCTATAGAGTTGCCAAGTTTGATAGTTTTTTGTAATTTTTCCTATTGTTTCTGTCTGCCTCTGGTCTGATACAGAGAGGGGATAGTTCTATCAATAAAAATTCTACCTTTTACCTTCACTTTTTGGTCCAATTCTATCAACTAGTATCAGAGCTCCCAAATCCTGGGAATTTTTCATGGTTCAAACAAGAATGGAGACTAGACTTGACGCCTTGGAGAGAGGGTTTGAAGCTTGGAGACGCCAAGCAGAAGAAGATCGTGAGCTCCATGAGGCCAAGAGGGAGCTGTTGGAAGCAAGAACAAAGAAAACAAAAGAGGCCATTGATGAAATTGTGAGGTTAGTGTGAGGGAACCATCAGGACACATCCCTGGGGAACCGAGCAAGTAACGCAGAGACCAAAGGGGAGAGAACGGTTCGAGGACCAAGATTTGAGGAAGGGGAGAATTAGTGAAGGAAACTAAAAATTCCTTTGTTCTTGGGAGATGATGTGTATGGGTGGGTAAATCGCGTAGAGAGATATTTTCAGGTGAGAAGTGTGGCAGGGGAGGAATGGCTGCGTGCTGTAATGGTGGCCATGGAGGGTCGAGGGCTAAGCTAGTTTCAATGGTGGGATTCTAGCACACAAAATGCAACTTGGGAGGCTTTTCGCACTGCTATAATCAGAAGGTTTCAACGAGCCATGATTCAGAATCCATATGAGATTCTTCTTGGGCTGAAGTAGAGTGGTACTGTAGAGGAATTCAGGGAGGCTTTTGAGTTATATGCAAGGCTTTTGAGGAATATTGATCAAGAATATCTTCGTGGGATTTTCTTGAATGGAAAGGAGGTACGTGCAAAGTTGAAGTTGCGTTCTGTTGGAACCTTGTTTGAATTGATGGACTTAGCTCGATTGATGAGAAGAATTGGGTATTATGCACGGGAGGTGTAGGGGACAACTCGAAGTCTGGAGGGAACTACAGAGGGTTTCAATCAACCAGAACGACTTCGGTGGAGCTGGGACCAAGATCAATTGCTAATCCAGGTCCTTGAGGAACAACATCTAGTATTGGCTCTACAATCAATAGACCCAATACTGCTGCTAGGATACTCGAGGTCAGCATAGTCAGTACGAGAGGAAGAAATTTCATGCACTTGTCTGAAACTGAGCTGTAAGATAAGAGAAAAAAGGGGTTATGTTTCTGCTGTGATGAGAAGTATGGGCCGGAACGTGTGCAAGAATAAGTAGCTCCATGTCATGTTAATAGGAGAAGTTGGGGGTGAAGAAAAGGAAGAAGAATTAGAAATTCAGGAAGAATTGGAGATGGAGGACAAAGCACTTCAATTGTTAATCCACAGCATTATGGGTCTTACTTCAAAAAAATCCCTAAAACTATGGGGTGAAGTAAAGGGAAGGAAGGTTATGGTTTTGGTGGATTGTGGAGCATCTCATAATTTCATCTCGGACAAGATAGTGGAGGAACTCCAATTACCAGTGATAGAGACCCCAACATACCATGTAGAGGTGGGAGATGGACAAAAGGTTAAATGTAAAGGGGCTTGTCAAGGTGCGGTGTTACTGTTGCAAGGGCTAGAGGTTAAGCACGATTTCTTCCTATTTGGCCGAGGAGGTGCGGATAAAGTGTTGGGCATGGAATGGTTGGAAGGTTTGGGGGAGATAAGAGCAACCTTCAAGGATCTCACCTTGAAAATTGAAGATAAAGGAAGAACATGGACTATTAGGGAGGAACCAGCCTTGTCTAAATCAGTCACTTCTCTTAAATCAATGCAGGCACTAAAGGATGATGGGTAGGGGTTTTATATTGAGTACAAGGCAATGATAGGTCTAACTTTGCAAGAAATCTCTGTTTCGGATGACATAGCAGGAGTTTTACATGATTTTGAGGATTTGTTTCAAGAGCCACAAGGTCTACCTCCATCTTGTAGGCATGATCATGCTATTACCTTACGAAAAGGAGCCAATATTCCCAACTTGCATCCATACAGATATCCTCATTACCAAAAAGCTGAAATAGAAAAATTGGTAGATGAAATGCTAACTACTGGGATCATAAGACCAAATGTAAGCTCCTATTCTAGTCCTATTATCTTAGTTAAAAAGAAAAATGGGGGATGGCGATTTTTTGTTGATTATTGGGCTCTCAATAAGATAACAGTGTCGGATAAGTTTCCAATTCCAATAATAGATGAGTTGCTAGATGAATTAGGTGGAGCTTCCATTTTTTCCAAGCTAGACCTTAAATCGGGATACCACCAAATTAGAATGCAGGAGGAAGATATGCTTAAGATGGCCTTTCATACCCATGAAGGGCATTACGAGTTTTTAGTCATTCCCTTCGGTTTGACCAATGCCCCTTCAACTTTTCAAGCGTTGATGAATGAAATGTTGAGACCATTTTTAAGAAGATTTGTTTTGGTTTTTTTTTATCATATCCTTGTTTACAGCAAGGAGCTCACACTTATCATTTGAGGGTAATATTGCAATTGTTGAGAGAGCATAAATTGTTTGTCAACAAGAAGAAATGTAGCTTTGGACAGCTTCAAATTGAATATTTGGGGCACATTATTTCAAGTCACGGAGTTTTAGCAGACCCAAAGAATATTGAGGCAATGTTACAGTGGCCAGTTCCTACTAATGTTAAAGGGCTGAGGGGTTTTTTAGGACTCACCAGTTACTATCGGAAGTTTGTCAACAGATATGGCCAAATTGCAAAGCCTTTCACTGAGTTGCCCAAAAAAGACCGCTTCCATTGGAGTCAAGAGGCACAGGAAGCATTAGATACTTTAAGGGTGGCTATGACTACACTCCCTATATTAGCAGTTCCTGATTTCTCCAAGACCTTTGTTTTAGAAACAGATGCCTCAAGTAAAGGATTGGGGGTTGTTTTACTACAAGAGGACAAACCTATTGCTTATTTCAGTCAAGGTTTATTAGAGAGGGCTCAACTGAAGTCAGTATATGAAAGGGAACTCATGGGCCATTGTCATGGCAGTCCAAAAATGGCAACACTACTTAATAGGAAGACCTTTCATTATACATACTGACCAACGCAGTTTGAAATTCCTTTCAAAACAGTGTTTAATGGGAGAAGAATAGTACAAATGGACATCCAAGTTGTTGGGGTTCGACTTTGAGATTAGATATAAGCCTGGTTGTGCTAATAGAGTAGTTGATGCTCCCAATAGGAAAATGATTTTTACCACTCTATCTATGGTGCATTTCAGCGACCTAGATACATTGGATGAGGAATTGCAGGCTGATGAGAAACTGAAGTTCATCATGCAAGAACTTATTCACAACTCAAGTTCACACCCGAGCTATCAGCTGGTGGGCGGAAGACTTTTGTATAAGGGTAGACTAGTTTTACCAAAGCAATCCACCAGAATTCCTCTTCTTTTTGTCTGAGTTTTCATAGCTCTGCATTGGGAGGTCATTCTGGTTTCTTCCGGATATACAAAAGGATTGCTAATCTGGTTTATTGGGAATGAATGTGTGGGGATATTCAGTGGTTTGTTTCAACTTGTGATGTGTGTCAACGGAATAAATACCAAACCTTGTCACCATCAAGTCTTTTACAGCCATTACCCATCCCTACTCATACCTAGTCTGACATCTCGATAGATTTTATTGGGGGACTGCCTAAAGCTTAGGGAAAGGACACAACCATGGTGGTAGTTGATCGACTAACTAAATATGCTCATTTCGTGGCTGTGTCCCATCCTTTCTCAACTAAGGAAGTGGCATAAATATTCATTAAGGAGGTGGTTCGTTTACATGGATTTCCGATCTCAATTGTTTAGGATAGGGATAAGGTGTTTCTCAGTCATTTCTAGACTGAGCTGTTCAAACAGGCCGGAACTCACCTAAAATTTAGTTTTGCCTACCATCCTTAGATAGATGGACAAACAGAGGTTGTGAATCGTTGCTTGGAAACTTACTTACGGTATTTAACTGGAACTAAGCCAAAATGGTGGCCTAGGTGGTTAAGTTGGGCACAATTTTGATTCAACACCAACTACAATTGCTCTACTAAAACTACTCTCTTTAAAGCCCTTTATGGCAGGGATCCTCCATTACTATTCCGAGGAGCCACATTTCCCTTTGCAGTGGAAGAAGTCAATCAGTTAACTAAGGAGAGGGATCTTATGTTAGAGAAGCTAAAGGAGAATTTGTTGAAAGCACAAAACAGGATGAGTGTAGGCTAACAAACACCGGAGAGAAGTTGTTTTTCAAGTGGGAGATTGGGTTTACTTGAAACTTCAACCCTACATACTCAGATCTCTAGCTAAACAAGTCAATGAGAAGTTGAGTTCTAGATTTTATGGACCATATCAGATTAGGGACAGAGTTGGGGAAGTTGCCTATCAGCTTGACTTACCAGCTGATAGCAGAATCCATCCAGTTTTTCATGTTTCCCTATTAAAGAAGGTTGTTTCTGCACAGCAGGTGCCACAACCATTACCATCTATGTTATCCGATGACCTAGAACTACAGGTGCAACCAGATCAAGTTCTCCAAGTCAGAATGAATGCTGAGGGTGTCCAAGAAGTTCTCATTAAATGGTTGTGCCTTCCAGATTGTGGGAATTCTTGGGAATTGATGTCAACTATTCAAGAGCAGTTTCCTCATTTTCCCCTTGAGGACAAGGTGGAAAGTCTTGGGGGGGAGTATTGTTAGCAAGCCTCTAATTAAGAGGGTGTACACTAGGAGACATAAGCAAGCAGTGGGGAATCAGAACCAGCAGCAATGGTTATTACTATGAGTGGGTAGTTATTACTGTGAGTGGGTATAAATAGAGAGGGGGTTTATTAGGGGAGGGGAATTAGTCTTTTGTGGGAGTTAAAAGGAAGGTATAGGGAGAGCCAGGCCTCTCGAATGTCTTGGGAGAGAGAGAGTTCACAGCAGTCTATAGAGTTGCCAAGTTTGATATATTTTGGTAATTTTTCCTCTTGTTTCTGTCTCCCTCTGGTCTGATACAGAGAGGGAATAGTTCTATCAATAAAAATTCTATCTTTTACCTTCACTTTCTGGTCCAGTTCTATCACCACCTTAAATTTATGAAAGTAACATCATCCACTAGTGCACCCAAGGTGACAACTCGCAAGAAACAATCGCAAGAAACAAAGCCAATATCGCAATTAGGATTAGATTTGTTCCCCAAAGAAAGTCGCTGACTTGCATTATAGACTACAAAAGGGAAAATATAAAACTGCAAGTAATGGTTGCCCAAATAATCTAACAGCATCGATTAGCCTAAGCCATGATCCATCATAGTTATCAAAGTCCTATTTAAGCTTACCCACTTTTATTGTCATAAACAAGTTCCACTTTCAATGTATCACTATCACCATTGCACATGAATATCAATATGACAGTCCAGAAAATAATTGCCATCCAAGTCTAAAAGAATAAAGTTTGATCTGCAATTTTATCATGAATAAATAAATAAATAAATAAAATAAAGTTCAATCCGCATTTCAAATTTTCAATAGCATGGTTATTTCTAAGTACACAATAGAAAAGCCAACTTCTACGACCATGGTAAAAGTACATAATCTACAACCATGTAAGAACCAGAAGTTTTATAAATAAAAAACCAACTATGAAACTGTGTATTAATATAATGGATATCACATGATTATTAGCTCAGCTCTACAGAGATAAAAAAGTACAGTCATTGCAAGTCAGAATTAGTAGCATGTCACATGAGTAATCAATTAACAAAAAAAATTTTCCAGCTAAGATGTCCATACCAAGAAAAGAAGGAAATACTTGTAATTTAGAGCCCCAACACAGTTAACTACCCAGACACAATGGTGATCCATCTTCAGCACACAACGTCCACCTGTTTCAAACCAACAAAGATCAAAGCGATCCTCACTTGTCCTCAATGTGCCAATATAAACTGGAAACTTTTGTGTTTTTCAAAACTCACAAACAGAACAATGATGACATCGAGCCGGCTTGGGTTGATTGCATTTCCGACAGTACCTGATCCGTTGATTTGAAGGATCAGACTGCATATTACTTAATTCTAACTCATTTAATGGGTCAGCCTCTGCTTTCTCCTCATCAACAGCTGGCCTCCAGTTAGGAGGAACACCCCCAGGATTCGTAAAAACAACAGCAAAGTAACTCCACAATAACATAACCAACTGCGTAATCATAAGAAATTTTCAAATTATCATTATCATTTGTCCACTAAAAGACATGATACTTGACTATTCTCTTGCACTAACTATATAACTTTAACAGAATCTAAAAATTTCTTCATTTCTGAATCAGACAGAAGGCTGAAGCGAAAGGGCTCCTAGTTTAGGAAAAATCACAATCAAAATCAAATAAAACATTTTGATTCCAACCACTTCCCAAGAAAATCCAAACTATTCAAAATCATCATCAAAACAATATACTCTAGCCCACCATAAACCCCTAATAAATTATCACGATCCATAAGTAACAAGCTACATTTCAAAAATTGGCTAACCTCTTCCCCTGAATTTCAAAATAGTTCACAATTTCACAAACCAAAAGTCAAATCCAAAACCCAAATGCCAAAAACACAGAATGACAAAACCCCCCAAAAAATTAAAAATCAAAGGAAAAATTTATGATTTTTTTTTTAACAAAAATATCATCTTTGAAGCTTACCAAACAATGAAACAAGATCAACACAGCCAGGGAAGTAACAGAATCAAGGCCACCAGCATACAAAGCAGGTCCATAATTAGTCAACACAAGAGCATAATAGGTAACACCCACGACCCCAAGAACCAATAGTATCATGATCGAGCCCAGTCCTCGCAGGGCAGTGCAGAACTTGAACACGTTCCAAGCCATGGCAGCTCCAGATCTATGCATACTCGAGAAGAAAACAGAGAAACCCCACTACAATTCAGCCCCAAAAGAGTGTTTCTTTGTGATCTTCACGGTGATCCCAGAAGCAGAACACAACAACAACAACAGCACAGTGGGGGGACCGAGAGAATCATTGATTTCCTCGAAGGAGCAAACACACGACACGACGGAGACAGTGGTGCTCCAATTTCGGAGGCAGAGAAAAGGAATAAGTGTTGCTTGCGTGTTGGGTTTTCTTTGCTGTGGGTTAGGGTTTGTTGAATCTGGGGTTTATAGAGAATTGGGTAGAAATTTGGGATTTGTCTGGGGCTTTGGGCATAGATGCTTCAAGGTGAAACGTTGAAGAATTCAAACGATGCTGTTGTTGAAGAATGCTTCCCACATATCATTTTCGTCCCTCATTCATTCAGGTGTGTCATTTTAGTAGCACATTCTAGGAAATTATTTTGAAAGTCCCTAGTTCAACAAAATATCGGTGACTTTAGTCCCATCATTAACCAGTCTAAGTTAAAATTAATGGACATACCTATTAATGGAGATACTTATGTAGCACATTAACTACTTTGTTAGCTATATGCCTGGCAGGCTATTCCCCTTCCCCCATCCTAGATCCAAAATAACATCATTTTATCTTAATATCTTTTTCAAATTTTCTCTCACTAAATCCCAATTTCCAAATCTCAAATCCCTAACATTGGGAACATTTTTTTGGGGAGTGAACCATCAAACATGTTATCACCACCAAAAAACTTTTCAAGATTTTCCAACCATCCAATCTCATTAGAGATTGTTCCGGTGAAATTCTTCTTTGATAGAATCAACATCAATAGATTCCCATCCTAACAATGGTCATCGCGATTGAACCAAAAAATGAGTGATTAACGAGTTCAAGAAAGTACACATGGGGAAGGCCCCACACATCCACTGGAACTTTGCCAAACAACTAGTTGTAATCGAACTTGACACACGTCAAGCTCTAACAAGTCTAATCCCAAACAACTTGAGTTCATAGAGGTTCGGTGAGTCAGCGATGCTCGCTGGAAACTTGCCCTTGAAGCGGTTCTTGTAAAGTTAGAGGCTTTCTAACGACAATCGAGTCAACTTGTCGAGAATGGTTGATGGAGATGTCAAGGGTGAGGGTTTGGTTGATGTAGTTGTTGAAGAGGAAGATGGAGGTGAGGTTGGTGAGGCAGCAAAGGATGGAGGCAGGGAATGGGCCTGTCAAGTTGGCATTGGAAAGGTTAAGGGTAGTTATGGTGTTGTTGGATGGGTTGCAAATGATGCCAACCAGTTACAGGGGTGGTATCATGTCTATTTAAGGAGGAGAGGGAGGAGTCTGGGTCGTTGAGAGAGAGAATGAATTGGTATTGGTAGAGACCCTCTTGGTTCAGAGAGAGGATGGTGGGTGAAGAGAGGAGAAAGGTGAGATGAGAAGAAATGATGTTGTTTCACGTTTAGGAATAAGAAAGATGAGAAGAAATGACATTGTTTCACATTTAGGAAGGGGGAGAGGGGAGTGGTCTACTACATATGTATCCAACAAGGTACTTAACGTGCCATATAAGCATCTCTGTTAGCTTTAACTAAGGTTAGTTAACAATTGGACTAAAGTGACTGACGTTTTGATGAATGAGGGATTTCTAGGGTAACTTCCTTGAAGGGGGGCTAAAATGACAGACGCCCTCTAAATGAAGGACCAAAATGACCATTTAGATCATCACTAAACTCTTCACATCCAGAATTAGAGTATAAATGTGTAGAAAACATGGCAGAACTAACTATAATCAAATAGTAAAAATGTGTAGATGTGAGGTGGTGTGTAAGTGTGTGTATCTAGCTTTTTTCTAATTTTATTTTCGTTCTTTATGTTAGGGAGTTTTAAAAAATATGGAAGGGGATGACTTATAATGGAATAAAATGGAGAAGGCAATGAATGAAATGGATTAAAATGTGCTACTCTATTCTTTGGGTGTTGATAACTCCAAGAAATGGTGTTATTATGCCTTTATTTGATGCAATACATTAGATTGTTAGTCCTAGTTCTCCATGGTTTAATGAGTTTTATTCTTAAGTTGGAGAATATGAGCTACAACTTCCTTTTTGTACTTACCTGATGAATTTGTGGTCTTTTAACATTATAAATTTGAACTTGTCATCATCTTGGGAAACTCATGTAATTGTTGATGGGCTTTGTAGGATTAAATGGACCAAATTTTTTGAAGAAAAAGGCCATGCAATAGGAAGGAGCAAAGAGGAGGAGGAAAACAAATTGGAACACAAAGCACCATGCCTAGGCCTAAAATCTCATACCTAGGCTTACTACTCTTAGCTGAGAAGAATTAGAAGAGACAAAGAGCTCCACACCTAGGCATGGTTTGGTGTAGCAAGGCAAAAATAAGATTTGTTTGGTGTAGTAAGGCAAAAATAAGATTTTCCCTGTTCCACACCTAGGCATGGCCATTTTAGGCCTAGGCGTGGAACACCTAGAAGGGGAATTTGCAATGCCCCACGCCTAAGCATGTTCCAACCATGCCTAGGCATGGTTAACTGAGCTGAATCCATGAAATTTTGAGTATTTTTATGACTCATTTCATGTAATTAGATGTTATTCTACATTTTAGCCCTTTTTAGAGAGAGAAGCTCTGAGTTAGACAGATATAGAGAAAGGTTTCATTGGAGACTTGAAGATCAAGATCAATGAGGAAATCAAGACCAAGTATCACCATCCTAGTTTTTACTTCTCTTCCCTATCTTGATTTATATTGTCTTTCAATGGCTTTCCATTTAATTCTTGTTTTTGTGTTTTTCATGGACTTCTAAGCTCTTTTCTAGGGATCTTTTGGATCCTATTATGAATCTTAGTTGCTTGTAAATTTATTTGAATATTTATTAATGGGTATCAAGTTATTTATCCAATTCTTGATTAATTTATTTAATTGTTTCACCACTAATTGATTTGGGGCTTTTCCTTTATCTAAACATAGGGAAAGGAAATTGGGACCATGGTTTTGGGCAATGCATGTTCAATATCATTTTGTATGAATTGGGTGTATTGATTTGCTAATGGGATGGGCACATAACCATTAGCCATGCATAACATATGTTTCAAACATGGACTTAATGAGCATAGAATTACTCTTCCTCACTTGGAAACATAGTGATTTAGGTAATTAATGCTAAAATTTAAGTGACCAAGTGTATCTGTTAGATTTCGTTAATCAAATTAACGATGTGATTTCAGAATCTCAATTCGAGGAAGGGAATCACTTTCTCTTATGACTCTTTGTTTTCACACAGTGTCTAAACTTATGAAAGCAAATGTCTATTTGACGAAATGCAAAATGCCATTAACATGCATAAGAAATAGTAATTGGATTTAACTCAAAGCAAGTAGTAGAACTTATAGAGTTGTAAGAGTTACAACAACAACAGAATAGCAAAGGATAAAAATGAACTAAAGAACTAAACAAAAGAAAGAAAAATTCTAGAAATGTAAAGGCATTTGAGGGACTCTTTTCCAGCTATATGTGTGAGGAGTTGTGAATGTCAAGCCCATTTTCCTTCTTCGAATATGCTATTTATGCTTCTCTGGCTATCACCAGTTTTGCTTCCTTTTGAATTTGAAAAGTCCAAGATTTTAGGCGCCTTCAAGTAGTTGATCTTCCCTTTCAAGGTTAACTTCCACATTTTCTCTCTTACAACGTGTTTTGGGTAGTTACAGGCAGTTTCTTGAAATTCCTAGTGGTTGATGACTTTTGCTACAATCAACATGGACTCAATCTTATGTCGATTCTTTCCTTGGTGTTAACTCTATTTTCTTGCAATGATCTCTTTCTTGATGTTGTCTCCTTATTTTCTTGTCGCTTTTGTCACGCGTTTCTTCAGATTATTATACCCTTTACAAGTCCTTACTCATTTTTCCATGCTACTAATTTCATACATTAAAAATTTCAAAATTGTGATTAACATTGATTTAAGAAATGATTTTGATGATAACAAAGCAAAGAAAGGAAGGCAAATGCACAAGACAATCCAAAAAGAGCATCAAGTCTAAAATATAGGCTTTAGAACTTGTGTAAAGATAGTTGAAGGATTCACACTAAGCTCATAAAATGTTTTCTTACTCAAATCAAATACGCTTTACAAAATAAGGATTTACATCTATTTAGATGGCTTTTAAGATCAAGCAAAATGTCTTTGAAAAACCTCTTTGAAATCTATCTTGAGAAAACATTTTTTAGAATCAAATTTGTTAAGGTCATAACTGATTAGGATATAGTCCTAACCGATTATTTGCTTTCTCAGAAGCAAATCTATTAAGGTCCTAATCGATTAGTATAACAGTTTAATCGATTCTTTGCTTTCACAGAAGCAAATCTGCTTAAGTCCTAACCGGTTAGCATGAGATCCTAACCGATCATTGGATTTTACAAAAGTCAATCTCTATGGTCCCTAACCAATTAGCAACAGATTCTAACCGGTTAGATTAATTAGACAGAGACATTGCCTCTTTATGTTTTATATGCCTAACCGATTATGTGCTTAGTCTAATCGATTATTTGCTTAAACAGAAGCCAATTCATTTAATTCCTAACTAGTTAGAGCATGGCCCTAACCGATTAGCTGCTTTCACTGAAACCAATTTACTTAAGTCCTAACCAATTATGTGCCTTAACAAAGGCATTCGTACTCATTTGAAAACAAGGCCTAACCGATTAAGATATGACCCTAATCGGTTATTCACTAAAACAGAAGCTTTTATATTGGGTTTAGATAACACCTAACCAATTAGGAAGCTTGGGTAATTAATTAAGCTTATTATCTGGAAAAAGGATTAAAACACGTTCAACGGCTATATTAAAGAGCATTTAATGCTCTCACCTACCCCCAACGGCTATCATTTGCCCTTAACTATAAATATGAGTGTTGGGCATTAATGAAGGGTTAGAAAAATTGAGACCAACTATCTGAGAATCATCACATTCATCATACTCTGTTTTTGAGCTTAGAAAGTGTGAATCTTCAATACCCATAAGCTTCAATTTGTATCATCTACTCTTTAAGAGAGTTTCTATTCATCTACATCTTTGTATAATCTGTATAGAGAGGGTGAGGTATCCCTCAAAATTGTAAGGGTGAGGTATCCCTTATTTGAAGAGGCTTGAGATACAAAGGGTGAGGTATCCCAAGGTGGTGTTGAGTGCTCTAATTTGTAAAGGTTACAAGCATCTGATTCAAGCTTGAAATTTAGTGAAAAATCTCGAGTGATTGCTTCAAGACTAAACCTATGCCACAAGTGGATTGGTGGCTGAACTAGGATAAAGCTTAGTGTTTGTTCTTCTAAACTCAACTCTTTAATATTGTGCATTATTTTATTGAGTTTGCTTGAATACTATCTTGCTTGATTATTGTATTTGTAAGTGAAAGTGTTCATCTCATTTATCCATTTATCTCTATTAATCAAATAGCTTCAGCAAAAATAAGAATTCAAGTATTTTGTTAAAGATTTGCGAACTTATCTTATATACTCAATTCACTCCCTCTTAAGTAATTGAGGCCACTTGGTAACAAGTGGTATCAGAGCTAGACTCTTGTGTAAAGAGCTTAGCAGTTTCAAGAGAAGAAATGACTTCAAATGATTTTTCAAATAAAAGTTCTTTTATAAATAGACCTCCCTTTTTCAATGGGGATGGTTATGCATATTGGAAAGAAATGATGAAAATTTTTATTGAAGTTATTAATTTAGATGTGTGGGATGCTATTGAAAATAGTGTTTTTGTCCCCACATGTACTATAAATGGTGTAAGAACTAATACACCTAGAAGTGAATGGACCGATGAGAATAAAAAGAAGGTTCAATATAACTTGAAAGCCAAGAACATCATTACGACATCTTTGAGGTATGCTGAATTCTTTAGGGTGTCAAATTGTAAGACCGTTCAAGAAATATGGGATACCCTTCAAGTAACTCATGAGGGCACAAGCGAGGTAAGGAGATCAAGAATAAACACTCTCACTCATGAATATGAATTATTTAGAATGAACCAAGGAGAGAAAAGTATTCAAGAAATGCAAAAGAGATTTACACACATCATTAATCATCTTGCTTCATTAGGAAAGACTTTTCCTAATGAGGACCTTATTAACAAAATCTTGAGATATTTGAGTAGGAATTGGCAACCAAAGGTGATGGCTATTGCGGAATCAAGGAATCTATCAACAATGACGCTAACCACCTTATTTGGGAAGCTTCAAGAACATGAGTTAGAGCTAAATAGACTTAATCAAAATGAAGATCATGATAATAAGAAAAAAGGGATTACACTCAAAGCCACCTCTTCTACAATTGAAGAGGATGATGAAGATGGTGAAAAAGAAGCAAAAAATATTGAGCTAAATGAGGAGAATCTTATCTCCTTGTGAAGAAGCTTGGAAGATTCCTAAAGAAGAAGGGATTCTAAAGAAGGCCATCATTCCCTCAAAATAAAGCCTACCACAACGGAGAATGATCCTCAACTCCTCCAAAATGTTATAAATGTGAAAAACTGGGGCACATGAAAATGGAGTGTCCCTTGTATCATAAGAAGACAGAGAAGTTTGAGAAAAGACCTTCCAAAGAAAAGAAAAGAATGAGAGCATATATAGCATGGGAGGATAGTGACATGAGTTCTTTCGATAATTCAGAAAATAAAGAAGCTCATCTTTGCCTCATGGCTCAAGGAGAAAAAAGTGAAGATAGCGACACTGAGGTAACATCCTCTAACTTAGATTTTTGACCTTCTTATAATGAATTACAATATACTTTTCAAGAATTGCATAATGAATCTATGAGGCTCACAAAAATGATTTTATCTTCAATTAAAACAATCTCTTTATTAGTAAACAAAGTTTCTATTTTAAACAAGGAGATTAATGAGCTTAAGATTGAAAATGAAACCTTAGGACTTATTGATGCTAACTCATTATGCATGACTAGCTCCTCACATGATAACACATTCATACCATTACCTTGCTCATTATGCAAAGCATTTGAAAAAGAAATTGAAGATTTCAACAACACTAACAACTTGAATGTGTTGTTAGGGAAACTAAAATGTATTTTTCAAAAAGTCGGTTTGGGGTATAATCCCAATAACCAACAAAAACCTTACAAAAATTTCTTTGTTTCCACAAATGCTTCAAGTAGTCCTTTTATCAAATGCTTTCATTGTGGGAGGAAAGGGCATAGTGCATCAACATGTAATATTAGAAAGAACATTAACACCAAGATTGGAACTAAAAAAGTTTGGGTTCCTAAGGGCATCTTGTCTAACTCTAACACACAAGGACCCAAGACAATTTGGGTACTAAAGGTTAAAACTTGAATGTTTGTTGTAGGTGTACTTGAAGACCAAAAGCTCAAGTTGGTAATGTAACATCCCGAAAATTTTTTATTTCATTATAAACGATCATTTTATAATATTTATGATTTTTAGGAATTTTTGTGGATTTTTCTGAAAATGATGAATATTTTAATATATTTTTCATTTTACGTGTACACTGAGCGGAGCCGGGGAAACTAGAATATTTTCCCTAGGGCTGGTAAACTTTGAACTGTCAACGTGTCAACGGGGATCTTACTAAACCCGAGGTAGCACAGTTTGCGAGGTTTACATTTTTTAAGGTTTTATCTGTTAAATAAAATTTCGGTATCATAAAATCATCTGATGAATAATAAAATATTATTTTCATCAATTGTAAATTTTATTCACTGAGAAAATAATTTCACAGTGTAATTAATCATCTGTCAGATGTATTTAATTTGGAGACAAGCTTACTACGTACTTTATCGAGGAGTACGCGAAGCTTCTCAAGGAAGCTTCCTCCAACCATTATTTTTATCATTTCTCTTTCCTCCCAAATTTGTGCTGCACGTTTGAAATTAAGGGGGGTCTAATTCATTTCTTTTCCCCATATTTCCTCTCCTCCCAATACGCTGCTACTATTTACTCATCTTCTCTCTTCTCTTTCACCCTACAGCAGCAACACCACCCACCCACACCTCCATTTTGTTCTTCAAACCGTCCCAATCTTAGCACCATTTCGTGATTGGAGAACCACCATCATTGAGGAAATCAGCTTCAAGGTTTTGCCATTTCCTCCATCTTCATTCTCCTACGTCTTTGAAGCTTAAAGGTTGGAGCTTTAAGGTAAAGCTCTTAGCTTTTTCTCCCTCTCTTCTCTTTTTCATAAACCATTGTCATTTTGATGACAATGGGTGTCCATTTCAATATTAGGATTCTGATTCTAGCAAGTTTAAATATTTAAGGATTTCCTGGAAGTTGAAAACGAAATCCTGACCAAAAAGGAGCCACCTTTCTTTGTGCTTCTCCAAGGTAAAAGGAAGACACTCCTCCTCAACCTCTTTTAGCATTTAGGGACGTTGTTTGTGATTGGTACTGTGATTCATCCCTGTCTATATGCTGCTGGTGATGTATATATATATATATGCTATTTGATTGTTTGTGTGTTTTGATATATATGTCTGGAACGTATAATCTAAAAGGAACGCTGTCGGGCTGGCTCTCGGATGGCCATGCCTTGAGACTAAAATTTTGGGATTATTGGTGAGAAGTGGTAATGACTTGGGTTTCTGACCATTAAGTGTAATGTCAAAATCTGTCGTGTAGGAACCTCTGGCCAAACCCGTCGAATGTGATGTCTTGATCACTTAGTAAAGTCAAAACTTGTCGAGTATGAACCTCTGGCCATGCTTGTCGAATTTGATTCCTGGTCATTTAGTGCATTATCAAAATCCGTTGAGTATGAACTCCTGACCACTTAGGAGAGAAACTCCTCCAATGCAAAATCCATCGAATTTGAATAACCACATCCGTCGAGTGACATATTCGTCGAGTTAGAATGCTAATACCCATCGAGAGACATACCTGTCGAGTAGATCTTCTGTCCGTTTATCAGAAGCTTCCCAAAGTTAATATTCGTCGAGTAGAATGTCAAGATCCGTCGAATTAGAGTTCTGATCATAGTGTTTTTTGTCAGTTCGACACTTGGGAGATTTCTCCAACGTCGACACCCACATCCGTCGAAATTGGACTTCTGCTGACCTTCTGGAAAAATTCGACAGTTTTGATCTCTGTTCGACAGAACCTCTATCCGACAGAAATTGGTTTTTATCCAATCTTGTTATAAAATGTTCTCCCATTTTTCATCCTTCTGCCATGTTAGTCTTCGTCGAATGGCAGCCTCAATTTTCCACTAAATGCATAGTCTCCGTCGAATTCACAACTTTGGTTTATCACCGAATACCTAGCAATTAAATCTGTGACGTTGTTGGTGATTCTGGCCATGTATCTTCCTGGATTCAAAACCCTTGGATTAATAAAAGTACATAAATCATAAATGATTGGACGACTAAAGATTAAGTAGGGATTCATAAACAGGGAAGAACATGAGTATGGGTGAGCTTTTGAGGCATATAATGAATTTAATGGTTGACTTTTATCATGACTATGAATGAAAATTGTGGATATCCTTAAAATGTACTATTGGATTGTTGTGGACCCGTGAATGGGATCAGATATTGATGATAAATGATATGACATGCATTTGAAGCATGATGGACCTAGTTGGTCATGAGGAGTATGATTGTGTCATGCATTGAACAAAAAAAAGAGTTTGTCCGTTGGACTTGGTTAAGGCCGGTGGCCTAGGAGTTGAACTTACACCTTTGTGCGAGGTGCGAATAGACAAGTGTAGGTTACTTGTTGACCTTGGGGGCGTCGGGGTGCGGGTACCTCACAATGGGCAGTTGGTAGCTCTTTGTCTGTGGGGCAGACCGATGCAAACACACTGACGATCCGGACCGAGACGCTGTCCTATGTCGAGATCTGTGTAGAATGTCTTGTAAAATGCCATGATGTGCAAAATGATAATTTGAGAATTTTAGCACTTGAGGGCCTGGGCAGCCAAGAATACAGACATACCTCCTGATCGTTCTCTCTGACTATTTTGTGTCTAGTTCCATGAAGTAGGATTTTGGTTATTGAGGGCACGTGTGCATAGTGAGTCCATGAATCATCTGGCATGCATTGTTATTATAATTGGAACTGTTGTACTTCTGATTTATCTATATGTATACGACTGCCTGGAACTGTTTGGTTGATCATAATTGCTATTGAATGTTTATTACCATTATTGCTGTCATAAATGCTATGTGGGCGCTTTGCGCCGTTTGGTTTCTCGATGCTATGATTGGTAATGATGGTAGGATGTCTTACCTCTTCTTTGTCTCTCCATTTCTGTTTTATCCGTATACTGCATAGAAGATAATCATGAGGAACAGGAAGCCCCGACTTCCCCGGTTTTTGGCCTCATCTCGACCGAGCGACGAGCAGCGTATGGAGCCACGCACGCAAAGATTTTTGGGAGATGTGCGCTAACTTTCTTGGGGGAGGCCGCAGTCTTTGGTACATCAACTATGGTTCGGCGTTGCATCTATACGGGGGATGTGTCGTTATCTCTAGCCTGGAGGCGTCACGAGCCGCCTTTGTCTTCACTGTTTGTATTAGTTTACGTCTGGAGTTTCACTACCGATACGCGAGATGTGGGGTGACCGTTATTTCACTCCGCGGGAAGACTCTTTTCGTTCCACCGCTCGAGCCCCGTCCCGTGACTCTGCGATTCCTATGGTGATTTCCTCTGAGGAAAAAGATCTTGAGGAAGATCTCGAAGAAGTTCCTGAGGATGACCCCGAAGAGGATCCCGAAGAGGACCCTGACTCGATTCCTCCTCACTTGAGGGACTGACTTTACTTGTAGCTACTGATGGCTGCCAGTATTTTATTTTGGGGGCCTGATGTTTTGTCTACAGTGGGCTGTATATTCTGATACCGTAGGGATATATATGTAAAATCCTTTGGGGGCAGGTATAGTTTTACTTTTTGTTACGCCAGGCTTTGTAACTAAACAGTTGATAATTATATATATATATGAATGAAATGTTAATTTCCCATGTATGTCTCGTCACCTTGGATATTGATTATCGTTAACGTAAATGTAATGAACAGAAAAAAAAATATACTTACTAATTTACTTACCCAACTACAATTGAGTAAATGTATATATTATTAAAATGAACCGGGTCTTAACTCACATAAAATTTTATTTCCGCATTGAAATTGAAAGTGAGATGTTCCCTTGGATTTTAAAAAGGGGCATCACACTAAGTTGGTATCAGAGCCCCGGTTTATGTTTCTTTGGGTCTTGTGTTTGAGTCTGTCTTGTTTGTGCTGTGTGTTCTCTGAGTAGTATACGTAAGGGTGTATTGTTTGGTGTTCCTAGTGAATGCAACTGACTTTTCTATGTTTTCAGTTAATCTGATCTAAGAAAGTAAGATGGCACGAGGGGAAGATATGGCAGCAGCTATTACAGCGATGCTGAGAGGATGGTGAGGCCGTCGCACAAAGAAACCGAGCAAGTTGCCTAGCAAAGAAGAGAGAGTTGCACAACAACAACAGCGAAGCGGCTGCTCAACGCCTAGAGGCCACCTTCCGATGCTCGAATTTAGCAGAGTTTCGACGCCATAACCCTCCTCAATTCAAAGGGAAATTTGATCCGGATAAGGCTAATCTGTGGATCAAGGAATTGGAGAAAGTTTTTCGAGGAATGAGTTGCACCGAGGACAAGAAGGTGAACTATGCTACATTTATGCTAGTAGGCAACGCTGAAAATTGGTGGAATGGAGTGCAGCAAATGCTGGAAGCTGCGAACCGAGAGATTACTTAGGGCTTATTTAAGGAAAAGTTCTTAGATAAGTATTTTCCTGCGAGCGCAAGGCATGCGAAAGAGTCGGAATTCCTCAACCTGCGATAAGGAAATATGACTGTTAGCGAGTATGCAACGAAATTTGAAAACTTGTCACAGTTTTCGACGTACTTTCAAAACCAACCAGATGAAGCATGGAAATGCCGAAGATTTACGGAATGACTGAGGTATGAAGTGAAAAAGACTGTGATCACCTTGAGGATCAATGAATTCTCACAACTACTGGATACTTGCTGTGATGTAGAGGCTCTAGAGCAATCTAGAGACATGAGGAGCAGAAATTTTGGGCCTACGAGATTCCAGAGAGGCGGCAGTAACAGTGCTAACCGTTTCCAGAAGAAGCCGTACTCCCGACCCACAGGAAATCGACAACAAGCCATGGGTGGAAGTTCTGGTGGAGGTTCTACTGGGAACCGGACTGGCCAGAACACGGTGTATCCTTCTAGATGTTTGAAGTGTGGGAAAGACCATCTCACAAGGGACTGTACCATGAAGGGATTCATCTGCTTCAAATGTGGCAAACCTGGCCACGTGTCCCGAGACTGCAATCAAACGAAGGCCGAACCTTCAGTGAATGCTGCAAGAGCCAAGAAACCACAGGCTGGAGGGCGAGTCAATACTATGAGCGGAGCTGAGGCTTCCGAATCCAAAGATTTGATACAGGGGGAAGGTATCATAGAAGGTAATCTTTTAACTGTGCTGTATGACTCTAGGGCAACCCATTCTTTTATATCATATGACTGTGTGCAAAGACTGAGTCTATCTGTGTCGTCTCTACCTTTTGACTTAACTGTTTCTACCCCTACTGATAAACCAGTAGTTACTACCAAAGTCTGTCTAAATTGTCCATTGGTTGTTGAAAGTCGAACCTTTTCGGTCGATCTGATCTATTTACCCTTTTCCCAACTAGATATTATCTTAGGGATGGAGTGGTTGTCTTCCAACCATGTTCTGTTAGGACTGTTCCAGAAAGACCATAGTTTTTCCCATAATGGAGGATTCTAGATTTTTGATGGCCAACCGAGTTCAAGCTCTCTTGAAAGAAGGAGCTCACGGATACATGCTCTTGTCTTCTTTGAAAGTCGAGAACGAGGTTGATGTGAACACAATTCCGGGTGAACGAGTTTCCGAAGTCTTTCCTGATGATGTACCTGGTTTACCACCGGCTCGAGAGATAGAGTTTGCTATCGACCTAGTACCGGGAGCTGGTCCCGTGTCTATAGCACCGTATAGGATGGCACCGACAGAGTTAGCTGAGCTCAAGAAATAGCTAGAAGAGCTTTTGGAAAAGCAATTTGTCAGGCCAAATGTGTCATCATGGGGAGCGCCAGTGCTGTTAGTTCGCAAGAAGGATGGCACCTCGAGATTATGTGTGGACTATCGGCAGTTAAACAAGGTAACGATTAAGAACAAGTATCCACTCCCGAGAATTGATGACTTAATGGACCAACTAAAGGGAGCAGCGGTGTTTTCGAAGATCGATCTGCGGTCTGGGTATCATCAGATACGAGTGAAGACGGAGGATATACCCAAGACAGCTTTTCGTACCCGATACGGTCATTACGAATACCTGGTGATGCCGTTTGGTGTGACGAACGCACTAGCTATCTTTATGGACTACATGAACCGAATCTTTCATCCTTACTTGGACAGATTCGTTGTGGTCTTCATTGATGACATTCTGGTATACTCTCAAAATCAGGAGGACCATGCTGAACACCTCAGTATAGTTCTTCAGATTCTGAAGGAGAAGGAATTATATGCCAAGCTGTCAAAGTGTGAGTTCTGGATAGAAGAAGTTAAGTTTTTGGGTCACGTGATCTCGAAGGATGGGATTGCCGTGGATCCATCGAAGGTGGAGGCAGTGCTGCAATGGGAAAGACCAACGTCCGTGACGGAGATTCGAAGCTTCGTGGGTTTAGCTGGATATTACCGGAGGTTCATTGAGGGATTCTCCAAGATTACTGGACCACTTACACAACTCACGAGGAAAAATCGAGCTTTTGAGTAGACCGACGGCTATGAGCAAAGTTTCCAAGAGTTGAAGAATCGACTGACTACCTCACCGGTGTTAGTGCTACCCGATCTGAATGAGCAGTTTGAAGTGTACTGCGACGCTTCATACCAAGGGCTAGGATCTGTACTTATGCAGCATGGAAGAGTTGTGACTTATGCCTCAAGGCAGTTGCAAGTGCACGAGAAGAATTACCCGACACACGACTTGGAGTTAGTGGCTGTAGTTTTTGCTCTGAAGATATGGAGGCATTTTCTCTACGGAGCAACGTTCAATATTTTCAGTGATCACAAGAGTTTGAAGTATTTGTATAATCAGAAGGAGTTGAACATGAGGCAACGAAGGTGGTTAGAATTCCTGAAGGATTATGATTTCCAACTTCTGTATCACCCTAGCAAGGCAAATGTTGTGGCAGATGCTCTAAGTAAGAAGATGATCAGTGTCTCTGCCCTGATGATCAAGGAAAAGGATATGCTAGAGTAGTTTAGAGATGTGTGGTCTTTTGTGGAGTTAGAACCTGGAAAGATTTGCATGAATATGGTTACCATTACAAGTGAACTACTGGACGACATAAAGGAAAAGTAGAAGATTGACAAGTTCTTACAAGAAGTGAGAGAGCAAGTGGAGCAAGGAGGTGAAACAGAGTTTACGGAAGGAACGGATGGAATTCTGAGGTTTCGTGGAAGAGTTTGTATTCCTCATGACAAGGAACATAGAGAATACATCATTAACCATGCTCATACAAGCCAGCTGAGTATGCATCCAGGCATAACAAAAATGTACCAAGACTTGAAGAAGTTGTTCTGGTGGCATAGAATAAAGAGTGGCGTCACTAGACGTGTATCAACTTGTCTAGTTTGTCAAAAAGCTAAGGTGGAACATCAGAGACCAGCGGGGTTGCTACAACCGTTATCTATTCCAGAATGGAAGTGGGACAGTATTGCAATGGATTTTGTAGTTGGATTTCCAAGGACAAGAAAAGGTCATGATTCGATTTGGGTAATCGTGGACCGACTCACGAAGTCGGCACACTTTCTCCCGATCGACATAAAATACAAACTGGAGAGATTGACTCAAATCTATATTGGAGAAATTGTTAGATTACATGGTGTGCCTACGAGTATTGTTTTGGATAGAGATCCGAGATTTACTTCAAATCTCTGGGAGAGTTTGCAAGAAGCGTTGGGGACGAAGCTACGTCTGAGTTTTGCTTATCATCCGCAGACCGATGATCAATCAGAAAGGACGATCCAATCTTTGGAAGATTTGCTTTGAGCCTGTACCATAGAGCAAACTGGAAGTTGGGACGACATTCTACCCTTGATAGAATTCACCTACAACAACAGTTATCATTCGAGCATAGGGATGGCACCCTATGAGGCTCTGTATGGACGACGATGTCGAATACCTCTGTGTTGGTACCAAGATGGCGAGCGCCTTACTGTTGGATCAGAGATTATACAGCAGACAACTGAGAAGGTTAAGATGATTCAGGAAAAGATGAGAATGACTCAAAGTTAGCAAAAGAGTTATGCAGACCGAAGGAGAAAACCTCTTGAGTTTGAAGAAGGCAAGCATGTATTCCTGAAAGTCACACCTACGACTGGGGTAGGCCGGGCTTTAAAATCTAGAAAACTCACTCTTAAATTCCTTGGACCATACCAAATCATTCGTCATGTAGGTCCTGTAGCATACCAAATATTCTTACCTCCTTTCCTTTCAAACATTCATAATGTTTTCCATGTGTCACAACTCCGAAAATACCTCCCTTACCTAAGTCATGTCATAGCACCGGATGCAGTACAATTAAAAGAAAACTTAACTTATGAGACGTCTCCTGTAAGAATCGAGGATAGGAAGATAAAGCAATTAAGAGGCAAGGAGATCGCATTGGTGAAAGTAATCTGGAACGAGGTGACCGGAGATGCAACTTGGGAGCTGGAAGACAAGACGAAGGAGCAACACCCACAGTTATTCTAAGGTATGCAAATTTCGAGGATGAAATTCCTTTTTGAAGGGGAGTATTGTAACATCCCAAAAATTCTTTATTTCATTATAAACGATCATTTTATAATATTTATGATTTTTAGGAATTTTTGTGAATTTTTCTGAAAATGATGAATATTTTAATATATTCTTTGTTTTGCGTGTACACTGAGCGGAGCCGGGGAAACTAGAATATTTTCCCTGAGGCTGGTAAACTTTGAACTGTCAACGTGTCAACGGGGGATCTTACTAAACCCGAGACCGGGCACAGTTTGCGAGGTTTACATTTTTTTGAGGTTTTATCTGTTAAATAAAATTTTGGTATCATAAAATCATCTGATGAATAATAAAATATTATTTTCATCAATTGTAAATTTTATTCACTGAGAAAATAATTCCACAGTGTAATTAATCATCTGTCAGATGTATTTAATTTGGAGACAAGCTTACTACGTACTTTATCAAGGAACGCGCGAAGCTTCTCAAGGAAGCTTCCTCCAACCATTATTTTTATCATTTCTCTCTCCTCCCAAATTTGTGCTGCACGTTTGAAATTAAGGGGGGTCTAATTCATTTCTTTTCCTCACATTTCCTCTCCTCCCAATACGCTGTTACTATTCACTCATCTTCTCTCTTCTCTTTCACCCTACAACAGCAACACCACCCACCCACACCTCCATTTTGTTCTTCAAACCGTCCCAATCTTAGCACCATTTCGTGATTGAAGAACCACCATCATTGAGGAAATTAGCTTCAAGGTTCTGCCATTTCCTCCATCTTCATTCTCCTACGTCTTTGAAGCTTAAAGGTTGGAGCTTTAAGGTAAAGCTCTTAGCTTTTTCTCCCTCTCTTCTCTTTTTCGTAAACCACTGTCATTTTGATGACAATGGGTGTCCATTTCAATATTAGGATTCTGATTCTAGCAAGTTTAAATATTTAAGGATTTCCTGGAAGTGAAAACGAAATCGACCAAAAAGGAGCCACCTTTCTTTGTGCTTCTCCAAGGTAAGAGGAAGACACTCCTCCTCAACCTCTTTTAGCATTTAGGGACGTTGTTTGTGATTGGTACTTGTGATTCATCTCGTCTATATCTTTCTTGGTGATGTATATATATATATATGCTATTTGATTGTTTGTGTGTTTTGATATATATGTCCTGGGAACGTATAATCTAAAAGGAACGTTGTCGGGTGGCTCTCGGATGGCCATGCCTTGAGACTAAAATTTTGGGATTATTGGTGAGAAGTGGTAATGACTTGGGTTTCTGACCATTAAGTGTAATGTCAAAATCTGTCGTGTAGGAACCCCTGGCCAAACCCGTCGAATGTGATGTCTTGATCACTTAGTAAAGTAAAAACCTGTCGAGTATGAACCCTTGGCCATGCCCGTTGAATTTGATTCCTGGTCATTTAGTGCATTATCAAAATCCGTCGAGTATGAACTCCTGACCATTTAGGAGAGAAACTCCTCCAATGCAAAATCCGTCGAATTTGAATGACCACATCCGTCGAGTGACATATTCGTCGAGTTAGAATGCCAATACCCATCGAGAGACATACCTGTTGAGTAGATCTTCTGTTCGTTTATCAGAAGCTTCCCAAAGTTAATATTCGTCGAGTAGAATGTCAAGATCCGTCGAATTAGAGTTCTGATCACAGTGTTTTTTGTCAGTTCGACACTTAGGAGATTTCTCCAACGTCGACACCCACATCCGTCAAAATTGGACTTGCCGACCTTCCGGAAAAATTTGACAGATTTTGATCTCTCGTTCGACGAACCTCCATCCACGTAAATTGGTTTTTATCCAATCTTGTTATAAAATGTTCTCCCATTTTTCATCCTTCTGCCATGTTAGTCTTCATCGAATGGCAGCCTCAATTTTCCACTAAATGCATAGTCTCCGTCGAATTCACAACTTTGGTTTATCACCGAATACCTAGCAATTAAATATGTGACGTTGTTGGTGATTCTGGCCATGTATCTTCCTGGATTCAAAACCCTTGGATTAATAAAAGTACATAAATCATAAATGATTGGATGACTAAAGATTAAGTAGGGATTCATAAACAGGGAAGAACATGAGTATGGGTGAGCTTTTGAGGCACATAATGAATTTAATGGTTGACTTTTATCATGACTATGAATGAAAATTGTGGATATCCTTAAAATGTACTATTTGATTGTTGTGGACCCGTGAATGGGATCAGATATTGATGATAAATGATATGACATGCATTTGAAGCATGATGGACCTAGTTGGTCATGAGGAGTATGATTGTGTCATGCATTGAACAAAAAAAAGAGTTTGTCCGTTGGACTTGGTTAAGGCCGGTGGCCTAGGAGTTGAACTTACACCTTTGTGCGGGTGCGAATAGACAAGTGTAGGTTACTTGTTGACCTTGGGGGCGTCAGGGTGCGAGTACCTCATAATGGGCAGCTGGTAGCTCTCTGTCTGTGGGGCAGACCGATGCAAACACACTGACGATCCGGACCGAGACGCTGTCCTATGTCGAGATCTGTGTAGAATGTCTTGTAAAATGCCATGATGTACAAAATGATAATTTGAGAATTTTAGCACTTGAGGGCATGGGCAACCAAGAATACGAGACATACCTCCGATCATTTCTCTCGATTTGTTTTGTGTCTAGTTCCATGAAGTAGGATTTTGGTTATTGAGGGCACGTGTGCATAGTGAGTCCATGAATCATCTGGCATGCATTGTTATTATAATTGGAACTGTTGTACTTCTAATTTATCTATATGTATACGACCGCCTCGAGCTGTTTGGTTGATCATAATTGCTATTGAATGTTTATTACCATTATTGCTGTCATAAATGCTATGTGGGCGCTTTGCGCCGTTTGGTTTCTTGATGCTATGATTGGTAATGATGGTAGGATGTCTTACCTCTTCTTTGTCTCTCCATTTCTGTTTTGTCCGTATACTGCGTTCCATAGAAGATAACTGCAAGGAACCGGAAGCCCCCGACTTCCCTGGTTTTTGGCCTCATCTCGACTGAGCGACTACAGAAGCGTATGGAGCCACGCACGTAAAGATTTTTAGGAGATGTGCGCCTGACTTTCTTGGGAGGGCCAGAGTGCTGGTACATCAACTATGGTTCTGAGCGTTGCGTCTATACGGGGGATGTGTCGTTATCTCTAGCCTGGAGGCGTCACGAGCCGCCTGTCTTCACCTGCTGTATTAGTTTACGTCTGGAGTTTCAGCTACCGATACGCGAGATGTGGGGTGACTGTTATTTCACTCCGCGGGAAGACTCTTTTCGTTCCACCGCTCGGGCCCCGTCCCGTGACTCTGCGATTCCTATGGTGATTTCCTCTGACGAAGAAGATCCTGAGGAAGATCCCGAAGAAGTTCCTGAGGAAGATTCCGAAGAAGTTCTTGAGGATGACCCCGAAGAGGATCTCGAAGAGGACCCTGACTCGATTCCTCCTCACTTGAGGGACTGACTTTACTTGTAGCTACTGATGGCTACCAGTATTTTATTTTGGGGGCCTGATGTTTTGTCTGCAAAGTGGGTCGTATATTCTGATACCGTAGGGATATGAATGTAAAATCCTTTGGGGGCAGGTATAGTTTTGCTTTTTGTTATGCCAGGCTTTGTAACTAAACAGTTGATAATTATATATATATATATATGAATGAAATGTTAATTTCCCATGTATGTCTCATCACCTTGGATATTGATTATCGTTAACGTAAATGTAATGAACAGAAAAAAAAAATATACTTGCTAATTTACTTACCTAACTACAATTGAGTAAATGTATATATTATTAAAATGAACCGGGTCTTAACTCACATAAAATTTTATTTCCGCATTGAAATTGAAAGTGAGATGTTCCCTTGGATTTTAAAAAGGGGCGTCACAAATATCTTGATAGTGGTTGCTCTAAGCACATGACCAGTGATGGCTCCAAGTTTTCCTTCCTTGTCCCCAAGAAGAGTGGTCACGTGACATATTGTGACAACAACAAAGGAAAGATCCTTGGAGTTGGTAAAGTTGGTAAAAACCCTTCTTCATCTATTGATAATGTTTTGCTTGTAGAAGGACTCAAACATAACTTACTTAACATTAGTCAACTATGTGATACGAGGAATAGAGTAATATTTGATTCTAATTGTTGCATAATTGAGGGTAAAGATTAAGCATATTAAGTTTATTAGTTATAGGGTCAATAATATATATAATGATTAGCTTTAATGACATTTCCTCAAATGATGCTAAATGCTTTATGAGTGAAGAAAATGATTCATGGTTATGGCATAGAAGAATTTCTCACATTCATATGGATCACTTAAACAAATTGGTTTATAAAGAACTAGTAATTGGTCTTCCAAAACTCAAATTTGAAAAAGACAAACTTTGTGATGCATGTCAATAGGGAAAATAAGTAAAGGTCTCTTTTAAAGCTAAAAATATGATTTCAACTTCTAGACATTTACAACTTTTACACATGAATCTTTTTGGTCCCTCTAGAACTATGAGTTTTAGTAGAAATTACTATGTATTAGTGATTGTGGATGATTTTTCTAGGTTTATATGGACATTATTCTTGTCTCACAAAAATGATGCTTTTCAATTATTCAAAAAACTTGCTAAAGTTATTCAAAATGAAAAAGATTTTTATATTGCGTCCATAAGAAGTGATCATGGTGGTAAATTTGAAAATCATGAATTTGAAACCTTTTTGTGATGAACATGATATTGAGCATAATTTTTCTACCCCTAAAACACCACAACAAAATCGTGTTATAGAAAGGAAAAATCGATCTTTAGAGGAAATGGCAAGAACTATGCTCAATGAGGCCAACCTTCTTAAGTACTTTTGGGTGGATGCAATTAACACCGCTTGTTATGTTATGAATAGAGCCCTAATAAGGCTAATTTTAAAGAAAATATTATATGAATTGTACAAGGGAAGGAAGCCAAATGTTTTATATTTTCATGTTTTTAGATGTAAATGCTTTGTTTTGAATAATGAGAAGGATAACTTGGGGAAGTTTGATGCAAAATCTGATGAGAAAATTTTATTGGCTATTCTATACATAGTAAGACCTTTAGAGTTTATAAAAAATGAACTATGACCATAGAAGAGTCTATACATGTTGCTTTTAATGAAACTAACCCAAATGAGCCGAGAAAGGATCTTGTTGATGAAGTTGCAGAAATTTTGGCAAGAACACACTTGGAGAATCAAGAGAAAGAGCCCAATAAGCAAGAAGGGAGACCCCTTGATCACTCATGGCAAGAGGATTAAGAAATCATAGATCTACCCAAAGAATGAAGAACATCAAGATATAATCCTCTCGACAAAGTGATAGGTGATGCATCAAAAAAGGTAATCACTCGAAACTATCTTAGAGATGTATATAATCACTTGGCTTTTGTCTCTCAAGTTGAACCTAAAAACATAAATGAGGCCATTAATGATAAACATTGGATCTTGGCCATGCAAAATGAATTAAATCAATTTGAGAGAAATCAAGTTTGAGAATTAGTTCCAAGGCCCAATGATCATCCTATAATTGGCACCAAATGGGATTTTAGGAACAAACTTAATGAAACGGGATTAATAATAAGAAACAAAGCTAGGCTTGTAGCTAAGGGCTATAATTAAGAAAAAGACATAGATTATGAAGAAACTTATGCTCCCGTAACTAGATTAGAGGCCATTAGAATGTTACTTACATATGCATGCATCATGGATTTCTAGCTTTATCAAATGAATGTTAAAAGTGCCTTTTTAAATGGTTTTATACATGAAGAGGTGTATATGGAACAACCTCCTAGTTTT
This sequence comes from Ormosia semicastrata, assembly GCA_029884595.1. NCBI lineage: Eukaryota > Viridiplantae > Streptophyta > Magnoliopsida > Fabales > Fabaceae > Ormosia > Ormosia semicastrata. Next base: position 21,840,207 of record JAQQTO010000044.1, read on the forward strand.
GAGGATTTTGAAATGCCTAACCATGTTTTTAAATTGAAAAAGACCTTGTATGGCTTGAAATAAGCTCCTAGAGCTTGGTATGAAAGGTTGAGCAAATCTCTTTTAGAAAATGGCTTCTCTCGGGGAAAGGTTGACACTACTCTCTTTATTAAGCATAAAAAGCATGACATTATTCTTGTTCAAATTTATGTTGATGATATAATATTTGGTGCTACTAACAACTCTCTTTGTAAGAAATTTACAAATATTACGCAAAGTGAGTTTGAAATGTCCATGATGGGTGAGCTAAACTTCTTCCTTGGTCTCCAAATCAAGCAAACGAAGGATGAGACTTTCATAAGTTAGTCCAAATATTGCAAGGAGTTGCTCAAGAAGTTTAGAATGGAAGGTGCCAAGCATATGGCTACACCAATGGGCACCTCTTGTTACTTAGACAAGGATGAATGAGGTAAATCTGTAGAAATCACAAAATATAGAGGTATGATTGGCTCACTCCTTTATCTTACAACTAGTAAGCCGGATATCATATTTAGTGTGTGCATGTGTGTTAGATATCAAGCTAATCCTAAAGAATCATACCTAAGTGCTATAAAACGAATTATGAAATATCTTATCGGTACTTCACAAATGAGTTTGTGGTACCCTAAGGGTGCCTCTTGTAGCCTAATTAGTTACTCCGATTCTAACTTTGCTAGATGCAAAATGGACCAGAAAAGCACTAGGGAGACATGCCACTTGCTTAGAAGCTCACTAGTTTCTTAGCATAGCAAAAAACAAAATAGTGTGGCATTGTCTACAGTTGAAGTTGAATATGTTGCAACTAGAAGTTGTTGTGCACAAATCCTTTGGATGAAGCAATAACTTCTAGACTATGGTCTAGAGCTAGATCACATCCTTATAAGGTGTGATAACACTAGTGCAATCAACTTGTCAAAAAATCTCATTTTGCACTCAAGAATAAAACACATTGAAATTAGACATCGCTTTATAAAAGATCATGCTCAAAAAGGTGATTGCATTCTTCTATATAAGACATCGCTTTATGAAAACCACTAAGCAACTAGCTAATATTTTTACCAAACCGTTAAACAAAGAAGCAATCTTCTATATAAGAAATGAACTTGGGATTTTGGATCATTCATGTATGAGCTGAAAAAAATTTGCACAAACTCATCTTGCTGCATAATCTCAAATTATACTGCATAACATGTGGTAATTTGCTGCATAATGTGGAATAATTGCATAGTATTTTATTTTAATCATTCTTTTAAATTCAATACTGACTTGAGCATCAGAGTGTCCCCTAAACTTGTTTTGCAGGTACTTAATTCATGCTTAAGTCCCCCAAATTACCAATCTCAAGTTCTTGATGAAGAAAATTGCTTCCCAATAATTTTGAAGAAGAGAAATCAGCTTATGAGTTGCATTTATGGTGGTTTGAGTGAATGAAAAATGAAGCTAATCTAAAGAATAAACTTCAAGGAGGCATGATTTGGTTTGTTTGAGTGGTGATTTCATGAAAGTTCAATGGTTATGGTAGTGAAACAATCAATCCAAGAAAGGAACAACTTGGTTTTTGGCCTTTGGAAATTTCTGGTGCGTTGAAGGAGTCCCTGTCAAGCTGAAATAATCGATTAGGCTATTAGCTCTAACTGATTACCCTGTTTTTTGGTCCCATTTTGTGCTCTCTAGCAAGCACAATAACTGGTTAGCCACACATCCTAACCAGTTATTGGAGAAAACAGTGACCTCCTTCAATTAGCTCTAATCGATTAGCAAAATGCATTAACCGGTTACCTAAGCTTCACTAATCGGTTAGGACACTCCAATTTGAACATTTTCCAGCAGCGTAGCTCACCATTCACGCACCCTTTCATCTTCATTATCATTTTCCTCCTCTCAAAACCTCTTACACCCGCTCCCTCACATCTACCACAAATCCACCATTTAAATCTCATTTCCCTCACATTCCACTACTTTCCATCACTTTTTCTCCAATTAAAATTTCATTTTTCTTCCAAAATTTTCATCTCCCCTCACACTTTTTCTCACCTCAACCGGGCCTTAGCCTCTATTCTTCAACCATGGCCAGCAGTTCTTCTCACCCCAAATGCTCTCACACCAAAAGCCCGAATGTACCTCTGCCACCATCCACTGCACCTCCTGATCGAGATTTTTTAATTAGCCTCAACATTGGGAGGTACTTTTCCCACAGGGATCAAATGAAGACATACACATTGCACTTTCATGCGCGACATCTTATTCAACCCAAGTACATGGACTGAGACTTCTTCATCAGAGAAGGATTCATATACCTCACGGAGCTCTTGGAAGTCCATGGGTTGAAAACTCTTTTCATCACCAACCCTTGGTACTTCTATCTTGAACCCACCAAAGTTTACTTTTGTAATTTAAATATTGTTGGTGAAAATTTAGTTTCTAAGTTTAAAAGATATAGAATCGTTATACAACCAAGTCAGTGGACTACCATATTTGGTCTCACTTATTCTGGAGACAAACTGCCTGTGAAAATTCATAATTCTTGGGAGGATTTTGATCGAGACCAAGCAGTAGCAAATATGCTTCAATCAGGAACTCAAGTGCCAAAAAGATCCTTTACTACTAGTGCTCTGAACTTACAGGATTGTTTTCTTCACTTCATAGTTGTACATATCCTAGTACCAAGGGCAAGCAACTATGCCTTAGTTGAAGAAGAATACATTTTCTTAACATGGGCACTCAAAAGACGTGTGAAGATTAACTGGCCTTATTACATCATGCATTACATGATGAAAGCTAAAGAAAAGGCAGTTATGGATCTTCCTTATGCCCTATTAGTTGCTCGGATTCTAGATCAATATAAGGTCCCCCTAGAAGATGATGGAATCGTGAATACTATAGGTCCCCACAAGTTTGAACTTGACTCTCTTAATCAAATGTAAGTGAAAAAAGTAAATGACGAATGGATTTATGGTCATGGCCATGTGGCAGCAGCACCACAAGAAGAAATTCTTGCTGCTCCGACTGATGTTCCTATGGAAGAAGCACCAGCAACAAGCAATATCCCAGAAGCAACAAGTGAAGCACGCATTATTGCTGCCATTGTGGATCTTAGAACTTATCAGGAGCACAACAACACAGTCATCTTCGATCGCTTAAGTGCTATAGAGGATCGCTTGGATAGGTTCGAGCGTCGCTACTCAGCACCAGAGGATCATGGGGTTAGGCATGGAGTACCTATTCTAGTTATAACAATGTTTCTGAACTTATCTATTTTGCTTACAATTATGTTTTGGATATTATGTTTTGCTATGTCTCTAATGTTTTGGATATTATCTTAGAACCATGGCATGTTTAATTGGCATCTTGGACATGTTTAAATATGGTTTGAATACTTGTTTTGGATGGTGTCATATAAACTTGCATGTGTCTATTTATGAATGGATTACTAAATATGCTCCTATTGTGGCTATATTATTATTAGTTATCTGTTCCAATTTTTTTTATTATGACAAAAGGGGGAGAAGGATAAGGATATAGGCTTTTTATTGAGAAAAGAAGGTAAAATAATAGAAAAGTTTTTTTATGATCTTGGAACTCCAAAACAAAGCGGGAGCTATGCATCTCTCATTCAATCACCTCTTGAAAAATAGAGGGGGAGTAAGTCTCTAAATCCTGTTATGAATTCTAATTATTATTTTAGCTAATCTTTTCTCAAAAGTTATTTGTTATCATAAAAAAAGGGGAGAATGTGATTAAATTAATTTAAGAAATGATTTTGATGATAACAAAGCAAAGAAAGGAGGGCAAATGCAAAAGACAATCCCAAAAGAGCACCAAGTCTAGAATATAGGCTTTAAAACTTGTGTAAAGGTAGCTGAAGGATTCACATTAAGCTCATAAAATGTTTTCTTACTCAAATCAAATACGTTTTACAAAATAAGGATTTATATCTATTTAGATAGCTTTTAAGATCAAGCAAAATGTCTTTGAAAAACCTCTTTGAAATCAATCTTGAGAAAACCTTTTTTAGAATCAAATTTGTTAAGGTCATAACCGATTAGGATATGGTCCTAACCGATTATTTGTTTTCTCAGAAACAAATCTATTAAGGTCCTAACCGATTAGTATAGCAGTTGAATCGATTATTTGCTTTCACAAAAGCAAATCTGTTTAAGTCCTAATTGGTTAGCATGAGATCCTAATCGATTATTGGATTTTACAGAAGTCAATCTCTATGGTCCCTAACTGATTATGAACAGCTTCTAATCGGTTAAATTAATTAGACAGAGGCATTGCCTCTTTATGTTTTATATGCCTAATTGATTATGTGCTTAGCCTAATCGATTATTTGCTTAAACAGAAGCCAATTCATTTAATTCCCAACCGGTTAGAACATGGCCCTAACCGATTAGCTGGTTTCACAGAAACCAATTTACTTAAGTCCTAGCTGATTAGAGACTTAGTCTAATAAGTTATTTGCCTTAACAGAGGCATTCATACTCATTTGAAACAAGGCCTAACCGATTAAGATATGGCCCTAATCGGCTAGGGGTGCACACGGGTCGGGTTTAGGGGAGAAAAAAATCCAAACCAATCATGTGAGTTCAGGTCGGGTCGGGTCGAGAGAAAAAATTTTGAGAAACCCGAACCGAACCAACCTGATTAGGATCAAGTTGGTTCGGGTTAGATAATCGGGAATCGGGTTGGTTCGAGTTAGATAATCGGGTTGGTCGGGTCACCGAATTGGGTTGTAAGAAAAAAATAAAAAAAACTTAAATATAGGCAAAACGACGTCGTTTATTGGGTCATCGGGTCGTCGGGTCAGGTTGTCGGGTTGGTTCACCAAACCCGTTACCTGAACCGATATTCAACGGGTTCACAAAATTTTACCCGACCCGACCTGACTACCCGAACCAACCCGGATATATGTGGTCGAGTCGGGTCGGGTCGGTCGGGTTGGTGGGTTCGTGGGTCGGGTTGTGCACCCCTATAATCGGCTATTCACTAAAACAGAAGCTTCTATATTGGGTTTAAATAGCTCCTAACCGATTAGGAAGCTTGGGTAATCAATTAAGCTTGTTATCTAGCAAAGGATTAAAACACGTTCAATGGCTATATTAAAGAGCATTTAATGCTCTCATCTACCCCTAACGGTTATCATTTGCCTTAACTATAAATCTGAGTGTTGGGCATTAATGAATGGTTAGAAAAACTGAGACCAACTATCTGAGAATTATTATTGAGCATAAAATTCGTATTTCTATAGTCATATTCATCATACTCTATTTTTGAGCTTAGAAAGTATGAATCTTCAATACACATAACCTTCAATTTGTATCATCTACTCTTGAGAGAGTTTCTATTCATCTACATCATTGTATAATCTATATAGAGAGGGTGAGGTATCCCTAAAAATTGTAAGATTGGGGTATCCTTTGTTTGAAAAGGCTTAAGCTACAAAGGGTGAGGTATCCTAAGGTGATGTTGAGTGTTCCAATTTATAAAAGTTACAAGCACCTGATTCAAGCTTGAAATTTAGTGAAAAATCTTGAGTGATTACTTAAGGACTGGACGTAGCCACAAGTGGATTAGTGCCTGAACCAGGATAAAGCTTGGTGTTTGTTATTTTAAACTCAACTCTTTAATATTGTGCACTGTTTTATTGAGTTTGCTTGAATACTATCTTGCTTGATTGTTGTATTTGTAAGTGAAAGTATTTATCTCATCTATCCATTTATCTCTATTAATCAAATAGCTTCAACGAAAATAAGAATTCAAGTATTTTGTAAAAGATTTGCGAAATTGTCTTATATACTCAATTCACCCCCTTTTGAGTAATTGAGGCCACTTCGGAACAAGCGGTATCAGAGTTAGACTCTTGTGTATAGAGCTTAGCAGCTTCAAGAGAAGAAATGACTTCAAATGATTTTTCAAATGAAAGTTCTTCTATAAATAGACCTCCTTTTTTCAATGTGGATGATTATGCATATTGAAAAGAAAAGATAATTTTTTTATTGAAGCTATTGATTTAGATGTGTGAGATGCCTTTGAAAATGGCGCTTTTGTCCCCACACGTACTATAAATGGTGTAAGAACTAATACACCTAGAAGTGAATGGACCGATAAGGACAAAAAGAAGGTTCAATACAACTTGAGAGTCAAAAACATCATTACCACATCTTTGGGGTATGATAAATTCTTTAGGGTGTCAAATTGTAAGACCGCCCAAGAAATGTGGGATAACTTTCAAGTAACTCATGAGGGCACAAGCGAGGTAAAGAGATTAAGAATAAACACTCTCACTCATAAATATGAATTGTTTAGAATGAACTAAGGAGAGAGTATTCAAGAAATGCAAAAGAGATTTACACACATCATTAATCATCTTGCTTCATTAGAAAAGACTTTTCCTAATGAAGACTTTATTAACAAAATCTTGAGATGTTTGAGAAGGAATTGGCAACCAAAAGTGACGATTATTGCAGAATCAAGGAATCTATCAACAATGACGCTAGCCACCTTATTTGGGAAGCTTCAAGAACATGAGTGTGGAAATAAGTTTGCCCCAAACGGTTTTATATGTTAAGTTTTGATGATGACAAATACAAGACAAATGGAATAATGGTTATACTTGATAGATGTGCTTAATGTGATATATTGTATCATGCATGATATGTACCTTATCTAATTATATTTCACTTAATAATCATGCAATAAGATATATGCAACATTCATACCTTGCTTAAATGAAAATGTGTAATATGTTCTTTGTTGCATCCTATATAGAGCATATCTATTAGTATTTGATAAATATCTTATTTGGATATGTCTATGAAAGTTTTATATGCATGATAAACTAACTAGAGTTATACATTTATAAATCATGCATATGAAGATATTAAATTATGAATTTGGACTAACTATACTTGTTTAAGTGAGCAATATTTTGTAGGATAGTCCAAGAACCAAGAGTGAGCATTACAACAAGAAAGCAAGAGATATTTATTAAGCTCAACATAAGGAGAATGTGATTAAACATATGTCTTTAAAGAATGTTTTTAATGATAACAAACATGAAGACAAAATGAAGATGATGGGAAAACCAAGTCCAAGATCTTTTAAGGATAGCTTTAGGACTTAGAGTCTCTCTGTTCGAGGATCTCTTTGGATATCTCCTAGTGCATTAAGATAAAACAAAAAATGTTTTCTTAAACTTATATCAAAATTATTTTGATCTTGAAAATAACTTAAAAATATTTTGGTGTTTTTGATAAACTTTCTGGGATGGTTTCCAAGCTTTTATAACTGTTTTATAAATTGAGTTATTCGAATAACTCATTGGTTATTCGAATAAAGTTTTAAATTTGGTTGCTGCGTGACTCTGTGCTTTAAAGTGTTATTCGAATAACACTCTTGTTATTCGAATAAAAGTTTTCTAAATAGCTTGTTTTATATCAGCTATTCGAATAACTCATCAGTTATTCGAATAGAACCTTTTCCCAAAAGTCTATCTTAACAAACGTTATTCGAATAAACTTAGAGTTATTCGAATAACCAGTTTTCTAAAGAAAGCCTTTGTGGCAGCGTTATTCGAATAACATGAAGGTTATTCGAATAATCAGCTTCAGAAACATTTTTAAAAGAACGTGTTATTCGAATAGCAGAAGGCTTATTCGAATAAACACGGTAAACAAAGATTCGGATATAGTATGTAACGGACACTTTTTTCATAATAATTACCAAATTGATTTCTACAACGGCTATTTTATATCCGACTCTATAAATAGAGACCGTGGGTCTCATCTGTTTGAAGCCCAGCTATTTGTTTAATTTACACTTGCTCTGAAAAATGTGATTTACAATTTATGTCTTTTTTTCTATGCCTTTTTTGCTAAAACTTTGAGATATCCTTTGAGAGCTTCTTAGCACTTCAATTTGTATTACCTACTCTGAGTGAGAGTTTCTATTCATCTATATTTCTGTTCTTCTATATTGAGGGTGAGGTATCCTTCAAGATTTGTATAAGGGTGAGGTATCCCTTCAAGGTTTGTATAAGGGTGAGGTATCTACTTGTTTGAGACTTTAGCACAAGGGTAGAGTTTCCCTGTGTGTGAAAAGTGCTCTTTTATGTAATGGTTACAAGCACCTATTGAAGCTTGTATACATAGTGAAAAATCTCGGATTATTTTCGAGAAATTTGGACGTAGACCACAAGTGGGTTAGTGGTCGAACCAGGATAAATATCGTACCTGCTTTTCTATTCTCAATCTCTTTATTTTACGTAATTTTATATTATTGTACATTTATTTATTTGCTGTTCTTAAAGCTTTTATTCTTCATCTCGCAATTCTTTCTCTTTTATTTAATAACTTAAATATTTGTATTTATTTTAAGAGTATTTGTGAAAAGTTTTTTTTAATACCCAATTCACCCCCTCTTGGGTAATGGTTGCCATAACTAACAATGAGTTGGAGCTAAATAGGCTCAATCAAAATGAAGAGCATGATTAGAAGAAAAAGAGGATTGCACTCAAAGCTATCTCTTCTACACTTGAAGATGATGATGAAAATGGTGAAGAAGATGCAGAAAATCTTGAGCTAAGTGAGGAGAATCTTAGTCTCCTTATGAGGAAGTTTGGAAAATTTCTTAAGAAGAAGGGATTCCAAAGAAGGCCATCATTCCCTCAAAATAAAGCCTACCATAAAGGAGAAGGATTCTCAACTCCTCTAAAATGTTATGAATATGAAAAATCGGGGCACAAGAAAATGGAGTGTCCCATGTATCATAAGAAGATGGAGAAGTTTGAGGAAAAACCTTCCAAAGAAAAGAAAGGAAGGAGAGCATATATAGCATGGGAGGACAATGGCATGAGTTCTTCCGATAGTTCAGAGAATGAAGAAGCTCATCTTTACCTCATGGCTCAAGGAGAAGAAAGTGAAGATAGTGATACCGAGGTAACATCCTCTAACTTAGATTCTTGACCTTCTTATAATGAATTGCAAGATACTTTTTAAGAATTACATGATGAATCTATGAGGCTCACCAAAATGGTTTTATCTTCAAATAAAATAATCTTCTTATTGGTAAACAAAGTTTCTATTTTAAATAAGGAGATTAATGAGCTTAAGATTGAAAATGAAACCTTTGGACTTATTGATGCTAAATCATTGTGCATAACTTGCTCCTCACATGATAACACATCCATACTCTTACCTTGCTCATTATGCAAAGCATTTGAAAAAGAAATTGAAGATTTAAATAACACTCTTGCAAAATTTACCCTTGGAAAAGACAACTTGAATGTGTTGTTAGGGAAATAAAAATGTATTTTCCAAAATGCCGGTTTAGGGTATAATCCCAATAACCAATAAAAATCTTACAAAAATTTCTTTGTTTCCACAAATGCTTTAAGTAGTTCATTTGTCAAATGCTTTCATTGTGGGAGAAAAGGACATAATGCATCCACACGTAATGTTAGGCAGAACATTAACACCAAGATTGTAACTAAAAAGGTTTGAGTTCGTAAGGGCATCTTGCCTAACTCTAACACACAAGGACCCAAGATAATTTAGTACCAAAGGTTAAAACTTGAATGTGTATTGTAGGTGTGCTTGAAGACCAAAACCTTAAGTTGTTATCTTGAGAGTGGGTGCTCCAAGCACATGACCAGTGATGGCTCTAAGTTTTCCTTCCTTGTCCCCAAGAAGAGTGGTCATGTGACATATGATGACAACAACAAAAGGAAGATCCTTGGAGTTGGTAAAGTTGGTAAAAACCCTTCTTCATCTATTGATAATATTTTTCTTACAGAAGGACTCAAACATAACTTGCTTAACATTAGTCAACTATGTGATAAGGAGAAAAGAGTAATATTTGATTTTAATTGTTGCATAATTGAGGATAAAGATGATAACCATGTTAAGTTTGTTGGTCATAGGGTTAATAATATATATATGATTAGCCTTGATGACATTTCCTCAAATGATGCTAAATGCTTTATGAGTAAAGAAAATGATTCATGGTTATAACATAGAAGAATTGCTCACATTTACATGAATCACTTAAACAAACTAGTTTCTAAAGAACTAGTAATTGGCCTTCCAAAGCTCAAATTTGAAAAAGACAAACTTTGTGATGCATGTCAAAAGGGAAAACAAGTAAATGTCTCTTTTAAAGCTAAAAATGTGGTTTCAACTTCTAAACTTTTATAACGTTTGCACATGAATTTTTTTGGTCCCTCTAAAACTATGAACTTTGGTAAAAATTATTATGCATTAGTGATTATGGATGATTTTGCTAGGTTTACATGAACATTGTTCTTGTCTCATAAAAATGATTCTTTTCAATCATTCAAAAAACTTGCCAAAGTTATTCAAAATGAAGAAGGTTTTTGTTTTGCATCCATAAGAAGTGATTATGGTGGTGAATTTGAAACCTTTTGTGATGAACATGGCATTGAACATAATTTTTCTGCCCCTAGAATACCACAACAAAATGGTGTTGTAGAAAGGAAAAATCGATCTTTAAAGAAAATAGTAAGAACTATGCTCAATGAGGCCAACCTTCCTAAGTGCTTTTGAGCGGATGTGGTTAACACCACATGTTAAGTTATGAATAGAGCCCTAATAAGGCCAATTTTAAAGAAAATCACATATGAATTGTACAAAGGAAGAAAGTCAAATGTTTCACATTTTCATGTCTTTGGATGTAAATGCTTTATTTTGAATAATGGAAAGGATAGCTTGGGGAAGTTTGATGCAAAATCTAATGAGGAAACTTTTATTGGCTATTTTATACATAGTAAGGCCTTTAGAGTTTATAATAAATGAATTATGACTGTAAAATAGTCTATACATATTACTTTTGATGAAACTAACCCAAATGAGCCGAGAAAGGAGCTTGTTGATGATGTTGCAGAAATTTTGACAAGAACACACTTGGAGAATCAAGAGAAAGAGCCCAAGAAGCAAGAAGAGAGACTCCTTGATCACTCATGGCAAGAGGATTCAGAAATCATGGATATACCCAAAGAATAGAGGACATCAAGATATCATCCTTTTGACAAGGTGATAGGTGATGTATCAAAAGGGATAATCACTCGAAACTCTCTTAGAGATGCATGTAATCACTTGGCTTTTGTCTTTCAAGTTGAACCTAAAAATATAAATGAGGCCATTAATGATGAACATTAGATCTTGGCCATGCAAGATGAACTAAATCAATTTGAGAGAAATCAAGTTTGGGAATTAGTTCCAAGGCCCAATGATCATCCTATAATTGGCACCAAATAGGTTTTTAGGAACAAATTTGATGAAACAGGCTTAATAATAAGAAACAAAGCTAGTCTTGTAGCTAAGGGCTATAATTAAGAAGAAGGCATAGATTATGAAGAAAGTTATGCTCCCGTAGCTATATTAGAGGTCATTAGAATGTTACTTGCATATGCTTGCATTATAGATTTCAAGCTTTATCAAATGGATGTCAAAAGTTCCTTTTTAAATGATTTTATACAAGAAGAGGTGTATGTGGAACAACCTCTTAGTTTTGAGGATTTGAAATGCCCAACCATATTTTTAAACTAAAAAGGCCTTGTATGGCTTGAAATAAGCTCCTAGAGCTTGGTCTGAAAGATTGAGTAAATTTCTTTTAGAAAATGGTTTCTCAAGGGGAAAGGTTGACACTGCTATCTTTATCAAGTATACAAAGCATGACATTCTTCTTGTTCAAATTTAAGACGATGATATAATATTTGGTACCACTAACAACTTTCTTTGTAAGGAATTTATAAATATTATGCAAAGTGAGTTTGAGATGTCCATGATGGGTGAGCTAAACTTCTTCCTTGGTCTCCAAATCAAGCAAATGAAGGATGGAACTTTTATAAGTTAGTTCAAATATTGCAAGGAGTTGCTTAAGAAGTTTGGAATGGAAGGTGCCAAGCATATGGCTACACCAATGGGCACCTCTTGTTACTTGGACAAGGATGAAAGAGGTAAATCTGTAGAAATCACAAAATATAGAGTTATGATTAGCTCAATCCTTTATCTTATAGCTAGTAGGCCAGATATCATATTTAGTATGTGCATGTGTGTTAGATATCAAGCTAATCCTAAATAATCACACCTAAGTGCTGTAAAACGAATTATGAAATATCTTATCGGCACTTCACAAATGGGTTTGTGATACCCTAAGGGTACCTCTTGTAGCCTAGTTTGTTACTCTAATTCTAACTTTGTTGGAAGCAAAATGGATAGGAAAAGTACTAGTGGGATATGCCACTTGCTTGGAAGCTCACTAGTTTCTTGGCATAGCAAGAAACAAAATAGTGTGACATTGTTTATAGTTGAAACTGAATATGTTGCAACAGGAAGTTGTTGTGCACAAATCCTTTAAATGAAGCAATAACTTTTAGACTATGGTCTAGAGCTGGATCACATCCTTACAAGGTGTGATAACACTAGTGCAATCAACTTGTCAAAAAATCTCATTTTGCACTCAAGAACAAAACACATTGAAATTAAACATCACTTTATAAGAGATCATGCTTAAAAAGGTGATTGCATCCTTGAATTTGTGGAAACCACTAAGCAACTAGCTAATATTTTTACCAAACCATTAAATAAAGAAGCATTCTTCTATATAAGAAATGAACTTGGGATTTTGGATCATTCATGTATGAGCTGAAAAAAAGCTGCACAAACTCATCTTGCTGGATAATCTCAAATTTTACTGCATAACATGTGGTAATTTGCTGCATAATATAGAATAATTGCATAATATTTTGTTTTAATCATTCTTTTAAATCCAATTCTGACTTGAGCATCAAAGTGTCCCCTAAACTTGTTTTGCAGGTACTCAATTCATGCTTAAGTCCCCTAAATTACCAGTCTCAAGTTCTTGATGAAGAAAATTACTTCCTGGTACTTTTGAAGAAAAGAAATCAGCTTATGAGTTGCATTTATGGTTGTTTGAGTGAATGAAAAATGAAGCTAATCTAAAGAATGAACTTCAAGGAGGCATGATTTGGTTTGTTTGAGTGGTGATTTCATGAAAGTTCAATGGCTATGGCAGTGAAACAATCAATCCAAGAAGGGAACAACTTGGTTTTTGGCCTATGGAAATTTCTGGTGCGTTGAAGGAGTCTCTGTCAAGCCTAAATAATCGGTTAGGCTATTAGCTCTAACTGATTACCATGTTTTTTGGTCCCATTTTGTGCTCTCTAGCAAGCACAATACCCGGTTAGCCACATATCCTAACCGGTTATTGGAGAAAATAGTGACCTTCTTCAATTAGCTCTAACCGGTTATCAAAATACACTAACCGATTACCCAAGCTTCACTAACCGGTTAGGACACTCCAATTTGAACATTTTCTAGCAACGTAGCTCACTATTCACGCACCCTTCCATCTCCATTATCATTTTCCTCCTCTCAAAACCTCTCACACCCACTCCCTCACATCTATCACCTACCATAAATCCACCATTTAAATCCCATTTGCCTCACATTCCACTACTTTCCATCACTTTTTCTAGGATTAAAATTCTGTTTTTCTTCCAAAATTTTCATCTCCCTTCACACTTTTTCTTACCTCAACTGGGCCCTAGCCTCCATTTTTCAACCATGGCTAGCAGTTCTTCTCACCCCTAATGCTCTCACACCAAAAACCCCAATGTACCTCTGCCACCATTCACTTCACCTCCTGACCGAGATTTTTTAATTAGCCTCAACATTGGGAGGTACTTCTCCTACAGGGATCAAATGAAGACATACACACTACACTTTCATACATGACATCTTATTCAACCCAAGTACATGGACTAGGACTTCTTCGTCAGAGAAGGATTCACATACCTCACGGAGCTCTTGGAATTCCATGGGTTGAAAACTCTTATCACCACTAACCTTGGGTACTTCTATCTTGAACCCACCAAAGTTTACTTGTGCAATTTAAATATTATTGGTGGAAATTTAGTTTCTGAGTTTAAAAGATGTAGAATCGTTGTGCAACCAAGTCAGTGGACTACCATATTTAGTCTCACTTGTTCTAGAGATAAACTGCCTGTGGAAAATCACAATTCTTGGGAGGATTTTGATCGAGACCAAGCAGTAGCAAATATGCTTTAACCAGGAACTCAAGTGCCAAAAAGATCCTTTACTGCTTGTGTTCTAAACTTACAGGATCGTTTTCTTCACTTTATAGTCGCACAAATCCTAGTACCAAGGGCAAGCAACTATGCCTTGGTTGAAGAAGAAGACATTTTCTTAATATGGGCACTCAAAAGACGTGTGAAGATTAACTGGCCTTATTATATCATGCATTACATGATGAAAGCTAAAGAAAAGGCAGTTATGGATCTTCCTTATGCCCTATTGGTTGCTTAGATTCTAGATCAATATAAGGTCCCCCTAGAGGATGATGGAATCGTGAATACTAAGGGTCCTCACAAGTTTGGACTTGGCTCTCTCAATCGAATGTAAGTGAAGAAAGTAAATGACGAATGGATTTATGGTCATGGTCATGTGGCAGCAGCACCACAAGAAGAAATTCTTGCTGCTCCGGCTGATGTTCCTATGGAAGAGGCACCAGCAACAAGCAGTATCCCAGAAGCAACAAGTGAAGCACACATCATTACTTGCCATTATGGATCTTAGAACTTATCAGGAGCACAGTAACACAGTCATCTTCGATCGCCTAAGTGCTATGGAGGATCGCTTTGATAGGCTCGAGCGTTGCTACTCAACAGCAGAGGATCATGGGGCTTAGGCATGGAGTACCTATTCCAGTTATAGTAATGTTTCTAAACTTATCTACTTTGCTTACAACTATGTTTTGGATATTATGTTTCGCAATGTCTCTAATGTTTTGGATATTATCTTAGAACCATGGCATGTTTAATTGGCATCTTGGACATGTTTAAATATAGTTTGAATACTTGTTTTGGATGGTGTCGTATAAACTTGCATGTGTCTATTTATGAATGCATTATTGAATATGCTTCCATTGTAGGTATATTATTACTGGTTATTTGTTCCAATTTTTTTGATTATGACAAAAGGGGGAGAAAGATAAGGATATAGGCTTTTTATTAAGAAAAGAAGGTAAAATAATAGAAAAGTTTTTTATGATCTTGGAACTTCAAAACAAAGGGGGAACTGTGCATCTCTAATTCAATCACCCCTTGAAAAATAGAGGGGGAATAAGTCTCTAAATCCTGTTATGAATTTCAATTATTATTTAAACTAATATTTTCTCAATAGTTGTTTGTTATCATAAAAAAGGGGGAGAATGTGATTAAATTAATTCAAGAAATGATTTTGATGATAACAAAGCAAAGAAAGGAAAGCAAATGCAATAGACAATCCCAAAAGAACATCAAGTCTAGAATATAGGCTTTAGAACTTGTGTAAAGGTAGTTAAAGGATTCACACTAAGCTCATAAAATGTTTTCTTGCTCAAATCAAATACATTTTACAAAATAAGGATTTACATCTATTTAGATGGCTTTTAAGATTAAGCAAGATGTCTTTGAAAAACCTCTTTGAAATCTATCTTGAGAAAACCTTTTTTAGAAGCAAATTTGTTAAATGTCATAACCAATTAGGATATGGTCCTAACCGATTATTTGTTTTCTCAGAAACAAATCTATTAAGGTCCTAACCGATTAGTATAGCAGTCGACTCTGTTATTTGCTTTCACAAAAGCAAATTTATTTAAGTCCTAACCGGTTAGCATGAGATCCTAACCGATTATTGGATTTTACAGAAGTCAATCTCTATGGTCCCTAACCGATTAGGAACAACTTCTAATTAGTTAGATTAATTAGACAGAAGCATTGCCTCTTTATGTTTTATATGCCAAACTGATTATGTACTTAGTCTAATCAATTATTTGCTTAAATAGAAGTTAATTCATTTAATTCCCAACCAGTTAGAACATGGCCCTAACCGATTAGCTACTCTCACATAAACCAATTTACTTAAGTCCTAACTGATTAGAAACTTAGTCTAATGGGTTATTTGCCTTAACAGAGGCATTCATACTCATTTGAAAACAAGGCCTAACCGATTAGGATATGACCCTAATCAGTTATTCACTAAAACATAAGCCTTTATATTGGGTTTAAAGAGCTCCTAACCGATTAGGAAGCTTGGGTACTCGATTAAACTTGTTATCTGGAAAAGGATTAAAACACGTTTAACAACTATATTAAAGAGCATTTAATGCTCTCATCTATCCCTAATGGCTATCATTTGCCCTTAACTATAAATCTGAGTGTTGGGCATTAATGAAGGGTTAGAAAAACTGAGACCAACTATCTGAGAATCATTATTGAGCATAAAATTCGTATTTCTATAATCATATTCATCATACTTTGTTTTTGAGCTTAGAAAGTGTGAATGTTCAATACCCATAAGTTTCAATTTGTATTATCTACTCTTTGAGAGAGTTTTTATTCATCTACATCATTGTATAATCTATATAGAGAGGGTGAGGTATCCCTTATTTGAAGAGGCTTAAGCTACAAAGGGTGAGGTATCCCAAGGTGGTGTTGAGTGCTCCAATTTGTAAAGGTTACAAGCACCTGATTCAAGCTTAAAATTTAGTGAAAAATCTTTAGTGATTGCTTAAGGACTGGACGTAGCCACAAGTGGATTGGTGACTGAACCAGGATAAAGCTTGATGTTTGTTCTTCTAAACTCAACTCTTTAATATTGTGCATTGTTTTATTAAGTTTGGTTGAATACTATATTGCTTGATTGTTGTATTTGTAAGTGAAAGTGTTTATCTCATCTATCCATTTATCTCTATTAATCAAATAACTTTAATGAAAATAAGAATTTAGGTATTTTGCAAAAGATTTACGAACTTATCTTATATACTCAATTCACCCCCTCTTGAGTAATTGAGGCCACTTCGTAATAATTAGTATCATAGCTAGACTCTTATGTATAAAGCTTAGCAACTTCAAGAGAAGAAATGACTTCAAATGATTTTTCAAATGAAAGTTCTTCTATAAATAGACCTCCCATTTTCAATAGGGATGGTTATGTATATTGGAAAGAAATGATGAAAATTTTTATTGAAGCTATTGATGTAGATGTCTAGGATGCCGTTGAAAATGGTGCTTTTATCCCCACATGTACTATAAATGGTGTAAGAACTAATACACCTAGAAGTGAATGGACCAACGAGGACAAAAAGAAAGTTCAATACAAATTGAGAGCTAAGAACATCATTACCACATCTTTGGGATATGATGAATTTTATAGGGTGTCAAATTGTAAGACCACCCAATAAATATGGGATACCCTTCAAGTAACTCATGAAGGCACAAGCGAGGTAAAGAGATCAAGAATAAACACTCTCACTCATGAATATGAATTGTTTAGAATGAACCAAGGAGAGAGTATTCAAAAAATACAAAAGAGATTTACACACGTCATTAATCATCTTGCTTCATTAGAAAAGACTTTTCCTAATGATGACCTTATTAACAAAATTTTGAGATGTTTGAGTAGGAATTGGTAACCAAAGGTGACAGCTATCACGGAATTAAGGAATCTATCAACATTGACGCTAGCTACCTTATTTGGGAAGCTTCAAGAACATGAGTTAGAGCTAAATAGGCTCAATCAAAATGAAGAGCATGATAAGAAGAAAAAGGGGATTGTACTCAAAGCTACCTCTTCTACAATTGAAGATGATGATGAAGATGGTGAAGAAGATGCAGAAAATCTTGAGCTAAGTGAGGAGAATCTTAGTCTCCATGTGAGGAAGTTTGGAAGATTCCTAAAGAAGAAGGGATTCCAAAGAAGGTCATCATTCCTTCAAAAGAAAGCCTACCACAAAGAAGAAGGATCCTCAACTCCTCCAAAATGTTATGAATGTGAAAAATCGGGGCACATGAAAATGGAGTGTCCCGTGTATCATAAGAAGATGAAGAAGTTTGAGAAAAGACCTTCCAAAGAAAAGAAAGGAAGGAGATCATATATAGCATGGGAGAACAATGACATGAGTTCTTCCGATAGTTTAGAGAATGAAGAATGTAACATCCCGAAAATTATCTCATTTATCATAAATAGTCGTTTTATAATATTTATGATTTTTGGGAATTTTTTAGAATTTTTCCTGAAAATGTCGAATATTTTAATATATTTCTCATTTTACGTGCACATTGAGCAGAGTCAGTGTAACGCTCTGAAAGATTATTTGTTTCATCACAAATAGTCATTTTATAATATTTGTAATTTTTGAAAATTTTTTTATATTTTTCTGGAAACGTTGAATATTTTAATATATTTCTCATTTTACGTGCACACTGAGCAAAGTGAGTGTAACACCTTCGAAAATTATTTGTTTCATGAAGAATAGTCATTTTTCAATATTTGTGATTTTTGAGAATTTTTATGGATTTTTCTAGGAATGTCAAATATTTTAGTATATTTTTCGTTTTACGTGCGTACTGAGCGGAGCCGGAAAAATGAAATGTTTTCCCTGAGGCTGGTAAAGCTTGAACTGTGGATGTGTCGATGGGGGATCTTAATAAACCCGAGGCTGGGCACAGTTTACAAAGTTTATATTTTTTGAGGTTTTATCTGATAAATAAAATCTATGTACGCACTGTTAAATAAAACTTTGCAGTACGCTTTATTATCTGTTGGATAATTAACATCTTGGTTTGTGTACTACAACAATTATCCATTGGGTAATAACTTGTAGTAAAATCCTAACCACCTCATTATTTAATTATTAAATCACATTATCTTATCAAAGGTAATATCCTTTATGTCTAATCACATCTCCTTTATTGAAAATGCACCCAAGCTTCTCAAAGAAGCTTCATTTTCTCTCTCTCCCCCTCCCACTCTCCACGGCAGCAAAGTAGCCCTAATTGGAGCCCAATATTGTGCTTCATTTAATTAGGCAATTCAATTCTAATTTGAAAGCAAAAAGTCACCATCTTTTCTCCTATTAACTTCTCTCTCTAGATTTTCTTTCTCTCTTTTCTCTCAACCATTTTTCTCTATCTTCCTTTCCATCTCTCCTATACTATTTGCTACCTATAATTTAGGAACCAAGTTTATGCTTCATTTGATTATTCAATTTATTCAAAATTCAAAAAGAAAGAAAACCCTAAAAGCTATTTCACTTTACTATTACTTTCTCTCTCTAATCTTCATCTTCTCAAGTTTCTCCTCCTTCTCTCTACCCTCCTCCATAGCCACGAAATTGCAGCCCCTCCTCCATCATTTTTCTTCATTTTTCTCTGCACAAACACCATTTCTATACTCCTCTACAACTTCTATTTGAAAGGTTTTCTTCAAAAACCAACTTTTTCTCCATTGTCATCCAAGACAAAGCTTCAAGCTTTAAGGTAAAGCTTCCATCCTTCTTTCTTTTTCTCTTCATTTTCGTGATCCATGGTCACTATGGTGACCATGGATGCCTTTTTCAAGCTTTGATTGTGATTCTTGTGAAAGTTTGATGCCCTAGGGTTTTGGTGTTAGTGGAATCCGAAAATTCAAGGGAGCTTCAAGGGAGTTCTATTGTTTGTTTTCTCCTCTAGGTAAGAAGGAGATAATCCTCTTCAACCTCTCTTGGTAGTAAGGAACATGATGTTGTGATTGATTGTGAGAAAATCCTATTGAGGGTTATTCTTTGTTTGTATGATTTATATGATTATATGTTGTTGTTAAATTGTTTAGGATATTTGATTGATTGATTATGTATATGTATGTGTTTGGATGGATTGGAATCTTGATTTGGAAGCAAAAATGACTTGGTCCTCTTCCATGAAGCTTACGATTTTGGGCCCTAAATTAGGGTTCTTGGTGAAAATTTATAACAAGTGGAAGACATAGCTAATCAAGTTGACAACATGTAATTAATGGAATGAAAAATTGGAATCCTAAGAATTAGTGAGGCTCACGGCCTCTAGGGTTCAAAATGGCCTAATCATGTAACTTTATACAACTATGACATTTAATTAATCAAGTAAATAAATAAGAGAATTATGTAATGGAAGGAAATAAATTTAGTAACTTAAAGAAATTCTTTGGACCCTAAAGATAAATAAGGGTGTTTGAGACTTGGTAAGACATAGAAATAAATTCCTCAAGTGAATAAGATTAAGTTTAAAGTAAGAACCCAATAGCGAAAGGAACTTCATAAGAAAAATTAAATTAAAGTGATACTTAATTAAATGATTAATTAGGAAGCAATTACGGCTTCATAAAATGGAAAGAACCAAGAATGAAGATTTATCCAAAGACTTAGAATAAATTTTAATTAAAGTAAGACCATAAGTGCAAGTAAGAATGACAAATGATCCAATTTAAATCATGCTAAGGGAATTAGGTTTAAGATTTAATGATGGACTTATGTAATTAAAATAATAATGAGTAAATAAATAATGTGATAGCATTTCTCAAAAAGAGAAACATATTAAGAAGGGTATAGAAAGTTAAGTGTAATTTCATAATGTGCCTAAAAGTATAATGTATTAATTGAGGATTAATTGAATAAGAGAAACAAGAATCAAGAGTGTAAGTGAGAATTCATAATAAACCTTGGAAGTGTATTATTTCATTTAAATACTGATAATATGATCTTGTGGGTCCATGTGAGAGGCCAATGATGTGTTGATGCTTACTTTGGCCAATTGTGGCATATTGCGAAAAAGTATGTAATAGTAAACATTACCTGATATATGAATGGAGTCATCATGCATTGTGAAAGTCCGGTGGACTATTTGTTAAGGCCATGTTGCCTAGGAGTTGAATCACACCTTAGTGCGAGTGCGAATAGACTAGTGTGGGTTCTGCTGTTGACCTTGAGGGCGTCGGGGCACGGGCGTCTCACAGCGGGCAGTCGGTAGCCCCGCTGGACCGTGGGACAAACTGATGCAAACACACCAACGATCCTGACCGGGCACTGTCTTATATCACGATCTTATGAGAATGCAGCTGTATAGAGCTTATGCATAACATTATTGATTGACCGTTTATGGTAAGCACTTGGTCCAAGGTGGACGAGATACTGGCATGTCTCCCTGATCATTCACTTCGATGTTCGTGTCTAGCTCCATGGAGTAGGATTTGGTTATCATGCACATGTGCATAGTGAACACATATATATTACTTGCCATTTAATTTATGCGATGATTGGATTTGCTATCTTATCGATGTTATAATTGCCTGGAACTGCTAACTTGTTTAATATCTGCCTCTTGATACTGTTTATATTTCTTGTAACGCTACGTGGGCGTCCTATGTCGTTTCTGTTTTTTACGGCCATAATTGGTAATGAAGTAGGATGTCTCACCTCTTTCTTGTACTTTTCTTGTTCTATGTAAATTCTTGGTTAAAGACTGTAAGTGGGAACAAGGTTGGATTCTTTTGGACCTTCTTGGTTTGACCCACTGCATCTGGTGATGTCATCGCGAAGGGGTTCTATTGGGTTCGTTTGAATTGTGTTCACTAGTGGTGCTAACGCATGGCAAGTCGACTGGGCTGGAGAGCGGGTACGATATGTTGGGGATCTGATACTGACTATCAGGAGGACTCGTGATGGAGATCCTATCCTGACGCTTACTACATCTGTGCATTTGGAGTTTGCTCTGCCCATCCGGGAGCTATAGGGCGATCTGATTCGCACTCCCCGTGACGATAAGGATTCCATGGCATCAGTTGCTAGGGCACCTGTTCGTGAGACTGCACTCGGTCCTGTCCTTATATCTTCAGATGACCAGGGGGAGGATCCCGAGGTGGATCCGATGGAGTACCCAACTCCTTAGATAGGGATAACTTATGGGTAGTTTATGTTTTCTTCTGCATTAATCATGTTATAGTGTATTTTTAATATATTTACATTTTGAAGTAAATATTGATGTATTTCATTGTGAGTGATATGAGGAATGCGCCATGTTTTATATGCTTTAACTTAATTAATTTAGTCCCATGTACTGTATTTTATATATATTCTCTTAAATCATATTTGTTAACGACGAATTATGTATTATTGCATTCGTGGCTCATATTTCCTTTATATATATATGAAAAAAAATATATTCAAATTTGGAAAAGTATTATGAAGAAGTTGTAGCACAAAAATTTAGTGACTGTGGGATAATGACGATTGTGCTGTGGCTATTAAATCGAGGGGTGTTACAAAGAAGCTCATCTTTGCCTCATGGCTCAAGGAGAAGAAAGTGAAGATAGTGACACTGAGGTAACATCCTCTAACTTAGATTCTTCACCTTCTTATAATGAATTATAAGATACTTTTCAATAATTACATGATGAATCTATGAGGCTCAAAAAAATGATTTTATCTTCAAATAAAATAATCTCCTTATTGGTAAATAAAGTTTTTATTTTAAACAAGGAGATTAATGAACTTAAGATTGAAAATGAAACCTTAGGACTTATTGATGCTAGCTCATTGTGCATGACTTGCTCCTCATATGATAACACATCCATACTCTTACATTGCACATCATGCAAAGCATTTGAAAAAGAAATTAAAGATTTAAATGACATTCTTGCAAAATTTACCCTTAGAAGAGACAACTTGAATGTGTTGTTAGGGAAACTAAAATATGTTTTCCAAAAAGCCGGTTTGGAGTATAATCCCAATAACCAATAAAAATCTTACAAAAATTTCTTTGTTTCCACAAATGCTTCAAGTAGCCCCTTTATCAAATGCTTTCATTGTGGGAGGAAAGGGCATAGTGCATCCACATGTAATGTTAGGAAGAACATTAACATCAAGATTGGAACTAAAAAGGTTTGGGTTCCTAAGGACATCTTGCCTAACTCTAACATACAAGGACCCAAGACAATTTGGGTACTAAAAGTTAAAACTTGAATGTGTGTTGTAGGTATGCTTGAAGACCAAAACCTCAAGTTAGTATCTTGATAGTGGTTGCTCCAAGCACATAACCAGTTATGGCTCCAAGTTTTCCTTCCTTGTCCCCAAGAAGAGTGGTGATGTGACATATGGTGACAACAACAAAGGGAAAATCTTTGGAGTTGGTAAAGTTAGTAAAAACCCTTCTTCATCTATTGATAATGTTTTTTTTACAGAAGGACTCAAACATAACTTACTTAGTATTAGTCAACTATGTGATAAGGGGAATAGAGTAATATTTGATTCTAATTGTTGCATAATTGAGGATAAAGATGATAAGCATGTTAAGTTTGTTGGTCATAGGGTTAATAATATATATATGATTAGACTTGATGACATTTCCTCAAATGATGCTAAATGCTTTATGAGTAAAGAAAATGATTCATGGTTATAGCATAGAAGAATTGCTCACATTTACATGAATCACTTAAACAAACTGGTTTCTAAAGAATTAGTAATTAGTTTCTAAAGAACTAGTAATTAGTCTTCCAAAACTCAAATTTGAAAAAGATAAACTTTGTGATGCATGTCAAAAAGGAAAATAAGTAAAGGTCTCTTTTAAAGCTAAAAATGTGGTTTCAACTTCTAGACCTTTACAACTTTTGCACATAGATTTTTTTGGTCCCTTTAGAACTATGAGCTTTGGTGGAAATTACTATGCATTAGTGATTGTGGATGATTTTTCTAGGTTTACATGGACATTATTCTTGTCTCACAAAAATGATGCTTTTCAATCATTCAAAAAACTTGCCACAGTTATTAAAAAGAAGAAGGTTTTTGTATTGCATCCATAAGAAGTGATCATGGTGGTGAATTTGAAAACTATGAATTTAAAACCTTTTGTGATGAATATGGCATTGAACATAATTTTTCTGCCCCTAGAACACCACAACAAAATGGTGTTGTTAAAAGGAAAAATCAATCTTTAGAGAAAATGGCAAGAACTATGCTCAATGAGGCCAACATTCCTAAGTACTTTTGGGTAGATGTGGTTAATACCACTTGTTATGTTATGAATAGAGCCATAATAAGATCAATTTTAAAGAAAACTACATATGAATTATACAAGGGAAGGAAGCCAAATGTTTCACATTTTCATGTCTTTCGATGTAAATGCTTTGTTTTGAATAATGAAAAGGATAACTTGGGGAAGTTTAATGCAAAATCTGATGAAGGAACTTTTATTGGCTATTCTATACATAGTAAGGCCTTTAGAGTTTATAATAAACGAATTTTGACCATAGAATAGTCTATACATATTGCTTTTGATGAAACTAACCCAAATGAGCCAAGAAAGGAGCTTGTTGATGATGTTGCAGAAATTTTGGCAAGAACACACTTAGAGAATCAAGAGAAAGAGCCCAAGGAGCAAGAAGAGAGATTCCTTGATCACTCATGGCAAGAGGATTCACAAATCATCGATATACCCAAAGAATGGAGGATATCAAGATATCATCCTCTCGACAAGGTGATAAGTGATGTATCAAAAAGGGTAATCACTCGAAACTCTCTTAGAGATGCATGTAATCACTTGGCTTTTGTCTCTCAAGTTGAACCTAAAAACATAAATGAGGCCATTGATGATGAACACTGGATCTTAGCTATGCAAGATGAACTAAATCAATTTGAGAGAAATCAAGTTTGGGAATTAGTTCCAAGGCCCAATGATCATCCTATAATTGGCGCCAAATAGGTTTTTAGGAACAAACTTGATGAAACGGGCTTAATAATAAGAAACAAAGATAGTCTTGTAGCTAAGGGCTATAATTAAGAAGAAGGCATAGATTATGAAGAAACTTATGCTCCCGTAGCTAGATTAGAGGTCATTAGAATGTTACTTGCATATGATTGTATTATAGATTTCAAGCTTTATCAAATGGATGTTAAAAGTGCCTTTGTAAATGATTTATACAAGAAGAGGTGTATGCGGAATAACCTCTTAATTTGAGGATTTTGAAATGACCAACCATGTTTTTAAACTAAAAAAGACCTTGTATGGCTTGAAACAAGCTCCTAGAGCTTGGTATGAAAGATTGAGCAAATTTCTTTTAGAAAATGGCTTCTCAAGGGGAATGGTTGACACTACTCTCTTTATCAAGTATAAAAAGCATGACATTCTTCTTGTTCAAATTTAAGATGATGATATAATATTTAGTGCCACTAATAACTCTCTTTGTAAGGAATTTGCAAATATTATGCAAAGTGAGTTTGAGATGTCTATGATGGGTGAGCTAAACTTCTTCCTTGGTCTCCAAATCAAGCAAACGAATGATGGGACTTTCATAAGTCAGTTCAAATATTGCAAGGAGTTGCTCAAGAAGTTTGGAATGGAAGGTGCTAAGCATATGACAACACCAATGGGCACCTCTTGTTACTTGGACAAGGATAAATGAGGTAAATCTGTACAAAAGCACAAAATATAGAGGTATGATTAGCTCACTCCTTTATCTTACAGCTAGTAGGCCGGATATCATATTTAGTGTGTGCATATATGCTAGATATCAAGTTAATCCTAACGAATCACAACTAAGTGCTTTAAAACAAATTATGAAATATCTTATCGGCACTTCACAAATGGGTTTGTGGTACCCTAAGGGTGCCTCTTGTAGACTAGTTGGTTACTCCGATTCTAACTTTGCTAGATGCAAAATGGATCAGAAAAGCACTAGTGGGACATGCCACTTGCTTGGAAGCCCATTAGTTTCTTGGCATAGCAAGAAATAAAATAGTGTGGCATTGTCTACAGTTGAAGCTGAATACGTTGCAGCTAAAAGTTGTTGTGCACAAATCCTTTGGACGAAGCAACAACTACTAGACTATGGTCTAGAGCTGGATCACATCCCTATAAGGTGTGATAACACTAGTATAATTAACTTGTCAAAAAACCCTATTTTGCATTCAAGAACAAAACATATTGAAATTAAACATCACTTTATAAGAGATCATGTTCAAAAAGGTAATTGCATCCTTGAATTTATGGAAACCACTAAGCAACTAGTTGATATTTTTGCGAAACCGTTAAACAAAGAAGCATTCTTCTATATAAGAAATGAACTTGGGATTTTGGATCATTCATGCATGAGCTGAAAAAAATCTGCACAAACTCATCTTGTTGCGTAATCTCAAATTTTACTGTATAACATATGCTAATTTGCTGCATAATGTGGAATAATTGCATAGTATTTTGTTTTAATCATTCTTTTAAATCCAATACTGAATTGAGCATTAGAGTGCCTCCTAAACTTGTTTTGTAGGTACTTAATTCATGCTTAAGTCCCCCAGATTACCAATCTCAAGTTCTTGATGAAAGAAATTACTTCCTGCTACTTTTGAAGAAGAGAAATCAGCTTATGAGTTACATTTATGGTGGTTTGAGTGAATGAAAAATGAAGTTAATCTAAAGAATGAACTTCAAGAAGGCATGATTTGGTTTGTTTGAGTGGTGATTTCATGAAAGTTCAATGGCTATGGTAGTGAAACAATTAATCCAAGAAGGGAACAACTTGGCTTTTGGCCTTTGGGAGTTTCTGGTGCGTTGAAAGAGTCTCTGTCAAGCCTAAATAATCGGTTAGGCTATTAGCTCTAACCTATTACCCTATTTTTTGGTCCCATTTTGTGCTCTCTAGCAAGCACAATAATCGGTTAGCCACACATCCTAACCAATTATTGGAGAAAACAGTGACCTCCTTCAATTAGCTCTAACCGGTGAGCAAAATGCACTACCTGGTTACCCAAGCTTCACTAACTAGTTAGGACACTCCAATGTAAACATTTTTCAGCAGCGTAGCTCGCCATTCACGTACCCCTCCATGTTTATTATCATCTTCCTCCTCTCAAAACTTCTCACACCCACTCCCTCACATCTATCACCTACCACAAATCTACCATTTAAATCCCATTTCCCTCACATTCCACCACTTTCCATCACTTTTTCTCTAATTAAAATTCTATTTTTCTTCCAAAATTTTCATCTCCCCTCACACTTTTTCTCTCCTCAACCATGCCCTAACCTCCATTCTTCAACCATGGCCAGCAGTTCTTCTCACCCCAATGTATCTCTGCCACCATCCACTTCACCTCATGACTGAGATTTTTCAATTAGCCTCAACATTGGGAGGTACTTCTCACACAGGGATCAAATGAAGACATATGTACTACACTTTCATGCGTGACATCTCATTCAATCCAAGTACATGGACTGGGATTTCTTTGTAAGAGAAGGATTCACATACCTCACAGAGCTCTTGGAATTCCATGAGTTGAAAACTCTTGTCACCACCAACCCTGGATACTTCTATCTTGACCCCACCAAAGTTTACTTCTGCAATTTAAATATTGTTGGTAAAAATTTAGTTTTTGAGTTTAAAAAATATAAAATCTTTATGCAACCAAGTCAGTGGACTACTATATTTGGTCTCACTTATTCTGGAGACAAACTGCCAGTGAAAAATCACAATTCTTGGGAGGATTTTGATCGAGACCAAGCAGTAGCAAATATGCTTCAACCAGGAACTCAATTGCCAAAAGGATCCTTTACTGCTGGTGTTCTAAACTTATAGGATCGTCTTCTTCACTTCATAGTCGCACACATCCTAGTACCAAAGGCAAGCAACTATGGCTTGGTTAAAGAAGAAGACATTTTCTTGATATGGGCACTCAAAAGATGTGTGAAGATTAACTGGCCTTATTACATCATGCATTACATGATGAAAGCTAAAGAAAAGGCAGTTATGGATCTTCCTTATGCTCTATTGGTCACTCGAATTCTAGATCAATATAAGGTCCCCCTAGAGGATGATTGAATCATGAATACTATGGGTCCCCACAAGTTTGAACTTGCCACTCTCAATCGAATGCAAGTGAAGAAAGTAAATGACGAATGGATTTATGGTTATGGTCATGTGGCAGCAGCACCACAAAAAGAAATTCCTGCTGCTTTGGCTGATGTTCCTATGGAAGAGGCACCAGCAACAAGTAGTATCCCAGAAGCAACAAGTGAAGCACGCATTATTGCTGCTATTGTGGATCTTAAAACTTATCAGGAGCACAGTAACATAGTCATCTTCGATCGCTTAAGTGCTATGGAGGATCGCTTGGATAGGCTTGAGCGTTGCTACTTAGCACCAGAGGATCATGGGGCTTAGGCATGGAGTACCTATTCCAGTTATAGCAATGTTTCTGAACTTATCTACTTTGCTTACAATTATGTTTTGGATATTATGTTTCGCTATGTCTCTAATGTTTTGGATATTATCTTAGAACCATGGCATGTTTAATTGGCATCTTGGACATGTTTAAATATGGTTTGAATACTTGTTTTGGATGGTGTCATATAAACTTGCATGTGTCTGTTTATGAATGGATTACAGAATATGCTTCCATTGTGGCTATATTATTACTGGTTATTTGTTCCAATTTTTTTTATTATGACAAAAGGGGGAGAAGGATAAGGATATATGCTTTTTATTGAGAAAAGAAGGTAAAGTAACAGAAAAGTTTTTTTATGATCTTGGAACTCCAAAACAAAAGGGGAGCTGTGCATCTCTGATTCAACCACCCCTTGAAAAATAAAGGGGGAGTAAGTCTCTAAATCCTGTTATGAATTTCAATTATTATTTGAACTAACATTTTCTCAATAGTTGTTTGTTATCATCAAAAAGGGGGAGAATGTGATTAAATTAATTCAAGAAATAGTTTTGATGATAGCAAAGCAAAGAAAGGAAGGCAAATGCACAAGACAATCCCAAAAGAGCATCAAGTCTAGAATATAGGCTTTAGAACTTATGTAAAGGTAGTTGAAGGATTCACACTAAGCTCATAAAATGTTTTCTTACTCAAATCAAAAACATTTTACAAAATAAGGATTTACATCTATTTAGATGGCTTTTAAGATCAAGAAAAATGTCTTTGAAAAACCTCTTTGAAATCTATCTTGAGAAAACCTTTTTTAGAAGCAAATTTGTTAAGGTCATAACCGATTAGGATTTGGTCCTAACCAGTTATTTGTTTTCTCAGAAACAAATCTATTAAGGTTCTAACTGATTAGTATAGCAGTCGAATTGATTATTTGCTTTCACAGAAGTAAATCTGTTTAAGTCCTAACCGATTAACATGAGATCCTAACCGATTATTGGATTTTACAGAAGTGAATCTCTATGGTCCCTAACCGATTAGGAACAGCTTCTAATCGGTTAGATTAATTAGACAGAGGCATTGCCTCTTTATGTTTTATATGCTTAACTGATTATGTACTTAGTCTAATCAATTATTTGCTTAAACAAAAGCCAATTCATTTAATTTCTAACCAGTTAGAACATGGCCCTAACCGATTAGTAGCTTTCACAGAAACTAATTTACTTAAGTCCTAACCGATTAGAGATTTAGTCTAATCGGTTATTTGCCTTAACAGAGGCATTCGTACTCATTTGAAAACAAGGCCTAACTGATTAGGATATGACCCTAATCGATTATTCACTAAAACAGAAGCTTTTATGCTGGGTTTAAAGAGCTCCTAACCGATTAGGAAGCTTGGGTAATCAATTAAGCTTGTTATCTGGAAAAGGATTAAAACACGTTCAATGGCTATATTAAAGAGCATTTAATGCTCTCATCTACCCCCAACGGGTATCATTTGCGTTAACTATAAATCTGAGTGTTGGGCATTAATGGAATGTTAGAAAAACTGAGACCAACTATCTGAGAATCATTATTGAGCATAAAATTTGTATTTCCATAATCATATTCATCATACTCTGTTTTTAAGCTTAGAAAGTATGAATCTTCATTACCCATAAGCTTCAATTGTATCATCTACTCTTTGAGGGAGTTTATATTCATTTACATCTTTGTATAATCTGTATAGAGAGGGTGAGGTATGTAACACCCTTGTGGGAGTGTCACATTTATGATGCAATAAAATAAAATAAAATAAAATTCTTACCCAAGTTATAAACGTTTGAATACGTAAATAATATTAGTGGTAATTTTTTTTCCTTTTATACTTATAACATTAAATAAAATAACACAGAACATAAAATAAAACAAACATAAACACGCTATAATAAACATATGATCTTTGTCTTAAATACACAAATAATTTACAACTACAAATATTTAACAAAGCAGTAAAAAGACAACATAGTACTAAAACATAACATTGCCCAAGTGCACCTCAAGAGATTTCTAACCCTCCGATGGATCATCTTCAGAGAGATCATCGAAAGACAAAACTCCTGGAGGTCCTATAGCTCTACGGATATGAGTCTGGGCTATTGACTCACTATTGAGCTCGCTAGGCGCATGGAAGATTCATTGCCAGTAACGCTTAAGAGTCAGAGGCAACTCTAGTTGTAAATACAACATAGTAGTAAATATAACATCTCCATCGTACTCTCTACATAGGGACACAGTCAAACGTCCCACGTAGACAACTGTTCCTCTATCCACTCGCATACGCCATGCCTCCGAACCTCCGTGAAACTCAAGTCACACAAACCCGAAGAATCCCGGCAATGCCATGATCTCAAGATCAGTCTTGATGGTGAGAATGATCTACTAGTTCCTCTTCCTCGTACAGCTCGCCTGGCTGTCGCTTATCCAAATACTGTATCTCAAGAGGCTGTTCCTCCTCTTCCTCAAACTCTTTACGGAAATAATATAATAATATCGAGAAAAGCATATAGAGAGGTGAGACAATCTACATCATTACCCGCATGTCAAATAAGAAAACGACAATACAAACAATTATCATAATAGTACATACCAACATATCATGCATAATATAGCAAAGTAATACATACCATTATATCACACACAGTATAGCAAAATAATACATCATACATTTTATCACAGATTATAGTAAGCAGTAAAATGCAGATAATGAATAATACACACACCGACTCGTTCTTATTCCATGGAGCTAAACACGGATATCTGAGAGAATGATCCGAAAAGAACTAATAGTACTTTTGGCTGCCCAACCAAACTATTGCATTGTCTAACTTTGTGTCTATAGCCCACAGTCTAAACATCGTGTAGCAGTACACAATCCAAACATCGTGTACTACAGGTATTGTACATAATAGTCTTCTCAAGACCTCGATTAAGAACTATGCTTGTCAAGATCATTAGTGTGTTGCCCGTTACCACGGCCCAGAGGAGCAACCCACTGTCCCCATGTGGAATTCTCCGCACACTAATGCCTCCAAGTTCATATAATGAACCACACTACGCCTATCACACCATAACACAGTGTAATTCATCTCGTCAATCAATCACCAATTATCAACCAAATTGGCACAACATTCTAAACATGATCTAGAATTACAAAAATACCCTTAATATCCATATTTTACCGTATTTACAAAAATACCCTTAATCACAATATTCCAAAAATATAGCCTGTCCCACTTGACAGTACTATCTCACAACATGTCTGGGTCCACCACTTTGACCCGATAGTAAAACTCGCTGTATCATTTAATCGTGTAGAAATTTTATCGCATTTTCACAATCGCGTTGCTCTCACAAATGTTTTTAAAATTGCGTAAATATATTTTGATATTTTTGAACATCGTGTAATGTTTTTAAATCATTTTCTCAATCGTGTAAGATTTTTAAATCATTTTCTTAACCATATAGCTTAAAATTATCATTCTAAATATGTGTAGACTATATCTACTACTTTTAAACTACGTAAAGTATTTTCTTTATGTTATAAATATATTATGGAATCTTTTCATTTTATTCATCTGATTTTAGTAAATTTTGGCAGCATTTTGCCTATAAAATCAGTATAAGATATTTTTTAACATTTTTCTCTAATTACTGTTCATTTTAACGTTACCCAATAATTACACTTTGAAACTTGCTAACGCACTTCAAAACTAATAGAGTGAGCTCTACGTTAGTATTTTTCAAGCGTTCTCTTTAATTCTTTCTTAAAATAAATTCTGCTAAGTTAGAATTTTAGAACTAAGTTTATTCCTTTTATTTTCTTAAAGATTCATTGGAATCCAATTCTTTTGTAAATTAATTACCTAACCTACTTTAGAAAATAAAATGGCATTCAATTATACATTAAATGGCATGTTGGCCATAATTAACCTAAATCATTCTTAAATTTATTATTTTACCTAGATTCTTTAATCATTGATTTAGAAAATGGTTGAGAACATTTTGGTTCTCTGTTTAATGGTAAGACCATGAGCCTCCTTGTGTTCTTTGGAACACTCATGCAAATCGTTACATGTTATTCACATTCTACTTTAATAATAATACAACTATAAACACATACAATATATAAACACATGCAATATATTTTAAAACTATAGACATGCATAGCAAATAAAATAAATCACAAATAAGAAAATATTTAAACAATTACACAAATAATAAAAACAATAAACAACCACACAAATGAATCCTTATGGATTCTTTATACACAAACAATCCATTTTCCCATCACCACTTAGGGTTGATGAGATTAAATCTCCCTCTTACCTCTTGAAGACCAAGATCGGCTAGTCTCCTCCTTTCCTTGAAATTTCGTATAACCTCTAAAACAAATCCCTAAAATTCTCAAACAATTAGTAAAAACACATACAAGGATCAAGATTGAAAAACCATGGACAAACATGGTTTAGAAAATCAAAAATCAAACTTTAAACCAAAGAATCAAAACTTACCCTTAGGGAAGTGAACAAAAGCTTTGATTTTGAACTAGATAGAGTAGGTTTTTGACAAAACCTTGTGAAGGAAAAGTGTTTAGAATATGATTTTGGTTTAGGAAAAGTGAAGAGGTAAAATTATAGAAGATTGGTGGTATGGTTTTGGGTGTTGGCCGAATTTGAGAGAGAAAATGGAAAAGAAAGTTTACTTGGTGTTCTTGGTATTTTGAGAGAAATGAAAGCTTTAATTTGGATAAGTGTAAAAAGTAAATATCAAGTGTGAAAATGAGGGGGCTGCCGTGAGGTTGTTTGTGGGTGAGGTTGAGTGTTTAATTTGGATAGGTAAATATCTATTTGTGTTCACATTATGGTGCATATGGCTTATGTCACTTTGGATAGTTCATGAAACATGTAGAACTTGTGAAGACTTGGCCATTTTAGCCTTCATGGCCGTGGGGTTCCTTGGGTTTAGGGGGGTTTAATTTGTTTCAATTAAAGACTAATTCAATGCTAATTAAATAGATAAGTAATTAGGTTAAGTCTCCTAATAATATTTAATCAACATTCTAATTACATAACTAATTAGTTTAATATATATTAGCATATATTATATCTCCTAAACAATATTAGGATATCTAATTAATATTTAGATTATAACTAATTAATAACTAAGTTAGTTCACTTAGTTTGCTAATTAGGTAATTAGATTAACCAAATTAGGCTTAATTAGCTACTAAACAAAGTCAAGCTACTATATTTGACCTAATCCTAACCATTGAATTCAACTTTAACTCCTATCCATTGATTAGATCCATGGCCAATATTCAATGCTTGCTAATCAAGTTCATATCCACACCATTGATTTGATCAACGGTTAAAATCAAAGGCTTCCTAACTAAGTTTTCATCCAACGGTCCATATTAAAGTTCATGCTTCTTTCTTTGACCTATTCCTATTGGTTAGAATTTTTCAAGCCTCCTTTGTTGACTTGCTCCCATTGGCTTAGAAATTTGTCCAGTCAGAATCGTTGACTGCTTTTCTAAACGCGGGTCCTACAGACTTTTTAAGGGTCCATGGTCATTTTGAAGCAGATTTCTATTGTTTTTTAGACAAGAGGGAGATCTTGTAATATAAAATAATATTATAATAATATAAAATTATTTTATTGCACAGTTAAATCCTAAAAATTAAGAGATTAATATATATATCAATCAGAATTGGGTTTAGTAAGATCCCCCAGCTCTAATTAATTAAAATAAGATTTTTTCGGCCAGAAAATTATTATTTCCCTGGCTTGGAGCAAATCACATACAACAATCAAATACACTCACGAAACAGTCAAATTTAATTTACTACTCACAGAATTCACAAAACAGTACATTTTAGGATTACATTATAATTATCCTAAAAGTTGAGGTGTTACAACTCTCCCCTACTAATAAGAATTTCGTCCCCAAAATTCATCATACATCAAAACAATTGAGGGTATTGCTCCCTCATCCTATCTTCTAGCTCCCATGTAGCATCTCCCGTTACATCATTCCATATCACCTTTTCCAGCTCAATCATCTTCCCTCGAAGCTATTTCACTCTCCTGTCCTCGATCTTAACAGGAAGTGTTTCATACGTCAAATTATCCTTCAGCTGTACTTCATCTGGCTGTATAACATGAGTTGGATCTGGAATGTATTTCCTCAACTAAGACACATGGAATACATTATGTAGATTGGATAGAAAAGGCGGTAAAGCTATTTGGTAAGCTATAGGACCAATCCGACGAATAATTTGATAAGGCCCTATGAATTTAGGAGTAAGCTTCCTAGACTTGATAACTTTTTCGACACTAGTCGTAGGCGTTACCCGTAAGAATACATGATCACCTTCTTCAAATTCTAGAGGTCGCCTTCGCTTATCAGCATAGTTCTTCTGTCAGCTCTGAGTGATTCGCATCTTCTCCTGTATCATCTTCACCTTTTTCGTAGTCTGCTACACAAGATCAGGCCTAATAGTCATACTCTCTCCATCTTGATACCAACACAAAGGTGTTCGGCATCGTCGTCCAAAAAGAGCTTCATAGGGTGCCATCCCTATGCTCGAGTGAAAGCTATTATTGTAGGTGAATTCTATCAAAGACAGAAATTCATCCCAACTCCCTTGTTGTTTTAACACACAAGCACACAACAAATCCTCCAATGACTGAATTGTTCTCTCCGTCTGACCATCAGTCTGCGGATGATATGCAGAACTCAATCGCAGTTTAGTTCCCATGGCTTCTTGCAAACTTTGCCAGAACCTCGACGTAAACCTCGGATCTCTATCGGACATTATACTTGCAGGTACACCATGTAGTCTAACAACTTCGCTGATGTATATCTGGGTTAATCACTCCAACGAATACTTAATATTGATCGACAAGAAGTGTGCTGACTTCGTAAGCCTATCAACTATAACCCATACAGAATCATGACCCTTCCTCGTCCTTGGTAATCTAGTAACATAATCCATCGAGATATTATCCCATTTCCACTCTGGAATAGTTAAAGGTTATAATATACCAACAGGTCATTGATGTTCTACTTTTGCCTTCTGATAAACAAGACAAGACGTCACACGTTCTGCTACATCTCTCTTCATTCTTGGCCACCAAAACATCTGCTTCAAGTCTTGATACATCTTTGTCATCCCCGGATGCATACTCAAATTACTAGTATGAGCTTCATCTGAAATTGCTTTCTTAAGATCGGGATCATCAGGTATACAAACTCGTCCTTCAAATCTCAAGATTCCATCAAATCCTTCCTCCACTGTTGCCTTTTGACCTTGCTTCAACAATTCCTTTTTGTTCTGTAAAAATAAATTCTCATATTGTTTTTCTCGGATTACTTCCAGTAAGTCATTTAAAACCACAACCTTACTTAGACGTATCTTTCCAGGTACCAACTCCACCGACAACCATAGATCTCGAAATTGATTAATCAGCTCCTCCTCTTTTATCATCATAGTAGAAACACTAACCACTTTTCTGCTCAAGGCATCCGCCACCACTTTCGCCTTTCCCGGATGGTATTGAAGCTGAAAATCATAGTCCTTCAAAAATTCCAACCATCGCCTCTGTCTCATATTCAATTCCTTTTGATCAAACAAGTATTTTAAGCTCTTGTGATCGCTAAAGACATTGAACATAGCTCCATACAGAAAATGCCTCCACACTTTTAACGCAAAGACTACTGCTGCTAGTTCCAAATCGTGCGTTGGGTGGTTCCTCTCATGAACCTTCAACTGTCTTGAAGCATAAGCTACCACATTCTGATTCTACATCAACACATATCCTAACCCTTGGTAAGACGCGTCACAATACACCTCAAAAGATTTGTTAGGATCCGGTAAAATTAACACTGGTGTAGTCGTTGATCTCTTCTTCAACTCTTGGAAACTTGCTTCACGTTCCTCCATCCAATCAAAAGCTTGGTTCTTCCTTGTGAGTTGTGTAAGTGGTCTAGCTATCTTGGAAAAACCTTCAATAAACCTTCGGTAATATCTAGCTAATCCAACAAAACTTCGAACCTCAGTCACTGCCTTAGGCCTTTCCCACTGCAAAATGGTCTCTACCTTTGATGGGTCTACTGCAATACCTTCCTTGGAAATTATGTGACCTAGAAATTGAACTTCTTCCAACCAAAACTCGCACTTTGCCAATTTCGCATACAACTTCTTCTCTTTTAAAATCTGGAGAACTATACTGAGATGTTCAGCATGTTCTTCTTGACTTTGAGAGTAGATCAAAATGTCATCGATAAAGACAACGACAAATCTGTCTAGGTATGGATGGAAAAATCCTATTCATATAATCCATGAATATTACAGGAGCATTCGTCACTCCAAACGGCATCACTTGATACTCATAATGCCCATAACGAGTTCGGAAAGCTGTCTTAGGTACATCATCGACCTTGACACGAATTTGATGATAACCTTATCGCAGATCTATCTTAAAGAATACAGCGGCTCCCTTCAACTGATCCATCAAATCATCAATTCTCGGTAGTAGATACTTATTCTTATAGTAACCTTGTTCAATTGACAATAATCTACACAAAGTCTAGAAGTTCCATCCTTCTTTTTGACTAGTAGCACTGGTGCTCCCCATGGAGAAACACTAGGTCGCATAAACTGCTTCTCCAACAGTTCCTCCAATTGCTTTTTCAATTCTACCAACTCTGTAGGTGACATTCGGTATGGTGCAATCGAAATAGGACCTACTCTAGGCACCAAATCGATAGAGAACTCGATCTCCCTTTCCGGTGGCAAACTGGGTACATCATCAGGAAAAATATCCGAAAACTCATTGACGACAGGAATAGCGCTCACATCCTTCTCACTCTTGACTTCTAAAGAAGATAGCAACATAAATCCCTGAGCTTCATCCCTCAACAATGACTTAACCTTAACCGCAGTCAAGAATCCAGAACTTTCTTCCTTTGGAAAAATTATGGTTTTGCTTGCACAATCTATCAGGATATGGTTAGAAGATAACCAATCCATTCCTAATATTATGTCTATCTCAACAAGAGGTAAACAAATCAAATTAACCGAAAACATACAATCCTTTATAACAATAGGACAGTTCATACATATTTTGGATGTAACAACAGGCTTGGCAGTTGGTGTAGAAACAATCAATTGAAAACTCAGAGAAGACATAGGCATTTTCAATCCTTCCACACAATCATAAGCAATAAATGAGTGTGTTGCACCCAAATCATATAGCAAAGTCATGTGATTACCTTCAATGACACATTCTCCTTGAATAAGATCATCAGATTGAGAAGCTTCAGTTCCAGTCATCGTATATACTTGCCCTCCAGATAGCGGCTGAGTAGCACGAACATTTCTCACAACAGGCTTCCTTTCCAGCTGAGTGCAATCCCTAGAAACATGTCCAGGTTTTCTGCAGTTGAAACAGATCGTTCCTTTGATCGGACAATCTGTAGATATATGGCCACTCTTTCCACACTTAAAACATGTCGGCGTAAATGCCACATTTTGACCAGCTCGATTTCCACTAGAACTTCCCCCAATAGACGGACGTTGAGGCTGACTTCCTGATGGTCTCGCATAAGGCTTGCGCTGAAATCGGTTATTACTGCTACTACCTCCTCTTTGGAACCTAGTCGGTCCAAAGTTACGATTTCTTGGATCTCGGGACGGCTCCAACTCCTCGAGTCATCGATACGTATCCGTCAAAATAGGAAACTCCCTCATTCTCATAGGTAGCACTGCTCGCCTCAATTCTACCCTTAATCCATCTTCAAACTTTTGGCACTTCCATACCTCATTTGGCCGAATTTGGAAATACCTTGAGAACTGCGACAAGCTTTCAAATTTAGTAGCTTATTCTCCAACAGTCATATTCCCCTGACGTAAACCAAGAAATTCCATCTCCTTGGCATGTCGGGTAGTACCAGGAAAGTACTTCTCCAGAAATACTTCACTAAATACTTCCCAAGTAATCTCAGTCCCTTCAGCTCGCAATAATTGGCGAGTTCCTCTCCACCAATTCTCAGCATCTCCCCTAAACATAAAAAAGCAGCATATGTTACCTTCCTATTCTTTGCGCACCCCATTCCTTCGAATACTCTTTCTAAGTCTTGAATCCAAAGACTCTCCTTCTCGGGGTCAAACTCGCCTCAAAACTGTGGCGAGTTGTTACGCCTAAACTAAGACAAATTTAGAGCATCAGCAGTTGCATCTTGCTGCTGAGCTACTCGTTGATTTTGCTGGGTAATCACTTCCGCCATTCGCTGCATAGCTTCAGCAGCTGCAATCATTGGATCCACATCAAGTTCCACATTCGCACGCGTTCTTCTTCCTCCAGATGTCCTCTTTCTTCAATAAGGTAAAACAATGTTAGATGTAACCTTTCAGAAATAAATCACAGAGAATCACACAACACAAACAAAAACAGACCTAATCATAACCCCAAAAGATTCTAACTTGGGCTCTGATACTAACTAATATAACACCCTTGTGGGAGTGTCACATTTATGATGCAATAAAATAAAATTAAATAAAATTCTTACCCAAGTTATAAAAGGTTTGAATACGTAAATAATATTAGTGGTAATTTTTTTTCCTTTTATACTTATAACATTAAATAAAATAACACGGAACACAAAATAAAACAAACATAAACACGCTATAATATACATATGATCTTTGTCTTAAATACACAAATAATTTACAACTACAAATATTTAACAAAGCAGTAAAAAGACAACATAGTACTAAAACATAACATTGCCCAAGTACACCTCAAGAGATTTCTAACCCTCCGATGGATCATCTTCAGAGAAATCATCGAAAGACAGAACTCCTGGAGGTTCTACAGCTCTACGGACACGAGTCCAGGCTGTTGACTCACTACTGAGCTCGCTAGGCGCATGGAAGATTCCTTGCCAGTAACGCCTAAGAGTCAGAGACAACTCTAGATGTAAATACAACATAGTAGTAAATATAACATCTCCACCGTACTCTCTACATAGGGACACAGTCAAACATCCCACGTAGACAACTGTTCCTCTATCCACTCGCATACGCCATGCCTCCGAACCTCTGTGAAACTCAAGTCACACAAACCCGAAGAATCCCGGTAATGCCATGATCTCAAGATCATTCTTGATGGCGAGAATGATCTACGGGTTCCTCTTCCTCGTACAGCTCGCACAGCTGTCGCTCGTCCGGATATTGTATCTCAAGAGGCTGTTCCTCCTTTTCCTCAAACTCTTTACGGAAATAATATAATAATATCGAGAAAAGCATATAGAGAGGTGAGACAATCTACATCATTACCCGTATGGCAAATAAGAAAATGACAATACAAATAATTATCATAATAGTACATACCAACATATCATGCATAATATAGCAAAGTAATACATACCGTTATATCACACAGAATATAGCAAAACAATACATCATATATTTTATCACAGATTATAGTAAGCAGTAAAATGCAGATAATGAATGATACACACACCGACTTGTTCCTACTCCATGGAGCTAAACACGGATATCTAAGAGAATGATCCGAAAAGAACTAATAGTACTTTTGGCTGCCCAACTAAACTATTGCACTGTCTAACGTTGTGTCTATAGCCCGCAGTCCAAACATCGTGTAGCAGTACACAGTCCAAACATCGTGTACTACAGGCATTATACATAATAGTCTTCTCAAGACCTCGATTAAGAACAGTGCTTGTCAAGAGCATTAGTGTGTTGCCCATTACCACGGCCCAGAGGAGCAACCCACTGTCCCCATGTGAAATTCTCCGCACACTAATGCCTCCAAGTTCATATAATGAACCACACTACGCCTATCACACCACAACACGGTGTAATTCATCTCGTCAATCAATCACCAATTATTAACCAAATTGGCACAACATTTTAAACATGATCTTAAATTACAAAAATACCCTTAATATCCATATTTTACCATATTTACAAAAATACCCTTAGTCACAATATTCCAAAAATATAGCCTGTCCCACTTGACAGTACTATCTCACAACATATCTGGGTCCACCACTTTGGCCCGACAGTAAAACTCGCTGTATCATTTAATCGCGTAGAAATTTTATCGTATTTTCACAATCGCGTTGCTCTCACAAATGTTTTTAAAATTGCATAAATATATTTTGACATTTTTGAACATCGCGTAATGTTTTTAAATCATTTTCTCAATCGCGTAAGATTTTTAAATCATTTTCTTAACCATATAGCTTAAAATTATCATTCTAAATATGTGTAGACTATATCTAGTACTTTTAAACTACGTAAAGTATTTTCTTTATGTTATAAATATATTATGGAATCTTTTCATTTTATTCGTCTGATTTTAGTAAATTTTGGCAGCATTTTGCCTATAAAATCAGTATAAGGTATTTTTAACATTTTCCTCTAATTACTGTTCATTTTAACGTTACCCAATAATTACACTTTGAAACTTGCTAACGCACTTCAAAACCAATAGAGTGAGCTCTACGTTAGTATTTTTCAAGCGTTCTCTTTAATTCTTTCTTAAAATAAATTCTGCTAAGTTAGAATTTTAGAACTAAGTTCATTCTTTTTATTTTCTTAAAGATTCATTGGAATCCAATTCTTTTGTAAATTAATTACCTAACCTACCTTAGAAAATAAAATGGCATTCAATTATACATTAAATGGCATGTTGGCCATAATTAACCTAAATCATTCTTAAATTTATTATTTTACCTAGATTCTTTAAATCATTAATTTAGAAAATGGTTGAGAACATTTTGATTTTTTGTTTAATGATAAGGCCGTGAGCCTCCTTGTGTTCTTTAGAACACTCATGCAAATCGTTACATGTTATTCACATCCTACTTTAATAATCATACAACTATAAACACATACAATATATAAACACATGCATATATTTTAAAACTATAGACATCCATATCAAATAAAATAAATCACAAATAGAAAGCATTTAAACAATCACATAAATAATAAAAACAATAAACAACCACACAAATGAATCCTTATGGATTCTTTATACACAAACAATCCATTTTCCCATCACCACTTAGGGTTTATGAGATTAAATCTCCCTATTACCTCTTGAAGACCAAGATCGGCTAGTCTCCTCATTTCCTTGAAATTTCGTATAACCTCCAAAATAAATCCCTAAAATTCTCAAACAATTAGTAAAAACATATACAAGAATCAAGATTGAAAATCCATGGAACAAACATGGTTTAGAAAATCAAAAATCAAATTTTAAACCAAAGAATCAAAACTTACCCTTAGGGAAGTGAACAAAAGCTTTGATTTTGAACTAGATAGAGTAGGTTTTTGACAAAACCTTGTGAAGGAAAAGTGTTTAGAATATGATTTTGGTTTAGGAAAAGTGAAGAGGTAAAATTATAGAAGATTGGTGGTATGGTTTTGGGTGTTGGCCGAATTTGAGAGAGAAAATGGTAGAGAAAGTTTACTTGGTGTTCTTGATATTTTGAGAGAAATGAAAGCTTTAATTTGGATAAGTGTAAAAAGTAAATATCAAGTGTGAAAATGAGGGGGCTGCCGTGAGGTTGTTTGTGGGTGAGGTTGAGTGTTTAATTTGGATAGGTAAATATCTATTTGTGTTCACATTATGGTGCACATGACTTATGTCACTTTGGATAGTTCATGAACCATGTAGAACTTGTGAAGACTTGGCCATTTTAGCCTTCATGGCTGTGGGGTTCCTTGGGTTTAGGGGGGTTTAATTTGTTTCAAATAAAGACTAATTCAATGCTAATTAAATAGATAATTAATTAGGTTAAGTCTCCTAATAATATTTAATCAACATTCTAATTACATAACTAATTAGTTTAATATATATTAGCATATATTATATCTCCTAAACAATATTAGGATATCTAATTAATATTTAGATTATAACTAATTAATAACTAAGTTAGTTTACTTAGTTTACTAATTAGGTAATTAGATTAACCAAATTAGGCTTAATTAGCTACTAGACAAAGTCAAACCACTATATTTGACCTAATCCTACCCATTGAATTTAACTTTAACTCCTATCCATTGATTAGATCCATGGCCAATATTCAATGCTTGCTATTCAAGTTCATATCCACACCATTGATTTGATCAACAATTAAAATCAAAGGCTTCCTATCTAAGTTTTCATCCAACGGTCCATATTAAAGTCCATGCTTCTTTCTTTGACCTATTCCTATTGGTTAGAATTTTTCAAGCCTACTTTGTTGACTTGCTCCCATTGGCTTAGAAATTTGTCCAGTTAGAATCGTTGACTGCTTTTCTAAACGCGGGTCCCACAAACTTTTTAAGGGTCTATGGTCATTTTGAAGCAGATTTCTATTGTTTTTAAGAAACAAGAGGAAATCTTGTAATATAAAATAATATTATAATAATATAAAATTATTTTATTACACAGTTAAATCCTAAAAATTAAGAGATTAATATATATATCAATCAGAATTGGGTTTAGTAAGATCCCCTAGCTCTAATTAATTAAAATAAGATTTTTTCAGCCAAAAAATTATTATTTCCCTGACTCGGGGCAAATCACATACAATAGTCAAATACACTCATGAAATAGTCAAATTTAATTTACTACTCACAGAATTCACAAAATAGTACATTTCAAGACTATATTGTAATTATCCCAAAAGTTGGGGTGTTACAATGGGACAAGGAAAAGGGATA
Organism: Ormosia semicastrata; assembly: GCA_029884595.1. Taxonomy (NCBI): domain Eukaryota; kingdom Viridiplantae; phylum Streptophyta; class Magnoliopsida; order Fabales; family Fabaceae; genus Ormosia; species Ormosia semicastrata. Next base: position 21,883,046 of record JAQQTO010000044.1, read on the forward strand.
AGGACTTGTAAGCTCCAAAGCTCGTTTGTGCTTAAGATTGCATATTAAGTTTTGATGATAATAATTATGTTGAAAATAAGTTTTGAATATTCTTAATGCCTAGACTAGTGTTACATAATCTTTGTGGATTGTTTCTTTGTGTTATTAAGCTTTTTAGGATTAAACAAGTTCCAAGGAAGCCTTCTGGGTAATTAGAAAGGATTAAGAATATCAAATTCTAACTTGAGAAAGTTTTTAAAGAACATGAAAAAATTCAACATGAGAAGGTCCTGAGAAAACTGTGATAAAGTTCAAGAAAATGAAGAACTTCCACGAAACTGTTTCCAAGAGAAATTCAAACAATCATATGAAGTTTTTACTATCATAATCCTCAAGAAGAATCAACAAGAAGATGGTGAAAACTAAAAGATGAGAATATTGAAGTCTTTCAAGCTTGAGAAGGTTGGATGAGAAAGTTGTTTAGTGAGAAGCTTGATGTTGAGAAAGCTCGTGAAAAGGTTGGCTATGAGAAAGTTGCTCAACCATCTCACTTAAAGTCTGAAGCGCTAACTCAACAAGAAAAGGACAAAATAATGGTCACCTGCAACAAGCAAATACAGTTACCTTTTGAATCATCCAACAGTTATATTCTCGAAGCCTATAAAAGGATCTAACTTGAAGATCAAAATGTTATGAACTTTGAAGCCAATCTGACTACATGAACTCTGAATTAAACCTTCTCATCTCTACCTACTGCTTCTGAAATCTATAAATTTCTAGTAGGTGTTGTTGTTAATCTTGATTAAGTGTTTGTATCTGCTCATTGAGTGTTTTCGAGAGGCACCTAATTGAAACAAACACTTCATTTCATCTATTGATATTTACTTGCCGTGAGTGAACTTATGGGTTGTACAAGCCACTTGATTTTGAGGTAGTGAGTCTGAAGAGGTTGTGTCAAAGAATACTTAGTGTTTAGCCTGAAGAGACTGTGTCAAAGAATACTTGGTATTGAGCCTAAAGAGATTGTTATTAAAGAAAACTTGTATTGAAGCCTAGAGAGGCTTGGTGTTTAAAGAATACACAAGTTAGTGGAAAATCCTAGTGATTACTAGGTACTGGACGTAGCCCGACGTGGTTTAAGGGTGAACCAGCATAAATCCTAGTGCCAAGCTTCTCTTCCCTTACTTTTTATTTATTTATATCAGTTTGGTTAAAGTTTTCTAGTCAAAACTAAAATTTTCATTTAACAGTTTTTGTTAAGAAAGATTTTTTAAAAGAACTTATTCTTATATAACCAAGATCCAAGGTTCAAAGTCTATTTTCTGAGGTTCATTTTTATAAGGAATATTTTAAAGACAAAGTGTCAACATAAATATAATAAACTAAGTAGTTTTGTTATTTTTCTGAAGTGAGAAGGTTATTTTAACTCAACCAGTCAACTCTCTCACAAACCTTCTCATTGTGGTCTAATAACTTACTTTTGAACCTTCTCACTAATACTCCAATTTAGTTTTGAACCTTCTCACCTATAAGTTTGAACAACTTGAGAAAGTTGTACAAATGTTAGTTTTTCAGGAAAATGAATAACACAATTTAACCCTTTTTTTTGTGTTATTGTTAACTTCAAGACTCGCAAAAAGTGGAATAATAAATAGAAGAAACATATGACCAAAGGAGAGAGTCAACAATAGGAAGAAGCTTGATGCAAGAACCAGAGTCGACATGAGGGAAGGAGTTGACACAAGTCTGGATTCACATCAATCAAAGCAAAAGACACCAACCACCTGAGACTTCAAGAAACTACTTGGAACTGCTTGTAACTACCAAAGACACATTGTAAAGAAGAAAATTTGGAGGCTAATATTGAAAGGAAAGCTTAATTACTACAAAGGCACCTGAAAATCTTAGAATTTTCAAAATTCAAAAGGAAGCGGGAGTGATTACGGCTAAAGGAAGTATAAATAGTATAATTGAAGAAGGAAAAAAGGACTTGACACTCGCAACTCTTCACACACATAGCAAGAAAAAAGTCCCTCAAGTGCCTTTACATTTTCAAGAAAATTTCCTTTCTTTTATTTAGTTCTTTAGTTCATTTTACCCTTTATTGTTTTGTTGTTGCTGTAATGCTTACAACTCTGTAAATTGTACACTTTATTTTCTGTTAAAATAAATTATTATTTCTTATACATGTTAATGGAATTCTGTATTTCATCGACTCGACACTTGCATTCACAAATTTAGACATTGTGTGAAAATAAAGAGCCCATAAAAAGAAGTTATTCTCTTCCCTGAATTAAGATTCTAGAATCACACCATCAATTAGATTGTCAAAATCCAATGGAAACAAATTGGCACACCCTTGTTGGGGGTATTTTTAATGTTTTTTCTGGAAAAACTTGGTGACGTGAGAGAACAGATACAAGCTAAAAGGAAGTTTCATATAAAAGACTACATGATAGAGGAGTCAAAAGAACAAGGAAGTCGACGTCAGAAAGGAAGGTTTACATAGGTAGGAAGTTAACAAGTAGTAGAAACCTGTCGACCAAATGCAAAGAAGCACTATCCAGTCAGAACTTCTAGAAACTGCTTAGAAACTATCTGTAACCGCTAAATATGCAGGAGTGGACAACAAGTATGAAGGTTAATTCTAAATGGCAAGGCGACAGTTAACAAAAAAGGCACCCAAATTAGAGGATTTTTAAATTTAAAGAGAAGTGGGAGTCACTACAGTATATATAACAAAATTGAAGACGAAATCAGGCTTGACATTTGTCACTCCTCACACACGTACCAGGAAAAACGTGCTTCAAGTGCCTTTACTTTTCCATATTTTTTTTCCTTTTGTTTCTTTAGTTCTTTAGTTCATTTTCCATTTTGTTGTTTTGTTAATTATTGCAACACTTACTACTCTGTAAGTTATATTCCTTATTTCTAGTTCAATCAAATTACTATTACTTATAGATGTTAATGGTATTTTGCATTTTGTCAACTTGACACTTGCATTCACAAATCTAAGCACTGTGTGAATTGAGATTTTGGAATCACACCATTGATTAAGATTATCAAAATCTGACGAAAACAAATTAGCATACTTGGTGGGACCTGTTAAAATCATAAGTGTCAACTCTTATAGCACGATTAAGAAGTAATACTAAAACATCCAATATGTCCACAAACGATAATACAAATTTTGACCCTACGTCCATAATCTTGATTATACAAGAAGTCAGGGAAATACAAGTGTTAATAGCGTTATTCGTAACTGCTACACCATCGACTAGGGTAAACACTAGGAGGCATATGGGCAATTTAGATCTTTAGAATTATATACCCTTGCACCTGCAACCCATTAGTTCCCAAAACTTCAGCATTTATACCTAACATGGGTTTCTACCCTAATTATTTTTGACTATGAATGTTGTGAACAACCTACCTCGGTTGATCAGTGCTAGTTCTAGTAATTAGAATTTTCTCATAGACCTACAAAGAGGTGTCAAAGGAGATATAACTAGGCATATTAGACCCATATGATAAGAGGAATGCCTACACCGTCCTCAGGTCAAAGCCAAATGGTTCAAACATTGTCTACTATGACATAGCAGATCGATTAGAGTAACCATGATATGTTGACTCAATAAATGAATATATTTCTTAGTCCATTGACAGAGGCAACTAATAGTACTTGTAATGCCTTAGTTTTAGTAAGTGGGTTGACTTAATACTGTGCTTGGAGGTGCATAAAATGAACAACCTTATGGATAGAAAGTCAATTATGCTTTTGACATGTAAAATCAAGATCCAAACAATCAGTTCCAATATGTCCATGTGGACTATATGGATAGAAATGGTTGCATAATTAATGGTCAACTAGGAGGTAGGCAATTTGGACTGAGTTAACCACTGGACCTTCCAGACTAAAACATTAATCGAGCTATCGAGCAAGCCTTCACTAGGTTTGGATTTAATGTCAGTCTTGTATTTTACCCTCAGTTTGTTTCGGCTTTCCTTGAATGGATAAACTAATTGGAGTTGCCCAAAAGATACAAAGTTCCCAAGTTCTTTGGTGAAGGAAGGGAGTCATCTATCGAGCATATCGTTAGGTTTACTACAGAATATGGGGACTTTGAGCTAAATAAATACCTTAAGATGAAGGTATTTCCTAACTCTCTAACACAAAACTCTTTCACAAGGTATTCAACCTTGCGTCCAAGGTTGATATATTCTTGGGCATAACTTAAAAGAATGTTCCATTAACATTTCTTTAGAGCCGAAATGAAAATAGTTTTGACAGAATTGTTTAATGTTGAAGAATTTGTCAATGACTATTTGGCGAGATTTAGGTAATTAAAGAGTCAATGTTATACTTCGATTCCTGAACTAGAGATAGTTAAAATCCCAGCTTCAGGTTTAGACTTTTTCATTAGACAGAAATTATTCAATTAATAGTTTGTCGATATGGCCCAGTTGGCTAATAAGGTTCGACAAATTGAATGTTTACAAAACGAGAAGGAAAAGTTAAAGTGATATAGTGAAAAGGAGAAAATACATGTGTTCCAATGTGACAAAGAGGTTAAGGAAGCCTTGAGTCAATAGGGAATAATGGTGGCAGAACTACAAGAAGGGCCACCTTATTATTGCCATGCTTTGAAGCCGGTAAAGGGCATAGAGAAGACGGGCTTTGTAGGTAAAAAAATATACTTATTTGACATCACAAAGGCTGATCAAATATTCAATTTGCTATTGAAAGATAGCCAATTAAAGTTAAAAGGAGACCATGTCATTCCTCCTACACATGAAATACAAAATAAGAAATAATTGTATTCATTTTAGGGACTTGATTTAGTGTAGCCTTAAGGAAGGCCACCTGAAGTTTGTGGAGAAAGATAAGCACATAATAAAAGTTGACTCAAACCTATTTGACCTCTCTGTTAGCTTTGTGGAGAATGAGTTGTCATGCAATATGATCCGCATTGACTATGATCCCCTTGCCAAAAGGGATCAAGGTTTAGTCGAGTCACTATATTTGTCTGAAGTTATTCACATGTATCCAAAAACCCAAAGAAACAATGATACAGTTCCTTCGAAGAATGAATAGTGAAGGATAAAAGCGCAAAATATGCCCTTCCTGTCAACTATTTTACAAATCTAAGGAAAAAGTTGAAAAGAAATAGAAGCTTGCTTTGGCTGGGCCATCCTACCGATCGGTGAAGGTTGGAGGCCGCAGACAAGCCTACATTCCAAAGGCTGAATATTATCCAAAAAATAAGATGGATAAACCATGCATGTCACCATAAAAAAGAATATGGTGAACTTTGGACCTTTTGCTCCATCAGCGAATGTGGTTAATGCTAAGACCAGGGTCCCAAATCCTATCCCAAGCCCTGGTGAGTGGCAGAAAAATGTAAGTGGATATCAAGTGCAATTTGGACCTTGCCACCATAGACAATTTATCCTTTGACTGGTAGGAATGAAGGAGTCTAGAAACAACTTCAGTTCCAAAGAGCCACGTACCAAGCATTGTACTAACAACTATCAAAATCTTAGAAAAGGCGCAGATAGCACGAAAGAGCACTGGCATGTAAGTTAGCTGTAGAAAAGCTTGAGGTTGATCCAAAAGGAAAGAATGTCATGGCCAAGATAAAATTACCCTTGATGAAGAAGCACATAGTCGCAGAGGTTAAGAACGATGATTGCTTTGACAAATCTTTAGAAATCATTGTGACAGATGAAAACCTTTTAGATTTAGTACATAAAAAAGTGTCTAAGAAGAAAGCCGAGAAAGTAGCTAGAAAATTGTTTTCTCTCGAGAAGGAAACCAGAGTGAGAAGCTTAAACAAGTTGATGGAGTAAAAAAGTAGGAGGAAGGAGCAAAAAGCCCCAAAAAAGAAGACAATCCCTTGTCTAATGTGGAAATCGACATGGAAGTCAATGACTTGCTTGAAAAGGAATTCAATGAGTTTCTGAAAGAAACAGTAACATCAGAGATACCGAAGGATCCTGAGGCCTAAGTGAACATTGTATCCTTACTAGTATATGACTACGAAGACTATGAAGTAGTTAGGAATCCCGAAGAAGACTTTGATAGAGATTCTGATGGGCCCTAGGACCTAAAACAATCAATGTTTATTATTTTCTCCCAAGAAGCTACTTTTACTAGACTTTTGCCTAAAAAGATAAAACACTTAAGGCCACTTCATATAAAGGCACTTGTCGATGGTAGGCCTATTAATAAAGTGTTGATAAATAAAAGAGTAGCAGTTAACATGAAACCAAAGTCACTGTTTAATAAGTTGGGAAATAAAACTTTAGAGATGGTACCCACAAACATAATAATGATTGACTTCAATGGAAGGTGAACCCCTTTAGAGGGAGTAGTCATGCTAAATATAAAGGTGGGAACTATTGAAAGGCAGACCCTGTTTATGGTCGTATCATCAAAGTATACTTTTAACATGTTGTTAGGCAGAGATTGGATCCATGATGTAGGTACTATCGCTTTGACAATACACCAAAAGCTAGTCCTATGGAATAAATGGGGAATGTCGAAGTAATACCTGCAGATGATAGTCTATGCTTTACTCAGCAATGTAATTTGGACTACAAGGAGTATAGTCCTTTAATGAAGCCAATAACTTCTAATGCTGAAGATTTCAGCCCTGATACAATCAAAATTTGCCTCCTTGATAAGGGAGGTTTTAGAATGATCCAAAAGGCCAAATCACGGCCATTCAGGGGGAATAATGAATATTGAACTAGCATTACAAAGATTATCGGCTTATGTAGCCGACAAAGTTGTTAGGGAAATTAGCTATAAAATCCCTATTGTGTGTATGAAGAAGAATATGATGGGCCTATTGGTTTTGATGATTGTTTCCGTCGAATTTCGACAATCTTAATCGATGGCGTGATTCCATAATCTCAATTCGAGGAAAGGAATTGCTTCCTTTTATGGGCTCTCTATTTTTACACAATGTTTAGATTTGTGAATGCAAGTGTTAAGTTGACGAAGTTAATATTCTATTATTGAATGTTGGCACTCTAAATTATATGTAGTAGTTCTATGAACTTTCTGTGAACTTGTGAATGCTCTATTTATTTTTGTATGATTCTAGGCTATTCTGTTTATATTCTAATAGTCCTTTAGAAAAAATGATATGACTTAATATATTGAACTGGACTATTAAAATAAACCTCTGCCTTTGGTATAATAATTGGTTTTAGCTTATGCCACTATTTTGAGATGTTTCTGAAAGTTTTGCGAAAATCGCGAAGTAGCTAGAATTATCATAATGACATTTGCTTATTAGTATTACTGAGAATTCTTAGAATTTTCACCCCATTATTTATTTTGTGGTATTCCAACACCTGATACTACTGATAGATGAAGATGCCTATGTTGACCATCTATTAGGAGCTTGCTAAGAGTTGGAGATTGTATGACCCAAAGTCTAGTGCTTACACGGTTTATATGAATGTGAGGCTATACATATGTTATTCTTCTGGGGTCATCATTCTCTTCCCTCACCTCTAATTTTGCCTTCACCTGATGGACTATTGACACTTGACTGATCTTTTTTTTTGTGATAGCCATAGTGTAGAATGTAGTTATTTTGTAGTTATTTTTATATACCACATTTGCGCTTGGAAGTATGTTAGATGTAGAAATGCCTATTAGTATGTTTGTAAAGATGACTCCGGCATGACTCTAATGATGTATGACCATTATTTAGATACTATATAAGATATTGATGCCTTTATTTTGTTTTGCTATTTTTATTTAGTATGTATATATGAACCTAAGGCTCAATGCACACTAATGTAGTGTGGGTACTAATGCCCGCACCTTTGATATAATGCCGAGTATATGATCAATTCGGTCTCTTTATATATCTTATATTGTGATGTGATTTAAAAATGAATTGATGTATTATGAATTTAATGGCCATGGTTCTTCCAATGAGAACCCATTTGTGCAAGTGAAGCTAATAACGAAAAAAAAGACTTAATCGGGTCTGTGAGTTGGGTATCGATTCGTCAGGTTTCAAAACTCTAAAACCAATGCCCGAACCAATGGAGGTCAAGTTTAATTGGGTTTGACCCGATTATACCCAAATGCCTAAACTAAACCAAATATGTTCATTGGATCAAATTGATCTGATGAACACTTCTACTCAAAGATCCCAGTCTGTTGCATTACTTCCTAGGTAGTCTTCATTTATCTCAAGATAAGCATCTTAAGGACTTACTACAGAAAGCACATATGCAACATACTAAGAGCATAAGCACCCGCCATGGTTTCAAGTTAGAAACTAACTAAACAAGGTCCTAACATGATGTCTGATCCTCAACTACACAGATTAGGGTTGTGGTCACAACAATATGTAATCATTACAAGGCTTGAGATCTCATTTAGTGTTAATGAAATATGCCAATTCATGAATCAACCTCTTGAGGACCATTGGAAGGTTAGATGGATTCTTAAGTATCTAAATGGCACATTAACTAATAGATTGCATGTGACATCTCACCTAGTACCTAGATAGTAGGGTAAGACACCATATGTGTGTGCGTGTGTGTGTAACATATCGTGTTTAATAACTTAAAAGGTGTAATCTTATTATACAACCACATCAAAGAATAACTATTTTTATAAACTGGATTCTAATAACATTACAAGGGTTCTCTATAAATAGGTTGTAATAGGACTACCACCTAATGAGACTTCTTCCACGTCCATCAGTAACTCAGTTACCTATTAGTTTCTGAACTATATCCATAGTTGGTATCCAATAATTCCTCAAAACTATTATGCTACCTATTTAATTTCTAGAAATATCATGAAAATATAGAAGGGTGAGAATTTTAGGAATTCTCAGTAATCTATATGAAAATATCATCATAATAAATTATGCTGCCTTAGACTAAAAAATAGATAACATATATAATTTGGAAAATCTTATAAAGTTATTATCCAAAGGTAGAGGTTACTTTTATTCTAGTTTTCCTCATATGATCATAAAATAATGGTATATCATTTATAAAATTGTATCTATGCATTGTGTATGCAATGTTTGCTTCTTAGCTGTTATGTAACATTTTCAACAATTCCCCATATGAGGTAACCTTTGTCCTCCTGAGTTAACTTTTGTCCTCTGAGGGAGAATTACCACCCTCTCAAAGGGAAATGACATTCCTTCTACAAGATAGTCTATTTGTCAAACATGAGCTACCTCGCTCTCAGTAGTCGTACGTGCTACACAGTACCTATCCAAGTAAGGTGAATTCTATCTTTGCACCATATTTGATAAGGACCTTACAACTGTTGGTAGGATATACATCCATAATTTGGAAATGCTTCCCCTTATTAATGTATAATGGACATGTTTCACATAGCATACAACTACCAAGAGTTTCATATGGCATTATCACAATCTCAAAACATCATATTCATTCAACAACCAAAGTAGCACATGATGTAACATCCTAGTCTAATTTATTACAATACATTCACAAAATATACTTATGTAAATATGATTAGAATGTTACTACTAGTTTTTGAAAACAAAACTCATTAGTACAATATTACGAAGTTATACAAGTAATCAAAATTAGAGCCTTGTAGAGAAGTAAACGTAGTCTATACATGAACACATTTTAAAATTTGATTTACTGAAATACTGAATTTACATATGTACATATGTACTTTGTTCGAATACAAACTGGACTTTCATGACCTTAATACATCATAAACAAATCGAAGACTACTCTAGTTAAAACTACTACAACTTTACTTCATTTCCTTGGAATGAGCTTGATTTTGATCTGTAAATAAACATACAACAAATAAAAAATGTGAGAATACAAAAATTCTCAGTAGCATATTGACAAACAAAAACATACAGTGTACAACTCTAAATAATTACACGAGGTAACATTTCAAATAAAATTATGTATGGATGCTCATCGAAATGATAAATGTTGATGATGATGAAATGGATTATGATGAGGCCTATGCAATGTGATGGATCTCACAGAGGGCATTATTCGCTCCTTTGACCTGGGTAGAGTGTTTTATATTACTCCTCTACGGATCTTGCAAAGGGTTTTCATTGTCTCTTTGTCCTGAGCTGAGTGCTGACCACTCTTTAGCTAACTTCGACAAAAGTCTTTACTCACTCCTTTGACCTAGGCTGAGTGCCGACCACTCTAAGCCATGCAATGATGGTAATGATATGTTAATGAAAACTCTGAACTTGGTTATTCAAATAGCATCTCTAGCCCTTTTGAATGGCACTAAAAACATCACTATAGGTTTTTCTTTTAAAATATCTCACTTGTATTTTTCGATCATAATTGAAATATGCCTTACTTTGCATTTTTGATCATAATCGAAATGCATTCTAGTTGAATAACTTCTCTAGTCTATTCGATTATTCTCGAAATTAATCCTGTAGAATAGCTATCTATTCACTTTGCTTCTTTCAAACATAATTGAAAAACTTTCTAGTCGAATAATTACTATAGTATATTAGATTAGCCTCAAACTCTTGCCAATCGAATAACTCTCTTAGTATACTCGGCTAGCCTAACTTACCATTCTGAAATGGTTTATGTGCATAACTCTCTTAGTCTATTCGATCAATATCGAAAGTATGTCATTTTGAACTACTTGTTGGTATTTTGATTACTATCGAAAACACATTGAATCGAATAGCACACTTAGTCTATCCTATTAGTACTAGCATGTCTTTCTTATTTATGTCGATTGAATAGCTTTGCTAGTCTTTTTTATTAGCCTCAAGGACCACACCATTCAAAATTTGCTTACTTGGTAAACTTGGTTTATCTCTGAAATCATGCAACTTTGAATAGCTGATACCATAAACCTATAACAATCTATATTGTTCTATTCGAATCACCACTTAGTCTTATTAAAAAAGAATACTATAGAAAGACAAACTAAAAACCTCAGAATAACAACTTTCTTGCTCTTTCACTTCTATACTAATTCCTTCATTCTACAAATATCTAATGATATCTTAACTTACATAGAAAAGTATTGGAAACTCAACAACAAACTTTGATAAATGTTTTCATACATATGTGTGTGTGTGTGTATGTGTGCATAAATATGCAGATATAAGCTCAGAAAACATAGCTAAACTTCACTTAATCATGATTTTACTTCGAGTATAATGAAAAACTCGATTCTGGTCATCCTTTGTTAGTTTTTCACGAACAAAGAATGATAAACACAGAAAACAAACACAATAACCCCTTCCTCAATTTTCTATGGATTGAAGTTCGATTCTGTTACTTGTTCTGCACTTAGTTCTTACTTCTTCCTCTTATTTCTATTCAGCTTTCTCTTTTTTTGATTCTTTTCTTTCTTCTTTGTTTTCTATTTCTATTTCTTTTTCTTACTTCCATTCTTATTTCTACTGATAACAACAACGTGAAAAGAGAGTAAAGAAAGATAGATATACACAAGTCAAATATACACAAGTCAAAGACGGTGGAGGAAAAGAAGAAATAATAAGTATTTCTTTCACTTTTGAGGCAGCTTTGAAAAACTAATATCTCTTAAGATATTTGTGTCTTACACTAACTAAACTACTATCTGCCATCCACTATTTTAATTAGCATTATAGCAATTCTATAACCAAATTAAAAACTAATGGATCAGGGACGATGTTACATTTCTCCCATCTTTTTTAAAATTTTGGCCTCAAAATTACTTACCTCATGTAAAGAGTTCAGGATGGTATTGTTTCATATGAGACTCTAACTTCCAGGTAGCCTCCTCTATCCTAATGCCATCCTGTAGAACTTTTACTAGAGGAATCTGTCTTTCCCTAAGTTCTTTGACTCCTCTGTCCATGATCCTCACAGGTTTAACCACATAAATTAAATATTCTTTTAATTGTACTAATTTAGTTTCAATAATGTGTGAAGGATCAGAGTTGTGTTTCCTAAGTTGAGAAACATGGAAGACACTATGAAGGTTGGATAGATTAGGTGGAAGGGCTATCTGGTAGGCTACGGGTCCAACTTTTCTCAAGATTTGGTAAGGACTAAAAAACTGTGGATTTAACCTTTTAGTTTTCAAAGTTCTACTAACTCCTATAGTAGGAGTGACTCTCAGAAAAACATGTCCACCATCTTCAAACTCTAGATATCTCCTCCTCTTATCAGCATAGCTTTTCTACTTACTTTGAGTAGTGACCAATCGATTTTTGATCATCTTTATCTGTTCTACGGTCTGCTACACTAACTTAGGACCTAAAATGGTTCACTCTCCTACCTCATACCAACATAGAGGCGATCTATATTTCCTACCATACAATGCCTCATATAGTGCCATACCTATATTGTTGTGGTAGCTATTATTGTAGGCAAATTCAACTAAAGGGAGAAATCTATCCCATCATCTGCTTTACTAAATTTTGTTTAGTTTCTTAAGAGAATTTGCTCACTTACTTTATGTGAAGTCTCATCTTTCTCTTAAGCTTCTAATATTTGGGTTCTCAAGTCACTAACGATGTCCACTCTGCTCATACAAAGACTATATGATAACATAGTCACTGCAAGACTCAAGTTCTTAAAACTTTCTAAAAGCTCATTTTCTTGAACCATCATTTGGGACACATGTAGGAATTTCCTACTAAGTACATCAACCATTACATTGGCTTTACCCGGTTGGTACCTCAACTCGAAGTCATAGTCCTTCAAGAACTCCATCAATGTCCTTTGTCTTATGTTCAGTTCCTTCTGATTAAACAAGTATGTCAAACTTTTATGGTCATTAAACACCTTGAACTGAGCCCTATAAAGATACTGTTTCCAGACTTTCAAGGCAAACACTACAGTTGATAACTCCAAGTCATGAGTAGGGTAATTCCCTTCACACGGCCTCAACTGTCGAAAGGCATAGGCAACTACTTTTCTATTTTATATAAGAACACACCCTAACCCATTCTTTGAAGCATTACAATATACTTCAAAGTCCTCTAGTGGATTTAGAATTACCAAGACAAGTGCAGTGGTTAACCTTTGCTTCAATTTTAGAAAACTATCTTCACACTCTTGTGTCTAAACAAAAGAACTACTTTCCTAGTTAACTTAGTTAAAGGTAGAGCTATATGAGAGAATCCTTTGATAAACCTTTGATAGTACCCAGTTAGGCCTACAAAGCTTCTAATCTCAGTCACAGTGGTTGGTCTTTGCCACTGCAACATTGCCTCAATCTTACTAGGGTCTACTGATATTCCTCCTTGAGAAATTACATGACCCAAAAATTATACCTCTTGTAACCAAAACTCATACTTAGCTAATTTAGCAAACAATTTCTTCTCTTTAAGAATTTTGTATCCTAACATGCTGCTCATGTTCTTCCATTGTCTTCGAGCAGATAAGGATATCATCTATAAAAATAACAACAAACTTGTCTAGGTAGGGTCTAAAAATTTGATTCATGTAATCTATGAACACAGCAGGTGCATTAGTTAATCCTAAGGACATCACAAGGTACTCATAATGTCCATACCTAGTTCTAAAAGAAGTCTTAGGGATATCTGTTTCCCTAACTCTTATTTGATGATACCTATAGCTTTGGTTAATTTTTGAGAAATCCGAAGCTTCTCTTAGTTGATCCATTAAATCATCTTTTCTAAGCAATGGGTAGTTATTCTTAATAGTTACTTTGTTCAATTGTCTATAATCTACACACAATCTCATACTATCATCCTTTTTATTGACTAACAGAACTTGTGCCCCCATGGTGAAACACTAGGTCTAATGAATTATTTATCTAATAATTTTTCTATTTGTTTCTTGAGTTCTGCCATCTCCAAGGGCGCCATTCTATAAGATGCTATAGAAATAGGTCTTATTTCTAGAACTAAGTCTATGGCGAACTCTGTCTCTCTCTTGGGTGGCAACTTAGTGATTTCTCTAGGAAACACTTTTAGATAATCTCTTACCACAAGTATATTTCCTAAATCTTGCTCAACTTCGATATTCAAGGAGAAAAGGAGAATATATCTTTGAGTCCTTTCTACTAGGCAATTATTAACTTGTTTAGCACTCAACAATAAAGACTTGAAAGAAACAGGCATAGAGGAATTATTAGACATAAATATCAAAGTTTTATCTGAATAATTCAAAATAACATGGTTCGATGACAACCAATCCATGCCTAGAATGATGCCAATGTCAAGAAAAGGTAAACATATAAGATTTGCAGAGAAAATCCTATCTTCTATTCTCACACAATAATCTAAACAAATAAAAGAAGTTATGACTGACTTTCTAATTGGTGTAGACACGGGTAAAACATGGGGAAGCTTAGACATAGGTAAATTTAATCTTTTCACACATTCATATGAAATAAAGGAGTGGGATGCTCCTGAATCATATAATATAATTAATAGATTATATTTAACTATGCACTTACTTTATATAAGATCAAGAGATTGGGCCGCCTTTTTACAACTCAGAGTATAGACTCTTCCTTAAGCTTAAGGTTTGAAGCCAAGCACTGCTCTCTATTTCTGTGGACACTCCTTTGCATAGTGCCCTAGTTGGCCGCAAAAGTAACATACCGATTAGCCTGCTAAACAAGGTCTGCCACCATGTTGTCTCCCACATCTATCATATATTAATCCCTTCGATTCTATCTAAACTTGTTTGCCTTTATCTTGAGGATAATTAGGTTTAGAAGATCTCTTCTTGTACCTATCATCCCCTTTCTTCCTCTTGTGAAAACCTTATGACTTTTGTTCCACTTGAGGTTGGTTATTAGGACCTTCGACTATTCTGCATTTATTTACTAAGGTTGGAAAGTCTCGAATCTCGAAGGGTCTAATAGCCCTCTTTACATCCTCTGTCAACCCCTCTTCGAATTTTATACACTTTCACTCTTCATTTGGGTTAAACCTAAAGTAAGAGGAGAACTTTGATAACTCCTCGAACTTAGCCACATACTGGTCTATAGACATATCACCTTGCTCGAGTTTCAGGAATTCCATCTCTTTGGCTTTCTGTAGGTTCTTTGAAAAATATTTATCTAAGAAAGAATTTCTAAATACTTCCCAAGTAATATGAGTCTCTGATGCTTCGAACAACCTTTTAGTATTAGTTCACTAATCATCTGCCTCCCCAATTAACATATAAGAGGCAAATGACACCCTTTGCTCATCGGAGCAAGCCATGACCATAAAGATCTTCTCCGTCTCCTTTAACCATCCCTCTACCCTAACTAGATTGTACTCTCCCTTGAAAGATGAAGGGTTGGCTTTCCTAAATTCTGAAAGATCTAAGAAGTTTTGGTTCCTAACTAGTTCTTCTTGTACTGGTTGTACATGTGGTGTTGGTTGTTGAGGTAGATTTACTTCCATCCTCTCTAGAACCCTATTCATGACCATAGTTTGCTCCCTCATAACAGCTACCATCTCCATGAATACTCCAGTTATATCAACTGGAGTTTGAGAAGTAGAATTCTTATTCCTTCTAGTTCGCCTAGGTGAAGCCTTAATCTCATGTACACGTAAAACAGTGCATATTGAGTTAATCAGTCTCAATATCATGTAACAGTGTGACAATAACTAATAACATTCATACCTAAGGCTGTCATGTAATTTCTACTCATACATCTTACTTTGAGACAAGAAAATGCATAACATAAATAGGAATATCGAAGCATGCCCAAAAGCATAATCAACCCATACCCCGGCTCAACTGGATGAACTATTCCAATACCATAATGTAACATCCTAGTCTGATTTATTGTAGTACAAACAAAAATATACTTACATAAATCTGATTAGAACTTTACTACTAGTTTTTGAAAACAAAACTCATTGGTACAATATTACGAAGTTATACAAGTAATCGAAATTAGAGCCTTGCAGAGTAGTAAACGTAGTCTATACATAAACACATATGAAAATTCAATTTACTGAAATATGGAATTTACATATGTACTTAACTACTTTGTTCAAATACAAACTAGGCCTTCATGGCCTTAATACATCATAAACAAATCAAAGACTACTCTAGTCGAAACTACTACTACTTTATTTTTCTTCCTTGGAATGAGTTGATTTCGATCTGTAAATAAACATACAATAAACAAAAAGGGTGAGAATTCAAAAATTCTCAGTAGCATATTAACAAACAGAATCATACAATATACAATTCTAATAATTACATGAGGTAACATTTCAAATAAAATTATGTACGGATGCTCATCGAAATGATAAATGTTGGTGAAGATGAAATGGATTATGATGAGGCCTATGCAATGTCATGAATCTCACAGAAGGCATTATTTGCTCCTTTGACCTAGGCAGAGTGTTTTATATTACTTATCTCCCAATCTTGCAAAGGGTTTTCATTGCCTATTTGTCTTGGGCTGAGTGCTGACCACTCTTTAGCTAACTTTGACAAAAGGCTTTACTCACTCTAAGCCATGCAATGATGGTGATGATATATTAATGAAAATTTTGAACTTGGTTATTCGAATAACATATCTAGCCTTTTTGAATGGAACTAAAAACATCACTATGGGTTTTTCTTTTAAAATATCTCATCTTTTTTTTTATCATAATTGAAATATGCCTTACTTTACATTTTCGATCATAATAGAAATACATTCTAGTCAAATAACTTCTCTAGTCTGTTTGATTATTCTCGAAATTAAGCTTGTAGCATAGTTGTCTATTCATTTTGCTTTTTTCGAACACAATCGAAAAACTTGCTAGTCGAATAACTACTGTAGTATATTAGATTATCCTCAAACTCTTGCCAATTGAATAACTTTCTTAGTCTACTCAGTTAGCCTAACTTACCATTCTGAAATGGTCTATGCGAATAGCTCTCTTAGTCTATTCAATCAATATCGAAAGTATGTTATTTTGAACTACTTATTAGTATTTCGATTACTATTGAAAACACACTGAATCGAATAGCACACTTGGTCTATCCCATTAGTACTAGCATATCTTTCTTATTTATGCTGATCAAATAGCTCTTCTAGTATATTCAATTAGCCTCAAGGACCACACCATTCGAAATTTGCTTACTTGGTATACTTGGTTTATCTCTGAAATCATGCAACTTTGAATAGCTGATACCATAAACCTATAACAATCTGTACTGTTCTATTCAAATCACCACTTAGTCTTATTCGAAAAGAATGCTACAGAAAGACAAACTAAAAACCATAGAATAATAATTTTCTTGCTCTTTCACTTCTATACCAATTCCTTTATTCTATAAATATCTAACGATATCTTAACTTACATAGAAAAGTATTGGAAACTTAACAACAAACTTTGGTAAATATTTTACACACACACACACATACACACACACACACACACACACACACACACACACACACACACACACACACACTCACACACACACACACTCACACAAATATGCAGATATAAGCTCAGAAAACATAATTCAACTTCTCTTAATCATAATTTTACTTCCAGTACCTGTTCACGCTCCAGCAAGTGCACTAGATCGTATAAGTAATATAGAGAGAGTAAATGTCATTCCCACGGAGATTGAAGTTAACACAGAGTTTTCACTAATTCCACTACTTGACTATAATCAACTTTGTTTGAATTCTTTCAAAACAAAAAGTGTAAAACAATTGAAATTTACTTGCAGAAATTAAATCACTAAAATTATCAAAATTGGAGTTTTCAAATGGATAAAAGTGGTTAGGGTTTGACTTCACTTAATCTCCCTATGAGCAACGACAATTGATTAATTCAAGTCCTTCATTCATGTTGGTTTACGATTCAATCCTAAAAATAGTTCATATTCAATTTGTTGAAATATGAAACCCTCTTAAACCCACAAACATCAATTAATCCTTTAATTAAAATATGCGAGAATAAGGATTTTACGTTTTATGGTTATTCTTGAATCACATACTCATGAAATTCTATTCCTAGATATCCCACGAATACGAAAATTAGACCAAGAAGCTTAACCCATACTCCATCTTCCAATTTCATATGGATTCTTCATGAAGAAAAATATGTGATCGGCTACTTCACATACAAAACAATGATATAAAATAGGTCCAATTGCTAAACCATGAAAGAAAAACTCGAATTAATATCAAATAGTCATTACATCATAAGTTGAGAAAGATCCATCACCCTAACTAGAGATACTTAGGAATACATGGTGCAAACAAAGGAAACAATAAGAAGAAAAGAAAACACCCTAGTCATCTTTGATGATTTAGAGAGATTCCAATTCCTCTGTAGGTTGGAAAGCCTCTTTCTTCCTTTCCAGGGTTGGCTCGTACCTCTTTGTGTCTGCTCTGACGGCCAAGTGCCAATTAGGTTATGATTAAACAACTTTTTATACTGATATGGGTGCCCAGGCGCTGCATCTAAGGTGCCTAGACATGCACTACACAGAGATAAACTATGCGTCAGTTTGGACCAGTCCTAGGTGCTGAGTGGATAGACTGAATTCCTTGAATTTGCCTCCAAAAATCTATCTCCTCCATTATTAGATGCTGCCCTACAAAAACACATCAAAGTGGTGAGGATTCTTGTTCTTTTAGATCATTTATTCTCAATCACAAATCTAAATCAAAATTTGCAAAATACTTGAGTAACAAGCAATAAAAAAAGTAAATTAAGGGGAAACAATTCAACTTTTCAAAACATAAAGCTACATTTTTTGCGCGCTCATCACTCCCCCAAACTTAACCTTTGCTACGTCCTCAAGCAAAGAAACAAAAATCAGTACTGTAAATCATGAATACAGAGCTCATATTACCAAAAGATATAACTCAAAGGATTGTTTTTCTCAAACACCACAACACTAAGAATAGAATAACTTCGAATGCACACAGATTCACATGTGAATAGATTTAAGCAAATTTTCTCTTTTCACTCAAGTATTTTGGGTTCCTGTCTTGTCATTCCTTTATAACATAAGCCTACCTTACCATAGGCTTGGTTCCTCTATACTAATCCATTATCCACACGCAAGTATGCCATGAGTCATGAGGTCTTTTATTCGGAGTTGTAATTGGGTTAAGGTGAGGGGTGGAATAAATATAGGGAATGGTTAAGTTCAACTAAAGGAGCTACAGACTAAAAAGATCTAAATTTTCTCAAGAAACCCAATGAACTAGTACACACCCCTACTCAATCTCATACCCCACATCCACATTTATTATGACCTCCCCTTTTTCTTTTCTTTTTCTTTTCTTTTTTTTCAGTTTTTTTCAATTTTTTTAATAGTAACTCAAATCCTCTTTCACAAAATACCCTATTCAATCCATTATTTCCTATTGTATAATTCATGCACTATTTTCATCCCCAAATTAACAATGGCCTATTCACTCCCTTAGTTAGTTATTTTCATGGTTTTACACTTAAGGGTTGTATTGAGCTAAAAAGAATGGAATGGTAATTAGGCTCAAGGGGTTGCACTAGGAAAAAATGTATAGGTTGTCTTTTTGGCCAGAGGGTTATCAATTAAACAATGCCTCAGTCATGCCTCATGAATGCATACATGCCAACAATTTCAAAAAGAGAGAAAACAAGTTCCGAAAAGTATTCATATGAGTGAAATGCACATAATCACAAAGAAATGAGTGGGTGGATGTTTCCCCCTCATGCATTATGGCTTAAAACTCACTTTGGGTTCTCACCTACATATGAATGTCACATTCCAAGTTACCCTTCCTTCGAAAGTATGGTGAAGAGGAGCTTACTCAAAGTTATTTCCTCAATTACCTTGCTTCTTCTTCTTGATTAGCAGCAACAGTTCACATTTTTTTTTTGCTAAGAAATAAAACAAAAGAAATTGATAAAAGCAGGAAAAGATCATATGAGCTTGAATACAAAGTCTTAGTATCTCCCCCAAACTTACTCTTATGCTAGTCCCCAAGCACTTAAGAAGTGGACCCTAAATAAGCTAGACAATGACGAGTGCCGAACTCTATCAAAATTATAACTGAGTTATTCCTATGGCTTGTAGCATAGGAAACAACACTGGATCGTCTCTTAAGGATTGTAAATGCAATTTAATCAAATCAAACAGAGATTGAGGGGAAGGATTTCAAAACTTAGAATATAAAAACAACAAAATTAAAGTGACAGAAATTCAATAAAAAGAACAATCAATTTAGAAACCTATCCGAAATTAGGTCGACTCTATCATAGATCTTTCAATAAACATTTGAAGTGCAATTGAATAGTTAATTTGGATTCAACCGAAATATCTTCATCAAATCCAGAATTCATACTAGAAAATCATCTAGAATTCAATTAACAATTAACACACAAATTTGCAATCACATAATTCATGTTAGGATCTATATTAATTTGATATCCAAATTTAATTAACCTAAGCATAAATCAGTAACTTAACCTCTTTAATTCTGTGATTAATTCAGATTAATCAACCTAAATTCATCACAATTCTTAATCTTAAATCAAGATCCAATTAGAACAAACATAAACAGAATTACCATTCATGCATTCAAGATCAAGAAGAAGAAGAAGAAGAAGAAGAAGAAGAAAAGGAATCTAATTGCAAAGCAAATACAAAAACAAAGCAAAGATCTCAAGAATTTAAACCATAATTTCTTCAAGAATTCCAAATTAATTACAGAGGTTTAGCCCTCCATGGCCATCACCATGAAGCAGCTTCAAGAAGAAGAAGGGAGAAGAGAGAAAAACTAGATCTAGAGAGAAGAGGTGAGAAAAGTGTGTAGTAAAAACTGATTCTCAGATTTCCCTCTCTAAAGTTATAAACTACCCCCTAAATTGGTCCCTAGTGCCTCATTACACTTCCCAAACACAGCTGGGCCTTGTAGGAATGTAATGGCCTAAGTCTCATCTGAATTGGATTTGAATTGACCAAGATATGCTCACTTTAATGTCATATGCTCCCCAAACCCGAGTATAAACTTCCAGGCCCAATTAGGTCCACTAGACATCCGATTGAGACTTTGAACTCTGCATCAAAGTTATAGAGCTTCCTCTCAGCTTTCCTAAAGGTAAAATGCATAATTTTCAGATATCTAGAACACAAGTTATGACCGAAATACAGAAATAGCGTCAAAACTAAATAATGCTGAAAAAATTTAATTAGGCCAAATTTGAGCCCAAACTCACAAGACATGATGAAGCATCAATTAATTAAGTATATGGAGAGTGTAAATGACTAAAAATGAGAGCTTATTAATGTATAAAATATGTGATTATCAAATTCCCTCACACTCAGCTTTTTGCACTCTTAGGCAAATCACATAAGACCAACACTAGGGAACAAAGAAAAACAAAAACTCTAAAAGATTCAAATTCCAATGACATTCAAGAATGAAAAAGCTATAAGTAAGAAAAATAACCAAAGATTTAAGGAAACAAAGCATTCATGAGGTATAATTTCTTCACATCTCAAACAAATAAGCAAGGTATCTTCAATTTGAAAAGCATGAATCAAGAATGATAAATCCTCACAAGATACACTCTCAATCCCTCAAGTGTTTACAAGGTAAGTATTTCACTCAATTCAACCCATGAAAATTGCACTACCATAAGCTTACTTATCTTCTACTTCTCCACTACTCAAGCACATGCACACACAAATCAAGAGAACTCTATTCAAGATTGTAATGGGGCCAAGGTAAGGGAAGGAAGGAAACAGTATGGATATGACAAGTTAAACACCTAAGAGAATAAAAGAGCATTGGGATGAAACTCAAATAATAAGTAACAAACATGAAATTTTATCCCCTAACTCCAAATAATGCACATTCTCTTTACATATTTACATATTTCCTTCTCTTATCTTTTTTTTTATTTTTTTCCTTCACAACCCTTCTTGAATTATTCTTTTTTTTTTACATTCTATTTTTTTAATTTTTTTTTCATTTGGCTTTTTTTCTTTCTTTCTTTTTTAATTTTGACCAAACACCTTGCATATTATACATCAATATGCATAACCCTCATACTTGAACTATTATTACCAATAAGCAAAAGAGCTCCTCAAATAAAAATGAACTAATGCTATCCCATTCCCTAAGGTAAGGTAAAACATGGTTTTTCACATAAGACATATAATGAGCTAAGACAAAGAATAGGCTAATAGGCTCAGGAGGGTTAATCAAAGGGAAGTAATGCAAGCTTGACTATTTGACCAAAGTAGCTAATTCAAGAAAGAAGGCCTCAATCATGTTTATGCATGCAAGTGAAAATGTAGCCTAAAAAAGAATCAAAGCAAGTTCTAGAGTGATCAATTGACATGATTGAAAATCACACAAGAAAGAGAAAAATGGTGCAAATGTTAAATCCACCAATAAGCTCAAAATCTCACAAGGTATGCATCTATCAAACTCAATCCACTAATCAAACATCCAAAACCAAGCATGTCAAATTTAAGAAGGAACAAAATTTATTCAATCATGCTATGTACCTTGAATTTTAATTGCTTTAAACTCATAAACTTCACAAATCTCAAAACATCATTGAAAAGTAATCAAAAACACAAATTTTTTTGTTTAAAGATAGAAAACAGAATTTAGAACAGCAAATAGAATTAAAAATAAAAATAGAAACAAGAGTAGCAAAAAAATAACATAAATAGAAAAAATCAAAGCAATAACAAAAAATAAATAATAGAAATCAATAAAGAATGTAGAAATAATAAATAGTAAAAATCAAAAATAGAATGCTAAAACAAAATTAAATAGTAGAATTTAGCAATAGCAGAAAACAAAAACAAAAAATAGAAAATAGAAAACAAAAATGAAATTTAAAACAGATATATAGCAATAAAAACATAAACGATAGAAATAAAAACATCAAAAGCAAAATAGTAATGGTAAATTAAAAATAGAACCGAATTTAAATGCAAAAAATAGAAAATAGCAAAGTAAACAGTAAAACAGAAACATTAAAATTACAAACAGCAACAAAAATAGAATGCTAAAATTCTTCCCCCGCACTTAAATTTGACATTGTCCTCAATGTAAAGCTTAAAAGACAAATAACAATCATCAACATCATCAATTAATAAAGGACAAGTAAAATAAAGGAGGGGGAAAGAAGATAAACAACCTTATCAAGTGAAGAGACTTCCACTAGGGTCCCATTACTTGAAGTGTAATGACTGAGACCAAGTGAAGCTTGAAGCAGGACTGGAAACATGACTTAAAGCAAGAAAGTTGCCACTGGGGTCCCATTGGCCTTCCTTAATTTTTGTGTCTGCACTACTAGAATGCAATATATGTTCTTGACTAACTTCATTTTCCTTATTTATGTTGGACCATAGCCCAAAAACAAAATCCATCGCAAAATCCACCATAACCACCATCTGCTCTTCTTCTCCCTTTTTGAAAATTCTTCAATGGCTTTTAACTCAAGGGTGGGTGGTTGTTGTACTGAAGGTATCACGCTAGTGGAAGAAATTAATTCTGTTGACTTAGTTGCAGCATCACTTGTAATCTGTGTACAATCTTCCAAAATAGCATGATCATATCTCATAGAAAGAGGAAATTCAAAAAATACAACATTATTTCCCACAACAGCAAAAATTTCAGAACAGGCAGCACGCATACTAGTCCTATTAGATCCAGAACATCCAAGAAAATCAACACAATTCAAAAATCCCACAATTTCAGGAAATTCAGCTAGCATATCATTATGCTTATCATTAATAAGCAAATCAATGACATCTAATTGAAAAATAGAATGCTCTTCTAAAGGATGTTTCATGGCATCAAAGATATCGAATTGAATTAAGTTATCTCCAAATTCCATGGAAAGGGTACCAGCATGCATATCAATCTTAGTTTTTGTAGTTTTTAAAAAGGGTCTACCTAAATTCAATGGTGGCTGACTAGATGCAGATTCCTCATCCATGTTTAGAACATAAAAATCTACTAGAAATATCAAATCATTTACCCTAACCAAAACATCCTCAAGCACTCCTACAAGATGAGTCGTGCTCCTATTTGCCAACTGAATTATTACTCTAGTTGGCTTCAACTCTCTAAGTCGCAGAGATTCAAAAACTGATTGTGGCATCACATTGATCGAAGTGCCCAAATCCAACATTGCATAAGGAAAATGCTATTTGTAACACCCCAACTTTTGGGATAATTACAATATAGTCCCGAAATGTACTATTTTGTGAATTCTGTGAGCAGTAAATTTAATTTGACTGTTTCGTGAGTGTACTTGACTGTTGTATGTGATTTGCTCCGACCTAGGGAAATAAAAATTTTCTGGCCGGATAAATCTTATTTTAATTAATTGGAGCTGGGGGATCTTACTAAACTCAATTCTGATTGATATATATATTAATCTCGTAATTTTTGGATTTAATTGTGTAATAAAATAATTTTATATTTTTATAATATTATTTTATATTACAAGATCCTCTTGTCTCAAAAATAGTAAAAATCTGCTTCGATTTGACCACAGATCTTTAAAAGTGTTGTGGGACCCGCGTTTAGGAAAAACAGTCAACTGTGCTAACTGGACAATTTTTAACCAATGAGAGCAAGTCAACAAAAGTAGGCTTGACTTTTTAAACCAATAGGAATTGGACAACTAAGGAAGCATAGGTTTTCATTTGGACCATTGGATGAAGACTTAATGATGAAGCCTTTAAATCTAAGCCATTGATCTAATCAATGGTGAGATTAGAATGATAGATTTATGACCAAGTGATATCTACCTTGGATCTAATCTAGGGCTAAGGATTAAAGATGAACCAAGGGTTAGGATTAAGTCAACAATTGTAGGCTTGAAAATGGTTAGTAACGTAATTAAGCATAATTCAACTAATCTAATTACTTAATTAGCATACTAAGTGAACTAGCTTAGTTATGAATTAATTATAATCTAAATACTAATTAGATATCCTAATATTAATTAAAGTTTATAATATATGTTAATATATACTAAATTAATTAGTTATGTTGTTAGTATGTTAATTAAGATTGGTTAGGATAATTAACCCAACAAATTACCTAATTAACTAGCATGTAATTAGGTGTAATTGGAGGACAATTAAGACATTAAAAAGATAAAGGAGCTGCACGGTTTTTGGGCTGCCAAGGAGGAGGCAAGGTGGCTTGGTTCTACATGGTTCTTGAAGGATCCAATGACCTAAGCCATGTGCCTAACAAGTGTGAACACTTTGTGATATTTTGCATGCAAAATCAAACACTCAAGCTCCCTAAACACTCAACCTCACTGGCTGCTGCACTACCTATTCACTCTTCACTTTCTAATTCACACTTATCACATTTTAACTATCCATTTTCTCTCTAAAAACACAAGAAAACTCAAGCATATTTCTCTCTCACTTTCTCTCTCTAATTCGGCCAACACCCATCCACCCACACCAAGACCTTCATAATTTTATCCCATCACATTTCTTAAACCCAAATACCATTCTAAGCATCTTTCATTCACAAAGTTTTCCCAAATTCCTACTCTATGTTGCCTAAAATTCCATTTCTTGCTTACTTACTTAAGGGTAAGTTTGGTTTCTATGGTTCAAAATTGAAATTTTGATTTTTTTAACCATGATTGTTCCATGGTTTTTCTATTTTGTACCTTGTATGTGTTTTTACTAATTGTTTAAGAATTTTAGGAATTGTTTTGGAGCTTGTACGAAATTTAGAGGAAAGGAGGAGAACAAACCGATTAATTTGTCTACAAGAGGTAAGAGGGAGATTTAATCTCATCAACCCTAAGTGGTGATGGAAAAATGGATTTGTTTGTGTATGGAATCCATAAGGATTCATTTGTGTGGTTGTTTATTGTATTTATTATTTATTTGTGTGGTTGTTTAAATGCTTTCCTATTTGTGATTTATTTTGCTATGCATGATTATAGCTTTCATTATTTTTGCTATGCATGTTTATGACTTTAAAATATATTGTATGTATATTATATGTGAATATATAATTGCATGTGTTTATAATTGTATATAATTGTATACTTATTAAAATAAGATGTGAATAACATGTACGGTTTGCATGAGTGTTCCAAAGAACACATCATGAGGCTCACGACCTTAGATCAAAATAGAGAACCAAAATGTTCTCAAAGAATTTTCTAAATCACGATTTAAAGAATCTAGGTAAAATAATTAATTTAAGGATGATTTAAATTAATTATGGCCAACATGCCATTTAGAGTATAATTGAATATCATTTTATTTTTGATTTGGCCAACATGCCATTTTATTTTCTAAAATAGGTTAGGTAATTGATTTACAACACAAATTGATTCCAATGAATCATTAAGAAAAATAAAAGGAATAAATTCAGTCCTAGAATTTTAACTTAGCAGAATTTAGTCTAAGTAAGAAATAAATCAGACGCTTGAAAAATACTAACGTAGAGCTCATTTTATAAATTTTGAAGCGCGTTAGCAAGTTTCAAAGTGTAATTATTGGGTAAAAATAAAATGAAACTACATTTAGTAGAAAACTTCAAAAAATACCTTATACTGATTTTATAGGCGAAATACTGCCGAAATTTACTAAAATCAGGCGAATAAAATGAAAAGATTCCATACTATATTTAGAACACAAGGAAAATACTCTACGTATTTTAAATATACTAGATATAGTTTTACACATATTGAAAATAATAATTATAAGCTATTCGGTTAAGAAAATGAATTAAAAATCCTACGCGATTGAGAAAATGATTTAAAAAGATTTTGCGATGTTTAAAAATGTCAAAATATATTTACGCGATTTAAAAACGTTTGTGAAAACAACGAGATTGTGAAAATGCGATAAAATTCCTACGCGATTGAAAGATACTGTGAGTTTTGCTGTCGGGCCAAAGTGGTGGACTCGGACATGTTGTGGTGTAGTACTGTCAGGTGGGACGTACTATACTTTGATATTTTGTGACTAAGGGCATTTTGGTAATTTTTTGTAATTATGGTAAAATTTGGATAATAAGGGTATTTTTGTAATTTTAGATCATGTTTAGAGTGTTGTGTCAATTTGGTTGATAATTGGCGATTGATTGATGAGGCGAATTACACCGTGATTTGGTGTGATAGGCGTAGTGTGGTTCATTTATGAACTTGGAGGCATTAGTGTGCGGAGGATCCCATATGTGGACAGTGGTAGCACCTCTGGGCCGTGGTAGCGAGCAACACACTAATGATCTTGACAAGCACTATTCTTAGTCGAGATCTTGAGGGGATTATTAAGTACTATGCCTGTGGTACACGATGTTTTGGACTGTGGGCTATAGACACAAAGATTGGACAGTGCAATAGTTTGGTTGGGTAGCCATAAAGTATTATTAGTTTCTATTCGGATCATTCCCTCAGATATCCGTGTTTAGCTCCATGGAGTAGGAACGAGTCAGTGTGTGTATCATTCATCATCTGCATTTTAAATGTTTATTATGTTCATGCATTATTTACATTTTATTGTTCATGCATGCACTTTTCTTGTTTACCATATTCTCGTGATAAATTGTATGATGTATTGTTTTAGTATGTATTGTATGATATGATGATATATGTTATTTAATATATATATATATATATTGCTTTGTTATATTATGTATGATGTATTAAATTGCTATACTGTATATGATGTAATAGCATGTGTTATTGTAATATCTGCTTGCCATTGTAAATACCTGTTTGTATTGTCATTTTCTTAATTGCCATGCGGGTAATGATGTTGATTGTCTCACCTCTTTATTGTATTGTTCTGTTTTGTTTTCTACTTTATGTTTATATCATCGAAGACTAGAATGGCGGCAAGGCGAGATCAATTAGGTTTCTTTAGACTTCAGTTTCTCGAAGGCGCCGAGGCTTGGTATGTCCCATGGGACACAGGACACTTATAGTACATGCGGTGATGTTACTTTATCAGTAAGTAGGACTCGACATGGGTTTGTTACTACACGTTATATGGCTACGTTCGTATGTGTTATTTTACCTATTAAGGAGTTGTGGGATGAGTTTCACTATACCCCTCAGAGAGAACTTCGATACACTTTTGGGTCGAATTTCTATCGGTCAAGACATTCTAACTAAGGAATTTGTCTTATAACGAGGGCTCATATCTTAGGTGTTATGTTTGAGTAGTATATTGTCTTTTATTATTTCTATTAAATATTAATAGTTGTAAATTAATTTTATACTTCAGACAAGAATCACATGTATATTATGATGAGTTTATGTTTGTTATATTTTGTGTTCCATGTTATTTTATTTAAATGTTATAATTATAAAAAGGAAAAAAATATACCACAAATATTATTCAAGTATCAAGTGTTTTACAACTTGGGTAAGGATTTTATTTATTTTTATTTTTCTGCATCATAAATGTGACATCCCCAGAAAGGGTGTTACACTATTGCCTATTATGCAAAGAATGATGAATATTCCAGGATCCTTGTATTTAGGGGGCATGTTTGGTTGGATCAAGGTAGAAATATTTCTTCGCATGCTCACTTTCTTATTTCCTTTCAACCTTCTCTTATGAGTGCACAGCTCCTTCAAGAATTTGGCATGCTTTGGAATATGCTTGACTGCATCTAGGAAGGGAAAATTGATTTCCACCTTCCTGAATGTCTCCATGACTTCTCTTTCCATTTCTGCTTGAGCTATCTGCTTAGACTGTATGACCCTATTTGGAAAAGGTAGAAAAAATGGCCATGTCTAAATTCTCTGCACATTTCTTTTGTGTCACGAATTTCTGGACTAAGTTATTTATATTTGGTGAACTTTGCTATTTCTTGTTAGTCTCTGGTTGCTGCACTAGCAGCTCCGGTTGTGGTAAACTAGGACCACTAACTTCTCTGCTATTTCTCAAGGAAATGACACTCATATTGCTTATTGGGTTATTGACTATTTGTGAAGGCAATTGGCACGACCCTTAACTTTTCAGCTCACTCACAGTAGTTGCCAACTGCCCAATTTGAGTCTGTAAATTCTGAATGGTGGCATTGACATTCTGCTGGAACTGAATATTGTTTGTGGCCATCTGTTTCATCAAATCTGCTATTGATGGCTCAGTTGGAGTGACTGCTTGACTTGGCAGCATGAGGGGCTGCTGTATAGGTGGCTACACAATTTGTTGCTACCTAAATGTAGGTGGTTGGTATCTAAATTACTACTACTGGTGGTGGTGGTGGGGTTATTGTTGTTGACCAGAACTCCCACATCTCAAGTTGGGATGGTCCCTCCAGCCAGGGTTATAAGAATTAGAAAATGGATCATATTTTGGCTGCTGGAACTGCTGATAGTGAGGTCTACTAGGAAAAATGTCAACTGCTGCAACTGATTGCTCTGGAAAAATAAAACCACTATCCTGAAGTGTAGGGTAAGCATCTATAGGATGAGATGGACAAGAGCAAATTCCACACACCCTTGCAAGCTCTTGTAGAGAAATTAGTACATGTTGTCCCACTGCTAATTACCTTACCAAAGAAGTCAATTCATCAAGTTTGTGTTCCATTCTCTATTGTTTTATATGAGACAATTGAACCTCATTGATTCCTCTGGTTGAGGTAAGGACTCTTGTGCCAAATTGTTAAGCATTGGCTGCCATATTTGCTATCAAATCTCTTGTTGCAGTAGGAGTTTTATCAACCAAAGGCACCTCTAGAGGCAGCATGCACCATACTTCAGTCCATTGGCAGCAAGCCCTCATAGAAATATTGAATCAAGAGCTGATCACTTATTTGATGGTGGGGACAGCTCGATTATAGCTTCTTAAATCTCTCTCAATATTCATGCAAGGTCTCACCAGTAGTTTACCTTATGCAATAGATGTCTTTTCTAATGGCAGTTGCTCTGGATGCAGGGAAGAACCTCTCCAAGAATAACCTCTTCATATCATCCCAACTCATTACAGAACTTGGTGAAAGCTAGAACAGCCAATCCTTGGCTGCATCAGTAAAAGAGAAAGGGAATGCCCTCAACTTGATGTGCTCCTTAGGGATCCCATGCGGCTCCATGGTTGAATAAACCACACGGAACTCCTTTAAGTGCTTATGTGGGTTCTCACCTGCAAGATCATGAAAATTAGGCAACAAGTGTATCAATCTAGATTTTAACTCAAAGTCAGCATCAAGATCAGGATATTGAATGCACAAAGACTAGTAAGTTACATCAGGGGCAACAAATTCTTTAAGAGTTATATTATGCATATTATCAGACATGATTTCAGAATCACTTAAGATCTCAAGTTCACTCTCAGATTCAATGTCACAATTAAATTCAGAAGCAATTCTTTCACTTAGCGTACAAGGTCTAATCAACCTATGCAATGTTCTATCAATTTCAGGATCAAAATTAAGCAAGTTATCAGGATTAGACCTAGTCATGCACCAATCAGGGCTATTTTGGTGTCAGAATGCCAAAAACACAAAAATATACAAATCTACACTACAGAAATAGCTAGAAAAAATAAAAAACATATCAAATGAATTTTAAAAATCATGGGACCACCACAGAATGAAAACTACATAGATTTAGAAATTATCATGCAAAGAAAATATTTCAAAAATTAAAAAAGTGGTCTAAACGATGGAATGTAGGAAAACGGAGCATAGCCAGAGTTGTTGTCCTGGCTGAATGATTTAGATTTGTCTCTATCAACTGACCAAAAATCAGGGCATTCAGAGATACCAAAACAATTGAAAAAATTATTGTTATATCCTCAATTTTCTCAAAACTCCTACCAGATAATGGAATTTGGCTAAAATATGAGTGGATGGTCCTTAGGAGATCACCTTGGTCAAAATGATGATTAAATCTTGGGGAGCAAGTCTCAACTCAAAAATCCACAATCAAATTAACACTGGTCTGCCCCTACACCTGAAGAAATCAGAACTAGGAGAAAAATTGTTAGTTGAGTATAAAACAGTGGTAGGCAGTTAAGAACACGTCCAAAATGATTGAATGACACTGAGGGTGAGATCTTGCAATGCAATTATCAATAAAGGCA
This sequence comes from Ormosia semicastrata, assembly GCA_029884595.1. NCBI lineage: Eukaryota > Viridiplantae > Streptophyta > Magnoliopsida > Fabales > Fabaceae > Ormosia > Ormosia semicastrata. The sequence continues at coordinate 21,914,039 of JAQQTO010000044.1, forward strand.
TCAAAAGAATGATCACCAGCAACAAAAACCAATGAAACAGTAACCAATGCAAACATAATGCAATGCAACAGAATGCAATTGAGCAAGAGTTAATTGTTAGTGAGAACAAGAGTTAGTATGGTCACTTAATATGATCATATTTCACTTATAATCCTTGGCAACAGTGCCAAAATTTTGACGAGCGCCGAACTCTATCAAAATTGTAACCGAGTTATGCCTATGGCTTATAGCATAGGAAACACACTGGATTGTCTCTCAAGGATTGTAAATGCAATTTAATCAAATCAAGCAGAGATTGGGGGGAAGAATTTCAAAACTTAGAATATAAAAGCAACATAATTAAAGTGACAGAAATTCAATAAAAAGAATAATCAATTCAGAAACCTATCCGAAATTGGGTTAATTCTATCATAGATCTTTCAACAAACATTTGAAGTACAATTAAATGGTTAATTTAGATTCAATCGAAATCTCTGCATCAAATCCAGATTTCACACTAGACAATCATCTAGAATTCAATTAATAATTGACACACAAATTCGCAATCGCATAATTCATGTTAAAATCTATGTTAATTTGATATTCGAATTCAATTAACCTAAGCACCAATCAGTAACTTAACCTCTTTAATTTCGTGATTAATTCAGATCAATTAACTTAAAATCATCACAATTCTCAATCTTAAATCAGGATCCAATCAGATCAAATATAAACAGAATTAACATTCATGCATTCAAGATTAAGAAGAAGAGGAAGAAGAAGAGGAATCCAATTGTAATGCAAATACAAAAACAGAGCAAAGATCTCAAGAATTCAAACCACAATTTCTTCAAGAATTCCAAATTAATTACAGAGATTTAGCCCTCCATGGCTATCACTATGAAGCAGCTTCAGGAAGAAGAAGGGAGAAGAGAGAAAAACTAGATATAGAGAGAAGAGGTGAGAAAAGTGTGTAGTAAAAACTAATTCTCAGATTTCCCTCTCTAAAGCTATAAATGTAACACCCCAAATTCTGACTATATGAATGATAATAGCAGAATTACATTGTTTTGCATTTTGTGTGTGTATAAAATTAATTTGACAGTTCTGAGATCATATTTGATCATTCTGTGTGATTGCTCATGGCTAGGAAAAATAATATTTTTCGGTAGGAAAATTGATCTATCTCATTTGGAAGCGGGGGATCTTACTAAACCTGACTCTGAGTGATTGAGAAAAGAATCTTTTAATTTTTAGAATCCATCTATGAAAATAAATAATATTGTACTAATAAATATCCGCAATTGCATACATAGATCGTTGCTATGAATGTTGGACCCAGATAAGTTTTAATTAATAAGAAAAAGAGTTTAGAACATTTCTTGTAAGTAAAATTAAAGTGAACCAATAGGATATAGTCAAAACAATTGGTTAGACTTTTCTAACCAATGAGAATTGGTCAAGGAAAGAAGTTTAGACTTTCTTGTGGACCATTAGATTTGAAGCTTGACTTAGAAGCTTTAATCTTCACCATTGATTCAATCAATGGTGTAAAACAAAACTTAACAAAACCATCAAGTAACATTCACCATAGATAAGATTAATGGATAAGATTTAGTCAACATTAATTGCTTGACTTTTACTTAGGAAACTAATGAACCTTAATTTAGTTGTCCTAATTACCTAATTAAACAATTAAGTAAACTAACTTAACTAAGGATTAGTATAACTTAATTCTAATTAGAGGTAATGATGCATAATTAATATGTATTAGATACAAGCTCAATATGTTAAACTAAAATTAGTTATGTACTTGAAGAATTAAGTAAGAATGGTTAGGAGATTAAACCCAATTAATTGGTTAAACAATAAACTAGTAATTAGGCTTGAACTAATGAGGAATTAAGGATTTAAAACCCATCTAAACTACTATGGACAGCAGCACCTAAATTCTTGGTCCAGTAAAAAAAATTTTGAGCAGCAGAATTTGTGGCCCAATAGCAGCAGAATTTAGCTTGGATTAGCAATCAATTAAAGGACTTAAACTTACCAAATGCACCATGGGCCAGCAGCTGATTTGGAGCAGCAGAAATGAGCTCCACGTCCAGCAAATACACGGCCCAACAGCAGCAGAAAACTGGCCCAGCAGTAGCAGTAGAAGACGTCCAAAGGCAGCAGCAAAACGTTCAGAAATTTGTGAAGATTCAAGTGATATTTGAATGTCCAATTACCATGCAAAAGTCAAGTGACCAACCAATGAGAAGAGAGAGTTGTTATGCAATTAATGCATGGCCATTTGCTCAAGCAAATGTCACTCACGTCCATCACCAAAGGCAGCAGCACGGCAGCAGCAAGGAGCAGCTGGAATGGGTGGATAATGATGCAATAAAATCCTTATTTTATTACCACAATCATTCACGATGGGCAGCTGGATTTTACATTCAAAATGAGATAAATTCTCAAGTAAAATCACTCATCTTTCACGTGTTATTACACGGCTGGGCAGCAGCACTTTCACACTCTCATCTTCACTTGTTATTTCCCAAAACATAAGCCATTTGTCTCTCAAAAATTTCACACGGCCAGTAGCCCCAAAATACGTCTTCATTCTGCACTTTTTACTCATCAAAATATCCATCTATTTCTCTCAAAGTTTCAAGGGAAACTCACACCTCTCATCTCCCATTCTTTTCTTCCAATCGGTCATCACCAAAAAAATCACACCATCCTTTTCTTTTAAACACTCATCTTTTGGGTTATTTTGACTCAAAGCCTCCTCTAAAATCATTTCTTCTTCACAAGGTCCTAAGTTTCTTCAATCTTCTTCCTAAAGAGGTAAGTTTTAAGTTAATGATTCTAAGTTTGATTTTAAATTTTTTTTTAACCATGATTTTTCCATGGTTTTTCACCTTAATTCTTGTAGGATCCTTCATTAATTTTTATTAAAAATTTTAGGGCTTGTTAGGAGATTTATAAAGTCTCAAGGCAAGGGAGGAAAACTTACAAAGCTTGTCTTCAAGAGGTAAGAGGGAGACTCTACCTTACCACCCATGTTTTGGTAGTATGAGGATGGTATATTTGGTAAAAAATTCCTAAGGATTTATTCACCTATTGTTTGAGGGTCTTGATTTGTATTGGTTGAATTTGGATTTATTTGGATTTGTATTGGTTGAATTGTATTGAGATGTGCCTGATTGTGTTTATATGTTTGGAATTTGTATTAAATGTATCTGCTTGTGTTTCTAGGCTTGTATGCATAGTATATGTGAGATACGATTTGTTTCAAATACTTTTTAATTGTTGTAATGCTTAAAGAACTGATAATATGTGAGTATGTGAAATATATACTTTGTAGTGGAACTTATGCTGTATGTATGTGGAATTTATACTGTAAATCTTATGAGGAAAGGATATAATTGGAAATATTATGGAAATATGGGGTCATTATGTAAATATAAAATCTTGAGGGACTAAAGTGGAAATACTCTGTTTTGAGGGATGAAAATGTAAATTATGTGTTTTGAGGGACTATTTTGCAAATATGAGAGAAAAATAGTAAATTTTAATATTAAAATAAATAAAACAGTAATTATGATTTAATACGAACGGAAAATATTCACGCGATTGAAAACGTTGAAAAATCACTATGTGATTCGAAAAGGCGACAGAATTGAGTCGCGAATGAAAAATATACGAGAATATGATTACGTGATTAAATTACAGTATTATTGTTATTAAATTATTATGAACCCTGTACGTTGGATATCAATGGAATTGTGAATAGTGCATAGTACATGCATTGAAAAGGTCCAAAGGACTGTGTAAGGCAAGTTGCCTAGGAGAGATTACACCTCCTGAGTGGGTGCGATAAGCGTAGTGTAGGTCACCGATGACCTTGGGGGCATTGGGGTGCGGGTTGCCTACAATGGACAGTTGGTAGCTCTTCTCGCATCGTGGGTTAGACCGATGCAACACACCAATGATCCAGCACCGAGACACTATCCCTAATCATGATTTGATAAAGCGTCGTGCATGTGCTAGATGTGCGAGAAAAATGAGCACGTGGTTTGAAGCATGTTGGTGCCGACAGATCTTTTCAGTCATTCTCTCCGACATGAGTTGTAGCTCCATGGAGTAGGATATCGAGTCAGTGTACATTGTATTCACATTTGCATTCATAACGGATATATCATTATAATTTTACTAATGTGTAATTCTTGTTCGTGGTAATTATTATATTGAATACTTGAGTATTGAAAGTAGCATAATTGTAATTCTTCTTTTATTTCTTGTGTAATGATGATATATAAGATTAATGGCATAACTGTAATTATAGTATGACGTCTGTATGATATTTTGGGATGTGTTTATCTTCATTACTACCACACTGGTATTGGCATAGGTGATCTCACCTCTTGCATGTATATGTTGTATCATGTTTATGTATTGTTAAGATCTTTGGCGGACGTAGAACGAGAAGTAGAAAAAGGTCAGATTCTGTTGAGAACTTCGAGTTCGATGGCGGTAGAGATTCCTAGCTTCTTGGGTTACTTGAGGCGACGTTTATTGACGGGGACAATGCATGGGTGAAGACCTAGATGAGAGAGTATTTATTATTTGGGTGATGTAAACATTAGCGAGTAGGTTACGATCGGGGAAATCCCTACTTTTTGTCACTATTTATGTAGTTAGAATTTCCTATATCTATCGGGCGACATTGGGGAGCGTACTATCGCACCCCTCGGGAGAGTAGCGTCGTATCGTCCGCTCAGACATTTGCTCCACGGACTTTACGTCGGGTTGGAATTCCCTCACCCGGAAGGTCTGAGGAGGATCCATCTGAGGATCCGGCTACTTCTGAAGGCTCAGCTGCCTAGTTGTACTTGGGCAAAGATGTCAATGTAAATAGTGTTTAAACTTTTTGGAGTGACTAGTTTGTAATATGTACAGTATGACAGTGTTAGAAATTTGTATATGTATAACCAGAGACTTGGATATGTATAATGATGTAAATTATTTGTAGTGATGCTGTGATGTTTTATTTTCTGCTAAGTTTATTTTCTTGTTATTAAGAAATTTTGAATTTCATATTTTCCCTACAATGTACATTTTATAAATGAGGTTAATTTGGTAATTATGTAACATATATGTAGCACCCTAAGGTGGGTGTTACAATAAATTACCCCCTAAATTAGCCCCTACTGCCTTATTACACTTCCCAAACACAGCTGGGCCTTGTAGGAATGTAATGGCCTAAGTCTCATCTGAATTGGATTTGAATTGACCAAGATATGCCCACTTTAATGCCATATGCTCCCCAAACCCGAGTCTGAACTTCCAGGCCCAATTAGGTCTACTAGACATCCGATTAAGACTTCGAGCTCTTCATCAAAGTTATAGAGCTTCCTCTCAGATTTTCTACAAAGCAAAATTATTATTTTTAGATATCTAGAACTTAAGTTATGGCTGAAATACAGAAACAGCGTCAAAACTAAATAATGCTAGAAAAATTTAAGTAGGCCCAATTTGAGCCTAAACTCACAAAACACGACCAAGCATCAATTAATTAAGTATATAGAGAGTGTAAATAACTAAAAATGAGGGCTTACTAATATATAAAATATGTGATTATCAGACAACATAAACAAAAGCAAACCAAACAAAAACAATAACCAACGGAAAAACATAAAAACAAAAACTAAAGGAAATGACACAATAACATAATGACAAGGCAAGAAAATAAAAAAAAAAGAAATTTAGAAATAAGAACTCCCCTTTTTAAGCATCGCTGTCTTCTCCATCCTTTCCATCGAATTTTGCTCTTCCTCTCTTGCTTTACGAATTGTCCTCAGGAAGTGGAAGGCCACCTAGAGCGTTAGGGTCAACTTGTAACTGGATGGCTAAGTTTCGCTAGTGCCTGGTTGGACTAGACTATAAAGCACTCAGGATGCCTGATGTGTTTCTTTACTCTTTTGGAGGATGCTTTAGGACGCTACCGTGGTGGCTTGGCTGCCCGAGCTCAAGCAGTTGGCCAAACCTGAGTGGGGTCATCCTCCTAAAGATAGCGGTTAATCATGGCTATGTCCATGGCGAAAGCTGGCCTGATGGATGCATCATTGAGCTCACCCCTTTTGCATTTGTTGGTGAAGGTAAATTCTCAATTACCAAAATCTTTTCCCGATCCACCTCTATACCATTAGCAGATATCTTATGTCCCAAGACTATACCTTCTCTTACCATAAAGTGACATTTCTCCCAGTTTAGAACAAGGTTAGTCTCTTGACATCTCTGAAGCACCAAAGTAAGGTTATTTAAACATGCATCAAAAGATGAACTAAATACAGAAAAGTCATCCATAAATATCTCTATGAATTTTTTAATCATATCAGAATATACGGAGAGCAAACACCTTTGAAATGTTGTCGTTGCCTTGTACAATTCAAATGGCATCCTCCGATATGCGAAAACTCCATAAGGATAAGTAAAAGCTATCTTCTGCTGGTCCTCTAGGTCAACTGGAATTTGATTATAGCCAGAATATCTATCCAGAAAGCAATAGTAAGTGTGTCAAGCTAGCCTTTCAAGCATTTGATCCATGAATGGGAGTGGGAAGTGATCCTTAGGGGTGGCATTGTTCAATCTCCGATAATCAATGCACATTCTCTATCTTATAACTATCCTTGTAGGAATCAACTTATTATTTTCATTTTTTACAATTATGATTCCTCCTTTCTTTGGGACCACCTGTACTAGACTCACCCAAGCACTGTCCAAAATAGGATATATAATGCTAGCATCAAGCAATTTTACCACTTCCTTTTGAACAACCTCTTTCATGGCTGGATTCAATCGTCTTTGAGGTTGCACAACTAGCTTGAAATTTTCTTTCATAAGGATTTTATACATTCAAAATGATGGACTAATACTTATCAAATCTGAAATGCTCTATCCTATAGCCATCTTGTGTTCCCGTAGAATCCTAAGTAGCTTCTCTTCTTCTACCTTGTTCAATTCATTATTAATAATGACTGGGCACGCGTCCTTTTCATCAAGGAATACATATTTAAGGTGGGAGAGGAGAGGCTTCAACTTTGGCTTAACTAGAATTTCTTTCTCTTCCCTTCTCAAGTCCTCTGTTTTTGGATGTTTATTTTGGTCAAGGGAAGGTTGTGCTTCAAGCAGCCTCACAAGCTCTTGCCTTTCTTCGTCTAGCTATTCCTCTTCTATGGACTCATCATGGGAGATTATTGTAGCTAATGGATCACTTGAAGTGTTTATGTTGAAGGTCTCTAACGTCAAAGCTTCAATAACATCAATTCTCATGCAACTTGCTTTTTTTGCTAGATGTTTAATGGATTCAAAAACATTGAAGGTAACTTTCTTGTCATGCACCCTTAACATAAGTTCACTCTACTGGACATTAATGAGAGCTTTCCCTGTAGCTAAGAAAGGTCTTCCAAGGATTAATGGGATGTCTACATTTTCTTCTATATCAAGCACCACAAAATCAGTGAGAAATATGAATTTATCAACTTTAACAAGCACATCTTCAACCACTCCATATGGATGCTTGATTGACTTGTTAGCTAATTGCAATGAAATCATGGTTAGCTTTACTTGTCCAATGCCCAGCTTACTAAAGATAGAGAAAGGCATCAAGTTTATGCTCACCCCCAAATCACACAAAGCTTTCCTAATCATCAAGTTCCCTATATGGCAAGGAATGGTGAAACTTCCTTTGAAGTATGGCGCTGCACTCTTCTGTCAACATCACTTTTTCATCATGCTTAAGCTTTTTGTTATTGGAGAGGAGCTCCTTCATGAACTTGGAATATGTTGGCATTTGCTCTAAGGCTTCTACAAAAGGTATATTAATTTGGAGTCTTTTAAAAATGTCTAAGAACCTCTCAAACTGCTTCTCCTTCTCTTGCTTCTTCAACCTTTGAGGATAAGGAACCTTGAAATATAGGTTGGTGGTCAAATCATATTCTTCAACTTGATTCTTACCTTTTTCTATAACCTTACTATCCTTTTACTTGTCTCATTCTTCAGCCTTCTTAACTTGTATGACTTCTTGTTCCTCTATCTCTCTTACATCGGTATTACTCCCTTCTACCACCTTGCCACTCCTCAAAGTGATGGCTTTGTAGTACTCTTTCGGATTTATTACCGTGTCACTAGGTAGGCTGCCAGGTGGTCTTTTAGATAGTTGCCTTGAGAGTTGTCCAACTTGTGCTTCCAAATTTCGAATACTTGACTCTTGGTTCTTGAAATTTGCTCTTGTTTCAGTATGAAGTTCGTCGTTTGTTGCACAAAAGAGGATGTTGGATGTGTAAGCTTCTCTAAGGCGACCTCCAATGGTGAAGGCTTGTCTTGAGTTAGTGGAACATAAGGTGGTTGATAAGGAGGCTGTTGAGCTCTTTGTCCCCCTTGGCTGTTCCATGAAAAATTCAGGTGATTCTTCTAACCCGAATTGTATGTGTTGGATTATGGGTTGTGCTGATTCCTCTGTGCATTCCCCATAAAGTTAACCTACTCCTATGAAATTGTTTAATGTCCTTGTGAACCCTCGCACTCTTTATTATGATGGTTAACACCACAAAAATCACAAATTAAAGGAGGGCTAGGAGAGGAAGTACTTACTGATGCACTAACTTGACCATTACCTAGCTTCTGAGTGATATTGGTGAGTTACTGAGAAACGAGCTTGTTTTGTGCTAAAATGGAATTAAGTATATCAAGCTCAAGTACTCCCCTCTTACATGTTGATTGCTCATTGCTTGTCTAGTAACTGTTCATTGCCATGACCTCAATCAATTGTTGAGCCTCTATATTGTTCAATGACCCACCCGTGCCTGCATCAACCATTTCCTTTGTTGAAAGGGTCAGTCCATTCCAAAAATTCTGAATTTGCAACTAATCAAGTAAGGCATGATGTGGGCATCTTCTTAATAAATCCTTGTATTGCTCTCATGCATCATAGAGTGACTCTCCATCTTGTTGAGTGAAATTTGTAATCTCACTCCTCAGTTTAGCAAATTTTGATGGAGCAAAGTATCTTATTAGGAATTCCGAGACTAAATCTTCCCATGTGGATATGCTCCCTTGTGGTTGAGATTGGAGCCAACTATTTGCCTTGTCTCGTAATGAGAATGGGAAAAGCCTTAGCCTAATGGCATCTTCGCTTGCACCATGGATTTTTATTGTATCACATAGTTGCAATAAGATGGCAATATGCACATTAGGGTCATCAAGCGGTCCTCCCCCAAATTGATCTTGTTGCACCAAGTGCAAAAGAGAAGGCTTTATCTTGAAGTTATTTGCCTACACAACTGGTCTGACTATACTTGTTGCACAACTTTTAGGATTTGGTACTTTGTAATCCCCAAGAGTTCTTCGAGGTTGCGCATTATTGTTGTTCTCTGCCATATTTGTATTCACAGCAACTTGTGGAGGATTATTTTTTAAAGTCCTTGCTGTCTTTCTATTCCTCTTTATGGTCTTCTCAATTTCAGGATCGAATAGTAGGGAGCTCAGGTCTACTGTACCTTGCATAAACCACAATAATCAACTAGTGAGTACAGTAATCAATTTAAGCACAATCAATCAAGTAAAATAAAATACAAAAAGAAATAAAATGCAACCACAATAATTTTATTAGCTACTCTCTAATGTATTAAAAATTTCAATCCTCGACAATGACGCTAAAAACTTTTTCACGCTCCAGCAAGTGAACTGGATTGTATAAGTAATATATAGAGAGAGTAAATGTCATTCCCATAAGGATCGAAGTTAACACAGAGTTTTCACTAATTCCACCACTTGGCTACAATCAACTTTGATTGAATTCTTTCAAAACAAAAAGTGTAAAACGAATGAATTTACTTACAAAAATTAAATCACTAAAATTATCAAAATTGGAGTTTTCAAATGGATAAAAATGGTTAGGGTTTGATTTCACTTAATCTCCCTATGAGTAATGACAATTGATTAATTCAAGTCTTTCATTCATATTGGTTTACGATTCAATCTTGAAAATAGTTCACATTCAATTCCTTGAAATATGAAACCCTCTTAAACCCACAAACACCAATTAATCCCTTAATTAAAATCTGCGAGAATAAGGATTTTACATTTTATGGTTATTATGGAATCACATACTCATGAAATTCTACTCCTAGATATCCCACGAATACGACAATTAGACTAAGAAGCTTAACCCATACTTCATCTTCCAATTACGTATGGATTCTTCATGAAGAAAAATATGTGATCAGTTACTTCACATACAAAACAATGATATAAAATAGGTCCAATTACTAAACCATGAAAGAAAAACTTGAATTAATATCAAATAGTCATTACATCATAAGTTGAGAAAGATCCATCACCCTAACTAGAGAGACTTAGCAATACATGGTGCAAACAAAAGAAACAATAAGAAGAAAAGAAAACACCCTAGTCATCTTTGATGATTTGGAGAGATTCCAGTTCCTCTGTAGGTTGGAAAGCCTCTTTCTCCCTTTCAAGGGTTGGCTCGTATCTCTTTGTGTTTACTTTAACGGCCAAGTGCCAATTAGGTTATGATTAAACAGCTTTTTATACTGATATGGGTGCCCAGCCACTATATCTAGGGTGCCTAGACGCTCACTACACAAAAATAAACCATGTGTCAGTTTGGACCAACGCCTAGGTGCTGAGTGGACAGACTGAATTCCTTGAATTTGCCTCAAAAAATCTATCTCCTCCATCATTAGATGCTTCCTTACAATAACACATCAAAGTGGTGAGGATTCTTCTTCTTTTAGATCAACTATTCTCAATCACAAACCCAAATCAAACTTTGCAAAATACTTGAACAACAAGCAGTAAAAAGAGTAAATTAGGGGAAAACAATTTAACTTTTCAAAACATAAAGCTACATCTTTTGCGCGCTCATCAGTATCGTGAAAAACTCGATTCTATTAATCTTTTGTTAGTTTTTCACAAACAAAGAATGATAAACACAGAAAACAAACACAACAACCCCTACCTCAGTTTTCTATAGATTGAAGTTCAATTTTGTTACTTGTTCTACACTTACTTCTTACTTCTTCCGATCCTCCTATTTCTATTCAGCTTTCTCTTTTCTGATTCTTTTCTTTCTTCTCTATTTTCTCTTTCTTACTTTCCTTCTTGTTTCTACTGATAACAACAGCGTGAAAAGAGAGAAAAGAAAAAAAATATATATATATATACACACACACACACATAAGTCAAAGATGGTAGAGGAAAAGAAGAAGCAAGAAGTATCTCTTTGACTTTTGAGATAGCTTTGAAAACATAATATCTCTTAAGATATTTTAGTGTCTTACACTAAGTAAACTATTATTTGTCATCCACTATTCTAATTAGTATCATAGCAATTCTATAACCAAATTAAAAACTAACGGATTAGGGAGGATGTTACACATGCATTATCATGTCATATAGTTACTATCACCAATAAATAATCCTAACCATAACTCAGGCCTCAATAGAGATAACTTTGTGATCAAGTAACACTTGTCCATAACCCTTAACATAAAATAAGCATTGTCTTATAACATATAAGTTCCCTTCAAGGATTTTGACCTCAAGGATCAACTGAATACTTATTGCTCATTAGTCCTAGGTTAATTATGCATTAATTAACCTCTTTAGACTTGTCATTACCTTTCTATGTCATTTAAATAACCCAGCTTAGAGTTAAGGCCAACCTTGGCTATTAGGAGCAACTATGGTCAATCTAGCCCAAGGCTAGTCCAAAGTCACAGGCTATTTGGGCCTGGCTTTCACCCAACTTGCTTGCCACTATCGAATGGTGGTCCTTGGTGGTCAAACAACCTTGGACCACTGTGGATGGCCACCCACGGTGGTGGCGTCCACCATGACCAATACTCACCAAAAACCTCAAAATTAGAGACCTTAAGGTGTGGCTCAAGTGGTGGCCACCAATGGACACCACCACCACTCTATGGCTAACATTTTAGCCACCACAAGTGACAGTCTAGCCCCTCAAAACAGCAACCAAGGATAAACCTCATCAACATTCAACTTCTTTTTTCAAGGGTGGTGGCAACCGTGGCCACCACCACCACTAAGGTGTGGCGGTTTCCACCCTTTTTCTCTCTATAATAGCCTAAGAAAATCCCTCCTCATCGCCTTAGGACCACCATCATGGTCCATGGAGCCACCCAAAGCTCCCTTGGCTGCCTCTATGGTCGTGGCCTCCCATGGCTTTCTTAGGCCATCTATGGCCTCCAAACTTCCACCAAACATAGTTCAACAACATCAATCCATGTCCAAGCATCAAGAATCAACAATCAATGGAAGAAAAAGAAGAAAAGAGCCATGGAAACTCCTACCTCTATGCTAAGCTCGTGAAAAAGAAGATAACGAAAGTAGGTTGATGATGAAACTAATTATACTAAGTGGAAGAGCTTGACGAAGTGAGCAATTTCCTTAACTTGGGCTAAGTGAATTGAAAGCTTGAAGACCACCATCCAAGGCCATCAAAGTCATGGCCATGGCTTCCTCCTCTTTTCTCTCTCATCCTCCTCTCTCTCTCCCTTATATTTTTTTCTTTTCTTTTATTTTATTTTGCTTCACCGCCTCCCCCCTCTTCCTTTTATTCTATTTTTTTCTTTTCTCTCTTTCTTTCTTTTCCTCCACCACCTTCCTCTTTCTCTTTTTCTTTATTCTTTCTTTTAATTACTTAAGTGTGGGTGTGTGGATATGAGTGTAGAATGGTGAGAATGATTGAGAAGATACTCAAATGAAAATATTACCATGTAAGGGTGAGAGAGAGAAGCTTAGTCTTCTTAGGAGCTAAGTTAGGTGTGCTAAGTAGATTTAGGTAGAGTTTAGTTACTGTAAGATATGTTATCTTGACCAATGCATACCTAAATCACTTTAAGATTTATTAAAAATCCCATGCAAATCCTATATTCCTTGTGCACTAACTCTAACTACTAAAATTACACTGACGAGTCCTAAGCTCATCTTATTACATGTAATTTAATATTTGAAATACTAAATCATTTTTAGAGTCTTCATTATTACTTTAAATTCTCTAAACCACTAAAGTTTTTTTTTTATACTAGGCCTTATAGACCTAGTGGAGGTCCTACCACTAGGGTGGGGCCTAGAGATGTCCCACAAGAGGGTCCCAAGGGATGGCGAGGGGTATGGGGGAAAGGAAAAAGGGAGTGTATTAGGAGGGCATCGAACCCTTTCCACCAAGCACAAAGCAACAATGCCCTACCAACTAAGCTAGAGCTCATAGGCTAAACCACTATGTTTGAAGCTAAATGCTTCTTTACTAAGCTTGTAATTTTATTGGCCTAACTTAAATATAATATTATTATTACTATATCTAAATAATCCTTATATTAATCAAATTATTTTGCTAAACACTAATTAATATCATTAGATATTTTTAATTAATGAAGCTAATTATTTACTTAATTAATTAGTTAATTTACTAATTGATCTTTAAGTGGCTTAATATTTATTTTTATTAAATTTTCCATTACTCATAAAAAGCTAATTTATATCTTAATAATTATAAATAAACTTATTTATAATTATTTTAGCTAACTCTTTTTTTATTTTTAATTATCTCATATTCTGATTAATTATTCTAATTAATCTTATATGATAACTTACTCGTTAAGTTATATGCCCACAGACACATATATCGCAGATATTCACATAAAATCACAATAATAGCTACAAAGCAGCTTTCATAAACAAGCTGGAAAGGAAAATGTTTCACTGCTTCTCACTAAATCAAACTCCAACAGGTTATATAGTCTCTTTGGTTTAGATTAAGGTAATGAACTTGATGACTGCAGGTCCACTTTTGGATCCTATGTTTCTCAACTTCTAATTTGATCTCATGGTGGTCCAAAAGGCAATCAGTGGTACTTCTCTCAAGCATAGAGACTGAATATAAGAGCCTTTCTAATACAATGGCAGAAATAACTTGGATCCAATCATTACTTTAAAAGTTATATATACTAGCATCTGTCCTTATAATCCATTGTGATAACCAAACCATAATGATCCTAGCGCACAATCCCATTCTACACACAAGTACAAATCATATGGAACTTTAGCTTTATTTTGTTAGAGAAAAATAGTTGAAAAAAGAAGTCATAGTTTATCATATTCACTCCTTCGATTAAACAATAGACATTCTGACCAAGGCTTTGTCTAATTTCAAGTTCAGCTAACTCAGACACAAACTCAGGGTTCAAGACATTGTGTCCTGATCTCCAACACAACCTTGTGTTTACGTACAGCGTCCATTAGGAGACAATGAACTTAATAAACTATGCTAGCACTAAGTGGTAAGAAGTTATTTGAAGTTAGTTATAACCATTTTACATTCAATAAAGTGGTTAATGTGTTGTATACTTGTAATTCTTTGTTACTAAGACTATATATATTAAACATTTATAGGCGTACAAATACTCAATTCAAGTTACAATTTTGAAAACATTACTCTCTTCCATTTTCTCTTGTTTTCTTCCTCTACAATCTTTATCATTTTTCTTCAACATTCCTTCAGATCTTGATCTTCAATAGCCATCTTAGTAGCTTCTTTATCGGCTAGCTTAAACCTTCCTTCTTTGGTTGATTTATGTATAATATTCATGAAAACTACATATTTCCTAGAGTAATGGTTATGAGTTCTACTACTTACAGTACATTTTGTTGTTGATGTCTTCTTGCTTTGGAATGTGATGTCCTTATAGTAGCCAAATCTGCTTATCATTTAGCAAGAAGTCTAAAATCTAGTTAGCTTAGCTAATATCAGACATGTAATCTTTCTTACTTTCTGTCCATTCCTTTTTTTTTTTTTTGCTTTCAATGCTCTCTAGGCTACACATGTATAGATGGAGCCTTTGAGGATCTTAATTGCGTTGACTTCTCATTCCTCTTCAACTATGAATTCTTCGTCGACTAGATAACCTAAATACTCAGCCTATGTCTGTAACGTCCTCACTCTAATTTCCTAAAATAAAAGTTAAAAATAAATAAGTAATATCATATTAATTAATATTTTAAAATTTTATAGTAAAGAGAAGAAAAAATAAACTTAAAATGTATGTAAGTTCATTGAAATAGACCGAAATTAGCGAATAAAATTCAAATGAGCTAGAAAAATAGTGAAAGTTTACATTTAAGCTAGAAATAAATAAATAAAATTATGGTAAAAATTTGGAAGAAAATTAATAACGTTTGGTATTTTTCTTAATTTCTAGTTAAATTTAATAGCTTAAAAGTAGCTTAGAAATAAGAATAAATAGGAAAAAGTGGTCAAAATAATTCTAAAAATTTTGAATTATATTTCTATGATAGAAATGACCTTAGAAATTAATTTATATATAATTAAAATGCATTAGAATAAATTAAAGTGGTTTTATAGGATTAAAACTCAATTAAAATATAATAAAGAACTAAGTAATGATTACTTAGCTTGCAATGAGATTTCATGCATAAAAAGGGAGAAGACAAGCTTCTTTTTTCATTAGCTAAGGTGAGTTGAAATTGGATTAGACTTAAACCTATAGAAATTCATGTATATAGGTTACTAGATTACCAAGTTAACAACATAGAGGTAAGAATTGGAGCCTAATTTTAATGCATGGGCTCAAACTAAGATTTTTAATTGTTAATATGAGTTCCTAAGACTCAATTGAAGATTAAAAACATAGGCTTTGAGATTAAATGGATCTCAATGGAAATTAAGTTCAAAAATTGGCCAATGCATGCATAAACTTAGCAACTATTTATAAACTCTTTCTTTCTCTTCTATGCGCTGAAGAACCGACCCACACAACTTCATATCACTTCATTTTCTCTCTTCTTCATGACTGAAAACAAGGGCAGAGGGCATGGAGGCCTTGCATACATTAAGTGAAGCTCAAGCTTGGAGAAAAACTTAAGTCACGATCTTTGTATTCTCTTTTTCCTCTTTGAGCTACCAAGACCAAGGGAGACTTGTTTTTCTCCTCTATTTCACCATATTCATGCCAGTTTTGGGAGTCCAAGTAGAGGAATTTTTGCTTGATTCTTTCCTTCTTCACTTCCTCTTATTGAATCTAGCCTTGCATGTGGAATTGGTTGATTACATGGAGTGTTGTTGATAGGGGCTGCAAAGGGATTAAGGGGTTAAAGAGGAATTCTTTGCTTTGATTGAAATTCTAAGCATGTATCTTGATTCTACACACTTGAATGACAATAGAACATGTATTGCAAGTTGAATGTGATGAAAATCCATGGCTTGACCGAATGGGTGCTCACGGTTTTCTTGGTTGATCTTCATGGATTTTGTGTTGTTTTGAGTTAATCAAGATTGTTTAATTGTTTATAAGTTGATTTGAATTATTGGATTGAAGTTTTTTTGAGTGAACTTCATGAAAATCCTAAGCTAGGTTGTGGTTACTATGTTGTTTAAGGTATAGGAAAAATTGGTTAGGTGTAATTAGCTCGTTTAGGTTAAATTGAGTTTATTGAACTTAAATGAGTCAATCTAATGATTATTTGGAAATTTAATTTGAGCCTAATCCAAGCTATAGGTCTCAGTTTTGCTATCTAGGAGGGATTTGTGTGAGTTAATTCTATTAGTTAAGTGTATTAGAGCTTAATTGCATAATTGAACTTAGTTAATGGCCTTAGGACTCATGGTTTAGTGTGATTAAGGTAGAATCCTTAGTTAGGTTAAATTAAAGTTAATTAAAGAATTTAATTTGGTTAATCTTAAGTTAAATCTTATCTAGGGTAGTCTTAAATTAGTTAATTTATAAATAAAAAAAGAGGTTATTTAAGACCTTAGGGTAATTTAAATTAAGAGTTTAATGTAAGTTTCACATAATTGAACTCATAATGAGCTAGTTAACAAGACTAAGGGTTTAGTTTTAGCTTGAGAAACTTAGTGGAGCTTAGTTTGTATATTGGTGGTTAATTTTGATAATTTTGCAATGGGAATTGACCTTTTTGGCCGAAGTTAAGACCTAAGAGGATCCATTTTAATAATTTGAAATTGACTCATAACTGATTGGTTAGATGTTTGGTAGCTTGTGATGAGCTATCTCATGTGCTTTTGGTTTGTAATTATTTATGAGTTATGAGTAATGTGACTCTAGTAGATGGCTGTGAATGGATTTGCTAGAATCGTATTATTTGAATGTTGAATTATTCTCTAGATTATTTTGTTGACTGGCATGACTTATTCTAGCATTCATTGTGAATATTGATAATTGCCGAGAAAGCATAATTAGTTGAGCATGCACAAAGAATAAAAACATGGAAAAAACTAATGTGAAACTAAGTGCTCAGATGTGGCGAATGTGATCTTCCTGGGTGGTGATCCTTTTTTATGATATTCCCACCCACGAGCGAGGCTCTGGTATTAGGGGATAGGGCTCTGTGATGAAGCACTGTCATGTATAGGATGAGTACTTACCCTGAAAAGCAAACTATCACCAAGTATTGTGTAGGAAGAGCACAAACTCCCTACTTATAAAGGACTGGATCCTTGGGAATGAGCATAATCAGCCGAGATATAGAAAATTAAAATGGAAACAACATTCATGGCATTTAAGTAACTCATGCATTGCATTAGTATAGCATTTGATATCTTGCGTATTGTGTTTTATTGTCTGTATTTTTATTATTCTGATATGGACATTATTCTGGTTATCTATTATTTTGCTAGTTGATTTTTTGGGATTCTGTATGATATCTGTAAATGCGCATTGGCATCCGATAATTGAATATAATAAAGGTAGGCTATGAAAAAGAACCTCTACCTCGGGGATAATTAAAGAGTTTTAGCTTTCACCACCAAGTTGCTTATATTGTTATTATTTTCTAAAAATGTTTGTAAAAAACCCGAAGTAGTTGGAATCATCATGATGACACCTTGATGTAGAATTACTATGAATTCTTAGAATTCTCATCCCGTGTGCATTTAGATGGTATTCCATCATCAGATACAACAGTTGGCACAATAGAATGCTGCTTCTAACGATATAAAGGGACCCTGTAAAGAGCTATTGGTTTTATGACAATGCTAGTAGGTCATATGTCATCTAAATGGATGTGAAGATTTATATGAGTTACTCGCTGAAGGTCATAATTCTCTTTCCATACATATGATAGCACTAGAGTATATGGACTGATTGTTTTGAGATAGGCATTAGCGGATATGGTTCTTGTTAGTTGTTTTGTGTAGCCACATCTTAGCTTTAATTTGTATATGTATGGCATGCCTATCTTGTTAGTAGGGAGCATGCTGACTCTGACTCTGACACTGACTAGTTGTATATTAGGTACGGATGCCTATCTTTGTTTCTGTTTTTATGTTTTTGCTAGATCTGTATATGATCCGGAGGCCTTAGTGGATGTAGCATCATCAGACCTATTATGTATGTATTTGGCAAACTGTATGTGATGTTATTACTTATTTTATATTTTAGTGTGCCTAGTTATAATTGTTATGTTGTGCGTAGTTAATTATACTATGGTTCTCCAAAGAGAGCCCTTGGACTTAATTGAATTTAATAAAGGATTGGTAACTGAGTCTAATTAATTAAGGTTATCTTGGCTATTATTCTTTCTCATCCAACATGAGCTAAATAACCCTTAACAGGCTTACTAGGTAGAAGTAAGTAATGCAATGCAACTATATAAAAAAGAATGGGTACGTAGTTAGAGAATATATGTCGAGTCTAAGTTAATTTGCTTCAGCAGGTGCCCAAGAATTAGAGAGGTAATTTGACTTAGGGTGTTACATAGTAGGTGATATCAGAGTAGTTCATTTTGATGGAGAGACTAAATATGCTTTGCCATAGGTAGTAGTTCCCATTATATGTTATGTGCGCTAGATTCTTATCTTGACGATGAGATAAGTAGTTAGAATGAATATATGTATAACTACTTAAGTGTGTATGTTATGAGTTTCTATCACACTATTTATATAGGTACTGAGACTGATCAACTCAATATGATTTGTTCTATGTGTATAGGAACTGGTATCTACCAGGTGTACTGGAGACAAGAGAGCTACCAATGGGGATATGGTAGACATAATAGGGACTATGATAGAGATAGTGCCTGCTATGAGGGAGCAGATTGCCACTACTAATAGGATGCTTGAAAGGATGAAAGCTAATCCACCCAAACAACATCAGTAGGGAGGTAATGGTGGACAAGGGTTTAACTAGAATTTCTATGATCTATCGGAATTCCATAAGGTAAACCCTTTTTTTTTCAGAGGTGAGTACAATCCTATGAAACTGAGGGATGACTTAAGAAGATAAAGAAAATATTTGCATCCATGGCTTGCACAAATGTATAGATGGTGTCCTTTGCTACTTATATATTAGTAGAAGAGGCTGATTACTAGTGGAATGAGACTAGGAGACTGTTGGAGGCGGTAGGTATGCCAATTACTTTGGAAGTGTTTAAGAATGTTGTTTTGGATAAGTTCTTTCCTTGAGATCTACATAATGCAAAGGAGTTGGAATTTCTGAAGTTGGAGTAGGGTAATATGACTATAAGCCAGTATATGGCAAAGTTTGAGGAATTGTCCAAATTTTCTACTTATTATAGGCTTCATCATGATGAGAGCTAGAAATATGTGAAGATCAAGGCAAGTTTGAAGGAGGATATTCTTAGTGTAGTAGGACCCTTTGAGATTAGAGATTTTTGCATACTAGTCAACAAGTGTAGGATAATCGAGGGGTATGATTTGAAGGCTTCAGCAATTTAGAGGCCACAAAACTTCTAAAAAAGGAAGAGCGATGAAGGCAAGTTTAAGAGAAATGCTTCTAGGTTCATACCTTAGCAGGACAGAGGTAAATAAGTTCAGTTGGCAATCATGGGCCAAGCTGCGCAAAGTGTGGGAAATATCATAAAAATAGACCTTGTAACCAAGAGCATTATGTTTGCTATATGTGTGGGAAGCCTGTGTACTTTGCCAAATAGTGTAATCAAGGGTAGGGAGTGAATCCAAACCTATGCCACAAGCCAAAGAAAGAGTGCCACAAGCCAAAGAAAGAGTTTTTACTCTGAGCAAAGAAGAGGTGATTCAATTTCTTGATCTAAAACAAGGTAATTGTAGGAATAATGATACTCCCGTGAATGTGTTGTTCAACTCCAGAGCATCTCATTCTTTTATCTTTTATGATTGTGTGAATCTAATAAATTTGTCTATGTTTGAGTTACCTTATCATTTGTTAGTTTCCACTCCTACAAGGAAACTTGTTATTACTTCTTGTGTTTGTTTAGACTGTTCCTTGTAATTAGAGGGTAGAACTTCTATTGTGAACCTTATATGTCTACTTCTTACTAGCATTGATATTATCCTTGGTATGGACTAGTTATCTGTCAACTATGTCTCTTTAAACTATTCTGATAAAGCTCTAGTATTTATATCAAATCCTTCTTCTATGATTTCTTCTAAGTCTTTATATCTAACTATTGCCCAACTAAATACCTGTTTGTTAGAGGGAGCTCAGGGATATGTTCTCCAATTCTCCTCAACAATTGAATTAGAGCAAACCTTAGATAGTATACTTGCGGTAAGGAAATACCCAGAGGTGTTCCTAGAGAAGGTAACTAGTTTGCCACCCAAGAGAGAGATGGAGTTTACCATAGATCTGATACCTAGAACAATGCCAATATCCATAGCACCATACAGGATATCGTCTTTAGAGCTGGCAAAGCTTAAGAAACAAATAAAGGAGTTGTTGGATAAGTAGTTCATTAGGCCTAGTGTGTCATCGCGGGGAGCGCCAGTGCTTTTAGTTAAGAAAAAGGATGGTAATGTAACGCCCCCTTTTTTGGGAGAAGGACGTCACACCAAACATACGAAACTCAAAAAAACATACACTAAGACCTGTTTATATACATATAGGCAGTAATCTGTTCATTTATAAATCATATAGCAACTTGGTAATTTCTCTTTATATATATATATTTCTCTTTTGTTTTCTTCAATAAGCGAAAAATAAAAACTTAACAGAAATTAATATGAATATCAAACCATACTTTTATACAGAGGATACATAACATAAGTATCTAGATACGCCAACAGTTTTAGCAAAAGAAAACAGAAGCTTTACATGCCCAAAAAGATATATACAGATAGCCACCAAGACTACAAAAAGTATCATGCCCCCAACAACTACTGAGAAGGAGCCTCGGAGGGGTCTTCCTCAAGTTCCTCCTCAGAAGAGGAAATCCTTACAAAAGCAACAGATTCACGAGCAAGAGCTCGTGAAGAGGATAGGAACGAATCCTCGTGTAGAGTATACTCGCGATCACCCCACACCTCACGTATCGGCATGTAGAACTCCAGTGATACAGTAACATCAAAAGAGATAACAAGTGGATCATAACAACCCCAAGCCAAAGATATAGTCACATCTCCCACATAGACGAAATGCTCGGTGATCAAGTCGACGTGCCAATAGTCAATGCCTCCGTAAAACCTTAGTTTGGCATACCATAGAAAACCTCGTCGGGATGCCATGACAAGCAGAAAACTAAATTGACCAAAAACTAGAAAACTCAGGCTCTTCCTTGCCTTGGTCATTAAAGAAGCATAGACATAAATAGAATAACAAAGCAAAGAGGTGAGATATCCAACATCATTACCAATTATGGCAGTAAGAAACAGAAACGGTGAATGATGCCATACAGAGTATACAAAAAAAAAAAGCAGTATCAAGATTCCAAAAATAAGTAGTATATAATCCAAACAATCATAATATCAGTAAAATAAACAGTTACATATCATATATGGCTGCATGTATGCTATATAAACATGTTGACCGCACTTAGGTGTGATTCATCTCCAAGGCATAAAGTCTTAAAAAACATAATCCACCGAACTTTCAAAATGCATGATGACTCAATGCATATAAATATATATATATATATATATATATATATATATATAAATTCAATAATAGCATAACCTTTCCATAACCACACGCCATAAATGGCCCAATCAATTTTAATAAACTTTGGTCCCATTCATGGACCCACAATAATTCATTATTCAAATTTTTACTTTCGAAAACATACTTTCAAGGTTTAATACAAAATTATGCTTCAACTTCAACACTTTTCCTATTAAGCCTCTCTAGGGAAATCCTTTAGTATTTTTCACCTAATCTTTGCTACTCTAATTAGACAAGTCCTTCTCTTAGTTCTAAACATAACTCACTTAGAGTAATTATTTCAAGTTTTCTCAAAACTTCGCTTACACTCATGTTCTTTCAATTTTATGAATCTCTAATCAACATCTAATCCTCTAATTAATTAAGTTTCCATCTTACATAAAATTTTACCATTTTATACTCTATGATCGTGAGCTCTAAAGGCTAGGAACCTAAAGTTCTCTTCATTCCAATCATCATTAAATACTAAATTAGCTAGTCCCCAAAATTATTACAAAGTTTTAAATTTTGGACACCCCATTTATAGGGCATGGCCATGAGCCTCAAACACAAGGACAAGGAGCCCTTATTTTCCATACATGATTCCAATCAATCCAACACCATAAAAAATGTACACTAGCAAATAAACAAAATCATACAAAGTAAAACTAACACAAAATCATCAAGCATCACCAAAACCATACAAAGTAAAACCAACACAAAATCATCAAGCATCACCAAAACCATACAACAAAGTGAGTAACCCACACATGGATTCCTCACTATCAACATAAAAATAAGTTCTTCACCACCATTAAAGGTTGAAAATGATGATCTCCCTCTTACCTAAGAAGATAACAAGAAAAATAACTCTCTTTTATGCCTCTTGAAATTCATTCAACTCCTCCACCAACACCCTAGGATGATCAAACTCATATAATCAATAATCAAAGCTTGAAAAGGGAAGTCCTTGATCACCAAGGTGACCAAGAATCACGAAAATGAAGGAAAGAAAATAGAAAATCAAGAACTTTACCTCAAAGCTTCAAGTTTAGGGCTTTATGGAAGAATATGAAGATGGAAGAATCAAGTGATGGTCATAAAAGGAAAAAGCTTCTAGGTGATGATTAGATGCAAGAAATAAGGTTGGTTGAGGAAGTAAGCATGGATGGCCATCAATGGTGGTGCTTGACTATGAGACTGAGGAGAAAAAATGGAGATGAGAGCTTTAGGAGGTGATTCCAACAAGAAAATATCTTCAAACAAAATGTAGTTTCAAGCAATGTGATTAGTTGAAATTAAACAAGCATGGAAGGTGAAGAAAAGGGGTGTGGCAGTGAGGTTGGAGAGGAGAGGAAGAAGAGAAAATGTGATAGAAAAGTGAGAAAATGAGAAGTTGGGAGAGAAAGGAAAAGTGGAGAGAGAAAGTGGTAGAAACTTTTGAAAAGGTGAATGGGTGTTTAGATGAAAAGATGACAATTTATATCATCTTTCCCCCTCGTTGTCATGGAGTCTCCAAGGGAGGAAAGAGAAAAGTTAGCTTCCTTGAGAAGCTTGATAAGAAGCTTCCTAGAGAAGCTTTGTCCACCTTTTGGAAAAAGTCAAGGATGATGTCATTAAAGTGCTCTCTAGAAAAGATGACTAACACTCTACTAAAGCTATTACCCAGTGGACAAAAGCTACAGTTAACAAAACTAGTATTTATTATCCAATGGATAATAAAACATACCGCGATTTTATTTATCAAATTAAATGTTGAAAAATAAAAATTTCGTAAACTGTGTCCGGCCTCGGGTTTAATAAGATCCCCCATCACCGTTTTCATAGTCTAAGGTTTTTCGACCACGGGAAAAATATTTTTTTTTTTTAGCCCCACTCAGTGTGCATGTAAATCAAAGAGTACATTAAAATAATCAAACAATTCAAATAATTTCAAAAAAATTCACAAAAAATCATAAATATTATAAAATGAATATATATCATGAAACAAGTAATTTTCGGAGTGTTACAACTCTCCCCTTCTAAAAGAAATTTCATCCTCAAAATTTTTCATACCTTAGAATAGATATGGATGTTGTTCCTTCATCTTATTCTCTAACTCCCACGTTGTGTCTCCGGTTATGTCATTCCATATCACTTTCACTAATTGAATCTCTTTCCCTCTGAGTCGCTTCACTCTCCTATTTTTGATCTTTACAAGAAGTGTCTCATAGGTTAAATTCTTTTTTAATTGTACTGTATCCGGTGCTATGACATGGTTTGGATCAAGAATATACTATCGCAGTTGCGACACATGAAAGACATTATGAAGGTTAGAAAGAAAAGGTCGTAAAGCTATTTGGTAGGCTAGTTGACCTATTCGACGAAGAATTTGGTAAGGTCTGATGAACTTTGGAGTGAGTTTTCTAGATTTAAGAACTCGACCGACCCCAGTCGTGGGTGTGACTTTCAAAAACACATGCTCACCTTCCTCAAACTCAAAAGGTTTTCTTCTTCTTTCCGCATAGCTCTTTTGTCTACTCTGAGCCATCCGCATCTTTTCCTGAATCATCTTAACCTTTTTCGTTGTTCGTTGCACAAGACCAAGTCCGATCATGAATTGCTCTCCATCTTGGTACCAACACAAAGGTGTTCTACACTATCGTCCATATAGAGCCTCATAGGGCGCCATCCCTATGCTCGTGTGAAAACTGTTGTTGTAGGTGAACTCTATCAAAGGTAATAATTCATCCCAACCTCCAGTCTGTTCTAAAGTGCAAGCTCTAAGCAGATCTTCCAACGATTGGATTGTCCTTTCCAATTGCCATCGATTTAAGGAGCATAAGAAGAACTCAAACAAAGTTTCGTTCCCATTGCTTCTTGAAGACTCTGCCAAAACCTTGATGTGAACCTCGGATCTCTATCAGAAATAATACTGGAAGGCACACCATGAAGTCTAACAATCTTACCAATATACAGCTCGGTTAACTTCTCCATTGAATGCCTCATATTAATCGGTAAGAAATATGCAGACTTCGTAAGCGATCAACAATTACCCATATCAAATCATGACCCTTTCGGGTTCTTGGTAACCCAACCACGAAATCCATTGCAATATTATCCCATTTCCATTCGAGAATAGTTAGAGGTTGCAACATTCTTGATGGTCTCTAGTGTTCAATCTTAGCTTTCTGACAGACTAAGCAAGATGACACAAGTTGAGCTAGATCTCTCTTCATTCCAGGCCACTAAAATAATCGTTTTAGATCTTGGTACATTTTAGTCATTCCAGGATGCATACTTAACTTGCTGGTATGAGCTTCATCAAGAATTACTTTCCTAAGCTCCAGATCATTGGATATACAAATCCTATCTTTGAATTTTAAGATTCCATTAGGTCTTTCCTCTACTGTTGTCACACTACCTTGCTTCATTAGCTCCCTTTCCTTTTGCAAAAATTCATCACTTTCTTGTTTCTCTCGGATCTCTTCCATTAAATCGTTCAAAATAGTAACCATGTTCAAACGAATTCTTCTTAGTGTCAATTCAACAGTTAACCACATATCCCTAAACTACTCTATCAATTCTTTCTCTTTAATCATCATAGCATACTTGCTAAGCATCTTCCTACTCAAAGCATCTGCTACAACATTTGTCTTTCTGGGATGATACTAGAGTTGAAAATCGTAATCTTTCAAAAACTCCAACCACCTTCTCTACCTCATGTTCAACTCTTTTTACTCAAACAGGTACTTTAGACTCTTATGGTCGCTGTAGACATTGAATGTTGCTCCATACAGAAAGTGTCTCCATATTTTTAGAGCAAACACCATAGCTGCTAATTCTAGGTCATGTGTAGAATAACTCTTTTCATGTACTCTCAACTGCCTTGAAGCATAGGCCACCACTTTCCTATTCTGCATGAGCACACATCCTAAACCTTGATGTGAAGCATCACAAAACACCTTAAAGGGTTCATTTGGATCGGGTAGAACCAAAATTGGTGAAGTGGTCAGTCATCTCTTCAACTCTTGAAAATTTTCTTCACAAGCATCAGTCCACTCAAAAGCATGGTTTTTCCTCGTAAGTTGAGTGAGAGGTCTTGGTATCTTAGAGAATCATTCAATGAATCTTCGATAATGACCATCTAGTCCCATAAAGTTTCAAATCTCAGACACGATCTTTGGTCTTTCCCATTGTAGGACTGTTTCGACCTTTAACGGATCTACTGCAATTCCATCCTTCCAGATTACATGACCCAAAAACTTAACCTCTTCCAGCCAAAATTCATATTTTGATAACTTGCCATACAATTTCTTCTCTTTCAAGATCTGGAGAACTATACTAAGATGTTTGGTATGTTCCTCCTGATTTCGAGAATAGATCAGAATGTCATCGATAAAAACAATGACAAATCTGTCTAAGTAAAGACGAAAGATTCTATTCATGTAATCCATGAATATGACAAGTGCACTGTCACTCCAAACGACATCACAAGATACTCATAATGCCCGTAACATGTACAAAAAGTCATCTTGGGGATATCCTCTACCTTCACTTGGATCTGATGATAGCCAGAACGTAGATCTATCTTGGAGAAAATAGCAGCTCCTTTCAGCTGATCCATTAAATCATTTATTCTCAGAAGTGGATACTTGTTCTTGATCGTGACCTTGTTCAGCTGATGATAATCTACATATAAGCACGAAGTTCCATCCTTCTTCTTGACTAACAACACTGGCGCTCCCCAAGGTGAGACACTAGGCCTGAGAAACTATTTTTCTAGGAGCTTCACTAACTGCTTCTTGAAATCAACTAACTCTAACGGTGACATCCTGTAGGGTGCTATGGATATAGGACCAGATCCGGGCACAAGATCGATAGTGAACTCTATCTCCCGCTCTAGCGGTAAACTAGGTACATCATCAGGAAAGATTTCAGGAAACTCATTGACTATCGGAATAGCATTCACATCCATCTCGCTCTTGACTTTTAAGGAAGACAATAGCATATATCCCTAAGATCCTTCTTTCAAGAAAGATTTAACCTAGTTGGCTGTCAAAAATCTAGAAACTTTAGCCTTAGGGAAAACTAAGATTTTATTAGAACAATCCAACAAGATATAGTTAGAAGATAACTAATTCATTCCTAAGATCACATCTATTTGAGAAAGAGGTAAACAGATCAAATCAACAGAAAAGATTCAACCTTCAATAGATAAAGGACAATTCAAACAAACTTGGGTAGTGACAACAGGTTTAGTAGTAGGGGTAGAAGCACTCAAATCAAAGGGTAAAGAAGACACAGGTAAACCTAATCGGTGCACACAGTCATAAACAATAAAAGAATGGGTTGCCCTTGAGTCATACAGTAGAGATAAAAGATTACCTCCTATGGTACCATCTCTCTTTATCAGATCTTTAGATTAGGAGGCTTTCGCTCCACTCATCGTGTAAACTCTGCCTCCTACCTGAAGTTTTATAATTCGTGCATTGTTGACAGAAGGCTCTGCCTTGGGTTGGTTACAATCTCTAGAGATATGTCTAGGTTTTCCACATCTGAAGTAGATAATTCCCTTGATCGTGCAATCCCTTATCAGGTGGTCCTTTCCATATTTCAAATACTTTGGTGAAGACGCCATAGTCTGACTAACTCGATGGCCACCAAAATTTCCATTAAAGCCTCCACCAAGTGATTATTGTTGACTTCCTGGCGGTCGGGAATAAGGCTTCCTCTGAAAGTGATTCACATTGCTACCACTTCCTCGTTGGAACCTAGAAGGTCCAAAGTTGTGATTCCTCGTGTCCCGTGATTGATCTAGTTCCTCAATCCTTCGGCACTTGTCCAGCAAGGCTGGGAATTGCTCAATTCCCAACAGTAGTACTGCTCTCTTCAAGTCATGTCGCAATCCTTCCTCGAACTTTCGACACTTCCACTCTTCATCAGGTTGGAGCTGGAAATACCTTGAAAACTTTGACAAGCTTTCAAACTTTGCAGCATATTCGCTGGCCGTCATGTTCCCTTATTTCAAACCAAGAAACTCCATCTCCTTAGTATGCCTTGCACTAGCAGGAAAATACTTCTCTAGAAACTTGTCCTTGAATGCTTCCCATGTAATCGCTCTGCCCTCAACTTCTAGCAATCTTTGCACTCCATTCCACCAGTCTTCAGCATCTTCAGCCAACATGAAGGTAGTATAAGTTACCTTCCGGTCATCAGCATAGCCCATCCCTCAAAATATCTTCTCCAGTTCCTTGATCTAAAGACTAACTTTTTTCGGATCAAACTCCTATTTAAACTAAGGTGGGTTGTTGCGGTGAAATTCTAACAAATTCTGGGCTGCCACTGTCGCCTCTTGCTGCTGGTCAGCCCTCTCGTTTTGTTGTACAATGATGTCCACCATCCATTGCATTGCCTCGACGGCTGCAGCCATATCTCCACCACAACCCATCACTCTCTTTCAAAGTTATACTAAACAAAACACAAGGAAAATTAGATATAATTCTTTAAAAACTAACACAGAAAATCACACAGCACAAATAAGATAAACTTAATCATAAAACCCAAAAGAAAACTCTAACCGGGGCTCTGATACCAAACTAGTGTAACGCCCTTTTTTTAGGGAGGAAGACGTCACACCAAATATACGAAACTCAAAAGAACATACACTAAGACCCGGTTTATATACATATAGGCAGTAATCTATTCATTTATAAATCATATAGCAACTTGGCAATTTCTCTTTTTATATATATATATATATTTCTTCAACAAGAAGAAAACAAAAACTTAACGAAAATTAACGTGAATATCAAACCATACTTTTATACAGAGGATACATAACATAAGTATCTAGATACACCAACAGTTTTAGTAAAAGAAAACAAAAGCTTTACATGCCCAAAAAGATATATACAGATAGTCACCAAGACTATAAAAAGTATCATGCCCCCAACAACTACTGAGAAGGAGCCTCAGAGGGGTCCTCCTCAGGTTCCTCCTCAGGATTCTCCTCAGAAGAGGAAATCCTTATAGGAGCAATAGATTCACGAGCAGGAGCTCATGCAGAGGATAGGAATGAATCCTGGTGTGGAGTATACTCAGGATCACCCCACACCTCACGTATCGGCATGTAGAACTCCAGCGATACAGCAACATCAAAAGAGAAAACAGGTGGATCATAATGACCCCAAGCCAAAGATATAGTCACATCTCCCACATTGACGAAATGCTTAGTGATCAAGTCGACGTGCCAACAGTCAATGCCTCCGTGGAACCTTAGTCTGACATACCCTAGAAAACCTCATCGGGATGCCATAACAAGCAGAAAACTAAACTGATCAAAAACTAGGAAACTCGGGCTCTTCCTCGCCTTGGTCTTTAAAGAAGCATAGGCATAAATAGAATAACAAAGCAAAGAGGTGAGATATCCAACATTATTACCAATTATGGCAGTAAGAAATAGAAACAGCGGATGACGCCATACAACACAGCAAAAATAAAAAACAGTATCAAGATTCCAAAAATAAGTAGCTTAATAATCTAGACAATCATAATATTAGTAAAATAAATAGTTACATATCATATATGCCTGCATGTATGCCATATAAACATGTTGACCGATCATGAACATATACATGGTACCAAAATCCTACTCCATGGAGCTAAACACAATTTCAGAGAGAATGATCAAGGAGACGTGTTTGTATCTCGTCAGTCTCAAATCAAGTGCTTCAACATTAACAATTTGTGCAACTTGGCTTATACAATACATTCTTCACAAGATTGCAATATAGGATAGTGTCTCGGTCCATATCATTGGTGCATTTGCATTAGTCTGTCCACGGTACAGAGGAGCTACCAACTGCCCATTATGAGATACCTGTACCCCGATGCCCCCAAGGTCAACAAGTGACCTACACTAGTCTACACGTACCCACACTTAGGTGTGATTCATCTCCTAGGCATAAAGCCTTAAAAAACATAGTCCATCGGACTTTAAAATGCATGATGACTCAATGCATATATATATATATATATATATATATATATATATATATATATATATATATATATATATATTCAATAATAGCATAACCTTTCCATAACCACATGCTATAAATGGCCCAATCAATATCAATAAACTTTGGTCCCATTCATGGACCCACAATAATTCATTGTTCAAATTTTTACTTCCAAAAACATACTTTCAAGGTTTAATACAAAATTATGCTTCAACTTCAACACTTTTCCTATTAAGCCTCTCTAGGGAAATCCTTTAGTATTTTTCACCTAATCTTTGCTACTCTAATTAAACAAGTCCTTCTCTTAGTTCTAAACATAACTCACTTAGAGTAATTATTTCAAGTTTTCTCAAAACTTCACTTGCACTCATGTTCTTTCAATTTTATGAATCTCTAATCAACATCTAATCCTCTAATTAATTAAGTTTCCATCCTACACAAAATTTTACCATTTTATACTCTATGGCCGTGAGCTCTAAAGGCTAGGAACCTAAAATTCTCTTCATTCCAATCATCATTAAATATTAAATTAGCTAGTCCCCAAAATTATTACAAAGTTTTAAATTTTGGACACCCCATTTATAGGACATGGCCGTGAGCCTCAAACACAAGGGCAAGGAGCCCTTATTTTCCATATATGATTCCAATCAATCCAACACCATCAAAAATGTATACTAGTAAACAAACAAAATCATACAAAGTAAAACTAACACAAAATCATCAAGCATCACCAAAATCATACAAAGTAAAACCAACACAAAATCATCAAGCATCACCAAAACCATACAACAAAGTGAGTAACCCACACATGGATTCCTCACTATCAACACAAAAACAAGTTCCTCACCACCATTAAAGGTTGAAGAGGATGATCTCCCTCTTACCTAATAAGATAACAAGAAAAAGAACTCCCTTTATGCCTCTTGAAATTCGTCCAACTCCTCCACCAAAATCCTAGGATGATCAAACTCACATAATCAACAACCAAAGCTTGAAGAGGGAAGTCCTTCATCACCAAGGTGACCAAGAATCATGAAAATGAAGGAAAGAAAATAGAAAATCAAGAACTTTACCTCAAAGCTTCAAGTTTAGGGCTTTATGGAAGAAGATAAAGATGGAAGAATCAAGTGATGGTCATAAAAGGATAAAGTTTCTAGGTGATGAGTAGATACAAGAAATAAGGTTGGTTGAAGAAGTAAGCATGGATGGCCATCAATGGTGGTGCTTGGCCATGAGAGTGAGGAGAGAAAATGGAGATGAGAACTTTAAGAGGTGATTCTAATAAGAAAAGGGCTTCAAACAAGATATAGTTTCAAGCAATGTGATTGCTTGAAATTAAACAAGCATGGAGGGTGAAGAAAGGGGGTGTGGCCATGAGGTTGGAGAGGAGAGGAAGAAGAGAAAATGTGATAGAAAAGTGAGAGAAAAAGAGAAGTTGGGGAGAAAAGGAAAAATGGAGAGAGAAAGTGGTAGAAACTTTTGAAAATGGAAAAGGTGAAAAGGTGAATGTGAGTTTAGATGAAAAGATGACAATTTGTGTCATTTTTCCCCTCATTGCCGTGAAGTCTCCAAGGGAGGAGAGAGAAAAGTTGGCTTCCTTCAGAAGCTTGATATAAAGCTTCCTTGAGAAGCTTTGTCCACTTCTTGGAAAAAGTCAAGGATGATGTCACTTTGATGATGTCATCTTAGTGATGTCATTAAAGTTCTCTCTAGAAAAGATGACTAACATTCTATAAAGTTATTACCCAGTAGACAAAAGCTACAGTTACTAAAACTAATGTTTATTTTCCAACAGATAATAAAATGTACCACAATTTTATTTATCAGATCAAATTTCAAAAAATAAAAACTTCGTAAACTATGTCCAGCCTCAGGTTTAGTAAGATCCCTCATCACCGTTTTCACAGTTTAAGATATTTCGGCCTCGGAAAATTGTTTCATTTTTTTGGCCTTTTTCATTGCGCACGTAAATCGAAGAATATATTAAAATAATCAAATAATTCAAATAATTCTAAAAAAATTTACAAATATTATAAAATGAATATATATCATGAAACAAGTAATTTTTGAGGTGTTATAGGTAGTATGAGAGTGTGTGTAGACTATAGGCGGTTAAACAAAGTGACCATCAAGAATAAATATCATTTGCTTAGAATAGATAATCTGATGGATCAGTTAAGAAGAGCAACAATTTTCTCTAAGATAGACCTGAGATCAAGGTATCACCATATTAGGGTTAGAGAGGAGGATATACCCAAGATTACTTTTAGAACTAGGTATGGGCACTATGAGTACTTAGTGATATCTTTTGGGTTGACTAATGCATCAATAATGTTTATGGATTATACGAATATAATTTTTTGACCTTATCTAGATAAATTTGTGATTGTCTTTATATATGATATACTCATTTATTCAGGGACACTAAAAGAGCATGAACTGCTTAGGATTATTTTAGAGACCCTAAGAGAAAAGTAGTTGTATGCTAAGTTATCAAAGTGTGAGTTTTGGATAAAGGAAGTGTAATTCCTAGGACGTGTAGTATCTTAAGGTTGAATTTTAAGGATCCTAGTAAAGTGGAAGCAGTGGCTCATTGGGAGAGATCAACTATGGTGACTAAGGTTAGGAGTTTTCTTGGACTAGGAGGGAATTACTAAAGGTTCATCAAAGGATTTTCCTAGTTGGCTTTGCCTTTGACTAAGTTAACTTAGAAGGGAGTTTCTTTTGAATGGACTTAAGAATATGAGGGTAGTTTCCAAAGTTTGAAGGAAAAGTTAACCACAACACCAATGTTAGTGATTCCAGATCCACAGAAAAAGTTTGAAGTGTATTGTGATGCTTCCAAGAAAGGATTAAGATGTGTTTTGATGTAGAAACAACAAGTGGTAGCTTATGCTTCTAGACAGCTAAGACCACAAGAGGGAAATTATCCTACTCATGATTTAGAATTAGCTACAGTAGTGTTTGCATTGAAGATTTAGAGGTATTAATTGTATGGGGCTAGGTTTGACATTTTCAGTGATCATAAGAGTTTAAAGTACCTGTTTGATCAGAAAGAGCAGAATATGAGACAAAGAAGATGGATGGAATTCCTGCAGGATTATGATTTTGAACTAAAATATCACCTAGGAAAAGCCAATGTGGTGGCTGACATGCTCAATAGAAAATCTCCACACATATCCAGATTGATGCTTTAGGAGTTGGAGTTGATAAAAAGTTTTAGAAATATGAGTTTGGTGATGTTGAATTGGAAGATTTTAGGTAGGGAAGGAGGAAAAGAGAGAAAAAGAATACTTAAAATAATAATACTATATTAATATTGATGTGATGATGATATGATACAAAAGATAAACCCAAAAGCCCTATTTATACTAATACTAGGCTATTAATCTTAATTAATAAGGAAACAAATAATAACATATAATAAATAGGAAATAAATCCTAAGAAATCCTATGAGATACCCTAAAATATTTCAAGATACAATAAAAGTATTTTAAGATATTTTTCAGATATTCTAACAGTCCCTCTCAAGCTAAAGCTCACTAAGCTTTAAGCTTGTTACAAAAACATCTTAAAGAAAATAAACTAAAAACATAATGCACCAAACAGTGTGACAGTGGCGAGCAACTAAATTTAGGATCGAGATAGGGCCAATGCATCTAGGACTAAGATGGACAGGGCTAGTGCATTTGGTACAAAGCTGGGGCTAGTGCATCTGGGACAAAGTCGAGGCCAGTGCATCTAGGACAAAGCAAGTCAGTGCATCTAGGACAAAGCGAAGGTCAGTGTGAGCCATAACTAACATAAGTCACTATTGGATTGATCGTCGATGGGAAGAAAAGTCACCACTAGCATGATTCATCTGTGGGAGAGAAGTCACCACTAGAATGATCGTTGATGGGGAGAGAAGTAACCACTAGTATGATTCATTTGTTTTAATGGTAGCTGAAGAACGAGCAGCTACTGTGAAGGCATCTGCAAAGAAAAAAAAGTCTGGGAAATCATCTGTTTTGATGGATCCAGAAACGTTTTCAAATTAGCTGCACCAGTGGAATGTAAGGGCATTGTTGGCGGTGATGACTAACATTATCTTCTAGATTTGTTGAGGGTAACTCCTCGGGATATAAACTTTATTGGACCTACTCTTTGATTTTGTATCTTGAGAGCAGAATTAATTGCTGCCTTTTTTCCAAAGTGTCTTACTAGGCATTCTTCAAGCGAACAAATCGAACTCTCTCCTATATAGCTCTATTAACAATGGAAGGAAAATTTCTTGGAATGAAGATTTTCATTCTAAGGTATCAGAGGCTGCCAAATGCCTTCATTTGAAGGAATACTCAGTCTTGATGAATCCTGAAACCTAAATCAAGCAATCCACAATGGCAATAGAGCAGGTGCAGTGCTTGGGGCCAAAGAAGATGACAGTGGTAGCTATATACTGCAAGCGCGATCGCAACCTCATAAAGATCAATGGGTGCCCTATCGAGTTGGTGGAGCCAGAGATCCTGCGGTTCAAGGCCTTCAAGCCTATCCTCCTCCTTGGAAGGCACTGCTTTGCCGGCGTGGACATGAGGATCTGCGTGAAGGGTGGGGGCCACACATCCCAGATCTATGCCATCCGCTAGAGCATATAGCAAAAACACTTGTGGCCTTCTACCAGAAGTACGTGGACAAGCAGAGCAGGAAGGAAATCAAGGACATGCTCGTCAGGTATGATCGTACCTTGCTTATCATCAATCCCAGGTGTTGCGAGCCCAAGAAGTTTGGTGGTTGCAGTGCTCAAGCTAGGTTCTAGAAGTCCTACCATTAATTTCTATTTCTTTCAGTCTTTTAGAATGAATGTTTTATGCTATGGTAAAACTTTTTAAGGTTTTGACCTCATAGTTTATGTTTTCTCTTTTTTTACAGTGTAGAGTTGCTTTGTTTCGTTGTTAATCAAACTTGTTATTTAGACTTTGAATACAAGTATAAGATAACTTTGAGTAAAAAAAATGAGTAAAAAAAATGCAGCTTTGCCAAAGGTTCCATAAGATAAATATATGAATGTGTTTAGGTGGTACAACCACATTGATGCTTTGTTGAGAATATCGGGTGTTTCTGGTGAGGGATTTAGTGTTACTGTGGAGGGATCTACTCTCGTAGCAGAAGAGACAGTTGCCATTTCTCCAGCTGCTGACACAAAGGCTACCGTGGCTGCAGATGATGATGATGATGATGTGGATTTGTTGGTTGAAGAGAAGTCACTACAACTATGATTCATTCGTAGAAAAGAAGTCATGACAAACACTAACATTGAAGTATGTGTAGAGATGAATTTATTTTCATTCTCCCCCTCAATGCTATGCTAGCATTGGAAAAAACCAAACAGTATCCAAAACCAGAAATAACCACCACAAAGAATGTCAAACAACCACTATTTGTCCCTTAATAGGCCGCAAGTGCATGGATCAAACAAGTAATACAATAAAGAGTAGAGATAGTTCCCACGAGGATAAGGATACTTCCAAAGCTAAGTATTAACTAATAGCTTAAGTAAATTCTATTTAAGAACATAAAAAATAAGGAAAAAGCATGTAAACTAAAGACTAAAGTAATAAATGAAAATAAAGATAATGGATAGAGATTAGGGAATCCTTCTTCACTCCTTACTTCAACTAATAACATGCAACCCTTACAAGCAACATTGATGAATTGTTTAGTTAGCTTGAAAATCTAATTTAGTTAAAAGCTTATGTCTAGGTCAATCAACTATATTTCATTTACCTAACTCACTATGTTTCTATAAAATCTAGATGCAAAATCCACTCATTAAGATCTATTCTCAAACACATGCTATTGAAGACTAAGAGGTATATTTCTATCCCATTAGCAAATTAACTTATCCAAGCCAATTGAATAAAATTGAACATGCATTAACCATACATATGATCTCAAATCCAAATTCCTATATCTAGGTTCATCAAATTTCAACAAATCACTTAAAAGCTGATAAGACAATCAAGAGCATTAAGAACCATATGATTGAACAAAACTAAACATCTATATCAACTCAAAGAAGTACAAAATCAACAATATTCATAAAGGATCCAAAGTAATCCCTAATACTGCTGAGCTACTCAATGAACATCAAAATATACAACAAAAACCATGCTCAAGATACAAAGAAGAGAAGGAAGAAGAGGGAAAAGAGAAGGAAGCTCATAGATGTGATCTTTGATGCTTGAATCCTCCTCCATAAGAAAGATGGCCTCTAACCTTACTCCTTTAGCTTCCTTTCAGCCCCAAACGTGAAAACCAGCTGCAACTTCTTTAACCTAACAGCTTCCTTCGACCAAAACTAATAAAATAGTATTTATAGGCTTAAAAAATAGAGTCACGTCGCGGCATTAATATGCCTACGCCGCAGCGCATGTTCAATTTAAGTCACCAATGCCGCGACATCCGTAGTTTGCACTGCATTGCTCTAGCCTTAGGTTTCTGTTCTGAAGCAGGGGAATGCACCACGCCACGGCATAAACATGCCTGTGCCACGGCGTGAGCTACTGGAATGCACACTTGGATTTCTCTTTCACTTTTTGTCCAAATCCTCCAAATTTCAACTTGTTTGGAGCCCTTCCTAAAATAGAGAAATCACCAGGTTAATCACAATTACAAATCCACTTAATCACTTACCAAATAAGCATAATTTGCTCAAAATCATATAAGAAGATATCAAAATTAGAATGTGACAAATATATGTCTAAAACCTTCCATATGTGCATTGCAAATAAGGATTAAGCATTATTTATAGCACAGATATAGGGCACAAATAACTACATTCAATGGAGTTATGAACCACGTGGAGGTCAGAGATGGTATGGTGAGGCAAATGAACGACGAAAGAGCCTAGAAAAAGGGTGAAACAGCTATGGGTCAACATACAATTACCAAAAATAGAAACCCCAATACACCTGAATGGCTCTGTGCAAGTGTACAAGGCCACATAGAGTTCGATTGATGAAGGTGAGCTTTGATCCGTGTAGAGGAGGTCGGGGTGAGTTAAACAAGACCAACGGCTGCCAGAAAGGTGGTCAGATACGCTGTCATGTGCTAGAGAAATAGAGGTGTATGGGTCTGAGCACTGACAATGGTGGTGGTGCGTGGGAACATATGAGACGGTGTCTCAAGGCGCGATTTCAGTGGGTGGCCGATTAGAGGCCGGTAGTGCAGCTAGTGGGGTCACTGACAAGAAAAAGCAATGACAAACGATGGTGGAGGGTGGTGGCAGCAACAGGAAAAACTCGTAAAAGAGAGGTCATGGCAAATGGCAGTGGAGGAGATGGTGTTTATCAAAAAACTAGAGTGGAAACACGATTGGTTGGAAAATATATAAAAAGAGGGTGCTGAAAGGAGAACTCGGCAGCAAAAGTGACGGGACAAGTCACAAAGGATGGTACCGCTCTGATACCATATTGAATTGGAAGGTTTTAGGTAGGAAAAGAGGAAAAGAGAGAAAATGAATACTCAAAATATTGGTATGATGATGATGTGATACAAAAGAAAAATCCAATAGTTCTAGTTATACTAATACTAGGCTATTAATCCTAATTAATAAGGAAACAAATCAAAAAATATAATAAATAAAAAATAAATCCTAAGAGATCCCATGAGATAACCTAAAATATTTTAAGATACAATAAAGATATTTTTCAGATATTCTAGTAGGCGACAATAGTACTACCCTACAGTACCTGTGTTAGTGAGCTGAGAATAACTAGTGAGCTTAGAGCCCAAATTAAGGAAGCCCAAGGGAAGGACCCAACTATGCAAAAGATAGAAAAGTATATACAGCTAGGTAAGCCCATAGGCTTTAGTAAAGTAGAGGATGAGGTGATCTTGTTTAAGGGAAGGTTGTGTGTCCCTGAAGATACACATCTGAGGAACAAAATATTAGAAGAGGAATAGAAGAGTAGTTACACGGTTCACCCGCGAGCAGCTAAGATGTATCAGGATATTGAGAAGATGTTTTGGTAGACAAGTATGAAGACTGAGATTGCCTAGTATGTATCTAGATATTTAGTATGTCAGAAGGTAAAGATAAAACATCAGAGACCATCAAGAGTTTTATAGTCTTTAGAAATCCCATAGTGGAAGTGGGACAATGTATCAATGGACTTTGTGATGGGATTGCCAAGAACCCACTCAAGATATGATTCAATTTAGGTTGTTGTGGATAGATTGGCCAAAACAACTCATTTCTTACCTATACTAGCCCACTTGTATATACAGGAAATAGTCAAGTTGCATGGGGTACCATCTAGTATCACTTCTGATAGAGACCCCAAATTTACCTCAAGGTTCTAGGGAGCGTTGCAGATAGCTTTTGGTAGTAGGTTGTGTTTTAGTACAATATATCATCCTCAGATAGATGGGCAGATAGAGAGAATCATATAGACCTTAGAAGATATGCTTAGGCCATGTGTTCTAGAGCACCAGGGAAGTTGGGATCAGTATTTGCCTTTGGTAGAGTTTGCCTATAATAACAACTACCATATTAGTTTAGGTAGAGGTTGTAAATGGATGGATTAGTTTAATTTGGGATTGTATCACAATGGATGGATCCAAAATAAACCATTAATCCATTTAAGATCTATTACAAAATGTTTAATACTATCTAATCCATCCATGACCCAATTTAATGGATGAATATTTAATTCATCCATTATTTCATTTTAATGAA
Organism: Ormosia semicastrata; assembly: GCA_029884595.1. Lineage (NCBI taxonomy): Eukaryota > Viridiplantae > Streptophyta > Magnoliopsida > Fabales > Fabaceae > Ormosia > Ormosia semicastrata. The sequence goes on from JAQQTO010000044.1 coordinate 21,952,724, forward strand.
TTGAATGGATGAATATTCAACCCACTCATTTAAAAGAAAAAAATATATCTCTAAAAATTTTCATTCTCTCTCTAAAAGATTTCATTCTCTTTCTAAAAAATATTTTTCTCTCTAAAAAAATTATGTCTAAAAATTTTCTTTCTCATTCTAAAAAAATCTATTTCCCTTAAAAGAAAATTTGATGTCTAAAACATTTCTTTCTTTCTAAGAAATTTCATTCTTTAAAAAAAAGTTTGTCTCTCTAAAAATTTCTCTCAAAACAATTCTTTTCTTTCTAAAAAATTTATCTCTCTAAAATATTTTATTCTCTCTCTGAAAAAGATTTCTTTCATGCTCTAAAAAATCTCTCTCCAAAAAATTAGATTGGCAAAATTGAAGAATGAAATAACCAATGCATTGGATATCCATTGGATTAGTTTTTAATTGGATATCCAACGTATGTTTTGGTTGGATTACTAACTACCTATAACTAAATTTAATCCATTAGATCCAATCTAATAAAATACATTATTTTAATTAGATGGGTTGGACTAGTTTTAATATAGATGAGTTGGGTGGATTAAAAATTAATGGATTTTATTGTCAGGCCTAAGTTTAGGAATGACACCTTATGAAGTTTTGTGTGGTAGGAAGTGTAGATTTCCTTTATGTTGGTATGAGATAGGTGAGAGAACCATCCTAAGACCAATGTTAGTTCAGCAGACCATAGAGCAAATCAAAATGATTAGGGAAAGGTTAGCTGCTACCCAGAGTAAGCAGAAAAGTTATGTTGATAAGAGGAGAAGACCTTTAGAATTCAAGGTTGGAGAACATGTATTTCTAAAAGTTACCCTAGTTATTAGAATTAGTAGAGCTCTAAAGTCTAGAAAGTTGAATCCGTGTTTTCTTGGACCTTTCAAAATTCTTAAAATAATAAGACTTGTTGCTTACCAGATTACTCTTTGTTACCAAGTGGCTTCCAGTACTCAAGAGGGGGGTGAATTGAGTATTAAAACTTTTTCGCAAAACCTCTTTTTAATTAAAATGAATATCAAAAGCTTAATAAATAAATGCACAGAAGGAATGAGAAGAAGAAAAGAAACAATAAAGAACAGCGAAAAATAAATGTGCAATAAAATAAATTGCATAAAATAAAGAGATTAGGGAAAAGAGAAGCAGACACAGTATTTATCCTGGTTCGACCACTAACCCACTTGTGGTCTACGTCCAGTCCTCGAAAGCCGAGATTTTTCACTAAGTATACAAGCTTCAATAGGTGCTTGCTACCGTTAAAAATTAGAGCACTTTTCACACACAGGGACACTATACCCTTGTGCTAAAGTCTCAGCCTACAGGGATACCTCACCCTTATTCAAACCTTGAGGGATACCTCACCCTCGATATAGATTATTAGAAAAATAGAGATGAAGAGAAACTCTCAAACAGAGTATGTAATACAAGTTGAAGTGCTAATAGAGCTCTCACAGAAATATCTCAAAGTTTTTAAGCAAGAAGAGCGTAGAAAATAGTTTTCACAAAGACAGAGTAATCAGAAAATAGTTCAGAATAATGGGCAATCAAAAACGTGACCCAGGCTTGCTATTTATAGGGAAAACTAGGTTAATCAGCTGTTGGGTGTAATTAATGTCATTTAAAACAAAATTGAAAGCTGTTTGTTTCCATTTTCGTAAACAAAGATTCGTGTTTATTCGAATAAAGCAACAGCTTATTCGAATAATACTCAACGTAAAAAGCTCATCTGAAAAGGGTTATTCGAATAACCAACTGTTATTCGAATAACTCTATTAAAATCGAGTTTCACAAAACCAAAGGTTATTCGAATGGCAGCTCGTTATTGAATAACGTAATTGAAAAAAAGTTCGAGACGAAAGCGTTTATTCGAATAACATATGAGTTATTCGAATAACTCATTTCAACATAGGGTTCTAAAAACTTAGTTATTCGAATAAACGAAGGTTTATTCGAATAGCCACTTTAAAATCAGATTCTCGTGAAGATGTTTATTCGGATAGACAAAGTTTTATTCGAATAAATCAGGCCAAAAATTGTTTTAAAAAGAGAGGATTCAAAGATACTGAGTTTGTTTCAAAACAGATTTTTTTATCTTTTCTTTCAAAAACAAGAAGATATTAATGTGAGCTCCGTACAATAGATCCTAAGTCCTAATGCCAAACAACTATAAGTTTGGACTTAGTCTATATATCATCTTCATTTATTCTTCCCGTTTGTTATCATCAAAACAAGTCTTCAAAGATAAGCGTCCAAACACATTCTCCCCCTTTTTGATGATGACAAACTATCAATAAGACTATCAATGAGAAAAGCGTTAGTGCATATAATTGGAATTCACAAAAGGTATAAAAGCTTACTCCCCTTCTTTAAATAAGAGGTAATATATATATCAGATATGTGCGCAGCTCCCCCTTTCAATTTGAATCCAATCCTATTTTAAAGTAACCTGTATTTTCTCAATTAAAGTCAAATGATTAAATATTTCTCCCCCTTTTGTCTTGAGCAAAAAGGAGGGGTAAGTCCCATAACCATATATCAAAGTGTAGAAAAGGAAACATACTTAAAACAATAGATCAACAGGAACTATTATTTATGCATTAATAAAAGGAGAGTCAACTACACAAACCATAAATAAATTACATAGAGTCAAAAATAGAGAGAAGAGCCTAAGAACTAAAGTTCCTAGAAGTAAGCATCCGGAGGTGGTGGTGACGAAGCTGGTGCAGGAGCAGGTGAAGCATATCGAAGAGCCGCAACCTCACGTTCAACGCCTTCTATTTTTTTAAACAGAATAGAGAAGGTATGTTCCATGTAAGCTCGGTTGTCTTGCAAGGTGGCCATGATCTGTTCCAGAGTGACAGGAGCAAGTGCAGCAGCAGGTACATCAGCAGGAGCAGCAGGGGCAACAGGGGCAGCAAAGGCATCAGCAGGGTCAAGCTCGTCCTCAGCAACCTCATCTAGGTACACCCAACCTTCATCGGTTTGAATCATCTTCATCTTCCGTAAGGTGTGAGCGCCAAAAACGTTGTGATGAGTCAGAGCAATGGCCCGCTCAGTCTCCAAGACCTGAGAATATTTGCTCAGCAAGGTAGTGACGATGATGCCATAAGGTAGGTCTGATTTGTCCTTGCCCTTGGCCCTCATCATGTGCCTCATGATGAACACAGGCCAGTTGACCTGATGGCCATTCTTCAGGAACCACAGCATGAAGACATCTTCTTCGCTGAGGTAGGCGTAGTTTCCGCCGCGAGGAGCCAGAATGTGAGCATAGGCGTAGTGCAGAAGCCTATCTTGGCTCTTCAGTATTCCACCCTGAGACCTTTATCAGGAAGGGCCAGGCCAGGCTTTGGCAGGTCCTCAACTGCTTGAAGTTTGTTGAAGTCTTCAAGAAAGAGCGTGTCATCATCTTCAACAAGGGCGCCGGAGAACTTCAGCCCGAACAAAGTTGACCAGTCCAGCGGTGTGATCACGATGTTCTGATCATAAACCTCAGAAAGAAGATTCTAGCCATCGAAAACCAGATTGTAGAAGAACATCTTCACCAAGGCTGGATAGATGGTGGCCCGGTGAGAGCAGAGCTGAAGAACTCCCTGGTTTTGCAGCAGGGTCAGGAAGTCGAAGCCGCGGTGCTGTTGGAAGAAAGAGAGATCCAGATACTTGGGTTGAACCAAGTTTCACTCCCAGAAGTGCGAGATAAACCTGCACGATGCTCTTCATTGGAGGAGAGCCTTCTCAGATCAAGAGGGTTGGTGCCTGGAGCGTTCTTCGTACGTGGACGCTTGCTGAAGGAAGAGGCCATGGAGGTAAGGTGAGTGAGAAAGAGAAAAGGACGTAGAGGGTGAAAGGAGTTGAGAGGAAGAAATGAAGAACAGAGAGAAGAGAAGAGTGAAAAAGATTTGGGCGCGCAGGGTTTATTTAAAGAACCCCGTGTTTATTCGAATAAACCGAGGTTTATTCGAATAAACCTTCGAGAAAAATTTGAACAGACGGGCGCGTAGGTAATCTGAAGAGGTGGGTGAGCTAGGGTTTATTCGAATAAGACGTGTTCTATTCGAATAAAACAACTCGGGAAAGCCAAGCATTTTGGTACATTTGGAAAGGTTTATTTGAATAACTATGGAGTTATTCGAATAGTAGAGACCCATCGATCAAGACCGATAAAACGAGGTCAAAGTTATTCAAATAACTGGGGTCTATTCGAATAGACAGAGATTAAAACTAAAACCGATAAAGAAGGTTGGTTATTCGAATAAAAAAGGGCTTATTCGAATAAGCAGGAGGAAAGAAACAGAAAAAAACAGTTTCGGTTATTCGAATAGGGAAGGTGTTATTCGAATAGCGAAATGAAAAACACGAGTTTAAGCAAAGGTATCGAGTTTATTCGAATAAACCGAATTTTATTCGAATAAGGTGATATTTTAACACGCAGAGAAGGAGTGTATTCGAATAACACTTTGCTTATTCGAATAAAAACTCACACGAAGCATATACGTATATGAAATTAAAGGCATATAAACATGATAATGATCAAGTAATAAATAAGCAAATAAGCAATTCAAATATTTGATTGATCAATTATGCCCAATTCTCCTCGAATATAAAAGAAAGCTTCTTTTGCTAAGGGTTTAGTAAAGATATCTGCAAGTTGCTTAGATGTTTCAACAAACTCAAGAATGCAATCCCCTTTTTGTACATGATCTCTGATAAAGTGATGTCTTATCTCTATATGCTTTGTTCTAGAATGCAGTATGGGATTCGTAGAGATATTTATTACACTAGTGTTATCACATCTTATTGGGATGTGATCAAGCTGAAGACCGTAGTCTAAGAGCTGTTGCTTCATCCATAGGATTTGAGCGCAGCAACTCCCGACTGCAACATATTCAGCCTCAGCGGTAGACAAAGCCACACTATTTTGTTTCTTACTATGCCAAGAAACTAAAGAACTACCAAGCAAGTGGCATGTCCCACTAGTACTTTTTCTGTCTAATTTGCACCCAGCAAAGTCAGAGTCAGAATAGCCTATTAGGCTACCAGAGGCACCCTTAGGGTACCACAAGCCCATTTGTGAAGTGCCTACTAGATATTTCATTATACGTTTAACAGTACTTAAGTGAGATTCCTTAGGGTTTGCCTGATATCTAGCACACATGCACACACTAAACATAATATCGGGCCTACTAGAAAATAAGATAAAGGAGAGATCCAATCATACCTCTATATTTTGTTATTTCTACTGATTTACCTCATTCATCTTTGTCCAAGTAGCAAGATGTGCCCATCGGAGTGGCCATGTGTTTAGCGTTTTCCATTTCGAATCTCTTGAGCAATTCCTTGCAGTATTTGGTTTGACTTATGAAAGTCCCTTCGTCCGTTTGTTTGATTTGAAGTCCGAGGAAGAAGTTCAATTCTCCCATCATTGACATTTCAAACTCATTCAGCATTGACTTAGTAAAATCTTTGCAAAGGGATTCATTAGTAGCACCGAAAATAATATCATCCATATATACTTGCACAAGAAGAATGTCATGCTTTTTATTTTTAATAAAAAAAGTAGTATCGACTTTTCCTCTTGAAAAACCACTTTCCAAAAGAAACTTACTCAACCTTTCATACCAAGCTCTAGGAGCTTGCTTTAAGCCATATAAAGCCTTTTTAAGTTTAAAAACATGGTTGGGCAGTTCATGATTTTCAAAACCTGGAGGTTGTTCAACGTATACCTCCTCTTGAATAAAACCATTTAGAAAGGCACTCTTGACATCCATTTGATATAATTTGAAATCCATGATGCAAGCATAAGCAAGTGACATTCTAATAGCTTCTAGTCTAGTTACTGTGTGCATAGGTTTCTTCATAATCTATACCTTCTTCTTGATTATACCCTTTAGCAACCAATCTAGCTTTATTTCTAGTTATTAATCCATTTTCATCAAGTTTGTTTCTAAAAACCCATTTAGTTCCAATTATAGGGTGATTATTAGGTCTAGCAACTAATTCCCAAACTTGATTTCTTTCAAACCTGATTTAATTCCTCATGCATAGCTAAGATCCAATGTTCATCATCAAAAGCTTCAATTAAATCCTTAGGTTCAATTTGAGAAACAAAAGCTAAGTGATTACAAGTATTTCTAAGGGAGTTATGAGTACTTACACCTTTAGATACATCACCGATAATTTGATCAAGGGAGTGATATTTTGAAGTTCGCCATTCTTTGGGAAGTTCCAAAGCTTGCGAATCTTCTTGTCTTTGTTCATCCTCTTTCTCCTTGATTTCCTTTTTCTTTCTTGTTATGTGTTTCCGCCAGGATTTCTGTAACATCATCAATAACAAGATCCTTTCTCGATCCACTTTGGTTAGTTTCATCAAATGCAACATGTATAGATTTTTCAATAGTCATAGTTCTTTTATTGTAAATGCGAAAAGCTTTACTATGATTTAAGTAGCCAAGAAATATACCTTCATCAGACTTAGCATCAAACTTGCCTAAATTATCTTTTTCATTATTTAAAACAAAACATTTGCAACCAAAAACATGAAAGTGTGAGACATTTGGCTTTCTTCCCTTATACAACTCATATGGGGTTTTCTTTAAAATAGGCCTTATAAGGGCTCGGTTCATTACATAACCAGTTGTACTTACAGCATCTGCCCAAAAGTATTTAGGAACAGCAGCCTCATTAAGCATAGTTCTCGCCATTTCTTCTAAGAACGGTTTTTCCTTTCTACAACTCCGTTTTGTTGCGGAGTTCTAGGGGCAGAGAAATTATGATTAATGCCATGTTCATCATAGTAATTTTCAAAAACATTGTTTTCAAATTCCCCACCATGGACACTTCTTATAGAAGAGATTTGAAAACCTTTTTCATTTTGAATAATTTTGGCAAGTCTTTTAAAAGCTAGAAATGCATTATTTTTATTTGCAAGAAATAAAGTCCATGTAAACCTAGAAAAATCATCCACAATCACTAAAGCATAGTAATTCCCACCAAAGCTCATAGTTCTAGAAGGTCCAAATAGATCCATGTGCAAAAGTTGTAAAGGTCTAGTGGTAGAAACTATATTTTTCGCTTTAAAAGATACCTTTATTTGTTTACCCTTTTGACATGCATCACATAATTTATCTTTTATAAAATTAAGCTTGGGTAGTCCAATTACTAGCTCTTTAGAGACCAACTTCTTTAAGTGATCCATGTGAATGTGTGTAATTCTCCTATGCCATAACCATGAATCATCATTCTTACTCAAAAGACATTTCACATTATTTGAAGATATATCATCAAGACTAATCATATAGATGTTGTTTACTCTATGACCAATGAATTTAACATGCTTGTCATTTTTATCTTCAATTATGCAACAGTTTGAATCAAATATAACTTTATTTCCTTTATCACATAATTGGCTAATATTAAGTAAGTTGTGTTTCAAGCCTTCAACAAGCAGCACATTTTCAATGGAAGAGTTAGGGTTTTTACCGACTTTGCCGATTCCAAGAATTTTACCCTTGTTATTATCGCCATAAGTGACGTGTCCATGTTCTTTGGAATAAGTGCGGTGAACTTTGAGTCATCGGTCATGTGCTTGGAGCAGCCACTATCAAGATACCAATTTGAGCTCCTGGCTTTCAAGCACACCTACAACACAAGTTTAGTTTTTAACTTTTGGTACCCAAACTTTCTTGGGTCCTTGTGTGTCAGTTTTGGGTATAGTACCATTGGGAACCCAAACCATTTTTGTTCTATCTTTTGTATTTATGTTTTTCCTTACATTACATGTTGAAGCACTATGTCCTTTTCTTCCACAATAAAAATATTTAATAAAAGGGCTACTTGAAACACTAGAATGCACAAAGAAATTTTTATAGAGTTTTTGTTGATTTTTTGGGTTATAACCTATCCTGGCTTTTTGAAAGACCACTCTTTGTCTTCCTAATAAAATATTTAAGTTATCCCTTCCAAAAGTGAATTTAGAAAGAGTGTTCTTTAGATCTTCGTTTTCTTTTTCAAGTGTATGACATGAAGAACAAGAAGAGGAAGTAGAAGCATACGAAGAATGATTTGTGCATGCATCAATGATTCCTAAAGTTTCGTTTTCAATTTTCAATTCTTCTATTTCTTTATTTAAAACAAGAATTTGATTTTCTAGAAAAGAAATTGTTTTCTTAGATGAGGAAATAATTTTTGTGAGTTTTAAAGATTCTTCATGTAGTTCCCCAAAAGCATCTTGTAACTCATCGTAAGAGGGCAATAAAGTAGTATTGGAACTTACCTCATTTTCACTTTCTTCTTCATCTCCTTTTGCCATGAGACACAGTTGAGCTTCTTCATTATCTGAGCTATCAGTAAAGTCCATGTCGTTTTCATCCCATGCTATGTAGGCTTTTCTTCCTTTTCTTTCCTTGAAGGGCTTCTTTTCGAATTTTTCCTTCTTCTTTTGATAAATTGGGCACTCCATTTTCATGTGACCAGGTTTGCCACATTCATAGCAAGTTAGAGTCGATGAAGCTCCTTCACCTTTGAAGTGTGTCTTTTTAGGAGGGAAGGGAGGTCTTCTTTGCGTTCCCTTTTTCCTGAGAAATTTACCCAACTTTTTAACTAGTAAACTTAAATTTTCTTCACTTACCTCGATAACGAACTTTCTTCATTTTCTTCATCATCATTGTCGAATGTTGAAGAAGTGGCTTTGAGCGCTATTCCCTTTTTCTTTTTATCGTTCTCTTCGCTTTGGCTTAGTCTGCTTAGTTCCAATTCGTGCTCATGAAGTTTTCCAAAGAGAGTAGCTAAGGTCATTGTGGACAAATCCCTCGATTCAGATATTGCTGTCACTTTGGGTTGCCAAACCGCTAAGACACCTCAAAACTTTGTTAATCAAATTTTCGTTAGAAAACTTTTGCCTAAAGATGCAAGATGATTAACTATGTGGGTGAACCTCTTTTGCATTTCCTGAATGCTTTCTCCTTGGTTCATTCTGAATAATTCATATTCACGAGTTAGAGAATTTATTCTCGAACTCTTAACTTCACTAGTACCCTCATGGGTAACTTGCAAAGTATCCCACATTTTTTTAGCAGTTTTACAATTTGAAATTCTAAAAAACGCATCATTTCCCAAAGCAGTAGTAATAATATTTTTGGCTTTTAAATTAAACTGAACTTTTCTTTTGTCTTCATCAGACCATTTATTTCGTGGTGTTTCGGTCCTTTCACCATCGACCTCATGTGTGGGTATAAAAGCACTGTTTTCAACAGCATCCCATACATCTAGATCAATAGCTTCGATGAAGATTTTTATTCTTTCCTTCCAATATGCATAACCATCCCCATTGAAAAAGGGTGATCGATTTATGGAAGATCCTTCTGAAAAACCATTTGAAGAAGCCATGTTCTCTTGAAGCTGCTAAGCTCTTTATACAAGAGTCTAGCTCTGATACCACTTGTTACCAAGTGGCTTCCGGTACTCAAGAGGGGAGGTGAATTGAGTATTAAAACTTTTTCGCAAAACCTCTTTTTAATTAAAACGAATATCAAAAGCTTAATAAATAATGCTTGAAGGAATGAGAAGAAGAAAAGAAACAATAAAGAAACACGTAAAATAAATGTGTAATAAAATAAATTACATAAAATAAAGAGATTAGGGAAAAGAAAGCGGAATTACGTATTTATCCTGGTTCGACCACTAACCCACTTGTGGTCTACGTCCGGTCCTCGAAAGCGAGATTTTTCACTAAGTATATAAGCTTCAATAGGTGCTTACTACCGTTACAAATTAGAGCACTTTTCATGAGACACTATACCCTTGTGCTAAAGTCTCGGCTGTAGGATACCTCACCCTTATACAAACCTTGAGGATACCTCACCTCTCGTCTGATTATCAGAAAAATAGAGATGAAGAGAAACTCTCAAACAGAGTATGTAATACAAGTTGAAGTGCTAATAGAGCTCTCACAGAAATATCTCAAAGTTTTTAAGCAAGAAGAGTGTAAAAAATAGTTTTCACAAAGACAGAGTAATCAGAAAATAGTTCAGAATAATGGGCAATCGAAAACGTGACCCAGGCTTGCTATTTATAGGAAAAACTAGGTTAATCATTCGTTGGGTGTAATTAATGTCATTTAAAACAAAATTGAAAGCTGTCTGTTTCCATTTTCGTAAACAAAGATTCGTGTTTATTCGAATAAAGCAACAGCTTATTCAAATAATACTCAACGTAAAAAGCTCATCGAAAAGGGTTATTAGAATAACCAACTGTTATTCGAATAAGTTAAAAAGTTTCACAAAACCAAAGGTTATTCGAATGGAGTTATTCGAATAACGTAATTGAAAAAGAAGTTGTGAAGCGTTTATTCGAATAACATATGAGTTATTCGAATAACTCATTTCAACACAGGGTTCTGAAAACTTAGTTATTCGAATAAACAAAGGTTTATTCGAATAGCCACTTTAAAATCAGATTCTCGTGAAGATGTTTATTCGGATAGACAAAGTTTTATTCGAATAAATCAGGCCAAAAACTGTTTTAAAAGGAGAGGATTCAAAGATACTGAGTTTGTTTCAAAATAGATTTTTTTATCTTTTCTTTCAAAAACAAGGAGATATTAATGTGAGCTCCGTACAATAGATCCTAAGTCCTAATGCTAAACAACTATAAGTTTGGACTTGGTCTATATATCATCTTCATTTATTCTTCCCGTTTGTTATCATCAAAACAAGTCTTCAAAGATAAGCGTCCAAACACACTCTTCCACCCAGTTCATTCAATCTCCATAATAATGTCTTCCAAGTTTCATAGCTCAGAAAGTATAACCTAGATCTTTCACATATCTTAGAGCCCAAGTCAATACAAGTAAGGGATGACTTAACTTACAAGATAAAGTCTATGAGGATCATGGACATAGGGGTCAAGAAGCTTAAAGGGAAGCAAATCCCATTAGTTAAAGTGGTATGGGAGAGAGTAGACTTCGAGGAGATCACTTAGGAAATGGAGTCCAACATGAGATAGGATTATCTAGAGTTGTTTATGTAAGGTATGATAAAATTTTGGGGACAAAATGACTAAAAAGAAGGGTAGAATTGTAACGTCCTCACTTTAATTTCCTTAAATAAATTATGAAAATAAATAAGTAATATTAGAGTAATTATTTAATTTTATAGTAAAAAAAGCAAAAATAGTTTAAAATGTATGTAAGTTCGCTAAAATAGCTCGAAATTAGTGAACAAAATACAAATGAGCTAGAAAAATAGTGAAAATTTATATTTAAGTAGAAATAAATAAATAATATTATGGTAAAAATTTGGAAGCAAGGTAATAATGTTTGGTATTTTTCTTAATTTTTGATGAAATTTAATAGCCTAAAAGTAGCTCAGAAATAAGAATAAATAGGACCAAGTTAACAGCATATAGGTAAGAATTGGAGCCTAATTTTAATGCATGAGCTTAGACTAAGATCTTTTAATTGTTAATATGAGTTCCTAAGACTCAATTGAAGATTCAAAACATATGTTTTGAGATTAAATGGATCTCAAAGAAAATTAAGTTCAAGAATTGGCCAATGTATGCATAAACTTAGCAATAAAGTTTATAAACTCCTTATTTCTCACCTATGCGTTGAAGAACTGACCCACACAGCTTCATATCACTCCATTTTCTCTCTTCTTTATGACTAAAAATGGAGGCAGGGGGCGTGAAGGCCTTGCATGCATCAAGTGGAACTCAAGCTTGGAGAAAAACTCAATCCACCATCTTTCTCTTTTCTTCTTCCTCTTCAAGCTATCAAGACCAAGGGAGGCTTGTATTTCTCCTCTATTTCACCATCTTTCAGCCAGATATGGGAGTCCAAGTAAGGACATTTTTGCTTGACTCTCTCCTTCTACACTTCCTTTTCTTGAATCTAGCCTTGCATGTGGTGTTGTTGTTGACAAGGGCTGCGAAGGGATTGAGGGGTTAAAAGGAAATTCTTTGCTTTGATTAAAATTCTGAGCTTATATCTTAATTCTACACACCTAAAAGACTGTAAAACATCTATTGCATGTTAAATATGTGATGAAAATCCATGGCTTGGCCAAATGGGTGCTCATCGATTTTGCATTGCTTTGAGTTAATTAAGGTTGTTTAATTGTTTATGAGTTGATTTGAATTGTTGGATTAAAGTTGTTGATAATCACATATTTGATACATTAATAAATCCTTATTTTCAGTCATTTACACTCTCCATGTACTTAATTGATTGATTTTGGTTATGTTTTATAAGTTTGGACTCAAATTAGACTTAATTGAATTTTTTAGCATGATTTATATCTTACACTATTTCTGTATTTGGACCATATCTTGTGCTGTAGGTGGTCTTTTTAGGTGATTCTAGTGTTATTTGAAAGATAAGAGAGAGATCTACAACTTTCATGCAGACCTCAAAGGCCTAATCACACGATTGGATAACTCAAATTAGAGTTGAAGTAAGAACTAGGGTGCTGATCCTGACAGCGTGACCTTTGCGTACTGTTAATGACATAGCTCGGGATATAAGATGTCAAATGGGCTTAAATTTTGATGGTTGATATTTAAGACCCAAATATATAACTTTTATGTTGAATACTTTTCCAGAATCTGAGGTCTAATGGGCCATATTAGGCTTGGAATTCAGAACAGAGGAGTTGTCACTGGGCTTGAGTAGTATGCAGTAATTAGACCATATATTGAGTTGCAGAAATGATTTTTGACCCAAACTAATGGCATTTGAAAGATAAGATTTAGGCTTACAACTTTTATGAAGATCACATTTCTCAAAAATGAATTATTCAATGACTTCATAACTAAATTATTATGGAGATTAAGAATCTCCATAATTTTCCACTCATCAAAAGTCATTTGACATTTTCTACTCATTCACTCACTCATTCACTCACTCATTAATCAGTCTTCTTGTCATTTTGTATCCTTAATCCTCTATAAAAGGGGGGCATTAGCAGATCATTTAGGGAGTCTTGGTCCTAGAGACCAAGATCATGCTATTTTGTTACTTATTTTTCTTGTTGTAGCTTTCTTTTGTTCTAAATTGAAGTTATGTTCTTCTTCTTCTTCTTTTCTCTTTCTTTCTTCTTGTCTATGAGTAACTAAGTTTCATTTTACTTGGGTGAAAGGGTGAAGCTCTTGGTAATGAAATAAGGTTAGATTAGTCTCTTTCTTGTGCTTAAATGATATATTATCACGTAGCCATTATACGTGTTGTATTTTGTTTCCAACCAATTTAGAAACCCTCATTGTAAAGTGGAGATCTTGATTTGTTGTAGATAAAATATTGGCACAATGAATGCTTGATCTCATTTATAAGTGGTGATGTTAATATATGATTAAAGGAATCATAATATAATTACGTATATAATTTTTAATGAACTTTGAACGTTGTAGTTTCTGATTGGAACCTCCATTATGTGTGGATTCTAATTGAGTTATAAAAAGAATTAATATTGTCCTTATTTTATTTACCAAGAGTAGATTTCTTAACCTAAGTAAGTCTTTTTTACTTGTGACCAAGTTTTATAACTTTTATTGTTGTGACAAAATATTTACTTTACGTCAAAAAAAATTTCTTCATCAATTTCCTGTGGATCGACCTCGGACTCCTGAGAATTTATTACTTGAAATAACATGTACTTGAGTTTGCAACTTTTAATCTGCATCAAGTTTTTGGCGCCATTGTCGGGGACTTAATTTGGAGAACAAATTTATTATGTAAATCTTTTGTATATATATATATATATTCTACTCTTTTAATTTTTTTTCTCTTCTTTGTACATACTAACCTACTAACTTAGTGGGAGAAACTTCCCCTTTTATTTTCTGTATTTTACTTTTTGTACTTTACTTTCTGCACTTTAATTTCTATAATTTACTTTCTGTATTTTATTTCTAACTTTCTAACTTACAAACCTACTAACGTTTTAATTTTCTTGCTTTCTAACTTACTAATTATCTAACTCTTTAAATAACTATCTAACTTTTTACTTTATCAGCTGTCTAACTTTTTACTTTATCTGCTTACTAACTTATTTGGTGGTCGGTTTATACCACATATTTGTTAATATTTATTTGGTGGCTGATTTATACCCCATCCTTGTCAATATTTAATGGACGGTTTATAACGCCTACTTGTACATTTTCTTTTCTATTTTAAGTTACTTATTTATGCTTAAATGGTATCGTGATTTAAATTCTGGTCATTTGGTTAGAATTAATCCTAGTATTTTACATATTAATTTGTTTAAATCACAATCACACACATCAAACACAATGGCTAAAAATGAAAGTGTGCATGATGAACATGAAAATCAACCGTTGCGAACCATGCGTGAGTATTTGCAACCATCTTGAAATTCTAGTTCATCATGTTTTATCTTTCCACTAAATGCTAATAATTTTAGATTCAAGCCAGGTATGATTTTTTTTACTTCCTAATTTCCATGGTTTATAATCTAAAAGCCTATATTTACATCTAAAAGAATTTGAGGAAGTATATATTGCTTTTAATGATCAAACTTGCACTGAAGAGGTTGTTAAGCTTAAATTATTTCCTTTTTCTTTAAAAGATAAAGCAAAAACTTGGCTTAACACTTTGAAACCAAAATCAATTGGCACATAGTAAGAAATGCAATGTGAGTTTTTAAAGAAATTTTTTTCAACACATAAAACCAATGCTTTGAAAAGACAAATCCAAATTTTTTTTCAAAATTCAAATGAAGTATATTTTCAAAGTTGGGAACGTTTTAAAGATTTATTAAATTCTTGCACACATCATGGTTTTGAAAAATGACACACTATAAGCTTCTTTTATGAAGGGTTAACACTCAAAAATAAATAATTTATGGAAACAATATGTAATGGTGAGTTTCTTAATAAAGAACCTAAAGAAGCTTTAGACTATTTAGACCATTTGGCTGAAAATTCTTAATCTTGGCATGGTACTAATCTTTCTGAAAATTCAATTAGATCTAACCTTGCAAATGCTAGTAAAGGAAAATATCACCTTATTCAAGAAGAAGATCTAAATGCAAGGTTTGCCAGTCTGGCTAGAAAGGTTGAAGCCATGGAATCAAGGAAATTGAAAGAAATCAAATCTGTGCAAAATGAAGAATTTTGTAGTATTTGTGATGAATTGGGATACTCAATAAATGAATATCCAAAAATTTCTAATTTTAAAGAAGTTGTGCATGAGCAAGTAAATGCAATGAATAATTTTAAAAAATCATTCACTTCTTCTTTTTCAGATTTATACACTCCGGGATAGAGAAATCACTTGAACTTCAGTTGGAGGAATAATAATCATGCACAATTCATGCAACTACCACCTCCTCAAGCACAACTAGATTCTCAAAATTTTCAAGGATATGTACCATATGTCTCATCATATAGAAAAAACCTTGAAGAAACATTGCATGCATCTATGGAAAAGCAAGAAGTCATTAACAATCAAAACACTCAAGCCATGATTGACATAAAAGACACTCTTGCTAAACTTTCTTCTGCACTCACCATTCACGAGAAAGAAAAATTTCCTTTTTAACCTCAACCAAATCCCAAGGGTCAATACAGTCTAAATGATGGTAATTCAGAAAATCAAGAAATAGATTAAGTTAAGTCAGTGATAACCCTTAGGAAATGGAAAGGTTGCTGAAGAAAGTAAGGAGATAAAGAGCCAAGTGTCCAAAGTGATGAACTCCTTAAGTGTGAATGAGCTAGAGGATTTGGAAAAGAATCAAGATAGTAGTGATGCTAAGTTTCCCAAGGAACCTGAGGTGACAAAAAGTCTTGTTAAGCCAGAAAATGATGACGAGGGCCACTAGACATACATGATTGACTCAATCATGGATAGGGGAGTTTCTACAACCCATGATTTTGATTCCCTTGAGAATTTTCTTGTTAATTCTGAGTTTGATTCTATTAGTAATCCCTCTGATATAGTTGATATTTCTACTATTTTTTATAGAACTCAGGATTATGGCACTCAGGCATGGCAACCAAAGTTTAAGGAATTTCCTAAGAAAGGTTGGAGCATTGCTGATAAAAAAGGTGTTCGTCCCTTGGTCTGTTCTTATAAAATTAATTTGGAAGAAGGTAAATGATTAGCGGTTGAAGCTATAACTTGAGTCGAAGGATTCAAATGTAGCAGAGACTTTGGTAGACGATCCTGTTTACCAAAGCTGAGGTAAGTTTTTAGTATTTCGTGTTTTTATTGAGTCGGCTTAAGTGTCTCCTAAATTTCGGAGCCTTTGTATGGGGATGTAAATAGTGTCGACCAACAAAAAAAAATATGAAACAAAAGAACCGTAAAAAAAAAAATTGCATGCTTGTTTATTTTATTTTACTTTTTTTTATTTTTTTTTATTTTTGTCATTGCTAACCATTGTCAAGATGTAGTTATTCTCTTCTCGTCTAAGCATTTCGGGTATGTGACTTCTTCCCATTACTTTATTTAATTTTGTCCCAATAATTTCTTTGATGTATATTGATGATTATTTCTTCAGTCTAAATTTAATTTTTAATATTGAGGATAATGTTGTGATCTGTTTAGGGGGAAGGATAGTTGACCAAAAAAAATGTGGGGAAGTATGATATGATTGTCAGCAACTTACTAAACCAAGGAAGGATGGCAGAATAATGAGTGATTTTACTCTTGAGACGCATCTAAATTGGGAAGTATGTTTAGTGATATGATTGTCAGAAACCTACAGTAAAACCAATTAGAGATGACAGAGTAAGGAGTAATTTTACTCTTAAGACGCATCTAGATTGAGGTAGTAACTATTTTGTGTAGAAGTAGCAAATGGATTCAGGGATCATGGCATGGTTGAATAAATTGTCTTCTTTCTTAAATTTCACATGCTTGGTTATAGATGTTGAATTGATAGATTAAGAATGATGGATATATGCCTTGTCAGATTTTGAGCCTATCGATGAATAAATTGAACATCTGTACTATTCTCTTCTTTCTTGTATGATTTTTTTTTATTCATAGAATTGTTATTCTAGAACTTGTTTTGATTCTTTTTTAGGATATATTTTCACATGCTTACATAAACATGATTGAGGCATTTTTCTTGAAATAGCTACTTTGACCAAATATCCAACCTTACATATTTTTCCTTGTGTACCCCCTTTGAGCTTATTTGACCATTTCTTATTTCTAGCTTATAACGTGCCTTAAAAAAATCATATTCTTACCCAACCTTAGGGAATAAGAGAGCATTGGCTTTATTATTAATTGAATTTTTTTAATAAGTGTGGGAGTGTGTGTGTAAAATGTTCCTAAAAAAAAGAAATAATGAAAAGAGCTAACCACCGCTACAATCAAAGAATGCACCTTGTGACACATTCATACCTAGAATAAAATATGTCACAAGGTGCATTCTTTGATTGCAGCGGTGGTCAGCTTTTTTTTAAATTTTTTTTAGGAACATTTTGCACACACACCCCCACACTTATTAAAAAAACTCAACTAATAACAAAGTCAATGCTCTCTTATTCCCTAAGGTTAGGTAAGAATATGATTTTTTTAAGGCACGTTATGAGTTAGAAACAAGGAATAGTCAAATAAGCTCAAAGGGGGTACACAAGGGAAAATATGCAAGGTTGACTATTTGATCAAAGTAGCTATTTCAAGAAAAATGTCTCAATCATGTTTATGTATGCATATGAAAATATAGCCTAAAAAGGAGTGATTTTACTTTTGAGACGCATCTAAATTGGTAAGTATGTTTATTGATATGATTGTCAGAAACTTACAGTAAAACCAATTAGGGATGGCAGAGTAAGGAGTAATTTTACTCTTGAGACGCATCTAGATTGGGGTAGTAACTATTTTGTGTAGAAGTAGCAAATGGATTTAGGGATTATGGCATGGTTGAATAAATTGTCTTCTTTCTTAAATTTCATATGCTTGGTTATGGATGTTGAATTGATATATTAAAAATGATGGATACATGCCTTGTGAGATTTTGAGCCCATCGATGAATGGATTGAACATCTATATCATTCTCTTCTTTCTTGTATGATTTTTTTCACTCATGAAATTGTTACTCTAGAACTTGCTTTGATTCTTTTTTAGGCTATATTTTCACATGCATACATAAACATGATTGAGGCATTTTTCTTGAAATAGCTACTTTGACCAAATAATCAACCTTGTATATATCCCTTGTTTACCCCCTTTAAGCTTATTTGACCATTTCTTATTTTTAGCTTATAATGTGCCTTAAAAAAAATCATATTCTTACCTAACCTTAGGAAATAAGAGAGCATTGAATTTGTTATTGGTTGATTTTTTTTTAATAAGTGTGGGGGTTTGTGTGCAAAATGTTCCTAAAAAAGAAAGAAAAAAAGAGCTGACCACCGCTGCAATCAAAGAATGCACCTTGTGACATATTCATACTTAGAATAAGAGTGGATGCTTGGAAACAACAGGAAGAGAAGGAGAATGTTCAGGCCTAACAATGAATTCAACCTACCAATTTGGCATTGATTTTCAACAAAACATTAGTCAAATATTGGTTATTGTCCTTTATGAGAAGGAAGCAAACAGAGAAGGAACTAAGAAACCCTTGGAAAATTTAAACTGAATGTTCTCAAACATCTTCTCCACTCTAACTGTATCATAATGCTTTTCTATTCTCTTTTGTATTTAACTTATCATATTCATATTACCCCTCTCCTTTACTATAACCCCATTACAACCTTGAATAAAGTCCTCTTGATTTTTGTGTGTATGTGTTTTTGAGTAACGAAGAAGTAGAAGATAAGCAAGCTTATGGTAGTGCAATTATTCATGAGTTGAATAGAGTGAAATACTTACCTTTTAAATACTTGAGAGATTGAGAGTGAATTATGTGAGGATCTATCATTTTTGATTCATTCTTCTCAACTGAAGTTTCATTGCTTGTTGATTTGAGAAGCGAAGAAATATTACCTTATAAATGTTTTGATCCTTTGAATCTTTGGTTGCTTTTCATTATTATTATTAGAAATTGAATCTTTTAGAGTTTTTAATTTTTGAATCTGTGTCGTTTTTCTTTCTTCCCTGGTTTTTGTCTTATGTGTTTTGCCCAGAAGTGCAAAAAGCTGAGTGAGGGAGAATTTGATAATCACATATTTGATGCATTAATAAACCCTTATTTTCAATCATTTATACTCTCCATGTACTTAATTGATTGATTTTGGTTATGTTTTGTAAGTTTGGACTCAAATTGGACTTAATTGAATTTTTTAGCATGATTTATGTCTTATACTATTTCTGTATTTGGACTATATCTTGAGCTGTAGATGATCTTTTTAGGTAATTCTGGTGTCATTTGAAAAATAAGAGAGAGATCTACAACTTTCATAAAGACCTCAAAGACCTATCACATAATTGGATAATTCAAATTGGAGTTGAAGCAAGAACTAGGGTGCTGATCTTGACAGCATGACCTATGCATACTGTTCATGACATAGCTCGGGATATAGGATGTCAAATGGACTAAAATTTTGATGGTTGATAGTTAAGACCCAAATATACAACTTTCATGTTGAACACTTTTCTAGAATATGAGGTTTAATGGGTTATATTGGGCTAGGAATTCAGAACAAAGGAGCTGTTGCTGGGCCTAAATAGTATGCAGTAATCAGACCATATCTTGAGTTGTAGAAATGATTTTTGACCCAAACTAATGGTATTTGAAAGCGAAGCTCTAGGCCTACAACTTTCATGAAGATCACAATTCTAAAAAATGACGTATTCAATGATTTCATAACTAAATTATTTTGGAGATTAAGAATCTCCATAATTTTTCACTCATCAAAAGTCATTTGACATTTTCCACTCATTCACTCACTCATCTACTCACTCATTAATCACCCCCCTTGTCATTTTGTATCCTTAATCCTCTATAAAAGGGGGCATTGGTAGATCATTTAAGGAGTCTTGGTCCTAGAGACTAAGATCATACTATTTTGTTACTTATTTTTCTTGTTATAGTTTTCTTTTGTTCTAAATTGAAGTTATGTTATTCTTCTTCTTCTTTTCTCTTTCTTTCTTCTTGTCTATGAGTAACTAAGCTTCATTTTATTTGGGTGAAATGGTGAAGCTCTTGGTAATGAAATAAGGTTAGATTAATATCTTTCTTGTGCTTAAATGATATATTATCAAGTAGCCATTATACGTATTGTATTTTGTTTCCAACCAATTTAAAAACCCTCCTTGTAAAGTGGAGATCGTGATTTGTTGTAGACAATATATTAGCATAATAAATGCTTAATTCCATTTATAAGTGGTGGTGTTAATATATGATTAAAGGAATCATAATATAATTACGTATATAATTTTTAATGAACTTTGAACGCTGTATTTTCCGATTGCAACCTCCATTATGTGTGGATTCTAGTTGAGTTATAAAAAAAAATAATCTTGTCCTTATTTTATTTACCAAGAGTAGATCTCCTAACCCAAGTAAGTCTTTTTTATTATCACTTTTATTATTGTGACAAAATATTTACTTTACGTCAAAGAATTTTTCTTCATCAATTTCCTGTGGATCGACTTCGGACTCACGAGAATTTATTACTGAAAACAACCTACACTTGTGTTTGTAACTTTTAATCTGCATCAGTTGTTTTGAGTGAACTTCATGAAAATCCTAAGCTGGGTTGCGATCACTATGTTGTTTAGGGAATAGGTAAAACTGTTTAGGTGTAATTAGCTCATTTAGGTAAAATTGAATTAGTTGAACTTAAATGAGTCAATCTAATGATTATTTGGAAATTTACTTTGACCCTAATGCAAGCGATAGGTCTCAGTTTTGCCATCTAGGATGGATTTGTGTGAGTTAATTTTATTACTTAAGTGTAATATAGTTTAATTGCACAAATTGAACTTAGTTAATGGCCTTAGGACTCATGGTTTAGTGTGATTAAGGTAGAAGCCATAGCTAGGTTAAATTAGAGTTAATTAAAGAATTTAATTTTGTTAATCCTAAGTTAAATATTATCTAGGGTAGTTTTAAATTGGTTAATTGATGAAAAGCAGGTTATTTAAAACCTTGGGGTAATTTAAATTAAGAGTTTAATGTAAGTTTTACATAATTGAACTCATAATGAGCTGGTTAACTAGACTAAGGGTTAAATTTTAGCTTGAGAAACTTAATGGAGCTTAGTTTGTATATTGTGGTTAATTCTAATAATTAGAATGGGAATTCACCTTTTTGGTCGAGGCTAAGACCTAGGAGGATCCATTTTAATAATTTGAAATCGACTCATAATTGACTGGTTAGATGTTTGGTAGCCTGTGATGAGCTATCTCAAGTGCTTTTGATTTGTAGTTGTTGATGAGTTATGAGCAATGTGACTTTGGTTGATGGTTGTGAATGGATTTACTGGAATTGTATTATTTGAATGTTGAATTATTGTCTAGATTATTCTGTTGACTGGCATGACTCATTCTAGCATTCATTGTGAATATTGATAATTGTCAAGAAGGCACAATCAGTTGAGCTTGCACAAGGAATAAAGACATGGAAAAAAATTAATGTGAAACTAAGTGCTCAGATGTGGTGGATATGATCCTCCTGTGAAGTGAACCTTTTTTTTTATGATATTCCCACCTATGAGAGAGGCTTTGGTATTAGGGGATAGGGTTATGTGAGGAAATCACTGTCATGTATAGGATGAATACTCATCCTGAGAAGCATAGTATCACCAAGTATTGTGTGCGTGGAGCATAGACTCCTTACTTATAAAGGATTGGGTCATTGTGAATGACCATAACCATTCAAGATTTTGATATTGATATGTATAAAGGATTAGGTCCTTGGATTGAGCATTACAAATAAAAGATTAAAATGGAAACAACATTCATGGCATTTAAATAATTCATGCATTGCATTGGCATAGTATTTGATATTTTGTGTATTGTGCTTTACTATCTATATTTTTATTATACTACTGCGAAGATTATTTTGGTTATCTGTTGATTTGTTGGTTGATTTACTATAATTCTGTATGATATCTGTAAATGCACATTGGCATCCAGTAATTGAATATAATAAAGGTTGGCCATTAAGAAGAACCTCTATCTCAAGGATAATTAAAGAGTTTTGGCTTCCGTCACCAAGTAGCTTATATTGTTATTATTTTGTAAAAATGTTTGTGAAAACTCCGAAGCAATTGAAATCATCATGATGACACCTTCATATAGAATTACTAGGAATTCTTAGAGTTCTCACCTTATATGCATTTCTGTGGTATTCTAGCATTAAATACAGTAGCTGGCACAACAAAATGCTGCTTTTGACGATATATTTGAAGCTTGCAGAGAGCTATTGGTTTTATGACTGGACCAGTAGCTCATATGTCCTCTACATGGATGTGAGGATTTATGAGTTACTCGTCGAGGGTCATAATTCTCTTTCCACACCTTTGATAGCACTGGAGTATCTGGACCGATTGTTTTGAGATAGGCATTAGCGGATGCGATTCTTGTTGGTTGTTTTGTGTAGCCACATCTTAGCTTTAATGTCTACATATATATGGCATGCCTATCTTGTTAGTAAGGAGCATACTGACTCTAACTTTGACACTGACTAGTTGTATATTAGGTACTGATGCCCATCTCTATTTCTATTTTCTTGTTTTTGCTATATCTGTATATAGGCCGGAGGCCTTAGTGGATGTAGCATAGTCGGACCTATTATGTATGTACTTGGAAGACCTTGTGTGATGTTATTACCTATTTTATATTGTGGTGCGCGTAGTTATATTTGTTATGTCGCGCATAGTTGATTATATTATGGTTCTCCAAAGAGAGCCCTTAACCTTAATTGAATCTAATAAAGGATTAGTAACTAAGCCTAAGTAATTAAGGTTGTATTGGCTATCAGCGTTGCACATCCAACATGAGCTAAATAACCCTCAACAGGTTTATTAGGTAGAACTAAGTAATGTAATGCAACTATATTTAAAAAATGGGTATGTAGTTAGAGAATATATGACAAATCTAAGTTAATTTGCCTCGGTAAGTGCCCAGGAATTAGAGAGGTAATTTGACTTAGAGCATTACATTGTTGATTAGATAACCTAAATACTCAACCAAAGAGATTGGATAGGGACCTTTGTTGGTCTGGTTGACCTATTCCTTTCTTTATAGTTCATCCAAGATTAATACTGAATGGCCCTTGAAGCTAACTGTGGAAGGTTTGCAAAGTCATTTATAATTAACCTTTCTTTGAGAAAATATAGCACACCTTCAATTCTAACTTTGTGTATTCACTTTATGTAAAGCTAGCATATATACCTTCAAGGATGACACAAAGCTTTAGCTTCTTTATATCTATCAAGATAATTAACTATTGGTTCGTTCTAATCTCTTTTTGATCATTTTTTATTGGATATTTTGAAAACTCTTACCAAGTTTTGTAAAAGTAATCATGGAACATATGTTCTATTTCATTGCAACTCTGAACATAACTAGGAGGCAAGTTTGTGTACCATCTATGAGTCGACTTAGTTAGTGATAAGGGGAACAATTGTATCCGATATAAGTCATTATGGAAAAGCTCTAACATTGAGTCGTGAATTAGCTAATGTGCTTCAATGTTGTTTGATTGTCTTTCCTAAAAAAATGTCAATAATTTTGGGTATTTCTAGCCTTTTAGAAGAAGGATTATTAGGTCAATCCACTCATAGAATGACTTCCTTGCATTTCATTTAGCTTCAAGCTCACCCCAATATGCCTCTTGATTATGTCAGCTATCTGAGTTGAGTCTATGTTTAACATTTACCTTACTTCAAAGGTCAAAATAAGGTGTTTGATTAAGCCTATAAGGCTATAGATTTGGTATTTGCCATGGCTGAGGTGTAGCAAATGGTGGGATGCTTGTATATGACTAAGCAGTAGATTAATAAAGCATATACGCTTTAGTTGTAGGCTACCATATGGGTGAATTGCTTTCATAGATTCCCAATAGATTTGGCTGATTCGTCGAAGCATCATTAGCATTCTTGGAGTAGCCTAAGGCTTGAGTGCTATTGAACCTGAAAATATTATGATAGTGATGTCGTTGGCCTTAGCATGAGCTAAGTATGATAGCTTATTTGCCCCGTCAGCAAAAGAAAACACTAGGTTGCCCCAGTAGCTATTGTTGGCAACCAATGAGTTGCAAAAGCCATACCCAAAGTGGGCTTGACCATGGTAGCTGTTGGCCATGTTGCCGATGTAGGATAGGTTGTTGGCGAAGACACAAAGTATGTGGTTCCAGCAATTGATTGTCTATAATGAGCAGCAAACCCCTATTTAATGTCCTTGCCCTCTCTGTCTTTGCTCTTTTGAACTTCATTTACCAAAAGAGGTCTCATGACTTTGGCCATTTGAGCCATTATCAAGGGAATAATCTCACCCACACTCTGATCAATTTGATAGCATAGAAGGGCGAGGCTATCTGCCTACAATGTAGTATTGGTTGTAGTTTCCCCGCTAGTCGGACGACCTATGTCTTGAGTAGCAGTAATTGTAGCCTCAAATTTGCCCTTGAGGCACCAAGATGTGGAATAGTGGGCGTGTCCATTTATGAAGTCATGGCTATAGATGTTGCAAAATGGCTATCACAAATTCATGTGATCAAGGTATTGAATGAGTTCTGAGACACCTATAGACCTTGGAGACTTCAAATTGAGGGTCATGTGCGAAAAATATGTTGGGGTCGAAAAAGCTAAGCTTTTCCAATGAGATAACCTTCCATACTTCCATTTTTGTCCCAAAAAAATGAGCATTGAAACTCCCAAATGGAAAAATATGCCCATCGGTGTGAGTTCTTAATGCACTAAAGAAAGCCCTCATAACAAAACATAAGAAGAATGAGCTCAAAATAGAAATGGTTGGAAATTTCAATAATTGACTTCAAAGAAGCAAGGAATACATGAATAAAACTAGAGTATAATAATCCATAATCAAAGTGTAAAGTTAATAATAACAACCAACATGATTTGAATATGAAAACAATAAAGAAACTATAAAAATATGATAAAAACTAATAAATAAACTCTAAAATGCAAAAAAGCTTATAAAATTGGAAATGTAAACTTAAAATGACTAGGATTTTCTATAAAATTGATTGTGTGATGTCTGGAACTCCTCCATAATCCATTTGAGGCTTATTTATAGTATTGGAGCAGACAAAAACCACTGTTTCCCATGTTTGTATGTTATGGCAATTGCAGCTCTCCCATCATCATATTTTATGGCAACATCACTCCCATCTCAACTGCCCGAGTTCAGCATTTGCTTAAGATTCGGTCAAATTCATTATTTTTCCTTTTGTTTATCAACACGCAACCCACGTGATCAAATTGAGTCGGGTTATAGGCTGCCCATTACACAAGTCCAAAGGTTCCTAGTACCATCACCTCGCCGGCTTAGTCCAACAAATTTGGATACTAATGATTCTCTGTGTGGAGAATTTTATTATATTTTTTAAAAGTTATTCATTATATATTCTATTCATAAAGTTCATTTTTCAATGTATTAAAAAATTAAGGTGAGTATATACTATCATTTTTAGAAATTCATCTATTAAACTTGTGTATATCTAGAAATTTGTGAAAATATATAGGTAACTTTTTATATTGTACATATCTACTGCTAATAGAATTATTAAATAGTTTAACTTCCATTTTTTTAGGAAAATACATTTTTTTTAAAAAATCATTTTTATTTAATAAACTAATCAATATATAAGATTATATCATTGCCTTATAACCTACTAGTACCTCTTCTGTGCTTTAGGGAGCCTTGATGTTCAAAGCAGGGGGGTTCAATCCTTGACACTTGATTTCTCTAATTCTCTATCAAAATATCAATAGGGATCTTTGTTGTCATATAAAAGTGGTCTCAACTTAGCCGATGGTTGATTTCTACTCTCAATGTCATTGTGTTCACAAGATTAGCTCTACATCAGGAAGCTACCAAAGAGACGATCTTTGGTAGCTTGTTGTATACAAGATGTTCTTTCTACTTCAAACTGACACAAAGTGCTTTTTGATAGCTTCAACAATCTAGTTAAGATCAATGTTTAGGGATGCCTAAGGAAAAGCTTGTGGGTATCTCATAGGCAAGGGAATCTGTATTTGGCCTAATGTCCCTTTGTTCATGCCCCTCGGATAGAATTTTCCTCCAATTTGGGTTGGCTACTAAAAAACTAGCTTGGCTAGTCCATCTTATTGGATTAGTTATATTATTAAAATTGACACTTGGGTATACCTAGTGCTTCTCAAGAGGTTAACCCATCAGTAATGCATAGGAGGTTGGTATAAAATCACTAAGTCGATTGAAGGGCCTAGTACAACAGTTGGTCTCCGATCATCAATTGTAGCATTGGTGATCGGTATACTAGTTGGCTAACATACGACTGCTAGCTAACTGGTACTTTTGACTGAGATAGGACTAGGGGTGTATAGTTCCACATGAGGCTAACAACGAGGTTGGTGGCATTCTAATACACTATAACAACTGGGACCACAAGGCTTATGGCTATTTAAGGAACTAATTTTGTAGGCAGAGGATTGTAAGCAATAATCGTCTGACAAAGTAGTGTATTTGGCATTAATGCCTCCTGGTCTCTTAGTTTGCGTTGTACTTTCTCTTTGTCTTTGTTGATCGCATTCACCACCATTGGCCTAACTATCTTACCTATTCCCCACATTTTGGTCAATATGATGCTGCATGAGAGCTAAACACACTAGATGAGTTGCTCCCTTGGTAGTGGCTTCCAATGTTATGCCTAGTGGATGTCGGAAGGTAGGGTTTGACCCATTGGTCACTATTGGGGCTGTTTGTACTCCTGTTGGTTGTGATGACTACACTTCTCCAATGGTCTGCCACTGTGGCATTCCCAAGTTTGTGGTGTTGGAATAAATATCTCATGTGATGGGCATGTGAGTTGTCTTATTAGTTTAATAAGTAATTAAATTAAGTTAATAGATTAAATTTTTATTAAGTAAAAGGGAAAGAATAGTTTTGCAATTATAGTAACTGCCTACTTGATGGAAGTTAGAAGTATTTAAGAAACCATTTCTACGTAAAACTCAAGGTCCTGTTCCTGGTCGTAAAAGGTTTCTTCTTCCCTCACCATCACTAAAGTACAAGAAGAGAGAAAAGAAAGGCAAAGAAATAAAAAAGTGAGTTTTGGAATGTCTCTAACACTCTTGGAATACAGTTCGCTCTTTATTCATGAATAAAAGTTAGTGTCTTCATATTTTCTTATTTGTGTGAATCATGAATTCAAATATTCTTATGTTTCAATGAAAGTTTTCTATATTAATGTTCTTAGAAAACTACAAATTAACATGTGATATCAGAGTAAGGCTATAGAATTTATGATTCTCCATTGATGATAATTGGTTTTTCTAATTTGTATAAACCCTAATTGTGAGAATTAGGGGTTTTTTATTATGTTATTCCGCTGCATTAATTGTTTCATATTTGATTATTAATTTTTATTGAAACAATCGAAACATCACGTAATTGATAGTTTTCATGATGTCTCTGTCATGTTATATCAACGAAATTGACGAATTCAAGGTTACGACTTCAAGTTTACTAATCACAATAAAGTATTGTTTGCAATACTGCATTTTGTAAATCAACAATATTGGAGATGTGATCTCACTGTTGGAGACGTGACTTCAAGTATTCTCTTGAAATATTGTTTTGGCACATCATATCACTGTGCTTGCAATATTATTTTCTAGAATCAACAACTTTTAATTGTTTACCGCATTTAATTGTTTGCAATATTTTATTGTTTTTAGTATTTGGATTGTTTTCATAAATCAACGATTTCAAGTTTCATTGTTTTATAGAATATGCAGCATTTGATTTTTATGCATAATGCTATAAATTTAGGATGATATTATGTGAGATTTGTTAATTACCAAAATGGTCAAGTCTTAAAGTTGATTTAATTCCAAATTGTATAAAAGTTATTTTTTCAATTATCCAAAGAATAGATATTGTGAATTATATGATGACTATTTATGTATGGGTAAATTGAAGTTCATTGTTATAAGACATTCATGGATCGCTCAAAGGTTGATTATTTGCCCTTATAATAAATGGACATGGTTGTTGGTAGTGTAAGTACATTATTAGTTTTATTTATATATCCAAAGATAATAAACATTTCTAGTTAGTGAATATATCATTATCAAATAATGTTAAATTTATTAGCATCATTATATTTGTTATTGTATGTTGGTATATCACCTAAAGGAGAACATTGATATACATTAAATGCTTAAGTGATTTGTTGTCTAAATCTGTATGGTATATTAATTTATGACTCAAAGTATTAATGTTAGAATGTATTCATTGCAATATTTGTCCCCATTTCTTTAAATTCGCTTGCTTCGTCGGTTGCAGTCTTTAATGGGCTGAACTTCTCTTATTAGAGTGAACAAGTCTAATTTTACCTTAGTGTAATAGATCTTGATTTGAAACTCCAAGTTAAGAAACTTGCTACTATTACTGCTGCTAGTAGTAATGAAGAGAAAGCCCATTATAAGGCTTGGGAAAGGTCAAACAGATTAAGCGAGATGTTTATGCGAATGAGCATAGCAAACAACATTAAGTTGGCTCTTCCCAAAACTGAAAATGCTAAAGAATTCATGAGTTTTATGGAAGAGCGCTCTCAAACTGCTAACAAGTCTCTTGTTGGGAGATTAATAGGTACTTTAACCGCCATGAAATTTGATGGTTCTCGTACTATGCATGATCACGTCATTGAAATGAAAAATATTGCAACAAGACTTAAGTCATTGGGAATGGAAGTGGGTGAGAATTTCTTAGTGCAATTCATTCTGAACTATTTACTGCTTGAGTATGGTTCATTCCAAATGAACTATAATACCATGAAAAATAAATGAAATGTGCATGAATTGCACAATATGTTAGTTCAAGAGAAAACCAGACTTAAGAATAAAGGAAATCGCTCTATCCATTATGTGAACCATTAAGTAGCTGGAAAGAATGCTGAAAAGAAACATAGAAAGGGAAAACCACCATTAAAGATTGATGAGTCCTCTGTCAAAATCCAGAAAAAAGAGTCAAACAATAACAGATGTCATTTTTATGGGAAATCGATCTGGACACTTCTAGAAGGATTGCTCAAGGCATAAGACTTGGTTCGAAAAGAAAGGTAAGCTTAATGCTTATGTATATTTTAAATCAAATTTAACTGAGGTTTCTCATAATACTTGGTGGATTGATTCTTAATGTACAACTCATGTTTCTAATACGATGCAGGGATTCCAAGCTTACAATCCAACCATAAGCCCAAATGAGAAGTTTGTCTTCATGGGGAATAGAGTGAAGGTTCCAGTGGAAGGTGTCAGGACTTACCGTTTAATCCTAGACACTGGACATCATTAAGATTTATTTAAAACTTTTTATGTACTGAGTATTTCTAGGAATTTAGTTTATTTATCTAAACTTGACGTTGCTGGATACTCTTTTAGGTTTTGTAATGGATGTTTCAGTTTGTATAAGTATACCTATATGATTAGTTCTGGTATACTTTGTAATGGTTTATATAAATTGAGTCTTGATAATTTATATGTTGAAACTCTTATGACCTTGCATCATAATGTTGGCACTAAACGTAGTTTAGTGAATGAACATTCTGTTTACTTATGGCATAAATGTTTAGGTCACATTTCCAAAGAAAAAATGGAAATGTTGGTAAAGAATGACATCCTTCCAGATTTGGATTTCATTGGCCTTAATATTTGTGTGGATTGTATTAAGGGAAAACAAACAAAACACACAAAGAAAGGTGCCATGAGAAGCACTCAACTTCTTGAAATTGTACACACTGACATATATAGACCATTTGATGTCAATTTTTTCGGTAAAGAAAAGTATTTTATCACCTTTTATTGACGATTATTCATATTACGGATATGTCTATTGCATGAGAAATCTCAAGCAATGAATACCTTATAAATTTATGTAAATGAAGTTGAAAGACAATTGGACAGAAATGTGAAAATCGTAAAGTCAAATAGAGGTGGTGAGTATTATGAAAGATTTGATGAAATTGGACAATACCCAGGTCCATTTGTTAAGTTCCTAGAAAAACGTAGCATATGTGCTCAATACAAAATGCTAGGTACACCACAACAAAATGGTGTATCAGAAAAGCGTAACCAAACCTTAATGGATATGGTGAAGAACACGTTAAGTAACACGTCTTTACCCTTGTCATTGTGGATACATGTTTTAAAAATTGTCATGTATTTGTTAAACAGGGTTCCTAGTAAAGCAGTTCCAAAGACACCTTTGGACAGACAGGAAACCTAATTTAAGGCACCTGCATGTTTAGGGATGCTAGGCAGAAATAAGAATATATAATCCATATGAAAAGAAACTGGATGCAAGAACAATCAGTGAATATTTCATTGGATATCCAGAAAAGTCTAAATGGTATAGATTTTACTATCCTACCCATAGTACAAGAATTATTGAAATTGGAAATGTCCGATTCATTGAGAATGGTGAGACCAGTAGGAGTAAAGCTTCACGAAATGTGGAGATTAAGGAAGATAGAGTATAAGTTCCTTTAACTTGTGCTCCTACTAATGAAATTGTTGTTCCTATTGTTGTTGAATTGCATAACAATCAAGTAGAACAACAAATTAATGATCCCAAGGTTAACAATGAACCTATAGTAAAACAACCATAAGAAATAGCATTAAGAATATCCTAAAGAGAAAGGAGATATGTTATTCTGAATTATTATGTGGTGTATCTACAAGAGTCAAAAAATGACTTGGGAATTAATGACAATGATCCAATTTTATTTTCACAAACCATTAATAGTGATAATGCTGATAAATGGTTAGATGTCATGAAAGATGAGCTTAAATTAATAGAACATAATGGTGTATAGGACCTTGTAGAATTACCTGAAGGGTGTAAGAGAGTTGGGTAGAAATGAGTTTTTAAGACTAAGTGTGACTCTCATAGTAACCTTGAATGCTACAAGGCTCGTCTTGTTGCCAAATGTTTTACTCAAAAAGATGACATTGACTATAAGGAAACATTCTCACCAGTTTCCAAGAAAGATTCTTTCAAAATTATCATGGCATTAATAGTTCATTATGATCTAGAGATGCATCAAATAGATGTGAAAATTGTTTTTCCAAATAGGAATTTAGATGAAGATGTTTATATGGATCAACCAATGGAGTTTTCAATTAAGGAGAAAGAACACACAGTGTGTAAACTTAAGAAATCAATATACGAACTTAAGCAAGCTTTCTGGCAGTGGTATCTCAAGTTCAATGATACTATTGTATCCTTCATATTTTAAGGAAAACGTTGTTGATTAGTGTATATATCTAAAGGTCAGTGGGAGTAAGTTTATCTTTTTGATTCTATATGTTGATGAGTTTATCTTTTTGATTCTATATGTTGATGACATCTTGCTTGCAACTACTGATTTTGGTTTATTAAGTGAGACTAAGAAGTTTCTCTCTAATAACTTTGAAAAGAAAGATATGGGAGAGGTAAGCTATATGATTTGAATAGAAATATTCTGTGACAACTCACAAGGGTTGTTAGACTTATCTCAGAAATGAACGATCACAAGCTTACTTAAAGAAAATTCAACCATCTTGAGGTTGTTAGATATTTTGATTCAGATTTTGCCAGTTGTATAGATACAAGAAAGTTCACATTTGTCTATTTGTATCTTTTAGCCAAAGGAGCGATACCATGGAAGAGTGTGAAGTAATCAGTCATTGCTGCATCTACCATAGAAGTTGAACTTGTGGCATGCTTTGAGGCCATGGTTCAGGCTAAGTGGTTGCAAAACATTATTTCAGGACTTGGAGTAGTCAACAATATTGTCAAGCCGCTGAAAATTTATTATGATAATTTGCAGTTGTTTTCTTTTCTAAAAACGACAAGTATTTTAAAGGTGCTAAACATATGGAATTGAAATACTTTGTTGTTAAATAAAAAGTTCAAAAACATAGAGTGTCAATAGAGCACATTAGCACAAACTTTATGATTGCTGATCTTTTGACAAAAGGGTTACTGTCCAAAACATTTAGTGAACATATTGAAAGTATGGGCATTGTTGCCAAGTAGGCATTATTGTATATTATGTTAATGTTTAAGTTTTATGTACTTTGACACTATGAGCTCATGAATGAATATGTTTCTATCTTACCTGTTTTCCAAGTTTGTATTCATGATTGAATACGATTGATAGTAACAGGTTCTGTTTTTAATGAAAACATTATTGTTAGACTAATTAGGTGCTTCCCATTTATAGGTCATATCAAGGAGAAGACTAACTCTGTAATACATAGAAAGACTGTTGATTAAATGATATACGACTACTATGACTTATGTTAGTTTTCATTCTTGGTCATGATGAATGACGTATCCAAAGTAATGAAGAGTTTGGCTTTATATATGAATTCATATTATGTTTGACAAACTTATCAAACTATAAAGAAGGTAATGTTACATGAGCCAAGTGAAAGAATGTTGGATTAAATGTTTCATATGATATGTATGTAACTTATCTTATTAGTTTAATAAGCAATTAAATTAAATTAATGGACTAAACTATTATTGGGTAAAAGAGAAAAGACAGTCTTGTAATTATAGTAACTGTCAATTTGATGGAAGTTAGCAGTATTTAAGAAACAATTTCTATGCAAAAATCAAGGTTCTGTTCCTGGTTGTAAAAGGTTTCTTTTTCTCTCACCATCACTAAAGTAGAAAAATAGAGAAAAGAATGCAAAAGAATAGAAAGTGAGTTTTGAGATCTCTCTAACACTCTTGGAATACAGTTCGCTCTTTATTCATAGATAAAAGTTAGTGTCTTCATACTTTCTTGTTTGTGAGAATCATGAAGTTTAAGATCCTTACGTTTTAATGAAAGTTTTGTATATTGAGATTCTTAGAAAACTACAAATTAACATGTAGTTGCATAGCCATTGCATGTTAGATCTCTCTAGTTGCTCCCGAAGCATTGAGAGTATGAGTTGAATTTGGCTCCTGCACGACCATGTTACTTACTTAGTCAGAACGCAAATGCATGTGTTCAAAGAGCTATATCAACTATTGAACCTTCGTACTTCACAGATTCTAGGAAATTGTAATACTGGATTTCACCAGACATGCCAAAATAATATTAGTGTATTAAAATGGTTTCAGCATAGGTAGTGGCAACTGAATTTTGCACTCAACACAATCACAAGATTAGCTACATGTTAGGAACCTACCAAAGAGGGAAACCTATTTTAAAGATGGGTTGTTAAGTAGACTGTATTTTCATTCAAAATATGGTTTTGGTACATAGACTCTAACAAAACAAACACGAAAAGTACACTAATGCAGAAGCGAGTAAAGACTAAAATAAGGTAAATGATATGAAATAAATGAAGGTTGTAAATAACAAGCAGTAGTATAAAAATAAACATAATGAAGGTTTAAAGAATAGGTGTTGTCTTCAAAGCACCAAAATCTTTGAGATGCATGGATGCACCACAAATGAAAACCCATTGATTTAGGAATTTTAAAAATGAATGGCAGGGATTAAAAACCAGAAACCTATTGAATAGGTAATCTTGAACTTTTTAAAATTTCAAACTTAGGCCCTTTAAAAAATTTCTAGAATTGCCCTAAAAAAATAAAAATTGTTTACTTTCTCTTCTTCTTCCATCACCATCACCACGACTTCCTTCACAACCACAGCAACAACAACAACAACTTTCTCCTTATTCCTCCAACTCCTCCTCCACCCCAACTCATTCACCGAGCTCCTCCTCGACGATGCCATTTTCAGACCCAAAGCTTTCCTCACCTTACTCGCCACTGTTGAAGTCAACAACATGTACAATGACACCGACGTTACCGCCACTGTTGTCGAAGACCAATCCTGATCACCTATCTT
The DNA here is from genome assembly GCA_029884595.1 of Ormosia semicastrata. NCBI lineage: Eukaryota > Viridiplantae > Streptophyta > Magnoliopsida > Fabales > Fabaceae > Ormosia > Ormosia semicastrata. The sequence continues at coordinate 21,986,716 of JAQQTO010000044.1, forward strand.
TGACTGCGATATGGATGTCAATGGCTTCGGCCCTGAACTCCATAAAGCCCCAACAAGGACCTCTTAGGATGTTTCCCGGAGCTCCAATTTGAATAAATTCACACCAAGATCGCCGATCAGGGTACAGATTCAAAAGCTCAAAACATTTTGAATTTGGATGAAGCAGATGCAAAAGCTCGAAACTTTGGGCATAGCTTGTTGTTTTGATGATGGTGGGTTTGATCTTTTGATGGTGTTCAAATTCAAAGGACTTCACTCAAAACCAAACCTGATTTTGTAGTTTAGTTTGGGTTTCAAATTCACAGTCATAACTGATTTTGGGCGGTTGCTTTTTGAGTATAGTACCCTAAAGAAGGAAACTTTTGCTTTTCCTACACCCTTTAATATGGAGGATGCAAATGGGTTTTAGGAAATTGTAGATCCAAATGCACCGTTGAGGAAATCTAAGTCAAGGCTAAATGGTATGAAGCTGGTAGCATTGGAAAGTTTGTCTTGTTTTGGTTGGTTTGTAAATATATTGAATCTGTTGTTTGTATATTGAAATGGTAGATTAGAGAGGGATTTGAGCTACTTTCACATATCTAGAAATCTTAACAAGTCATATCTTAAATAGAAACGATAATAATAAAATACAGGAATAGGAGTTATCTCTGTTGGTGAAAATGCAAGAATAGGAGGATGAGATTTTTGGCTGGTTTGAGTTGTGGAGAGAAAAGAAAGGTTATGGGGTTTGGGTGTGAGATGAAGAGCAACTACAGTTTCCGTCCACTTTCCAGCGGGTCGTGGGTACTCATGGTGTCTGAACTCTGATTAAACTATCTTGCAATAATAAAATAAGAATTAAGTTACAATAATACATGATTGAAAATATAATATGACACAAATTATAAGTTCAGATATAATAATAAAAAATCTATATTGACCTGTTATTGTAAGTCAGTTTTCAGAGTGCATCCATGCATTCAAACTAAATTAGGTTCTTTGCACCCAAACTAAATTAGGTGGATGAAGCCCTCGCCTAAAGAGCAACGGCAAAATGACAATAGTAGTGTTTTGGATATTCTAGGCAATGTTGATAATGTCCTCGAGTGCAGTACGTGTCCTTTTTCAATGTTCATTTTAGGAAGAAATCCTATCCTAAGCCACGTTCCATTTGGAGGTAGGATTGCCGAGTGGTGCCTTCATATCACACTTGGTGCTTCATGGCTCATTCCATTTTTTTTATTTTATGATCTACTAATTCCATCTTGTCAGCCACTTCTCCCACTTACAGCTATTGGGCCCATTTGCAGCATCAATAGCCTCCAGATAATATCTTCCGCCCGCGTTTTTCATGGGCTGCTCATGTTCATATTCATTTGTTGGACTTCAATCATTCTCTCTGGTGTTATTCGGCGTAGCCTAACAGCTACCAAATTGTGTCCCAAAAGTCTATTACCTTAAAAATATAATATAAATATAAATACAAGATTATCGCTCATGAGGCAGCATGGTTGGCCATAAAGAAAAAAAAATGATATTTTTACATCATTTTTATTTTATTTCACTTTTTATTATATTTTTAATAATTATAATTAAATAAAAAATAAAAAAAATGATGTATCAGTAATATAAAAAATAATATAAAAAAATCATTTTTCCAAGCAGAAAGCTTCCCCCTTCATGGATGTCAAATCGCCCCCGCCCTCCATCAGTAGTTCAGGAGATCAGCATGGATTCCGTACAGATGGCTCAGAGAATCTCGTGACTGTCTGACTGCTTTCAGCCAAACAGGCTTGCTTAGCTGTTTGGGGCTTGGGCTCCTGCCCATTTTCGTTGTTTTTAGTTTTCATTTGTTGATAAATAAATAAATAAATTATAGGTATAATAAAATAATTAAATATAAATAAATTATAGGATAATTCCTCTGTAGGTTTCTAAATTTGTTGAGATAATTCAAATAAGTTTTTAAATTAAAAAATTTATAATTAATTCCTTAAACTTATAAAAATTTGTGATTAAATTCTTGAATTTATAAAATATTTGTAATTAAATTTCTAGACTCAAGCAGCAGTTAAAACTCCGTTAATATAAATAGAATTTTTTTAATTTCAAATATAATATTCTATGATAATATTTGTATATAAATTTATATATATATAAATATTAACAGTTAAAATTTATAAATTTATATATATATAATTATTAATAAAAAAATTTATAAATTTTAATTAATAATATTTATATACACTCAAATTTATATATAAATATTATCAAAAAAATATTCTGTTTAGAATTAAAGAATATTCTGTTTACATTAACAACTGTTTAGATGTAAGGATCTGATTACAAATTTTTATAAATTTAAGAACTCAATTATAAATTTTTTTAATTTAAAGACCTATTTAAATTATTTCAAAAAATTTAAAAACCTACAAATAATTATCCCATAAATTATTTACCACTTTTCCTCCCTTCTTGTCGTAAAGTTTAAGTCGGAGATTTCTCTTCCATTTTTCTGTTGGTTATTATATAGAATTGATTAATTATGTGAATGTCTCCAAATCCAAACTGTGCTAGAATTTTCTTAGTTGAAATGAATTTTATTTTTTTGAAAGGGAAATCAGTATGTCTTCTTAGTGGCGACGTCAACTTTGGTTGGCTTGATATTTATTAATTTTTTCCCGTGTACCTTATTTTATAATTGAATAATGTTTGGTGCGTTTATGAACTTTATTTTGCTGGAACCAACTTAACATTTATTCTATGTCAAAAAAAAAAACTTTAACATTTATTTATATTTTAATATTAATCTACGAAGGGAGACGAAAATATAAATTTAAATTTTAAGAAATATTTTTAAAGAAATTATATAATTTTCGTAATTTTTTTATTAAATGAGAATTAATTTCATAAATAATTTAAATGAATTAAACTTGTAAAAATAATTTCAAAAAATGAATAAAAGAAAAAGTGTACATTTATGACACGTTCTGGAAACTTGTCACTTTAGGCATCCAAAACCAAAACAAATTATATATAGACATTATTTATATAAATTTTATGAATTAAATTGATTAATAAGTCATATATTATCATTTTTAATATAAAATAATTATATAACATAAGAATATATATAATTATTCAAATATAAATTAATTTAATCTACACAATTATATAAACAAAATCCAAACAAATATTTTAGGTAAAGGTCATATATGCAAGTCAAAGTTGGTGTGAATTGGGTTTGGTGAGTTATAACGTTTAGGGTTAGGTTTGAAATTTTCATTTTAACCTGAAGTGTCTCGATCCATTCATTAGTGGTTGGGTTAAATTGAATTCATAAATTTAACATACATAAAAAATAAAAATAAATTCATTTTCAAAAATAAAATTAGAAAAAAGTTTGAAATGAAATAAATATAACAAATTTCAAATGAATTAATCATATGTCTATAAATGAAATAAACATAATAAATCTAAATTGAAATAAAAATAATAAGTGAAACTCACAACAGTAACACCTCTCCTCTAATCATCTAAATATCAAAGCTGACATTTCTAACACATAAAGAAAACGTGAAACATTAGCAATTAAACTCTTATTGGTTGACTAACCAAATTGTTACAGATTTTATATATAGAACTTTGCCATATTCAATTTTCTCAATTTCATCTATTTGTTCACATGTTAATGAGTTTTTGAAGGGTCCTTAACCCGTTTTGAGTACAAATAAATGCTCAATAGTGATGGGTTGTAAAAGATTAAAAAAATATAAAAATAAAAAGCTCAGCCTCCAATACTAATTATGCAGATTACGATGAAATGATAGAAATAGAAATTGTTAACATATCTTTAGCAACACATGAAAGAACTTAATACTTCATATCTTCACGACTTTTTTTCCCTTCATATATGTATTATATACCTTCCGTCAAAACTACATGGTAGAAATTATAAGTTTATGTGAATTGAAAAGGAAGAAAGGAGGTGTTCTGGACCGTGATTCGAAATCTGGTTTAATATGATCAACCCGACACGCATACAATCAGACTCCACCCTAAACGATGTAATTAAGGTCTTGATGGTAGTCCAGATCCCAGAACTATGCACGTCGAGTGATGTTGGACCATAATATCAAGATTGTTAAATTCATGCAGAGAATATGTCCCTAAATATCTGTAACTACCAATTATCAACTTACGATATTATAGGACTCATAACTGTCTCAAATTATGAAGTAGCTTCTATATCAAAGTTCTTAACTTATTGGGATTCACCCCAACAATAAGGGAAAAATAGTCTCTACCAGGATACCAATCCTAAATTCCTACATATTTAACACAGATTGTATTACGATTCTATACACGCTCTATAAATACCAGACTAAGTAACCTTAAACAGGTATCAGTAAATTACTCACTACATAATACCCTACTTATGCATAGTCTGACTTGAGCGTTGGAGTCTCTTTGCAGGTACCCACCTCCTGCCTCAATATGCTTGATTGTTGTTGTTCAAGGAGAAAACCACCAGAACGTGCCTATCTCAGGTACCCTCTGGATCTACTTCAGAACATTGGCGCCATTTGTAGGAAAGTTAAACTTCTAATCCCACCCAATCATGGTGAACACACGTCAACACTTGAGGAGGAATGTTGCACAACCTTCTACCAACCAGAGGCAAGGACCAGCGGCGCAACGCCCTCCTCATCTGGTTCCACCATCTGCTGCTGAAGCTTCCGCTGCAAGAAACCAGGCACTTGTGTCGGAACATCTGCGCGATGGCCATGAGACTTCATTTTTCGATAAAAGTCCTTATCTATCATACAGAGTATCTGTGAGAGACAGGCTTGGCCGCCGAGGGGAAGCACCCAACAACGTTATTCAAGGGCCCAAAGTCCCGGTGCATTCACGCTTGGGCCCCCCAAACGACGACGCTGTTGACCGCGTGTCTACTTAAGGCATTGTCCACTCCGAGACGACTAGACATTGCCTCCAAGAATTGGTGACCCAACAAATACAACAGATTAATGAACAACATCGTCAGCTAGACAACTAATGTCATTGGCTAGATGAGTTACAGAGATCCATACACGAAGAGAATGATAATGGGAGGTGAAAAGCGGCCCACAACCAGAGAAGGCCACCACATGACGAAGCCAGCAACACTGTTGGGAACAACATCCCAACCCACGGGGTCCAACAGCAACTGCTCTCAGACGAATTGATGGCGTATAGAGTTCCAAGAAACTTTAAGTTTCCTGCTAACTTGAAACCTTATGACGGGACCACAGACCCTTAGGAACATTTAGTCACCTTCGTTTAGTCCATGCAGTTCCATGGAGGACCCCCAGAGTTGTTATGTCGTGCCTTCCCTCTCCTTTTAAAGAAGGGTGCCCTCTGTTAGTTTTCCAGCTTACTGGCAAAATCCGTAACTAGATGGGGTGACCTCACGTAACGCTCCCTACGACACTACACCACAGCTAAGCAACAGCCCAAGTCCGTTGAATCTCTTTCTAAAATTCATCAAGGGAGCAATGAGTGCCTTTATGAATACATCAAGAGATTCAATGATGCCATTGCCTATACTGAGAGCCCGGATGACAGGATTACATTTCATTATGCCCGGAGCAGCCTCCGGACTTATTTAGAATTCTTCTGATCTTTAGCAAAAAAGAAGCCAATGAATTTGGATGAATTTCTTCACCGCTTCTCAAAGTTTATCAACCTAGAAGAAATCACTAAGGCTTAAGAAAGTTTGGAGAAAGGTGAGCTCGCTCACCAAAAGAATAACTGGAACTCCAACCAACCTCGAAACTCCTCTAAGGGTGATGTGTACTGGCCTAAATATTCTGACTACACTCCTCTGAATGTCCCACGAGAAACGATTCCCAGGGAGGTGCTTCAGACTGAGTTCCAGGATATCAAAAGGCCACCTCCTTTAAAAAAAAAGAGGCTCAAGAGGATCACTCGAAATAATGTAAGTGGCATTAAAGCTATGGCCATGAAACAAAAGAGTGCTACCAGCTCCGATATGTCATTGAATCCCTTATCAAGGAGGGACGGCTGCAAAAATACATTGGGGGTATCCGGAACAATGAAAATCGTGTAAGACAAAGAGACTGAAGACATAGCCAGAGTCCTCGGTGAAGTCCGACTCCATGTCAAAGGAGAAGGATCTGCAGTCCCGCCAGGAAGTCTCACACTCTGCCTCATTGTGATATTGAAAACTGGCAGCATCGGATCCAGGATACCCAAATCGAGGGCAACGGAAAGGATCAACTCGTCAGCACCATCTTTGGAGGATTTGTAGGTGGGGGTCATCTAGTAATTCCCGGAAGAAAGCTCTACGGACAGTGGCATTGAGCGTTTCTTGCTTTACGCATAAACCCTGTACTAAAGACAGGGAAGGCTCGCTTGTCTCCTTTTCAGATAAGGATTACGGCAATATAATCCGGGATCATGATGACCCGTTGGTCATCTCTGGAATAATATCAAACGCTGAGGTCCAGCATATCTTCGTCGACCAGGGGACCTCGATAGATATCATGCTTATGGACGCCTTCGAGAGATTGGAGTTTCCCCTATCCGCATTAACTCCTTATGAGGGTGAGCTCACCGGATTCTCTAGAGTAAAGGTAACCCCAGTAGGTTACTTTGATACATTCCTGACTCTGGGCGATGACAAAGTCTACAGAACTGTCAAAGTCAGGTTTTTTGTTGTGGATTGCCCTTTAGCTTACAACATTATTTTGGGCTGCCCCACATTAAATGGCATTGTCGTCGTAGTATCTACCGCTCATCAGGCCATGAAATTCCTCAATAAGAATAATGAGGTGGTCACAGTTAAGGGCAATCAGATTGTAGCGTGCAAGTGCTATATTGAGAGTCTCAAAATATGTAGGACCCCCAGGAAAACCAGAGCACGTACATCTAGCCCAGCTTTAGATCAAGTAAACATCCTAATGACAAAACTAGATGTCCGATAAGAGATCCGGGGTACCAGACCCCAGCCTGAAGGAGACTTGCTTGCGCTCCAGGTAGGTGACAAGCATGACCAAGTCACTAAGATATGCACAAATCTGGAAGAATAGGAGAGACGCTAGCTAATAGAGCTCTTACAGAGAAACAAGGAACTATTTGCATGGACGTCTTCCAATATGCCTGGCCTTGACCCCACTTTCATCTACCATCGTTTATCCATTAAAAGGGATGCAAAGCCGGTCTCCTAGAAGTCTTAGAAGAAAAGGAAAGTTAGCCCTAAGAGGCAATAGATCATCGAGGAGCAAGTTAAAGAATTACTCAGCATCAGCTTTATCAGAGAAATTTCATACACCACGTGGCTATGCAATGTGGTATTAGTGAAAAAGTCAAACGAGAAGTGGAGGATGTGTGTGGATTACACAGACCTAAACAAGGCTTACCCAAAAGATCCATACCCCCCCTAACATTGACAAATTGGTTGATAGCTCTTCTGAATTTTAGCTACTATCTTTCATGGATGCTTATTCCGGGTACAATTAGATCCTAATGTACCCCAGAGACGAAGATAAAACCATATTTATCACTAAAAAGGCGAGCTACTACTATAGAATGATGCCTTTTGGGTTAAAAAATTCAGGAGCCACTTACCAGCGGATGATGAACAAGGTTTTTGATGATCAAGTGGGAATAATGCTAGAGGTTTACATTGATGACATGATAGTCAAAACCCTATAGTCCGAATCCCACGCCGTAAACCTCGAAGAAGTGTTCACATAGTTGAGGAAGCATAACATGAGGCTTAACCCAGAAAAATGCGCATTTGGGGTCCAAGCTGGCAAGTTCCCGGGTTTCATGTTGACTCACTATGGAATTGAGGTGAACCCAGACAATGCCAGGTGGTGCTCAGCATGCGTAGTCCTTAGAACGTGAAAGAAGTTCAACAGCTTACAAGGACAGATTATGGCCCTCATGCGATTTCTCTCTAAAGCCGCTTACAAATCTCTCCCTCTCTTCAAGGTGTTAAGAAAGCAGAAAGGTTTTGAATGGACTCAAGAATGTGAGGAGCCTTCATGTCACTAAAGGACTATTGTCCTTCCCCCATCCTAACTAAGACGGAACCTGGAAAGACGTTGTATGTATACCTCTCGGTCCATGAGGAGGTCGTGAGTTCAGTGCTCATAAGGGAAACGGCTAATGGTCAGAAGCCAATTTATTTCATGAGTAAGGTATTATTAGGTCCCCGAGCTCTGTTATCAGAAGATTGAGAAGGTTGTTTTTGCCCTCATCGTCATAGCCAAGAGGCTGAGGCAATACTTCTAGTGCCATTTGATGGTGGTAAGGACGGATCAGTCAATCCGTTAAATTTTGCACAAGCCCGATCTAGCAGGCAGGATGATCGCCTGGTCCATTGAACTTTCTGAGTTTGGAATTATATATGAGCCCAGGATAGCAATTAAGGCGCAATCACTATCAGACTTCCTTGCTGAATTCACATCGGACCTCGGCGACCCCGAGGAAATATCGTGGACCATGTTCGTCGACAGATCCTCTAACCCCAAGGGGAGTGGTGCTGGGGTAATCCTTGAAAACTCGGAAGGTGTGACTATTGAGAATTCCCTGAAGTTTGAATTCCCTACTTTGAATAACCAGGAAGAATAGGAAGAATATGAAGCATGCATCGCTAGATTGATAATGGCTAGGGAATTGGGAGCAACAAAGATCACACTTTGTAGTGATTCCTAACTCGTGACCTCCCAAATTCAGGGCAACTATCAGGCTAAGGAGCCCCTCTTGCAAAAGTGCCTAGTAAAGCTACAAAGGCTCCTCAAGAACTTCCAGATGGTAAAGGTGGAGCACATCCCTCGGGAACAGAATTCAAGGGTCGAACTCTTATCTAAGTTGGCCAGCACAAAGAGGTCGGGTAACAACCGTTCCATGGTCCAAGAGACTCTCTCTCAGCCTTCTATTATGGATTCGTCAATTTTTTAGGTAGAAGAGTGGGAACTGACGAGTGCCGAACTCTATCAAAATTACAATCAAGTTATGCCTATGACTTGTAGCATAGGAAACAACACCAGATCGTCTCTCAAGGATTGTAAATTCAATTTAATCAAATCAAGCCAAAATTGGGGGAAGGGATTTGAGAACTCATAATATGAAAATAATAGAATTAAAGTGGAAGAAATTCAATAAAAAGAACAATCAATTCAGAAACCTATCCGAAATTGGGTTGATTCTATCATAGATCTTTCAACAAACATTTGAAGTGCAATTGAATGGTTAATTTGGATTCAACCGAAATCTTTGCATGATATCCAGAATTCATACAATACAATCATTTAGAATTCAATTAACAATTGAAACATAATCATGTAATTTATATTAGGATCTATATTAATTTGATCTCCGAATTCAATTAACCTAAGCACAATTCAGTAACTTAATATCTTTAATTTCGTGATTAATTCAGATCATTCAACCTAAATTCATCATAATTCTCAATCTTAAATCAAGATCCAATCAGATCAAACATAAATAGAATTATTATGCATGCATTCGACATCAAGAAGAAGAGGAATCCAATTACAATTCAAATACAAAAACAGAACAAAGATCTCAAGAATTCAAACCACAATTTCTTCAAGAGTCTCTGAATTGATTACAGAAGCTTAGCCCTCCATGGCGATCACCACGAAGGAGCTTGAGGAAGAAGAAGGAAGAAGAGAGAAAAATCTAGATCTAGAGAAAGAAGGTAAGAAAAGTGTGGAATGAAAAATTAATTCTCGGATTTCTATTTCTATAGCTATAAATTGCCCCCTAAATTAGCCTCTAGTGCCACATTACACTTCCCAAACACAGCTGGGCCTTGTAAGAATGTAATGACTCAAGTCTCATATATGCTCACTTTAATGCTATATGCTCCCCAAACCCGAGTCTAAACTTCCAGGCCCAATTAGGTCCATTAGACATCTGATTAAGACTTCGAGCTCTTCATCAAAGTTGTAGACCTTCCTCTCATCTTTCCTACAAGGTAAAATACATAATTTTCAGATATGTAAAACTTAAGTTATAGCTGAAATACAAAAATAGCATCAAAACTCAATAATACTGAAAAAATTCAATTAGGCCCAATTTGAGCCCAAACTTACAAAACATGATCAAGCATCAATTAATTAAGTACATAGAGAGTGTAAATGACTAAAAATGAGGGTTTATTAATATATAAAATATGTGATTATCAGGAACGTACTTGGATCACTCAAATAATGGAGTACCTGCAATTCAACATCCGTCCAGAAGACCCAAAAGGAAGCCTCCAAACTAATCAAGACTGCAGTCTAGTACACCATCTATGATGGGTAGCTATACCGGCGTAGATTCTCTTCCCTTCTTCTCAAATGGCTCACGCCAAAAGAAGCAGAATATGTACTAGCTGAGGTTTATGAGGGGAGTTGTGGACATCATTTGGGAGGCAAAGCCTTAGCTCTGAAAGCACTCAGGGCTAGATACTATTACCCTACAATGGAAGCTGACTTTATGGCATACGTCCAAGTTTGCGATAAATGTCAGCGGCACTTGGATCATTATAATGCTCCACCCAAAGAACTCTCTACAATATCTGTACCCTGGCCATTCTATAGGTGGGGTATGGACATCCTAGGTCTGTTTCCTCATGTAACCAGACAGCTGAAGTTCCTAGTGGTAGCCGCTGACTACTTTACTAAATGGATCGAGATCGAGCCCTTGGTCACCATCACCTCTACTCGAATCCAAAAATTCACATGGCACCACATCATCATAAGGTTTGGAATCCCAAAATCTATTGTAACGGATAACGGGACGTAATTCAAGGACAAGGGTTTCGAAGAGCTACTTGCTGGTTTAAAAATCAAGCATCACTACAGGCTGAAGCCGCTAACCAGGTTATTGTTCGTGGACTGAAAAGAAGGTTGGATGAAGCTAAAGGAAATTGGGCCGAGCAGTTAGATAATGTCCTTTGGGTCTACCGGACTACTCCCCACTCCACAATAGGCGAGACTCATTTCAAGCTCATCTATGGGTGTGAGACTATGATCCCAGTAGAGATAGGAGAACTCAGCTGGTGCCTCCAACACTTTTCACCTGATAGCAACCCAGACTGATAAGGGAAGACCTAGACCTCTTAGAAGAAAGAAGTCGGGTCGTTCACATACGTGATGCAGCCATCAAACAGAAGACAGCAGGACGTTACAACCTAAAGGTTGTGCCTAGAAAATTCCAATTGGGTAGCCTAGTTCTCCGCAGGGCTGGCATCAAAGGTAGGAACACCTCCCAAAGGAAGTTAGTTCCTAACTGGGAAGGCCCTTACCGCATCGTGATCAGTACCAGCAAAGGAGTCTACACATTAGAGATGCTGATAAGCAAGTCGGTCAAGAACTTTTAGAATACGGACAAACTTAGAAAGTACTATAACTAAGTGCCTCTTAAGGCCTAGTATACTTCATGTTTGATCCACCCCAATTACTACGGGAACACCTTGTAAGGACGTTAGTCCTCTATTAAATTAATAAAACTAAGTGATTTTTACTTCATTGCGTGATGACTACCAGCATGGATAAACCATCATAGTACGCACCGAGAGTTGCCTTGTGTTAAATAAGTTGTGCAATAGAAAAATCCCAAGTCTTGGGAAAATTCTCAGAATGAACCATAAATACAAAAGACCCCGGCAAACACCCCTTAAACTAAAGTCTCGAGGGATCCTAAACGCCAAAATAATTGGCAACAGATCCTAAACAACATTTCATTTAAACTTAAATCAAAGTCACGAGGGGTCCTAAAAAACCAAAATAATTGGCAAAGGACCCTAGACAAGGTTTCATTTAAACTTAAACTAAAGTCACAAGGGATCCTAAAAGCCAAAACAATTGGCCACGGACCCTAGACGAGGCTTCTTCCATTTAATACCTAAGTCCTAAAGGAAACCCAAGTCCACAAAGGGCGTCAGACCCCAGACCATGGATTCTAACATCTGAAAAAATTCCTAAGTCTATGAAATGGTTATCAGAAATACCATAATGGGCGTTGGACCCAAGATAGACCATGGAAATAAACAACCATGCAGAGCAAAGTTAAAAGCAAAATGAAGTAAATTAAACATCCTGGAAACCAAGGCAATTGTCTTTCCAAAATGCCCCACGCATGGGGCAACAAATTGCTTTAAAGAAAAGAAATAGGCAGCAGGCTACTCTTCAGCTTCATCCTCCTCTATACTCTGTTGATCCGCATCCAGATCCTTCTCTGCCAAATCCACCATAGTAGCATAAGCCTCCTCAGTATGGGTTGCGGGGGCTGGTTTAGTAATTGACCATATAATAACCAAACATCCCTCTTAAAATTTTTTTATCCAAACTAAGATCCTGTAAGACCAGCTCAACACCAGGGTTGAAGTACTGAAGTTGAGCAATTGCATTGTGAAACTGTTCAACACCAATATTGGTACTGATTGTAAACAATTTAGCATTCTCCTTCTCCAATTCCTCTACCTTGGCCTGAAGGGTGGCGTTGGTGGCGTCGACCTGATCAAACCGATTCTTTTTGTTTGCAAGCAGATGTTAGGAATCAGCAAGCTCCTTCTTCAACCTGGCAATTTTTGCCTCCACTTCTTCGTTACCCTTGAGGGCCTGTTCCAGCTGTTGTTTTCCTTGGGCCTCTATTGCCTTCAATTCATCCTGAGCCCTCTTTTCGAATGCCGCCATCGTCTTTCAAGAAGCCAGGCTTTAGCAGCCGTCCGGAAGGTGAAAGTTTGAAATAGGGATAGGGCATCCGAAAGTAAAGTTCGAGTGATGAGTTTGACAATATCATCACTCAGAAAGACCTAATCGATGAATGCCCCAGGAAACCTATCCTCAGTAATCAGAGGCAGAGGATTTATCCTTTGGCCAGGATCTCCCTCCATGACCATGATTATGCCACACTTTTCAGCTATAGTGCTCCCCATAGCCTTCCTCTTCTTTACCTATTGAGGTTGAGCAGGAAGCTCTGAAATCGGTTCCCAAATAACAAGACCCAGAGCGACAGTGGGCTGGGAACGAGAAGATTCAACTTGATTCTTTTTCCCCTTTAAGGGTTAGAGTGCCTCAATAGAAGATGTAGCACCTTTATTAGTGGCTATGCTATCTGCAAGCACAACAAAAAAGGGAAAAGGTCAAAGAAGCATGACAAATCAAATGCAGAAAGGTAAAAAGAAAAAAAGGTGGGCAACATATAGCAGTTGTATCCCCTACCAAGGATAACCCAGAGGAAATCATCACAAGAAATGCTTAGTATCCTTGCATTAATCGAGCTAACCTCAGTTTCCTATTTGATTATGAAGTCGACACACTCAATGTCCTCCTCTTCCAAATTTTCCCTTTCCCTTTCAATGGACTCAATGGTAATGGCCCATGCTTGCTGATTCCAGTATAAGCAAAACACTAGCTCCCCATTAGGCTTTAGATAAAATGGCCAAGTGTCAGGTGCCACCATCGGTTTGAAGAATTTATGCTTGAACTCTTTGTAGTTGCCTTGGAATAGTTCAAAGACCTTCCGTCCGGACCTCGATTTGACCGACATTGATGACTATTGCAACGTATTCCCCCCTGAATACTCCACCGCCTAAAAAAATAAAAAAATGACCTCTCAGAATACCGAAGCCTAACCACCCGGCAAAACTTTTCGAAGGCTAAAATGTTACCCTAGCCATTAGGGTGAATTTGGGTCGGGGCGGCTTGGAGAGTTCGAAGAATTGATATCTGAAAATTGGTGAATAGAAGCTGGAGACCGAAGTCAAGAAAGAGACCTTCATATAAAAACATGAAGTTTTGACATTCTTCTTGTTGCGTACATACTCTATCATCATGTTTCGGGCATAGAACTTGTAATTCTCAGTCTCCCAAACCTTTCTCCATCAATTCTAAATAATTCAAGAGTTCCTTAAGTCTTGCCTCAGAAGAGTATATTGACGTGTGTCTCCAAATGTCATCAGTAACCCAAGCATACCTGGGTCTCATAGGGGCGAGAACCAGAGGCTCCTCAACAACACTCTCCTTTGCCTCACCGCCTTTCTTCTTGCCATTGGACACTTGGAAAACACCCATCGAGACCATTAAGCTAATTTGGGAATCAAGGGTTCCTATCAGACGAAGAATAGGCATACCTTGAAGGTTCCACGTCCACCCTCGAACCCTAGCATTACGACCTCGAAGCCCACGAAGGTTGAAACCTTGGTAGGACTCCTTCATCGCTCATGGCGAGTAGGTGCTTCACGAAGAGGAGGATCCTTAAAAGGAAATAGAGAGAAAATAAAAATAGAGGGTAATGATGGATATACCTTTAAAATGCAGAAAATGAGAGAAAAGGCTCAAATTTAATGGATTAAGCACTGCAAGTCTCTCAAAATGATGCCCCCTTTGGTCACAAAAGTTCTTTGGATTTTCTCTCAGAATGTCACAAATGTTCAGAAATAGTAAAGTATCATGAAGACGACATTAGCCCTTATTCAAAGGGATAAGATGGTTAAGAGACATTTTTGTCAAAGCCCTTTCAGTTTCGAAAAGAAACCCCCATCATGGCGTGCAAAATGCTAGACATGTCCATCCAATTGAAGCACGCCACATGGCTTTCACAGCTGTCACGACACTTGAAAAGATGGCTAGAAGCAGAACCAAGCGTCACACTAATCAACTATTTGTTCCATAGACCACGGCTATCAAAGCTAAAACTCTTAACCCCATGAGGGACACGAACCTCGGGGGCAGGAGCCAAAACTTGCTACTTCATTGTACCAACCAAGCGCCAAGCTGGGGGCAACTTAGTGTAACTACAAGGTAAGCATTGGACTTACCCCAGAAGATATAGCGTAATACGGACAACGAAAACCAAAAAAGAAAAAGTACTGATACAAGACAGAATTTAAAAAGAACATATTTTATTCATTGATTTCATTCCATACATCGTCAACCTTCATGGAAAGAGAAGGAAAATATATCAAAAGTGTTCAAAAAATAATGTCCATGGGAAAACCAAAGGATGGAACCAACATCACCGTTAGGACACTAAATTGCATTATCACATCCATAGTTCCTCCATTATCTTCCTTGTTTGCCAAGCTTTGAATAGTTTTGAAAAACCGAAATGGAACACTGCTTCTGAAGTCCGGAGTCACTACCTTCCCATTTCTTCTTCCCTGCCTACTTCACTATGATAATAAGGGCCAGCATCCGCCACTTTCTTGTGGAGCAACTCCAAAAGAATGCATCACCCTAGGTTGTTCCAAGAGGATTTTACCTTTTAGAGGGGCTGCATTCTTGCATATCCAACCGCCCTTAGAGGAAGACCGGCTTGGTGCCCCCAAATCACCCAGGATGGAATAAAGACAAGGACGAAGTGCCCTCCAGTATCTCCATGCACCTCGACAGAAGCCTCACTCCATCCTAACAACATTGATTGGATCAAATAGTCCTATGTACACTAAGAGAGAAAGGCTTCTGCCCCCTATATACATAATGACTTAAACATTACGCCAAGAAATAAAGGCTCCCACTGGAGGAGGAATTAGTTGTAGAAAAGCAAACACCTTCAGGGATTTTGGAAAGAACAACAAGGTGATTTTTGCAGGGGACAAAGCCCTCCATGTAAGTGTGAAAAATGAAAAGGAAACTACTCTTAGAGAAAGGATCATCCTCGTGTGGAATTATAAAGCAAAAAGAATACAATAGAGAGAATGCCAGCTTCAGAGAAAATATTCTTTATTTATAGAGAGAATGAAGCACTATGATTGGCATTATAAAAGTTAAATTAATCGCGTGATGGCAGCCATGTTTAATGCTCTCAGTTTTTGATTAGTCATGGGAGTAACGAGCAATTGAGAAATAGTACCAAACTAATATCCTCTTTAAAGGATCTTCAATTCTCAATAAAGTAAAAGCAGCAGTTCCCTAAAAAATATCAGACTGTTACTACCTGCAACATCAGAAATCACATGGAGAATACTCAGGGAATGTTACGAACTGCACAAGGATAATATGGTGCACCTCGAGTGATGGAGTGACAGGGTAGGCGAAGCAATTAGATTCGAGCCTTGACCTTACACTTCAACCCCAGAGGAATTCTGCACATGACAGACCGTGGCTCTTTGCGTAAAACATTCGAGATCTGATATCAGGACATTGGACTCCTCTATTCATCGCATGCCTAGTGATCTGTCTGAAACTTATACCTTGACACTCAGCTGTCTCATCCAAGCGCCAAAATGAGGGCAACTATTATGGATCGTGATCCAAGATCCTGTTTAGTAGGATCAACCCGACACGTGTACAACCAGACTCTGCCCTGGACGACATAGCTAAGGCCTTGATGGCAGTCCAGACCCCGGAGCCATGCACGTTGAGTGACGTTGAGCCATAATATCAAGATTGTTAGATTCATGCAGATGATATATTCTTAAATATCCGTAACTGTCAATCATCAACTTACGATATTACAGGACTCATAACTGCCTCAGACTGCTAAGTAGCATCCATATCAAAGTTCCTAACTTATAGGGATTCACCCCAACAATAAGGGGAAAGTAATTTCTACCAAGATACCAATTCTAAATATCTGCATTCAACACAGATTGCATTATGATTCTATACATGCTTTGTAAATACCAAGCTAAGTAACCTTAAATAGGTATTAGTAAATTATTCACTACATAATACCATACTTGTGTATAGCCTGACTTGAGCGTTAGAGTCTCTTTGCAGGTACCCACCCCCTGTCTAAATAAGCTTGATCGCTGCTGCTCAAGAAGGAAACCACCACAACATGCCTATCCTAGGTACCCTTTAAATGCATTTCAGAACAAGAGGAGAAGGCAAGAACAAAATATATTTGAAGAATCATTTTATAGAACTTCAACAATTTATTTAGAACTGAACACTGATTTATCTTCTTGGCAGCTTTTCCATGGATACTCTTTCTCTCAATTAAGTATTGCTACAAGATTAGTAGCTATTCAAGTAACACTTTGAATGAAGAAAGTATGATTTAAATAAGAAATATTTGTGTAGATCTTATTTATAAAATAATCTAGATTAAACTAATTAACATTTAAATAATTTAATAAATTTTTGTATTAAATAATTATTTTATATTAAAAATGATAATATACCAATTATTAATTAATTTAGTTTAAACAAGACTTATATAAATATTTTTAGATTCAAATAAATAACGTTTGTTCAACAGTGATGTTTGAGTGAAAGAATAGTGTTGTGACTTTTTATCAAGTCTTAAAATACTCTTAAGTGCACGAACCGTATTGAAGTATAGTTGAGCAAGTACGAGGTCGATCCCACAAAGATTTAGAATTAATTTTAAGTATTGAAAATTTCTTTCTAATCTAGTTATACAAATTAATGAGCCAAATACGCAAAAATTAAATCAAATAAATAACTAAAATAAAAAAATTAATTAAAAGAAAGCAAATACATAAATTTGGTTTTAACCAGTTGAAAAAGGACTAAGGGTCATAATCCTCTAAGATTAATTTTAATATTACCTGTGTCAAATTATTATACCTAAATAATTTATCTCATGAACACTTAACAGCAAAACATGTGCTCACGAAAAATCTATCAATGAAGTACTAAAAATAATAATCAAGTGTATGATAAATTTTTCCTAATTAATAGTAAATTATTGAATAATCAAATGTATCCCTAAAAAGGAATCAAAATTGATATTCAACAATTACCATCAACACTTAGATAACAAAAATAAATTACAAAGCATGAGAAAAACATGACTAAACTCATCTAAAAATTTATTCATATAATATGATAAGAAAATAGAATTAATATGCATTAAATCTTAAAATTGGGTAACAATAATTCAACATAATAATATCAAAATAATCAAAATTTTATCATTTCTTTAATATAAAAAATTTAGTAAAACATAATAAAATCATCTTACTAAAATTCTCTATAGATATTACTCTTCAATGTCTTGTCTGCTGTGCTGCACCTCTGCTTTCCAATCCCTCGAGTCGCATGCGTCTCTAATCTGTTTCCCGCACGGCACTACGCTTCCCTGTTCATTCCTCCTCTCATACTGCCCAATCTTGTCTATTTATAACAAATTGTGTTGCCTGTTGATTTAATTGGTCGTGCTATTTGTCCACCCAAAAGACTTCAACTACTATCCACTGTACATCACGTGACCATATTTTTGTGACTCATCCGAGAATGTGATTCACATCAACGTTCTCACTCTGTATTCCCTCCCAATTTTATCTCTCAAGGCTTTCGTCTCCCGCCCTCAAGCGTCATTTTCATTTCTTTGCTTTCAATTTCACCATCTTCCCTATCATTGTCTTTCTTAGTATGTCAAACACAGCTGCTCTCATCCTCTTTTTCTTCCTATTCATATAAATTTTGCTTCTTCCTCATAGCTATCACTCTCAAAATAAAACTCAGTCCTGTCGTTGTATTATCTGTGGTTGTTGCCTTCTTCGTGGTTGTGTCTTCTTTGTGGCTATTGTCTTCTTCATGGTCGTTGTCTTCTCCATGGCCGTTGTCTTCTCCATGGCCGTTCTCTTCTCCGTGACTCTTCGCTGGTAGTTGGTAGGCTCAAAGTAATACGCCAAGTAAAAATCCTTTTTTCTTCGTTGCTCAGATGTTTATTCTAGTTCATTTGATTATGTCTGTTGTTAATGTTATATTCATACATTTGCTAAAAAAATTCATTAAATTACCATGTAGTTAGTCGTGTTCTTGGTGTTAGCATCGTAGGTCTGTGGAATTAACTAAAACAGCCACATGTTTTTGCACTTATGCAATGTTTGTTGCTTCAAATGTGTACATTATGTTAGAGCAACTGAGAAGATATATTCTTCGATCTTAGCAGGAGTGCAAAAATAATTATTTTTTTATCTATTCTTGTATGAAAAAAAAAAGCAACCATTTAAGTATTTAAATTAAGTTGGTGGTAGAGAAATGGTGAATCATGAAGGGCTCTTACCTCCTAGAGTGTGGAAATTAAATAATTATAGATAGTTCTCTTTGCATCCTTAATTTCTTACGTAAGCTTTGCTGTAGAGGTAAAACATATCTTGTTTTAGAAGAGAAAGAGTAATGGCATGTTTTAAATGGTGTTTTTATACCCTTTAAGATTGCCACTGAGCCATTTGAGACTTATTTGAGCACACATGAAAAAAGATTAACATGACAACAATTATAAGTTGTTTTGTTGGACTAGATGGTTCCAAGCTCCCTTTTTAAGCTTCATTTCATCTCTATGTCTAAGTGTGGCTTTTATAGAATAGACCTATTTGAATGCGTCTCTATCCTTATTATCTATTAGCATTTGTTTGTTTATTTTCCATTGCTCTTTCGTAATTTTCTATAATAAAATGTAGAGGTTGGTGAAATGTGAAATGTGAAATATGAAATATGCTTGTAACATGACAGTATATAGTTGATAATTTGCAGGTGTGTGTAACAACCCAAAATCAAAGTTGATGGAGGGTTCAAATAATATCAATATATTTGAGGTTGTTGATAATGTGGAAGAAGCATGTGAAGGTGACTTCATTATGAGTGATGCCTTGGATGGCGAATTTGAAAGTTATGAGCTAAAAAGAGGGATGTTGTTTCCATCAGAGGAGGATGTCAAGGAATTTTATAGGAAATATGCTTACAAAAAGGGGTTTGGTATCGTAAATAGAACTTCTAAAAAAGGAGATGATGGTAACGTAAAGTACATTATGCTAGCATGTTCACGACAGGGAAAACATGTGTCAATAATACCAAACACTTTGAAGACACTTCTAACTAGATGGACAAATTGTGAAGCAAAAATTATAGTTAAGGATATGGGAGATGGACAGTGGTACATCAAGATGGCTATACTTGAACACTTTCATGAACTTAGCCCTAGGAAGGCTAGAATGTTGAAAGTTAACAAGAACCTTGGCATGCATATGAAGAGAACAATCCAAGTAAATGATGATGCAGGGGTGAGAATACACAAGACAGTCTGATTTCTTGCTTATAAGGTGGGAGGGTACGAGAACTTATCATTTAATGAGCAAGATGCTAGAAATTATGTCCACAAGGAAAGACGTAGAATTGGAAAGGAAGGTGATGGGAATGCTTTGAAGAATTATTTTGTGAGAATGCACGAAGAGAATAGTAATTTTTTCTACGATATAGATGTTGATGATGATTTTCATGTGCAAAATGTATTTTGGGCAGATGCTAGAAGTAGAGCTACCTATGAGTCATTTGGAGATGTTGTGACTTTTGACACAATATATTTGACAAATAAATATGATATACAATTTACTGCTTTTTTCGGTATGAATCATCATGCCAATCAGTTTTGCTTGGATGTGGTCTAATTTCAGCTGAAGACACGGAGTCATTTGTATGGCTATTTGAATCATGGCTTCATTACATGTCAGGTAAGGCACTTGTTAGTATTGTCACGGACCAATGCAGGGCCATGCAAAATACTATTGAGATGGTCTTTCTGACTACTCGACATAGGTGGTGCCTATGGAAAATAATGAAAAAAATCTCTGAGAAGCTGAAAGGTTGCATTGAGTATAACAATATTAAGAATGCGATGAAAGTAGTTGTTTATTATACCCTAACAGTGGAAGATTTTGAAGAAAAGTGGTCTACATTCATTAAAGAATTTGAACTAGAAGATAGCAATTGGTTGAGTGGTTTGTACATGGAGCGGCATAAATGAGTGCTAATTTTCTTAAAGAAATATTTCTGGGCAGGGATGTCAACAACATAACGCAGTGAGAGTATATATGGTTTTTTTTATGGATATATCAACTCAAAGACAAGCTTGCAGCAATTTGTGAAGCAATACGATAATGCTCTAAGAAGCAAAGCAGAAAAAGAATTTCAGACAGATTTCAAATCAATGGACTCCACAATTCAATGTGGGTCAAACTCACCCATTGAAAGGCAGTTTCAATCCGAGTACACCCATGCAAAGTTTATTGAGGTCCAATTTGAATTCATAGGAAGAATAGATTGTTTTGTGTCCCTTAAGCATGTGGAGGGAATGCTTTGTACTTACCATGTGAGGGTGGATATGGTGGTTGGAGGGTTAGCAAAGAATGCTATTTTTGAGGTGTTATTTAATCGTGATAGTCACGATGTTAGTTGCAACTGCTTATTGTTTGAGTTTAAAGGAATTATATGTAGACATTCACTTTGTGTCCTTGGTAATGAAATGGTTCAAGAAGTGCTGTCAAAGTATATTTTACGAAGATGGAGCAAAGACATAAGATGGAGACATGCTTACATAAGGAGCAGTTATGATGTGACTTTGTTGAAGCCACAAATGCAAAGGTTTAATAAATTATACAAGCATTTTATGAGGTGGCTAAATTTGCTACAAAGTTTGAGGATCTCACAGATGCTCTCCACCACGGACTATGTCAAAATAAAAGCAAGATGCAGTCGATCGCTGCATGTAAGCAAGTTGGTAAAAGAACATGCAAGGGTGATGACCTTCAATTGAAGTTGAATAAGGGCATTGAAACTGATAAAACTGGCATTCGTAGTCCATTATGTGTAACGTGTAAAGGATGACCCCCAAGCAATAGAAAATTATCTAAATTTGATCAAGTAGTTTGCAAATTGAGAAAAAGAAAGGACCAGCGTCATCAAACTTTGACAATTGAGGTATGTAGATATGAATTTGTTAACTATTATTGTATAGGATGCTTTAATTCTGTACATGTTTTATTTAGACTGATTAGCATCCATTTTTATTAGTGTATTACATTATTTTACTTTGATTATATAGGAGTGCATTGATGGAAGCTCAAGGCAGATGAATGGAAAAAAGTTATGCATAGAGTCGTCTACAGAAACAAATAGCTATAAAGAATGTCGTGATGATTGTACTATGGTTTGTGTATACACCAAAGCTGTGTATAATTTGTAATCATTGTTGAAATGCTTCTTAAGTTTTAAGCTACTTAAACTTAAATTGTTTGTTTTAATGAATAGATGTTTGGTATATTGTTGCTTAACAGTCCACAGCTATTGAGCTGAGTCCAAATGTTGCAGCACCAATGTGTGACGGTAGCTATTGGGTTTCGCAACTATCACATAACTCATCAGTTAGTTTTTCTACCATTATTAGAAGGAACTGATCATGATGTCGGTCAAAGACCATAGGCATATCCAACATATGCTCATTAGATTCATTGTAGTGATTGAAATTGACATGCTTATATGTTTTTATCTAGGGTTGTCCTAGTCAAATATCATAGACTAATTTGTTGGTTAGTGGTAATGCAAGGCAATTTGAAGATACACAAGTTGGGAATCAATGACATAGTACAAGTCTGAATTTGTATAATTTATATAGGGTAACGCTATATACATGCTTCAAAGGTATACTGTAGAACTAATCCAATCCACTATTGTTTTGTAGGTTGATTTCCTTTTTTTAGGAGTAGAGGATAATGAGTTCACAGTGCCTTCTTCATTATGGTGAATCGGAAAAGTGTGCTGACAATGACTTAGGTGCAAATTGGTGAAAGTGCACTCACATTGTGATTTAGTCTACAACATTTTTTTTTGTGGCAACCATGAAAATAGATCTTAATGTATCACCAGGAACTCACTTAAGTAGTTTTTTTTGTCTTTAGAGTGGATTGTTTCTGTACTGTAGTTATTTATAGTTCACATGTAATGTGTATAGAATGCATGTAATTACACATATAGGAGGAAGATGTATATATTTTTTTAGGGTGGATGGTAGGATTGTATTATTGCAATGCCACAATATTGATGATGTACATGGATATATACTATGATACATAAGTGATAAAAGGCTTTTTTATAATCCAGGTGTATTTTATATATTTAATTTATTTATGTACTTTTACCTGCAGCCTTAAGAATAATTGAGGTCGAAAGAAATATCTAGTTTACTCCCACCATTGGGAACTAATTTTTTGATTAATTAGAAACTCATAGATATTAATCACTATTTCCTAATGTATTAACCAAATAATTTTCATTTACCAAGTAATGAGTTTCAGTACAACTCCATGGACATTGATAAATCATTCATAATGTGTTAACCACAAAATTACACATTTTTACTCTAACTAATACTTTATTTGTAATTAGTTTACCCCTACTATTGGGAATTGATTTTTACATTAACCAGAAACTTGTAGGTACAAACCACTTTTTCCTACTATATTAACCACTTATATTGAAACTCACCAAGTAATCAGATTCACCACACAAATAATGGTATTCTAACCATTTACTCCCAAGTTGTTAAAAACAACACTATATATCTCAACTTCATCTAGTCAAGCATTTATAGCAAGTTCACCTCCATTATTGGGAACTCATGCTTTGACTCACCAGGAACTCATATAGATTAACCACTTATATCTAATGTATTAACCAGAAACTGATATACTCATGGATTCACCAATTAATGAAACTCACCACAACTCCATGGACATTAACCATTTACTCCCAAGGTGTTAAAAATAACATTACACATCTCAACTCCAACTACTCATGGATTTGTAGTAAGTTCACCCCATTGTTGGGAACTGATTCTTAGATAAACCAGAAACTGATATAGATTAACCATTTATTTCTAATGTATTAACTAGTTAATCATGAACTCACAAAGTAATCAGATTCACCATAAAAACTAAGATATTCTGACCATTTACTCCCAAGGTGTTAAAAATAACATTACACATCTCAACTCTAACTACTCATGAATTTGTAACAAATTCACCCCCATTATTGGGAACTCATTCTTGGCTTCACTAGAAAGTCATATAGATTAACCACTTATTTCTAATGTATTAACCAGTTGTATTAGAACTCACTATGTAATCAAATTCACCACAAAAAACCATGGTATTCTAACCATTTACTCCCATGGTGTTAAAAACAACATTATACAAAGTGAGTTCTAACTACTCATGGAATTGTAACAAGTTCACCCCCATTTTTGGGAACTCATTTTTGTATTCACCAAAAACTGATATAGATTAACCACATATTTCTAATGTATTAACCAGAAACTGATAAACTCATGGAACTTACTAAGTAATGAGACTCACCACAACTCCAAGAACATTAACCATTTACTCCCAAGGTGTTAAAAACAACATTACACATCTCAACCCCAACTAGCCATGGATTTATAACAAGTTCACCCCATTATTGGGAACTGATTTTTGGATAAATCAAAAACTGGTATAGATTAACCACTTATTTCTAATGTATTAACCAATTAATCACCAACTAATCAGATTCACCACAAAAACCATGGTATTCTTGCCATTTTACTCCCAAGGTGTTAAAAACAACATTACATATCTCAACTCTAACTAGTCATGAATTTGTAACAAGTTCACCCCTATTATTAGGAACTCATTCTTGGATTCACTAGAAACTCATATAGATTAACTACTTATTTCTAATGTATTAACTAGAAACTGATATACTCATGGATACACCAATTAATGAGACTCACCATAACTCCATGGACATTAACCATTTACTCCCAAGGTGTTAAAAATAATATTACACATCTCAACTCCAACTAGTCATAGATTTGTAACAAGTTCACCCCATTATTGGGAACTTATTTTTGGATTCACCAGAAACACATATAGATTAACCACTTATACGTCATGTATTAACCGGTTAATCAATAATTCACCAAGTAATCAGATTCACCATAAAAAATATGGTATTCTGACCATTTACTCCTAAGGTGTTAAAAACAACATTACATATCTCAACTCCAACTACTCAAGGATTTGTAACAAGTTCACCCCCATTATTTGAAACTCATTCTTGGATTCACTAGAATTTGATATAGATTAACCACTAATTTCTAATGCATTAACCAGAAACTGATATACTCATGGAATCACCAATTAATGAGACTCACTACAACTCCAAGGACATTAACCATTTACTCCCAAGATGTTAAAAATAACATTACACATCTCAACTCCAACAACTCATGGATTTGTAATAAGTTCACCTCCATTATTAGGAACTCACTTTTGGATTTACCAGAAACTGATATAGAGTAATCACTTATTTATAATGTATTAACCAGAAACTGATATACTCATAGATTCACCAAGTAATCAAATTAACCACAGAAACCATGGTATTCTAACCATTTACTCCCAATGTGTTAAAAATAACATTACAAATCTCAACTTTAACTAGTGACGGATTTGTAACAAGTTCACTCCCATTATTGGAGACTAATTTTTGGATAAACCAGAAACTGATATAGATTAACCACTTATTTCTAATGTATTAACCAGTTAATCACCAACTAATCAGATTCACCACAAAAACCATGGTATTCTGACTATTTACTCCCAAGGTGTTAAAATTAACATTACACATCTCAACTCTAACTAGTCAAGGATTTGTAACAGGTTCACCCTTATTATTGGGAACTTATTCGTGGATTCACCAGAAACTCATATAGATTAACCACTTATTTCTAATGTATTAACCAAAAACCGATACACTCAGGGATACACCAATTAATGAGACTCACTACAACTCCATGGACATTAACCATTTACTCACAAGGTGTGAAAAATAACATTACACATCTTAACTCCAACTAGTCAAGGATTTGTAACAAGTTCACCCCTATTATTGGGAACTCATTCTTGCATTCACCAGAAACACATATAAATTAACCACTTATACGTCATGTATTAACCAGTTAATCAAGAATTCATCAAGTTATCAGATTCACCACAAAAACCATGGTATTCTGACCATTTACTCCCAAGGTGTTAAAAACAACATTACACATCTCAACTTCAACTAGTGATGGATTTGTAACAAGTTCACCCTCATTTTTGGGAACTCATTCTTCAATTTTCTAGAAACTTATATAGATTAACCACTTATACATAATGTATTAACCAGTTAATCATGAACTCATCACGTAATCAAATTCACCACAAAAATCATGGTATTCTGATCATTTACTCCCAAGGTGTTAAAAACTACATTACACATCTCAACTTCAACTACTTATGGATTTGTAACAAGTTCATCCCCATTATTGGGAACTCATTCTTGGATTCACCAGAAACTCATATAGATTAACCACTTATACGTAATGTATTAACTAGTTAATCATGAACTCAACAAGTAATTAGATTCACCACAAAAACTATGGTATTCTGACCATTTACTCCTAAGGTGTTAAAAATAACATTACACATCTCAACTCCAACTATTCAAGGATTTGTAAAACGTTCACCCTCATTATTGGGAACTCATTCTTTGATTCACCAGAAACTGATATAGATTAACCACTTATTTCTTATGTATTAACTAGAAAATGATATACTCATGGATTCACAAATTAATGAGACTTACCACAGCTCCATGGACATTAACCATTTACTCCTAAGTTGTTAAAAACAACATTACACATTATAACTCCAACTACTCATCGATTTGTAACATGTTCATCGTCGTTATTGGGAACTGATTTTTGGATAAACCAGAAACTAATATAGATTAATCACTTATTTCTAATGTATTAACCAGATAATCATGAACTCACCAAGTAATCAGATTCTCCATAAGCATCATGGTATTCTGACTATTTACTCCCAAGGTGTTAAAACCAACATTACACATCTCAACTCTAACTAGTCATGGATTTGTAACAAGTTCACCCCATTATAAGAAACTCATTCTTGGATTCACCAGAAACTCATATAGATTAACCACTTATTTCTAATGTATTAACCAGAAACTGATACACTCACAGATGCACCAATTAATGAGACTCACCACAACTCCATGGACATTCACCATTTACTCCCAAGGTGTTAAAAATAACATTACACATCTTAACTCCAACTAGTCATGAATTTGTAACAAATTCCCCCTATTATTAGGAACTCATTCTAGGATTCACCCTAAACACATATAGATTAACTACTTATATGTAATGTATTTTCCAGTTTATCAAGAACTTACCAAGTAATTAGATTCACCATAAAAATCAAGGTATTTTGACCATTTACTCCCAACGTGTGAAAAACAACATTACACATCTTAAATCCAACTACTCATGGATTTGTAACAAGCTCACCCCCATTATTTGAAACTCATTCTTGGATTCACCAAAAACTGATATACATTAACCACTAATTTCGAATGTATTAACTTGAAACTAATATACTCATGGATTCACCAATTAATGAGACTCACCACAATTCCATGGACATTAACTATTTACTCCCAATGTATTAAAAATAATATTACACATCTCAATTCCAACTACTCATGGATTTGTATTAAGTTCACCTCCATTATAGGGAACTCACTTTTGGATTCATCAGAAACTGATATAGATTAACCACTTATTCTAATGTATTAACCAGAAACTAATATACTCATGGATTAACTAAGTAATCAGATTCACCATAAAAAACCATGATAATCTGACCATTTACTCCTAAGGTGTTAAAAACAACGTTACACATCTCAACTCCAACTAGTCATGGATTTGTAACAAGTTCACCCCTATTTTTGGGAACTTATTCTTGGATTCACCAGAAACTCATATAGATTAACCATTTATATGTAAAGTGTTGGTCAGTTATATTGGAACTCACCAAGTAATTAGATTCACCACAAAAATAATGGTATTCTGACCATTTACTCTCATGGTGTTAAAAACAACATTATACTTGGTGACTTCTAACTAGTCATGAATTTGTAACAAGTTTCTCCCTATTATTAGGAACTCATTTTTGAATTCACCAAAAATTAATATTGATTAACCACTTATTTCTAATATATTAACTAGAAACTAATATACTGATGGATTCGCCAAGTAATCAGATTCGCCATAAAAACCATGGTATTTTGATCATTTACTCCCAAGGTGTTAAAAACAACATTACATATCTCAACTTCAACTATTCATGGAATTGTAACAAGTTCACCCCCATTATTGGGAACTTATTCTTGGATTCACCAGAAACTTATATAGATTAACCACTTATACGTAATGTATTAACTAGCTAATCTTGAACTCACCAAGTAATCAGATTCACCACAAAAACCATGGTATTCTAACCATTTACTTCCAAGGTGTTAAAAACAACATTACACATCTCAACTCCAACAACTCATGGATTTGCAACAAGTTCACCCCAATTGTTGGGAACTCATTCTTGGATTCACTAGAACTCATATAGATTAACCACTTATACGTAATAGATTAACCAGTTAATCATGAACTCACCAAGTAATCAAATTCACCAAAAAAATCATGGTATTCTGACCATTTACTCCCAATGTGTTAAAAACTACATTACACATCTCAACTCTAACTACTTATGAATTTGTAACAAGTTCACCCCCATTATTGGAAGTCATTCTTGGATTCACCAGAAACTGATATAGATTAACCACTTATTTCTTATGTAATAACCAGAAACTGATATACTAATGGATTCACCAATTAATCAGACTTACCACAGCTCCATGGACATTAACCATTTACTCCCAAGGTGTTAAAAATAATATCATACATCTCAACTCTAACTAGTCATGGATTTGTAATAAGTTTACCGCCATTATTGGGAACTAATTTTTGGATAAACCAGAAACTGATATAGATTAACCGCTTATTTCTAATGTAGTAACCAGTTAATCATGAACTCACCAAGTAATCAGATTCACCACAAAAATCATGGTATTTTGACCATTTACTCCTAAGGTGTTAAAAACAACATTACACGTCTCAACTCTAACTAGACATGGATTCGTAATAAGTTCACCCTCATTATTGGTAACGCATTCTTATATTCACTAGAAACTCATATAGATTAATCACTTATTTCTAATGTATTAACTAGAAACTGATATACTCATGGATACACTAATTAATGAGTCTCACCACAACTCCATCGATATTAACCCTTTACTCTCAAGGTGTTAAAAATAATATTACACATCTCAACTCCAGCTAGTCATGGATTTGTAATAAGTTCACCCCCATTATTGAGAACTCATTCTTGGATTCACCAGAAATACATATAGATTAACCACTTATACGTAATGTATTAACTAGTTAATCATGAACTCACTGATAATACTATATTTTATACATTTTGTAATCCTCTCACTAGGCTTCTTAAGTTCAATTAGGCTTAATTAAGTTGATTTTGACACATTTTATGATTTTGAGCCGAATTGGACAATTAAATAAATTATTGCATAAATTAACCATAATTATCTCTTTGGCAATGTTTAGTAAACTAGCTATAATTTGAGTTACAAATATCTAATTGATGTGATTTTGGTCTTGTAGGAAAGCTAAGACAATTCCCTACAACTTTCATGTTGAATACTTTTCCATAATCGGACTCCTTGGAGGTGATATTGGGCTTTGAAGTCAGAATAGAGGAGCTAAAATCGGGTCTAAACACTTTGCAGTAATTGGACCATATCTTGAGTTTTAGGAATGATTTTAGACTGAAACCAAAGCCATTTTAAAGCAAATATGCAGGCCTACAACTTTCATGAAGACCACTTCTCTCAAAAATGAACAAATGACTGGACACACGGCTGTGTATTTACTCAATTATTATTTAAAAAAAAAGAAAAAGAAAATACCAAAACGTCATGGATGACGTTTTGCTAAGTTTCCAACGTGCAGCAATTGGAGCTACTGTAGCTCCAAATTGCAATTCAAAATTGCAGGCTACAATAACTCCAATTGCCTATAAATAGGCACATTTCACAATTCGGCATGGCACAATTGAGAAACGAGAATTCGGAGAGCAGGAGACGAGCGAATTCGGGGGAGAGGGAGAGGGGTTTTTGGGTAGTGCCCTGCCTCTCTCTTCAGTCTCCCTCCAATTTCTTTTCTCTCTCTTTTTCTCTTTTTCTTTCTTTTAAATTATGTGTAAATAAGTTTTAGTCTACTTGGGTCAAAGTGTGAAGCTCTTGGTAATAAAATAAGGTTAGATTTATTCCTCTCTTGTGCTTTAATGATTTATATTTTTAAGTAGTTATTATGCGTGTTATATTTTGTTTCTGATAATTTAGAAACTACCCTTGTAAAGAGGAGTTCTTGATTTATTGTAGACAAAATATTGGCACAGTAAATGCTTTAACCCATTTACAAGTGGTGGTAATAATTAAAGGAAATATAATATAATTACGTATATTATTTTATTTCGTATTGTATTTTGTTTCCAATCAATTTAGAAACCCTCCTTGTAAAGTGGAGTTCTTGATTTTTTGTAGACAAGAGATTGACACAATGAATGCTTTAACCCATTTACAAGTGGTGGTGTTAGAAACTCTCCTTGTGAAGTGGAGATCTTGATTTATTGTAGATAAAATATTGGCACAGTGAATGCTTGATCCCATTTATGAGTGATGATATTAATAGATGATTAAAAGAAACATAATATAATTACGTATATTATTTTAATGAACTTTTAACGTTGTATTTTCTGATTGGAACCTTCATGTTGCGAGGATTCTAATTGAGTTATAAAAGGAATTAATCTTACTTTTACTTTATTTACCAAGAATGGATCTTTTTACTCAAGTAATTAATTTTTATCGTAGTCACAAAATATTTACTTCACCTTAATCTTCAACAATTCCCTGTGGATCGACCTTGAACTCACCGAGAAATTTATTACTTGAGACAACCTGCACTTGGGTTTGCAAATGCAATAATTAAAAAGTGTGCATCAAGTTTTTGGCGCCGTTGTGGAGGACTTGTTTTGAAGAATAAATTTTTGGTGTAAATATTTTTGTACATAGTAAAAAGTAAATAATGTGTGAATAGTGTGAATAGTAAAAAAGTAAAAAAAAGTAAAAATTAAAAAAAAAATTATATATTTAAAAAAAGGAAAATTATTAATAAAAAAAAAAAAGAAGGTGGTCACGGGACCACCCAAAAAAAAAAACCAAAAAAAATAATTTAAAAAAAACATAAAAGAAAAATTTTAACAATGGGATTAATTCTCCCTTTTATTTTTGTCTAGTGGGGGAACCTCTCCCTTTTAATTTTTGTACATACTAACTAACTGTGAGAGAATCTCTCCCTTTTATCTTTGCATACTAACTCCGTGGGAGTACCTCTCCTTTTTTTTTGTATATACTAACTCAGTGGGGGTAATTCTCCCTTTTAATTTTTGTAAATATTAACAGTGGGGGGATTCTCTCCCTTTTATTTTTATTTATTTATTTATTTATTTTGTCCTTACTAATTAGTGGAGGAAACTCTCCCTTTTATTTTTTGTACATCCTAACTTCGTGGGGGAAATCTCTCCCTTTTATTTATTTTTATTTTCTTGCATATACTAACAGTGGAGAACCCCCCTTTTACTTTCGTAATTTACTTTTTTTGCACTTTATTATTTTTTGTATTTTATTTTCTGTACTTTATTTTTTTTTGTTATTTATTTTTCTATCATTTATTTTTGTCATTTATTTTTGTTATTTATTTATTTATTTTTGTCATTTATTTTTTTTTTGTTTACTAACTTACTAACTTACTAACTTTCTTACTAACTATCTAACTTTTTACTTTACCCGCTTCTAACATTTTAATTTACCCGCATACTAACTTTTTATTTATTTTTCCTTATTAATTTATTTGGTGGTTGGTTTCTACCACCCCATTTTTAATTTATTTTTTATTTATTTATTTATTTATTTATTGGTGGTTGGTTTATTACCCCACCTTTGTTATTTTTTATTTGGTGGTTGGTTTCTACCACACCATTGTTATTTTTATTTGGTGGTTGGTTTATTACCCCACCTTTATTATTTTTTTATTTGGTGGTTGGTTTATTACCCCACCTTTGTTATTCTTTTTTTTAATTATTTATTTAGTGGTTGGTTATTACCACACATTGTTAATATTTATTTATTACGTATTTATATATATATTTGGTGGTTGGTTTATTACCACGCCTTTGTAAATATTTATTTGGTGGTGGATTTATACCACACCTTTGTATATATTTTTTATTTATTTTATTTTATTTTATTTTTCTATTTCTTCTTCTATTTTGTTATGTGTAATTAATTTGTGTGTTTTTAAGGTGAAAACGTAACTTGATTCAATCGACATGTATTAAGATTGAATTTTAATCAATTTCTTTTCTACTCAATTTGAGTGCCTATTATGGTTCATAATGCTTTTATGAATTGGTCACTCATAAATTGATCTAGTGGGTATATGTGTAACCCGAAATATTTGCATATGACCTAGACCATAAATAATAAAGTGCCATGATTTATAATCATCTAGGAATGGAGATTATAGGTTGTGTGGGAGAACTGTGGCATTTTTCCATGAGAATCCATAGAGTAAAAGTCATGCCTTTAAATGTTTTTAAATTACTGATTCTCCCCATCAATTGAATGATTAGAAATTGATTAGAAGGAAGGTCCCAAAGCTACTCTATTGTCTATGATAGATTATTGAATCAAGTGAAGTCTGATCCCTAGTATTCTAATTTCATGTGTTGTCATTTCAAAATAAAAATACAAAAAAACAAAAAAAAAACTTTATTTTCTCTTTTTCTTCTAATTTCGTGTGTCTTACTGTTTATTTTTCTTTTCTTTTTAAATAGTCAACTTTATTTTGACCTTTTGGTCATTCGTCGATTCTCTCAACAAGTTTTTGTAAACCTAGGTTGATACGGTGGATTTTGTTGCTTCAAGAATTCAAAATGAGCCTAAAATTTTGTAGTTGATTTGTCCATACTTACAATAGGCTCACCTTTTGAAATCTCACCTATCAATGAACATTTTCCTAATGAATTTTTAATTTTCAATTTTATGGTTTGATTTGCCAAAATTATTAATTTTTCTTGTAACAAGCGAAATTATTCTTCGTGGATGGTTTTCGCAAATAAAAAAAATAAAATATTTTTCATTAAAGAATGGCCTGAGTAAGGAGTCATTAGGCGAAATCTTTTTGACTCTTGAGACGCATTCTTGTGAATTTGTGCAGTGTGAATTTGTGGAATCTCTTCAAAGGCAAGTAAGCGCGTTACAGTCTTGGTAATCTGACTCAAAAAGACCCTGTTTGTCAATTTTTAAGAAAATTGGATGGGAAGCCTATCATCGACTAATAGAAGGCGTTTAAGCCGTTACTGGACGTAAAACCAGAGGAAGATGTGAGCCACAATCACAATTACATGTATATACTTTTTTGTATATCTTCTTCTTATGACAGCCTTGATCCAGTAGCAGCTCAGCTAGAAGTGGTCCGAAGGAAATGTTGCGCGAAGCAGTAAGAAAAGGAAGCCAGTTAAGACACTCCATCTGTATAAATAATTTCAATCTTTGGTCATACTTTGTTTATGTTTATATTTGTGTGAGGTTGCTCTTTTCAGTAATTGTAACACCCCAAAATTTCCTATCATATAAATAGTAATTTTGACAACTAACAGAATTTTACTGTTTAGTAATTTCTGGATACTGTAAAATTATTTTGTTTATTCCGTCAGCGTATTTGATCGTTTTGAGTGATTTACTCCGTGTCAGGAAAATAATAATTTTCGGGCTGGGAAAAATTTTTCTGTATTTATTTCTCTTGACTGTTAATTATTTTTAATAATCTGACTTGATTTTTATATATTTTCTAATTTTTGTGATTTTATGTGTGATTTTAAATTTTTTTTCTGTTTGTGGGCCCCACAAGGTGTTTGTGGGCCCAGGTGACCATACGTGGGCCTAGGTGGGTCCCGCAAAGTGAAAAAATTTTCTACGCATAGAAAAATTTGTACTGTTTAAACGGAGACAAGGGATCTTACTAAACCTAAATCCGGAAACAGTTTTAGAAAATTTGTTTTGTACTGTATTTATTTATTGAAAGATAAAAATACAGTAAATATATTCTTACGTGGGATTTTTAGTGGATAAAAATAGAAATTATATTGCTTAAGTCAACATTGGTGATTTGGATATCCACTATTGATTCAATTAACGGTTAAGAAATAAATTTAATAAAGAAACATAAGATAATCATCATTGATTTAATCAATGGTGTGAAAATAAACTTAGTTAGGCAAGTTTCAATATCAACCGTAGATTTAATCAATGGTGTAAAATTAATTATATAAAGTGACCATTTACAACCATTGGATTTAGAGTTGATCAAGGGTGGAGATTTGGTCTTAAAAAGTGACAAAGACCATTTATGACCATTGGATGAAGAATTAATCAAGGGTGGAGATTTGGTCTTAAAAAGTAGCAAAGACTAATTATGACCCTTGGATTAAAAGTAAGAAGAAGTAATCTTGACCCTTTATTTTGGAGACACACCTAATGGCTAGAATTTAAAAGAGAAGGATCCAATGGCTTAGATTAAGTCTTCTAAATTAAAAGTCTACCTAAATCCTAACTATTGAATTAATCAATGGTAGGAATGCTTCAAATAATTGTAAAAAAAAAAAAAGATGACAACTTCATGCATTATGGAAGGGGGACGGTTTTGGAGTGCTTGGACAAGGAGGAGACAATTTTTTTTAGTAGCCTTTTTAGGCTAAAGAAAAAAGATGAAGTCAACAATGATTTGATTAGTAACTAATTAAGCCTAATTTGATTAATCTAATGGCCTAATTAACAAGTTAAGTAAACTAAATTAAATATTAAATTGTTATAATCTAATTCTTAATTAGATATCCTAATTTTAATTTGAGATTATAATATATGAAATAATATGTTAATTAATTAGTTATATAGCTAGAATGTTAGTTAAGATTGGTTAGGAAATTTAACCTAACTAATTACCTAATTAATTAGCATGCAATTAGGTGAAAATTGAGAACAATTAATTCCCTAAAATACTCAAGGAGCCACACGATTTTCATACAGCTTGGGGAGACTTTTACATGGTTCTTAAACCACCAATAACAGCCATCCAAACTAAATTAATGACCATTATTGTTTGTCTTGGTCAATATGACCATTATTGTTTTGTTTGCTTCCTTTGAATTGCATGATGAAGGGGGGAACGGTTGGAGAAGCAAGAAAGAAGAAGAGACATGTTGAGACATGTTAGAGTAGTCTTTTTAGGCTAAAGAAAAAGCTTGAAGACATTAATTAGATGTCTTGACCAATTATTGGTTATTTTCCTAAAGCAAAATTATTTTCTTCTTTCTCTCCATGCAATGCTACGGCTGCCCACTTCAATTCAGCCATTTGATTTCATTTGTATCACATTTTATAACACTTAACTCATTCTCTCTCTTTTCTCTCTTCTCTCTCTTCCAATTTGTCAAGAACACCAAGAACAACACCATTTTCTTTCCTTCCTTGAGCATTCGGTCACCACCCATGGAACCACTTCCAATCTTCCATAATTTTATCTAGTTACATATCTTGAATCCTCTCATCAATTCAAAACACTTTTATGTTGGAGACTTTCTCTAAATCATTCATCTTCATCACTCAACCAAGCCAAGAACACAAAATAACTATTTTCCTTCATTTTCTCACCAAATGGTTCGGCCATGACCACCAAAAGCACCACCCATCACTTTTAATTTCATCCAACCATAGATCTTGAATCTACATGATATTCTAAGCAACTTTCATGTTGGAGACTTTCTCTAAATCATTCATCTTCATGGACTTTCTTCAAGAACAAAGTTATGGGATTTTTGAGGTGAAGTATAAGAAGACTTCATTTCTTCTCTTCTTTTTCATGATCTAAACCATGTTTGATCCATGGTTCCTCTTAATCAAGCTTAGTATACTAATTTCTATGTATTTTGTTTTGAATTTGAGAAGCCCTTGGTGTTGAAGGACTTTGAAAGAGAAGTAAAATCAAGAAGCTTTGAGGATCTTCAAGAGGTAAGAGGGAGATCCATCTCACCAACCAATTATGGTGGTGGGAGATGGTCTTATATTTGATGAATTGTGAATTCATGTAAGAATTCCAATCCATGGTCATGTAATAATTAATTATGTGTTTATGAACTTTGCTTTATTTTCTTGTGCCTTGATTATTTTGTCTATGCTTAATATGCTTTGCATGATTTTATGGCTTTGATAGTATACTTATAATATGCATGATGAGTATATGACATGTTTGTGATATTTATGATGAAATATATATATGTATGTCATGATGTGTGGATGAAAAGAAAATTGATCTTGGTTCCAATGGCCAAGGAAGAGCTACGGTTTTGATGCCCTTGATGAGGGTCAATGTTGAAATTTTTTAAGAACAAAGAAATTAAATTTTGATCCCTAGAACAATGAGAATTTCGGCCAAGACACCTCAAAATAGACTAATTTGGAAATGATTTGGGGAAAAATAGAGAATATAATGGTATTTTGAGAATTTACTCAAGTATAACTTATTTTCAAGTTTTGAAGTACGTTTGGAAATTTTAAGATTTGAAACATTGATTTATATCAATGGAAAAGTAATTTTGTGGATTATATTTGAAAAAAAATTTCTTGAGTAAAGAAACGTGGAAAAAGATTTTCTTGAGTAAGAAAATGTGAAAAATGAAGTACAAAGTCATAATATTTTGAGAAAGGATGAAATGGAATTTTTGAAGGTTAAGAAAAAATTTTCGTGATAGAATTGTGGTGAAAAATGATTTACGTATCTTAAAAATGATTTAGAATATAGTAAAATATTCCTATGCGATTTAAAATATGTTTAAATATTTCTACGTGATTTGAATTATGTTTAAATATTTTACGTGAGTTTAAATATTTGACGTACTGTTGAAAAATCACTATGTGATTTAAAAGTAATAGAATATTTTTATGGTATTGTGAAAATATAACGTAAATGTTTAATTTTGAAAATGAATGAAGTGTTACGATATTTTGAAAATGTAATGTGAAATATTTTAGAATTGTGAAAACATAATGAAAATGTTGCAATCTTGTGAAAATATGGCGAAAGTGTTTTATAACTATGAAAATATGATAACATGATTTTGTGTTGAAAATACAATTATAATTCTTGTTTAACCAAATTGTATGGACACTTTGTATGAGAGAGTGACGTGTTTTGCCTATGATTGTATTTGGTGCATTTTATATGCATTGGAAAGAGATGTCCGTATTTGGATTTGGTGCATTATACATGCATTGAAAAGATTTGGCCCGTTGGGGTTGGACTTGCACTGATATACTCGTGCATTGTACAAATGAAATTAAAAAGAATTGGCCCATTGGGGTTGGACTTGCACTGATAAATTCGTGCATTGTATAAAAGATAGCTAATAGCTATTATGGCCCTTGTGGTTGAAGAAGGAATGAGAATTGATAGTGAGGTCTATGATGGATCTTGGGGCGTCAGAGGGCGGCGGTCGACCGATGGACACGGTAGCGAGTACCCTGTGCCACTTGGCGATGCAGTCCGTTGCAACGCATTGACGATACCCGACAAGAACACGATTCTTTTCAACAACTGGGAGATTGTCTTTGGGCTAAGGCTGACAATTAACCAGAGCATTCTTCTCGAAATTGTGAAAACCTCCATGGAGTCATTTTTGATAAAATGAGTCTTTGTACATATGCATAAATCCGAGCATTTATATCTGTGTGATATATTAATTGGGGAATATTAGTTATTGGTTATGACAATTGTTTTGAGTACTTGGATGATGATTAAACTGATAAATGATTAGATAATGATAGTTGATTAATGCTGATAGCATGATTATGGTATGATCTATCTGTATGATATAGTTATTTGTATTATCTCTGTGCTGCCATGTTGGTATTGGTGTAGGTGATCTCACCTCTTTGTTATATTGTTTTGTTGTGTCCACATCTTTGTTAAAATCAAATAATAGAAGGATCGAGTTGTCTTAGACATAACGGGCGATGGATACTCACGAGATTGGTGATAACAATAAGGAGTGGACATTCAGACTCGAAGGTGTGCGGTGTTGACAAAGGAACAAATGTCGATGCATCAAGATGGACGAGAGAAAAAGGAATAAGTATGTTAAAGTTTCTCGTTAGTGTTGTACCGTGCTATTAAGTAGGACCCGTCATGGCATTTACTACTGTAAAAAAAAAACAAGTCTATTAATTTTATATTTCTCTTTAAATTGTGATATTAATTGGTGTCAATATTGCATAATGAATAGTTGAAATATGATTTTCAATATTACCTAATATTTTCAGTAAATTTACGTTTTCAAGAAAGAAGAAATTTTGAAACCCATCTTTTATAACTCAAACTTTGTGCGAACTTATTTTCAGATTATGAGTCGGGAGTCAGAAGTGTGATGCCCTAGCTAGGGTGTTACATTAGTTGGTATCAGAGCTAGGGTGTTACATTAGTTGTTATCAGAGCACGGTTTGAGTCTTTTGGGGTTTGTGATTAGGTCTTTTTTGCTTGTGTTGTGTTCTCTGTGTTTGTTTTTCGAAAGGAAATAATGTTGTTTATAATGGATATTAGATCCATTGTATTTCGATCCACACGTTTTAAAAAAAAAAGGAGAATGGCTCGGGATAGTTATACTTGTGTGGAAGTGAAACATGTTACTAGTGATGCAGTTGCAGCTATGGGAGCAACGTGAGCAATGTGGAAAGACGACTGCACGAACAAAGGACCGATGTTCAGTGGAAACTGGAAGTTGAAGTTTAGAATCTCACGGAAGAGAATCAGTCTTGGAATATAAGATTTCGTAATTTTGGAACCTGATATTTTTTTAGGATATTGAGAAAGTAATTGATTTCGACGGAAGATGTATTTATAACCATTGAGGAAACCAAAAACAGTAAAGGATGTGAAAGAAGGTACTTAATGAAGGAATGTATGTCAAGAAAACAATTTACGAAAAAGTTGGACACATTTTCAAAGAGTATAATCTCTGATGTGTTCTTTGAAAATAGAGTTTTCTATTAGTAAAAATTTTAGATAGTAAGGGAAGTTGTTACTCTGAATGGAATGGGAGTGTTCTGAGCGGAAGATTTAATCAATGGAGATTGTGTCATTAGAGCTAATCCTATAAACCATATTGAATATTTTCGTGAATAACCTATTCCTTATGACATATGATTGAGTAGATCAATTATATGTTAGAGTTATTCGTTATCCTCTGATTTGTTTACTTCTGTTTCTATTCTTAGCTAATCGAGCTATTCAAGTTGTTGTTATAGATCAAATCTTTGTATCAGTTTGATCTGTTGTTCAAAATTTTGTGTTAGTTTGATCTGTTTCATAAACAGACGTGGTCTTTGAAAATGGATTGGTTATTTTCCAACCATATCCAATGAGATTATTTCAACAGATTGTGAGTAATCCAGAGAAAATTCATTTTTGAAAATTGGATTACATCCAATTCTTTGCTGGATATGTTCGATAACAGGTTCGATTCATTTTGTTATCTTCCATGATGTTTTCTTTCATCTCTTGCAATTGAAGGAATATCTTGCAAGAAAGGATATTTTTATATTTGTATCCGTGTTAATGTACCTGAGTAACGCAGTAGAAGCGTGGTGAATTCTTCCAAAGATTGGAACAATTCTTCTATGGAAAAATTTAAGACGGTAATGGAAAACCGTAGAAATTTTTTTTTTACGGAAGTATCCGATATAGTGCTGTGGAAAGGAGAACTCGGTTAGTGAGACATTTCTTGTTAAAAGCAAAAATCTAGAATATGTAATGATACGAAGATAAGGAAATTTTAAGTAATACATTACATTAGCTAAACATTACATTACATTAGTTGGAAGTTATCGAGAAAAACTATTCTAGGCATGAATGAAGATCGGTTGTTGTTATGTTGATATCGAGATATATGGAAATTCTTTCTTTCTACGGAGTAACATTCAACATCTTCAAGTAATAACCAACAAAATCTCTATGATAGAGTCGAGATATCTATTTGATCAGGAGAAGTTGAACATCAGCAAAGAGATTTTGGGGGATTAGAATAGTATAGCAAGATGTAAGAGAGGAAGCTTCATGAGAATTAGAAAATAAGATGAAAGCACCATATCCGTATTTATTCTGAGGGTGTGAAATCATGTTTCTCAAATTTCGAGGACGAAATTTCTTTTAAGAGGGGGAGAATTGGAACACCCCAAAATTTCCTATCCTATAAACAGTAATTTTGACAGCTAACAGAATTTTACTGTTTAGTAATTTCTGGATACTGTAAAATTATTTTGTTTACTCCATCAGTCAGTATTTGATCATTTTGAGTGATTTACTCGTGTCGGAAAATAATAATTTTTGGGAAGTAGGGAAAATCTTTCTCGTATTTATTTCTCTTGGACTGTTAATTATTTTTAACAATCTGACTTGATTTTTATACATTTTCTAATTTTTGTGATTTTATGTGTGATTTTGAATTTTTTTTCTGTTTGTGGGCCCCACGAGGTGTTTGTGGGCACAGGTGACCATATGTGGGCCTAGGTGAGTCCCGCAAAGTGAAAAAAATTTCTACGCATAAAAAAATTTGTATTGTTTAAACGGAGACAGAGGATCTTACTAAACTTGAATCCGAAAATAGTTTTAGAAAATTTATTTTGTATTGTATTTATTTATCAGAAGATAAAAATACAGTAAATATATTCTTACGTGAGATTTTTAGTAGATAAAAATAGAAATTATATTGCTTAAGTCAACATTAGTGATTTAGATATCCACTATTGATTCAATTAACGGTTAAGAAATAAATTTAATAAAGAAACATAAGATAATCATCATTGATTTAATCAATGGTGTGAAAATAAACTTAGTTAGGCAAGCTTCAATATCAATCATAGATTTAATCAACGGTGTAAAATTAATTATATAAAGTGACCATTTACAACCATTGGATTTAGAGTTGATCAAGGGTGGAGATTTGGTCTTAAAAAGTGACAAAGACCATTTATGACCATTGGATGAAGAATTAATCAAGGGTGGAGATTTGGTCTTAAAAAGTAGCAAAGACTAATTATGACCCTTGGATTAAAAGTAAGAAGAAGTAATCTTGACCCTTTATTTTGGAGACACATCTAATGGCTA
The DNA here is from genome assembly GCA_029884595.1 of Ormosia semicastrata. Classification (NCBI taxonomy): domain Eukaryota; kingdom Viridiplantae; phylum Streptophyta; class Magnoliopsida; order Fabales; family Fabaceae; genus Ormosia; species Ormosia semicastrata. Next base: position 22,027,777 of record JAQQTO010000044.1, read on the forward strand.
GAATTTAAAGGAGAAGGATCCAATGGCTTAGATTAAGTCTTCTAAATTAAAAGTCTACCTAAATCCTAACCATTGAATTAATCAATGGCTAGGAATGCTTCAAATAATTGTATAAAAAAAAGATGACAACTTCATGCATTATGGAAGGGGGGACGGTTTTGGAGTGCTTGGACAAGGAGGAGACAATTTTTTTAGTAGCCTTTTTAGGCTAAAGAAAAGATGAAGTCAACAATGATTTGATTAGTAACTAATTAAGCCTAATTTGATTAATCTAATGGCCTAATTAACAAGTTAAGTAAACTAAATTAAATATTAAATTGTTATAATCTAATTCTTAATTAGATATCCTAATTTTAATTAGAGATTATAAAATGTGAAATAATATGTTAATTAATTAGTTATATAGTTAGAATGTTAGTTAAGATTGGTTAGGAAATTTAACCTAACTAATTACCTAATTAATTAGCATGCAATTAGGTGAAAATTGAGAACAATTAATTCCCTAAAATACTCAAGGAGCCACACGATTTTCATGCAGCTTGGGGAGACTTTTACATGGTTCTTGAACCACCAATAATAGCCATCCAAACTAAATTAATGACCATTATCGTTTGTCATGGTTAATATGACCATTATTGTTTTGTTTGCTTCCTTTGGATTGCACGATGAAGGGGGGAACGGTTGGAGAAGCAAGAAAGAATAAGAGACATGTTGAGACATGTTGGAGTAGTCTTTTTAGGCCAAAGAAAAAGCTTGAAGACATTAATTAGATGTCTTGACCAATTATTGGTCATTTTCCTAAAGCAAAATTATTTTCTTCTTTCTCTCCATGCAATGCTACGGCTGCCCACTTCAATTCAGCCATTTGATTTCATTTGTATCACATTTTATAACACTTAACTCATTCTCTCTCTTCTCTCTCTTCCAATTTGTCAAGAACACCAAGAACAACACCATTTTCTTTCCTTCCTTGAGCATTCGGTCACCACCCATGGAATCACTTCCAATCTTCCATAATTTTATCTAGCTACATATCTTGAATCCTCTCATCAATTCAAAACACTTTCATGTTGGAGACTTTCTCTAAATCATTCATCTTCATCACTCAACCAAGCCAAGAACACAAAACAACCATTTTCCTTCATTTTCTCACCAAATGGTTCTGCCATGACCACCAAAAGCACCACCCATCACTTTTAATTTCATCCAACCATAGATCTTGAATCTACATGATATTCTAAGCAACTTTCATGTTGGAGACTTTCTCTAAATCATTCATATTCATGGACTTTCTTCAAGAACAAAGTTATGGGAATTTTGAGGTGAAGTATAAGAAGACTTCATTTCTTCTCTTCTTTTTCATGATCTAAACCATGTTTGATCCATGGTTCCTCTTAATCAAGCTTAGTATACTAATTTCTATGTATTTTATTTTGAATTTGAGAAGCCCTTGGTGTTGAAGGACTTGGAAAGAGAAGCAAAATCAAGAAGCTTTGAGGATCTTTAAGAGGTAAGAGGGAGATCCATCTCACCAACCAATTATGGTGGTGGGAGATGGTCTTATATTTGATGAATTGTGAATTCATGTGAGAATTCCAATTCATGGTCATGTAATAATTAATTGTGTGTTTATGAACTTTGCTTTATTTTCTTGTGCCTTGATTATTTTGTCTGTGCTTAATATGCTTTGCATGATTTTATGGCTTTGATAGTATACTTATAATATGCATGATGAGTATATGACATGTTTGTGATATTTATGATGAAATATATATATGTATGCCATGATGTGTGGATGAAAAGAAAATTGATCTTGGTTCCAATGGCCAAGGAAGAGCTACGGTTTTGATGCCCTTGATGAGGGTCAATGTTGAAAATTTTCAAGAACAAGGAAATTAAATTTTGATCCCTAGAATAATGAGAATTTCGGCCAAGACACCTCAAAATAGGTGTTTACAAATTAATATGTTTATGGAAGAATAAAATTGGATTAATTTGAGGAGTATGGAAAATGAACTAAAGGTTTGTTTTTTTTTAAGAAAATATGAACACAAATTTTAGAATGAAATTTTATTGATTTATTTTGTGTAGAAACAAGAATGGAATTTATTTAAGTTAAAAGAAAAATATTTCATGGTTCCAATGACCATCTATAAGGTTTTGATAATTTAGAAAAATGTTTTGATGCTATGAAATACAAGAATTTTCAAATAAAGATTTTTGAAAAGGGAATTAAGTGTTATAAATTAAGTGAAGTGGAATTTTCATAAATAAAAGAAAAAGAAGATTGAAAGTATTGAACTTCAAATTAATTTAAAAAGAATCAATTTTTAAAAGTGATTTAGATATATAAAAGAAAATGTTTGTAACTTAAATTTACTCACGAAGAATTTATTTGAGTTTTGAAAAATGTTAGGAAATTTAAAGTTAAGAAATAATAATTAAAACAACTCAATATGATGTTGTAGGACTAGATCAATAAAAAGTGATTTTGAGAAAATATATATTAAGGAAAAGATTTTTGACTAAGAATGAAAAAGGATTTGCAAAGAAAGTGAAAATGAATTTGAACAAATGGGTTTGTTATATGACCAATCGGTACTTTGGTTTTGAAAATAAAACTTTAATGGTTTTGTTTGTGTAAAACCATATCAATTTAAAAGGAAATATGTTTTGATAATTTTTCAAATAGTAATACCTAGATTTTGATGAAACAAAATAATTTTTCAAGTGGAAATATAATTAATTTAATACAAGAAATTTGAAAAGGGAATCAGAGTATTTTACTCACTTGAAAAATTAAGTTTTGTAAACGAAAATGTTTTCAAACTTCAATTTATTTTGAAGTAGGTTAATTTGGAAATGATTTGGGAAAAAATGAAGAATATAATGGTATTTTGAGAATTTACTCAAGTATAACTTATTTTCAAGTTTTGAAGTACGTTTGGAAATTTTAAGATTTGAAACATTGATTTATATCAATGGAAAAGTAATTTTGTGGATTATATTTGAAAAAAATTTCTTGAGTAAAGAAAGCGTGGAAAAAGATTTTCTTGAGTAAGAAAATGTGAAAAATGAAGTACAAAGTCATAATATTTTGAGAAAGGATGAAATGGAATTTTTGAAGGTTAAGAAATATTTTTCGTAATAGAATTGTGGTGAAAAATGATTTACGTATCTTAAAAATGATTTAGAATATAGTAAAATATTCCTATGCGATTTAAAATATGTTTAAATATTTCTATTGATTTGAATTACGTTTAAATATTTTATGTGAGTTTAAATATTTGACGATCTTGTTGAAAAATCACTATGTGATTTAAAAGTAATAGAATATTTTTATGGTATTGTGAAAATATAACAGAAACGTTTCAGAATTTTGAAAACGTAACAGAAGTGTTACGATATTTTGAAAACGTAACAGAAACATTTTGGAATTGTGAAAACATAATGAAAATGTTGCGCAATCTTGTGAAAATACGGTGAAAGTGTTTTATAACTATGAAAACATGATAACATGATTTTGTGTTAAAAATATAGTATAATTACTGTTTAACCAGTGTATGGACACTGTATGAGAGAGTGACGTGTTTTGCCTATGATTGGTATTTGGTGCATTTTATATGCATTGGAAAGAGATGCCCGTATTTGGATTTGGTGCATTATACATGCATTGAAAAGATTTGGCCTGTTGGGGTTGGACTTGCACTGATATACTCGTGCATTGTACAAATGAAATTAAAAAGATTTGGCCCGTTGGGGTTCGACTTGCACTGATAAATTCGTGCATTATATAAAAGATAGCTAATAGCTATTATGGCCCTTATGGTTGAAGAAGGAATGAGAATTGATAGTGAGGTCTATGATGGATCTTGCGAGCGTCAGTAATATCGACCAGTGGAGACGGTGGCGAAAGTACCCGTGTGCCACTTAGCGATGCATCCGTTGCAACGCATTGATGATACCCGACAAGAACACGATTCTTTTCAACGACTGGGAGATTGTCTTTGGGCTAAGGCTGACAATTAACCAGAGCATTCTTCTCGAAATTGTGAAAACCTCCATGGAGTCATTTTTGATAAAATGAGTCTTTGTACATATGCATAAATTCAAGCATTTATATCTGTGTGATATATTAATTGGGGAATATTAGTTATTGGTTATGACAATTGTTCTGAGTACTTGGATGATGATTGAACTGATAAATGATTAGATGATGATAGTTGATTAATGCTGATAGCATGATTATGGTATGATCTATTTGTATGATATAGCTATTTGTGTTATCTCTGTGCTGCCATGTTGGTATTGGTGTAGGTGATCTCACCTCTTTGTTATATTATTTTGTTATGTCTGTACTGTTAAAATCAAATAATAGAAGGATCGAGTTGTCTTAGACATAACGGGCGATGGATACTCTGAGATTGGTGATAACAATAAGGAGTGGACATTCAAGACTCGAAGGTGTGTAGTGTTGACAAAGGAACAGATGTCTGATGCATCAAGATGGACAGAAAAAGGAATAAGTATGTTAAAGTTTCTCGTTAGTGTTGTACCGTGCTATTAAGTAGGACCCGTCATAGGGTTTGCTATTTGTAAAAAAAAATAAGTCTGTTAATTTTATATTTCTCTTTAAATTGTGATATTAATTGGTGTCAATATTGCATAATGAATAGTTAAAATATGATTTTCAATATTACCTAATATTTTCAGTAAATTTACGTTTCAGTAAAGAAGAAATTTTGAAACCCATCTTTTATAACTCAAACTTTATCCGAACTTATTTTCAGATTATGAGTCGGGAGTCAGAAATGTGATGCCCTAGCTAGGGTGTTATATTAGTTGGTATCAGAGCTAGGGTGTTACATTAGTTGTTATCAGAGCACGGTTTGAGTCTTTTGGGGTTTGTGATTAGGTCTATTTTGCTTGTGTTGTGTTCTCTGTGTTTGTTTTCTGAAAGGAAATAATGTTGTTTATAATGGATATTAGATCCATTGTATTTCGATCCACACGCCTTAAAAAAAAAGGGGAAATGGCTTGGGATAGTTATACTTGTGTGGAAGAGAAACATGTTACTAGTGATGCAGTTGCAGCTATGGGAGCAACGTGAGCAATGTGGAAAGACGACTGCACGAACAAAGGACCGCTGTTCAGTGGAAACTGGAAGTTGAAGTTTAGAATCTCACGGAAGAGAATCAGTCTTGGAATATAAGATTTCGTAATTTTGGAACCTGATATTTTTTTAGGATATTGAGAAAGTAATTGATTTCGACGGAAGATGTATTTACAACCATTGAGGAAACCAAAAACAGTAAAGGATGTGAAAGAAGGTACTTAATGAAGGAATGTATGTCAAGAAAATAATTTATGGAAAATTTGGACACATTTTCAAAGAGTATAATCTCTGATGTGTTCTTTGAAAATAGAGTTTTCTATTAGTAAAAATTTTAGATAGTAAGGGAAGTTGTTACTCTGAATGGAATGGGAGTGTTCTGAGCGGAAGATTTAATCAATGGAGATTGTGTCATTAGAGCTAATCCTATAAACCATACTGAATATTTCTGTGAATAACCTATTCCTTATGACATATGATTGAGTAGATCAATTATATGTTAGAGTTATTCGTTATCCTCTGATTTGTTTACTTATGTTTCTATTCTTAGCTAATCGAGCTATTCAAGTTGTTGTTATAGATCAAATCTTTGTATTAATTTGATCTGTTGTTCAAAATTTTGTGTTAGTTTGATCTGTTTCATAAACAAACGTGGTCTTTGAAAATGGATTGGTTATTTTCCAACCATATCCAATGAGATTATTTCAACAGACTGTGAGTAATCCAGAGAAAATTCATTTTTGAAAATCGGATTACATCCAATTCTTTGCTGGATATGTTCGATAACAGGTTCGATTCGTTTTGTTATCTTCCATGATGTTTTCTTTCATCTCCTACAATTGAAGGAATATCTTGCAAGAAAAGATATTTTTATATTTGTATCCGTGTTAATGTACCTGAGTAACGCAGCAGAAGCGTGGTGAATTCTTCCAAAGATTGGAATAATTCTTCTATGGAAAAATTTAAGACGGTAATGGAAAACTGTAGAAAAAAATTTTTTTTTTATGGAAGTATCCGGTATAGTGCTGTGGAAAGGAGAACTCGATTAATGAGACATTTCTTGTTAAAAGCAAAAATCTAGAATATGTAGTGATACGAAGATAAGGAAATTTTAAGTAATACATTACATTAGCTAAACATTACATTACATTAGTTGGAAGTTATCTGAGAAAAACTATTCTAGGCATGAATGAAGATCGGTTGTTGTTATATTGATATCAGAGATATGGAAATTCTTTCTTTTTGGAGTAACATTCAACATCTTCAGTAATAACCAACAAAATCTCTATGATAGGAGTCTGAGATATCTATTTGATCAGGAGAAGTTGAACATTAGCAAAGAGATTTTGTGGGATTAGAATAGTATAGCAAGATGTAAGAGAGGAAGCTTCATGAGAATTGGAAAATAAGGTGAAAGCACCATATCCGTATTTATTCTGAGGGTGTGAATATTTTTACGGTATTGTGAAAATATAACAGAAACGTTTCAGAATTTTGAAAATGTAACAGAAGTGTTACGATATTTTGAAAACATAACAGAAACATTTTGGAATTGTGAAAACATAATGAAAATGTTGTGCAATCTTGTGAAAATACGGCAAAAGTGTTTTATAACTATGAAAATATGATAACATGATTTTGTGTTGAAAATACGAGTATAATTATCTTGTTTAACAAATTGTATGGACACCTTTGTATGAGAGAGTGACGTGTTTTGCCTATGATTGGTATTTGGTGCATTTTATATGCATTGGAAAGAGATGCTCGTATTTGGATTTAGTGCATTATACATGCATTGAAAAGATTTGGCCCGTTGGGGTTGGACTTGCACTGATATACTCGTGCATTGTACAAATGAAATTGAAAAGATTTGGCCCGTTGGGGTTGGACTTGCACTGATAAATTCATGCATTGTATAAAAGATAGCTAATAGCTATTATGGCCCTTATGGTTGAAGAAGGAACGAGAATTGATAGTGAGGTCTATGATGGATCTTGGGGGCGTCGAGGCGCGGCGGTTGACCAGTGGACAGCTGGCGAGTACCCTGTGCCACTTGGCGATGCAGTCCGTTGCAACGCATTGACGATACCCGACAAGAACACGATTCTTTTCAATGACTGGGAGATTGTCTTTGGGCTAAGGCTGACAATTAACCAGAGCATTCTTCTCGAAATTGTGAAAACCTCCATGGAGTCGTTTTTGATAAAATGAGTCTTTGTACATATGCATAAATCCGAGCATTTATATCTGTGTGATATATTAATTGGGGAATATTAGTTATTGGTTATGACAATTGTTTTGAGTACTTGGATGATGATTGAACTGATAAATGATTAGATGATGATAGTTGATTAATGTTGATAGCATGATTATGGTATGATCTATCTGTATGATATAGCTATTTGTGTTATCTCTGTGCTGCTATGTTGGTGTTGGTGTAGGTGATCTCACCTCTTTGTTATATTGTTTTGTTGTGTCTGTACTGTTAAAATCAAATAATAGAAGGATCGAGTTGTCTTAGACATAACGGGCGATGGATACTCTGAGATTGGTGATAACAATAAGGAGTGGACATTCAGGACTCGAAAGTGTGCAGTGTTGACAAAGGAACAAATGTCTGATGCATCAAGATGGACAGAAAAAGGAATAAGTATGTTAAAGTTTCTCGTTAGTGTTTGTAGTGCTATTAAGTAGGACCCGTCATGGGGTTTGCTCTTGTAAAAAAAAAATAAGTCTGTTAATTTTATATTTCTCTTTAAATTGTGATATTAATTAGTGTCAATATTGCATAATGAATAGTTAAAATATGATTTTCAATATTACCTAATATTTTCAGTAAATTTACGTTTTAGTAAAGAAGAAATTTTGAAACCCATCTTTTATAACTCAAACTTTGTGCGAACTTATTTTCAGATTATGAGTCGGGAGTCAGAAATGTGATGCCTTAGCTAGGGTGTTACATTAGTTGGTATCAAAGCTAGGGTGTTACAGTAATTGCGGTAACAGGTACTATCTTCTATCTTTTTCCTTTCTATTTTTTAACATTGAGGACAATGTTGTGATCTAGTTAGGGGAAAGATAGTTGTGTAAAAAAATATAGTAAGTGTGTTTATGTTTGTCGTGTGTAGAGTTGTGTAAAAAAAAACCCAAAAAAAAATTTAGGAAGTGTGTGTATTAATATGTTTGTTGTGTTTATATGTTTGTCAGTAACTACTAAACTAGTTAAGGATGACAGAGTAAGGAGTAAATTTTACTCTTGAGACGCATCTTAGTTGGGGTAGACAATTAGTTTGTGTGGAAGTAGCAATTCAAATTCAGGGAAATTTGCATGATTGAGTAAATTGTCTTTTTTCTTAAAATTCACATACTTGGTTATGGATGTTGAATTGGTGGACTGAGAATGATAGAATTATGCCTTGTGAGATTTTGAGCCTATTGATGAATGGATTGAACATTTGTACCATTCTCTTCTTTCTTGTGTGAATTTCACTCATGGAATTGTTACTCTAAAACTTGCTTTGATTCTTTTTGAGACTATATTTTCATATGCATACATAAAAATGATTGAGATATTTTCTTGAATTAACTACTTTGACCAAATAGCCAACCTTGCATATTTTCCTTTGCTTAACCCCTTTGAGCTTATTTGACTAATCTTTGTTTCGAACTCATTATGTGCCTTAAATGAAAAACCATGTTCTTACCTAACCTTAGGGAATAAGAGACCATTAGCTTTGTCATTCGATGAGTTCTTGAACAAGTGTGGGGGTGTGTGTGCAGAATGGTTAAAAATATATATATATGATGTTCTTCTTCTAAAAAAAATAAAAAAAATAAATAAAAAAATAAAAAAAATGTAAAAAGGAAAAGAGGGTCAACAAGGCAATAAAGGAAAGGAAAAGAATATGTAAAGGGAATTTGTATTAGGTGGAGTTGGGATGAACTTTCATGCTTGTTAATTGAACTCAGCTCTCATGCTATTTTATTCTCTGGTATTTAACTTGTCATATCCATATTACATCCTCCTTTACCTTGACCCCATTACAACCTTGAATAAAGTCTTCATGATTTGTGTGTGCATGTGTTTTGAGTAGTGGAGAAATAGAAGACAAGCAAGCTTATGGTAGTGCAATTTTCATGGGTTGAATTGAGTGAAATACCTACCTTTTAAACACTTGAGGGATTGAGAGTGAATCTTGTGAAGATCTATCATTCTTGATTCATTCTTTTCAACTGAAGTTTCCTTGCTTGTTGGTTTAAGATGCGAAGAAATGTTACCTCATGACTGTTTTGATCCCTTGATTGTCTAGTTGCTTTTCTTGAGTCATTGAATCCTTTAGAGTTTTTAGTTTTTGAGTCTGTGTCATTTTTCTTTGGTTTTTGTCTTTTGTGTTTTGTCCAGGAGTGCAAAAGTTAAGTGTAGGGGAATTTAATAATACTATATTTTATATATTTTGTAATCCTCTCACTAGGCTTCTTAAGGTTCAATTAGGCTTAATTAAGTTAGTTTTGACACATTTTATGATTTTGAGCCGAATTGAACAATTAAATAAATTATTGCATAAATTAACCATAATTATCTCTTTGGTAATGTTTAGTAAACTAGCTATAATTTGAGTTGCAAATATCTGATTGATGTGATTTTGGTCTTGTAGGAAAGTTAAGACAATTCTCTACAACTTTCATGTTGAACACTTTTCCAGAATCGGACTCCTTGGAGGTGATATTGGCTTTAAAGTCAGAATAGAGGAGCTGAAATCGGGTCTAAACACTTTGCAGTAATTGGACCATATCTTGAGTTCTAGGAATGATTTTGGACTGAAACTAAATCCATTTTAAAGCAAATATGCAGGCCTACAACTTTCATGAAGACCACTTCTCTCAAAAATGAACAAATGACTGGACACACGGCTGTGCATTTACTCAATTATTATTTTAAAAAAAAAGAAAAAAAAGAAAAAGAAAATACCAAAACGTCATGGATGACATTTTGCTAAGTTTCCAACGTGCAGCAATTGGAGCTACTGTAGCTCCAAATTGCAATTCAAAATTGCAAGCTACAGTAACTCCAATTGCCTATAAATAGGCACATTTCACAATTCGGCAGGGCACAATTGAGAAACAAGAATTCGGAGAACAGGAGACGAGCGGGTCGGGGAGAGGAGAGGGTTTTGGGCGTGCCTGCCTCTCTCTCGTCTCCCTCCAATTTCTTTTCTCTCTCTTTTTCTCTTTTTATTTCTTTTAAATTATGTGTAAATAAGTTTTAGTCTACTTGGGTCAAAGTGTGAAGCTCTTGATAATAAAATAAGGTTAGATTTATTCCTCTCTTGTGCTTTAATGATTTATATTTTTAAGTAGTTATTGTGCGTGTTATATTTTGTTTCTGATAATTTAGAAACTACCCTTGTAAAGAGGAGTTCTTGATTTATTATAGACAAAATATTGGCACAGTAAATACTTTAACCCATTTACAAGTGGTGGTAATAATTAAAGGAAATATAATATAATTACGTATATTATTTTATTTCGTATTGTATTTTGTTTGCAATCAATTTAGAAACCCTCATTGTAAAGTGGAGTTCTTGATTTGTTGTAGACAAGAGATTGGCACAATGAATGTTTTAACCCATTTACAAGTGATGGTGCTAGAAACTCTCCTTGTATAGTGGAGATCTTGATTTATTGTAGACAAAATATTGACACAGTGAATGCTTGATCCCATTTATGAGTGATGATATTAATAGATGATTAAAGAAAACATAATATAATTACGTATATTATTTTAATGGACTTTTAACGTTGTATTTTCCGATTGGAACCTCCATGTTGCGAGGATTCTAATTGAGTTATAAAAGGAATTAATCTTACTTTTACTTTATTTACCAAGAGTGGATCTTTTTATCCAAGTAATTAATTTTTACCGTTGTCACAAAATATTTACTTCACATTAATATTCAACAATTCCCTGTGGATCGACCTCGGACTCACCGAGAAATTTATTACTTGAGATAACCTGCACTTGGGTTTGCAAATGCGATAATTAAAAAGTGTGCATCACTCACCAAGTAATTAGATTCACCACAAAAACCATGGTATTCTGACTGTTTACTCCCAAGGTATTAAAAACAACATTACACATCTCAACTCCAACTACTCATGGATTTCTAACAAGTTCACCCCCATTATTTGAAACTCATTCTTGGATTCACCAGAAACTGATATAGATTAACCACTAATTTCTAATGTATTAACCAGAAACTAATATACTCATGGATTCACCAATTAATGAGACTCACGATAACTCCCTAGACATTAACCATGCACTCTCAATTTGTTAAAAACAACATTACATATCTCAACTCCAACTACTCATCGATTTGTAATAAGTTCACCTCCATTATTGGAAACTCACTTTTGGATTCACCGGAAACTAATATAAATTAACAATTTATTTCTAATGTATTAACCAGAAACTGATGCACTCATGGATTCACCAAGTAATCAGATTCACCACAAAATCATGGTATTATGACTATTTACTCCCAAGGTGTTAAAAACAACATTTGACATCTCAACTCCAACTAGTCATGGATTTGTAACAAGTTCACCCCTATTTTTGGGAAGTCGTTCTTGGATTTACTAGAAACTCATATAGATTAACCACTTATACGTAATGTATTAATCTGTTATATTGAAACTCACCAAGTAATCAGATTCACCACAAAAATAATGGTATTCTCACCATTTACTCCCATGGTGTTAAAAACAACATTATACTTGTGAGTTCCAACTAGTTATGAATATGTAACAAGTTTCTCCCAATTATTGGGAACTAATTTTTAGATTTACCCAAAACTAATATAGATTAAATACTTATTTCTAGTGTATTAACCAGAAACTGATATACTCATGGATTCACCAAGTAATCAGATTCACCATAAAAACCATGGTATTTTGACCATTTACTCCCAAGGTGTTAAAAATGACATTACACATCTCAACTCCAACTAATTATGGATTTGTAACAAGTTTACCCCCATTATTGGGAACTCATTCTTGGATTCACCACAAACTCTTAAAGATTAACCACTTATAAAAGCACGTAATAAGAACACAAATAAATAATAAAAACATAACAAGACTTGAGAACAAAACTAAATCAAAAAGATTAAAAGATGATGAAAATCCAAGATTTTGAATCGTAAAAATATGAAATTTTGTAGGTTCATCACTCTCCCAAACTTAAGCTTTTGCTTGTCCTCAAGTAAAAAGAAAAAAACAAAAACAAAAAGACTAAACAAATATAAAACTCAAAACACAGACTCAAACATGGCAATACTATGTAGTGCATATCATACATATCCTCAGAAAACTACTTCACAATCTAATTTCAAAGTGTTACATATGAACAATCCAATTGGCATATTGTCTCTCACATGTAACTCTTATGCAAAAATGACTTCCCAAAAACATGAATGAAAGATACAATCTTCTCATAAAGTCCAAGCTCAGATAGGTTTATAAAATTACAAATGCACATCAAACCCACATCCATAGAGTTTTTTTCATCTCTCTCTCCACTAATGTAAACGACACATAACCAATGATCAAAAGTGACTTTACAAAGCTTATAACGTAAGGCCAATGGTATAGGTTAAGAAAGAAAGAGTAAGATAATGAAAACAAAAATTAAGATACATAATCATACAAATTTCACGATTTAAGCCATAAAAAATAGAACAAGTGCAAAACAGAGAATAAGAATCAATATTTTATTCACTATTTTTTTCTTTCTTTTTATTTTTCAACAACCTCCACCACTAAACTTATTTCTTTACGATACTTTGGGTGGACTTTCTCTTCTTTTAAAAAAAAAAAATTTTTGAAATTTTTCAGCTCCACAAAAATTTCATGCACAAAAATAATGAAGAGTTGAATAATAAAATAATACAATATATATACTCAACAAATGTTATGTAAGAGAGGAAAATTTATTATTATTATTATTATTATGGGTACGGGAAAAGAAAATGTGGGTAAAGAAAAGAAATAGAGGCCAAACAATAACAAGGCTACAAAAGGGACCTAAAGATAAACTGTGTTCACAGGTTGGTTTGAAAGGTTCAAACAGTTCAAAGAAGGTCATTGTCATTTCCTTAATCATGCATTGTCTAGGATTTCGTCTCAAGAGAGAATCAAACAACTTCTAGATGCAAATCATCCACACACATGCAATCCCATAAACTTTCTCGAAGCTTGACATGTAATTTAATTCCAAGGTCTATCAAATATAAAGATGGGAAGAATATCTATACACAATTGAAACAATAGAGATAAATGAAACTCATGGATTCTCATGTACTATCCCAATAAAATAGATTAATCCACAATTCAAACAATCATTGGATATTCAATTTAACACACCGACATGCATAGTTAATGACTCAAAATACAATAGGGTGATGGAAACAAAATAAAATAAAAAAGAACAAATAAATAAATGCAGAAATTAAAAGTTCAAAGAAAGAGAAGAAAAATCTTTTTGGTAGCCGATAGCTATATTCATCCCCCTACAAAGGTTCCGAACTCACGGAGGCACCTAAGCCGACTCAAACATTACCTTCAAAACAAAAATAGAAAAATAAAAAATAACAAAATAAAACAAAAATAAAAATAAAAGAGAAAAAGAGAAAAAATTTGGGTTGCCTCCCAAAAAGCACTTATTTAACGTCATTATCTCGACGTTGCCTTTTCTCAATTAATCATGGTGGCTTGAAGCAAGAGAAATAGGATGACATTTTTCTCTTATCATTTCTTTGCCTCTATACTCTGTCACTGCCTTTGGAATCCCCACAAGTGGTTGGAACTTGACTTGAACCAGGTTGTTCTGAATACACCTTAGCATGCGAAATCTCATCAGGCCATGGAGGTCTCGATTTTTTAACATGTTGCAAATTAGATTTCAATGGACCTATCTACAATGAATCAGTGGAAACCGAAAGATCTTTTCTTATTCCAATAATCTTAAAAAAAGGAAGACCTTTCTCCTTTTCATCAACAATCTTGGAAGTGGGAATATCTGCATTGATTGATGAGGAAGGGCTCTTACTAGCCAAATCCTGTAGAGACTTATCTTGAATGCATTTAACAGGGGCATAGAGATCTGATATTGATACAGATTTATCAAAAATATTAATAGTCACCTGATCACCATCCACTCTCAGAATGAGCTCTCCTCTAGGCACATCAATCAACGCTCCTTAAGTGGCCAAGAACGATCTTCTAAGAATCAGAGGAATATCAACATCCACATTCATATCTAGAATCACAAAATCAGCTGAGAAAATAAATTTGTTAACCTTCACTAACAAATCTTCAACTATACCATATAGATGTTTAATTGACTAATCAGCTAATTGAAGAGACATTGTAATTGGCTTCACTTTATCAATCCCAAGCTTACGAAGAATTGACAATGACATTAAATTGATGCTAGCTCCCAAATCACATAGAGCTTTCTCAATAGTCAACTTTTTAATAGTGCACGGAATGGTGAAAGTACCTGGATCTTTCAATTTAAGTGGTAGTTTCCTCTGAATTATAGCACTGCACTCCTTAGTAAGTGCCACAGTTTCATCTTCTTTCAGCTTCCTTTTCTTTGACAACAAGTCCTTCATGAATTTAGCATATGAGGGCATCTGCTCAAGTACTTTAGCAAAAGGGATGTGTATCTGTAATTTCTCGAAAACTTCTAAGAACTTGAAAATTTGGTTTTCTTGAATCTCCTTCCTAAATCTGTGAGGGTATGGAAGTTTAGCATAGAAAGAAGGATCAACTATTTTCTTTAGCTCCAAGTCTTTCTTTTTTCTCTGCACTCTCAATAGTTCCTCCTGAACTTCAACCTCTTTAATCAGAACCTCATTACTTTTACTCTGATTTTCTGCAGAACCATATGCTTCATTCTTGTTTTCTTCTAAAATCTTATCACTTCTCAAAGTAATTGCATGACATTATTCTTTTGGATTCACCATAGTATCACTTGGCAAACTACCTGGAAGTCTTTCTTGAAGCTGCTTTGCCATTTTCCCCATTTGATTCTTAAGACTTCTAATAGTAGCCTCATGATTCTTGAAATTGGTCCTCGATTCCTCCATAAAAGCTGAAGTCTGTTGCACAAAAATAGAGGTCTGCAAAGAAAGTTTCTCTATTGTAATCTCAAGAGGAGACTTCTGTTCGGGCTGAGCATTCAATAGTACAGTTTGATTCTTCCAAGAGAAATTGGGATGATTCCTCCAGCATGGATTGTAAGTACTAGAATAAGGATTACCTTGTGGCCTTGAAGGGTTTCCCATATAGTTCACCTACTCTGGAATATTGACACTTGAATTCCCTGCCTCACATTGACCATTGACATAGTTGCCTCCACAAAAATCGCAAGTAAGACCTTAATGATTAACTGCATTTACTTGTAAATTACAAACTTGCTTAGTAAGGTTAACAAGGTGTTGCATCACAGTCTGATTCTATACAAGTATAATATCAATAATGCCAAGTTCCAACATTCCCTGTTTGACAGTAGCTCTTCCACTAGGAACCTGATACTCATTAGTGGCCATTGTCTCAAATAATTCCTGAGCCTCTTCAGGAGTCTTAGTATTTAAAGACTCACTTGCAGATGCATCCACCATAAGTCTTGTGGAATGATTCAAACCATTGTAAAAGATCTGCACCTGCTGCCAAACTTCGAAAGCATGATGAGGACACTTTCTAAGCAGCTCCTTAAATCTTTCCTATGCTTCATAGAGAGTTTCTCCTTAATTTTAAGTGAAGCAAGCGATCTCACTCCTTATCTTCACAAACATTAAAGGAGGGAAATACCGAGTCAAGAATTTGCTAACCAAGTCATTCCAAGTAGAAATGCTTCCCTAAGGCTAGGCTTGTAACCAGCTCTTGGCTTTATCTCTCAAAGAGAATGGAAAGAGTCGTAACCGTATGGCATCATCACTAGCTCCATTATACTTGATAGCATCACAGAGCTGCAAGAAATTGACAATGTGCAAATTTGGATCTTTTGCTTGACTTCCTCCAAACTGATTCTGCTGCACCAACTGTAGAAGAGTTAGTTTAATCTCAAAATTGTTAGCCTGAATAGCAGGACGCACAATATTGGTAGAAAAATTCTCAGCAGATGGAGTTGCATAGTTAGCCATAGTGCGTCTTCTCTCTATAGTTACAACTACTTCAACCATCTTGTCTTTTGTTTCTTGAGGTTTCTTCCTTTCTCTAGCTACTTTCCTGTTTGCTCTTGTTGTTCTTTTTATCTCTAGATCAAAAAGTAATTCTTCTGACTCTAGAGAACCTTGCATAAATAAACAAGCAAGCAAATTAGAATGAAGTAAAGAAAAGAAATTATAAATTAAAAATAAAAAAAAAAAATGACTAATAAAAAAATAAACAAAGAAAACAAAGAAATAAAAAAGAAACAAATTTAAAGAGAATTAAAATTAAAAATTAAAATAAACAATTAAAAAGAAAATTAAACAAAGAGAAATAAATGCTTAAATTAGTGTCTTTTTAACTACTATTTAATATTAATAACAATAATCCCCGGCAACGGCACCAAAAACTTGTTGTGATATCGACAAGTGCACCAAATCGACAAAAGTAATAAAGAGTGAGTAGAGTATCGTTCACGAGAATTATGTTATCAATTACTAAGTTCACTGAAAATGATACTATTTAAACTAACGAAAAGAGAGTTGATAAAAATAATAAAAAGAAAGAATAAATAAAAATAAAAAAAGCCAAATTTGATTAATTGTTGAGTCAAAAAAACAATGATATGAAAAGGTTAGAGGTCAAATTTCACTTAAACTCTTTAAATGAAAAGTCAAATATTGGTTTAATCAAGTCCTATTCCAATGATTCATGGTCAATTCCCAATTAATTAATATCCAATTCTTTAGTATATTAATCCTCTTACACTGTTTAAAATTAACTAATCTCTTAGTCTAATCCCAAATAGAAAGACATTATCAAGAACGAGGGATTTAAAAAAAAAGACCACATAACCCACAATGCCTATTCCTAGCAATTACAAAAATTATGGTGTTTATCACAAATTCTAGGTTTATGCAAATTTTTCCAAATCATACATAAACCCAAAAGATCATTCCCAAATTGATCAGGTTTAGAAAAATATTAAGAAAAAAGATAAACACAAATCATGAAATAGAAACATAAATTAAACCCATAAAAGAAGTTACATCATCAAAGTTCAAGATCCATCATCACCCTAACGAAAAATGGTTTAGTTACACATGAAAAAAGAAGAACACAAAAAGAAAAATATGACAAACTTCATTGTAGAAAAGTGAAAAGGTTGAAGAAAATTCCTAATCTTCAAGTCTAATTATGCCTACACCATATTAGGGTTTGTGTCTCTTGATAGCAGCTGCATTCTATCCAAGTGTATAAGAGTGTGTAAAAAGTGTGTTGTATTTGGCCAAACTTTCTTATTTAAAAGAAATTCACATTGTAGTTTACGCGTTTAGCGCTTAGGCGCTCAGTTTCCAGCACTCAGGCGCTCAGTTTCCAGTGCTTAGCACTAGTCCACTAATCAGGAATCCATCTGCGCGCAACACGCACTCAAGCGGTGAGCGCTGGGCTTCTAAATGAATTTTCTTATTTTTTCTGCTCTTCAAATGCTCAATCTTTTCTATGTGTAATTACCTAATAAAAATACATAAAAACACCTAATAAGAACACAATTAAAATAATAAAAACACGTAATAAGAACACAATTAAAATAATAAAAATATAATAAGATTTGAGAACAAAACTAAACCAAAAGGATTAAAAGATGATAAAAATCTAAGATTTTTAACCATAAAAATATGAATTTTTGTAGGTTCACCATATATCTAGAAGTTTGTGAAATATATAGGTAACTTTTTATATTGTACATATCTACTACTAATAGAATTATTAAATATTTAACTTCCATTTTTTTTAGGAAAACTTTTTTTAAAAAATTATTTTTATTTAATAAACTAATCAATATATAAAATTATATAATTACCTTATAACCTACTAGTACCTCTTCTGTGCATTAGGGAGCCTTGATGTTCAAAGTAGTGGGGTTTAATCCTTTACACTTCATTTGTCCAATTATTTATCAAAATATCAATAGGGATCTTTGTTGTCATATAAAAGTGGTCTCAACTTAACTGATGGTTGATTTTTACACTCAATGTCGTTGTGTTCACAAGATTAGCTTTGCATAGGAAGCTACCAAAGAGACGTTCTTTGGTAGCTTGCTATATACAAGACGTTCTTTCTGCTTCAAACTGACCTAAAGTGCTTTTCGATGGCTTCAACAATCTAATCAAGATCAATGATTAGGGATGGCCAAGGAAAAGCTTGTGGGTACCTCATAGGCATGGGAATTAGTATTTGGCCTTATGTCCCTTCGTTCATGCTCTTGGGATAGAATTTCCCTCCAATTTGGGTTGGCTACTAAAGAGCTAGCTTGGCTAGTTCATCTTATTGGATTAGTTATATTATTAAAATTGACACTTGGGAATACCTAGTGCTTCTCAAGAGGTTAACCCATTAGTAATGCATAGGAGGTTGGTATAAAATCACTAAGTCGATTGAAAGGCCTAGTACAATAGTTAGTCTCCCATCATCAGCTGTGGCATTGGTGATCAATATGCTAGTTGGCTAATATACGACTGCTAGCTAACTTGTACTTCTGAATGAGACAAGACTAGGGGTTTATAGTTCCACATGAGGCTAACAACGAGGTTAGTGGCATTCTAATACACTATAACAACCGAGACCACAAGGCTTATGGCTATTTGAGGAACTAATTTTGTGGGCAGGGGATTGTGAGTAATAACCGTTTGGCAAAGTAGTGGATTTGGCATTAATGCCTTTGGGTCTCTTTGTTTGCGTTGTAGTCTCTCTTTGTCTTTGTTGATCGCATTCACCACCATTGGCCTAACTATCTTACCTACTCCCTACACTTTGGTCAATATGATGCTCCATGAGAGCTAAACACACTGGCTGAATTGCTCCCTTGGTAGTGGTTTCCAATGTTATGCCTAGCGGCTGTGGGAAGGTAGGGTCTGACCCACTGGTCACTCTTAGGGCTATTTACGCTCTTGTTGGTTGTGATGATTGCACTCTTCCTATGGGTTGCGACTATGGCATTCCCAAGATTGTGGTGTTGGATTAAATGTCTCATATGATGGGCATGTGACTTATCTTATAAGTTTAATAAGTAATTAAATTAAGTTAGTAGGCTAAACTCTTATTGGGTAAAAGGGAAATAGCAGTTTTGTAATTATAGTAACTGCCAACTTGATAAAAGTTAGCAGTATTTAAGAAATAATTTCTACATAAAACTCAAGGTCTTATTCCTGGTTGTAAATGGTTTCTTCTTTCCACATCATCACTAAAGTATAAGAAGAGAGAAAAGAAAGGCAAAGAAATAAAAAGTGATTTTTGAGATCTCTCAAACACTCTTGCAATACAGTTCACACTTTATTCATAGATAAAAGTTAGTGTCTTCATACTTTCTTGTTTGTGTGAATCATGAATTCTAATATCCTTATGTTTTAATGAAAGTTTTCTATATTAAGGTTCTTAGAAAACTACAAATTAACATGTGGTATCAAAGCAAAGAGATAGAATTTATGATTCTTCATTGATAATAATTGATTTTTTCTAATTTGTATGAAAGAATATGGAGTTTTTTATTATGTTTTTTCACTGCATTAATTATTTCATATTTTATTATTAATTTTGATTGAAACAATCAAAACATCACGTATTTGATTGTTTTCATCATGTCTCCATCATGTCATATCAATGAAATTGACAAATTCAAGTTTACTAATCACGATAAAGTATTGTTTGCAATACTGCATTTCGTAAATCAACAATATTAGAGATGTGATCTCACTGTTGGAGACATGACTTCAAGTATTCTCATGCAATATTGTTTTAGCACATCACGTCACTGAGCTTGTAATATTATTTTCTAGAATCAATGACTTTTGATTATTTATAATATTTAATTATTTATAATATTTGATTGTTTTCAGTATTTGGATTGTTTTCATAAATCAATGATTTCAAGCTTCATTTATTTTACAGAATATGCAGTATTTGATTTTTATGCATAATGCTACAAATTTGGGATGATATTATGTGAGATTTGTTAATAACCAAAGTGATCAAATTTTAAAGTTGATTTCATTTCAAATTGTATGAAAGTTGTTTTTTCAATTACCCAAAGAATGGATGTTGTGAATGATATGATGACTATTCATGTATGAGTAAATTAAAGCTTATTGTTATAAGGCATTTATAGATAGCCCAAAGGTCGATTATCAACCCTTATAAAAAATGGACATGATTGTTGGTAGTGTAAGTACACTATTAGTTTTATTTATATATCCAAAGATAATAAACATTTTTAGTTAGTGCATATATCATTGTCAAATAATGTTAAATTTATTAGTATCATTATGTTTGTTGTTATATGTTGATGTATCACCTAAAGGAGAACATTGATATACATTGAATGCTTTAGTGATTTGTTATTTGAATCTGTATAGTATGTTAATTTATGACTCAAAATATTAATGTTAGACATGTGATCATTGCAATATTTGTCCCTATTTCTTTAAATTCGCTTGCTTCATCTGTTCTAGTCTTTAATGGGTTGAACTTCCTGTATTGGAGTGAACAAGTGCAATTTCACATCGGTGTAATGGATCTTGATTTGGAATTCCAAGTTGGGAAACTTGCTACTATTACTACTGCTAGTAGCAATGAAGA
Organism: Ormosia semicastrata; assembly: GCA_029884595.1. Classification (NCBI taxonomy): domain Eukaryota; kingdom Viridiplantae; phylum Streptophyta; class Magnoliopsida; order Fabales; family Fabaceae; genus Ormosia; species Ormosia semicastrata. The sequence continues at coordinate 22,048,742 of JAQQTO010000044.1, forward strand.
GAATACCCATTATAAGGGTTGGGAAAGGTCAAACAAATTGAGCTTGATGTTTATGTGAATGTGCATAGCAAGCAACATCAAGTTGGATCTTCCCAAAACTGAAAGTGCTAAAGAATTCATGAGTTTTATGGAAGAGCACTCCAAACTACTAACAAGTCTCTTACTGGGACATTAATGGATACTTTAACCACTATGAAATTTGATGGTTCTTATACTATGTATGAGCACGTCATTGAAATGACAAACATTGCAACAAGACTTAAGTCATTGGGAATGGAAGTGGAAGAGAATTTCTTTGTGCAGTTCATTTTGAACTCATTATTGCTTGAATATGGTCTATTCCAAATGAACTATAATACCATGAAAGATAAGTGGAATGTGCGTGAATTGCATAGTATGTTAGTTCAGGAGGAAACCAAACTGAAGAATAAAGGAAATCACTTTATCCATTATGTGGACCATCAAGGAGCTGGAAAGAAAGCTTAAAAGAAACATGGAAAGGGAAAAGGACCATTAAAGATTGATGAGTCATCTGTCAAAATCCAGAAGAAAGAGTCAAATAATAATATATGTCATTTCTATGAGAAATATGTACACTTCAAAAAAGATTGCTCAAGGCATAAGGCTAGGATCGAAAAGAAAGGTAAGCTTATTGTTTATATATATATATATATATATATATATAGATAGATAGATAGATAGATAGATAGATATAGAATCAAATTTAACTGAAGTTCCCTATAATACTTGGTAGATTGATCCTAAATGTACAACTCATGTTTCTAATACGATGTAAAGATTCCTTACAATCCAAACCATAAGCCCAAATGAGAAGTTTGTCTTCGTGGGGAATAGAGTAAAAGTTTCAATAGAAGGTGTCGGGACTTACCGCTTAATCATAGACACTGGATATCATTTAGATTTATTTGAAACTCTTTATATACTTAGTATTTCTAGGAATTTAGTTTCTTTGTCTAAACTTGATGTTGCTGGATACTCTTTTAGGTTTGGTAATGGATATTTTAGTTTGTATAAGCATACCTATATGATTGGTTCTGGCATACTTTGTGATGATTTATATAAATTGAATCTTGATAATTTATATGTTGAAACTCTTATGACCTTGCATCATAATTTGGCATTAAACATAATTTAGTGAATGAATATTTTGCTTACTTGTGGCATAAATGTTTGGGTCACATTTCCAAAGAAAGAATGGAAAATATTAGTAAAGAATGACATCTTTCCAGATTTGGATTTCACTGACCTTAATATTTATGTAGATTGCATTAAGAGAAAACAAACAAAATGCACAAAGAAAGGTGCCACGAGAAGCACTTAGCTTTTTGAAATTGTACACACTAATATATGTGGATCATTTGATGTCAATTCTTTGGGTAAAAAAAAGTAATTTATCACTTTTGTTGATGATTATTCATGTTATGGATATGTCTATTTACTGCATGAGAAATCTCAAGCAGGGAATGCCTTGAAAATTTATGTAAATGAAGTTGAAAGGAAATTGGACAGAAAAGTGAAAATTATAAGGTTAGATAGAGGTGGTGAGTATTATGGAAGATTTGATGAAATTGAACAACACCAGGTCCATTTGCTAAGTTCTTAGAAAAGCGTGGCATATGTGGTCAATACACAATGCCAAGTGCACCACAACAAAATGGTATATCAGAAAGGCATAACCGAACCTTAAAGGATATGGTCAAGAGCATGTTAAGTAACACGTCTTTACCCTTATCATTGTGGATGTATATTTTAAAAATTGTCATGTATTTGTTAAACAAAGTTCCTAGTAAGGCAGTTCCAAAGACACCTTTTGAACTGTGGACAAGTAGGAAACTCAATTTAAGGCACCTGTATATTTGGGGTTGCCAAGAAGAAATAAGAATATATAATTCATATGAAAAGAAACTGGATGCAAGAATAATTAGTGATCATTTCATTGGATATCCAAAAAAGTCTAAAGGGTATAGATTTTACTATCCTAGCTATAGTACAAGAACTGTTGAAACTAAAAATGTCCGGTTCATTGAGAATGGTGAGACCAGTAAGAGTAAAGCTTCATGAAATGTGGAGATTAAGGAAGATAGAGTATAAGTTCCTTTGACTTATGCTCCTACTTATGAAATTATTGTTCCTCATGTTGTTGAACCGCATAACAATTAAGAAGAACAACAAATTAATGATCCCGAGGTTAACAATGAACCTATAGTAGAACAACCATAAGAAATAGTATCAAGAAGATCTCAAAGAGAAAGGAGATATGCTATTCTGAATTATTATGTTGTGTATCTACAAGAGTCAAAAAATGACTTGGGAATTAATGACAATGATCCACTTTCATTTTGACAAGCCATTAATAGTGATAATGCTGATAAATAGTTAGATGCCATGAAAGATGAGCTTAAATCAATGGAACATAATGATGTATGGGACATTGTGGAATTACCTGAAGGGTGCAAGAGAGTTTGGTTTAAATGAGTTTTTAAGACTTAGTGTAACTTTCATGACAACCTTGAATGCTACAAGGCTCATCTTGTTGCCAAAGGTTTTACTCAAAAAGATGACATTGACTATAAGGAAACATTCTCACTAGTTTCTAAGAAAGATTCTTTCAAAATTATCATGACATTAGTAGCTCATTATGATCTAGAGCTGCATCAAATAAATGTGAAAACTGCCATTTTAAATAGGGATTTAGATGAAGATGTTTATATAGATCAACCAATGGGGTTTTCAATTGAGGGGAAAGAACACACAATGTGTAAACTTAAGAAATCAATATACAAACTTAAGCAAGCTTCCTAGCAGTGGTATCTCAAGTTCAATGATACTATTGTATCCTTCAGATTTAAGGAAAACACTATTGATTAGTGTATATATTTGAAGGTCAGTGAGAGTAAGTTAATCTTTCTGATTCTATACATTGATAACATCTTGCTTGTAACTACTGATTTTGGTATATTAAGTGGGACTAAGAATTTTCTCTCTAATAACTTTGAAATGAAAAATAAGAGATAAACAAGCTATGTGATTGGAATAAAAATATTCTGTGACAAATCACAAGGATTATTAGACTTATCTCAGAAATGAATTATCAAAAGCTTGCTTATAGAAGATCCAATCTTCTTGAGGTGGTTGGATATTTTGATTCAACTTTTTCCGATTGTGTAGATACAAGAAAGTCCACATTTGGCTATTTGTATCTTTTAGCTGGAGGAGTGATATCATGGAAGAGTGTGAAGCAATCAATCATTGCTGCATCTACCATGGATTTTGAATTTATGGCATGCTTTGAGCCCATGGTTTAGGCTAAATGGTTGCAAAACTTTATTTCAGGACTTAGAATAGTCAACAATATTGCTAGGTCGCTAAAAATTTATTGTGATAATTCACAATTGTATTCTTTTCTAAAAACAACAAGTATTCTAAAGATGCAAAACATATGAAATTGAAATACTTTGCCGTTAAAGAAGAAGTTTAGAAACATAGAGTGTCAACAGATCACATTAGCATAGACTTTATGATTGCTGACCCTTTGATAAAAGGGTTACCACCAAAACATTTTAGTAAACATGTTGAAAGTATGGGCATTGTTGCCAAGTAGGCATTATTGTATATTATGTTTATGTTTTATGTACTTTGACACTCTGAGCTCATGAATGAATATGCTTCTGTCTTATTTGTTTTCCAAGTTTGTATACATGATTAAATAAGAGTAATGATAACAAGTTCTATATTTAATAAAGACATTATTGTTGGACCAATTAGGTACTTCCCATTTATAGGTCATGTCAAGGAGAAGACTAACTCTATAATACACGGAAGAGACTATGTTGATTAAATGATATCTAACTCGTTTGGTATTCCTTTCTATTTTTATATTTTATGGCTAAGTAATTTAGAAAATTTTATTTATGTTAGTTTTCATTCTTGGTCATGATGAATGATGTATCCAAAGTAAAGAAGAGTTTGGCTTTATATATGAATTCATATTATGTTTGACAGACTTATCAAACTATAAAGAAGGTAATGTCACATGAGCCAAGTAGAAGAATGTTGGATTAAATGTTTCATGTGATGGGTATGTGACTTATCTTATTAATTTAACAAGTAATTAAATTAAGTTAATAGACTAAACTCTTATTGGGTAAAAAAGAAAGAACAATTTTACAATTATAGTAACTGTCAATTCGATGGAAGTTAGCAGTATTTAAGAAACGGTTTCTATGTAAAACTCAAGGTCCTATTCCTGGCTGTAAAGGGCTTCTTCTTCCTTCACTGTCACTAAAGTAAAAGAAGAGAGAAAAGAAAGGCAAAAAAAAAAAAAAATAGAAAGTGAATTTTAGGATATCTCTAATACTCTTGAAATACAGTTCGCTCTTTATTCATGAATAAATGTTAATGTCTTCATATTTTTTTATTTGTGAAAATCATGAAATTTAATATCCTTATGTTTTAATGAAAGGTTTCTATATCGAGATTCTTAGAAAACTACAAATTAACATGTGGTTGCATAGCCATTGCATGTTAGATCTCTCTAGTTGCTCCCTAAGCATCAGGAGTATGAGTTGAATATGGCTCTTGCACAACTATGTTACTTAGTTAGAACGCAAATGCAATTGTTCAAATAGCTATATCAACTATTGAACCTTCGTACTTCGTAGATTCTAGGAAATTGTAATAATGGATTTCACCATACATGCCAAAATGATATTAGTGTATTAAAATGGTTTCAGCATAGGCAGTGGCAACTGAATTTTGCACTCAACACCATCACAAGATTAGCTACATGTTAGGAACCTACCGAAGAGGGAAACCTATTTTAAAGATGTGCTGTTAAGTAGACTGGTATTTTCATTCAAAATACGGTTTTGGTACATAGACTCAAACAAAACAAACACAAAAAGTACACTAATTGCAGAAGCGAGTAAAGACTAAAATAAGGTAAATGACATGAAATAAATGAAGGTTGTAAATAACAAGCATTATAAAAATAAACATAATGAAGGCTTAAAGAATAGGTGTTGTCTTCAAAGCACCAAAATCTTTGAGACGCATGGATGCACCACAAATGAAAACCTATTAATTTAGTAATTTTAAAAACGAATGGCAGGGATTGAAAACCAGAAACCTATTGAATAGGTAATCTTGAACTTTTTAAAATTACAAACTTAGGCCCTTTAGAAAATTACTAAAATTGCCTTGAACTTTTTAAAATTACAAACTTAGGCCCTTTAGAAAATTACTAAAATTGCCCTATTAAAAAAAAAATTGTTTACTTTCTTTCTTCTTCCATCACCATCACCATGACTTCATCCACAACCACGGTAACAACAACAACAACTTTCTCTTTATTCCTTCAACTCCTCCTCCTCCACCCCAACTCAATCACCAAGCTCCTCCTCGATGACACCGTTTTCAGACCCAGAGCTTTCTTCACCTTACTCGCCACTGTCAAAGTCAACAACATGTGCAATGATACCGACACTGCCGCCACCGCTGCCAAAGACCAATCCTGATCACCTATCTTTGACTACGATATGGATGTTAATGGCTTCGGCCCTGAACTCCATAAAGCCCCAACAAGGACCTCTTAGGATGTTTCTTGGAGCTCCAATTCTAATAAATTCACACCAAGATCGCTGATCGGGGTACAAATTCAAAAGCTCAACTTTTTGAATTTGGATGAAGCAGATGCAAAAGCTCAAAACTTTGGGCATAGCTTGTTGTTTTGATGATGGTGGGTTTGATCTTTTGGTGATGTTCAAATTCAAAGGACTTCACTCAAAACCAAACCTAATTTTGTAGTTTGGTTTGTGTTTTAAAGTCACAGTCATAACTAATTTTAGGCAGTTGCTTTTAAAGTATAGTACCCTATAGAAGAAAACTTTTCCTTTTCGTACACCCTTTGATATGGAGGATGCAAATGGGTTTTAGGAAATTGTAGTTCCAAATGCATCGTTGAGGAAATCTAAGTCAAGGCTGAATAGTATGAAGCTGGTAGCATTAGAAAGTTTATCTTGTTTTGATTGGTTTGTAAATATATTGAATCTGTTGTTTGTATATTGAAATGGTATATTAGAGAGGGATTTGAGCTACTTTCACATATCTAGAAATCTTAACAAGTCATATCTTCAATAGAAACGACAATAATAAAATATAGGAATAGGAGTTATCTCTGTTGATGAAAATGCAAGAATAAGAGGATGGGATTTTTGGCTGGTTTGAGTTGTGGAGAGAAAAGAAAGGTTATGGGGTTTGGGTGTGAGATGAAGAGCAACTATAGTTTCCGTCCACTTTCCGGTGGGTCGTGGGTACTAATGGTATCTGAACTCTGATAAGACTATCTTGCAATAATAAAACAAGAACTAGTTATAATAATACATGATTAAAAATAAAAATACGATACAAATTATAAGTTCAGATATAATAACAAAAAAGTCTATATTGACCTGTTATTGTAAGTCAGTTTTAGAATGCATCCATGCATTCATACTAAATTAGGTTCTTTGCACCCAAACTAAATTAGGGGCATGAAGCCTTTGCCTAAAGAACAACGGCAAAATGACAATAGTAGTGTTTTGGATATTCTAGGCAATGTTGATGATTTCCTTGAGTGCAATACGTGTCCTTTTACAATGTTCATTTAAGGAAGAAATCCTATCCTAAGCCACGTTCCATGTTGAGGTAGGATTTCCGAGTGGTGCCTTCATATTACACTTAGAGCTCGTTTGGTGGTCAGGATAAGATAAGAACGGATAAGATAAGAGAGTAGGATAGGATATGAATAGGATAAGCTGTTATCTTATCTGATATTTGATGTCCACCAGATAACCAACAGGATAGCATTATGTTATCCTGTCTTGTATTTGATGTAAACCAGATATTATCAGGATATGATATAAATTATATGCAAATGACAAATGTACCCTTATATCAGCATTACATGTTTTTTTTTAAAAAATTAACTTTTTTTTTTTACATTTTGTACATTCAAATTATAAAAAATTATGTTAAAAAATGCACAAAATAGATAGAATAAAAACAAAAGCAAGAAACAGAGAGGTAAAAGAGACAGGGCTATCTGTGTGTGACTAAAGACTTGGAGGGAGGCATGGTGCTTGGGTTGCTACGGCTGCTGCGTGAAGAGGTGGCTGATTCGCGGTGAAGGAGCAATCTCAGGTGGCATGAATGGCGCATGGATAACGATGGTGGCCTCGGATCTGCGACGTGGAGGCGCGACCTGACGACGGCTCGCGGTGTTGGTGCGCGACGTGGACGGATCTGCCACAGTGGCAGCGGGAACAACAGTGGCGGTCGGTGATTCCGGGCTTAGTGGCTGAGATGTAGAGGTTTGTTTGGGTGGAGGTTGAACGTTGGTTATGAAGGTGAGGGTTGGACCGTGGTGGTCTCGGTTGGGACGGTGGATGGGTGGTGTTTGTGATGGTTCAGATGAGCTTTCACATAGAAGATGGTTAAAGGGTGAAGGATGAAGGTGATGAAGGTTGGTTAATGGGTGTGGGTTAATAGAGGGCTGGAGTGGAAAAGAAAAATAATATCTTATCCTACTTGCTTCTAACTCAGCCTCACCTTTAGGATAAAATTTTAACTAGTGAATAGGATAGAATAAGTTGACAAGATTATCATATCTTATCCTATTGGTTCACCAAACTATAGATTAAAATAAGATATGATAGCTTATCCTATCTTACTTCTCCTATCTGACCACCAAACGGGCCCTTAGTGCTTCATGGCTCATTCCATTTTGTTTTTTTGAATGGTGTACTCATTCCATTTTGTCAGCCACTTCTCCCACTCGAGGCAACTGGGCCCATTTGCAATATCAGTAGGTTTGATTTAGTCAATGTTCAATAGCCTCTATATAATAGCTTCGGCCCGCGTTTTTCATGGGCTGCTCATGTTCATATTCATTTGTTGGACTTCAATCATTCTCTCTGGTGTTATTCGGCGTAGCCTAACTGGTACCAAATTGTGCCCCAACAGCCTATTACCTTAAAAATATAATATAAATATAAATACAAGATTATCGCTTATGAGGCAGCATGGTTGGCCATAAGCAGAAAGCTTCCCCCTTCATGGATGTCAAATCCTCCTCGCCCTCCATCACTAGTTCAGGAGATCAGCATGGATTCCTTATAGATGGCTTAGAGGATCTCGTGACTGTCTGACTGCTCTCAGCCAAACAGGCTTGCTTGGTTTGAAATGTTATTGTTGTTGGCATGCTTAGCTGTTTGGGGCTTGGGCTTCTGCCCATTTTCGTTGTTTTTAGTTTTCATTTGTTGATAAAAATAAATAAATAAAAATGATAGGTATAATTAAATAATTAAATATAAATAAATTATTTACCACTTGTCCTGGCTTCTTGTCGTAAAGTTGGAGATTTCTCTTCCATTTTTCTGTTGGTCAAACAGTGCTAGAATTTTCTTCGTTGAATTGAATTTTATTTTTTTAAAAGGGAAATCAGTATGTCTTCTTAGTGGCGGCTTCAACTTTGGTTGGCTTGATATTTATTAACTTTTTCCCGTATACCTTATTGTATAATTGAATGATGTTTGGTGTGTTTCTGAACTTCAATTTGCTGACGTGACACATCTTCAAGACCAACTTAACATTTATTTATATTTTAATATTAATTTACAAAGAGTGAGCTATTACCTCGATTTCTAGAGACAAAAATACAAATTTAAAATTTAAAAAATAACTTTTATAAAAAAATTATATAATTTTCATAATCTTCTCGTTAAATGAGAATTAATTTTATAAATAGTTTAAATAAGTCAAATTTATAAAAATAATCTCAAAAAAGAATAAAAAAGTGTAAATTTATGACACAGCCGGGAAACCTACCACTTTAGACATCCAAGACAAAAAAAATTTAGTGTGATCATAGACTCTTAGACAAATGCTTATATATATAGAGAGAGGGAGACATTATTTATATAAGCTATATGGATTAAATAAATTAACAAGTTATATATTGTTATTTTTAATATAAAATAATTATGTGACATAATATATATAGTTATTCAAATATAAATTAATTTAATATACACAATTATATAAACAAAATCTACACAAATATTTCATGTGAAGTTCACGTATGCAAGTGGAGGTAGGTGTGAGGTGGGTTTGGTGAGTGTATAACGTGTGGGGTTAGGTTTGAAATTTTCATTTTAACCTAAAGTGCCTCGATCTATTCATTAATGATTGGGTTAAATTGAATTCATAGATTTAACATACATAAAAAATAAAAATAAATTCATTTGCGAAAATAGAATTAGAAAAACAAGTTTGAAATGAAATAATTATAACAAATCTCAAATGAATTAATCATATGTCTATAAATGAAATCAACATAATAAGTCTAAATTGAAATAAACATAATAAGTGAAACTCATAACAGTAACACCTCCTCTCCTCTAATAGTCTAAATATCAAACCTGACATATCTAGCAGATAAAGAAAACGTGAAACTATAGTAATTAAACTCTTATTGGTTGACTAAACAAATTGAACAGATTTTATATAGAACTTTGCCTTATTCAATTTTCTCAATTTCATCTATTTGTTCACATATTAATGAGTTTTTGAAGGGTCCTTAACCCGTTTTGAGTACAAATAAATGCTCAATAGTGATGGATTGCACAAGGTTAAAAAAATAAAAATAAGAAACTCATCCTCCAATACAAATTATGCAGATTACGATGAAATGATAGAAATAGAAATTGCTAACATATCTTTAGCAACACATGAAAGAACATAATCATTCTTATGTCACGACTTTTTTTCCTTCATTTATGTATTATATACCTTCCGTCAAAACTACATGGTAGAAATTATCAGTTTATGTGAATTAAAAAGGATGGTAGAAATTACCCGTTTATATGAATTAAAAAGGATGAAGGGAGGGAAAGGAAAGAACAAAATATATTTTAAGAATCATTTGATTGAACTTCAACAATTTATTTAAAACTTAACATTGACTTATCTTCCTGCGACTTTTCCACGGATACTCTTTCTCCCAATTAAGTATTGCTACAAGATTTGCACTTATTCAAGTAACACTTTGAATGAAGAAAGTATAATTTAAATAAAAAATATTTGTGTAAATTTTATTTTATAAATTATTTACATTAAACTAATTAATATTTAAATAATATAAATTCTTGTATGAAATAATTATTTTATATTAAAAATAATAATATAATACTTATTAATTAGTATAGTGTAAACAAGATATATTCAAATAAATAATGTTTAATATCGTTATTCGTATAATTTTTATACGTTTAATTTTTTATAACTTATTCATAAATATATTTTGTATTCTACAAAAATATTATAATTATATATAAATTAATTTAATATTTTTTATATTAATATATAATATAAATATGATATACATATATAAATTATACATGAAAATTTTTTTCTAATTAAACAACGATGTATGATTGAAAGAATATTCCAATAGTAGTACTAAAATGTGACGTCAGGCGATAGAGAATAGAGAATATAAATATATATAATATACACACACATGTCGAATCAATTTATTAGTAGAGGAACGCACAAAGAAAAGATAACACAGGGACAGGAAGAGTGACCAAATGGAACAGGCCAAAGGAAGAGTCTGTGTAACTGGAGGTACAGGATATCTTGGTTCATGGTTCATCAAGAGACTCCTTGAGGATGGATACACTGTTAATACCACTATTAGATCTGATCCAGGTAAATAAGCCTTTTTTCTATAATTTTTTTACAAAAAATCATATCTCTATGACTATACCAATATGAAATAATAAGCTTATACTTTTGCTCTATTTTGACAATAGCAGGTTGCAAGAGAGATGTTAGCTTCCTCACAAATTTACCTGGTGCAGCCCAAAAGCTACAAATCTTCAATGCTGATCTCAGCGACCCTGAAAGTTTCAGTGCAGCAATTGAAGGGTGCGTTGGGATATTCCATACTGCTTCTCCAATTGATTTTGCAGTAAGCGAACCAGAGGAAATAGTGACCAAAAGAACCATTGATGGAGCATTGGGCATTTTAAAAGCATGCCTAAATTCAAAGACAGTGAAGAGAGTTGTTTACACTTCTAGTGGCTCTGCTGTTTGCTGGAACGGCACAGATGAAGAAGTATTAGATGAGAGTACTTGGAGTGATGTAGATTTGCTTAGACGTTTGAAACCATATGGTTGGTCATATGCAGTTTCCAAGACTTTGGCAGAGAAGGCAGTGCTTGAATTTGGAGAACAGCATGGGTTGGATGTTGTGACTCTAATACTTCCTTTTGTTGTTGGACGCTTCATTTGTCCTAAGCTTCCTGACTCAGTTGATAAAGCACTGGTTTTGGTATTAGGTAAGTGCTGCAGCTTATTCTACCCCGTTTCTTACAGTTTTCTGTTCATAAATTGAGTTTGATTTGAACCATTTGATGCCTTGACGGTCAATTTCGTCACCAGTTATATTTTATAATTGTGAGATCTTGTCATTTTGCTAGTCCTTATAAATATCATCACGGACATTGGTTTTCAACGTTTCAACCATATTTTAAAGATAGAAACCTCCTAAAAAATGCATCTGTTGAACTGAAATATTTTGCTCACTAGATCAATGATTGAGTAATAGCAGTAATAGCAGCTTTGCTCTTAAAAGTCAACTTAAATAGTGGAAGTAAAACATTTCATGTCTTGTCATAAATGTGGACTAAAAATACCAACAAATTCAGATTTATAAAACATTTTATATGTCTTGTCGTTATTTGGACTCCACTTAATGCGGACTTCATACCAAATACCAACAAATTCAGATTTTTCAATACTTCAGTCTTCAATGTCCGCGTAAGGTTAGTAAATAAAATTGATGCTGCAGGCAACAAGGATCAAATTGGTGTCACTCGTTTCCATATGGCGCATGTGGAAGATGTGGCTAGAGCACATATATTCCTGCTTGAGCATCCTAATCCAAAAGGGAGATATAATTGCTCACCTTTCATTGTACCTATTGAAGAGATGTCTGAACTTCTTTCAGCCAAATACCCAGAATTTCAAATACCTACAATAGAGTGAGTTCTACTGTCTTTTTCCATGTTAAATGCTTTATTAAATATATATGATCTCACTTTTATCTCATTGTACCTAATATTTAATTTGTTTTCTTCTTCTAGTGAGCTGAAGGAAATTAAAGGTGTCAAGCAACCAAATTTAACCTCGAAGAAACTCGTGGATGCTGGATTCGAGTTCAAGTATAGCCTCGAGGATATGTTTCAAGATGCAATTCAATGCTGCAGGGAAAAGGGTTATTTTTAATCGATTTTAGCCATGAAGTTAATAAAGTGATAAATTTCCTGAAAAAAGGTTTGATAGTTTGAACTATTTCATATCGCTAGCCATGATGGCTCATGACATGTAGACCAATGTACGCATGAATTTATTTGCAATATGTAAAATACTTATCTATGCTTGCAAAATAAATCAACCAAAGAAATAATCTATTTCATCTTTCTGAATATTATTCGTATAACATTCATGTTACTTATGAACATCACAATAAAGTTAATTTTTCAAATGCAACTAAAATGTAGAAATATATATGCCTCCCTGACATAAAATAAGAAGTGATCAATTTAAGGAAATGACAATTTTTATTGAATTTATTTGAATAATTTTTTGCCAAATTAATATATAATACCTTTTACAATACCTTACTTGTCGGTGGTCGTTCCTTGGTTAGATTATCTATAACTAATATGCCTCACTTAGGCTTGATTCATTTTGGTATTCGAAACACAAAATATGGTGTTGATGTGGAAAAAGTTAAGTAGCTTTGCTGATTGGGTAAAGCTTCCATACTTTCATCATTGTTCTAAGAAGATGAGTTTCACTTAAAGAAATTCATGAAGGGTGAAATTATGCCCTTCCGTGTAGATTCTTAAGACATTAAAAAAAATTCCCTTAAACAAAATAGTAAAAAATGCGCTCATAGAGGAAATGAACTTGAAATTGCATTAGTTGTCTTTAAAGAAGTAAAAATACATGAACTAAGTACAATAACTAGAAATTGAATTGCAAAGTATAGTAATGATAAATAACATAAACTAAATTGGAAAGAAGTAAAAGAAGCTGTAAAAATGCAATAAAGAGCTAATAAATGAAAGATAAAGTGCATGAAAGCTAATAAAAACTCAAAGTAAATGATGAAACAATTGGATAATTTGGTTGTGATGATATGGGATTCCTTCTTCTTAGTATTTGAGATTCTTCTTTTGGATTGGATGATAGATATTTTCAAATAATAAAAAGGCCAAAAGAATACTTTTGTTCCTTAACATTTTTTCTTTTTTCATTTTGGTATACGGTGATTACCTAGCTATGGTGTGTTCATTAAGGGACCAAAATAAAAATAGAGAATAAGTTAAGGGAGCAAAGTATACATTTTTTCCTAAAAAAATATTATCCTTACTTTCCCTACCTTCCCTAGTTCTTCATTTCTTTCTCTACCACAAATTCTCCATGAAAATAGCAGTAAGATTTTACCAATCAATCCACCTACCCATCACCTTGTAACCCACATTCAACAAATACTTAAAATTAAAAAATCTATTTAGTCAATAATCAACACACACATATCGAATCAAATGCTCAAGGAATTAGCATCAAATTCCCAAACACACATATCTTTCAGTCACCCAAAATCCTCCATTAATATCAAAGATACTGATATCATATAGTAGCAAAGACACCACATAAGCCACAATCATGCAAAATGCATTCACCAAAGATCCAAACATTCAACCTTTGTTTTCCCTCACCCAAACAAAATATCCAACAACCCAAATGGCCACTAACTCGGTCTCTTCCACTCCTTTAACCTCTAAAAACACAACAACTCTCGCACTCCAAACAACCACCATCTAGCTACATAGAATATACCTCTAATAACCCAAGTGTTGCAACCCTTGTCAACATGCCTCACATCCATATGGCCAAGCCATCCAACTATGAATCCATTTCCCCTATTTCCATAACCATTGCATAAATAGGTACTTTAGTCAAGCAAGGGTAAGCCTTAATTTTTGTTGGGGAGAGAGGGAAAGCCCTAATCACTTAAATTCATTGGGGGAGGGAGGGAAAGCAAGGATATTTGAGAAAATAGAACTTTGGTCCTTAACTTATTTTCTATTTTCATCTTGGTTCGTTAAAGGCCACGTCAGAGTCACATCATTGCCATTTGTGCCATATCATAAGGTTTCGTTAGTTGTGGTAACAAAATTGCTAATAAAGACCATATTTTCTAGCGATTCTCAACCTAAGGAACCAAATTGATAAAAAAAAAGTTATAGAACCAAATTATAAAAAGAAATAAAGTTAAGGAATCAAAACCTTTTTGCTTAATAAAAACCCTTACTTGCAAGCTCAGAAGGTCAATATTGTACTAGGAAAACATAAGGTTGTCATATCCACAAGAAATCATGGGATTAACTAAAATCTAATGTTTAATTGTTCAAAATGGATTCGAGTGGGTCATCTGAAAGTGTTCCCATTGGGTTGAGGGTGGTGTTTTCCTCCTTGGTGCAGTGGCAGCAGCGACAAAGTAGGAAGGTGGTGTACCTACAAAGATACTCCGATGCTTAAGTTAAGCTATGCACTAGGAGATAAGTGTTTAGGATTCAGAGAGGTACCTGAGTAGCTTAGCTTAGTGGTTAAGCAAGATATGAGAGAATCCCATTTTGAGTTATGTGTTAATGGATAGTTATGACTATTGATAAGGCCTAAAATCACTTCTATTTGCTCGGGATTTACTGGGAGTAATTGTCTTTTGATTGTGTAGCCATTAACAGTGGGGTTGTTTTAGGTCGGAGCCGAGGTCCAGGGTACATGACACCAAGTTACTTCTCGTTAGCCTTAGTACTGGATCCTGGTCCATAACAGTTGCCCCCAGTTCAGTGCTCTGCTATAAGTGAGGCTAACTAATACTATGAATTCAAGCAAGACTATCAAATAAGTTTTCGTCCAACTAGTCTTTTAGTGAAACTTAAAAAATTTAATCTGTTGAGAAGGATGGACAAGGGATTTCCACACATGCATAGCAATAGAACAATTCTTAAGGACATGGGTCATGGACTCCTCCTTCCCACCACAAATGGCACAAGAGGCATCTATAGTTAGGTGCCTACACACCCTAGCAAGATTTGTCAAGATAGCTTCATGAGTTGACAACCAAAGAAATGAACGCAATCTTGGGGGGGCATTCACTTGCCAATTCTTCTTAAATAAATGTTGGTCATGGGTTTGATAGTGACCAGAGCACACCACATATGCTATTTTGACTGAAAAAAGGCCGTTATGGGAAGGCAACCAAGCAATACAGTCCATAGAGCACCCAAGAATGGGAGGATTAATAGCAGCAATAATATCCAAAAAATCCATTTACCTGAGATAATTTATCCTAGTTCCAACTCTCTTCATAGGCACCATAGTCAGCCACCTTCTCTGTAAGCTTCATGTCATCCATATTAATAGTAGCAAAAATCATGCTGCACATGAATTCCCGGGAGCTAATGATCACGCCAAAATCTGATGCTCATACCATCTCAAACTCTTTAAATTAAATTTTGACTAAGAGTTTCAGCATTTAACAATACCTTGCCAAGGATAATATAAGTTGGCTTTTCGGTTCATTGTAGGCATAATATAATTAGAGTAACCATATTTAGCCCTCAACACTTGGACCCATAATGCATCCCTTCTATGGATTAGACCCTATCCCAACTTCATCATAAAAGATTGATTAACATGTCTAGCAATTTTCAAACCAAGATCTCCATAGACTTTGGTTTACACAGTTCGTTCCACCTAATAAGATGATCTTTTTTGTCATTTTTAGTAGAGCCCCAAACAAAATCTCTACAAACTTCATCCACTTTATCACACAGACTAATAGGGAGCAAAGAAGTTTGCATAACATAAGAAGGGACTGTAGATAAGGCTGATTGTGCAAGAGTTGCCCTACCCGCAAAAGATAAAGTACTAGTCTCCAACCATTTGGTCTAGAAGATATTCTATCCAAAATATATTGACAAGTATTATGAGAACATCTTTCATGATGAAGAGGCACTCCAAGATACGTCCCCAAGTTAGTGGTCAATCTAAACCCAAAAGCCTCACTAAGTTCTTGGCGTCTAAAATGATGAACATCCTTGGAGAAATAAATGCAAGACTTAGCATTATTTACCTTTCGACTCGATAGTTTGCACTTGACTTATAGAAGCATTTGCAAACAAAACTAAGTCATCCGCAAAGCAAAGATGAGACAATAGGGGTCCATTAATCTTTAAAAGAGTGATAAGGTCCTTCAAATCATTATTCATTGCAAAAGAAATTAACTGAGAAAGATGCTCAATGCAAAGAACAAAGATATAAGGAGAAATAGGATCACCTTGTCTAATTCCTCAAAAAGGAGAAAAGGAATTAGTACATTTGCCATTCCAAACCAGTTGCATTGAGGAAAAAGTGAAACACTGCCAAAGAACGTCAATCATTTTGTTTGGAATCCCCCATCAAGAAGAGTATCTATGATGAAATCCCAATTAAGTTTGTCATAAGCTTTCTTTAAATCTATTTTAATTGCCATGAAGCCCTTTTTACCTTTCTTATTTGTCATGGTATGGATGACTTCTTGCGCAATGAAAACTCCGCACTCCTTCTCCTAGCCATCATAACACCATGAAAATACTCGATGTTTTTATCACCATATTTAATGCTCTTACACTTCAACGTTTGTTTTCACAAAATTTCTACCTGCACAAGAATGGCCTCATACTCTAACCACAACTTTTTCTAGAGATTCTCAAGCAAAGGATTCACTTGAAAAGAAAGATGTCTAGAGATTCCTTCGGTGCTTTTAGTTGAGTGATAATTGACGTCTGAAAATGGGAGAGATTTTCATTAATAGACTAGACAAAAAATCATAATATTAAATTTGATACCATATCTTGACCAAAAATTGTAAGATAATGAGTTTATGAGTCATCCTACTTATATATACTCTTCACTTAATTTATTTTTTTTAACATTGTAAGACTTTAACATTCACACTTAAATTTTTAATACTTTTCTCCTAGTGATATCCTCAATCACTTTATTCCAGCTTTTGAAAGAAGAAGTGAAGGAAGCAAGATTATAAAGAAGGTCTCCCAAAGCTTCCTAAGAGTCACGAACCACATCCTTAAACCCATCATGAGTTAACCAAGGAGCTACAAATCTGAACGGCTTATTATGGGGCCTATGAGCACACCTCTGTCGAAAACGAATTAAGAGAGGGACGTGATACGATTTTAGTTTTGGGAGATGCTGGAGAAAAAGCCTCCCCAAATTGAGAAATCCAATCTATATTGGCGGCAACTCTATCCAACCTCTTTCTCAAAGTACCCTCTGCCAGGTGAATTATGTCCTCTTTCTTTTTTTTTAGTAATATATGGTATATATAAGTTAAATCATGCGCAGGTCAACGTCTAGTTACCTATAAGTCTTAACCCAAGACACTTTCAGTTTATATTATCCTTTTTCTAAAGTATCACATTATCTTTTCATCTAAACTTAACTTAGTATTTAAAAAAGCAATGTTTGTAATCATCGTTAAATAATAAATACTATAAAAGGAACCTTGGACTAACAGATATTAGCTTCACCATATGTACCTCAACTATTCCACCTACGATGAAAGAAAGAGTAGGAGATTTAAAAAAATATTTCTTATGAATGACCTCAAAAAATTAAAGGATTAATATTAAAACTTATGATTATATGTTTAATCATGTATCACTTTGATATTTTGAGAACGTTGACATTTTGAAATCCACACGTATGACCACAGCACTAGACTTTCTGGTAAAAAAAATAACGTCGGCTAAAGTACTATCAATCATATGCAATTAAAAATATAATTAAGAATTTAGAATAATTAAGCTTCCGAAATTTAGAAAAATTTACCGAAAACCACAATAATATAATTTTTAAAAATTAAAATGAGATTCTTTGAACGACTCTTGATGAACAATTGACCAAAAATTATTTTTTATTTTTTACAAACGAATTTGTCCGTAAGACATTCTTTGATGCTAGTTTTCCACTTTGAATCTTCTGTAGTTCCATAAGATATGGCCCACAATATAGTGTAGGCCTGTGAGGTCAGAACTAAGTTAAGGCACAAGCCACTCCATGCATTTTAACTATTTCATGAAGAAATTTCCCATTTGCACAAGTTAGAACAATTCTAAGTTCTATACCTAAACGATATGGCCACGTGCCCCCCCCCCCCCCCCCCCCCTCCGCCTCTTTCATTATTATCTTCTGTCAAAACTAGATGGCACAATTTATCTGTTTAGTCAAGGCTAGAGTTAATAGAAACTGATGAAGGGACGCGGAAAAGAAGTAAATACTTCTGAATAATCAATGGCGTCGCAATCAACTTGTAATTTATTTAAAAGCCACATGAACCTTACTTCTAAAAAGCATTTTCTTCAAGTAACTCTTTCAATGAAGAAACGGTCCAAGATTAAGATAAGTAATGTCAGTTAGTGTATTATTATTATTTTTTGTATAGGCATGTAATAGTTGAATTTTGACTTGGAAAATGAGAGAAAGGGACTAATGTTTGAAGGAGAATGCTAAGAACATACTTTTTATCACACTTCTTTCAACACACTCTCTTTTATTGACTCACATCATACACTAAAACATACACTTAACTTTGATTAACTTGTAATTAACTCAATTAGCGTATAATTAATTCGATTAATGTGTAATCAAGTTTAAATGTATATTTTAGTGTGTGATGTGACTTAATAAAAGAGAATGTGTTAAAAAAGAGTGCATTAGAGAGTTTTGTCCGAAAGTACAAGACTTCTCTAAAGTGAATAAGTAAAGAAGAGTATATTTATTTTTAAATTATTTAATGAGTTAATATTATGATACACTTTAGATTAAATTAAAAGTAAATACATTATTACTAATTTATTTTATATACAAACTCACTTTTAAAAAAAATTTATTATATGAAGAATAGTAAAAAAAAAAAAAAAAAAAAAAGACCCAAAGACTTTCAAAGCAAGAAGCCAGGAATTGATATCCTTCCGAAATCACAAGGTAAAGAAGTTTTAGAATATCTTTTCCATAGAATGCGAATTTCATCAACCTAATTGTTAAATTATGGGATAATATTTTGGTGATTTTGTATACTAAATTTTAAATAAATTGGACATTTACACACATGCATGTAATCTAATAATTAAGATTTACTTATATTTTAAAAAGCCTTATTTTAAAACATCGTAGTTTTAAAAACTAAATCTATCTAGTAAGAATTGGGATAAATTACAAGAAATATCTTAGTGAATCTCTTAGTATCGGTTTGCATGTAGCTCAATTAATTTTAAAAAAAAATAATATTTTAAAGAAATAGTATAATAAAATTAATGAATATTGATTAATTAAAAAAATAATGTCTTAATTAATAAATATTGATTCCGATTTATTAGAAAATATTAATATAGTATATTGGCCTGCATGTAAATTTAAAAATATTTACATTAGACTAATACTATTTGATTGGAAAGTCAATTTAGAAAAAAAATGATTAGAAGTCAATTGTAATTGATTATTGGCTATTAAAGATAGTTTTGATGATAATAAACAAGAAGATGATGACAAGATCAAGTCCAAAATCTTACAAAATATTATTAAGACTTAGATCAATTGTAAAGGTAAAAGGGTTCACGGTACTTAAGTTCTAAAAATGTTTTTCAAGAACCCAAAAATAGCACACATATTTTCTAAAATTTAAAATGAGTTTTGAATTCATAAGAATAACTTTTAAGTATCTAAAAGCTTGTTAGAACTTTTGAAAATAATTGGCAAAGTCTTCAAAGTTGATTGAAGAGATTTTCAATAGGTCTAATCGATTAGAGGGAAAGACTCTCACTTATGAGTATGAATCCTTTAGAATGAACAAATGTGAAAGTATTCAAGAAATGCAAAAAAAGGTTCACACATATTATCAATCATCTTATTTCATTGGGAATGATTTTTCCTAATGAAGATCTTATTAATAAAGTTTTGAGGTGTTTGAGTAGGCATTGACAACTAAAGGTGATGGCTATTGCGTAATCAAGAAATCTCTCAACTATGACCCTAGCCACACTCTTTGGCAAGCTTCAAGAGCATGAATTGGAGTTGAATAGACTCAACCAACATGAGAAGCTTGACAAGAAAAAGAAGAAAATTGCTCTCAAGGCCACTTCCTCCATGATTGATGATGATGGAGATGGCTTGGAGAATCTTGAGCTAAATGAGGAGAACCTTAGCCTCATTGTAAAGAGGTTTGGGAAATTCCTCAAGAAGAAAGAAACTCAAAGAAGGTTACATTTCCCCCTAAAGAAGACCTATCTATCATAAAGGGGAAGAAACTTCATCCACTCCCACATGATATGAATGTGGAAATCTGAGGCATATGAAGATGAAGTGTCTCATTTACCAAAAAAGGTAGAGAAGTTTGAGAAGAGGTCTTCTAAGGAAAAGAAAGGAAGGAGAGCCTACATTTCATCATATGATAATAATATGGATTCAACAGATAGTTCGGACAATGAGGAAGCTCATCTATGTCTCATGGCTAGAGGAAAAGAAGTAGAAGAAGATGACATGGAGGTAATATATTCTAACATTGACTCTTCCCCTTTCTTATAGTGAATTGCAAGATGCACTTGAAGAATTGTATAATGAATCTATAAGGCTTGTAAAACTTATTTCCTCATCCAACAAAACAATTTCCTCTTTAGAAAACAAAATCTCTATTTTAAACAAGGAAGTTGAAGAACTTAAAATTGAAAATGAAACTCTTGGATTAATTGATACTAATTCTTCATGCTTGACTTGCTATTCACATGAAAATGCATCTACATCCTCTTCTCGCTTATCATGCAAAGCTTTTGAAAATAAAATTGAAGATTTGAAAAATATTCTTTCAATATTTACCTTTGGAAGAGACAACTTGAACATATTGCTTGTGAAATAAAGATATATTTTTCAAAAGGCCAGTTTAGGGTATAATCCTAAAAACCAACAAAAACTTTACAAGAATTTCTTTATTCCTTCAAGCACATCAACAGGTCCTTTCATAAAATATTTTCATTGTGGCAAGAAAGGATATAGTGCATCAACTTGCAATGTAAGGAAGAACATCAACAACAAAGTAGGGACTAAGATGATTTGGATCTCCGAGGGCACTTTACCCAAAGCCAACACACAACAACCCAAGAAAATTTGGGTACCAAAGGTTAAAAATAAAATGTGTGTTGTGGGTGTGCTTGAAGGCTAAAAACTCAAATTGGTTCTTGATAGTGGTTGCTCCAAGCATATGAATGGAGATGACTCCAAATTTTTCTTCTTTGTCCCTAAAAAGCATAGGCATGTAACCTATGGAGACAACAACAAAGGGAAGATTCTTGGAGTTGGCAAAGTTAGTAAAATTCCTTCCTCTTCTATTGATAATGACTTACTTATTGAAGGGCTTAAACATAACTTGCTTAGCATTAGTCAATTGTGTGATAAAGAAATAGAGTTATATTTGATTCTAATTGTTGCATAATTGAAGAAAAAGATGATAAGCAAGTTAAGTCTATTGGTCATAAAGTCAATAATATATATATGATTAGCCTTGATGATATATTCTCAAATGATGCTAAATGTTTTATGAGTAAAGAAGATGATTCATGGTTTTGACATAAAAGAATTACACATATTCACATGGATCACTTGAATAAGTTAGTCTCAAAGAAGCTAGTAATTGGACTACCTAAGTTCAAATTTGAAAAAGATAAACTATGTGATGTATATCAAAAGGAAAAACAAGTAAATGTCTCTTTTAAAGCAAAAAATGTTGTTTCAACTTCTAAACATTTACAACTTTTGTACATGGATCTTTTTGGACCCTCTAGAACAATAGCTTTGGTGAAAATTACTATGCATTAGTGATTGTGGATGATATTTCTAGGTTTACATAGACATTATTTTTATCTAATAAAAATGATGCTTTTCAAGCCTTTAGAAAACTTGCCAAAGTTATCCAAAACGAAAAGAGTTTTAACATTGTATCCATTAGAAGTTATCATGGTGGTGAGTTTGAAACCTTTTGTGATGAACATGGCATTAAGCATAATTTTTCAATCTCTAGAACTCCACAACAAAATGGACTTATAGAAATGAAAAATAGATATTTAGAAAAAATGACAAGAATTATACTCAATGAGGCTAATCTTCCTAAGTATTTTTAGGCGGATGCGGTAAGTACCACTTGTTATGTGATGAATAAGGCCCTAATAAGACAAATTTTAAAGAAAACCCCAATGAATTATACAAAGGAAGGAAGCCAAATATTTCACACCTTCATGTCTTTGGATGTAAATGTTTTGTTTTAAATAATGAAAATGATAACTTCGACAAATTTGATGCTAAATTGGATGAGGGTATATTTCTTGACTATTTTACTCATAGTAAAGCTTTTAGAGTTTACAATAAAAGAACTATGACCATAGAAGAGTCCATTCATGTTGTTTTTGATGAAACTAACCCAAATAGACCAAGAAAGGCTTTTGTTGATGATGTTGCAGAAATTTGGCAAAAACACAGTTGGAGGACAAGGAGAAGGAAACAAAGAAGCAAGAAGAAAGCCAAGTTAATCCCCCAAGACAAGAAGATTCACAAAGCATTGACTTTCCCAAGGAATGGAGGACTTCAATATATCATCCTCTTGACAAAGTGATAGGTGATGTAACACCCCAAATTTTTCGTTTTTCTTGAAATAAATAAGTTTTATAATATTTATGAGTTTTTGTATAATTTTCTGAGTAATTGATTATTTTAGTATTATTTTGAGTTATGTATGGGTCCGAGGTGGACCCGAGGCGGGCTTGGAAAAATAAATTTTTTTCCTGAATCAGAAAGTTTCGGACTGTCAAGACGGGATCAGGGGATCTTACTAAACCCGAAACCGAGAATAGTTGATGAAAATTTCTTTATCTGAGTTTTTCATTACCCATTGTGTAATAATAGCAGTAGCTATTGTTCCTTGGGTAATATCTATTAGAAAAATATATTGATAACTCAGCTGGTGACTCAGCACTACGACTTACCATGTTGACTCAGCTGTTCTAGTAAATTCTATGATGACTTATCTAGTAAATATCTAAGGATAAATATCTAGGAATAAATATCTAATGAAAAATATCTTAGCAAAATATCTAATTAAAAATATCTTTTGGAAAATACCTAAATGAAAATATCTAAGATAAATATCTTAAGTGTAATCATGAACATCATTACATAGCTTTATGGCTAACTAATAGAAATTGGTTAAACATAGTGGCTTGGACTTTGATATGAACCATTGGATGGAAAACTTGATGAAAAAGTCTTAGATCATCACCATTGATCTAATCAATGGTGTGAGAGCAATCTTGATAAAGAAGCTTATGATATCCACCTTAGATTTAATCAATGGCTAGGAGATGGAGTTAATTTTCAATGGTTAGATTTGTTAGTTGAGAAACTAGATAATCTAACTTAGTTACTCTAATAGCCTAAGTAGTAACTAAATGGAACTAACTAAGTTATCAAATACTTAGAATCTATAGTTACAAGAAAATATCTAGAGTTTTCTAGAAACATGATCAATGCATGACAAATGCATGACATAATTATATAACTAGAAAGTTAGACATGTAACTAGGTGACTTAACTAGATTAGCTTAAATGTAACTAAGAAACTAATGGAAACAAAATTTAGTTAGTTTCCCATTAAGTCACACGGTTACTAGGAGGTTCTAGGATGTTCATGAAACATCTTTTATAACCAATTGATGACTACTTGATTACCTAAACCATGTGCAACCATGTTAAGCCATGTGATAGTTTCTATCTAGTAAAATAAGTCATAGCCTTTCTTTCCTATTGCATCCCAGGGCCATACATTGCATAATAGGCTATTCCATTTCATTTCCTCACACTTTGTGACAAAAGAAAAGCTATCATCTTTCTCTCGAAATTCAAGAACACCAAGAACACTCAAAACTCCATTTTTCTCTCTTTCTTGAAGAATTCGGCTACCACCCTCTAAACCTATTTCCAATCTTTCATAATTTTATCTAGTTATATATCTTGAATTCTCTCATCAATCCAAAACACCTTCATGTTGAGAACTTCTCAAAATTCCTTCATCTTCATCATCATATCAAGCCAAGAACACAAAAGCTTTTATCCTTCCTACCTTGTGTACCTCATGGCCATGACCATTGAAACACCTTTCAATCTTCAATAATTTTATACAATCTTAGATCTAGAACTTAGACACAATTCTAAGATACTTTGTAGTTGAGATCTTAGCCTAGTTCTATCATCTTTAACCTTGTTCTTCAAGTTGAAGATCAAAAAGTTCATACCATGTCCATCCAAAAAGCTCACGGCCAACCACCCAAGAACCATTTTCCAAGTTTGCTTAATTTAAACTAATCATATTTCTTGAATCCTCACATCATTCTAAGACTCTTTGATGTTGAAACTTTGGTCAAATTCCATAATCTTCAAGCTTGAATCTTGGATTTGAGTTCTAAGGTTTCAAGGTAAAAATCTTGAAACTTGGTTTCTTATTTGATTCTTAGAATCCTAAGACCATGTTTGATCTATGGTCATCTAAATCAAGCTTTAGATTCTAATTTGTATGTGTTTGATTTTATTCTAAGATCTACTTGGTGGTGAAAGTGTGATACAAAGAAAATCTTACAAGAAGCTAGGAGGATATCAACTAGGTAAGAGGGAGATTAACCTCATCGACCATATGTGGTGATGAAGGAATGGATTGTTTGTATTTGTGAGTGGAAAATTCATGCGAGGATTTATTCACTCGATTGTGTGGTTGTTGTTTTATGCTTGTTAAATTATATGTGATTGTTTCATTGCTTAGATAAATATGCATGATTTATATATGTGTTTGGTATGCTTATAGTTCTGATAATATGCTTACATGTGTGATTTGGAAAGCATGTTAATTTCTGTGTAACTTAGGATATGATTCACATGATGAAAATTGTATGATGGTTCCAAAGAACCTAGAGGCACATGATCTTAATAACACCAAGGGAACCAATTGTTCTAAATTATTTTCCTAATCAAAGATTAAATAATTTTATGATAAGAAAGCTAATTAAGTATTTTTATAAGAATTAAAGTGTTAGAAAAGAATTATATATGATTTATGAAGCATAATATGAAATTCGGCCAACATGCTATTTCGATGTTCAAGATTCAAAATTATTTACTAAGTGTAGGCTTAGGTGTTTAAATGGTAAGAAATCAATTTGGTAAGTTTTTGAATCTAAAATGAAAATAATTAACTTTTTAGAATTAAAGTTGGCCTAATTAAGTTATGTACTAAAATAAAATTAAAACTTGAAATTTGTTAACGTATAGCTCACCCTTTGGGTTTTGAAGCACATTAGGAAATTTTGAGCTGTAATATCTCAAGTAAATTAAAGAAATACAGTTTTTTAGGAAACAGTAAAAAATACTGATTTTGATGAGAACATCTTGGAAATATTGTTTCAAGAGGGATTATTATGGAAATAATGGAAATGAAGTCAAATTTTGATAATAAATAAGAAAAGTATCATTTTGAGCTTAGAATATGTTAAAAATATTTTACACAATTGAAAATACGTAGAAAAACTCTTACACGATTTAAAAATAGTAAATTTTAGCTACGCGATTGAGAAAACATTTTAAAATCTTTACACGATTGAGAAAACGTTGAAAAATCTTTACGTGATTTGAAAATGTAATAGAAGTGTTACGCGATTGTGAAAACATGATAATATTGCTACGCGATTAAGGGGAACAACAAGTTGTGCTGTAGGGTCAATGTTTGTGAAACTAAGTACTGGACCCAAGTGGATCTTTGGTATTATTAATTGTATGGGCGGTTATATAATATCAAAAATACTAATGGTATTGGACAACTGTATGTGCAGTTGCGATAATGTCATTGGGAACAGTATAACAGTACTTTATTTCGATTAAAAGTGCTTTTGAGCATTATACGGTGACACTGCTATGTGACGACGTGTGAATAAGAAATACTGTGTGATTAATGATAGTATATCACCATGAGTCGGTATGTGAATAGAGAAATACTGTGTGATCAATAACACTATATGTTTGAATCATTTATTATGCATAGAAAAGCGTGTTCACTTGAGCATAGAAAAGCGTATTCACTTGAGCATAGAAAAGTGTGTTCGCTTATGCATAGAAAAGCGTATTCACTTAACCTGGAGCATCATTTATCATGCATAGAAAAACGTGTTTGCTTGAGCATAGAAAAATATGTTCTCTTGAGCATAGAAAAGCGTGTTCACTTGTGCATAGAAAAGCATGTTCGCTTAACATGGGGCATTGTGCATAATCATGGTCCTTGTACTCATTGAGCATATTTAATGTACACATGGTTCATGAGCATACTCAGCATTTATACTGTGGTGATATAGTATTATTGTGATATAATATGATTATGGTATTACCATTGTGTCTGCTATTATACTGCAAGTTTATTGGATTATTTATCTATTAAATGTCATGAATATATTTGCTGACTTTATATTAATCTATGGATTGTATGTATGGAACGATATTGTTGTTTGTATCGTTTCTTTGCTACCATATTGGTATGCGATGTAGGGGATCTCACCTCTTTGCTATTTTATTTTGTCTGTTTCTATTTTATGTCCACATCTGTAAAGACTGCAATGGTGACAAGGAGGAATCAGCTAGATTTCTTTAGGCTACAGTTTCTTGAAGGCGTTGCTGCTTCGCGTGTCCATTGGGACACAGGGCACATAGAGTATTGTGGTGACATTACTCTATCAATAAGTAGGACTCGCCATGGAATTGTTACTTCATTTTATACGGTTGCTTATGTAGAGGTTATTTTTCCTATTAGGGAGTTGTGGAATGAATTTCACTATACTTCTAAAGAGAACTTCGATATATCTTTGGGTTGAATTTCTATCCGTCGAGACATTCTCAGCTAGAGAATTTGTCTTCTGACAAGGGCTCATATCTTAGGTGTTATATTTTTGGGTATGTAAAAATAATGAATGAATAGCTGTAGTAAACTCTGTTTATATGAAAAGTATATTTATTCAGTTTTTATATTTTGAGTTACTTTAATTTGATTAATTGATGTTTTCCACAAAAAAAAAATTTTGAAATCCGTATTTAAATAATATTAAATATTTTATAACTTGGGAAATTAATTAATTATAAGGAGTGTGGAAATAGGTTTGCCCCAATGATTTAATATGTTAAGTTTTGATGATGACAAATACAAGACAAAAAGAATGATGCTTATACTTAATAGATGTGCTTTATAGATAACAAATGCATCACAAAAGAATATTGATCATGTTACATAAATGTGCTTAATGAGATATATTGTATCATGTATGATTATGTACTTTATCTAGTTATATTTCACTTAATAATCATGCAATGAGATATATGTAACATTCATCATATAATATATCTAATAATATTTTATATGAGTTACAAATGAATTAATATTGGATATGTCTATGAAAGTCTTATATGCATGTTAGACTAACTAGAGTTATACATTTATGAATAATGCATATGAAGATATTGAGTTATGAATTTGGACTAACTATGTTTAGTTAAGTGAGCAATACTTTGTAGGATAGTCCAAGTACCAAGAGTGAGCATTGCAACAAGAAAGCAAAAGATCACAACTATGCTCAACTCAAGGAGAATGAAAATGATAAAGGTGTTCCAAGCATTTGCAAGCTTTGAAGAGAATGAATTTTTGGAAGCTTGGATTACATCAAGAAGTGATGGTGGCAAAAGATCTAGTCCAACATCTCCAAGAATAGCTTATAAGACTTAAATCTTGTGTAAAGGTAAATGGGATTCACACTAAGCTCAAAATATGTTTTAACATCTTTAAAAATATTTCTAAAATGTTTAAATGCCCAACAAACTATTTTTGGAAAGCTAGTCATGATGGTAGATCATTTCTATGAAAAATAGCAAAGTTTGTGTTTTGTAAAACTGACCTTTGGTTACTCTTTTGATCATATCTTTTAAAATACTTTGAGTTTTGCTCTGAAACTTATCTCATATGAAAATAGACTCAAAGATCTTTCCAATAAGTGGTCATTCGCTAAAAACAGATAAGAAACGAAGAAGTTATGACCATTTAAAGTCAGTTTTCAAAACCAGAGTGATTTATTCGAATAACACATGTGTTATTCGAATAACACAAGATTTATTCGAATAACAGAGTTCTTATTCGAATAACATACCCGAGAAAATGTCCAGAACATGTTTTTTGAAGATTTATTCGAATAATCAAAGTGTTATTCGAATAACACAAGCCTTATTCGAATAACAAATGTGTTATTCGAATAACACAACTTAGAAAACGTCCGAACGTGTTTTTGAAGATTTATTCGAATAACATAACGTGTTATTCGAATAACCAAAGCCTTATTCGAATAACAAGTTTTAGAAAACACTTCCTGGTGTGCTATAACTGGATTTATTCGAATAACAGAGTTCTTATTCGAATAACACTTGATCAGAAATGTTCCCAACGGTCATAAAACGACTAGTTTTCATAATAATTCATTTCCAATCTTTACCCAACGACTCTAAATATTAATGGGCTATAAATATAAGTATTTAGGTATCATAGAAAAGTTGGAGAATAATATGAAAATTACTCTTGAGCATTAAATTCATTTTTCACTCTATATTTCTCCAAAACTCTATTTTGAGCTATAAGTGTGTGAATCCTTGATACCCATAGTGCTTCAATTTGTACTATCCACTCTTGAGAGAGTTTCTATCAATTCTACCTTTGTATAAACTGTAAAAGAGAGGGTGAGGTATCCCTCAAAATTGTAAGGGTGAGGTATCCCTTGGAAATAGAGACTCAAACACAAAGGGTGAGGTATCCCAAGGTGTGTTGAGTGCTTAAATTTGTAAAGGTCATCAAGCACCCGTAAAGCTTGAAGAATTGGAGGCTCTAGCACAAGGGTGAGGTATCCCAAGGTGTGAGGAGTGCTCTTATTTGTACAAAGGTTTTCCTAGCACCCGTGAAGTCTAGGAGATAGTGAAGAAAATCTCAAGTTAAGCTTGGGAACTGGATGTAGGTCACAAGTGGTTGGTGGCTGAATCAGGATAAATCCTAGTGTTTGCTATTCTCAACTCTATCTCTTTATATTTGTGCTCTTAACTATATATGCTTGAGTTAAATTTGATACCTAGCTTATTTGCATGATTTATCCCATAACCCAAGTTATATTTGAATAATCCTTAATAATTGTGCATTTGCTATGCATGTTCCGCTACACCTATTAATTGAGTTATTCAAATTGCATAATTTGATAAAGTTGCATTAAAATTTATAATTACCCAATTCACCCCCCTCTTGGGTAATGGTTGCCATGACTAACAAGGAGTTGGTATGAATGTGATACCCTTCGGAGGGGGTGTTACAGGTGATGTATCAAAAGGGATAACTACAAGAAACTCTCTTAGAGATGCATGTAATCATATGGTTTTTGTTTCATAAATTGAACCTAAAGACCTAAATGAAGTCATTGACGATGAATATTGGATGTTGGTCATGCAAGAGGAACTAATTCAATTTGAAAAAAATTAAGTTTGGGAACTTGTTCCAAGGCTCAATGATCATCTTATAATTGACACCAAACGGGTCTTTAGAAACAAACTTGATGAAACGAGCTTAATAATAAAAAATAAAGTTAGGTTAGTTGCAAAAGGCTATAATAAAGAAGAAGGAATAGATTATGAGAAAATTTATGCACCTGTAGCTAAACTAGAGGCAATTAGAATGTTACTTGCTTTTGTATGCATCATGAATTTTAAATTTTATCAAATGGATGTTAAAAGTTTTTTCTTAAATGGTTTTGTTCAATAAGAGGTGTATGTGGAACAACCTCCTGATTTTGAAAGTTATAAACTGCCTAACTGTGTTTTTAAGTTGCAAAGGACCTTGTATGGCATAAAACAAGCTCCTAGTGCTTGGTATGAAAGGTTAAGCAAATTTCTTTTTGAAAAAGGTTTTTCAAGAGGGAAAGTTAGCACAACACTCTTCATCAAAACCAAAAAGCATGACATTCTCCTTATGCAAATATATGTTAATGATATAATATTTGGTTTTACTAATGAGTCTTTATGTAAAGAGTTTGCCAGTACCATGCAAAATGAGTTTGAGATGTTTATGATGGGTGAACTCAACTTCTTCCTTGGACTCCAAATCAAGCAAACTAGTGATGAGACTTTCATAAGCCAAACCAAGTATTGCAAGGAGTTACTCAAAAAGTTTGGAATGGACAATACTAAGCATATGGCCACACCAATGCACACTTGTTATTTGGAGAAGGATGAACGAGGTAAGCCCGTAGAAATCACAGAATATAGAGGTATGATTGGCTCACTCTTTTATCTTACTGTTACTAGACCAGATATTATGTTTAGTGTATCCATGTGTGCAAGATATCAAGCTAATCCTAAAGAATCACACCTATGTGTTATAAAAAGGATAATGAAATACCTAATTGGCACTTCACAAATGGGTTTGTGGTACCTTAAGGGTTCCTCATGTAGTCTAATTTGTTATTCCAATTCTAATTTTGTTAGATGCAAAATGGATAGGAAGAGCACTAGTGGGACATGCCACTTACTAGGAAGCTCTCTAGTTTCTTGGCATAATAAGAAACAAAATAGTGTGGCATTATCTATTGCTGAAGCCGAGTATGTTGTAGCTGGATACTCAAATCTTTTGGATGATGCAATAACTTCTAGACTATGGTTTCTAACTTAATCGCATCCCTATAAGATGTGATAACACTAGTGCAATCAATTTGTCTAAAAATTTCATCTTACACTCTAGGACCAAGCACATAGAAATAAGACACCACTTTATAAGGGATCGTGTTCAAAAAGGAGATTACATGCTTAAGTTTGTTGAAATATCTAAACAACTAGCAAACATATTCACTAAACCTTTGGCTAAAGAAGCTTTCTTTTACATAAGAAGAGAATTAGGCATAATTGATTAATCATGCATTTGAGTGAATACTTGTGCTTGTTTCTTTTCCATTTGATTATTCATTAAAATTATTACTAACTTGAGCATCGGAGGTATCCCAAAATTTATTTTGAAGGTACTCTATCTTTGGATATACCAATCTCAACTTTGATCCTTTGGACCTGCTAAAATATGTTTTTTGTGTTTTTCTGATACTTATAATCGATTATGTTAAGTTTCTAATTGAATAACAACTTTTAGAAGCATATGGTATGTGTTTTTGTTTGAATCTAATTAATTAGGATAATAGTCTAATCAATTAGGACTTGGTAGAATGCCTTGTTTGTGTGCTCTCTTAAGTCATAATCGATTAGAGCTCAAGCTTAATCGATTAGCTGAAGTGCTGGATGGTATAATAACACATAAATAATCGATTAGGACTTAGCTTAATCAATTAGGTATGTACTATATGAAGGAGTGCTGTTGTTTCCCTCTTCACTTTTCAAAAACCCTTTATCTATTCCTTCTTCCTCCTACGCAACGCTCTCTCTATTCTGAAACCCTAGCCACCAAAATTCCAAAATCCTCCATTGACATATTGTGTCTCTTCACCACTTCACCTTCTTTGTGAAACCCACTATTTGAAACACCTTTCCCTTCTCCTAATTTATCTCTCTCATGAACATACCCGTTTCCCCAAACACCCATCTTCTTCCACAAGCTTGCTTACACACCTTCAATGGCTTCCTCTTCCAACCGTAAGCGTGCAAGCACCAAAAGAGCTCCCACAAATAGCCCTCTTGACTTGCGTAGGTTGGCCTCCAACAACGAGCAACTGAACAAGTTCAAGCATTTCTTTTTGCCTAGAATCCTTGTCCAATCCAGGCACATAGACTTGGAGTTTTTCGTTCGTGAAAGTTTCCTGCTCATTCCTCCTTTAGAGCACCAAGGGGTCATACGATTCTACACCTACCAGGGAATGATCTACTAAGATTTGGTGAAGATACTCTTTTGTAATCTAGAAATTGATGCTGATAATCTAGTGTTTGAGGTAAAAGGATACAAGAATCATGGTCACACCAAGGGACTGGATAGACATCTTCGGGTTGCAATATCAAGGAAGGAAGTTCGTAGAAAATAGTTACAGATACTGGGACGCCTCCAAGCGCACATATGAGATTGAGGCAATAATAAAACCTAGCCTTGCGGTGCCTAGAAACACCTTCATAGCAGGCAAATTCACAAGTCATAATAGGCTGCTTCACTACGCCTATGCCTATATCCTCTCCCCTAGAGAAGGCAACTATGCCTACATGGGTGACAATGACATCTTCATGGTGTGGGCTCTAAAGGAAAGGATCAACATTAATTGACCTTACTTCATCATGAGCCACATGTTGAAGGTAAATGGCAAGGAAAACATGGATATGCCTTATGCCTTCCTAATATCTGGGTTTCTTAAAAGATACTAAGTGATTGTGGCAACTAAAGAGTCCAAGCCCCCCACTCATCATAACAAGTTCGGATGCACCACCCTTAACCACATGAAAATGAAAAAGGAACAGGGTGTTTGGATATATGGAGATGAAGCAGTTGAAGCTGAAGACAATTTTGATCTTCTATTAGATGATGAAGGTGTTGCTGCTACCCCTGTAACTAATGAGCAACTCTTGTAACTAACGAACAACTCTTGTATACGATGGATGACTTCAAGGCTTATGTGGAGCATAGCATGGGTGTCATCTATGATCGCATGGATGCCTTGGAGCGACACCATGTTACCATGGAGCGATTCTTTGGTGACTTGGAGTGACACTTTCCACCATTACCATCACTGAAAGACCTTTAGTTGTTAGGATTCCTAGGATTAGGATCTTTGTTTTTAGCTATTGATAGTTTATTATTTTGATGAACTTAAAAATGTAATTGGTTGTTGTTGATCAATGAATGAAAATAAACTTTTGGCCTCTTTTGTGTATGCATTACTGAATTTATAATATTAGAGTTCTTGCTGAATATTGGATTTATTGTTGAATTGGATTTGTTGTTGAATTGATTTGCTGCTTTGAACGAATATCATACTTGAATGGTTATTAGCTTTATGCTTTCTCTTACCCTATCTTTTTTATCATGACAAAATGAGGGAATAAACTTGAGTTCTTTAGTTCTTATTTTGAGAAAAGACAGGTATAAATTAAAACTGATCGTGGAATTCCAAAATTAAGGGCGAGTTGCGCTTCTCTGAATTTAAATCACCTTTTACAAAAAAGATGGGGAGTAAGTCTCACTAACAAACTTTGTGGATTCAAATTTTATAAACTAATATTTTTCTCAATGATTATTTGTTATCATTAAAAAAGGAGAGAATGTAATTAACTATTAGTTATTGGCTATTAAAGATAGTTTTGATGATAACAAACATGATGATGATGGTAAGATCAAGTCCAAGACCTTTTAAGAATATTTTTAGGACTTAGATCAATTGTAAAGGTAAGGGTTCACACTTAAGCTCCAAAAGTGTTTTTCAAGAACCCAAAAATAGCACACATGTTTTCCAAGTTTTAAAATGATTTTGAATTCATAAAGAATGACTTTTAAGTGTCTAAAATCTTGTTGGAACTTTTAGAAACAATTGGCAAAGTTTTCAAAGCTAATTGAAGAGTTTTTCAATAAGTCTAATCGATTAGAGGATTTCCCTAATCGATTAGCAAAAGTCAGAATGTCAAGGTTTCAATTCCATCAAGCTCTAATCAATTAGAATAGGGCATCTAATCAATTAGAAGACTTAAAATGCCTTGCATGCCTTTTGTTTTTTAAAATGGCATAATCGATTAGACTATAAGCCTAATCGATTAGGCTATTCCAGAAACATATCTTTGTTGTGCTATTACGCATCTAATCTATTAGAATCTTCCTCTAATCGATTATATGGGTTTTCAAAAATAGAAATTAACGACTAGTTGCTTGCATTTAATGCTCTTAACCACTCCCAACGACTCTTTCATGACGTAGGCTATAAATACAATTCATTGGGCATTAAAAGAGAATAGGGAATCATTCTAAAACATCTTGTTGAACATTTAATACGAGTTTTCTTAACCTTAATTTTTACACTCTATTTTGAGCTTAAAAGTGTGATCAATCCTTCTACCCATTGAGCTTCAATCTGTATTATCCACTATTGTGAGAGTTTATCATTCAAATACACTTTGATTTTTTGTAAGAGGGTAAAGTATCCCTCAAAAGTTATAAGGGTGAGGTATCCCTTATTTTGAGGCTCAAGCACAAAGGGTGAGGCATCCCAATGTGCGTTGAGTGCACTTGGTTGTAAAGGTTGCAAGCACCTGTTCAAGCTTGAAATGTTAGTAGAAATTTTCAGGTGATTTACTTAAGGACTAACGTAGGTCACAAAGAGTGGCTAAACCAGGATAAATCTTGAGTTTGCTTTTCTCTACTCAAACTCTTTTACTTTTGTACTTTGATTTTATATGCTTACTTGAATTCTCTTCATCTTGGCTTGTTTATTTGTGAGTGAAGTATTCAATTTCATTTATCTATTCACCTTAATTAATCAATAGCTTCAACAAAAATTAATATACAAGTGTTTTGTGAAAAGTTGGCGAAAATCTTTTATAAACTCAATTCACCCCTTCTTGAGTTTGAAGCCATTTAGTAACATCAATATTATAAAACCAATTTAGTATGTGCTGTTATATTGTTTCCTTATTATAAGTGATAATATTATAATGTTTTTGGATTATATGAGATAATGTTGCAATATTTTTAATTATATGGAATATTGCTTCAGCTATAAACTGTTTAAAGTAAAATCATAAAAACACACAAATACAAGCACACAATTAAGAAGGAAGAGTGGTGCTAGAAAGAAATCTCATTCACAAAATCTTAACAACTCAGGTATATTACCAATCACTTTGTTTAGCATTGCATTAGTAAATCTTATTCAATATTCTTATGTGTCTTTCACTTTTTATTATAAGATTGTTTTACTTTTATATTGGCACTGATGATAAGCTATATTGAAGATATAGTACTAGGGAAACTTGATTGGAATATGAAGATTCATATTGGGTTATTTTGGATAATCCCCTAATATAATAATCATATCTTAATCAACATCATTGAGATAATTGTGCAAGCTGATTCAAGATATTTTTGAGTGGCCTTCTAAGGTAAAATAGGTAAACTAGACTTTTATCTCTTTAATTCCAAAGACTAAACACCCAAAGAATATTAAGCAATTTAGACCCATCAACCTTTGTAATGTGATGTATAAATCAGTCACTAAAATCATTGCCAATTGCCTAAAGATGATCATGCCTCATGTTATTGCTGCCAAGCAGTGTAGCTTTGTTCCTGGCAAACATGGCACAGATAATATCATTATAGCTCAGGAGGTTATTCATATGATGAGAGGGAACCGTGCTACCAAAGGTTGCATAGAGATTAAGATTGATCTTAAAAAGGCATATGATCACCTCAACTGGTCGTTTATCAAGGATAGCTTGGTGGAATTAGGTGTTTTGAATAACTTGATCAGTTTGATTTGGCATTGCATATCTACTAGTTCGATGAACATTCTTTGGAATAAGGAGTGCAGGTGGTTTTTTCTTTTCTAGGGGCATTCGCCAATGTGACGCTCTTTCCCCATACTTATTTGTAATTTGTATGGAGAGACTATCTCACTTGATTTCTACTACAATGGACAGTAACTTTTGGAAACCAATTGTTGTTACTCGTGGTGGTCTTCCTCTTTCCCATTTTTTTGGTATAAATAAAAACTTTTCGATTCATAAAAAGAAATGCTTTAGTATGAAACATTTTTGGGCCAATTTAATTGATTAGATTAAATTTTGATCAATTTAATTAGAGATTGCCAATTTGATAAAGATGTTTAATAAGTTACAGGTCAATGAATAATCAAAGGTTGTGAAGAGAATATTGAAGACAAGTTTCGACCAGACAAAGGGAGAAAACTTCTCGAAGTCATACCAGAGATCGAAGCAGTGAATGAAGTTAGCACTTAAGCAAATATTCGAGATTGCGAAGGAAGCCTTCAAATTTAGAGGTATCTTGAAGCGGGTTCTAGGCAGTTACACTTAAATTCAAAATTCAAATTCAAATGTTCAAATTTGAATTTAAGAGGTTGTTAATAGTTAAGTCTGTAAT
Source organism: Ormosia semicastrata (assembly GCA_029884595.1). Lineage (NCBI taxonomy): Eukaryota > Viridiplantae > Streptophyta > Magnoliopsida > Fabales > Fabaceae > Ormosia > Ormosia semicastrata. Next base: position 22,085,154 of record JAQQTO010000044.1, read on the forward strand.
AATAAGACAAGACAATCTTTGTTGTTAGTTTAGGAAGTTATTTCTAACAAGGACACTTGACAAGATCTTGTTAGAATAACAATTGACACCTTTGTCTATAAAAATACTAAGGGAGTGGAGGCATTTAGGCTAGTTGGAAATCACTTGCACATTTCTCTAAACACATCCAAAGTCACTTTGACACACATGGATACACACATATATTAGTCAAGTATGTCTTCCACCTTTTTTCATTTTTGTAACTTTTACTTTTCAATGCAAATTTAAAGCAATTTGTTTACATATTCTTGTAACTTCATCTTTTGGTTGAGTGATTCACAGAATCATTTGATTTCTTTGTTTTATTTACTTTCTTGCAAGTTTATTGCTCTGTATCTTTATTGCCTTTCATTTTTTGCTTTCAATTTACTACTTATTTTATATTGCTTCTCTTTACTAGCTTTCATTTAAATTCCATTTGAATTTACCTTTATGCAAGTTTAAGTTTGGTTATTTACTTGTTCATTTCATGCTTTCCTTTACTCACTTTCTCTACATGTTTTCATTTAAATTGTCATTTTCGATTGTGATTTACATTATTTATATTTACTGCTTTCAATTTACTTGCATTCATTTAATTTGAAGTATTAATTCATCTTTTGATTATTGATTCATTATTAACTCTTACTTTTTACATTAATATTTCACTACATTTTCTTATTAAACTCGAAATAAGTTTATGATACTCTTTCGATTTATAAATCACCAAGTACTTGAGAGTCTTTGAGAGGAAGAGATTCCTTTCCTAGAGCGATAACAAGAATCGAGATTTGTCTTTGACAAATTCTAGAATCAACACATTTATGTTTCGTAGACAATTTGTGTCTTTTTGTGGAAGCATCTATGAACCAAGTGGAGGTTATTAGAAATTACCTTGAGTTTTTTTGTGCATGCTTGGGATCACAAAAGGATAGTGCGGATAAAACTAGAATATGCTTCTCTAAGAATGTCAATCATAATAGAGCCCAGGAAATCTCAAAAGCCATTGGGTTCCAGTTGACGGATAAAATTGGAAAGTATTTGGGAGTCCCTCTACTTTATAAAAGAACAGGTGAAAATACTTTCAGCTATATTACATATAAAATCATGAAACGTCTACATAGTTGGAAAGCAAATAGTTTGTCTCTTGCCATTAGATTAACTTTATGCTAGTATATAGTGTCTGCTATACCCTCTTACTCTATGCAAACTGCGCTTCTACCTTCTTCTGTGTGCAATGAGATTGATAATTGCTGTAGAAGATTTCTATAGGGTTCTGCAGAGGAGATAAGAAAACCTAGTCCACTGGGACACAGTCAACTAGGTAAGGGTCCTAAGGCATAAGTACAAGAGTGGCAATGAATTGATTCCCACTGTTTAATCTCGCCATAATGCTTCCAATGTTTGGCTAGGTGTCTTATAATCTTGAATTTTGTTGAGGAGAATCTAATTTGGCGGGTCCAAAATGGCAAGTCTATTAGCTTTTGAAAAATAGGCTAGTCTTAACCCTTGGGCTACTTGAACACTTTGCGTTAAGTGATCTTTCTGTTCTTGATCTCTTTAAAAAGGTAGTAGACTATGTTACTATAGATGGTAGTTGGAATTGGGATGTCTTGCCCTATCTTCTTCCATCTCACATTTGCAGTAAGATAGTCGATTTTAAGGCTGCCAAACCTTGTGGAAAGGGAAGATGTTGTTGCATGTGCTCTTAGTAATGATGGAGATTTCTCTTTAAAATTAGCTTATAATTTTATAACTAGTAACTGTTCCTCTTGCTGAGAATTCTGTGTATAAAAAGATCTGGTCTTGGAATAGGTTGGAAAGAATTAGATCTTTCATGTGGCTTTTGGCTTCAGATGGGCTTCTTACAAATAAACGATTTCGTAGGCACTTGACAAATGATCCTTATTGTCACTGGTGCTTTTTGAGCTTTCATGAGACTAGTTTGCATGCTATCCATGATTACAGCAATATTGGAGGTTTTTGGTTGGGATTATTTGGTGGAGCTTTGGATCTATCCCTTTTCCAAATGGATGCTCAGGAGTGGCTTTTGCATAATCTTACCAGGAGAACTTTGGTGGCTGGTAAGGAGTGGTGTTTTCTTTTAGAGGTGGCCATTCATTTCCTTTGGCAGCATAGGAATGAGAAGATATTCAACTCCTTGGATTCAAATAACAAAGATATGCTTATCCAATTTTGGTTGAGGGTTAGAAGCTTTTCCATTTATAGTCAGGTTGCTGTGAACATCATGCCTCAACTAAGTAAAATGATGGAATGGGTGTCGTGGGAATTCCCTCCAGCTGGTTGGTGTTGTCTTAATACTCATGGTTCTATCCTTATTTCTCATAAGGCTTCCTGTGGTGGTTTTGCTCTATGATGCTTCTGGTGATTATTTGGGTGGTTTCTCAACAAACTTAGGATCCATTTCCATTACAATTATAGAACTGTGGGGCATTATTTTTAGCTTACAATTAGCTTGGGATTTGGGTTGAAGATAAGTAAGGCATTCTATTGACTCTAAGGTAGCTTTAGAGCTGATTGTAGGATGCATGTCTCCTCACCATCCAGCCTTTGCTATTGTTGGTAATATCATAAGTCTTCTTCATCAAAACTGGTTGGTCACTTTTTATCATATCTTTAGAGAAGAGAACAAAGCTTACAGATCGTCTTGCATACTATGGACACTCCCTTATTTCTGGTGTACATAGGTTTTTATTTCCTCTCTAGTGTATTATTTGATAAGAGTCCTACATCGTCTGCCTCAATATTTCGGGTGCGGTTGATATATCTGTTGGGTCACTCCACTTAATGCTAATTGATTTTAGGTTAGAATCTCACATGGTATCAGAGCTAAGATCTCATCTTTGTTTTCGCCTACTTCGTTAGGTTTGTTTTTGTCTGTTCCATCCAGGCATCTATGAAGGGGGTGTTAAGAGTCTCACATCGTCTGTTTCAATAATTTTAGGTTGAAATCTCACATTATTGACGTCCTTTGGGATGACATGGGTGGTGTAACTTTCTAGCATTGTTTTAGTTATATGTTTGTTTTATCTGGATGGCTTGGCCACCCCATTTTGCATAAGAAAAAAAAATGATTATGCAAAATGGAACGGAATACTCCTTATTCTAACATATCACACTTGCTATGTATTTGCTGTGGTAATAAGAAACAAATCAAATTCCTTATTTTTTTAAATATGACAGATCTTCCTTTTTGATTCATATTATCTCACAATTTTTTTGAACTAATTTTGAAACTTTTTTGTTTTATTGATGTATTGCAAACTGTTTAACGAAGATGAGATGTGAAGCAAGCATATAAATAGAGTTTTTTGTGTTATTGGGTACAAGCACATTCTCTAATTGACTTTTTTAACTTTTTTCTATGTTCTTGCTTAGAGTAGGAACATGGTTTTTGGTATGAACATCTTCTAAAAATCATGGTTATATGAGACAAAGTTAAAATGCTTCTTCCTTTCTCACAACTTTTTTTTTGTTTCATTAATATTGTATTGTATTGCATGTCATTTTTATTTTGTCAAAGACAGTTAATTTCATTACTAAGAAGGAAGAAAGAAATAAAGTCCTAAGTATATGATCCAAGATCACAGGAAAATACCTAAATCACTTCCAATAAACTAGAAAGGATAGCTAAAAAATCAATGGAAAAACACATAACCAATAAACACAACTTTTCCTTTCTTTGACTCAAGTAAAAAAACCTAACCACTAGAGCAACTTACTGTACCTAAGAGAAATCTCAGGGTAGCACAACTTGCTAGGCCAATCCCCTCTTTTTTTTCTTCAAATTGCATATTGCACTGAGATATGTTAGCATAGATTTGGCTTTTGTTGATGCATAGCATCCCGTGAAGGTTGGGCTTTGTTACCTCGAGTTCTTCTTGTAGCTCATTCTCAAAGAGATATACAACCTTGTCACCGTCTTTATTGTCATCACTACCACTTGTGGAAATAAGTTTGCCCCAATGGTTTAAAATGTTAAGTTTTGATGATGACAAATACAAGATAAAAAGAATGATGCTTATACTTGATAGATGTGCTTAATAGATGACAAATGCGTTACAAAAGAATATTGATCATGTTACATAGATGTGCTTAATGAGATATATTGTATCATGCATGATTATGTACTTTATCCAGTTATATTTTACTTAATAATCATGCAATGAGATATGTGTAATATTCTTCATATAATATATCCAATAATGCTTTATATAAGTTATAATGAATTAATAATGAATTTGACTCTATTTAAATGAAGATATGCAAAGTGTTCCTTATTGCATCCTATATAGAGTATATCTATTAGTAATTGATAAATATTTTATTTGGATGTGTCTATCAAGTTCTTATATGTATTTAGACTAACTAGAGTTATACATTTATGAATCATGCATATGAAGATATTGAGTTATGAATTTGGACTAATTATATTTGTTTTAAGTGAGTAATACTTTGTAGGATATTCTAAGTACCAAGAGTGAGCATTGCAATAAGAAAGCAAAAGATCATAATTATGCTCAACACAAGAAGAATGATAATGAAAAGGTGTTCCAAGCATTTGCAAGATTATAAGAAAATATTTTATTTAGAAGCTTGGATTACATCAAGAAGCCAAATGATTGGTTACGCGAAGATCAAGTCCCAACTTCAAGTTTAGCTTATAGGACTTAGATCTTATGTAAAGGTAAATGAGAATCACACTAAGTTCAAATAAGTTTTAACATCTTTAAAAGTGTTTCTTACATTCTAAAATTCCCAACAAACATGTTTTAAAAAGCTAGTCTTGGTGGTAATTCAAATATATGAAAAATAGCCAAGTATGTGTTTTGTAAAACTGACCTTTGGTTACTCTTTTGATCATAACTTTCAAAATACTTTGAGTATTATTCTGAAACTTATTTCATATGAAAATATACTAAAAAATCTTTCCAATGAGTGGTCAATTACTTTAAACGGATGAGAAATGAAGAAGTTATGGCCATTTAAAGTCAGTTTTCAAAACTAGAGTGCAATAACCAACTATGAATTTTTCATAACCGGTTATTCAACAAGTAAGGAGTGTTTTTCATGTTTTTAAAGCTCCTAATCGATTAGGTCATTTCCTAATTGGTTATTATGTAAGTTAGGAGCCAATTTTAAAAACCTTCTAACTGATTAGGCCTCTCCTCTAATTGGTTATTGGGTAAGTCAGGAGCAAATTTTAAAAGCTCTTAATCAATTAGGCCATTCCCCTAATTGGTTATTGTGTAAGTCAGAAGCTAATTTTAAAAAGCTCCTAACTGATTAGGCCTCTCCTCTAATTGGTTAGTGGGTAAGTCAGGAGCAAATTTTAAAAGCTCCTAACCAATTAGGTATTTCCTCTAATTGGTCATTGGGTAAGTCAAGAACCAATTTTAAAAGCTTCTAACTGATTAGGACTTTCCTCTAATTGGTTATTAGATAAGTCAGGATCCAATTTCTAAGGCTCCAAACTGATTAGGACAATCCCCTAATTAATTATTTGAGCAACCAGAAAACATGAATAATGGCTCTTTCTAAGCATTTATTGCTCCCAACCACCTCTAACGGCTCTAAAATGCATTGGGCTATAAATACAAATATTTGTGCATCAAAGAAAGGTTAGAGATCAATCTAAAAATAATTGTTGAGCATCAATACGAGCTTTAACTACCATTTTCATAAAATCTTTGTTTATGTGCTAAAGTGTGAATATCCATATACCCATTGAGCTTCAATTTCTAATATCCACTCTTTTGAGAGTTTATCTTTCTTAAACACTTTGATTTCCTATAAAGAGTGTGAGGTATCCCTCTAGAGAAAAGGGTGAGGTATCCCTTGATTGCAAAGAAAGTGAAATATCCCTCAAAAGTTGTAAAGGGTGAGGTATCCTTGTTTTGAGATTCAAGCACAAAGGATGAGGCATCCCAGAGGTGTGTTGAGTGCTCTGTGTTGTAAAGGTTTTCAAGTACCTGTTCAAGCTTGAAGGTTTAGTGAAAAATCTCAGGTGGTTTACTTGATGACTAGACATAGGCCATAAGTGGTTGGTGGCTAAATCATGATAAATATTGTGTTTGCTTCTCTCAACTCTATCCCTTTACATTTTTGCCTTAATTATATATGCTTGAGTTGAATTTGATATCTAGCTTATTTGTTTGATTTATCTTATAGCCTAAGTGGTATTTGAGAAATCTTTAATAGTTGTACTTTTGTTAAACTTATTCCGCTGTATGTGTTGATTAAAAATATCAAAATGTATAATTTCTCAAAGGTGTTTTAAAAATTTATAATCACCTAATTCTCCCCCTTCTTAGGTGATGATTGTCATGACTAACAAGTGGTATCAGAGATTTGTGCTCTGTTAAAAGCTTAACCACTTGGAGTTAAAGATTCTTATTTGTTTGGCAACCATTGAAAGCTTTTCAAAATGGAAGGTTTTGAAATTGATAAACCACCATTCTTTAATGGTGTACATTTTGTTTATTGGAAAGCTAGAATGAAAATTTATATGCAATCTATTGATTTGAATTTTTGGGATATTGTGCTTGATGGATTTTCTCCTAAACCAAAACAAACTTGGAATGCTTATGACAATAAATGTTTTTCATTGAACATTAGAGCTATGCAATTTTTGAAAAGTGGTTTGAATGATGAAACTTATGCTAAAATTAAGAATTGCTCTAGCGCTAAAGATGTATTGGATGCTCTTAATTCTATCTATCTTGCTGATGATGATCTTTAGCATAAAGTTGTATATAGAGAGCAGGAAGAACAAAAGCCTCTAGAGGAAGACAACATTGAAAAATGTCCTCAAGAACATGTTCAAAGTAAGAAAATGAGCTCAATGCCTCTTGGTGATGATGGTGATCAATTTGAAGAAGAGGCAAAACAAAATAAAATTGAGAATGAAGATGTTCTCGAATCTTTGATGGATAACAATGAGGAAGATGATGATTTCCTTAAATAGCAATTATGCTAGAAATTGAGACTACTTCATATATGGCTAAAAAGGACTTTGAGGTAAATAATACTAAATTAGATTATAGTCCTTTCTATTATGAGCTATAATGTGCATATGATGAATTATATAATGGTTTGTTGAATTTAGAAAAGAAAAATTTATCTTGTTTAGAAACATTTCCTCTATTGAAAATGAAATTGAGATTTTGAAAAATGAATATGCTTTTCTTGATGAGGAAATGTCTTTAAAATGTGAAACCTCAACTTCTTGTGAAAAGTGCATTGATCTAGAAAATCAAGTTGAGGACTTTTATTCTGAATTTGCCAAAGCTAATGATTCTAATTGCTTACATTCTAATGCTTGTTAATGAGAATAAAATTGATGTTATTCCATATTAAAATTCAAGTAAGGCTTATGACAAAAATAGTATAGAATGTAATAACAACAAAAGACTTAAGTTTTCTAAAGATGATCTTCAAAGGTCCAAACCATTATCAAATTCAACTGTTTACAATTTTTGTGGTTATCTAGGACATATTTCTCATTTATACAATTATAGAAGAAACACTTATATGAGAAATAATATGGTATGGGTTCCTAAATATCTTAAATGCCCTGATACTAACATTCACGGCCCAAGATGAAGTGGGTACCAAAATGTCCTCCTAGTATTTCAATTATGCAGAAAATCTCTCAAAAGGATGGACTAATTGGTTAAAGGAAAGAGGAATCATGAAGGATGATGCTTCCAAAGACCAATGGTAGAAGTTTTTGTCAAATAAGGAAGATGACTTCAACCAAAGTTTCTCAAGTACAAAATATAGAACTTGCAAAGTTCAAAACACCAAAAGAGAAGCAATGGGTAAGGAAAAGAGTTTCCTTGATTACCAGGGCCAAGATATCAAAGGATTTTATCTCTTATACACATTCACTTGTAAAGTCAATGACTATGAGATATGTTCTTTGTAGTCATTAAGTGATTAATAGAATCATGTGCAGTTAGTAAAATCTGAATATTTTATTTAGCATATAATTATGTTTATTCTTATTGTACCATAACTCATTAGTTTGTTATATATCTTAGTACATAAGATTCTACAGTGCCTAGGTATGCTTTCTATGCTTTAAATTGTCTATATATCATGAAAGTAAGCACGCTATTAGCTATTTGCTTAATGGTAAATGATTATTTAATTTGTTTTGCTCAATTTATGTACTATGAAAAATTAATCTTTATGAGAGCATAATGGATTAATAATCAATGACTAACCCTTATTGATCCAAAATTAGTAGATACCAAATAAAGTATTATGAATTGTGTTATAGGGTGATAACTACCTAAAGAAAGCATTTAAATTGAATAAGATTATTCAACTTGAGGTTAATAAAGCTTAAAAGGACCCAACTTCTAAAAAGGGTGCAAAGAATCTCTATTCTTTCATGAAGACTTGAAGCTTGGAAGTTGAAGTCACCTACAAAAACTCAAAGAGTACACTTTTGGTGACATCAATCTCTTATCCTTATTTATGCTTTAAATTGAATATCATGTGATATTTAGATAAGTAGAGATTTGTTTTTATGCCTTAACATGTCTTAAGTTATGCTTTTCTAGCATTATATGTTAAAAGTGTCTTTACATATGCTAACATGCTAGATATGCTCACATTTTGCTTGGAATTACATGCTATGGTAATATCTCTATTCTTGAGCTTGTGACCAATTCTCTTGGCTCAAATATAGAAATTCACATGCTCATAAGTAGTTCTAATCCTTTCTCTTTGATGGCTAATTATCTTATATACTTACTTGGAGATTGGAAAATTAAAAGTTATATGTCTTCTTGTTTGAAATTGCTTAATATGTTTATATCTTGAAAACAAGAAGTAATTGATTCATTTTGTGGAAGCCAAATAACCAATTAAAAGAAGTGATAATCGATTATTCTCAAAATCAGAGGGTGTTGTTGTTATTTTTGGAGCTTTTCCTTCACGAAAATAATCGATTATTAATTTAGCATAACCAGTTATTCTGTTTTTGATACGCTGGCATTGCTCTCAGCCAAACTCAAATAACTAGTTATGGATATTGCCTAACAGGTTATTGAAGCAAGTCAGTGGCTCCTCCAAAACACAAATAATCAGTTATGGATGTTGTCTAACCGGTTATTCAAAAGGTCAGAGGCTCTTGTTTTTAAACCCCATACAAATAACTGGTTATTTAAAAGCCATAAATGGTTTTAAAAATTATAATTCCATGGTTTTTCAATTCTTGCATTACAATAAGGGACTTTTTGTTCTTGATTGACAAGTCTGCGTACTAGAATTCCTTACTTGATATTACATGTCTTACATGATCATTGGTTGCCCCAAAATGTTTATTTATGTTATAATGATGATCAAGTTTTTCTTGATAAACTTGAATCTTTCTTTGAAAATGCCTAAACTATGCTTTTGGTTTCAAGTGCATATGTTCTTCCTTTATTCTTGTTAGAGTTAACATTGCATAGTGGATAATGTGGTACATGTTTTACATTATATATAAATATAAATTATACTTGTAAATGAGCTTAAATTGTAACACCCCAAAATTTTAGACTATGTTACAGAACTGACAGAATTACACTGTTTTGTGTTTTCTGTGCAATATAAAAATAATTTGATTATTCTGATACTATTTTTGATTGTTTTGTGTGATTTGCTCCGGGAAAGAAAAATAATAATTTTCGGGCCGGAAATTCTTATTTTAATTAATTGGAGCTGGAGGATCTTACTAAACCCAATTCTGATTGATATAAATATTAATCTCGTAATTTTTAGAATTTAAGCGTGTAATAAAATAATTTTATATTTTTATAATATTATTTTATTCAACAAGACCTCTTGTCTCAAAAATAGTAGAAAAATTATTTGTGGACAGAAAAAGTTCGTGGGGCCCACGTTTTAGAATAATCAATGTTATCTTGGTATGCAGTAAATCTAAACCAGTAGGAAATGGTCAAAATAGATGGCTAGACTTTCTAAACCAATTAGAAAGAGTCAACAAAAGAAGCATTGACTTCTTTGTGAACCGTTAGATTGTGAAGCTTACTTTAGAAGCTTTAATCTTAGCCGTTGATCTAATCAATGGTGAGATTAGAATGATAGTTTTATGACCAAGTGATATCCACCCTAGATGTGATCTATGGCTAAGGATTAAAGATGAACCAAGGGTTAGGATTAAGTCAACAATTGTAGGCTTGAATTTGGTTAGTAACCTAATTAAGCTTAATTTAACTAATCTAATTACTAAATTAGCAAACTAAGTGAACTAGTTTAATTCTAAATTAATTATAATATAAATACTAATTAGATATCCTAATATTAATTAAAGGTTATAATATATGCTAATATATATTAAATTAACTAGTTATATGATTGTTATGTTAATTAAAATTGGTTAGGATATTTAACCTAACTAATTCCCTAATTAGTTAGCAAGTAATTAGGACTAATTTGGAAATAATTAAGTCACTAAATGGATGAGGGGCTGCATGAAATTGGGGCTGCAAAATGAGGAGGCAAGTGGCTTGAATCTACAAGGTTCAAGAACCATCCAACATGACAAAAGCCATGTGCACAAGTGTGAACACTTTAGGATATTTTAACATGCAAAATTGATCACTCAACCTCCCTAAAAGATCACTCACGGCAGCTGCACTTCTATTTCCATTTCACTTTCATTTATTAGCTTATTCCAAAATCAAAGCATCCATTTTCTCTCAAAAAGCTACCAAGAACCAAGCAAACTTTCCTTTCTCTCTTTCTCTCCATATTCGGCCAAGACCACCACATATACTACCAAACCTCTATAATTTTTTCCTATTATATTTCCTAAAGCAAAATCCCATTCTAAACACTTTTTATTCACATAGTTTTTCCAAAAAATTACTCTAGCTTGTCTAAAATCCAATCTTTTGCTACTTACTTAAGGGTAAGTCTTGAGTTTATGGTTCAAAAATGGATTTCTAATTTTTCTAACCATGATTGTTCCATGATTTTTCCATATTGTACCTTGTATGTGTTTTTACTAATTGTTTAAGAATTTTAGGGATTTGTTTGGTGGATTGCTCAGATTTGAAGGATAGAAGGAGAACAAACCGATTAAAATTATCTACAAGAGGTAAGAGGGAGATTTTACCTCACCAACCATGTTTTGGTGGTGTGAGGATGGTTGTGTACAGTGGAAAAATCCATAAAGGTTCTTCACCGATTGTTTGATGCTATTTGATTGTGTTTGTGGTGTATGATTGTGTTTTTGTGCTTGTATGTGTGATATTATGTCTATTGTTTTGATATATGTTTGTATGTATGAAATTGTTGTTTTGATATATGTATGTATGCATGAAATTGTGTGAGTAAAGTAAGATGTGAATAATATGATGAACCGATTTTATGAGAGCTCCAAAGAGCTTGAGGCTTACGGCCATAATAGGCTAGAAAGGACCAAAGTCCTGAAAATGAGAAATTCAATTGAAAATGAAGGATTTAAATGAAAAAGAAATGAATTTGAACAAGTTTGGAGGTTGTGGGAAAATAATCGGATATAATTAAATTGGCGAATTAAAATGAGAACTGAGAGATTTAAATGAATTTAGAAAAGTTTGAGTATAGTAAAGTATAGTGATTTTGAGAAAACAATTTGATTTAATAAATGAATTATGAAATTAATTTGGGTGTCAATACTTGAAGTTTATTGACGTATGGCTCACCTTACGGGTTTAGAGGTGCGTCTGTAAAATTTGAGCTGTAATATGTGAAGTAAATGAAAGAAATAACATTTTTGGGGAAACAATGCAAATACTGATTTTTAGAAGGGCAATATTGTAATTTTCATTTTTAAAAAGGGGCAATATTGTAATTTTCATTTTTAAAAGGGGCAATATTGTAAATATGATTTTTAGAGGGGCAAAATAATCATTTTTATTTTTAATAGGGCCATATTGTAAATAACAATTTTTGAGGGCCAAAAACGTAAATATTATGTTTTGGAGGGACTATTTTAGAAATATGAATTTTATGAGGGATAATTTTGTAAATATGAAATTTACGAGGGATTATTTCGTAAATGTAAATTTTATGAGGGACTGTTGTGAAAATATTATTTAAATGAGGATTATAAAGCAAATATTAAGTTTTGAGGGATTATTATGCAAATATGAAAAATGAAGTTGAATTTTTGGTGTTAAATGAGGAAAATAGTATTTTTGATTTAAAACGTGTGAAAAGTATTTTACGCGATTGAGAAATGATGAAAAATTGGTACGTGATTTGAAAATGCGACAGAACTGTTGCGCGACTAAGAAAATGCGAAAAATATGGTTTCGCGATGAAATTGCTGATAATGACAATTGTTGGGCCTATGAGGACCCCGAATATGAGACAAATGAAATTGGAAAGATTTGGCCCTTTGGAGTTGGACTTGCACTTGATATATTCGTGCATTGTATAAAATATAGCTAATAGCTATTAAGACCCTTGTGGTCGAAGAGGGAATGAGAATTGAAAAGTGAGATCTATGATGGATCTTGGGGGCGTCAAGGCGCGGCAGTCGATCCAATGAGCAAAGGCAAATACCTTGTGCCACATGGCGACGTAGTCCGTTGCAACGCATTGACGATACCCGACAAGAACATGATTCTTTTCGAAGACTGGAGATTGTCTATGGACTAAGGCTGGACAATTAATCAGAGCATTCTTCTCGAAATAGTGGAAACCTCCATGGAGTAGGAAATTGAGTCTAAGTGTATATACAGAGATACTGAGGGTATTATCGTAAATATTATTTATGATAATTGAAATATTGAATAGTTGAATATTGGAAATGTCATGATTGTGATTGTTGGTTATTACTTGTGATATGATGATGATTGATGTGATGACATAATCGTGATTATGTATGATGTGCTGGTATGAGATATTGTATGTGTTTATCTTCATTGCTACCATACTGGTATTGGCGTAGGTGATCTCACCTCTTCGTATGTCTATTCTATATTGTATTTATAATTTTAAAGACGTTGAGTGAGAACTTGAGCAACAAGCTGAGGAAGAGCAGATTTCGGTAGAGGACGCTGAGTTTTGAAGTGATGGAGGAGTCTCGTTTCCTTGGGTATATATGATTGAGTAGACTACATTCTTGGACGTTAGTGTGAATATTGATACTTAGAGTTCCCATTGTCAATTAGACAGTATTGGGAAGTATACTATCGCGCTCCTAGTGCGATTAGTATAGTGTCGTCTATGCGGACACCTGTTCGTAGGACTTCGTGTCAAGTCGCACTTCTATTTTCTGAGGAGTCTGAGGAGGACCCATCTGAGGGTTCTACTGTGTAGTAATACTTGGGCAGTATGTTAGTTGAAATTAAAGTTTAACTATTTTGAGAGTCTAGTTTGTAAATATTAAAATACGACAGTACTATGACTTGTATATATATGATGTATATTAATTTATGATGTTGTTGTAATGTTTTTATTTTCCGCTAGGTTTATCTTATTATCATCAAGAATTTTTACAACTCGTATTTATATTACAAGCACGATTTTCCAATGAAGGGGTAATTTGGTATTTGAGTAACAAGAAGTGTGACGCCCTAAGGAGGGTATTACATAAATGATATTTGATGCTAACTTATATTTTAGATAACTTTTAGAGTTAGCTTTGCAAGTGTCTCTATGTGCTATAAATGTAGTACTCTCTTTATTTGCTTTGAAAATTTTTATTAAATCTTGAGAGAATGTTTAAAAAAGTTTCCAAATAAATTTTTTGAAATATTCTATAGAGTCCATCTTAATACTTCAAAAGATAAACCTTGTTCTTCAAAGTATTTTATTTTCTCAAGGCTCTTGTTCAATGAGAAAGAAAAGATATGTACTTTCATATGTTCTTTTAACTTGGGTTTGATTTCTCTCAAGGAATATGTGGTTTTAATATTAAACCTCTCTACCCTTCTAAAATGCTTTTGAAAATCTAATGTGTTCTTGTAAAATTATTTTTGAAAGGGGGAGAAGTATTAAAATGGTTTTTGATTGATGGATTAAGAATATGTATCTTTTGCCTTGCTTTACTTTATGGTAATGTGCTTACATGGTTTTGGCATACATATTTCTCTTTATCTATCTTGTGCTTCAATAAGCGGGAGCTTATCTTCTTTTCTTATAACTCCTTATAATTATCTATTGATTTATAATGATTGTTTATCCTTTTTATCTTATATATCTTTCTTCTATATCCTTGTTGACTAAGAATATATGTATAACTATGTTAAACTATTATGTTTTATATTTTGATAATATACATATTTTGAGGGGAAGCCTAGCTCTTAAATTGTTGCTTATATCTCTTGGCTTACATCCTTGTTTGACATGAAATGTTTTATTGCTAATACTATCACCATGTCAATGAAGACCATCTCTTATTCTTTTTCCCTCTATCAATGAAAGAAGGTAAACATTCTTAAACTTCATATCTTTTGATTCTTTCATTGAGAAATGCTTAATAAGTGGCAAGTTGTATGATCTTTCATTTGAAAACCTTAATTCTATGACCTTATATGGATATTTTGTAACTTTCATCAATCAGTACTTATTTATCATGTGGTATGCAAGATATTATATGTCAGACATAAATTCTTTAGCTTATTATTATCATATGATAAATGTTTATATACCAAAATGTGACAAACATTACATGAATAATCTTTTATATCTTGAAAACATGCTTGTTTCATATCTCTATTCTTGAATCATATGTAGAATCAAATAAGGGAAGATAATTATGATTTTAATAATTTGAAGAAGTTTTTGAATTTTGATGATCCTATTATTTTTGATAATATAAGTTTTATCTATAAGAGGAGAGAAAATATTATTTTTCCCTTCTATGCCTTTTTGTTAATGTCAAATAGGGAGAGTGAAAACTGGAAAGAAAAATATGTTCTTATACTTAATTATTTGATATACTTATATGAACATCTATTCTTCTATATTACTCAAACATATTTTTCTTTGGTGATTTGTCATCATAAAAAAAAGGGAGATTGTGAAAATAAGTTTGTCCTAATGGTTTAATATATTAAGTTTTGATGATGACAAATATAAGATAAAAAGAATGATGCTTATGCTTGATAGATGTGCTTAATAGATGAAAAATGTATCACAAAAGAATATTGATCATGTTACATAGATGTGCTTAATGAGATATATTGTATCATGCATGATTATGTACTTTATCTATTAATATTTCACTTAATAATCATGCAATGATATGTGTAATATTCTTCATATAATATATTCAATAATGCTTTATATAAGTTATAATGAATTAATATTGGATTTGACTCTATTTAAATAAAGATATGCAAAGTGTTCCTTGTTGCATCCTATATAGAGCATATCTATAAGTAATTAATAAATATCTTATTTAGATGTGTCTATGAAATTCTTATATGCATGTTAGACTAATTAGAGTTATACATTTATGAATCATGCATTTGAAGATATTGAATTATGAATTTAGACTAACTATATTTGTTTTAAGTGAGTAATACTTTGTAGGATAATCCAAGTACCAAAAGTGAGCATTGCAATAAGAAAGTAAAAGATCATAATTATGCTCAACTCAAGAAGAATGAGAATGAAAAGATGTTCCAAGCATTTGCAAGATTTGAAGAGAATATTTTCTTTGGAAGCTTGGATTACATCAAGAAGTCAAATGATTGGTTGCGCGAAGATCAAGTCCCAAGTTCTTCAAGTTTAGCTTATAGGACTTAAATCTTATACAAAGGTAAATGTGAATCATACTAAGCTCAAATAAGTTTTAACATCTTTAAAAGTATTTCTTACATTCTAAAATACCCAACAAACATGTTTTGAAAAGCTAGTCTTGGTGGTAATTCAAATCTATAAAAAATAGTCAAGTCTGTGTTTTGTAAATCTGGCCTTCGATTACTCTTTTGATAATAACTTTCAAAATACTTCGAGTATTATTCTGAAACTTATTTCATATGAAAATAGACTCAAATAACTTTTCAATGAGTGGTCATTTACTTTAAAGGGTGAGAAATGAAGAAGTTATGACCATTTAAAGTCAATTTTCAAAACCAGAGTGCAATAACCGATTATGGATTTTCCATAACCGGTTATTCATCAAGTCGGGAGCGTTTTTCATGTTTTTAAAGCTCTTAACTAATTAGGTCATTCTCCTAATTGGTTCTTGTGTAAGTCAGGAGCTAATTTTAAAAAACTCCTAACCGATTAGGCCTCTCCTCTAATCGGTTATTAGGTAAGTCAGGAGCAAATTTTAAAAGCGCCTAACCGATTAGGCCATTCCCCTAATTGGTTATTGTGTAAGTCAAGAGCAAATTTTAAAAAGCTCCTAACCGATTAGGCCTCTCCTCTAATTGGTTATTGGGTAAGTCAGGAGCAAATTTTAAAAGCTCCTAACCGATTAGGCCTTTCCTCTAATCGGTTGTTGGGTAAATTAGGAGCCAATTTTAAAAGCTCCTAACTGATTAGGACTTTCCTTAATCGGTTATTTGATAAGTCAAGAGCCATTTTCTAATGCTCCTAACCAATTAGGACAATCCCTTAATTAGTTATTTGAACAACTAGAAAACGTGAATAACAACTCTTTTTGAGCATTTATTGCTCCCAACCATCATCAATGGCTCTAAAATGCATTGGGCTATAAATACAAGCATTTGTGCATCAAAGAAAGGTTAGAGATCAATCTGAAAATAATTGTTGAGCATCAATACGAGCTTTAACTGCCATTTCTATAAAATATCTGTTTATAAGCTAAAGTGTGAATATCTATATACCCATTGATTTTCAATTTGTAATATGCACTCTTTTGAGAGTTTATCTTTCTTAAACACTTTGATTTCCTGTAAAGAGTGTGAGGTATCCCTCTAGAGAAAAGAGTTAGGTATCCTTCAAAAGTTGTAAAGGGTGAGGTATCCCTATTTTAAGGCTCAAGCACAAAGAGTAAGGCATCCCAGAGGTGTGTTGAGTGCTTTGTGTTGTAAAGGTTTTCAAGCACCTGTTCAAGCTTAAAGGTTTAATAAAAAATCTCGAGTGGTTTACTTGAGGATTAGATGTAGGCCACAAGTGGTTGGTGGCTAAACCAGGATAAATATTGTGTTTGCTTCTCTTAACTCTATCTCATTTACATTTGTTCCTTAATAATATATGTTTGAGTTGAATTTGATATCTAGCTTATTTGCTTGATTTATCCTATAGCCTAAGTGGTATTTGTGAAATCTCTAGTAGTTGTACGTTTGTTAAACTTATTCTACTGTATGTGTTGATTAAAAATATCAAAATGTATAATTTCTCAAAGGTGTTTTAAAAATTTGTAATCACTCAATTCATACTCTCTTAGGTGATAGTTGCCATGACTAACACCACTGTTATCATTTCTACTGCCATTAAGGGCTCATTTTTCTTGTCTCATCTCCATGAATATCCATAATCTATAGCTTTGGATCGTAGATCTAAAGGTCTTCCTATATCATAGGCTAGGCATGCAACTAATCTAAGAAATTAAGGTTAGAAAATCCTAGATCTACCATGATAAAATACATCTCTAAAAGTTTCAAACCCTAACTCTTTAGATCTAGAGATCTGGATCAACTTAATATCTAAAAATCAAGAATAAAATGAGAAAAAAATAAAGAAAAATAAGAAAAAAAAGCAAAAGGGGCTGGTGCTAAAGGAGATCAGCGGCAGCATTATGGGAAGGAAGAGAACCAAGCTCTACAAAAGGAGATCAAAACTGTCAGATGCAGGGACAAAGTGCCAAGCGAGGATGGTTGCTGGCCACGGGTGGTGGCGCTAAGCAAACCCTAGCCGAAAACACCTCATAGAGAAAAATTGGGTTGTCTTCTTGCGTATAAATACCAGAAAAAGGAAGTACTACATGTCGTTTAATAAGCATGCAAAATAAATTGGGTTTAATATTTTCAAATACTTGGCCCCATTATAAAATAAGTTATAATATATTAAAAAAAAGAATAAATGTCTCATTGATAAAGATTTATTCTAATTGATTAAAATTTAATCGATTCTAATCGATTAAAAAGAATGTAACATAATAAAATTAGGGAATAAAATTTTCCTTTCATGAAGTTTGATTTTGATTGATTAAATATTTATTTCAAATTTATTTTATAAATGAAATAAAAAAGAAAATTCTAACCGAACCTATGACAATTAACAAATTAATAGCATAAGAAAAATAGAACAATATTTTAAATCAATCTAGGATATATTGTTGCATTGTTTTCCCAATTATATCAGCATAAAAAATAAAGTTAAAAAACAAAAATCAGACTTTGGGTCCTCTTTGTACAAAAAAAGGAAAAAATACCAAAAAGAAAAATATACTGGAATTAAATTCGAATTAATTTTAGTAAAAAATTCTATTAATTTGAGATTGAGACAATTTATGAAAGATTAATACTTATTAATTAAAAATCCTAAATGAGAAATGTGACACGTTTTGATACGTGAAATTAATAAATAAAAAATTAAGTCATATGCAGGAAGTGGACGCAAGTAGAGTAGTAATAATTTATTAAAGTTAAAAAGTGAAAAATGTTAGTCATGACAACCATCACCCAATGGTAGATGAATTGAGTGATCACAAATTTTTAAAGCAATTTTCAGAAATTATACATTTTGATATACTCAATCAACACGTGCAACAGAATAAGTTTAACAAAAATACAACTATTATAGATTACTCAAATGCAACTCAAGTTATAGGATAAATCAAGCAAATAAGCTAGATATCAAGTTCTTAAAATCAAAACATTAAGATGACAAGATATGCAGTAAATAAATATATTGCACCAAATATTGAAATTAAAAAGTGTAGGGAAGAGAGAATCAAACTCAAGAATTTATCTTGACTCAGCCACCAACCACTTGTGACCTACATTCAGTCCCTAAGCTTAACTTTAGATTTTTTTCACTATCTTCAAGCTTCAACTAGGTGCTTGATAAATTTTACATTCAAGAGCACTCATAACATCTTTGGGATTCCTCACGCTTAGTGTTTGAGCCTCACAACAAGAGATACCTCACCCTTTTTTTTCTTGAGGGATACCTCACCCTCTTACAATGATTTTAAGATGAAGAGAAGAATTAGAAACTCTCACAAGAGTAGATATACAACTTGAAGAATAAAGGAATAGAAAGATTTTGCAATAAAGAGCTCAAAATATGATTTTGATTATTCAAGGATTAAATCTAGTTTTTAAAAGTTGTAAAAGCTTGAATTTTCACTTATTTATAAAGCTCAAATAATAAAATAATCGTTGGTAGTCTTTAGAAATGATTTCTTATGAAAACTAGCCATTTATAAATGTTGGGAGCACATTCTAATGCGTGGTAATTAATTTTTTATGTGTATAATCGATTATTAACATGTAATAATCGATTGTTGAAGTGGATAATCGATTATTGTACTCTATTTTTGAAAACTGACTTTAAATGGTCATAACTTTTTAATTTTTCATCTGATTTAAGCAAATTACCGTCGATTGGAAAGCTCTTTGAGTCTATTTTCATATGAAATAAGTTTCAAATTCATACTCAAATTACCTTTAGAGATATAATCAAATTAGTGATTATAGGTCAGTTGTCAAAACTCAAATTTAGCTATTTTTCATAGTTGTGAATTACCACCAAGACTGGCTTTTAAAAACTTATTTGTTGGGCATCTTAACATGTTTAAAAATATTTATAAAGGTTGAAAAACTTATGTGAGCTCTCTTCTTGTAAAACCTCTTTTTTTACATAGGAGAAAAGCCTAAAAGAGAAAAAAAAATACCAAATCTTGTCCTTGGGCTTCTTGATGCAATCTAAACTTTCAATAATTCTTCTATTCAATTCTTCCAAAATCCTGGATCATTTCTTCATTATCATTTTCTTGACTTGAGCATAGTTAGGATATTTCATTTTCTTAATCAATACTCACTCTTGGTAGTTGGACTATCTTACAAGGCATAACTCACTTGAAAAACATAGTGAGTCCAAATTCATAATTCAATATTTAATATGCATAACTCAATAATATATAACTTTAGTTAATCTAACATGCATATAATACTCTTATAGACACATATCCATTTAAGACATTTATCAATTTCTACTAGATATGTTCTATAAAGTATGTAACATACAACACATTGCAGAATATGCATGATTTTTAAGTATAAAACACTAGAATGTGTATCATGCATACATTCATTCACATAGAGACATGTCCAATATTTGTTCATTATAACTCATATAAAGCATTATTGGATATATTTTATGAAGAATACTACACATATCTCATTGCATGATTATTAAATGAAATATAACTAGATAAAGTACATAAACACGTGTGATACAATATATCTATGTAATATGATCAATATCCTTTTGTAATGTATTTATCATCATCAAAACTTAACACAGTAAACCATTAGGGCAAAGACAATTCTACAAAAAAAAAAATGCAAGAGCCATATTACATCCATGATTATGGCATTTGATATTTCAACACATAATTTTATTATAAAGTAAAGTACCATTTCGATCCTTGAAAGATATGGTTGTGTCAGTTGACATTGGTTTGGTCCTTGAAAGATAGATGACACTAATTTAGTCCCTGAAACATAGAAAGTTACATCATGTTGGTATATATATCACACCCGATTAGGATGCTATCTAACAAAGTCCTACAAGGCATATTAAGTGCTCTTGTGGCACATTTATTGCCACATTAGCATCCACATGATTGTCTTCTTCATCTCCCAAATCACTTTCTCTCCCATCCTCGTTGAAATAAACCAAAGTTTCTAAGCTCTTCTTAATGACCAATCACACATTCTCTCTCTCTCTCTCTAAAACCACACCATCCTTTGCCAAATGCTTAATGATGTAGGACCAATGGAGAAGAACGCTCAAGATGAATGCATACCATAACATAGTCACGTACATTAAAATTCTAAACTTGACAATGCACATTAGTAGAAAGTTTATAATTAGCACTACTCAATGCAAGCTTACACCTAATGTCAACATGTACATCACAAATGTGAGAGGCAAAAGTCTTAGTTGTATTAGAAGGTTTGACATCAATAGGCAAAGGAACAAGAGCAATGGGTTGGTGAAGGGATGATGCGTGAAATCCGCAAGTGTACGGTTTCGTCGTCAAGTAATAAAAAGATCGAATCCACAGGGACTGTGTGTATGAATACCAATTAATTAATTAATTTAATTAAGTTAAACAAAAGGAAATATGATTGTTGATAAAGAAGAACGTAGTAACAAAACAATTAAATAAAAATAAAGAAAACAGAATTCAGAACAAAGATAGCAAGTTATCAAGAAAGGGGTTTTCAGATTAAAGAAAGCTTCCAAGATTGGGATACCACAATGATACAAGACAAATCCTAATTGACAACCCTTTTATTAAATCTGAAATTCAATTGAAGGTGAATTACCCAAAATTAGTTAATGTTCTCTTTCAAGATACAAGATCCGTGCCCAATTAAACCAATTCCTACTTTCGTGGTAATTGAATTTAAATTGAACCCATTACGCTTTGTGGTAATTCATTGATTCCTCGAAAGGCTAAAACTACTCTCGTGATTTAGACCTTAAGTTCAATTCTAATGGTTCCAACACTTAGGTTCACCTCTCAGTACGTCCCTAAATGCCTATGAGATGCAAATAAGTGGCCAGTAAATTCACATGAATAAAAGCAATAAGAATTGAATCAATGAACAATCAAGATTAATAAAAGAGAAAAACAACGTCAATTAATCATTATCAATGTATCAAAGGGCATTGCCCAATCCTAGAAACAAAAGAAACTACTCAGACATAGAGAAGAAGAGACAAGAAATCAAACTTAAAAACATCTCAAACCAGAAACAATGGAAGAAGAAGAAGAAGAATGAAGAAACCAAGCCTCCTTTGTGCCTCCTTTAGAACTAGCTCCTCCTCCAAGGAGTTGTAGCTGCTCCTCTAGGTCGAATACCCCCAAAACGTGCTAAGAATGTTAATAAATAGGCCCCCAACACAAACTTCGCATAGAAGTTTCAATAGTTTGTCTGCGCTCCGAACCAAGTAGTGGCCACCACGGCCAGGCCATGGTTGGTTCGAGTTGGAGAATTATCTGCTTGCGCACCCGAACCACGGCCGTGGTGGCCACCACGGCCATGCCGTGGTTGGTTCCGAGTTGGAGAATTGCTGCCGCGCGCCCGAACCACGGCCGTGGTGGCCACCACGGCCAGGCCGTGGTTGGTTCGTAATGGCCTTCCAAGCTCAATATGACCCATTAGACCTCCGAATCTGGAAAAGTGCTCAACATGAAAGTTGTAGATTTGAATCTTAGCTATCAACCATCAAAATTTCAGCTCATTTGACAACTTGTAACTCGAGATATGTCATGAATAGTATACAAAGGTCAAAGGATCAGCACCCTAGTTCTTGCTTCAACTCCATTTGAGTTATCCAAACGTGTGATTGGGCCTTTGAAGTCTTCATGAAAGTTGTAGATAATTGTCTTATCTTTCCCTAAATTAGTTTTATAAAGCTCCAACTTCAATCATGCAAGCATCCATTCATTCCAAGGCCAATTTAGCACCAATCCTACACAATAACACCACAAACACCGCAGTTATCCGAACTAAGGGAAAAATAAACTAAAAAGGGAACTAAAATGCCTACGAAATGCATGCAAAATAAGAATAAAACATGATGTTGTTTCACACACATCAAATCCCCCCAACTTAAGACTTTGCTTGTCCCAAGCAATAACTAATGCCAAACCAAGAAGCGGAATCAAGAGACAATAATGAATGAGGAACCCGAGAAAACAATATCCAAGCAATAGGCTAAGGCAAACAAAGAATCTGAGAGGTAATCAAAGTCAAGTCCAATTAGAGGCTAAGTTCTCAGAAATCATGCATCCTCACTGATTGAATCAAGTTCACTCCACTAACCACACTCAAAGTGTTTAAGGGTGAAAACAATACGCTCAAAATCCTTCAAAGAAAATGCACTTCCATATGCTTGATAAGAAACCAGATTTTCACTAATAATCAGCATGCATGCAAGAATCAAAAGGTCTTTCAAGGGTTGTAATGTGGCCATGGGAATGATGATAGGTAAGGAAGAGAAAGGAAGGCATACACAAAGGGCTCATCAATTTTTTTTTTTCAATAAGCACAAGAAATCCAATAGAACATCAATGGAGCAAAGGCAATTTTTCAATCTAAAACATAACTCCACATTTCAAAAATTTTCTTCCTTGCTTTTCCTTCTCCTCTTTCTCCTCTTTTTCAAGCTTTCAACTCATGATGTTTCTTTTGTTTTCCTTTTCTCTTTTTCTCTTTTTTTTTTCTTTTTTTGAGAAAGAGGAAGCTCAAATACATATAATTCCCAACACATCTTTACACAACTTTCAAATCCAAATTGCTCCATTTAAAATTCTAAATGATAACCAACAATGTTTCAGCATAGGTATCAAGAAAACAAGTATGCAATAGGCTCAAAATGGACAACTAGAGGATGAAAGTGTAACAATTTCAGAAGGCCAGAAAAATACCTAAGATGCCCTAATCATATTCAAGCATGCAACCAAAATTTTCGCCTCAAAAAGGTTTCAAATCAAGTTCTAGAGCACAAGATCAATGAGGAATATCACTCAACACAAAGAATGGGAACAAAATCATATAGTGCATATATCCCATACAGGCTCAAAACTCACATTTAGAGGTTTAAAAATTCAATAAGAAGCACAAATTCAGAGAACATATGCTAATTATCAACTATCAAAAGATGACCTCTACTATCAATAAAAACAATGCCTGTAGTCAATCACAAGAATCAACAAATTGGGTTCCAAATCAATACTATCTCAAAATCCTCAAAAGTGAGGGGCACAAGTTCAACCAAAAACCCAAGAGATATGATGGTGTGAAAATGCAACATGAAAATGCAATGCAAAACAAGACATGAGAATGCATGAAACTAATGAGAATGAAAATACGAAAATGAAAATGAAAATACCCCCCAAGCTTAGAACTTACATTGTCCTCAATGTAAAAATCTTAAACTAGAGAAGGGAGAAAAGAAATGAACTCACTGCGGTGGTGGAAAATCTTCGGTGTTCAATCCATGACCATGGAATTTTTCATGGGTTTGGTGTGGAACCTTTCGACTTCACTCTTCTTCTAATTTGAGCTTCAAAAAAAAAAAGGTTAAACCTAAACAAAATCCAAAAGACAAACATCAAAACAACAATCTAACACACAAAATCAAAAGAATAAAAATAAAAATAAAAAGGAAAAACAAAAACAAAGAAACTTGGGTTGCCTCCCAAGAAGCGCTTGTTTAAAGTCATTAGCTTGACTTTGGTCGGTTTTCGTGCTCGGTGACGTCAACGGAGTAGTGCTCAGTCCCTACTCCTTCAAAATGTTTCACTCTCTGGCCATTTATCATGAAAGGCTTATGGCCTTCCTTCTTCACCTCAAGCACACCGTAGGATAAAACTCGAACAATCTCGTATGGTCCAGACCATTTTGACCATAACTTGCTAGGACAGAAACGTAGAAGTGAGTTATTAACAAGAACTTTATCCCCACGTTTAAAGTCACGCTTCTCGTCACACTTGTCACGCTGCTTCTTAGGTCCTTCCTTGCAGGGCTTGGCATCAGTCACTGATTCTTGTATACCTGAAAGCACAACACTATCCACAACTTTAGTAGCATCAATGCGATTACATGAATTTAAGAAATTAGAATTTTTTTTAGAATTAAAAACATCAAAAACTACTTCCTCATCATTCAATCGCAAAGTCAATTTTCCTTCATGGACATCAATGATAGCCCTTCCAGTGGCAAGGAATGGACGCCCGAGTATGATCGGCATTGTAGCATCAGCTTCCATATCAAGCACAACAAAATCCACAGGCATATAAAATTTACCAACCTTAATGGGAACATCCTCCAAGATGCCTACGGGGTACTTGACTGACCGATCCGCCAATTGAAGGGAGATAGTTGTGGGTTTCAGCTCACCCACCTCCAACTTCTTACACACAGAAAGGGGCATAAGACTAACACTAGCCCCCAAATCACACAGAGCTTTATCAAAATTGGTGTTACCAATCAAACAGGGAATAGAGAAGCTACCAGGATCTTTGAGTTTAGGAGGTAACTTATTTTGAATTAAAGCGCTACACTCCTCAGTTAACGCTACGGTCTCATACTCCTCTAACTTTCTCTTATTAGACAAAATGTCCTTAAGAAATTTAGCATAGGTAGGCATTTGTTGCAACGCCTCAGTGAAGGGTACATTAATGTATAACTTCTTAAGGACCTCAAAGAAACTTCCCAAACTGCATGTCTAACTTTGCCTTGGCCAATCTTTGAGGGAAAGGAAGCGGGGGTTGGTATGGCTCGGGGGTACATACTTAGACACTTTCTCATTGGTCTCTTTTTCCTCAATACCCTCACCTTTGTCACTCTCCCCATTATCTTTGGAATCCTCTAACTTCTTTCCACTCCTCAAACTCACAGCCTTACAATGTTCAATGCCTGGGTTCATTTCAGGTTGACCAGGAAACTTACCTTGCTGCCTATGAGAAGTGCTTGCTTGTTGGGCAATCTGGGTCTCCAACATCTTATTGTGAATAGTCAAATTGTCAACCTTAGCTGACAACTCCTTGATTGCCTCAGTCACAACTTGCCCATGGTGCCTAAACTCCTCATTCTGTTTAGACTGACTCTCAACAAAATTCTCTAGAAGGGACTCAAGTCTAGATTTCTGTACCTGTGGGACTCCAGAAGAGGGTTTAGCATTACCTTGCCCAACTTGGTACTGATTATTCCGGTAAGAGAAATTAGGATGCGACCTCCAACCGGGGTTGTAAGTTTGGGAATACGGGTCATTCCTCCCTTTTGGTTGAAGTCATGGAAATTGTGGCATGACTCCACTTGCTCTACTAGGTGCACCATGTGAGGATCCAATTCCAACTTGGCATTCAGCTCCCATATGTCCCTGTGCTCCACAAATCTCACAAAAATTGTTAGAGGCACCTATGGCATTTACATGAGCCTTCTCAAGCATGTCAAAACGTTTATTCAAAGAATCAAACTTTGACATAATTAAATCAACACCATCTACCTCAAACTTACCTCCCGAGAGCTTTCTCGGATTGTGCCCTCTTTCATTGGCCCATTGGTGATGATTTGAGGCAACACTCTCAATAATGTCATAAGCCTCTGTGAGCCTTCTATTCATCGAGCTCCACCAGTGCGGAGTCAAGAGACACCTTCGAAGAATATTCTAATCCATTGTAGAAGGTGTGAACAATCAACCACTTCTCTAACCCGTGGTGGTGGGGGGCTTCCAAAGAAAGCCTTATATCTATCCCAAGCTTCGACAATGACTCTTCATCTTTCCGAACGAAGCTTGTGATTTGGGTCCCAAGTCTTGGAAGGTGGAAAGAATTTGTCCAAAAAGGCTTGCTCCAATTGGTCCCAAGTAGTTAAATATCGGTGGGTACCGATTTCAACCAAGCTCTAGCCTTGTCCCTTAATGATAATGGAAACAATCGGAGGCGAATGGCATCAGCCGAGGCACCTTCAATTTTGAGAGTCTCACAGAATTCTAAGAACATCTCCACATGATCATTTGGGTCCTCCGAGGGTAAACCTCCAAACTGGTTCTGCCTTATCATAGACAATAAGGCAGGAGGTATGGTAAAGTGCCTGGCTTCAATGTCTGGCCTAGCAATCCCAGATCGCAAACCCCGAGCATTAGGGGCTGCATACTCTTTCAATGGTTTATTGTCCTCAGCTGCTGCCATGACAAGTATTGGTTCAGATATTTCTCTCGCTCTTTGCCTTCGTTGTCTTCTCCTTTGATGCAAGGTTCTTTCAATTTCGGGATCAGCTTCAATAAGAGTCCCAAAACGTCTAGTACTTTGCATAAACCAAAGAAATTTCCTGCAGAGAGTCAAAGAGAAAACAAGAACGTAATAATATGGTAAAAATAAAAAGGTTTAAAATAATTAAATTAAAAATTAAAATGATATTCAAGAAAAACACAGGTCCCCAACAACGGCGCCAAAAACTTGATGCGTGAAATCCCAAGTGTACGGTTTCGTCGTCAAGTAATAAAAGATCGAATCCACAGGGATGTGTGTGTATGAATACCAATTAATTAATTAATTTAATTAAGTTAAACAAAAGGAAATATGATTGTTGATAAAGAAGAACGTAGTAACAAAACAATTAAATAAAAATAAAGAAAACGAGAATTGAGAACAAAGATAGCAAGTTATCAAGAAAGGGGTTTTCAGATTAAAGAAAGCTTCCAAGATTGGGATACCACAATGATACAAGACAAATCCTAATTGACAACCCTTTTATTAAATCTGAAATTCAATTGAAGGTGAATTACCCAAAATTAGTTAATGTTCTCTTTCAAGATACAAGATCCGTGTCAATTAAACCAATTCCTACTTTCGTGGTAATTGAATTTAAATTGAACCCATTACGCTTTGTGGTAATTCATTGATTCCTCGAAAGGCTAAAACTACTCTCGTGATTTAGACCTTAAGTTCAATTCTAATGGTTCCAACACTTAGGTTCACCTCTCAATACGTCCTAAATGCCTATGAGATGCAAATAAGTAAAGCAAATTCACATGAATAAAAGCAATAAGAATTGAATCAATGAACAATCAAGATTAATAAAAGAGAAAAACAACGTCAATTAATCATTATCAATGTATCAAAGGGCATTGCCCAATCCTAGAAACAAAAGAAACTACTCAGACATAGAGAAGAAGAGACAAGAAATCAAACTTAAAAACATCTCAAACCAGAAACAATGGAAGAAGAAGAAGAAGAATGAAGAAACCAAGCCTCCTTTGTGCCTCCTTTAGAACTAGCTCCTCCTCCAAGGAGTTGTAGCTGCTCCTCTAGGTCAGAATACCCCCCAAAACGTGCTAAGAATGTTAATAAATAGGCCCCCCAACACAAACTTCGCATAGAAGTTTCAATAATTACTGTCTGCGCTCCGAACCACGGCCGTAGTGGCCACCACGGCCAGGCCATGGTTGGTTCTGAGTTGGAGAATTACTGCTGCGCACCCCGAACCACGGCCGTGGTGGCCACCACGGCCATGCCGTGGTTGGTTCTGAGTTGGAGAATTGCTGCTGCGCGCGCCCGAACCACGGCCGTGGTGGCTACCACGGCCAGGCCGTGGTTGGTTCTGTAATGGCCTTCCAAGCTCAATATGACCCATTAGACCTCCGAATCTGGAAAAGTGCTCAACATGAAAGTTGTAGATTTGAATCTTAGCTATCAACCATCAAAATTTCAGCTCATTTGACAACTTGTAACTCGAGATATGTCATGAATAGTATACAAAGGTCAAGCTGTCAGGATCAGCACCCTAGTTCTTGCTTCAACTCCAATTTGAGTTATCCAAACGTGTGATTGGGCCTTTGAAGTCTTCATGAAAGTTGTAGATAATTGTCTTATCTTTCCCTAAATTAGTTTTATAAAGCTCCAACTTCAATCATGCAAGCATCCATTCATTCCAAGGCCAATTTAGCACCAATCCTACACAATAACACCACAAACACCGCAGTTATCCGAACTAAGGGAAAAATAAACTAAAAAGGGAACTAAAATGCCTACGAAATGCATGCAAAATAAGAATAAAACATGATGTTGTTTCACACACATCAACGGACAAACAATAGACAATCTCAAATAAACTCTTACCGGTAGACATATTAACAGAACGATTATAAGCAAACTCAACAGTAGGCAACACTAAGTCCCAAGTACTAGGTTTATCTCCTACAAGGCACCTAAGTAAATCACCTTAGTTTGACCATTTGTCTGTGGGTGAAAAGTAGATGAGAATTTCAAGTTAGTGTCAAATAATCTTCCTAAGGTTTTCAAAAAATAACTAGTAAACTTCACATCCAGTTAGAAAAAATAGAAGAAGATAACCCATGCAAACGCATAATCTCTTTAAAGAACAACTTAGCAACATGGGAAGCATCAATAGTTTTATTATAGGGAATAAAATGAGCCCTCTTCAAGTCTAAAATGGCTTGACTAATGACGCACATATGAAAGGAACTATCCTTCTTAGGATTAAAAAATGAAGGACAAGCATAAGGGTTAAGACTAGGCTTGTTTAAGCCCATTTGTATAAGTTTAACTACTTGCTTAGTAACTATTACTAAGTGGCTTTAAAACTCAAGAAGGACGTGAATTGAGTTTTTCAAAACTTTTTGCAAGCAAGCTCCATTCGATTTTTGTTGAAACTATTTTCTTACTTGGTGAATGGATTTATGACAACAAAAAGATCTCACACAAGTTTTTAAAGAAAGTGAATGAGTAGAATATGAAGCAACAAGTATGCAAAGCCAATAAACAAGGTTTGAAAGTAAAGAGATAAGGATAGAGAAGAGTGCAAACAAGACTTATATTAGTTCAATCACCCTTGTGATCTACGCCGAGTATTCACCCAAGAGTTTTCACTATTCTTCAAGCTTCAATAAGTGCTTGAGAAATCCTTACAAGCTTTCGACCCTTCTTACACTTTTAGGATCATCCGCCCTTATGCGTAGAAGCCTCTTTGTTTCCTAGAGGGATCCTCCACCCTCACAGGTGTTTACAATAATGACTGAAAAAAATTAACTCTCTCAAGGAGCTGATTATACAACTTGAAGCACTATGAAACTCTCAAAGATATCTCAAGAAGGTTTTAAAACAGAGCAAGATAGTAGAAAGAATTAAAACTCAGATATAATGCTTGGGAGTAGGTTGTTAGATGCTCAAAAGATAGCATTAATGTCCCAAGCCTTGTATTTATAGCCCATCAATGAAATAAAGCCATTAGAGAGAGTTAGTGGAACATTTAATGCACTAAAAACTAGTCGTTGTGTTTTAGAGGTGTGGAAATCAATTACAATGATATGGTAATTGATTGCCATGCTTTAAAAATATGAAGTGGGTGTCTGAGGCACTTGGTAATCGATTACAACATATTGTAATCGATTATAAGCTTTTTCCAAATGCTATAATCAATTACAGACGCATAGTGGTAATCGATTATCATGCTTATGACTTGCTGAAAATAAGATTTTTAAGGGTTGTAATGGATTATGAACATTTAGTAATCGATTACAAGTTCTCTAACATACTTGTAAAGGATTACAAATTTCTCATAATGGATTACCAATTGCTGGTAATGGATTACCAACTACCGTTAATGGATTACGAAACTCTTGTGATGGACTACAGCTATTCTAAAACCAAATTTTAGCATAAACAAGCTTTGTAATGATTTTTGACAAACAAAACTTGGATTTTTCAAGGATTCAAACAAGATTTTCATAACTCAAGTTCAAAATATGATTTAGTACAAAACAATCCATATTTTTGAATACTAATAACCACCAAGTTAAATATTTCATTATGGACTTTTCAAAACCATTTTAAGCTTATTAAGTTATCAAAGAGCACTTCTCATAAATAAGATCCTAAGTTTTATAAAATTATTGTCTTGACGCTTGTCTTGGACTAAGTCTTTCTTATAGCTTTGTTATAATCAAAACTGTTAGTAGTTGATACTGAGTTGTACTTGGATAGGCACATTCTGGTGGTTTCCTCCTTGTGCAACAACAACCAAGCGTGTTGGAACAAGGAAGGGGGTTGGTACCTGCAAAGGGACTCCAACGCTCAAGTTAGACTGTGCACAAGTAGGGTTATGTTGTAAGCAATAAGTTACCTGTAGATGGCATTTGAGCCTTGTATTTATAGAGTACAATTA
This sequence comes from Ormosia semicastrata, assembly GCA_029884595.1. Lineage (NCBI taxonomy): Eukaryota > Viridiplantae > Streptophyta > Magnoliopsida > Fabales > Fabaceae > Ormosia > Ormosia semicastrata. The sequence continues at coordinate 22,116,062 of JAQQTO010000044.1, forward strand.
GGGTTTAGTCTCCCTTAATTGTAGCAGGAAATTCCTATATGATCGAAACATTGATATTGTAATTATGAGCAGTTTGAGGTAGTTATGGGTGTTATAATTTCGTAAGATCATGATTGAAAGTTATGGATATTTTGGGATTTATCCACTACACAAATCTTGTGATCCTAAGGTACTTGTCTAATGCCCGGTTTGATATACATGGTATCGAGGTCTTGACAATGTGTCACATGCTTAGTTGGGATGTTCATGGTAGATTTCGGTGGTATGTGTGCCGGGTTGGTCCACTAATCATGGTCTAGATCACGGTCTAGAACAAAAGCCTTCATGAAATAAGCATTCATATTTACCCTTGTTACCAAGTGGCGTCCAGTACTCAAGAGGGAGGTGAATTGAGTATAGAACTTTTTCTTAAAACCTTTTTTTTATCAAAAACAAATATTAAAAACTTAATAAATAAATGCACAGAAGGGACGAGAAGAAGAAAAGAAACAATAAAAATAGCAAAAAATAAATATGCAGTAAATTAAAATTGCATAAAATAAAGAGATTAAGAAGAGAGAAGCAGACACGTATTTATCCTGGTTCGACCACTAACCCACTTGTGGTCTACGTCCAGTCCTCGAAAGCCGAGATTTTTCACTAAGTATACAAGCTTCAATAGGTGCTTGCTATCGTTTACAAAAATAGAGCACTTTTCACACAGAGGGAAACTCTACCCTTGTGCTAAAGTCTCAGCCTGCAGGGATACCCCACCCTTATACAAACTTTGAGGGACACCTCACCCTCGAAGCAAAATAAAAGAAAGTAGATGAAGAGAAACTCTCACTCAGAGTAAATTATACAGATTGAAGCACTATAGAGCTCTCTAAGAATATCTCAGAATTTTACCAAAAGAGCACAGAGAGAAAGAGAGAATTATGTAAACAGCATTTTAGCACAACCAAAATAATTTCAAGGATTCGTGTGTTTCAGACGTGTGGCAAGGTCTCTATTTATAGAGCCTTTGATTAGAAATTATCATTGAGGGAATTAATATCATAATAAATGCAAATCCTTTTACGTATCAATTCAAAAACTAAAAGCAGAAACTCGTGGGTTATTCGAATACCATTATGAGGTATTCGAATACCACTGATATCAGTATATAAAAAAATAGTTCAGACTTAGGTTATTCGAATATCATTATGAAGTATTCGAATACCACTGATATCAGTATATAAAATACAGTTCAGACCCACAGTATTCGAATACCACAATAAGGTATTCGAATACCACTGTTTGAAACACGTTTATAAAAGCATTTTTAGAAGAATTGTATTCGAATACCTTTAATAGTATTCGAATACCTCTATTCAAATTATGAAAAATGCTTTTAAGAACCAGATTATGTGAGTTTAGAAAATCCATAAACTCTTTGATTATCAAAGCCACATTAAAACTTTAATTTAGTTTGTAGAAAAATATATTCTTAGATCTTTTGAGTTAAACACTGAGATATCCTATGAAAGCTCTGTACAAGAGAGATCCTAAGTCCTAAAGTTAAACTTGAAGAACTTGGACTTGATCTTTTCATCATCTCCATATTTGTTATCATCAAAACTCATCATCAATGTTGCATGGTAATCATATTCTCCCCCTTTTTGATGATGACAAACTATCATTGAGAAAAGCATTAGTTCATATAAATTGGAATTCAAAGAGATAGGAGACTTACTCTCAAAGGTAATTTAATAACAAAACAAGCATATTCTCCCCCTTTCTTTTGGAATCCAAGAGCCAGTATTAATCCAATTTTAACCTGTCTTTTCTCAAATAAGATTAATTATTTTTCTCTCCCTTTTGACATGATAAAAAAGGATGCATTCATTCAATAAAGCATATTGATAAATATGTATGAGATAAACAATAAACGATTGTAATTAACAACAGATTAATTAAAATACTCATTGCATTAAATGAAAGTGGCCAAGTTCATATACAACTGTAATTAAAAGATAGTCAATACAATAAATAGCCAAAAAACATAACATAAGCAACAAATCCTAAGACTAAGCAAGCCCTAGAAATAGGCATCAGGTGGTGGAGGAGGAGAGGCAGGGTCGTTACCGGACAGCAGAGCTCGAAGGGCAGCCTGTTCACGCTCAACACCAGCTATTCTATCAAACAGAATAGTGAAGGTGTTCTCCATGTAGGTTCTGTTATCCAACAGAGAAGCCAGGATTTGCTTATTCGTGACAGGAGCAGGAGCAGGGATATCAGCAGCAGGGGCAGCAGGATCGCGTGAGGGTCATCCTCATCATCATCAACTTCCACTGGGAACACCCAGCCTTCATCGGTCCTTATCATCTTCATTTTGTTAAGGGTAAAGGACCCAAAAACGTGATGATGGGTTAGCAGGGTCGCCCGCTCGGTTTCTAGAATATATGGAATCTTGCCTAAAAGGCAGTAATGATCACGCCATAGGGAAGCTCAGACCGCTCTTTACCTTTTGCCCTCATCATATGCTTCATAATGAAGACGGGCCAGTTAATCTGATGGCCTTGCTTTAGAATCCACAGCATGAACACATCATCTTCACTCATGTAGGCATAGTTCCCACCTCTAGGAGCTAGGATGTGGGCATAAGCATAGTATAGGAGCCTGTCCTGGCTCTTTATCATGCCCCCTTTGACTCCCTTTTGAGTCGAAGGTAAAGCCAACCCAGGTCGGAGAGCATCTTTAATTGCTCTGTTCTTGTCGAAGAGCTAGAGGAGTGAATCTTCTTCAGCAAAGCGGCCAGTTGACTGCAAGCCAAACATCTGAACCAAATCGCTGGGTGTGATCACAATGTTTTGGTCCCAGACACTGGAGTGTAGCTCCTGACCTTCAATCTTCAGGTTGCAATAGAATATCTTGACCAGGTCGGGATACAGATCTGCTGAGTAAGAGCAGAAGCGAAGAACGCCTTGGTGATTTAGCCAGTTCAGAAAGTCAAAACCACCTTCTCTTTCGAAGAACCCCAAGTCGAGGTACTTTGGTTGCACCAAGTTACGCTCTCGAAAGTGTGTGACGAAGCGCCCAAGCTATTGCTCATTGGAGGAAAGCCTGCGAAGGTCCAGCGGGTTGTTGCATGGAGCCGTCTTTGTACGAGGACGCTTAGAGCGAGAAGAGGATGAGGCCATGGAAGGAAAAAAATGGAGGAGACGGAGAGAGGAGGGGTGGAGACCGTGAGAAAATGAGGTTTTAGGAGGAGGGAAAGCAAAGAGTTTTTGAAAGTGGAGAGAGAAGAGAAAGATGTATTCGGATACGCAGGGGGGTATTTAAAGAATACCCAGATCTATTCGAATACCATGAGTAGGTATTCAAATACAGCGTTTGGGAAAGCTCAAAGGACGCAGCCTTCAGACAGAAGGTATTTGAATACCACACCAGGTATTCGAATAGATTGCCAAATTAGGCTTAGCTGCCAAACGATGGTATTCGAATGCTTTTTACAGTATTCGAATACTCACAAAGAGCAAGTATTCGAATATCTTACAAGGTATTCGAATACTCCAGAGCCCTGTGAGAGAAATTGAAACAGAAAGCCTCAGGGTATTCGAATAACCGTGATGGTATTCAAATGCCTTATCAGAAAAACACAAGTTTGCTCGTATAGTAGCAATGGTATTCGAATGCCATATGAAGGCATTCGAATAACCAAACAAGAAAAACACATATCTATATTCAGAAAATGCATTTTTGAGAGACAAAAGCATACCTGTTGATGGAGTACCTGCAAAAAAGATTTCGGGATAACTTCGACGCTCAAGTTAGTAATAATTCAAGAAGGTTTAAAAAACAAATTTAAGCAAATAACAAGCATTTATATGTTGGATTGATCAATTATACCTAATTCTCCTCTTATGTAAAAGAATGCTTCTTTTGCTAGGGGGTTTAGTGAAGATATCTGCAAGTTGTTTAGATGTTTCAACAAATTCAAGAATGCAATCCCCTTTTTGTACGTGATCCCTGATAAAGTGATGTCTTATCTCTATATGCTTTGTTCTGGAATGCAGAATGGGATTCTTAGAGATATTTATTGCACTAGTGTTATCACATCTTATCGGGATGTGATCAAGCTAAAGACCGTTGTCTAAAAGTTGTTGCTTTATCCATAGGATTTGAGCACAACAACTCCCGGCTGCAATATATTCAGCCTCAGTGGTAGACAGAGCCACACTATTTAGTTTCTTGCTATGCCAAGAAACTAAAGAACTACTAAGCAAGTGGCATGTCCCACTAGTACTTTTTCTATCCAATTTGCACCCAGCAAAATCAGAGTCAGAATAGTCTATTAGGCTACAAGAGGCACCCTTAGGGTACCACAAGCCCATTTGTGAAGTGCCTACTAGGTATTTCACTATTCATTTAGCAGCACTTAAATGAGATTCATTAGGGTTTGCCTGATATCTAGTACACATGCATACACTAAACATAATATCTGGCCTACTAGCAGTAAGATAAATGAGAGAACCAATCATACCTCTATATTTCGTTATTTCTACTGATTTACCTCCTTCATCTTTGTCCAAATAATAGGAAGTGCCCATTGGGGTGGCCATGTATTTAGCGTTTTCCATTTCGAATCTCTTGAGCAATTCCTTGCAGTATTTGGTTTGACTTATGAATGTCCCTTCATTCGTTTGTTTGATTAGAAGTCCGAGAAAGAAATTCAATTCTCCTATCATTGACATTTCAAATTCATTCTGCATTGCCTTAGCAAATTCTTTGCACAGAGATTCATTAGTAGCACCAAAGATAATATCATCCACATATACTTGCACAAGAAGAATATCATGCTTTTTATTTTTAATAAAAAGGGTAGTATCAACTTTTCCTCTTGAAAAACCATTTTCTAAAAGGAACTTACTCAACCTTTTATACCAAGCTCTAGGAGCTTGCTTTAAACCGTATAAAGCCTTTTTAAGTTTAAAAACATGGTTGGGTAGTTCATGATTTTCAAAACCTAGAGGTTGTTCAACATATACCTCCTCTTGAATAAAATCATTTAGAAAAGCACTTTTGACATCCATTTGATATAATTTGAAATCTATGATGCAAGTATAATCAAGTAACATTCTAATAGCTTCTAATCTAGCCACAGGTGCATAGGTTTCTTCATAATCTATTCATTCTTCTTGATTATATCCTTTAGCAACCAATCTACCTTTGTTTCTAGTTATTAACCCATTTTCATCAAGTTTATTTCTAAAGACCCATTTAGGACTAATTATAGGGTGATTATTAGGTCTAGCAACTAATTCCCAAACTTGATTTCTTTCAAACTGATTTAATTCCTCATGCATAGCTAAGATCCAATGTTCATCATCAAAAGCTTCAATTAAATCCTTAGGTTCAATTTAAGAAACAAAAGCTAAGTGATTACAAGCATTTCTAAGAGAATTACGAGTACTTACACCTTTAGATACATCACCGATAATCTAATCAAGGGAATGATATTTTGAAGTTCGTCATTCTTTGGGAAGTTCCAAAGCTTGCGAATCTTCTTGCCTTTGTTTATCCTCTTGCTCCTTGATTTCTTTTTCTTTATTATACAAATGTGTTTCCGCCAAGATTTCTGCAACATCATCAATAACAAGATCCTTTTTCGATCCATTTGGGTCAGTTTCATAAAATGCAACATGTATAGATTCTTCAATAGTCATAGTTCTTTTATTGTATACACGAAAAGCTTTACTATGATTTGAATAACCAAGAAATATACCTTCATCAGACTTAGCATTAAATTTGCCTAAGTTATCTTTTCCATTATTTAAAACAAAATATTTGCAACCAAAAACATGAAAATATGAGACATTTGGCTTTCTTCCCTTATACAACTCATATGGGGTTTTCTTTAAAATAGGCCTTATAAGGGCCCTATTCATTACATAACAAGCTGTACTTACAGCATCCGCCCAAAAGTATTTAGGAAGAGCAGCCTCATTAAGCATAGTTCTCGCCATTTCTTCTAAAGAATGGTTTTTCCTTTCTACAACTCCGTTTTGTTGCGGAGTTTTAGGGGCAGAGAAATTATGATTAATGCCATGTTCATCACAGTAATTTTCAAAAACATTGTTTTCAAATTCGCCACCATGATCACTTCTTATAGAATAGATTTGAAAACCTTTTTCATTTTGAATAACTTTGGCAAGTCTTTTAAAAACTAGACATGCATCATTTTTATTTGCAAGAAATAAAGTTCATGTAAACCTAGAAAAATCATCCATAATCACTAAAGCATAGTAATTCCCACCAAAGCTCATAGTTCTAGAAGGTCCAAATAGATCCATGTGCAAAAGTTGTAAAGGTCTAGTAGTTGAAACTATATTTTTTGCTTTAAAAGAGACCTTTATTTGTTTACCCTTTTGACATGCATCACATAACTTATCTTTTACAAAATTAAGCTTGGGTAGTCCAATTACTAGCTCTTTAGAGACCAATTTCTTTAAGTGATCCATGTGAATGTGTGCAATTCTCCTATGCCATAACCATGAATCATCATTCTTACTTAAAAGGCATTTCACATCATTTGAAGATATATCATCAAGATTAATCATATAGATGTTGTTTACTGTATGACCAATGAATTTAACATGCTTATCATTTTTATCTTCAATTATGCAACAGTTTGAATCAAATATTACTCTATTTCCTTTATCACATAATTGGCTAATACTAAGCGAGTTATGTTTCAAGCCTTCAACAAGCAATACATTTTCAATAGAGGAGTTAGGGTTCTTATCGACTTTGCCAATTCCAAGAATTTTTCCTTTGTTGTTATCACCATAAATAACGTGTCCATGATTCTTGGGAATAAACATGGTGAATTTCGAGTCATCTCCGGTCATGTGCTTAGAGCAGCCGTTATCGAGATACCAACTTGAACTCCTAGCTTTCAAGCACACCTACAAAACAAGTTTAGTTTTTAACTTTTGGTACCCAAACTTTCTTGGGTCCTTGTGTGTCAGTTTTGGGTATAGTACCCTTGGGAACCTAAACCATTATTGTTCAAATTTTTGTATTTATGTTTTTCTTAGCATTACATGTTGATGCACTATGTCCTTTTCTTCCGCAGTAAAAACATTTAATAAAAGGACTACTTGAAACACTAGAATGCACAAAGAAATTTTTATAGAGTTTTTGTTGATTTTTTGGGTTATAACCTATCCCGGCCTTTTGAAAAACCACTCTTTGTCTTCCTAACAAAATATTTAAGTTATCCCTTCCAAAGGTGAATTTAGAAAGAGTGTTCTTTAAGTCTTCAATTTCTTTTTCAAGCATATGACATGTAGAACAAGATGAAGAAGTAGAGGCATGTAAAGAATGATTTGTGCATGCATAAATGATTCCCAAAGTTTTATTTTCAATTTTCAATTCTTCTATTTCTTTATTTAAAACAAGAATTTAATTTTCTAAAGAAGAGATTTTTTTCTTAGAAGAAGAAATACTTTTTGTGAATTTTAAAGATTCTTCATGTAATTCTTCAAAAGCATCTTGTAACTCATCGTAAGAAGGCAATAAAGTAGTATTAGAACTTACCTCATTTTCACTTTCTTCTTCATCTCCTTTGGCCATGAGACATAGTTGAGCTTCCTCGCTATCTGAGATGTCAGTTGAATCCATGTCGTTTTCATCCCATGCTATATAGGCTTTTCTTTCTTTTTTTTCCTTGAAGGGCTTCTTTTCAAATTTCTCCTTCTTCTTTTCAATTTTCATGTGACCAGGTTTGCCACATTCATAGCAAGTTGGAGTCGATGAAGCTCCTTCGCCTTTGTAATGAGTCTTCTTTGGAGGGAAGGGAGGTTTTCTTTGCATTCCCTTTTTCCTGAGAAATTTACCAAACTTTTTTAACTAACAAACTAAGATTTTCTTTGCTTACCTTGATGTTCTCTGAGCTTTCTTCATTTTCTTCATCATCATTGTCGAATGTTGAGGAAGTGGCTTTGAGCGCTATCCCCTTTTTCTTTTTATCGTTTTCTTCGCTTTGACTTAATCTGCTCAGTTCCAGTTCGTGCTCATGAAGTTTTCCAAAGAGGGTAGCTAGAGTCATTGTGGATAAGTCCCTCGATTCTGAAATAGCTATTACTTTAGGTTGCCAAATCCTGCTAAGACATCTCAATACTTTGTTAATCAAATTTTCGTTAGAAAAATTTTTGCCTAAAGATGCAAGATGATTAATTATGTGGGTGAACCTCTTTTGCATTTCCTGTATGCTTTCTCCTTAGTTCATTCTGAACAATTCATATTCACGAGTTAGAGAATTGATTCTCGACCTCTTTACTTCACTAGTACCCTCATGGGTAACTTGCAAAGTGTCCCACATTTCTTTAGTAGTTTTACAATTTGAAATTCTAAAAAACTCATCATATCCCAAAGTAGTAGTAATAATATTTTTAGCTTTTAAATTATATTGAACTTTTCTTTTGTCTTCATCAGACCATTTATTTCGTGGTGTTTCGGTCCTTACACCATTGACCTCATGTGTGGGTATAAAAGCGCTGTTTTCGACAGTATCCTATACATCTAGATCAATAGCTTCGATGAAGATTTTCATTCTTTCCTTCCCATATACATAACCATCCCCATTGAAAAAGGGTGGTCGGTTTATGGAAGATCCTTCTGAAAAACTATTTGAAGAAGTCATGTTCTCTTGAAGCTGCTAAGCTCTTTATACAAGAGTCTAACTCTGATACCACTTGTTACCAAGTGGCTTCCAGTACTCAAGAGGGGGGTGAATTGAGTATAAAACTTTTTCTTAAAACCTTTTTTTATCAAAAACAAATGTTAAAAACTTAATAAATAAATACACAGAAGGGACGAGAAGAAGAAAAGAAACAATAAAAACAGTGAAAAATAAAAATGTGGTAAATTACAATTGCATAAAATAAAGAGATTAAGAAGAAAGAAGTAGACACAGTATTTATCCTGGTTCGACCACTAACTCACTTGTGGTCTATGTCTAGTCCTTGAAAGCCGAGATTTTTCACTAAGTATACAAGCTTCAATAGGTGCTTGCTACCGTTTACAAAAATAGAGCACTTTTCACACACAGGGAAACTCTACCCTTGTGCTAAAGTCTCAGCCTGTAGGGATACCCCACCCTTATACAAACCTTGAGGGATACCTCACCCTCGAAGCAGAATAAAAGAAAGTAGATGAAGAGAAACTCTCACTCAGAGTAAATTATACAAATTGAAGCATTATAGAGCTCTCTAAGAATATCTCAGAATTTTACCAAAAGAGCATAGAGAGAAAGAGAGAATTATGTAAACAGCGTTTTAGCACAACCAAAATAATTTCAAGGATTCGTGTGTTTTAGACGTGAGGCAAGGTCTCTATTTATAGAGCCTTTGATCAGAAATTATCATTGAGAGAATTAATATCATAATAAATGCAAATCCGTTTACGTATCAATTCAAAAACCAAAAGCAGAAACTCGTGGGTTATTCGAATACCATTATGAGGTATTCGAATACCACTGATATCAGTATATAAAAAATAGTTCAGACTTAGGTTATTCGAATACCATTATGAAGTATTCGAATACCACTGATATCAGTATATAAAAAATAGTTCAGACCCACAATATTCGAATACCACAATAAGGTATTCGAATACCACTGTTTGAAACACGTTTATAAAAGCATTTTTAGAAGGATTGTATTCGAATACCTTTAATAGTATTCGAATACCTCTGTTCAAATTATGAAAAACGCTTTTAAGAACTAGATTATGTGAATTTAGAAAATCCACAAACTCTTTGATTATCAAAGCCATATTAAAACTTTAATTTAGTTTGTAGAAAAACATGTTCTTAGATCTTTTGAGTTAAACACTGAGATATCCTATGAAAGTTCTGTACAAGAGAGATCCTAAGTCCTAAAGCTAAACTTGAAGAACTTGGACTTGATCTTTTCATCATCTCCATATTTGTTATCATCAAAACTCATCATCAATGTTGCATGGTAATCAAATTCTCCCCCTTTTTTATGATAACAAACTATCATTGAGAAAAGCATTAGTTCATATAAATTGGAATTCAAATAGATAAGAGACTTACTCTCAAAGGTAATTTAATAACAAAACAAGCATATTCTCCCTCTTTCTTTTGGACTCCAAGAGCCAGTATTAATCCAATTTTAACCTGTCTTTTCTCAAATAAGATTGATTATTTTTCTCCCCCTTTTGACATGATAAAAAAGGATGCATTCATTCAATAAAGCACATTGATAAATATGTATGAGATAAATAATAAACGATTGTAATTAACAACAAATTAATTAAAATACTCATTGCATTAAATGAAAGTGGCCAAGTTCATATACAATTGTAATTAAAAGACAGTCAATACAATAAACAGCCAAAAAACATAACATAAGCAACATATCCTAAGACTAAGCAAGCCCTAGAAATAGGCATCAGGTGGTGGAGGAGGAGAGGCAGGGTCGTTGCCGGACAGCAGAGCTCGAAGGGCAGCCTGTTCACGCTCAACACCAGCTATTTTGTCAAACAGAATAGTGAAGGTGTTCTCCATGTAGGTTCTGTTATCCAATAGAGAAGCCAGGATTTGCTCATTCGTGACAGGAGCAGGAGCAAGGATATTAGCAGCAGCAGCAGCAGGGGCAGAGTGCGTAGAATATCGTTCCCACAAGGATTATGTTGCCAATTACTAAGTTCCTTAAATTGATACTATTTAAGCTATCAAAAATAAGGATGTGATAAGAATGTAAATCAAAAGAAAACACTACAAGGAAAATACTTAAAAAATATTAAGAATATAATTAAAGGTGAAATACAATGGTATCAACGTGTTAGGATTCAGATTTTCACTTGAACTCTTTTGATGCAAAATCAAATATTGGTTTAATCAAGTTCTATTTTAATGATTCGTGGTCAAATTCCCAAAACTAATCAATATTCAATCCCTTGGTATGTTAATCCTCTTCACACTATTTAAAGTTAGTCAATCCCTTAGTATAACCCCAAATAGAGAAGGCTTTATAAAAAATGAGAGAATTAAAAGTAATACCACACAACTCACAATGTCTATTCCTAGTGATTGCAGAAATTGTAGTGTTTATCACATACTCTAGGTTCGTGCATAACTTTTCCAAATCATACATAAACTTTAAAATCATTCTCAAATTGATCAAGTTTAGAAAAGTATTAAGAGAAGAGATAAACATATTAATCATGAAATAGAAACATAGATTAAACACAATAATGGATTTACATCATCAAAGAACAAGATCCATCATTACCCTAATGAAAAAGGTTTAGTTACATGTGGAAAAAGATGAAAACAAATAGAAGAATTCGACAAACTCCATAGAAGATAGGTGGGAAAGTTGAAAAAAATTCCTAATCTTCAAGCCTAGATGCACCCATAGCAAATTAGGGTTTGTGTCATCGCTTCTCTCTCTAATGGCTACTCAAATCCGTAACAAAGGGCATAACTTTTCTATTTATAGACACAAAAATGTGTCTGTCTACGCATCCAGTGCCTAGGTGTTAGGTTTTGGGTGCTTAGGCGCCCAGAACGTAAAAATTAGTCTTCACTGCTGCATTCGCGTACTCAAGCACTGGAAATAGGTGCTCAAGTGCTAGATGGGCACTCAAGCGCTGGATTATGGGCACTCAGGTGCTGGCTGGGCGCTCAGACACTGGCTAGGCGCTTAGGCGATGGATTCTGGGCGCTTAGGCGCTGGACCTCTAGAATGTTAGTTTCAACTTTTCTTCCTTGTTCAAGCGTCTAGTCTTGATCCATGTGTAATCACCTATCAAAAACAAATAAAACACGTAATAAGAACACAATTTAAAATAATAAAAAATAATAAAACTTGAGAATGAAGCTCAATCAAAAAGATTAAAAGAGGATGAAAACTTAGAATTTAAACCGTATAAATATGAATTTTTGAAGGTTCATTTCTCCCCCAAACTTAAGATTTTGCTTGTCCTCAAGCACAAAGAAAAGAAAAAGAATTAAAAAAGCAAAACAAAAAGAATAAACAACTAAAAACTAAAAACATGCATACTAAACATGGCAATATCGGTTATTAAATATCATTTATCCTTAAAAACTGCTTCACAACCTCATTTCTAGGTGTTACACATGTGTAATCCAATTATTACATCATCTCTCACATGTAACTTTCATACATAAATGACTTCCCATAAACATGAATGTAAGACCAATTCACAATAAAGTACAAGCTCAGATAAGTTTATAAAAATTTAATTGCATATCAAACCCGCATCCATATGGTTATTTTATATCTCTCTCTCCACTAATGTAAATAGCACATAACCAATGATCAAAAGGGTCTTTTAAAGCTTGTAATGTAAGGCCAAGGGTTAAGATTAAGAAAGAAGAGATAGGATAAGGAAAACAAAAGTTGAGAGATAAAATCATGCAAATTTCAAAATTCAAACCACAGAATGTAAAACAAATACAAAACGGAGTATACGAATCAACACTTTATTCTTCTTCTTTTTTGTATTTATATTTTTTATGACCTCCACCCCTAAACTTATTTCTTTGCAATACGTTGGGTGGACTTTTGTTTTTTCATATATATAGCTCCTTGAATACTTCATGCACAAAAAATAACTAAGGCTTAAATAGTAAAATAATACAAGATATGCACTCAACAAAAGGCGTGTGAAAAGGGGTTAATATTTTTTTATGGGTATGGGAAAGGAAAATGTGGGTAAAGAAAAGAAATAAATGTTAAACTTAAACAAGGTTGCAAAATGGGACCTAAGGATATTATATTTTAAAGGGTTGGCTTGAAATGCTCAAACAGTCCAAAGAAGGCCCTTATCATTTTCTTGATTATGCATTGCCTATGATTTCGCCTCAAGAGAGAATCTAACAACTTCTAGATACAAGTCATCCACACACATGCAATCATATAAACTTTCTCCAAGCTTGACATGCATGCACATTCCAAGGTCTATCAAACATAAAAAATGGGAAATATATCTATACACAATCAAAGCAATAGAGATAAATGTAACTCATGGATTCTTATGTGATATCCCAAGAAAAGAAATTAATTCACAGTTTATGCAATCATTGGATATTCAATTCAATAAACTGATATGCGTAAGTAAATGACTCAAAACAAAAGCTAGCAAAAAGCAGAAATTGAGTGATGATGACAAAATAAAATCAATAAGAACAAATAAATGAATACAGAAATAAGATGCTATAAGAAAAAGAAAAAAAATCTGTTTGACAATCAACAACTATATATATACCCTTATAAAGGCTTCGAACTTGGAAAGGCACCTAAGTCAACTCAACATTAGTGAACTTTAAAACAAAAATAGAAAAATATTAGTTAATAAAATAAGAAATAACAAAATAATAGTAAACATAAATACTAACTGAAACCAAAAGGATAAAAGAATAAAGAAAAAGAAAAAAAAACTTGGACTGCCTCCCAAGAAGCGCTTGTTTAATGTCATTAGCTCGACGTTGCCTTTTGTTCATGGTGGCTTAAAGCAAGAGCAATGGGATGACACCTTCCCTTTTTCCAAGCAGTGCTTCCATCCTTGGTCAAAGATTTTGGAGATGCCTCCAAAGACATTTTGAACTCTACCTAGACTTGGTTGTCCCAAATGCCTCTTAGCATGATAGATTCCACTGGGCCATGGTGGTTTCAATTGATTAACAAATAATCGACAAGTTTGAAATGAACCATGGATTATTGGAGGACTTTTCTCTATTTCAACAACTTGAGTCCTTGGAAGATCAACACTAACTGTGTATAATGGTGGGGGGTCTTTGATAGACAAGATTTCATACTTCTTAGCTTGAATGATACTGATAGGGACATAAAGATTTGACATTGGAGAAAATTTAGCATCCTCGAAGACATTAATTATTACATGGTCTCCATCTACTCTCAATATGAGTTCACCCCTGTACATCAATCACAGCTCCTAAAGTTGCTAAAAATGGTCTTCCAAGAATGAAAGGGATATCAACATTCTTATCCATATCTAGCACCACAAAATCAACTGGGAAAATAAATTTGTTTACCTTAACTAACACATCTTCGACTATATCGTAAGGGTGCTTGATAGATCGATCTGCTAGTTGAAGGGAGATTATTATTGACTTTTCCTTTTTTTAATTCCTAGCTTGTGCATAATAGATACTGACATGAGATTGATACTTGCCCTAAGATCACAAAGAGCTTTCCCAATATTCAGCTTCCCAATAGTTCAAGGAATGGTGAAACTACATGGATCTTTCAATTTAGGTGGAAGTTTTCCTTTGGATTATAGCGCTGCACTCCTCTATCAGCATCACTGTCTCATCTTCTGTGAGCTTCCTCTTCTTTTAGAGCAACTCCTTCATGAATTTAGCGTAAGAGGACATCTGTTCCAGTGCTTCAACAAAGGGGATGTTTATTTGAAGTTTCTTGAAGACATCAAGGAACTTAGAAAATTGTCTCTCTTGATTCTCCTTCTTCAATCTTTGTGGGAATGGGATCTTGGCATACAGTGATGGTTCAAATACTGTGTTCTGCTCATGATCCGTCATTTTTCTCTGCCACTTTGGTTGTTCCTCCTTAGCTTCTTCATCATCAGTAGGAGCATCATTTTCCTCTTTCTCAATTTCTGAAGGGCTAGGTGCTTCTTTCATGTGTTAATCCAAAGTCCTGCCACTTCTCAGATTAATTGCCAAACAATGCTCCTTTAGATTGACTATAGTGTCACTGGGTAAGGTACCTAGAGGTCTCTCTGTGAGTTGTCTTGCTATCTGTCCCACTTGAGTTTCCAGACTTCAAATAACTGCCTCTTGATTTTGAAAATTGGCCTTTGATTCCTACAAGAAAGTTGAAGTCTGTTGCATGAAAGAAGATGTCTGTTGCACAAAAGAAGATGTTTATTGCGATAGTTTTTCAAGTGTAATTTCTAGAGGGGACTTCTTCTCTAGTTGAGGATTCACTGTACCACTTGATTATTACAAGGGAAATTGGGATTATTCCTCCACCTTAGATTATATGTATTCGAGTATGAATTACCTTGGGGTTTTAAAGAATTACCCATATAATTGACCTACTCTTGAGGAATAACACCTGAATTGCTTGCCGTGCATTCACCATTTACATGGTTCCCTCTACAGAAAATCGCAAGACAAGGCTTGGTGGTTGATAGAGTTAACTTGCATATTATCAATTTGCTTCGTGAGATTGGCAATTTGCTGAGAAAGGGTCTTATTTTGAGCAAGTATGACATCAAAGGTGCCAAGCTCCATAACTCCCTGTTTAACCATAGAACTTCCACTAGGCATTTGATACTCATTAGTAGCCATGGTTTTGAACAATTCTTGAGCCTCTTCTGGAGTTTTTGTGTTAAGAGACTCACCTACAGATGCATCAACCTTGGCTTTAATTGAGTGATTTAGTCCATTATAAAAGATTTAGACTTGCTGCCAAATCTCAAATACTTGATGAAGACACCTTCTCAATAGCTCCTTGAATCTCTCCCAGGCTTCATATAGAGATTCTCCCTAATTTTGAGTGAAACATGCAATCTCACTCCTTATCTTGATGAACACATACAGAAGAAAGTATCTAGTAAGGAACTTGCTCACCAAATCATCCTAAGTAGTGATGCTTCCTTGCGGCTGGGCTTGTAGCCAGCTCTTACCTTTATCCCTTAAAGAGAATGGGAAAAGCCTTAGCTTGATGACATTATCACTTGCTCCATTGTATTTTATGGTGTCGCACAATTGTAAGAAATTATTAATATGTAAATTGGGGTCTTTTGATTGATGATCCCTAAACTAATCCTATTGCACTAGCTATTGAAGACCTAGTTTAATCTCGAAATTATTGGCTTGTATTATAAGTCACATTATGCTGGTTGTAACCCTTTCAGTAGATGGAGTCGCATATTCTGCCAATGTACGTCTGCGTTCTTCGTTTAGTTCAATCATAGTCTTTTCTTCAAGTCTCCTTCTTTCTCTTTTTACTTTCCTGTTTGCTCTTTCTGTTCTCTCTATTTTTGGATCAAAAAGTAATTCTTCCTTATTCACAATACCTCACATAAACAAACAAATAAACAAATAAGAGTAAAGTAAAGAAAAATAAATTAAAAAGAAAATTAAATAAAGAAAAATAAAATTAAACAAGAAAAATAAGTGTCTAAATTAGTGTCTTTTCAACTAATATTTAATATTGGCAAACAATAATCCCCAACAATGGCTTGTTGTGATATTAGCAAGTGTACCAAATCACAAAAGTAATAAAGAGTGAGTAGAGTATCATTCTCACGAGGATTATGTTTTCAATTACTAAGTTTATTAAATTGACACTATTTAAGCTATCAAAAATTGGGATGTGATAAGAATGTAAATCAAAAGAAAACACTAAAAAGAAAGTAATTAAAAAAATAACAAGAATATAATTAAAGGTGAAAGACAATGGTATCAACGTGTTAGGGTTTAGATTTCACTTGAACTCTTTTGATGCAAAATCAAATATTGGTTTAATCAAGTTCTATTTCAATGATTCATGGTCAAATTCCCAAAATTAATCAATATCCAATCCCTTGGTATATTAATCCTCTTCACAATATTTAAAGTTAACCAATCCCTTAGTATAACCTCAAATAGAGAAGGCTTTATAAAAAATGAGGGAATTAGAAGCAAGACCACATAACCCACAATGTCTATTTCTAGCGATTGCAGAAATTCTAGTGTTTATCACATGTTCTAGGTTCGTGTATAATTTTTCCAAATCATACATAAACCCTAAAATCATTCTCAAATTGATCTAGTTTAGAAAAACATTAAGAGAATAGATAAACATATAAATCATGAAATAGAAATATAGATTAAACATAATAATGAGTTTACATCATCAAAGAACAAGATCCATCATCATCCTAACGAAAAAGGTTTAGTTACATATAGAAAAAGAAAAAAAAATAAAGAGAAGAATTCGACAAACTCCATGGAAGATAGGTGGGAAGGTTGAAGAAAATTCCTAATCTTCAAGCCTAGATGTGCCCACACCAAATTAGGGTTTGTGTCATCGCTTCTTTCCTCGACAGCTACTCAAATCCACATCAAAGGGCATAACTTTTCTATTTATAAACACAAAAATGTGTCTGTCTACGCGTCTAGTGCCTAGGCGCTGGGTTCTGGGCACCCATAACATAAAAATTGGTTTTCGTTGTTGCATTGGCATGCTCAGGCGCTGGAAATGGGTGCTCAGGCACTAGTTGGGCACTCAGGTGCTGGATTTTGGGCGCTCAGGCACTGGTTAAGTGCTGGACCTGCAGAATGCCCATTTCAGCTTTTCTTACTTGTTCAAGCGTCCATTCTTTGTCCATGTGTAATCACCTATCATAAATAAATAAAACATGTAATATGAATATAATTTAAAATAATAAAAACATAATAAAACTTGAGAACAAAGCTCAATAAAAAAGATTAAAAGAGAATGAAAACCTAGAATTTGAACTATAAAAATATGAATCTTTGGGACAATAGCCATACCGAAGTAAGGAACTTAAAATAACCTTATACTCAAACACATCAACCTATATAGATGCATCACCACTACTAGTAAAATTTACACCATCAAACGTTAATTTAGTGAGTTTGGTCCATATCTCATGGTTGATGACAATTTTTACCTTTTTGACATCAGAAAACAGAGTGGCATTTTCATATTGAAGATTTGTATAAAAAAAATCTGGATAAATATCTCTCTTTATGCTTAAAAACTTAAGCAAACCAAGATCTTACAATAATCTATAACAATGAAAAGACTCTTCTGAGGAAACGTTATTATCCAAGTACCTTGGTTGGATAATCTTCTAGATTTGAAAGTTGTTTATGAAATTTTTAACTTGATCATGATTGCTGAAGAGACGTGAGGGATCCATGGTTGAAAGAGATGCTGTAGAAGCTTAGGGTGCCTTGCTTATGGCCTTCCCTGTTCTTTCCCTCTTGGTGCCGTTCAATGATTTAGCCATTTATGGGTGTTTTTGGTGTTGTTTTAGAGTAAGAAGGAGATGGTTTGGTTAGAGTTTGAGAGAGAAACAAAATGGGGGTCATAAGTTAGATAGAGAGAGAGTGAGAGTGGGATTTTGGGATTTTAAGAAAATGATGAAGAATGGTGTTTTTGGTGAATAGGTTGGTAGGATTATGGTAGGAAAGGTGTTTTGGAGTTGATTGGGACAATAAAGGAGGATTTTGGTGGAGATTTGAGTGAGATTTGGAGAGAGAGAGAGAGAGGAGAGAGATGGTGAGATGATGAATTTGGGTGAAGTGGAGATGTATTTGATTAATGGGTTGTTCGGAGAAATGGAAGGATGAATATTTGTGATGATTTGGAGGTGGAATAGAGGAATTTGGTGTAGAAATAAAATGGAATTTGGTGGAAATGAGGTTAGGTTTAGGAGTTTTAGTGGGAGAAATGGAAGAGGAGAGTGTTTGAAATAGTTGAGAAATGGTGTCTAGAGAAGATAAAAGGGCTTTGTAATCGATTACAATGCTTTGTAAATGACTACGACAATGCTGGGAGGACGGTAATCAATTACCTAATGTGGTAATCGATTACCACATTCTTCCTTCACCTATAGAAGCTCCTGGATTTCTCTATAATTGATTACTATGAATGGTAATTGATTACCATGATTCTGCCAACATTTTAAACACGTTCCAAAGGCTTTGTAATTGATTACACACCCAATGCAATTGATTACCTTGTTTAAAAATTGAATTCTTCACTTGATAGAGGCATTATAATTCATTACCAAATCTAGTAATCCATTACCATATTAGAAAAATTAAGAACTTTGCACCCAAACCTTAGTAGACTTCAACAAAACACTTCTTGAGAAATTGGAGGATTTAATCATTATGAGAACACCTACAAAAAAAATTTAGGGGGACCTCTGACTCTCAAGTCAGTATAGGATTCATGAGATAAAATCAATAAGAAAATTATGTAAAAAACACATACAATCATTCAAAGCATGAAAGATTAATTATTCCAAGTTCACCTCTTATGTAATAGAAACTTTCTTTAGGTAAACGTTTGGTTAATATATTAGCAAATTGCATAGATGTTTCCACAAATTCAAGTAACAATCTCATTTTTTAACATAATCTCTTATGAAGTGATTCCTTATTTCTATGTGTTTAGTCCTTGAGTGCAAGATTAGGCTCTTACTTAGGTTTATTGCACTAGTGTTATAACACTTTATAGGGATATGATCAAGCTAGAGTCCACAATCTAGAAGTTATTGCTTCATCCAAATGATTTGAGCACAATAACTTCTGACATACTTAGCTTTAGCCATAGACAATGTCATGCTATTTTGTTTCTTGTTATGCCAAGAAACTAAAGAACTTCTAAGCAAGTGACATATCCCACTAGTACTCTTCCTATCTACTTTGCAACTAGCAAAATCATATTTGGAATAACCAACCAAATAACATGAGGCACCCTTAGGTACCACAAGCCCATTTAGGCTGTGCTAACAAGATATTTCAATATTCTTTTAGCAACAATTAAGTGAGATTCTTTGACATACTTGATATCTTGCACACATACAAACACTGAACATTATATTAGGCCTACTAGTTGTAAGATAAAGGAGAGAACTAATCATACCTCTATATTTAGTTATTTCTACAGGTTTACCTCATTCATCCTTGTCCAAGTAGTAAGTGGTGCTCATTGGTGTGGCCATTTCTTTGACATTTTCCATTCCAAGTTCTTCAGTAACTCCTTGCGATATTTCTCTTAATAGACAAAAGTTTCATTCTTCATTTATTTGATTTGTAGGCTAAGGTAGAAGTTGACTTCACTTATCATTGACATCTTAAATTCACTTTGTATTAGATTAGTAAACTCCTTACACATTTATTCATTTGTAGCACCAAATATAATATCATCAACATACACTTGCATAAAGAGAATGCCATGCTTTTTCTTTTTAATGAAAATTGTGGTGTCAACCTTTTCTCTAGAAAAACCTTTTTCCAAAAGGAACTTGTTTAACCTTTCATATCAAGCTCTAAGAGCTTGTTTTAAACTATATCAGGCTATCTTCAATTTAAAAATATAGTTGGGTAGTTCAAAACTTTCAAAACTAGGAGGTTGGTCAACATACACTTCTTCTTGTATAAAACCATTTAAAGAGACACTTTTCACATCCATTTGATAAAGCTTGAAATTTATGATGCATGCAAAGACAAGTAACATTCTAATAGCTTGTAATCTAGTTACGGGAGCATGTGTTTCTTAATGATCAAATCCTTCTTCTTGATTATAACCTTTAACAACCAACCTATCTTTATTTCTTATTATTACTCTCATTTCATCAAGTTTGTTCTTAAAGACCCATTTGATGCCAATAATAGGATGATCATTGGGCCTTGAAGCAAGTTCCCAAATTTGATTCCTTTCAAACTGATTTAACTCTTCTTGCATAGCCAAGATCCGATGTTCATCATTTATGGCCTCATCTATGTCTTTAGGTTTAACTTGAGAAACAATTGTCATGTGATTACATGTATCTGTAAGTGAGTTTTGAGTTGCTATCTCTTGTGATACATTACTAAAACCTTGTCAAGAGGGTGGTATCTTAAAGTTCTCCATTCCTTTGGCAGATCATTAGTTTAGGGATGCTCTTACTGTGGTGGTGGTTTCTCACTTGGTTATTCTTTCTTTTGCTCTTCCTCTTTGTCCTTTAGGTGAGTATTTGTCAAAAATTTTGCAACATCATTAACATCACCCTTTCCCAGTCCAATAAAGATAGTCTCATCGAAAGCAACATGTATAGATTCTTCTACAGTCATAGTTCTCTTATTATAAACTCAAAGTTTTACTACTAAGAGAATAACCAAGAAATATACCATCATCAGAGTTAGCATCAAAATTGCCCAAGTTATCTTTCCTATTAATCAAAACAAAGTATTTGCATCTAAAGACATGAAGATAGGAAATGTTTGGTTTCCTTCCTTTGTATATTTGTAGGGAGTTTTCTTTAAAATTGGCCTTATCAGGGCCCTATTCATTATATAACAAACGGTACTAACCACATCTGTCCAAAAATACTTAGGAAGATTTGTTTCATTTAGCATAGTTCTAGCCAATTCTTCCAAAGATCTATTTTTTCTTTTCAACTACTCCATTTTGTTATAAATTCAAAGGGCTGAAAAATTATGCTCAATGTCATTTTCATTACAAAATATTTCAAACTCCTTATTTTCAAATTACTCACCATGATTACTTCTAATGGATGCAATGCTACAATTTTTCTCATTTTGAATAACTTTGACAAGTTTTCTAAAAGTATTAAAAGCATCATTCTTGTGAGCAAGAAATAGTGTCCATGTGTATCTAGAGTAATCATCCACAATCACAAGGGCATAGTAATTCTCACCAAAGCTCATAGTTCTTGAGGGTCCAAAAAGATTCATGTGCAAAAGTTATAAAGGTCTAGAGGTGGAAACAACATTTTTAGCTTTGAAATAGACATTTACTTGTTTTCCCTTTTGACATGCATCACAAAATTTATTTTTTTCAAAATTAAGCTTAGGTAGTCCAATTACTAATTCTTTTGAAACTAATTTGTTTAGATGACCTATGTGAATATGGGCAATTCTTCTATGCCAAAGTCATAAATCACTTTCCTTGCTCATAAGACATTTAGCATATTAAGAGGTTATATCATCTAGGTTAATCATGTAGATATTATCAACCCTATGACCAACAAACTTAATTTACTTGTTATCTTTACCTTTAATTATGTAGCAATTAGAGTCAAAGAAAACTCTATTTCCTTTGTCACATAGTTGACTTATGTTAAGCAAGTTATGTTTGAGTCCTACATACAAAACATTATCAATTGAGGTAGAAGGATTTTTACTAAATTTTCTAACTCTAAGGTTTCTTCCTGTATTGTTTTCCCCAAATGTCATAAGTCCATGTTTATTGGGAGCAAGGAAGGAAAACTTGGATCTATCACCAGTCATGTGCTTGAAGTAACCACTACCAAAGTACCAATTTGAGCTATTGGCCTTCAAACACACTTACAAAGCATGTTCAAGTTTTGGTTTTAGGTACTCAAACCTTTTTGGGTCCTTGTGTGTTAGTTTTAGGCAAAGATTCCTTTAGGGCCCATATTTTCTTTTGACCAACATATGTATTCTTCCTAATGCTACATGTTGATGCATTATGACCTTTTTTTCCATAATGAAAACATGTAACAAAAGGACTACTTGACACACTTAAGGAAACAAAGAAATTGTTATAAAAATTTTGTTGTTTCTTAGGATTGTAACCTAATCCAACCTTGTCAAACACGCATCTTTGTTTCTTAAGTAAGATGTTCAAGTTATCCCTTCCCAAAATAAACTTAGCAAGGGTATTTTTCAAATCTTTAAGTTCTTTTTCTAAAGATAAATATGAATGACATGAAGAAAATGAAGAAAGAGCATCTTTTTTAGAAGAGCAAGTAGAGCATAAGAAATTAGTATCAATTAATCTAAGAGTCTCATTTTCTAATTTCAATTCCTCAATTTCTTTGTTTAAAGAAGAAATTTGATTTTCAAGAGAGCAAATTGTTCTCTTTGATGATGAAATTCTTTTTGCAAGTGTCATGAATTCTTTATATAATTCCTTAAGGTTGTGTTTGGATAAGGTATTTGAAATTCAAAGAATTTTAATTGTATCAATTCAATCCCCTTCATTTGTAAAATATTTAGTTTGGATAAAGTAATTAAATTCCCTTGAATTTCAAATTCTTTGTTTGGATAAAGCGATTCAATTACCTTCATTTGTAAAATCTCTTTTAAAGATATTTTTGTAAAATTGGGATTTCAATACAAAATTTTACAAAATAAAATAAACATCATATAACATTTTTTTATTTGTAGTAAAAATAAAAATAAATAAAATAAAATGAATTTTAAAAATTAAAAATTGTGCATAAAATGAAAAGATTAATATACCATTTTTAAAATTAACAAATCACATAATCTAATTGCAATGTAAACAAAATGAAATTGTATGAACTTAAATATAATATCATCTAATATAAATTGGACTAGGCAAAAAAAAAAAAATAGTAACAAATATTGAAAAAATACCTCAGAATTAAGCCTAGTAGAGTCAATATAATTGTAATATAAATTGAACACCATGTAAGAAACAAAATAGAGTCTGAATCTGTAATTTAATATCTCAACTAATGATGTTTTTAAATCTGTAATTCCATATATATATAACTAGTAATAGAGATTTAAATCACTAATAAATTTCTAACATGTTTCCAACTCCACATCTAATAACTAGTAACAAAGATTGAAATGGCACAAAGTAATATCAACTCTCAGCATGTTTTCAACTTGGCATCAAGACATAAAAGCCAAGATGTAATCCTTCTTCTTCTCCAATGAAAGAGCTTTCACAACCACTAGTTGACTTAGATTTTCTGTCAACCAATTAACAGCTTTCAGCTAATGTGAGTTATCAAGATCAGGTATTTTCTCTAGCTCGTTCATCACTTCTTTTACATTTTTCTCCTCCGTCTTCTTTGTAGTTGCTTGCACGAATTCTTTCAATGACTCAGCCACTTCTCTCATTGAAGCAACTATCCCATCTTTTTCTCCACCTTTTCATCGGGATTGCATGGAAGTAGACGATGAAGATTGTCCTCTTTTCTTTATTGCAGAGCTTGGTTCCTCCAAATCAATATCAGCACTATCAACCTCATCCTCTTCATTTGCTTTTTTGGTCATGACAACATCCGCATCAAGTGCAGTCTCCACTCCAATTCTAGTGGCCCTATCTTTAGCACATAGGTCTACGATGTCATCCCAATTTGGAATCACCTTAAAATGGAATCGTTTAGCCTCTTCATGTGA
The DNA here is from genome assembly GCA_029884595.1 of Ormosia semicastrata. Taxonomy (NCBI): domain Eukaryota; kingdom Viridiplantae; phylum Streptophyta; class Magnoliopsida; order Fabales; family Fabaceae; genus Ormosia; species Ormosia semicastrata. The sequence goes on from JAQQTO010000044.1 coordinate 22,140,000, forward strand.
CTTGAAAGCAAAAGGAAACATGTTAATAATAATACAAAAAAAAGATTTGAATTGAATAATAATAACATTAAAAAAAAAACCTTACCTTAATATACTCATTCCATGCATTTTCATGTATTATCAGAAATTATGTATTATCTAAAATACCTCTTTCTCGTTTGTATGTTCTCTTACATCATACTGGTCTCCTTTGGTTACAACAAGGTCCCCCTTATCATTTGTCCTCACATCAAGGCAAGCAATCACCTTAATAAACAATATTTTGTTAGCAAACCAAAATAACGAATTAATACCCAAGAAAACATATTGTTTCATTTAACTTCAAAAGGGATTTCCATTATTACCCTCTATGCAAGTTTTGAAGCTTTCCTTCAGCAGGCTTCTGTCTTCAAATAAATATTACAAATGGTTAGTTACCTATTACAATAGGTCAAAATGAAAGTATTAACAGAAATACAAAAAATATCATATTTAGAAAGGTATGAAGGCCACCTTTGTTATGTTTGACTTTGGATACAAGAATCTTCTCAAAATAGAAAGGCCAACATCTGAAAACTTCATTTTCAGGAATCAGTACAAGAGTAAATATTCATTAAAGAGCTATTATATTCTCCCAAAAAGAACACAAACTTTGCAGCAATGCATACTTCATAACAACATTGTACTAAAAGGCTCCCAGAATATTTTATTAATTAGAATTATTTCATTTTTTTCTGAGTCAATTGGAGCCTCAGAAGATCCTTCAATTATCTCTTTCCTAGAGGAGGGTTGTACAAAATACCATGCATGTACATAACTTCAAAATTATGTTAATTCAGCAAATTTATTTCCTTGCATGACCATCTTCCAATTAGTTTCTACAAAAATTGGGGTCTAATGGTTAACATTTATGTACACATAACTTCACAAAAGGAAACCAAAGACTAAAAGATTAGAAAGAAAGATAAAACTTGCCTCCACTCTTTTCTGGATGGAACTGAACTGCATGCACATTTCCTCTTCTAATAGATGCAATAAATTTGTCACCATAGTTGCAGGTGAAGGATATCCACTTTTTGTTGTGATCTGACTGAAAAATAAAATAATTCAGATTACTTAAACACCCACAAATCATGAAAAGGAAATTTTTAAAGGAACATGAGACATACAGGCATGGCACAATAAGAGTGCACAAAATAATATTAAAAGATTAGGTAGGGAGAAAGGGAAGAAATTAAGGGAGAAGGCAGAGAGGGGGGAAGAGAAATTAGAGTAGAACAAGGGAGGGAATAGATCTAAGAGGGAGAAGTAGAATGATGCTTAGTTAATAAAAAATTCAAGTCTACTAATCCAGAAAACTCAATACATAACAATCATAAAATACGTAAACCCAATAGGTAGACCAAGTGACCAACTCACTAGAACATCATTGTCATCACTGGTTTGTGATGGTATTATTGGATTTTAGCTTCTTCTTTTTTTTGGTCTTTATTGGACTTTAGCTTTTAAATTAGCAATTTAGCCTCCAGAAATATCTAGGTAGAAAAAAGCTAATGCCTAAGCCCTTATAAGCCTTTGCTTAGCCATGTTTGAACCAAACTAACAAAATCTTCACATGTACTTGAGCCATCTTTTCTATGAAGTGATTTGTCTATAATCTTGTCAAGGCTCTGCAAATCACAAGAAAGACAAGGTATACATAAAAGTAAACAAAGGAAATATAACAGAAAGTGACTCAGGTTATAACAAAGCATAGAAATACTGATAACAGAAATCACATAAGTATATGAATAAAAAAACTCTGGAATGAAACTCTATTATCATAATAAGAGGGGATCTACCTCATAATTTCAAAGTTTCCTTTATTCTAACTCTGAATTACTTACCAAAGCAAAACCTGCTCCAAAATATGAAAACAAACAAGCTGTTGTAAGAATTTGAGTGTGAACCTAGCAACAACTAGCATCATGTCTCTATGAACCACGCATGGAAATATATGGCAATTAGTTAATAATAGACCAGAGAAATTAACAAAGTGTAGAGCCTGTGTTGAGGCATGAGAGTAGAGGAGCAGACCGATAAAATAAGACGCAAACACATACAAACACGTAGTTTCAAGTTAGGGGATCTCTACGGATAGAATAGAAGTCAGGACTGTCTTATTCTTGCCCTTTGAGGCCTTGCTGCTGCCACTCAGCTCCTGTTGGGTGTTTTGGTTCTCCATAAGATCTATCATAAGCTAGACTCCTTCAAACATATAGAGGTAAGGAAAATTTTTGGACTCAGGAAATAGTAGGATTCTTGTCAACTTCAAATTCGGGTATCTGAATCAAAATATATCAATATTAATGATAAATATATAAAGAAAAAAAATAGCCATACTGGTCATGACTCATGAGACATGGGAATAATTCGAAAAATAATCCTAACACACTAAGCTAATAATTACAAAGATAATCCATATTAAAACTAAAACATCATGACTAAACCAGGTTATTATATGTTAAAAAGAAAAAAGAAAGCTATAGATATGTCAGAATTGATATTCAAACTCAAACAGTATACGTCAGAATTGGCAATAGATCTATTGAACCTATACAACTTCACAAAACTCCCTTCTTGGCATATTAACAAACAAAGAAAATGCAACAAGCACGCCAAAAGAATGACACAAGGCCAGCAACAATTCCATCTTAAAAAAACAAAATAAACTAGGTAACAATTCCATCCTCTAACTTCTGAGAACTTCCTAATGAACATGATTTACAACAAAGTAGCTTCCAGTAATTTATAACGCATATATACAAAGAGGGAAAAATAGAATCATTGTTAAGAGATACAGAAACAAATCTCAACTTCGTTCCCTCTGGGAACAAAATGAGTTGAAACACAAATATGGAATTATCGGGTTGAGATAACAAAAACTCAAATCGTCGGAGAAAAAATCAAATGCAAAAAGAAGAAAAGAGAACGTAACGTACCAAAAGGGCGGCTCTGGGTCTTAAGGACGACTGTGGATGGTGGTGTCGTGGTGGTGGGTTGCATTCGAGATAGGCAGCGCATGGTGGATCTGGATGCGACGGTGGTGGTGTGCAGCGTGAATGGAAGGCATGCGACTGAGATGAGAGAGAAGGGAGAGAGAAGGCAGAGAACAAGTGAAGGGGAAGACGAGAACGAAATAATGAAGGATTTTAGAAATTCTATCTAAAGAGATAGGAATTAAAATTCTTTCTTTTTACACTAATAAAATGCCTTCTTAAAATACTTAGAATTTTTAAAATGATTTGATAAGATATCCAAACAGATTATTTTATAACATATCATTTTAAATTCCTTATAAAAATACATTTCTTCCTTTAAATACTTCATCTAAACACACCCTAAAGGCATTTTGCAATTCCTTATCACAAGGTTGAGATTCATGAGTTTGACATTCTACCTCTAAGTCCTCTTTGGCCTTGAGATAAAGGTTAGCTACTTCATTATCTGATTCATCCAAATAGTCTATGTCATTGTCTTCCTATGCAATGTATGCTCTTCTTCCATTCTTTTCTTTGTTTGGTCTTTTCTCAAACTCTCCCTTCTTTTGATATAGACGGTAGTCTGTAACGCCCCTTTTTAAGGAGAAAACGTCACACCATAACCACAAATGCGGAAATAAATCATATAAATTAAGACCTGGTTCTTTGAATTATATATATATATATATTTAATAACCTATTCATCAATGAAATATTCAAATGTACTATACACAGTATATATATATATATATATTTTTTGTAATTGTAAGCGGAAAACATAAAGATTAAACCATACATCCATGCAAAAGGTACATTATATATATATATTCTTTAAGTACAAATTGTAAGTCATTAATTACATTAAGGCTCATAAAAAAGAAGCCAAAGTCTTTACATGCCCCCAAAAATGATATACAGAGCCCCAAAAAGAGAATATCAAGCCCCCAACAAACTACTGAGAAAAAGAAGGAACCGTAGCTGGATCCTCCTCAGGGTCTTCCTCACCAGAGGAAACCCTCCTCGGAGCCACCGAGTTACGGGCAGGGGCTCGGGCAGTAGAGAGGAATGAATCCTCTTATGGGGAGTAGTAACGCTCACCCCACATGTCACGAATGGGCAGATAAAACTCTAGGTGTAAATGAACACTATAGGTAAACATAAGCAGATCATAACGTCCTTAAGCTAGAGACACCGTTACGTCTCTCAGATAAACACAGCGATCCAAAGCCAGGTTGATATACCAGCAGCCCAGACCTTCGAGGAAAATCAGTCACACATATCCCAAAAAGCCTTGCGGATGGGACGTCATGATCAAAACAGGTGCTAGTCAAAGTAAGGCCAGAAACTCAGGAATTCGTGTACTTCCCTTTCTTCACCGACATCTTCAGAGAATCACATAAGTAAAACAGAATAGCAAAAAATATAGAAAAGAGGTAAGACATTCTACATTCAGTACCAATTATGGCAGTAAAGAAACAAAACAGCGCATAATACTCATATAACATTTCAGAAATAATAACTAGCATTACAAATAGATAATAACCAACTTAACAATTTCAGGCAGTTATAACAGTAATAAGACAACAGTTCCAATCATGATATGAATTATATGTCAAGTAATATGTGTACTCACTATGCACATGCATATGACACCAAAATCCTACTCCATGGAGCTAGACACTAACATCGGAGAGAATGATTAGGAGTTATGTCTGTATCGTGGCTGCCGAGGCCTTCAAGTGCTAAAATTCTCAATTTATCAATGTGCACATCATAGCATTGTATAATACATTCTACACAGATCTCGATATAGGACAGTATCTCGGTCCGGATCGTCAGTGCGTTTGCATCGGCCTGCCCCACGGACAGAAGAGCTACCAACTGTCCATTATGAGGTACCCGCACCCTAATTCCCCCAAGGTCAATAAGCAACCTACACTTGTCTATTCGCACCCACACATAGGTGTGATTCAATTCCTAGGCAACTTGGCCTTAACGGACTTTTTCAATGCATGTTTCAATCATGCTCAATGCATATAGATTCAATGCATACTTGTATGCATATATATATATTCACAGTCATAGCATTTCATATCTAAAATCACATGTCATATCATTTATCAATAATGTTTGATCCCATTCACGGACCCACATCAAGTCAATAACAAATCTCAAGGGTGCTCACATACTATTCAAAGTTATCATAAAAGTTAAACCCTAATTTCATTATGTTTCTCACAACCTCACCCATACTCATTGTTCTTTCTTTATTCAAAGACCACTCCAAGCTATAAGTTAAATACTTGTTCTTTATTCTCTCCATATTATGAAATCCAAATTAAGCATTTAATTATTTAATTAATTAAGTTCATTCTAGTACAAAAGCCTCATAACAAGTGCCCAAGGAGGCCGAAAGCCTCCACGGAGCTAGAAAAACTCACAAACTTTCATCACTCAGGTTACACGGCCTAGAGTGCACGCCGTGCCAAAATACACGGCCTGGAGTACACGGCCGTGCCAAAATACACGGCCTAGGCCGTGTACTCCTCTGGAATTCTGTAGAAAAATGCCCACACCATTTTCTGACATGCCTGGATTACACGGTCGTGTAATCCTCTAGAAGTGCAGAAAATCACCAAAAATCCATTCCATCCTTCAAACATTCCAAGATCCATCAACATACATCAAAATCATGCTATTCAAACAATCAAAACGCAACTAAAATCACTCAAATAAATGGGTACCCCACAAATAGGTTTCACCCCATCAACACAACAATAAGTTCCTCACCACCAAAATGGGTTGAAGAGAATAATCTCCCATTTTCCTAAGGGGAAAACAAGAAAAGAACTTCCTTGAAGCTCCTTGATGAATTTCGGCCAAGCTCACCAAAAACCCTAAGAAATCACAACTCAACAAATCAACACCAAGGCTTGAAAAAGAATGGATCAATGGTCATGGTGATGGCCTTGGAAACAAAAGTGAAGAAGAGGAGATGAGAAATCAAGAATCTTACCCTAAAGCTTCAAACTTTGAAGCTTGGAGAAGATGATGAAGATGGAAGCTTTTCAAGTAGATTCGAACTAGAAAGGTGTTTAGAATGTGATGGAGGTTAGGAAAATATGGTTACTTGAAATTTTTGTAATCTTTGGAGGGCTTGGAAGAGGTGAGGCCATGTGGTGTGGAAGAGAGAATGAGGACAAAATGTGAAGAGAAGATGAGTGTAGAGAGAGAAAGTGATAGTAGAAATGATGATGACTTTTAGGGTTTTGAAATTAGAATAAAAACTAATTAAGTGAAAACACATTTTTGGCTCCAATGAGGCCTCATGGCTGTGTTGTGTGGGGAGAAAAGGGAGGGAAAATTGCCACCAAAATTAGGCCAATACTTGTTGGATTTATCAAAAGCAAATTTGATTAGACATAAAGTGAATTTCCTTTAGATAAGGTGATAAGGTGATAAGGTGATAAACTAATAAAGTAATAAGGTGATTAGAATTTTCACTACAAGTTATTACCTAATGGATAATTGTTACAGTTCACAAAGCCAGTATACATTGTCCAATGGATAATAGAGTATATCGCATAATTTTATTTAACAGAATGTATTGCGATTTTATTTATCAAATAAAATATCAAAAAACATAAATCACGTAAACTATGCCCAGCTTTCGGGTTTAGTAAGATCTTCCGTCGACGTTTTCGCAGTTCAAAGTTTACCAGTCTCGGGGAAAATATTTCATTTTTTAGGCTCCACTTAGTGCTTACGCAAAATGAAAAATATATTAAAATATTTAACATTTTTGAAAAAATTCACAAAAATTGTAAAAAAATCACAAATATTAAAAATAACTATTTATCATGAAATAAATAATTTTTGGGGTGTTACACTGACTCTGCTCAGTGTGCACGTAAAATGAGAAATATATTAAAATATTCAATATTTTTGAAAAAATCCAAATTATTTTAAAAAATCATAAATATTATAAAATGATTATTTATGATGAAAATAATAATTTTTGAGGTGTTACAAATCTCCCCTTATAAAAGAAATTTCATCCTCGAAATTTTCATACCTTAGAGCAGTTGTGGGTGTTGCTCCTTCATCTTGTCTTCCAATTCCCATGTTGCATCTCTGGTCATTTCATTCCAGATCACTTTCACCAATGAGATTTCATTTCTTCTGAGTTGTTTTACTCTCCTATCTTCATTCCTTACAGGAGGTGCCTCATAGGTTAAGTTCTTTTTCAATTGTACTGTGTCTGGTGCTATGACATGGCTCGGTTCAGGAATATATTTTTGTAGTTACGACACATGAAAGACATTATGAAGGTTAGAAAGAAAAGATGGTAAGGCTATCTGGTAAGCTACTGGACCTATCCGGTGAAGAATTTGGTAAGGTCCAAGGAATTTAAGAGTAAGTTTTCTAGATTTCAGAACTCGGCCAACCCTAGTTATTGGCGTGACTTTTAAAAACACATGCTTGCCTTCCTCAAACTCAAAAGGCTTTCTTCTTTTGTCCGCATAGCTCTTCTATCGACTTTGAGCCGTCCTCATCTTTTCTTGAATCATCTTGACTTTCTCAATCGTTTGTTGTATAATATCAGGTCCAACATTTAGGTGCTCTCCATCTTGGTACCAACACAAAAGTGTTCGGCACCGTCGTCCATATAGAGCTTCATAGGGTGTCATCTCTATGCTTGAATGAAAATTGTTGTTGTAGGTGAACTCTACCAAAGGTAAAACTTCATCCCAACTTCCAGTCTGTTCCAAAGTACAAGCTTTGAGCAAATTCTCCAATGATTGAATTGTCCTTTCCGATTGACCATCAGTTTGTGGATGATAGGCAGAACTCAAACATAGCTTCGTTCCCAATGCTCATTGCAAACTATGTCAAAACTTTGAAGTGAACCTTGGATCTCTGTCAGAAATAATACTGGTAGGCACACCATGTAGCCTAATGATCTCACTAATGTACAACTGAGTCAACTTCTCTATGTTGTATCTTATGTTGATTGGTAAGAAATGTGCTGACTTTGTCAGTCGATCAACAATTACCCATATCGAATCATAACCTTTTCTAGTCTTTGGCAATCTAACCACAAAGTCCATCGTAATACTATCCCACTTCCATTCAAGAATATCTAGGGGTTGCAATAGTCCTGAGGTCTCTGATGCTCAACCTTCACTTTCTGACAAACCAGATTAGATGACATACATCTGGCAATATCACTCTTCATTCCGTGCCACCAAAATAACCATTTCAGATCTTGATACATTTTGTTTATCCCCGGATGCATACTCAACTTACTCGTGTGAGCATGTTCGAGAATATACTTTCTAATTTCTTGATCCTGGGGTATACAAACTCTACTTCAGAACCTTAGGATTCCATCAGTTCCTTCCTCAAATGTTATCGCACTGCCTTACTTCATTAGCTCCCTTTCTTCTTGCAGAAACTTGTCAACTTTCTATTTTTCTCAGATGTCATCAATTAACTCACTTGAAATAGTGACCATGTTCATGCAAATCTTCCCTGTGCCAATTCCACAAAGGACCATACATCCCTGAATTGCTCTATCAAATCCTTTTCCTTGATCATCATGGCAGAGATACTGAGCATCTTCCTACTCAAAGTGTCTGCCATGACATTTGCCTTTCCAAGGTGATGCAGAAGTCAAAAATCATAATCTTTAAGAAATTCCAACCACCTTCGCTGTCTCATATTCAATTCCTTTTGATCATACAGATACTTCAAGCTCTTGTGGTTGCTAAAGACGTTGAACGTCGCTCCATAAAGGAAATATCTCCATATCTTTAAAGCGAATACCACAACTGCTAATTCCAAGTCATGTTTTGGGTAGTTCTTCTCGTTCACTCGCAACTATCTCGAAGCATAAGCCACTACTTTTCCATTTTGCATAAGCACACATCCTAGTCCTTGGTATGAAGCATCACAATACACTTCGAAGGGTTCACTCGGATCATGTAGAACTAACACTAGTGAAATAGTTAGTCGTCTCTTCAATTCTTGGAAACTTTCTTTGCAAGCATTAGTCCACTCAAAGGCTTGATTCTTTCTCATGAGTAACCCTACTATTTTAGAGAATCCTTCAATGAACCTATGATAATATCCTGCTAATCCCACAAAGCTTCAAATTTTCGTCACCGTCTTCGGCCTTTCCCACTTTAGCACTGCTTCCACTTTTGATGGATCCACTACAATCCATTCCTTCGAGATCACATGGCCTAAAAACTTTACCTTTTCTAGCCAGAATTCACACTTCGACAGTTTGGCATACAACTTCTTCTCCTTCAGAATCTAGAGAACTATACTGAGGTGCTTAGCATGATCCTCCTGATTTTGAGAGTAGATCAGGATGTCGTCAATGAAGGCAACAACAAACCTATCCAAGTAAGGAAGAAAGATTCTGTTCATGTAGTCCATGAATATGGCAGGTGTATTCATTACACCAAACGGCATCACAAGGTACTCGTAATGACTGTAACGGGTATGAAAAGCTGTCTCGGGGATATCCTCCACCTTTACTTGAATCTGATGGTAGCCTGATCGCAGATCTATCTTAAAGAATACTATTGCTCCCTTCAGTTGATCCATCAAGTCATCTATTCTTGAAAGTGGATACTTATTCTTGATTGTGACCTTATTCAGTTGGCGATAGTCCACACACAATCGTGACGTCCCATCTTTCTTTCAAACTAACAACACTAGTGCTCCCCATGGTGACACACTGGGTCTAACAAACTGCTTTTCCAAGAGTTCTTCTAACTGCTTCTTAAGCTTTGTTAACTTTGATGGTGACATTCTGTAAGACGCTATAGATATAGGACCAGATCCAGGTACAAGATCAATAGTGAACTCTATCTCCCGCTTTGACGGTAAACCAGGTACATCATCAGGAAAGACTTCAGAAAACTCATTAATCACTGGAATTGCATTCACATCTACCTTGATCTCGACTTTCAAGGAAGACAATAGCATGTATCCTTAAGCTCCTTCTTTCAAGAAAGCTCGAACTTGGTTAGCCGTCAAAAATCTAGAATCTTCATCCACAGGGAAAATTATGGTCTTACTAGAACAGTCTAATAAGACATGGTTAGAAGACAACCAATTCATTCCTAAAATTACATCTAATTGGGAAAGAGGTAAGCAGATCAAATCAATAGAAAAGATTTGACCCTCAATGACTAAAGGACAATTTAAGCAAACTTTGGTGGTAACAACGGGTTTATCAGTAGGAGTAGATACAGTTAAGTCAAAAGGTAAGGAAAACACAGGTAAACCAAGTCGTCGCACACAGTCATAGGAAATGAAAGAGTGGGTTGCCCTAGAGTCATACAGTACAGTCAAAAGATTACCTCCTATTGTACCCTCTCCTTGTATAAGATCTTCAGATTCGGAGGCTTCAGCTCCACTCATGGTGTAGACTCGACCTCCTGCCTGCAGTTTTGTAGCTCGTGCAGTATTGACTGAAGGCTCAACCTTAGCCTGATTACAATCCCTAGAGACGTTTCTAGGTTTTCCACATCGATAACAGATAATTCCCCTGATGGAATAATCCCTTGTTAGGTGATTCTTCCTGCACTTCATACATTTCGAAGGAAATGCCATATTCGGTCCAGTTCGGTTTCCACTAGAACCTCCACCAGATGTCTACTGTTGATTTCCTAGTGGTCGGGAGTAAGGTTTCTTCTGGAAACAGTTTGCATTGTTGTCACCTCCTCTTTAGAACCTAGTAGGTCCAAAGTTACAGTTCCTCGTGTCCCTTGCCTAATCCAGACCTTTCACTTGGCGACACGTATCCAACAGCTCTGAAAATTATTTGATCTTCAAGGTTATAACCGCCCTTTTCATTTCGTGCCTTAATCCTTCCTTAAATTTTTTACACTTCCATACCTCGTCTGGCTGGTGCTAGAAATATGTTGAAATTTTGGATAAGCTTTTGAATTTTGCAGCATATTTGCTGACAGTCATGTTTCCTTGCCTCAAACCAAGGAACTCCATCTCTTTAGCATGTCTTGCACTTGCTGAGAAATATTTCTCCAAGAATCTATCCTTGAACAGCACCTAAGTGATTACTTGGCCTTCAGCTTCCAGTAATCTTTGTGCTCCATTCCACCATTCCTCTGCGTCTCCAATTAGCATGAAAACAGCATAAGTTACTTTCTTGTCATCAGCACAGTTCATGCCTCTGAAGATTTTCTCCAACTCCTTGATCCAAAGACTAGCCTTCTCTGGATCAAATTCTCCTTTAAACTGAGGAGGGTTGTTACGACGGAACTCTGCCAAATTTTGGGCATCAGCTATCGCTTCTAATTGTTGTGTAGCCCTTTCTTGCTGTTAAGTAGCTCTTTCAGTTTGCTGCGCAATAACCTCTACCATTCTTTGCATTGCTTCAACTGTTGCGGCCATATCTCCACCACGTGCCATTTTGCTCTTTCAAGTTAGACTAGCTTAAATACACCAAGAAGAATTAGATGTATCCTTTCGAAATACTAAACACAAAGAATCACATAGCACAAACAAGACAGACCTAACCACAAGGACCCAAAAGAAAACTTAAACTGGGGGTCTGATACCAAACTAGTGTAACGCCCCTTTTTAAGGAGGAAATGTCACACCATAACCACAAATACGAAAATAAATCATATAAATTAAGACCCGATTCTTTGAAATATATATATATATATATATATATATATTTAATAACCTCGTTCATCAATGAAATATTCAAATATACTAACACTTATAAGAGATACACAAGTATGTATATATATGTGTGTATATATATATATATATATATATATATTGTAATTGTAAGCGAAAAACATAAAGATTAAATCATACATCCATGCAAAAGGTACATCATATATATATATTCTTTAAGTACAGACTGTAAGTCATTAATTACATTAAGGCTTATCAAAAAGAAGCCAAAGCTTTACATGCCCCCAAAAATGATATACAGAGCCCTAAAAAGAGAATACCAAGCTCCCAATAAACTACTGAGAAAGAGAAGGAACCGCAACTAGATCCTCCTCAGGGTTTTCCTCGTCAGAGAAAACCCTCATCGAAGCCACCGAGTTACGGGCGAGGGCTCGGGAAGTAGAGAGGAATGAATCCTCCTGTGAAGAGTAGTAACGCTCACCCCTCATGTCATGAATGGGTAGATAAAACTCTAAGTGTAAGCGAACACTACAGGTAAAGATGGGCGAATCATAACACCCCTAAGCTAGAGATACCGTTACGTCTCCCAGATAAACATAGCGATCCGAAGCCAGGTTAATATGCCAGCAGCCCAGAGCTCTAAGGAAAGTCAGTCGCACTATCCCAAAAAGCCTTGCGGATGGGACGTCATGATCAAAACAGGTGCTAGTCAAAGTCAGGCCAGAAACCCAGGAATTCGTGTACTTCCCCTTCTTCACCGACGTCTTCAGAGAATCACATAAGTAAAATAGAATAGTAAAATATATAGAAAAAAAGTAAGACATTCTATATTCAGTACCAATTATGGCAATAAAGAAATAAAATGGTGCATGACGCCCACATAACATTTCAGGAATAGTAACCAGCATTAAAAATAGATAATAAATAACTTAGCAATTTTAGGCAGTTATAACAGTAATAAGACAATAATTCTAATCATGATATGAATTATATGTCAAGTAATATATGTACTCACTATGCACATGCATATGACACCAAAATCCTACTCCATGGAGCTAGACACTAACATCAGAGAGAATGATTAGGAGATATGTCTGTATCACGGCTGTCGAGGCCTTTAAGTGCTAAAATTCTCAATTTATCAACGTGCACATCATCGCATTGTACAAGATATTCTACACAGATCTCGATATAGGATAATGTCTCGGTCCAGATCGTCAATGCGTTTGCATCAGTCTGCCCCATAGACAGAAAAGCTACCAACTGTCCATTGCGAGGTACTCGCACCCCGATGCCCCTAAGGTCAATAAGTGACCTATACTTGTCTATTCACACCCGCACATAGGTGTGATTCAACTCCTAGGTAACTTGACCTTAACAATAGTCCAACGGGCTTTTTAAATGCATGTTTCAATCTTGCTCAATGCACATAGATTCAATACATATTTGTATGCATATATATATTCACAGTCATAGCATTTCATATCTAAAATCACATGTCATATCATTTATCAACAATGTTTGATCCCATTTACAGACCCACATCAAGTCAATAACAAATCTCAAGGGTGCTCACGTTCCATTCAAAGTTATCATAAAAGTTAAACCCTAATTTCATTTTGTTTCTCACAACCTCACCCATACTCATGTTCTTTTTTTATTCAAAGACTACTCCAAGCTATAAGTTAAAGACTTGTTTTTTATTCTCTCCATATTATGAAATCCAAATTAAGTGTCTAATCATTTAATTAATTAAGTTCATTCTAGTACACAAGCCTCATAACGAGTGCCCAAGGAGGCCGAAAGCCTCAAGGAGCTAGAAAAACTCACAAACTTTCATCACTCAAGTTACAAGGCCTTGGGAAATTACACGGCCTGGAGTGCACGACTGTGCCAAAATACACGGCCTAGGCCGTGTACTCCTCTGGAATTCTGCAGAAAAACGCCCAGACCATTTTCTGACATGCTTGGATTGCATGGCCGTGTGCCCTCACACGGCCGTGTAATCCTCTGGAAGTGCAGAAAATCACTAAAAATCCATTCCATCCTTCAAACATTCCAAGATCCATCAACATACATCAAAATTATGTTATTCAAATAATCAAAATACAACCAAAATCACTCAAACAAATAGGTATCCCACAAATGGGTTTCACCCCATCAACACAACAATAAGTTCCTTACCACCGAAATGGGTTAAAGAGAATAATCTCCCTCTTACCTAAGGGAAAAATAAGAAAAGAACTTCCTTGAAGCTCCTTGATGAATTTCGACCAAGCTCACCAAAAACCCTAAGAAATCATAACTTAACAAATCAACACCAAGGCTTGAAAAAGAATGGATCAATAGTCATGGTGATGGCAATCGAAACGAAAAATGGAGAAGAGAAGATGAGAAATCAAGAATCTTACCCTAAAGCTTCAAACTTTGAAGCTTGGAGAAGATGATGAAGACGAAAGCTTTTCAAGTAGATTCAAACTAGAAAGGTGTTTAGAATGTGATGGAGGTTAGGAAAATATGGTTACTTGAAATTTTTGTAATCTTTGGAGGGCTTGGAAGAGGTGAGGCCGTGTGGTGTGGTAGAGAGAAGGAGGACAAAATGTGAAGAGAAAATGAGTGTAGAGAGAAAAAGTGATAGTAGAAATGATGATGACTTTTAGGGTTTTGAAATTAGAATAGAAACTAATTAAGTGAAAACACATTTTTGGCTCCAAGGAGGCCTCATGGCCGTGTAGTGTGGGGAGAAAAGGGAGGGAAAATTGCCACCAAAATTAAGGCAACACTTGTTAGATTTATCAAAAGAAAATTTGATTAGACATAAAGTAGATTTCCTTTAGATAAGGTGATAAGGTGATAAACTAATAAAGTAATAAAGTGATTAGGATTTTCACTACAAGCTATTACCCAATGGACAATTGTTACAGTTCACAAAGCCAATATACATTGTCCAATGGATAATAGAGCGTATCACAAAATTTTATTTAACAGAACATATTACAATTTTATTTATCAGATAAAATTGTTACCAAGTGGCTTCCAGTACTCAAGAGGGGGTGAATTAAGTATAAATTTTTTTTAAAATCTCTTTTTATCAAAAGACTAATATTAAAAACTTAATAAATAAATGCACAGAATGAATGAAAAGAAGAAAAGAAACAATAAAGGGCAGAGAAAAAAATAAATATGCAGTAAATTAAATTGCATAAAATAAAGAGATTAAGAAGAGATAAGCAGACACAGTATTTATCCTGGTTCGACCACTAATCCACTTGTAGTCTACGTCTAGTCCTCGAAAGCTAAGATTTTTCACTAAGTATACAAGCTTCAATAGGTGCTTGCTACCGTTACATAAAAGAGTACTTTTCACACACAGGGAAACTCTACCCTTGTGCTAAAGTCTTAGCCTGCAGGGATACCTCACCCTTATACAAACCTTGAGGGATACCTCACCCTCGATACAGAATATCAGAAAATAAATGAAGAGAAACTCTCACTTAGAGTAAGTAATACAAATTGAAGTGCTAATGGAGCTCTCACAGAAATATCTCAAAGTTTTTAATCAAAAAGAGAGTAGAAAATAATTTTCACATATTAGAGCAAGCAGAAATTTGTTCAGAATTATGGGCAATGAAATTCGTGACCCAAGCTTGCTATTTATAGGGAAAAACACGGAGATAGCTGTTTAGGTATAATTAAGAGCATTTAAAAACAATTTAACCGAATTAAAAGCGTTTGAAAGTTTCCATTTCAGACTTCATATTCAAACGTGTTTATTCGAATAACTTAATAAGTTATTCGAATAACACTGTTACTGAAACTAATTTAAAAGCTCATCTGAAATGGGTTATTCGAATAACCAACCTGTTATTCGAATAACTCTGTTAAAACCAGAGTTCTAAAACCAAATAGGTTATTAGAATGGCAGCTGAACTATTCGAATAAAGTTTAAAAGACAAGTTCAGATAGAAAAGGTTTATTCGAATAACGTTTAAGTTATTCGAATAAATCACTTAAAAATGTGGTTCTGAAAAACTCATCTATTTGGATAAAAGACATGTTATTCGAATAAAACCTTAAAAACACAGAGTCTCGTAAAAGAGTTTATTCGAATAGACTAGGTTCTATTCGAATAAATTAGTGTAAAACAGATTTGGAGAAGATGTTTTAAAGACACTAAGTTTAGTTTAAAACACGTTTTATCTTTTATTTCAAAAAACAAAGAGATATCAAAGTGAGCTCCGTACAATAGATCCTAAGTCCTAATGCTATTCAAATATAAACTTGGACTTGGTCTGTTTATCATCTTCATTTATTCTTCACGTTTGTTATCATCAAAACAAGTCTTCAAAAGTATGCATCCAAACACATTCTCCCCCTTTTTGATGATGACAAACTATCAATGAGACTATCAATTAGAAAATTGTTAGTGCATATAATTGGAATTCACAAAGAGGTATAAAAGCTTACTCCCCCTCTTTAATTATAAAAGGTAATATATATCAGATATGTGCGCAGCTCCCCCTTTCAATTTGAATCCAATCTCATTTTTAAGTTTACCTGTCTTTTCTCAATTAAAAACAAATGATCAAATATTTCTCCCCCTTTTGTCATGAGCAAAAAGGAGGGGTAAGTCCCATAAGCATATATCAAAGTAAAAGTGCAGAAAGGGAAACATAGTCATATCAATAGATCAACAGGAAATTTTATTTATGCATTAATAAAAAGGTTCAATTACAAAAGCCAGAAATAAATAACATGAAGGCAAAAACAGATAGCCTAAGAACTAAAGTTCCTAGAAATAAGTATCCGGAGGTGGTGGTGAAGAAGTGCGGGAGAGCAGGTGAAGCAGATCAGAGGGTAGCAACCTCACATTCAACACCTTCTATTCTATCAAACAGAATAGAGAAGGTATGTTCCATGTAAGCTCAGTTATCCTGCAAGGTGGCCATGATCTGTTCCAAAGTGACAGGAGCAGGAGCAGGAGCAGCAGCAGGTACATCAGCAGGGTCAACAGGGGCGTCAGCAGGGTCAAGCTCATCCTCAGTAACCTCATCTGGGTACACCCAGCGTTCATCGGTTTGGATCATCTTCATTTTTCGTAAGGTGTGAGCGCCAAAGACATTGTGGTGAGTCAGAGTAATGACTCGCTCAGTCTCCAAGACCTGAGGATATTTGCTCAGCAAGGTAGTGATGAGAATGCCATAAGGCAAGTCAGATTTCTCCTTGCCCTTGGCCCTCATCATGTGTCTCATGATAAACACAGGCCAGTTGATCTGATGGCCATTCTTCAGAAACCATAGCATGAAGATGTCTTCCTCGCTGAGGTAGGCGTAGTTCCCACCGCGAGGAGCCAGGATGTGAGCGAAGGCGTAATGCAGAAGCCTATCTTGGCTTTTCAGCATACCACCCTTTAGACCCTTGTCAGGCAGGGCTAGACCAGGCTTCAGCAGGTCTTCAACCGCCTGAAGCTTGTTGAACTCTTCAAGAAATGAGGTGTCACCATCTTCAACAAGGGCGCCAGTGAACTGTAGCCCAAACAAAGTCAGCCAGTCCAGCGGTGTGATCACAATGTTCGAATCACATACTCAGAGAGAAGATTCTGGCCATCGAAATCCAGATTGCAGAAGAACATCTTCACCAAAGCTGGATAGACAGTGGCCCAGTGAGAACAGAGCTGAAGAACTCCCTGATTTTGCAGCAGGGTCAGAAAGTTGAAGCCTCGATGTTGCTGGAAGAAAGAGAGGTCAAGGTACTTGGGTTGGACCAAGTTACGCTCCCAGAAGTACGTGATGAAGCGTGCACGATGCTCTTCATTGGAGGAGAGCCTTCTCAGATCAAGAGGGTTGTTGCATGGAGCATTCTTCGTGCGTGGACGCTTACTGGAGGAGGAGACCATGGTGGAAGAAGGTGAGAGAGAGTGAAAACGTAGGGGTGAACAAGTTTGAGAGGCAGGAGCAATGGAGGTTTGAAGAGCAGAAAAGAAAGTAGAAAGTGGAAACGTTTGGGCGCGCAGGGGTTATTTAAAGAAAACCTGTGTTTATTCGAATAAACATAGGTTTATTCGAATAAACCTTACCTGGAAACTGAAAGGGCAGGCGCGCAGGAAACTGAAAGGTGTTGAGAAAAGTGTTTCAGCTAGGGTTTATTCGAATAGGGAGGTATTCTATTCGAATAGAGCAACTGGGAAAGCCAAGCGTTTTGGCCAGCTGACAGGGTTTATTCGAATAACTATTGGAGTTATTCGAATAGACTGAGGCTTATCAGTCAAGACTGATAAAAGCAGGGCTCTGGTTATTCGAATAACCTGAGGTTTATTCGAATAGACAGAGGCCAAGAACAGAAACTGATAAAAGAAGGAATTTGGTTATTCGAATAAGGAGGGATTTATTCAAATAGACAGAGAGCCTAAAACAAGACAGGTTTAACACAGCAGCCAGTTTATTCGAATAAACTATGTTTTTATTCGAATAAAATTGATATTCAACATAAAATTTTAACGAGCAGTAAAGGAGTTTATTCGAATAAAGGCTTACTTATTCGAATAAAACTAGCACAGAAAAAACATACGTACATGAAATTAAAAGCATATATTCATGTGATAATATTCAGCAATGCACAAGCAATTAGATATTGGATTGATCAATTATGCCCAATTCTCCTCGAATATAAAAGAATGCTTCTTTTGCTAAGGGTTTAGTGAAAATATCTGCAAGTTGCTTAGTTGTTTCAACAAACTCAAGAATGCAATCCCCTTTTTGTACATGATCTCTGATAAAGTGATGTCTTATCTGTATATGCTTTGTTTTAGAATGCAGTATGGGATTCTTAGAGATATTTATTGCACTAGTGTTATCACATCTTATCGGGATGTGATCAAGCTGAAGACCGTAGTCTAAAAGTTGTTGCTTCATCCATAGGATTTGAGCATAACAACTCCCGGCTGTAACATATTCAGCCTCAGCGGTAGACAAAGCCACACTATTTTGTTTCTTACTATGCCAAGAAACTAAAGAACTACCAAGCAAGTGGCATGTCCCACTAGTACTTTTTTCGTCCAATTTGCACCCAAAGAAAATCGAGTCGAATAGCCTATTAGGCTACAAGAGGCACCCTTAGGGTACCACAAGCCCATTTGTGAAGTGCCTACTAGGCATTTCATTATTCGTTTAACAGCACTTAAATGAGACTCCTTAGGGTTTGCCTGATATCTAGCACACATGCATACACTAAACATTATATCTGGCCTACTAGCAGTAAGATAAAGGAGAAATCCAATCATACCTCTATATTTCGTTATTTCTACTGATTTACCTCCTTCATCTTTGTCCAAGTAGCAAGAAGTGCCCATCGGAGTGGCCATGTGTTTAGCATTTTCCATTTCAAATCTCTTAAGCAATTCCTTGTAGTATTTGGTTTGACTTATGAATGTCCCTTCGTTCGTTTGTTTGATTTGAAGTCCAAGGAAGAAATTCAATTCTCCCATCATCGACATTTCAAATTCATTCTGCATTGTCTTAGCAAATTCTTTGCAAAGGGATTCATTAGTAGCACCAAAGATAATATCATCCACATATACTTACACAAGAAGAATATCATGCATTTTATTTTTAATAAAAAGGGTAGTGTCAACTTTTCCTCTTGAAAAACCATTTTCTAAAAGGAATTTACTCAACATTTCATACCAAGCTCTAGGAGCTTGCTTTAAACCATATAAAGCCTTTTTAAGTTTAAAAACATGGTTGGGCAGTTCATGATTTTCAAAACCTGGAGGTTGTTCAACATATACCTCCTCTTGAATAAAACCATTTAGAAAGGCACTCTTGACATCCATTTGATATAATTTGAAATCCATGATGCAAGCATAAGCAAGTAACATTCTAATAGCTTCTAATCTAGCTACAGGTGCATAGGTTTATTCATAATCTATTCCTTCTTCTTGATTTCTTTCCTTCCAATATGCATAACCATCCCCATTGAAAAAGGGTGGTCGGTTTATGGAAGATCCTTCTGAAAAACCATTTGAAGAAGCCATATTCTCTTGAAGCTGCTAAGCTCTTTATACAAGAGTCTAGCACTAATACCACTTGTTACCAAGTGGCTTCCAGTACTCAAGAAGGGGGTGAATTGAGTATAAAACTTTTTCAAAAAACCTCTTTTTATCAAAAAACTAATATTAAAAACTTAATAAATAAATGCACAGAAGGAACGAGAAGAAGAAAAGAAACAATAAAGGGCAGCGAAAAAATAAATATGCAGTAAATTAAATTGCATAAAATAAAGAGATTAAGAAGAGATAAGCAGATACAGTATTTATCCTGGTTCGACCACTAATCCACTTGTGGTCTACGTCCAGTCCTCGAAAGCCAAGATTTTTCACTAAGTATACAAGCTTCAATAGGTGCTTGCTACTGTTACATAAAAGAGCACTTTTCACACACAGGGAAACTCTACCCTTGTGCTAAAGTCTCAGCCTGCAGGGATACCTCACCCTTATATAAACCTTGAGGGATACCTCACCCTTATACAAACCTTGAGGGATACCTCACCCTCAATACAGAATATCAGAAAATAGATGAAGAGAAACTCTCACTCAGAGTAAGTAATACAAATTGAAGTGCTAATGGAGCTCTCACAGAAATATCTCAAAGTTTTTAATCAAAAAGAGAGTAGAAAATAATTTTCACAGATTAGAGCAAGCAGAAATTTGTTCAGAATTATGGGCAATGAAATTCGTGACCCAAGCTTGCTATTTATAGGGAAAAACACGGAGATAGCCGTTTAGGTATAATTAAGAGCATTTAAAAACAATTTAACCGAATTAAAAGTGTTTGAAAGTTTCCATTTCAGACTTCGTATTCAAACGTGTTTATTCGAATAACTTAACAGGTTATTCGAATAACACTGTTATTGAAACCAATTTAAAAGCTCATCTGAAATGGGTTATTCGAATAACTCTGTTAAAACCAGAGTTCTAAAACTAAATAGGTTATTCGAATGGCAGCTGAACTGATTCGAATAAAGTTTAAAAGACAAGTTCAGATAGAAAAGGTTTATTCGAATAACGTTTAAGTTATTCGAATAACTCACTTAAAAATGTGGTTCTGAAAAACTCATCTATTCGGATAAAAGACATGCTATTCGAATAAAATCTTAAAAACACAGAGTCTCGTAAAAGAGTTTATTCAAATAGACTAGGTTCTATTCGAATAAATCAGTGTAAAACAGATTTGGAGAAGATGTTTTAAAGACACCAAGTTTAGTTTAAAACACGTTTTATCTTTTCTTTCAAAAAACAAAGAGATATCAAAGTGAGCTCCGTACAATAGATCCTAAGTCCTAATGCTATTCAAATATAAACTTGGACTTGGTCTGTTTATCATCTTCATTTATTCTTCACGTTTGTTATCATTAAAATAAGTCTTCAAAAGTATGCATCCAAACACAAAAATCTCGAAAAACACAAATATCGTAAACTGTGTCTGGCCTCGAGTTTGGTAAGATCCCCCATTGACGTTCCCATAGTTCAAAGTTTACCAGCCTCAAGGAAAATATTTAATTTTTCAGGCTCCGCTCAGTGTGCACGCAAAATGAAAAATATATTAAAATATTTGGCATTTCTGAAAAAATCCACAAAAATTCTCAAAAATCACAAATATTAGAAAATGACTATTTATCATAAAACAAACAATTTCTGAGGTCTTACACTAACTCTGCTCAATGATGAACCTACAAAAATTCATATTTCTACGGTTTAAAATCTTGGATTTTCATTCTCTTTTAATCTTTTTGATTTAGTTTTGTTCTTAAATTTGATTATAGTTTTATTATTTTAATTTTATTTTTATTATTTTTTTTTATGTATTTTTGATAGGAGAATATACATGGAAAGAGATTGGATGCTTAAAGAAAAAAGAAATCAAAGAAACAAGTTTTCAGGATAAATCATCAGATTTTGGGCAAAAATAATAAATTCCTGAAGATCAATATTTAAAGAATTCATATCCTATTCTTAAATGCTAATTAGAGCTTTAATTGGATGTAAAATCTCAAACAAGGATTAGATTGAAGATTAGATAAGGATTCTCAAAGAGATTTGATTTGGAGCAAAATTTGGATTCCCGCACTATCCTGAACATCCCTTATTAATTGAGTCATATCTTGGGTTACAGAGATCAGATCGATGCACCGTTTGCGGCATTGGAAATCTAACAGAAAATTCTACAACTTTTCTGTTGAGATCAAGGGCAAATTAGGCCATCTGGAGGGTGAGAAAAATCATGCAAGTCAGATACGAAAATCTGTCAACTTTTCTATAAAAGAGGAAAATTGAGTTTAGAAAAGGAGCTCACTTTTGACACACTCTTACACACTTGGAGAGAAGGCAGTAGACGTCAAGAGGCATAAACCCTAATGTGGTGTGGGCGCAATTAGGATTGAAGATTAGGGATTTTCTTCAACCTTTCCACCTTTCTACAATGGAGTTTGTCATATTCTTCCCTTTGTATTCTTCTTTTTCTATTTGTAACTAATTTCCCATTGTTAGGAAGATGATGGATCTTGTTCTTGGATGATGTAACTTTCTTTTATGGGTTTAATTTATGTTTTTATTTCATGATTTACGTGTTTATCTCTATTCTTAATGCTTTTCTAAATCTGGCCAATTTGGGAATGATCTTTTGGGTTTATGTATAATTTGGGAAAATTTGCATGAACCTAGAACTTGTGATAAACACCATAACTTCTGCAATCGCTAGGAATAGACGTTGTGGGTTATGTGGTCTTTCTTTTAATTCCCTCATTCTTGATAATGCCTTTCTAATTGGGGTTAGACTAAGGGATTAGTTAATTTCAATCAGCGTAAGAGGATTAATATACCAAGGGATTGGGTATTAATTAATTTTGAGAATTGACCATAAATCATTGAAATGGAACATAGTTAAACCAATATTTGAGTGTGTATCTAAAGAGTTCAAGTGAAATCTAAACTCTAACGCTTTAACATTATTTTTTTTCACCCCTTTGATTAATTGTTTGTCGATTTTTATTTTTATTTTTAATTTAATTTTTACCAACTCTCTTTTTGTTAGCTTAAATAGTATTATTTTCAGTTAATTTAGTAATTAATACCTTAATCCTCGTGGGACGATACTCTACTCACTTTTTATTACTTTTGTCGATTCTTGCACTTGCCGATATCCGCATCAAGTTTTTTAGCGCCGATTCTTAAGGGATTATTATTATTAATATTAAATAGTAGTTAAAAAGACACTAATTTAAGTATTTTTTTAATTGTTTAATTTTATTTTTAATTGTTTATTTTTTAATATTAATTAATTTTTTCTTTAAATTTTCTTTTATTTATAGATAATTGTTTTTCTTATTTAATTTCATTTTTCTTCATTTAATTTTTTTAATTTGTTTGTTTTATTTTTGTTTTCTTTGTTTATTTTTATTAGTCATTTATTTTTATTTTATTTTTATTTTTAATTTCTTTCTTTACTTCACTCTGGTTTGCTTATTTGTTTGTTTATGCAAGGTTCTTTGGAATCAGAAGAATTACTTTTTGATTCAGAGATTGAGAGAACAGCTAGAGCAAACAGGAAAGCAGCTAGAGAGAGGAAGAGGCTTGAAGAAGTAGAGCAAAAGATGGCAGAAAGAGTTGTAATTGCAGAGCGAAGATGCACATTGGCTGACTATGCTACTTTATCTGCTGAAAATATTTCTACCAGTATTGTGCGTCCTGCTATTCAGGCCAATAATTTTGAGATTAAACCAGCACTTCTATAGCTGGTACAGCAGAATCAATTTGGGGGAGGCCATGCAGAAGATCCAAACTTGCATATTGCGAATTTCTTGCAGCTCTGTGATACTTTTAAGTATAATGGTGTTACTGATGATGCCATTAGATTACGACTGTTCTCATTTTCTCTCAGAGATAAAGCAAAGAGCTGGCTACAAGCCCAGCCACAAGGGAGCATCTCTACTTAGGACGATTTGGTTAGCAAATTTTTGACTCAATACTTTCCTCCATCAGTGTTTGTGAAGATAAGGAGTGAGATTGCTTGCTTTACTCAGAATCAGGGAGAATCTCTCTATGAAGCATGGGAAAGATTCAAGGAGCTATTAAGGAGATGTCCTCACCATGCATTTGAGGTTTGGCAACAGGTGCAAATATTTTACAATGGTTTAAATCATTCCATAAGATTTATGGTGGATGCATCTGCAGGTGGGTCTTTAAACACTAAGACTCCTGAAGAGGCTCAGGAATTATTTGAGGTTATGGCCACCAATGAATATCAGTTGCCTAGTGGGCGAGCAGTCGTCAGATAAGGAGTAATGGAGCTTGGTACTTTCGATGCCTTACTTGCTCAAAACAAAAATATTTCTCAACAGTTGGCCAACCTGACTAAGCAAGTTGAGAGTATGCAGGTAAATTCTGTGAACCATCAAAGGTTAATTTGTGACTTCTGTGGAGGTAACCATGCAAATGGTGGATGTGAGGCAAGTAATTCTGTTTTCAGTTCTCAAGAACAGGTCAATTATATGGGTAATCCTTCCAGACCTCAAGGTACTTCATTTTCAAATACATATAATCCAGGGTGGAGGAATCATCCTAATTTTTCTTGGAGCAATCAAACAGTGCCATTGAATCCTCAACCAGAGAAGAAGTCTCCTCTTGAGATTGCACTTGAGAAACTCTCTGTACAGACATATGCTTTTGTTCAACAAACTTCTGCTTTTATGGATGAAACAAGAGTAAATTTTCAGAATCAAGGAGCTGCGATTAAAAGTTTAGAGAATCAAGTGGGGCAGATAGCCAAACAGGTTCAAGAAAGACCTCCAGGCATCTTCCCAAGTGATACTATTGTCAATCCAAAGGAGCAATGTCATGCAATTACATTGAGAAGCGGTAAGACTTTGGATGGACCAATTAAGGAAATTGATGTTCCTATTGCAGATGTCCTATCTCAAGAGTGCTATAATGAAGAAGCTAAAGAGGAGCAACCAAAGTGGCAGAGGAAGAAGAAGGAATATGAGAAGAAAATAGTTGATCCTTCACTTTATGCTAAACTTCCTTATCCTCAAAGATTCAGGAAGGAGATTCAAGAAAAGTAGTTTTCCAAGTTCTTAGAAGTCTTTAAGAAGCTGCAGATTAACATTCCTTTTGCTGAAGCATTAGAGCAGATGCCCTCATATGCGAAGTTCATGAAAGATTTGCTCTCTAAGAAGAGGAAGTTGGAAGAAGATGAGACTGTAGCACTTACTGAGGAGTGCAGTGCCATTATCCAGAGGAAGCTTCCACCAAAGTTGAGGGATCCAGGAAGTTTTAATATTCCTTGCACCATTGGAAAGCTGAATGTTGAGAAAGCTCTATGTGACTTAGGGGCTAGTATCAATTTGATGCCATTGTCTATCTTGCACAAGCTGGGAATTGATAAAGTTAAGCCTACAATGGTTTCTCTTCAACTAGCAGATCGATCAGTCAGGCATTCGTACGGTATTGTGGAAGATTTGCTAGTGAAGGTGGATAAATTTATTTTTCCAGTTGACTTTGTAGTCTTGGTTATAGACGAGGATGCTGATATCCCATAAATTCTGGGGAGACCATTCCTAGCAACATCAGGAGCGTTAATTGATGTCCCTAGAGGAGAGCTTATTTTAAGGGTAGATGGAGATCAAGTAACTATAAATGTTTCTAATAAGTCTACCCTAACATCAGATCTTTATGCCCCTATTAATTGCATTCAAGGTACATTTCAAAAGGGGTTTGATGGTAAGAACTCTTCTTTGTCCATTAATGCAGATCTGCTCACTCCTAACATTGTTGATGAAAAGGAGAAAGGTCCTCCTATAGTTGAGATTGCTGAAACAGAGAAAGGTCCTCCCATTTTCCATGGTTTGCTGTAAGTTAATCATTTTCCTGTTAAAAAATTGAGACCTCCATGGCCTGATGAGATTTCAAATGCTAAGGTGTCTTCTGGACAAATAAGTGCAAGTCCAACTTTTATTAATGTATTGCAGATTGATTCTAAAGGCAGTGACAGAGTATGGAGGCAACGAGCTGATAAAAGAAAAATGTCATCCTACTTCTCTTGCTTCAAGCCACCTTGACTAGTTGAAAAGGCAACGTCGAGCTAATGACGTTAAACAAGCGCTTTTTGGGAGGCAACCCAAATTTTCTCTCTTTTTCTCTTTTATTTTTGTTTTTATTTTGTTATTTCTTTTTTTTTTAATTAACATTTTTCGATTTTTGTTTTGAAGGTAGCATTGAGTCGGCTTAAGTGCCTCCTTGAGTTTGGAGCCTTTGTAGGGGGATGTATATAGTTGTCGGCTGCCAAAAAGAGTTTTTCTTTTCCTTTATTGCATTTAATTCATTTTGTTATTTATTCTTTTTGTTTTTATTTTGTCATCATCATCCCTTTTGTGTTTTGAGTCATTTTGTGCATTCTGATGTGTTGAATTGAATATCCAATGATTGTTTGAATTGTTGATTGATTTGATTTCTTGGGATAACACATGAGAATCTATGAGCTATGTTTATCTCTATTATTTCAATTATGTATGAATGTTCTTCCCATCTTTATGATTGATAGACTTGGATTTTAATTGCATGTCAAGCTTAGAGAAAGTTTATGGGATTGCATGTGTGTGGATGATTTGTATCTAGAAGTTGTTTGATTCTCTCTTAAGGCGAAATCCTAGGCAGTGCATAATTAAAGAAATGATAAGGGTCTTCTTTGGACCGTTTGAGCCTTTAAAGCCAACTTGTATACACAATATATCCTTAGGTCCCTTTTGTAGCCTTATGTTTGTTTGGCCTCTATTTCTTTTCTTTACCCACATTTTTCTTTTCCCATACCCATATGAAAAAAAAAATTCCTCTCTTACATAACTTCTGTTGAGTGCATATTTTGTATTATTTTATTATTCAAGTCTTCATTATTTTCGTGCATAAAATTTTGTGAAGCTAAAAAATTTGAAAAGAAAAAAAAAAGGAATTGAAAAAAAAGAAAGAAAAAGTCCACCCAAAGTATTGCAAAGAAATAAGTTTGGGGATGGAGGTTGTTGAAAAAGAAAAAAAAAGAAAAAAAATAAATGTTGTGTTGTTTCTTATACTCTGTTTTGCACTTGTCTTATATTTTGAAGCTTGAATTTTGAAATTTGCATGATTTTGTATCTCAACTTTTGCTTTCATTATCCTACCACTTCTTTCTTAACTCATACCCTTGGCCTTACATTACAAGTTTTTAAAGACCCTTTTGATCTTTGATTGTGTGTTGTTTACATTAGTGGAGAGAGAGATGAAAAACAACCCTATAGATATGGGTTTGATGTGCATTTGTAGTTTTATAAACTCATTTGGGCTTGTACTCTATGAGGAGATTGAGTCTTTCATTCATGTTTTTGGGAAGTCATTTGTGCATAAGAGTTGCATGTGAGAGACGATATGATAATTGGATTGTTCATGTGTGACACTTTGAAATTAGATTGTGAATTAGTTCTTGAGGATATGAATGATTTTTGATACCCGGTATTGTCATGTTTGAGTCTGTTTTGAGTTTTAGTTTGTTTTGTTTTTGTTTTTGTTTTTCTTTTTACTTGAGGACAAGCAAAAGCTTAAGTTTGGGGGAGTGATGAACCTACAAAAATTCATATTTTTACGGTTTAAAATCTTGGATTTTCATTCTCTTTTAATCTTTTTTATTTAGTTTTGTTCTTAAATTTGATTATATTTTTATTATTTTAATTTTATTTTTATTATGTTTTTTTTTATGTATTTTTGATAGGTGAATACACATAGAAAGAGATTGGATGCTTAAAGAAAAAGAAATCAAAGAAACAAGTTTTCTGGATAAATCATCAGATTTTGTGCAAAAATAATAAATTCCTGAAGATAAATATTTAAAGAATTCATATCCTATTCTTAAATGCTAATTAGAGCTTTAATTGGATGTAAAATCTCAAACAAGGATTAGATTGAAGATTAGATAAGGATTCTCAAAGAGATTTGATTTGGAGCAAAATTCGGATTCCCGCACTATCCTGACCATCCCTCATTAATTGAGTCATATCTTGGGTTACAGAGATCAGATCGATGCACCGTTTATGGCATTGGAAAGCTAACAGAAAATCCTACAACTTCTCTATTGAGATCAATGGCAAATTAGGCTATCTGGAGGGTGAGAAAAATCATGCAAGTCAGATATGAAAATCTGTCAACTTTTCTATAAAAGAGGAAAAACGAGTTTAGAAAAGGAGCTCACTTTTGACACACTCTTACACACTTGGAGAGAAGGCAGTAGACGTCAAGAGGCATAAACCCTAATGTGGTGTAGGCGCAATTAGGATTGAAGATTAGGAATTTTCTTCAACCTTTCCACCTTTCTACAATGGAGTTTGTCATATTCTTCCCTTTGTGTTCTTCTTTTTCCATGTGTAACTAATTTTCCATTGTTAGGGGGATGATGAATCTTGTTCTTGGATGATGTAACTTTCTTTTATGGGTTTAATTTATGTTTCTATTTCATGATTTACGTGTTTATCTCTATTCTTAATACTTTTCTAAATCTGACCAATTTGGGAATGATCTTTTGGGTTTATGTATGATTTGGGAAAATTTGTATGAACCTAGAACTTGTGATAAACACCATAACTTCTGCAATCGCTAGGAATAGACGTTGTGGGTTATGTGATTTTTCTTTTAATTCCCTCATTCTTAATAATGCCTTTCTAATTGGGGTTAGACTAAGGGATTAGTTAATTTCAATCAGCGTAAGAGGATTAATATACCAAGGGATTGGGTATTAATTAATTTTGAGAATTGACCATGTATCATTGAAATAAAGCATAGTTAAACCAATATTTGAGTGTGCATCTAAAGAGTTCAAGTGAAATCTGAACCCTAACGCTTTAACATTATTGTTTTTTACCCCTTTGATTAATTGTTTGCTAATTTTTATTTTTATTTTTAATTTAATTTTTACCAACTCTCTTTTTGTTAGCTTAAATAGTGTTATTTTCAGTTAATTTAGTAATTAATACCTTAATCCTCGTGGGACGATACTCTACTCACTTTTTATTACTTTTGTCGATTCGGTGCACTTGCCGATATCCGCATCACTCAATGTGCATGCAAAACGAGAAATATATTAAAATATTCAACGCTTCCGGAAAAATTCAGAACAATTTTCAAAAATCATAAATATTATAAAATAATTATTTATGATGAAATAAATAATTTTTGGGGTGTTACATAGTCTATTTTCATGCGCCCAGGTTTTCTACATCCAAAGCAAGCGAGAAGAGTTGGAGTTGAGCTTTCACCTATCACATAATTTTTCTTTGGAGGGAAAGGTGACCTTCTTCCATTTCCCTTATTCTTTGGAAATTTTCCATACTTTCTAATAAGAAAGTTGAATGTTTTCTCATTCATCTCCAAGTCCTCAAGCTTATCTTCATCATTATCTTTATCATTATGGGATGAGGAGGCCTTGAGAGCTAGCCCTTTCTTCTTCGTATCAACATCTTCATTTTAGTGAAGTCTTGACAATTCCATCTCATAGTCTTGAGGCTTCCCAAATAGTGGTTGAATAATCATGGTGACAAGATTTCTTAATTCAGCTATAGCAGTCACCTTGGGCTATCATTCCCTACTTAAGCATCTTAATACTTTGTTAATCAAATCTTCATTCAAAATTTTTTTCTTAATGAGGCAAGATGATTAACAATATGAATAAACCTCTTTTATATATCTTGTATGATTTCTCCTTGATTCATTCTAAATAAGTTATATTCGTGTGTGAGTGTGTTAATTCTTGTTATATTCACCTCACTAGTTCCCACACAGGTAACTTGAAGAGCATGCCACATTTTTTGTGTAGTTTTTCAATTAAATATTTAGAAATACTCATCATAACCTAGAGCACTAGTGATGATATTCTTAGCACTAGCATTGTCTTGAACTCTCTTTTTGTCCTCATTGATCCATTTAGCCTTTGGCTTTGTGACTTATTTACCTTCAACCATCTTGTTAGGAATAAAATGACCATTTTGAACAGCGTCCCAAACATCATGATCAATAGCTTAAATATAATTTTTCATTCATTCTTTCCAATAAGTATATCTGATGCCATTAAAAGCAGGGGGCCTATTGGTTGAGGCATTTTCAGGTAAAAAACTTTGAAAAAAAGTCATAACTTCTTTTGAAGCTATTAAGCTCTTTAAACAAAAGTTAAGCTCTGATATCACTTGTTACCAAGTGGCTTCAAAACTCAAGAAGAGGGGTGAATTAAGTTTTTCAAGACTTTTTGCAAACAAGCCCCATTTGATTTTTGTTAAAGTTATTTTCTTATGTGGTGAATATATTTATGATAACAAAAAAATCTCACACAAGTTTTTAAAGAAAGTGAATGATTAGAATAGGAAGCAACAAGTATACAAAGCTAATAAATAAGCTTGAAAATAAAGAGATAAGGGTAGAGAAGAGTGCAAACAAGACTTATACTGATTCAATCACCCTTGTGATCTACTTTGAGTCCCTAGGATCATCCACCCAAGAGTTTCCACTATTCTTCAAGCTTCAATAGGTGCTTCAGAAACCTTTACATGCTTCCATCCCTTCTTACACTTCTAGGATCATTCACCCTTATGTGTAGAAGCATCTTTGTTTCCTAGAGGGATCCTCCACCCTCACAGGTGTTTACAATAATGATTGAAAAAAATAAACTTTCTCAAGGAGTTAATTATACAACTTAAAGCACTATAAAGCTCTCAAAGATATCTCAAGAAGGTTTTAAGATAAAGTAAGAGTGTAGAAAGAATTAGAACTCAGATTTAATGCTTGGAAGTAGGTTTTCAGATGCTCAAAAGATAGCATTAATGTCCCAAGCCTGGTTTTTATAGATGCAGATTAAAAGTTGCAAACCCAAGTGCGGGTTGTTTCAAGTAATAAATTCTCGGGAGTCCAAGGTCGATCTACAGGGAATTGATGAAGAAAAATTCTTTGACGTAAGGTAAATATTTTGTCACAATAATACAAGTAATAAAATTTAGTCACAAATAAAAAGGAATTACTTAGGTTAGGAGATCCACTCTTAGTAAGTAAAATAAAGACAAAATTAATTTTTTTTATAACTCAATTAGAATCAACATATAATGGAGGTTCCAATCAGAAAATACAACATTCAAAGTTCATTTAAGATTATATATGTAATTATATTATGATTCCTTTAATCATCTATTAATACCACCACTTATAAATGGGCTCAAGCATTCAATTCATTGTGCCAATATCTTGTCTACAATAAATCAAGATCTCCACTTTATAAGGAGGGTTTATAAATTGATTGGAAATAAAATACAACACGTATAATGACCACTTGAAAATATATCATTTAAGCACAAGAAAAAAATGAATCTAACCTTATTTCATTACCAAGAGCTTTATCCTTTCACCAAAGTAAAATTAAACTTAGTTACTCATAGACAAGAAGAAAAGAAGAGAGAAGAAGAAGAAGAAAAAGAAGAACATGACTTCAATTTAGAACAAAAGAAAACTACAACAAGAGAAACAAACAACACAATAGCACGATCTTGATCTCTAAGACCAAGACTCCTAAATAATTAGCCAAGGCTCCCTTTTATAGAGGATTAGGGATATAAAATGACAAGGGGACTGATTCATGAATGAGTGGATGAATGGAAAATGAGTGAAAAATGTCAAATCACTTTGATGAGTGGAAAATTATGGAGATTCTTTGTCTCTGACATCATTCAGTTCTGAAGTCATTGAATGCATAAAAATATTGAAATATGATTCTCATGAAAGTTGTAGGCCTAGATCTTAGATTTCAAATGCAGCTAGAATCACCTTAAAAGGCCACCTACAGCCCGAGATATGGCCTTACAGCTACTCTGTTCTGACTTCTAAGCCTAATATAACCTCCAAAGAGTCTGAATTGAGTCTTGTGTTCTTCATGAAAGTTGTAGACATGGTCTTAACTTACAGATACTAAAATGTAAGCCCAATCCAAATCTTATAGCTCTAGTTATGCTCTGATTATTGCACACTGTTCAGGTTCCAATCACAAAACTCGTATTCTGAATTTCAGGCCTAATTAGTTCCACTAGATGTCTGACTTTGACCTAGAGCTCTCATGAAAGTTGTAGAGATCTCTATTATCTTTCTAACAAGGTAAAATGCATAATTAGTAGACATTTAGAACTCAATATATGGTCAAAATACAAAAATAGTGTAAGACGTAAATCATGTTGAAAAAAATCAATTAAGTCCAATTTGAGTCAAACTTACAGAACATAACCAAACTTAATCAATTAAGTACATAGAGAGTGTAAATCACTAAAAATGAGGGCTTATTAATATATCAAATATGTGATTATCAAATTTCCTAACACTTAGCTTTTTGCACTCTTGGGCAAAACACATAAGACCAAAATTAAGGAACAAAGAAAAACAACACACACTCAAAAGCTAGAAATTCTAAAAGACTCAATTTCTAATAATATTTAAGAATGAAGAGCAACCAATCATTCAAGGGATCAAAACATTTATGAGGTAACGTTTCTTCACATCTCAAACGAACAAGCAAGGAACTTCAATTGAAAAGCATGAGTCAAGAATGATAGATCTTCACAAGATTCACTCTCAATCCCTCAAGTATTTAAAAGGTAGTAGGTATTTCACATAATTCAACCCATGAAAATTGCACTACCATAAGCTTGCTTATCTTCTACTTCTCCACTATTCAGAACACATGCACACACAAATCATGAGAACTTTATTCAAGGTTGTGATAGGGTCAAGGTAAAGGAGAAGGTAATATAGATATGACAAGTTAAATATGAAAAAGAATAAAAGTATATGAAAGCTGAGTTCAATTAACAAACATGAAAGTTCATCTCAACTCCGCCTAATACAAATTCCCTTTACATATTCTTTTCATTTCCTTTATTGCCTTGTTGGCCTTTATTTACACATTTTATTTATTTATTTTTATTTTTTTAAGAAGAACATAATATATACATTTTTTTAAGTAAACATTTTTTTAACCATTCTGCACACACACCCCCACACTTGTTCAAGAACTCATCTAATGACAAAGCTAATGTTCTCTTATTCCCTAAGGCTGGGTAAGAACATGATTTTTCATTTAAGGCACATAATGAGTTCGAAACAAAGAATGATCAAATAAGCTCAAAGGGGTTAAGCAAGGGAAATAGGCCATTTCCAATGCTTTACATTGGCAGGAATCAGAGAATTTTCAAGAAGTCATAAGAGTGTTTCATATCATATTAAGACAATATGCTGCTGAGCAAGGCTGCCTATTTGTGCACCAGTCATTCTTGGCTATTTGGTTAAAGTAGCTATTTCAAGAAAAAATACCTCAATCATATTTATGTATGCATGTGAAAATGTAGTCTCAAAAAGAATCAAAGCAAATTCTAGAGTAATAATCCCATGAGTGAAATTCATATAAGAAAGAAGAAAATGGTACAAATGTTCAATTCATTCATCAATAGGTTCAAAATCTCACAAGGTATAATTCTATCATTCTCAGTCCACCAATTCAACATCCATAACCAAGCATGTGATTTTTAAGAAAGAAGAAAATTTACTCAATCATGATATGTTCCCTGAATTTGAATTGTTACTTCCACACAACAAAGTTATATACCCCAACTAAGATGCATCTCAAGAGTAAAATTTACTCCTTACTCTTCCATCCTTAATTAGTTTTGTTGTTAGTAAGTTACTGACAAACATATGAACACAACAAACATATTAATAAACACACTTCCTAATTTTTTTTAATTTTTTATTTTTTTACATAACTATCCTTCCCCCCAACCAAATCACAACATTGTCCTCAATGTCAAAACATAGATAGGTAAATGGTAGAAGATATTACCTGTCGCTGTAATTACTGAATAGAAAAATTTTACACAAATTTAAACAGAAAAAAGTACGATAAATAAAACCAAAGCTTGTAATTATTTAAATAGTTGGAGTGTCTGATCTGGCTTGCTTTTCATACTGCTTCCCTCATCACTTCCTTCTGACCAATCTGTCTGAGCTATTATTGGATTAGGTTCATAAACAAAAGCTTCTAATTTATCATTCAACTCATCAACAATGGAAACAAAAATAAGGAGTCGACTTGCCGAAGATGTGATAAATTTCTGTTCCATAGCATGGTCAAGAAAAAATAACAAAAGATCAAAGAAATTATTAACATTCAACAAACCTATGGGTTTATGGTGAATGTTTAGTTGGGCCCAAGAGACAATTTGAAAAACTTCTTCCAAAGTACCAAAATCATTCGGTAAGGCAATGAATGCATCAGAGTTTTCAAGCATTGCCTTCATTCATCCATGCATAGATGATACTTGAAGTTCTAGCCCAATTGTCTTTCCAATGATGTTCTTTCGAGTTGAAGGTTCAGGAATGATACCTAAAGCTTGACCACCTCTTAGATGTGCAGAAAGTGATACAGCCCCCATTAACCCAATGCTACCTCCCCTATATACTACACGAATATTCCTCGTAGCAAGTGTTCTACCAACAATGCTTGCTGCATTTGCAAACTCTAAATCCTTCCTATAACTTGACCTACAAAATACACAAATATTTGTAAGTTTACGAATAGAAAAAGATGCTCTCTCCATTCTACACTCACACCCTCTTTGAACGATTATGAGTTACAGGAAAGTAAAGAAAATGAAGCGTTTAAATAGGGAAGAGAATAGAAAAAGTAATAATAGCTCCTGTATGGGTAGGTTGATTGTTGTCGGAAAATTTTGAATTTAAGAAACTTTTTTTATTTTTTTATTTTTATTTTTTTTAGACTTCAAGAAAACCATCAAGGTAAAGAAGTCTAGAAACCCCTGAAGGACCCTGCCCAAAGGATCGTCTGTCCAAAATCAAAATAAAACAAAATCATACAAAGATAAAATAATAATAACAAATGCTGACATACCTTTATGTACAGGTTTCACGGTGTATCTTTATACTGTGCGTCATGAGTGCAATAATACCAAGACGGCTCAGTCAATCTAGGAATTATTCTCCCTTCCGCTTGTGGGATATTTTGGATTGAGCTATGACGCAACTAACTAAAGTGCATAAATCTGACAGTTACCACCAACGACCATAGCTAGTGAGAGGTCGCTGAAGAGCCCATGACATTAAATCATATGATCCAGCTAAGAGGCATTGTCACGTGAGAATGCAAACACAGGACGCTTCTATCTGTCCATCAACAAGCAGAGCCTACGGTTAAAACCTGGGAATGCTTGCACGGCTCTCTACAGAGCATGGAACACGAACCTTATTTATGGACCAGAGTGCGAAGGTCCACCCAAGTCAATGACGGGTCTGCCACTGGTAGGGGCTCCTAATCTAATTAAAGACCAAGTACAACCGAAGTTTCATCCTCCTTTTTTTATTTTTTTTATGTTTTTTATTTTTTTTCTTTTTTCTTTTCTTTTTTTTATATTTTTTTGAATATGTACAAGATAATATATACATGTTGTTATGATTGTGGCTCACATCTTCCTCTAGTTTTACGTCTAGTAACGACTTAAACGCCTTCTATGAGTTGAGGATAAACTTCCCATCCAATTTTCTTATAAATTGGAAAATAAGGTCTTTTTGAGTCAGATTTCCAAGACTGTAATGCTTTTGCTCGTCTATGAAGAGATTCCACAAACTAAGAAGTTCACGATGCACAACTCCACAAGAATGCGTCTCAAGAGTCAATAAGATATTATCTAATGATTCCTTACTCAGCCCAGTCTTAATAAAGTATATTTTATCTTCTCGATTTACAGAAACCATTCCCAAAAAATCACATCACGTGTTACAATTTCATCGCGCACATTTGTGACAAACTTGCATTCTTTTCACTCTTCTCCTTTTAGAATAAGAACTTTTACCGAGACCCGGCATGTATGGGACAAATGAATCTGAAGATTCACCAGCTAGACGAACTTTTGTTTCGATTAACCAGTATATATCTTCTGGTATGCCCTTGTGCATTAATAGTCTCAGTCTTTCACACCTAACTTTATAGATTTTTGTTAGAGCATGTACAGGAAAATAGGGGAAATGCTTTCTTAGATTTGAGAGAATGACATCCATTTTTAAGGAGAATGAATCAGTTATTATAGGAAACTGAAAAACAAACCGACTTGAGAATCATGGAGTACCATTATCCGCCACTTAACCGAGGGCACAAAGAACTCAAAAACTTGGTTTTTCAAAAATAGTTTTAGTCTTTATCCATTGACCTTAAATACACCATCATTCCTAAGATTCTCAATGTCTATGGCCCCATAAGGATACACATATTTGACAATAAAAGGGCCACGCCACCTAGATCTCAATTTTTCAAGGAATAGGTGAAGACGAGAATTATAAAGTAGAACTTTTTGACTAATTTCAAAAGCTTTTCTCAAAATTAATTTGTCATGAAAAGCTTTTGCTCTAGTTTTATAAATCTTTGTGTTTTCATATACATCATTTCTTAATTCCTCAATAATAAAAAATTTCAATGACAATAATAGGGTTCAAAGGCATCCTATTTCGCTTAGAAATGGGACCCTATTTTTGACAGTTTTCACCACTTTTTCAACATGTATAGTTGTCTTTAAATAAAGTGGGTCAATAAAATTCACACTGTAAGATTTTTGCAACTATTTTCTTTGAAGAAAAAAAACCTTCACATGCTTCTGAGTGACAAAATTTAATGACATTACCTACCTTACTGTTGGGCACACATCTCCGAATGATTTGATCAGGATAATTGAGGCAAGATCTTTCATGTTGCAAGAAAATTGATTATGTTAGCAAACCAAGACTCAGAATTGACAGAAAATAAAAATTTATTGGGAAAAGAATCATTGATAGGTGTAATATCAAAAGATAAGCCTATTGTAAGTATGGATAATTGATCTGCAACAACATTTTCAACTTGTTTCTTATCTTTTATTGTGATGTTGAATTCTTAAAGCAACAAAATCCACTGTATCAACCTAGGTTTGCAAAAACTTGTTGCGAAAATCGATAAGTGCACCGAATTATCAAAGTAATAAAGTTGACGATTAAGAGGGAAAAAATACTAAAACGCACAAAATTAAGAGGGAAAAGAGAGAACAAAGCACATGAATGCAAAACACATTAAGGATATAAACACATAAAATTAAAACACTAGAGATCTAACTTCACTTGATTCAATAATTTATCATAGACAATAGAGTAGTTTTGGGACCTTCATTCTAATTAATTTCTAATCATTTAATTAATGGGGAGAATCCAGTAATTAATTAAAACTTAATTTCTTGATCTAAACCTTAACTCTTAAAGGCATGACTTTTACTCTATGAATTCTCATGAAAAATACCACAATTCTCCCACACAACCTATGACCTCTATTCCTAGATGATTATAAATCATAACACTTATTATTTATGGTTTAGGTCATATGCAAACCTTCTGATTTTTCATACACCTCACTAGATCAATTTATGAGTGGCTAATTCATAAAAGCATTAAGAATCATAATAACCACTCAAATTGAATAGAAAAGAAATTAATTAAAATTCTAATCTTAATACATGTCGATTGAATCAAGTTACATCTTTACCCTAGAAACATACGAATTTAACTACACATGACAAAAGAGAAGAAGAAATAGGAAGAATAAAATAAAAATATATACATAGCTCCACCTTCCATAAAAAAATATATTAACAAGTAGGCTTTAAACCTGTCATTAAATATTAACAAGGATGTGATATAAATCAGTCACCAAATAAATATTAATAAGGGTGTGATATAAACCAACCACTAAATATATATTCACAAGGGTGTGGTATAAATCACCACCAAATAAGTTAATAAGCTGATAAATTAAAAAGTTAGTATG
Organism: Ormosia semicastrata; assembly: GCA_029884595.1. Classification (NCBI taxonomy): domain Eukaryota; kingdom Viridiplantae; phylum Streptophyta; class Magnoliopsida; order Fabales; family Fabaceae; genus Ormosia; species Ormosia semicastrata. Next base: position 22,177,633 of record JAQQTO010000044.1, read on the forward strand.
CAGATAAATTAAAATGTTAGAAGTAAGTAAATTAAAATGTTAGAAGCAGGTAAAGTAAAAAGTTAGATAACTGATAAAGTAAAAAGTTAAATAGTTAGTAAGTAAGAAAAATAAAAGGTTAGTAGGTTAGTAAGTTAGAAAGTTAGAAATAAAATACAAAAAGTAAAATATAGAAAATAAAGTACAGAATGTAAATTACAGAAAACAAAGTACAGAAAATAAAGTGCAGAAAGTAAATTTAAAATATGAAAACCAGAGAATTGACAAGCCGATTTTTTGCTCCAGTGAGAGAGAAGATAAGAAGAAAGATTATTTCATTGATGATTAAAGATTACAGAGAGATAAGGGAGAGTTTCCCCCACTAAGTTAGTACGTTAGTAAGTACAAAGAAAAAAAATTAAAAGAGTAATATATATATATATACAAGATCCACAGGAAAAAAATATAAATATATATATACAAAATATTTACACCATAAATTTGTTCTTCAAATCAAGTCCCCGGCAACGGCGCCAAAAACTTAATGCGGATTAAAAGTTGCAAACCCAAGTGTAGGTTGTTTCAAGTACTAAATTCTTGCGAGTTGGAGGTCGATCCACAGGGAATTGATGAAGAAAAATTCTTTGACATAAGGTAAATATTTTGTCACAATAATAAAAGTAATAAAATTTAGTCACAAATAAAAAAAGATTTACTTGGGTTAGGAGATCCACTCTTAGTAAGTAAAATAAAGACAAGATTAATTCTTTTTATAACTCAATTAGAATCCACACATAATAGAGGTTCCAATCGGAAAATACAACATTTAAAGTTCATTTAAGATTATATATGTAATTATACTATGATGCAACGTGATCAGTTCCACTAATAAGAGTTCTACGAATGTACTGAGAAGCTTTGTGACCCTTCCACGGCAATGATGACATTCTATAGAAGAAGCATTTTTAAAGACTTGTGATTTGCCTTTATTGGTAGATTTATGAAAGAAAGCTAAATTAGAACCAACACCAGGATTAGAGATGGAAGGACCCTTAATGTTAGAGGACTGAGGAATCAAACAATTAAAAGGTCGAGTTGATGAAGTTTGATTGACAAAACATCTAGGAACAGGGTTTCTAGGAAACTTCTCAACCTCACTAGCTTTGTTATACACTTCTTCAAGAGTGGAAGGGTTATAAAGTTGAACTTCTCTTTTAATTTCTTCCCTAAGCCCACTGAGAAATCTAGAAAGAGTAACCAAATTATCGTCCTAGATATCGCACTTAAGCATTAACTTTTCAAAATTAGCAATGTACTCAGATACTGGGCTAGACAATTATTTAAGATTCATCCACTAGTCCATCACGTGACGCCTATGGTGAATAGAGAAGTACTTCTCATGCAGTTTTTATTTCATGACTACCCAACTAGTAATAGGCTCGAGACCCTTCTGATTTTGGTCTCTCTCAACAACTGCCCAATATATCCTAGCAGACTCAGTGAACTTTATCTTAGCAACTAGGACTCTTTGATGTTCAAGAAGGGCATATATGTCAAAGTAATTATCAACGGTGTGAACCCTATCAAGAAAGGCATCAAGATCCAATCGACCATCAAAGGATAAGGCATCTATCTTAACCATCTTAAGGACATTAAAATCTCCATTATTGCTCATGTCTTGAAGATTATAGATTCTTTGATTATTTCTATTACGGTTATGAAATCTTTGGTTAAGCTTTTCATATTCAGCACACTCATTATCGACATCAGATGGTGGAACTCTTTCTTCCCTAGTGTTATCTACTATATTAAGATGTTAAAGGATTTGTTCAAGCCTTACATTCATATTTGTTTGACTATTTTGAAAGGTAGTAATATCTGTCCTAAGGGAAGCAACATTATCTCTAAGGGCTATTTGAATAGTCTCTAAAGTGTCAAGACGCTCGTTTACTATATTGAGATAATCCATAGCTGCAATATAAAAGGAATGAAAATCAACATAAAAGGCAACAAATTGATCTTTTATGGGTTGGGTTAGGGTTCAGGCCATGCAAAGTGTAAGTCAATAAGAAAGGTGAGATGGCCAAAACCCTTTGTTGGAGGCTCCAAATTACTAAAACAAGTGCAAATTCGGATCTGGAACACCAAAAACCTAAGAGCAAAGGTCTGGTCAATAGTCAAAGTCAATGTGGTAAAAGTCAATGTAATCAAAGTCAATGTGGTTAAAGTCAATATGGTCAACTGTGACAGAGGCTGGCGCATGATGCATGGGAGGTTAATGTACAGAAGCAGCTGGTGGCACGAGGTTCGTGAGGACCATGTGCAAAGACTTTTAGGGGCATATGGGGTGCGTGCGAAATCTGATGGCGGTGAAATTTTGATGGCTGGCAAATTGGAGGCTTCCGCTTCTAATGGTGGTGATCATGGTTCAACACGAGGTCTGGTTGACAACGTTCTGCTGACGTCTGTGCATCTGTGTATTTATCAGCGAATGAAACTAAGATTTAGGTAGTTTTTTATTAGTTTCAAGTGAGTTTTGTAAAGATCTAATAAGATTTAGATAGTGGAATAACCTTGGCTATGAAAAATTGATGCTTTCAAATAGCACACAACGTGGGAATCAACAAGGCTTGGAAGCCAAATTAATGTAGGACCAATGTAGGAGGCACTCATTGCTAAGAGACTAGGTCTTAATAAATAATAAATAAATTTTAAAATAAATTCAATAATAAAAAAGGTTATCTAAAAGTGCCGATAGGAGGGGTATTTAACTATTTATAGCCTTCTTACAATACAACCTAAACTAAAATAGATAAGATAAGAGATTTAGGATTTAGGTAGAATCCCTTTAAAACTCTATCACTAAGATAACATAAAATCCTAATCATAAAATAGATAAAATCCCTTAATTAAAAAAATAAAATCCCAAATTAAAATAAAATAAAATTATTAAATGATAATGATAATGCACCACTCAAACATCCTGAGCACATTATAAACCACAAACACCAGTAGAAATTCACATTTTACCAATAAAAAAAATCCATCAACGAAATCATATTATTTATCAAATGATTTATTTTACTGACAGAAGTAAAAACCATAGGTAAATGTCGTGTCAATAAATATTAGCGACGTATATTTCATCCATCGGTAAACACTAATAGTCCATCAGTACACATGTCAAAAAAATATTTCTTCTGATATGTTTTGTCAATAATATCTTTAAATTACTGATGAAAAATCTTTTGGTGTTTGACCGAAGGACACTCCATCGATAATTTTTATATTTGGATGGAGAGTGGGAGTGAGGAAGAGAATCAAGTGGCTGAAAGCGATTCAGGATATGACTGAAGATTATCTTTGTGTTAACTAACATTAACAATGATGATTATGATTATGAAGGTTTGCTAATGGATAATATGATAGAAATCTCATGTAATGAAGATGGTTGTTGATACTAAGAATGGCAACAAAATTAGGAGTGAAGATATATCAAAAGATGAAGAAGAAAAATAGTGAGTGTCAGACTAATAAATTTTTATATTATGATTAAGTAACTTATCCATTGTTGAGAAGGCCTATAGTGAAGGAGCAAAGGACAAAGGTTAAGAGTGAATTCTTTCACGCTCAACTTTTCTCCCTTACTCCTACAAAATGGGCATTCTCATCATTAGAAAAGTTAATAACCCAAAGAACGCAAAATCTTTTGTTTGAGGCTCACTATTTGTGTTCATCTTCTCATATCTTAATTCCTAATCCTTTTTCTTCCTTACTATAAACAACCACCTTCACAACTACCACTTTCTATGATATCATTAGCATACAACCTTCATCATTACATTCATTATTGTCATTATCCATGACCACAAAAAATAATTATCATAGCAGAATTCAGAATTGATTTCAGTCACTCAATGTTCTTCCTTACCCTCACTATCTTTATTCAAAGAAAAAAGAGTGATGATGATAATTAATGGGACTCAGTCACTATTTATCCTTTGGCTGTGGTTGCAAACTCGAAACCTTGTTAAATGAAGATAATAAGTGCGGAAAAAGATTGCTTAATTGAATGAAGATTGATGACTATCTTTCATCTTCTATTAGGGGTGAGAATGATGAGTGTAGTAATAAAATTTCCAAGTGGAAGATGTGATAGAAAGCTCAGGTCGGTTACACATCTTCACCTTTTATGATGAATCGGGTCAAATAGGGAGTTGTGCCAAGGAAAAAAAAGAAAAATATTATGCTATTCAAAATAAGGAATTTCATTATTTTTTTATTAAATAAACTTTGGAGGATAGAAGTCTCATAGTAGAGAAGCAACATACAAAAATGGAGATGGAAAGTCAAAATTGCTGAAGACATTATAACCTCAATGATAATGGCACTATGCAAAAGTCTCATGGAAAGAAAGAGCCAATTCAAATTATGAGCTAAATATCTTCAAACATTAGGGAGTTGAAAGCACACTACCAAGACCATTGGCTCTTGTTGGTAGTAATGGAAGCTTGTATCTGTTAGTATTTGTCTAAAGATATTCACCAGGACTCCTTAGATAAATGCAAGCAGACACATGCTTCTAATGCCACTAATAAGTACCTAATGTTCTTGGCACTACCTTCTTAACTCCTCCAAGTTAAAGAATATTTAGCTTACAACTTAAGTTCTTATTTTCTTCTCTATAAAATGCTTGCACATTGCCATTTTTATTGTTGATACCATTCTTTTTGCAAATTTCCCTTTTAGTCTCCATTTCTCTACGTTGATCCTCAACTATGATCTTTCTATCCTCTAGAAAATTTATTTCATAAAATGTTCAAATTTATTGTTTTGAATAACACAACAATTTTCTGCTCTGTCTTGCCATAACTCCCTACGTAATATGCTTCATCGTAAAAGGTAGAGTCATTTTACGTTCTTGATAATCATATATTCTATATATTAATAAACCCTCATTTTTAGTCATTTACACTCTCCATTTACTTAATTGATTGAGTTTGATCATGTTTTGTAAGTTTGGGCTCAAATTGAGCTTAATTGATTTTTTCTAGCATCATTAAGGTTTGACACAATTTCTGTATTTCGGCCATATCTTGAGCTCTAGATGTCTAAAATTATGTATCTTACCTTGTAGGAAAGATGAGAGAGAGCTCTACAACTTTCATGAGAACTCCAAAGTAGAATCGAACATCTAGTGGAGCTAATTGGGCCTGGAAGTCAGAACACAAGTTTAGAGACCCTTTGAGAATGTTTTGTCCATAACTTGAGTTGTAGACCTCCAAATGAATGGGGTTTGGGCTCAATTACTCACAATGGACCCAGATTTATAACTAATAGGGTTCTAAGGATGTGAGGCCAAATTAGGGGGTAGTTATAGGGGATAGAGGCAGAAAATCGAGATCAATCTTTCATTCCACACTTTTCTCACCTTCTCTCTCTAGATCTAGATCTTTCTCTCTTCTTCTTCCTTCTTCCTCAAGCTCCTTCATGGTGATGGCTATGCAGAGCTAAACTTCTATAATCAATTCAAAGATTCTTGAAGAAATTATTGTTTGGATTCTTGAGATATTGGTTCTATTTTGTGTTTGAATTGCATTTGAATTCCTCTTCTTCTTCTTCTTCTTCTTGATCTTGAATGCATGAATGGTGATTCTATTTATGTTTTATCTGAATGGATCTTGATTTAAGATTGAGAATTATGATGAATTTGGAATTAATTGATCTGAATTAATCATGAAATTAAAGAGGTTAGGTTACTGATTTGTGGCTAGGTTAATTGAATTCAGAGATCAAAGTAACATAGATCTAACGTGAATTATGCAATTACAAATTTGTGTGTCAATTATTAATTGAATTCTAGATTTGATGTAGGGATTTTGGTTAAATCCAAATTAACCATTGAAGTGCACTTCAAATATTTGTTGAATGATCTATGATAGAATCAACTCAATTTTATATAAGTTTCCGAATTGATTGCTCTTTTAATTGAATTTCTCACTTTAATTCTGTTATTTAAATATTTTGAATTCTCAAATCATTTCCCCCAATTTTGGCTTAATCTGATCAAATTGCATTTACAATCCTTGAGAGACGATCCGATATTATTTCTTATGCTACAAGCCATAGGTATAACTCGGTTGTAATTTTGATTGAGTTCAGCGCTCATCAAAATTTTGGAGTTGTTGTCGGGGATTATAAGTTACAATCTGATCATATTAAGTGACCATACTAACTATTATTCTTACTAACAATTAACTCTTGTTCAATCTATAATTGTTGCATTGCATTCTGTTGTTGATCATTTTGTTACTATTATATTGGCTTCTGTTACTATTGATCATTCTTTTGTTGCTCTTATTGATAATTGCATTGAAAGATTTCCTTATAAGTGTCATTCAATCATTTTGGACATGTTCGTCACTGCCTAATATAACACCCCTCGATTTAATATCCATGGCACAATCATCATTATACCACAGATACTAAATTTTGGCATGCTACAACTTTCACATAGTATTTATCCAAATTAAACCATTGTGCATATACAGAAAATATGAGCCACAGATGAAATAATACATAAGCCGTCATTAGCACATATAATTCGACAAGCTAAAAATCAAAATTACAATTCATAGGTCTAGATAATTAATTTAAAGCATACATAGCGCGACACATTTCACATACCGCTCAAATAAAATGCATCAAGTTAAACTTAAAAATGCAGGTATACTCAAATTACACCTTAATATAAGTAATACAAAAAGAAACATAAACTACCCATGAAGACATCCACGTTTAAGGAGTTGGGCACTCCATCAGATCCACCGCGGGATCCTCCCCCGGGTCACCTGAAGACACAAAAATAGGATAAAGTGTAGTCCTGCGAGCAGGTGCCCTAGTAATTGATGCCATCGAATCCTCATTGTCTCTAGGGGTGTGAAGCGGATCACCCCATAACTCCCAAATAGGCAGAGCAAACTCCAGATGCACCGACGTTGTGAGAGTCAGGATAGGGTCTCTATCACAAGTCCTCCTCACAGTCAAGATTAGGTTTCCAACGTATCGTATACGCTCTCCAGCCCAGTCGACTCGCCATGCATTGGTGCCACCAGCGAACCCAATAGAGCCCCTTCTTGACGACATCCTCGAACGTAGGAGATCAACACCAAGTAAAATCTAGGTAAATCAATCTCGTCCCCTCTACAGTTTTTAACCAAATATCACATAGAACAAGAACAGTGCAAGCAAGAGGCGAGATATCCAACTTCATTACCAATTATGGCAGTAAAAAACACAACGAAAGACAATAATGCCTTTCACATATAACAATATTAAGTATAGGCAGATAACATTATGTCAATACAGGAATATTACAGAATAATAAACATAATCATATTATCATGGAGATATCGCTAGTCAATAAGCATGATTACATTTTTAGTCGATAAGTGATTCAACAATGTACATCACAATATATGAATATTAACTATGCCATGACAGTATGTATGATGACCATGCATATGCACAATATGTATGCTGACCATTCTTATGTACAATGTATTCATTTCTTACTCTATGGAGCTAGACTCAAGTTTTCAGAGATGAACGTCCCAGAAGATCTGTCCCCCCTAATAGACAGTCTACGCCGGGCCACGAAAAGCAATAGTGGTTTATCAGGCAGCCAGTGCATTGTAGCAACATTCACAGCCAAGGGTATACAATGTGATAGCATAATCACAAGTGAAACGTCGCGCCCTGACGCCCTCAAAGGACTAATACAATGCCTCACTATCCTGTAAGTTCTCGTTCACTCCTAGGCATAAAACGCCATAATTGTATGATGCTCAAACGCATATTCAATGAAATCAAATCACATCTGACTCAAAAGTCTGTCTGATGTTTCCAGGGCCCAATTCGTCGACCCAATAGCACCATGATGCCAATGCATGTTCTCTCAGAGTATCTCAATTATACAAATTCAAGAATCATACATTTTAAAATCATAAGCCAAAATAGTCATCAACAGATTTGGGTCCCACTCATGGGCTCGATAACAAAGTCATCATTCGTAATTAATTTTGGACTTACCATTGTCTTATAAAGTTTTATCATTGTTCTTATCTTTGTCCTTAATAAGATTCAATTAATTAGGTATCTTATGATTCTCAAGGTCTCACCTACACTCTTAATTCTTGTTTCTTTAATTCAATTAGTCAATCTCTTTATTCATAATGAGATTTATTTAATTAAGTGTCTTATGATTCTCAAAGTCTCACTTACACTCTTAATTCTTATTTCTCTAATTTAATTAGTCATTCTCCTTATTCATAATAAAACTTATTTAATTAAGTATCTTACAATTCTCAAAGTCTCACTTTAATTTAGCATTTCTTATGAAATTCTTCTCTAGAGGAATTCTCTCATTTTGTTAAGTTACTTACTTTAAGTTTTATTACATTTACTTAGAAAATTATTTTAAGACTTTCCAAGTTTCACACTTCCTCATTCTTTCTTAAGTTCAAAGGTTCCTTTTAGGTTATCAAATTGGTTTCCTTCCATTACATTATTAACTATTGAACCACTTAATTAATTAATTGTTATAGTTGCATGAAGTCACATACATTGGCCCATAAATAACCCTAGAGGCCGTGAGCCTTTCTAAGATTTGGATTCCCAAATTTTCATTCAATTAATTACGTGTTATCTTTTTTAATTAATTATATATATCTTCCACTTGTTACAATTTTTCACCAAGAACACTCTATTTTAGGGTTCATGACCGTGAGCCTCTTAGAAAAGGGCAAGGGTCATTTTGCTTCCATTCAAGTTCCTAATCCATTCAAGCACATCAATATACATACTAAATCAACTAAACAACTCAAACAAATTAAAAACAACACATAGTCATAATAGTCATACAACAAAGAGAGTAACCCTAGCAAGGGTTTCTCACAACCAATCACAAAATCAAGTTTCCTACTACCAAGAGAGGTTGAAGAGGATTATCTCCCTCTTACCTAGAGAAGAAAACAAGCAATGGAACTCTCTTGAAGCTCCTTGCAAATTTTTGGATTCACACCTCCAAGAACCCTAAAAATTACAACTTCATTAAATCAACAAGAAGACTTGAAAAAGAATGGATCAATGGTCATGAAGAAAACCTTGAACACGAAAATGAAGAGAAAAGGGTGAGGAACTAAGAACCTTACCCTAAAGCTTCAAACTTGAAGCAAGAAGAAGAAGATGGTGAAAATAGAACCTTTTCAAGAAATCACTAACTAGAGATGTGTTTAGATGATGAAGGAGATTAAGAAAATGTATTTGGTTGAAAGTTTTGTGATGGTTGAGGGCTTGAGAGTGTGGTGACCATGAGGTAGGGTGTAAAGAGAAGGAGGAGAAAGTTTGAGAAAGATGAAGGTAGAGAGAGAAGTTAATAGAAAAGTGAAATGAGCTTTTAGGGTTTTTGAAATTAGAATAATATAATTAATTAAGTGAAGCACATTTTTGGCTCCAAAGAGGGAGCATGCTGCCATGTGGGGAGAGAGAAGAGGGAAAGAGAAGAAAATGGTTGAGAGAAAAGAGAGAAGGAAAATCTAGAGAGAGAAATTGATAGGAGAAAAAGGTGGTGACTTTTTGAATTTGAAATTAGAATAGAATAGCTTAATTAAATGAAGAACAAATCTAGGGCTCCAAAATGTGCAGCTGACGTATGGGAGAGAGGGAGGAGAGAGAAGATGAAGCTTCTTTGAGAAGCTTGGGAGCTTTTCCAATAAAGAGGATTTGATTAGACATAAAGGAGATTACCTTTGGATAATATAATGTGATTTAATAGTTAAAATAATATGGTAATTAGGATTTCACTACAAGCTATTACCCAATGGATAATTGTTACAGTGTACAAAGCCAGGATTAATTATCCATCGAATAATAGAGCGTACTGTAAAATTTTATTTAACAGTGTGTACAGAGATTTTATTTATCAGATAAAATCTCAAAAAATGTAAAGTTTACCAGCCTCAGGGAAAACATTTCGTTTTCTTGCCTCCGCTTAGCGTGCATGCAAAATGAGAAATATATTAAATAGATTCGACGTTTCCAGAAAAATCCAAAAAAAATTCTCAAAAATCATAAATATTGGAAAATGATTATTCATCATGAAATAAACAATTTCTAGAGTGTTACACTGACTTTGCTCAGTGTGCATGCAAAACGAGAAATATATTAAAATATTCGACGGTTCTGAAAAAATCCAGAAAAATTCCTAAAAATCTCAAATATTATAAAACGACTATTTATGATAAAATAAATAATTTTTGGGATGTTACACCTAACACTGTTTCATACCCAGCAAACACTTTTTCGCCTAGTTTTTTATTGCTTTTGGTGCAGAGGGAAACTAGTGTTGATTTGACTATGGAGTTTGGAGCTGAGACTTGGTCCCCAAGGTTAAATCATCATTTTGTGTAAAAGGGTCTCCTAAAGATCATCCCCTTAGATTTTAGCCAAATTCCATCATCTAATAGGGTTTTTGAGAAAATTGGGGACATAACAATAATTTTAGTAATTATTTTAGTAACTCAGAATGACCTGAATTTTTTCCAGTTGCTAAAAAAAATTCATTGAACTCGGCCAACTATCATTGGCTATGCTCCTTTTTGATGAATTCGATTGGTTAGACCACATTTTCAATTTTTGAAGTTTTTTTTTTGCATGATAATTTTCTACATCAGTGTAGTTTTCATTTTGTGGCGGTCCCATGATTTTTAAAATTCATTTGATATGTTTTTCATTTTTTCTATTCATTTTTGTAGTTTAGATTTGTGTGTTTTTATGTTTTTGGCATTCTGACACCTCTACAGCCCTAATTGGGGCGGGTGCTATTGTGCACCCTACCAAGTTTGGGTGTACAATACAACCTACATTTTACTTGCAACAACAATTTTTTTTTTACAGTCGTCTCTTTTGTTTTTACAGTTTGTTTTTTTTTCAGGCCATCATTATTGGCGATCAAGCCGACCACCGCCGTCCACCGCCGGCCACCACCGATCGCCGCTGTCCATCGTTGTCCCCCGCCATCCACCTCCGGCCGACCACCGCCATCGCATTGCCGACAAAGTTCAATAACATCGGCCATCTCCAACAACCTTTAAGTACATTTCATTTTTTTTTAAAATTACACAACTATGTAAATAATACCAGTTAAAATTAAATCAGTCTTTATATTTTTTTCATAAATAATTGTACATACTGCAAATTTTTTCCTAAAACTATAACTGTGTTTGTTGAAAAATTTTATAAATTTTAACTAATAATATTTATACAGTTATACAACCTAAAAAAAATTGGAGGTGGCCGGTTTTCCTAAAACTATAATTGTGTTTGTTGAAAAATCTTATAAATTTTAACTGATAATATTTACAAAGTTATACAACTTAAAAAAAACTAGAGGTGGCCGAGGTGGCCAGCAAGCAGCATACAATGGCCTACCAATCGACGACAGAGGTGGTGGTAGTATGTAAAAAAATAATATAAAACTAAAAAAACCTAAAAAAAAAAAGAAAACCTGAAAAAAAAAAGGAAACTTGCTTAGTAGGTTTCCTGTAATTGACCTAAGCCATTGATTTCTTTTATGAATAAATTAATGGCTTAGATTTGGTGGTGTACCTTACACCCTCTTTTAGAGGGTGTATATTACACCACCCCCTAAGTAGTGCATGACTAGGTCTAATTCTGATAACTTGCTTGATTTTGATCCTCAGATTGATAAGACTTTTCAGGCACTGATTAGAGCTCGTAAGCTTAGCCAAATAATTGTTTCTGAATTTGATTTTGACATTGAATCTGTCAAACCATCCGAAAGCTTAAGTGATTTTGAAACCATGGTTGATAACATGTATAATAAGACTCTTAAAGAGCTTCTTGCCCCTGATGTCATTTATCAACCATTATGCATTTAGTATCCTGATATTGATGCTGACTTTGAATTAAAGTCTAGACTAATCAATTTGTTGCCTAAGTTTCATGGACTTGCAGGTGAGGATCCCCACAAGCATTTGAAGGAGTTCTATGTTATGTGCTTAACTATGTGACCTTAAGGCATCCATGAAGAACATATTAAGCTGAGAGCATTCCTCTTCTCCCTTGCTGATGCAGCCAAGGATTGGCTTTATTTTCTTTCACTAGGTTTTGTAACTTACTGGAATGATATGAAGAAACTATTTTTAGTGAAGTTTTTCCCAGCCTCCAGAGCTGTTGCAATTAGGAAAGACATATGTGGCATCAAATAGATTTCAGGTGAAAATTGCATGAGTATTGGGAGAGATTCAAGAAGTTGTGTTCAAGCTGTCCACACCACTAAATCAGTGATCAGTTGTTGATGCAATACTTTTATGAGGGACTAATGCCAATGGACAGAAGCATGATTGATGCTGCTAATGGAGGAGCTTTGGTGGATAAGACCCCTACTATTGCCAGAGACTTGATCGCTAACATGACTGCCAATTTACAACAATTTAGGACAAGAATGGTAACTCCAAGCAGAGGTGTAACTAAGATCTATATGGCTCAGGCAGACCAGAAGAGGATGGAAAACTGGATTGATAAGTTAACCTCACTGGTGCGATAATTAGCAGTGGGACAACATGTACTAGTTTTTGTACAAGAGCCTACAAGGGTGTGTGGAATTTACTCTTATCCATCTCATCCTACAAATGTCTGTCCAACACTTTAGGAAGATAATTCTGCCAACCAAGCCTATCCTGTTACTGCAGTAGGCATTTTTCCTAGTAGACACCAATATCAACAGTCCCAGCAGTAGCTTATATATTATCGATTTTCTAGTACTTATAACTATGGCTGGAGGGACCATCCCAACCTAAGATATGAGAATTCTGGTTAGTAACCACCTATATTCAGACCGCAACAACTTATGCAACAGTCTATCCAAGCTATTCCAGCCCAGCCATCATTGGAAGATTTGATGAAATAGATGGCCATAAACAACGTTCAGTTCTAGCAGAATGTCATTGCCACCATTCAAAATCTACAGATTTAGATTGGGCAGTTGGCAACCACTATGAGTGAGCTAAAAAGTCAAGGGTTGAGCTAATGGCCTTCAGAAATAGTCAATAACCCAATAGGCAATGTGATTGCCATTACCTTGAGAAGTGTAAGAGAAGTTGATGGTTCTAGTCTACCACAACCAGAGCTACCAATGCAGTAACCAAAGATTGACCAGAAACAGCATAATTTGCAGAAAATAAATAGCTCAGTCTAGAAATCGGTGACATAGAAGAAATGTGTAGAGCATTCAGACTTGGCCATTCCACTACCTTTTCCAAATAGGGTCACACAATCCAAGCAGATAGCACAAGCAAAAATGGAAAGAGAAGTCATGGAGACATTGTAGAAGGTGAAAATTAATACCCCCCTCCTGGATGTAATCAAGCAGATACCAAAGTATGCCAAATTCTTGAAGAAGCTGTGCACTCATAAGAGAAAGTTGAAAGGAAATGAGAAAGTGAACATGGGAAGAAATATTTCTGCCTTGATCCAACAAAGCATGCCTCCTAAATGTAAAGATCTTGGAACATTCACCATTCCTTGCATAATAGGCAACTAGTAATTCACTCAAGCAATGCTGGATTTGGGTGCCTCAATTAATGTCATGCCCAAGTCAGTTTTTGAATCCCTGCAAATTAGAGAGTTGAAGTCAATCGGAGTGATGATTTAATTGGCAAATAGGACCACTGCTCATCCTATAAGAGTGCTTGAGGATGTTTTGGTAAGGGTAAATGAGTTAAATATTTCTAGCAAATTTTTATATTTTGAACATGGAAGATGAATTTGCATCTAGTCAGCCGCCATTAATTTTAGGTAGACCCTTTTTGAAAACTGCCAAGACTAAGATTGATGTGCATGCTGGTACCCTTTCCATGGAATTTGGAGATAACATAGTTCAATTCAATATCTTTGATGCCATGAAATATCCTTTAAAGGAGCATTCAGTTTTTCAGTTAAATGTCCTTGAATTTCCTAAAATTTGTGGATTCTTGGATAGTGGTGATTTTCCTGGATGATCTGGATGTGTTGTTTTTGAATGTGATAAGACTAGTATGTGTGCTGCATGTTCTGAAATTTTTGCTATTATGGGACATGATGTTGCAATTTCTGAATTTCTTTCTTCTATGCGATATGATCATGCTGTTTTGGAGGATTGTACACAGATTATAGGTGATGTTGCACTTAAATCAGTAGAATTAATTTCTTAAACCAGATTGATACCTTCAGTGCAACAACCACTTACCCTTGAAGGATTTTTAGAGAAAGGAGAAGAGCATCGGATAGCGGTCACTACTATGATGGATTTTCTTTTTGGACCATGGTCCAACATAAATAATGAAAATAAAGTTGATAAAGTCCACATACTGCATTCGAGTGGTGAAGCCAAGGAAATTAAGGAAGGCTAATGGGACTCCGGTGGAAGCTCTCATACTTCAAGTCATGCTTCAAGCTTAATTTGTGTTACCAAGTGGCCTCAATACTCAAGAGGGGGGGTGAATTGAGTAGTTAAAAATAAGTTCACAAATCTTTCGCAAATCGTTTGACAATCAATTTTCGTTGAAGCTATTGAATGAACAGAGATAATTGAATAGATGAGTTAAGCACTTTTACTAATGAACGTAATAGTCAAGGAGACAATATCCAAATAAAACAATGAAACAATTGCACAAAGATAAACAGAGGAGAGTTTAGAGAAACAAACACGATCGTTTATCCTGGTTCAATCACTACTCCACTTGTGATCTACGTCCAAATTCCCAAGCAACACCTTGAGATTTTCCACTATATCTTCAAGCTTCAATGGGTGCTTGAAAACCACTACAACCTTGAGCACTCAACAAGATGGGATACCTCACCCAAAAGCTTGAGCCTCTATTTTCCAAGGGATACCTCACCCTTACAATACTTGAGGGATACCTCACCCTCACTAATCGAAAGTATAAGATTGAAATAGAAGAAACTCTCTCTAGAGCAAGTGTTTACAAATTGAAGCTCTAATATGCTCTCAAGGATTTTTCACGTTTTTAGTCGAAAAGCAGAGCAAGAAATGATTTTAAGAATTGATTCACGTTTTGAAGTATAATGATTTTTTTGGTTCAAGGTCATCAAGTAAACAAAGACCCAACTTGGGTATTTATAAGTTTCTCAATTAATAGAGCCGTTGGAGGTAGTTGGGCATGCATTTAATGCATTTAATATAGCCGTTGGACCTTGTCGAGATGCGTGTAATCGATTACATATCTCGGTAATCGATTACATTATTGTTCCAACGTTTTTCGAACTTTTCGGGCAAAGTGTAATCGATTACATTCTTGCGTAATCGATTACATGGCTTCGACTTTGCTTGTAATCGATTACAATGCTCATGTAATCGATTACATGACTTCTGACTTGTTGTGTAATCGATTACAATATCTTTGTAATCGATTACATGACTCGTCGAACATGTTCTTTGAGTTTCTGGGTTTTGTGTAATCGATTACATATATTGTGTAATCGATTACATTTCTTGTCGAACGTGTTCTTTGCCTTTCATATGTGTAATCGATTACATATACTATGTAATCGATTACATGGCCTCTCGACTTTCTTCTTGTAATCGATTACATTGTTCGTAATCGATTACATGCTTTTGCTTGATGTGTAATCGATTACAAACATTGTGTAATCGATTACATTTGCCTTTGAACACATTTTTCAAGTCCAATAACTCTTGTAAGTCATTTCCAACACCTCAAGGTACTTGTTTAAACATAAATCCTTTTAAGAGTGTTAGATTTAAAATTGAAACTCAGGTTTTATTGAAAGCCATGTTTATCTTTGAAATTTCCTATTTATTTTGAAATCATATATATTGAAAAACCATTTGAGAAATCTTGAGAGCATTTAACATTAATGTCCTAATGACTATTTAAACCTTCTGTCTTCTTTCTTTGATCTTGATTTTTCCTTTTGTGCTTGATCTTCTCTTTTGCTTTTGTTATCATCAAAAACCTTTCGACATGTCTTAGAGACATAAGCATTCACATTCTCCCCTTTTTGATGATGACAACCATGATCATAGGAAAAAGAAAGAGTTTTTGCATTTGTATATCATAGTCATTTAGTTACAATGTTGTCCCTAGGAGATTATGCATGATATTGGGTTAGATTTTGCATATGAAAAGCTTAATAACTTAAAAGTTCAATAACTCCCCGTACTCATGCAACCTTTAATTACATTTCATTTTTCCTTCAATAACTCCCCCGTACTCATGCAACCTTTTTCCTTATTTTCTCCCGTTGGCATTATCAAAAAGACATAAGCATTAAAAAAAATGGACAAAGATGTCGCTTATAGTTCATGATTCCCAATTGTTTGCCATAAATGTAAAAGCCACTAAGATCACCAAGCAATATTCCAACATGACCAACCATTCAAAGTGAAAACACGTTTATGTATTAATAATCAAAGCATGTACAAAGAAACATGTCACAACCAGTAGGCAATAATCAAAAGATAACCATAAAGGTATACCAATTTTATATAATCGAGTTAAAAAAAAAAATACAAGTTATTGACCCTAAAAAACAAATCAAGGCATAAGGCCGGGATCACTATCGGTGTCCTCGCCGTCACAAAAGACATCACCCTCTGGATCCGCAGCAGTCTCCTAGACCAATGTCATCATCGCGGGCATAAGATCGTCGTCAATCCGGAAGCTCCTCATCATCGCCAGGAACTCCCGGATGGACCGGCGAAGGAAATGGGATCCGGAGGGGCGAGGATGTGGGGGGAAGCAGAGCCAGGACTCTCGGTCATGTGAACAGGAGGTCCACGTAAGAGGGATCGAATGGAGGCAAGCTCCTGGTCCGAGTAGTCCATCCTCGGCTCAAGGTGGTCGATCTTTTGCTCTATATGATCCATGCGCGTGTTGACGTTTTTGGCGCTCGGGTTGCGCATCTCTTGGAGCGAAGATCAAGAGAAGTGGGAGCAGAGCAGAGGCAGGATACCGAGCCCCCTCATCATCACCGTCCTGGATCGTGATGGATATGGCCAAATGTGCCATGAGTAATGTAATGCCACCTATCCTCCATCTTGTAACAAGAGTGAAGCTTCTTCGAGTATGCAGCCCAATTGATTGGGGTCCCTTGGAGCTGGTGTCCTTGGACTCTTCGAAATCACCGAAATGCGACAATACTCAAGGATTGTGGTGACTAACATGGCGAAGGGGAGAGTTGCAGAGTTCTTCTTTTTCTTGACGTCTAGCATATGTTGTAGAATGTAGTATCCCCAGGTTGATTGGGTGCCCCTGTGGTCATTGCCCATAATGCCACTACATCGTCCTTGAGGACTTGGGAGTAATTTCCTCCTCTCGGGAATCAATCCACGAACCAAGAGGTAGTGGAGGACCCCGTTTTCCATAGTGAGGCCGGTGGCCATTATTCTCGCGTCTAGGATCACCGGGGAGGTGGTAGCCAGTCCTAATCAAGGAGAGAAGAGACAGCCTTGTGCTCAAACTCATGCCTTGAAAGGACTTTGGCATTCCCACAGAACTGGGCTCCATCGGAGTGAGCTTGGTGAGCCTATACCATTCTGTCATGGTTAACCTGATTTGTTGCTTTTTCACCTCAGAAATGATGCAATTATCCTCAACCTTCAGGTTAGCATAAAACACTCGGACAAGGTTAGGGTAGATGGCCTTCTCTATACTTAGGAATCCCAGCAAGCCTAAGTGTTCTATTGTCCTAAAGCTCACTAAGGGTTCACTCTCACAGAAGGTGATGGGTAGATACCGGGAGAGATGATCTTGCGAAGCCGGAAGTTCTTCCCGAACAACTCGGCTTTCTTCACGGTGGAGAAGTGCCTCGTGAGGTCCAACCCGAGATATTGCGTGTAGAGCCACCGGAGGAACTTCCAACAAAGCAGCCCCCTGTTCTTGGGCGCTTCGAGCGATGGGAGGATTCAGCCATTGATGAGAGAGAGAAGGACGAAATTAGGTTAGAAAATTGGAGAGGGTGTTCGTGAGAGAAGATGGGGAGATTTTGGATGAGGGATTTGAGGAGATTTGATCGGTGGGTTATGTGGAGAGGGGATTTCGAGATTGAGAGAGGCGAAATGATGAGTTTTGATGGAAATTTGAGTGAGAAATGAGAGGTTTTGAGATCCGAGGTGCGTGGGTGCGAGAGGAGAGAACGAGGAAGATGAACAGGGCCAAACAGAAATGACCACTACGCGCGTCAGAGCCTTTTAAAAATCCCCGTGTAATCGATTACATTGAGTGTGTAATCGATTACATGCATTCTGGTGGGTGTGTAATCGATTACATTTTTGGTGTAATCGATTACATGCTTCCTGGTAGGTATGTAATCGATTACATTTTTAGTGTAATCGATTACATGATTTCTGGGAACCTTGTAATCGATTACATAGATGATGTAATCGATTACTGAGTTCGAGTCGAACCTTTCTTTTTATCATCATCTCATCTCAATCACTTCTAGGTGTAGTTGGTTGTAATCGATTACAAAATGTGTGTAATCGATTACATGCATGTGATGACACTTGTGTAATCGATTACAAAGGCATTGTAATCGATTACCAGCACTCTTTAACTCAGATTTTGCGTTCCAAAACAACATATAATCAATTTTAATCCACCCAAAACAGTTTTAAAGCAACTCAAATCATCATCCAAGCATATAGATTAATCACATTATGATTCAACTAATATAATTGATCAAAATTATCATGTTTACCAAGAATTTCACCCTTTTTGGTGATTTTTGAGGCTGTTGAATTTCACCCTTCTTGTCAAAGTTGGACATGAGGGAGCACCTGCAAAATAATTTGGGGGAAACCTCCGACGCTCAAGTTAGTATGGGATTCAAATATATATAATGAAAATTCAGAGATTGTGCAGGCAGTGTGGCATAATTATGCAGAAAAACGCAAGCTTAGGCTTTTGTTTTAGGATTATGCAAACAAATATTTAATTTATGCATGAATGATCCAATATACCCAGATTCGTTTCTAATGTAGAAAAATGCTTCTTTTGCAAGGGGTTTGGTGAAAATATCACTAATTGCTTAGTTGTTTCAACAAATTCAAGTATGCAATCACCTCTTTGAACATGATCTCTAATGAAATGATGTCTTATTTCAATATGCTTAGTTCTAGAATGCAAAATGGGATTTTTTGACAAGTTAATTGCGCTAGTATTATCACATTTTATGGGAATGTGATCAAGCTCAAGACCATAGTCCAAGAGTTGCTGTTTCATCCAAAGGACTTGAGCACAAAGAACTCCCAGTATAAGATTGCAACATATTCACTTCAAGTGTTGTGGACAATGCCACACTATTTTGTTTCTTCTTTGTGCCAAGAAACTAGTGAGCTTCCTAGCAAGTGGCATGTCCCACTAGTGCTCTTTTTCGATCCATTTTGCATCCAAAGCAAAATCAGAATCGGAATATCCAATAAGACTACATGAGGCACCCTTAGGGTACCATAAACCCATTTGTGATGTGCCTATTAGATATTTCATTATTCTCTTAACAAAGACTTAGGTGTGATTCCTTAGGATTAGCTTGATATCTAGCACACATGCATACACTAAACATTATATCAGTGCCTACTTTGCGGTGAGATAAAGGAGTGAGCCAATCATACCTCTATATTTTGTAATTTCTCTTGATTTACCTCCTTCATCCTTGTCCAAATAGCAAGAGGTGCCCATAGGAGTAGCCATATGCTTGGCATTGTCCATTCCAAACTTTTTGAGCAGCTCCTTGCAATACTTGGATTGGCTTATAAATGTTCCTTCTCTTGTTTGCTTGATTTGTAGACCAAGGAAGAAGTTGAGCTCACCCATCATGGACATCTCAAACTCACTTTGCATAATATTTGAAAATTCTTTACAAAGAGAGTTGTTAGTAGCTCCAAATATAATGTCATCAACATAGATTTGAACTAGAAGAATGTCATGCATTTTGTGTTTTATGAAAAGAGTGGTGTCAACTTTACCTCTAGAAAAGCCTTTTTCTAAAAGAAATTTGCTCAACCTTTCATACCAAGCTCTAGGAGCTTGTTTCAAGCCATACAAAGCCTTTTTCAATTTAAAAACATGGTTGGGCATTTCAAAGTCCTCAAAACCAGGAGGTTGTTCTACATACACCTCTTCTTGTATAAAACCATTTAAAAGGCACTTTTGACATCCATTTGATAGAGTTTGAAATCCATGATGCAAGCATATGCAAGTAGCATTCTAATGGCCTCTAATCTAGCTACGGGAGCATAAGTTTCTTCATAATCTATGCCTTCTTCTTGATTATATCCCTTAGCTACAAGCCTAGCTTTATTTCTTATTATTAAACCCGTTTCATCAAGTTTGTTCCTAAAGACCCATTTGGTGCCAATTATAGGATGATCATTGGGCCTTGGAACTAATTCCCAAACTTGATTCCTCTCAAATTGGTTTAGTTCTTCTTGCATGGCCAAGATCCAATGCTCATCGTTAATGGCCTCATTTATGTCTTTAGGTTCAACTTGAGAGACAAAGGCTAGATGATTACATGCATCTCTAAGTGAGTTTCGAGTGATTACCCCTTTTGATACATCACCTATCACCTTGTCAAGAGGATGATACCTTGAAGCCCTCCATTCCTTGGGTAGATCCGAGATTTTAGAATTTTCTTGCCATGAGTGATCAAGGAGTCTCTCTTCTTTCTTCTTGGACTCTATCTCTTGATTTTCCAAGTGCGTCTTTGCCAAGATTTCTGCAACATCATCAACAAGTTCCTTTCTCGGCACATTTGGGTTAGTTTCATCAAATGCAACATGTATGGATTCTTCTATGGTCATAGTTCGTTTATTATAGACTCTAAAGGCCTTGCTATGGATAGAATAACCAATGAATATTCCCTCATCAGATTTTGCATCAAACTTCCCAAGTTATCCTTTCCATTATTCAAAACAAAGCATTTGCATCCAAAAACATGAAAATGAAAATGTGACACATTAGGTTTCCTTCCTTTGTACAATTCATATGGGGTTTTCTTTAAAATTGGCCTTATTAGGGCTCTATTCATAACATAACAAGCGGTGTTAACCGCATCGTTTCAAAAGTACTTAGGAAGATTGGCCTCATTGAGTATAGTTCTTGCCATTTCTTCTAAAGATCGATTTTTCCTTTCTACAACACCATTTTGTTGTGGTGTTCTAGGGCAGAAAAATTATGCTCAATGCCATGTTCATCACAAAAAGTTTCAAATTCATGATTTTCAAATTCACCACCATGATCACTTCTTATGGATGCAATACAAAAACCTTTTTCGTTTTGGATAACTTTGGCAAGTTTTCTAAATGATTGAAAAGCATCATTTTTGTGAGCTAAGAATAATGTCCATGTAAATCTAGAAAAATCATCCACAATTACTAATGCATAGTAATTCCCACCAAAGCTCATAGTTCTAGAGGGTCCAAAAAGATCCATGTGCAAAAGTTGTAAAGTCTAGAAGTTGAAACTATGTTTTTAGCCTTGAAAGAGACCTTTACTTGTTTTCCTTTTGACATGCATCACAAAGTTTGTCTTTTTCAAATTTGAGCTTTGGAAGACCAACTACTAGTTCTTTAGAAACCAATTTGTTTAAGTGATCCATGTGAATGTGAGCAATTCTTCTATGCCATAACCATGAATCATTTTCTCTACTCATAAAGCATTTAGCATCATTTGAGGAAATGTCATCAAGACTAATCATATATATGTTATTGACCCTATGACCAACAAACTTAACTTGCTTGTCATCCTTTCCCTCAATTATACAACAAGAGGAGTCAAATATAACTCTATTTCCTTTATCACACAATTGACTAATACTAAGTAAATTATGTTTAAGTCCTTCAACAAGTAAGACATTATCAATAGATGATGAAGGGATCTTACCAACTTTGCCAATTCCAAGAATCTTCCTTTGTTGTTGTCACCATATGTGACATGACCATGTTTCTGTGTGTGTAAGGGAGGAGAACTTGGAGCCATCTCCGGTCATGTGCTTGGAGCAACCACTATCAAGATACCAACTTGAGCTCTTGGTCTTCAAGCACACCTACACACACATTCAAGATTTAACTTTTGGTACCCAAATTGTTTTGGGTCCTTGTGTGTTAGAATTAGGTATGGTGCCTTTAGGGACCCAAACCCTTTTGATTCCAACCTTGGTGTTTATGTTCTTTCTAACATTGCAAGTGGATGCACTATGCCCTTTCCTACCACAATGAAAACATTTAACAAAGGGGCTACTTGAAGTTTTTGAGGAAACAAAGAAATTCTTATAAGATTTTTGATGGTTGTTTGGATTAAATCCTAAACCGGCTTTTTGGAAAACACATTTTTGTCTCCCTAACAACACATTCAAGTTGTCTCTTCCAAAAGTGAATTTTGCAAGAGTGTTGTTCAAGTCTTCAATTTCTTTTTCAAAAGCTTTGCATGATAGACAAGGTAATGATATGGATGCATTTTCATGTGAGGAACAAATCATGCATGATGAATTAGCATCTATGAGTCCTAAAGTCTCATTTTCAATTTTAAGTTCATTTATCTCCTTGGTTAAAGCAGAAACTTTCTTTGTCAATAGGGAGATTGTTTTATTGGAAGACAAAATCATTTTTGTGAGCCTCAAAGATTCATCATGCAATTCTTGAAAGGCATCTTGTAATTCATCATAAGAAGGTGGAGGTTCTAGGTTAGAAGAGGTTACCTCGGTGTCGCTTTCTCCACTTTCTTCTCCTTGAGCCATGAGGCAAAGATGGGCTTCCTCATTTTCAGAATCATCGGAAGAGCTTAAGTCATTGTCCTCCCAAGCTATATATGCTCTTCTTCCTTTCTTTTCCTTGGAGGGTCTTTTCTCAAACTTCTCCGTCTTCTTGAGATATATAGGACACTCCATTTTCATGTGCCCCGGTTTTCCACATTCATAGCATTTTGGAGGAGTGGAGGATCCTTCTCCTTTGTGATATGCTTTCTTTTGAGGAAACGGTGGTCTTCTTTGAAATCCCTTTTCTTCAAGAATCTTCCGAATTTTCTCACAAGGAGACTAAGATTCTCCTCACTTAGCTCAATATTTTCAGCATCCTCTTCACCATCTTCATCATCATCTTCAAGTATGGGAGAGGTGGCCTTGAGTGCAATTCCCTTCTTCTTTTGTCATGTTCTTCATTTTGATTGAGCCTACTTAGTTCCAGCTCATGCTCTTGAAGTTTTCCGAATAGGGTGGCTAGAGACATGGTTGATAAATCTCTTGATTCCGCAATCGCAGCTTACCTTGGGTTGCCAATTCCTCGCTAGACATCTCAAGACTTTGTTAATAAGATCCTCATTAGGAAATGTCTTTCCCAATGAGATGAGATGATTAACAATATGAGTAAATCTCTTTGCATATCTTGAATACTCTCACCTTGGTTCATTCTAAACAATTCATATTCATGAGTAAGAGTGTTTATTCGAGATCTTTTACCTCACTAGTGCCTTCATGAGTTACTTGTAGGGTATCCCACATTTCTTTTGCGGTCTTACAATTTGACACCCTAAAGAATTCATCATACCCCAAAGATGTGGTGATGATGTTCTTGGCTTTCAAATTATATTGAACCTTCTTTTTATCATCATCGGTCCAATCACTTCTAGGTGTATTAATTGTCACACCATCCTTAGTTTGTGTAGGGACAAAAGCACCATTTTCAACTGCGCCCCACACATCTAAGTCAATAGCTTCAATAAAAATTTTCATCCTTTCTTTCCAATAGGCATAGCCATCCCCATTGAAATAAGGAGGTCTATTTATAGAAGAACCTTCATTTGAAAAACCATTTGAAGCCATCACTTCTCTTGAAGTGCTAAGCTCTTTATACAAGAGTCTATTTTCGATACCACTTGTTACCAAGTGGCCTCAATACTCAAGAGGGGGTGAATTGAGTAGTTAAAAATAAGTTCACAAATCTTTCGCCATAAACAACGTTCTGATTCTAGCGAGAATGTCATTGCCACCTATTCAAGGATGGATCAATAGGCGTTGAAATCGTTTGACAATCAATTTTCGTTGAAGCTATTGAATGAACAGAGATAATTGAATAGATGAGTTAAGCACTTTTACTAATGAACGTAATAGTCAAGGAGACAATATCCAAATAAAACAATGAAACAAAGTGCACAAAGATAAACAGAGGAGAGTTTAGAGAAACAAACACGGTCGTTTATCCCTGGTTCAATCACTACTCCACTTGTGATCTACGTCCAAAGTCCCCAAGCAACACCTTGAGATTTTCCACTATATCTTCAAGCTTCAATGGGTGCTTGAAAAACCACTACAACCTTGAGCACTCAACATTATGGGATACCTCACCCAAAAGCTTGAGCCTCTATTTTCCAAGGGATACCTCACCCTTACAATACTTGAGGGATACCTCACCCTCACTAATCGAAAGTATAAGATTGAAATAGAAGAAACTCTCTCTAGAGCAAGTGTTTACAAATTGAAGCTCTAATATGCTCTCAAGGATTTTTCACGTTTTTAGTCGAGAAAGACAGAGCAAGAAATGATTTTAAGAATTGATTCACGTTTTGAAGTATAATGATCAGTTTTTTGGTTCAAGGTCAACCAGTAAACAAAGACCCAACTTGGGTATTTATAAGTTTCTCAATTAATAGAGCCGTTGGAGGTAGTTGGGCATGCATTTAATGCATTTAATATAGCCGTTGGACCTTGTCAGATGCGTGTAATCGATTACATATCTCGGTAATCGATTACATTATTGTTCCAACGTTTTTAAAGTGCTTAAGGAACTTTTGGGCTCTGTGTAATCGATTACATTCTTGCGTAATCGATTACATGGCTTCGACTTTGCTTGTAATCGATTACAATGCTCATGTAATCGATTACATGACCGACTTGTTGTGTAATCGATTACAATATCTTTGTAATCGATTACATGACTCGTCGAACATGTTCTTTGAGTTTATGGGTTTTGTGTAATCGATTACATATATTGTGTAATCGATTACATTTTTGTCGAACGTGTTCTTTGTTTTTCGGGCTATGTGTAATCGATTACATATACTATGTAATCGATTACATGGCCTCTCGATTTTTCTTGTAATCGATTACATTGTTCAGGTAATCGATTACATGCTTTTGTTTGATGTGTAATCGATTACAAACATTGTGTAATCGATTACATTTGCCTTTGAACACATTTTTCAAGTCCAATAACTCTTGTAAGTCATTTCCAACACCTCAAGGTACTTGTTTAAACATAAATCCTTTTAAGAGTGTTAGATTTAAAATTGAAACTCAGGTTTTATTGAAAGCCATGTTTATCTTTGAAATTTCCTATTTATTTTGAAATCATATATATTGAAAAACCATTTGAGAAATCTTGAGAGCATTTAACATTAATGTCCTAATGACTATTTAAACCTTCTGTCTTCTTTCTTTGATCTTGATTTTTCCTTTTGTGCTTGATCTTCTCTTTTGCTTTTGTTATCATCAAAAACCTTTCGACATGTCTTAGAGACATAAGCATTCACAATTTGGTCATTACACTTCAAGCAATGAGACCCTGCTGATGTTTCTTTTCTTTCGCTCTCTTTTATTTTACTTGTCCTTCATTAATTGATGATTTTGATGGATGTTATTTTTCTTTTGAGTTTTACATTAAGGACAATGTCAAATTTAAGTGTGAGGGAGGAATTTTAGCATTTTGTTTTTGTTGTTGTTTACAATTTTAATGCTGGTATTTTTGTTGTTTTCTATTTTCTTGATTTTGTTATTAATGTTTTGTTATTTGTGTTTAATTTTCTTATTCTCGGTGTTTCTATTTTATTTCTATTTTCGTATTTAAATTCATTTCTATTTTTAATTTCTTGGTTCTCGCTTCTATTTCTCTTTGTTAATTTTCTATTTATGTTGTTTTTTGTTATTCTTGATCCGATTTTATTTTTCTGTTTCTATTTTAATTTTCCATTTTTGCTATTTTTGTTTTTACTATTTCTGTTTTTCGACTTTAATTCTATTTTTGTTTTTAATTTTATTTTCTATTTTTAAAGAGAAAAAATGTGTTTTTAATTGCTTTCTAATGATGTTTTAGAATTGTGAAGTTTGAGTTTGAAGCAATTGAAATTCAAGGTTTATAGCATGATTAAATAAGTTTTCATTCTTCTTAAATTTGACATGCTTGGTTTTGGATGTTTGATTGATGGATTGAGTTTGATAGATGCATATTTTGTGAGATTTTGAGCCTTTTGATGGATGGATTTAGCATTTATGTCATTCTCTTCTTTCTTATGTGATTTTTCACTCATGTCAATTGATAACTCTAGAACTTGCTTTGATTCTTTTGAGGCTACATTTTCACTTGCATACATGAACATGATTGAGGCATTCTTTCTTTAATTAGCTACTTTACTCAAATAGCCAACATTGCATCATTTTCCTTTGATTAACCCCTTTGAGCCTATTTGCCTATTCTTTATCTTAGCTCATTATATGCCTTATGTGAAAAATCATGTTTTTACCTTACTTTAGAGAATGGGAGAGCATTGGTTCATTTTCATTGGAGGAGCTCTTTTTCTTATGGGTAATTAATAGTTCCAGTATAAGGGTCATGTAATTTGATGTGCAATATGCAAAGTGTTTGGTGAAAAAAAAAGATAAAGAAAGAAAAAAAAAAGAGAGAGCCTAATGAAAAGAATAAAAATAGAATGTAAAAAAAAAAAATAATAAATGCAAGAAAGGTTGTAAAAGAAAAGAAAAGAAAAAACAAATAAAAGAAGGAATATGTAAAGAGAATGTGTATTATATGCATTTAGGGGGATAAAATTTCATGTTTGTCAATTGAGTTCCTTCCCAATGCTATTTTATTCTCTTGGGTGTTTAACTTGTCATATCCATATTGTTTCCTTCCCTTACCTTAGTCACATTACAACCTTGAATAAAGTCCTTTTGATTTGTGTGTGCACATGCTTGAGTAGTGGAGAAGTAGAAGATAACCAAGCTTATGGTAGTGCAATTTTCATGGGTTGAATTGAGTGAAATACTTACCTTGTAAACACTTGAGGGATTAAGAGTGTATCTTGTGAGGATCTATCATTCTTGATTCATGCTTTTCAACTTGAAGATACCTTGCTTGTTTGTTTGAGATGTGAAGAAATGTTACCTCATGAATGCTTTGTTCCCTTAAATATTTGATTGCTCTTCTTGCTTATAACTTTTGCATTCTTGAATGCCATTGGAATTTGGGTCTTCTAGAATTTTTAGCTTTTGAGTTTGGGTTATTTTTCTTTGTTCCCTAGTTTTGATTTTTTGTAATTTGCCCAGGAGTGCAAAAAGCTAAGTATGAGAGAATTTGATAATTACATAATTTATACATTAATAAACCCTCATTTTTAGTCATTTACACTCTTCATGTACTTAATTAATTGAGCTCGATCATGTTTTGTAAGTTTGGGCTCAAATTGGGCTTAATTGATTTTTTCCAGCATCATTGATGTTTGACACTGTTTCTATATTTCACTCATATCTTAATTTCCAGATGTCTAAAAATTATGTATCTTATCTTGTAGGAAAGATAAGAGAGAGAGCTCTACAACTTTCATGAGAGCTCCAGGGTAGAATCGGACATCTAGTGGAGCTAATTGGGCTTGGAAGTCGGAACACAAATTCAGAGACCCTTTGAGAATGTTTTTTTTCCATAACTTGAGTTGTAGACCTCCAAATGACATGGGGTTTAAGACCAATTACTCATAATGGACCCAGATTTGTAACTAATGAGATTCTAATGATGTGAGGCCAAATTAGGGGGTAGTTATAGGAGATAGAGGCAGAAAATCGAGATCAATCTTTCATTCCACACTTTTCTCACCTTCTCTCTCTAAATCTAAATCTTTCTCTCTTCTTCTTCCTTCTTCCTCAAGCTTCTTCATGGTGATGGCTATGGAAAGCTAAACTTCTATAGTCAATGCTCTTTTATTCTTTTGAGTATTTAACTTGTCATATCCATATTGTTTCCTGCCCTTACCTTGGCCCCATTACAACCTTGAATAAAGTCCTTTTAATTTGTGTGTGCATGTGCTTGAGTAGTGGAGAAGTAGAAGATAACCAAGCTTATGGTAGTACAATTTTCATGGGTTGAATTGAGTGAAATACTTACCTTGTAAACACTTGAGGGATTAAGAGTGTATCTTGTGAGGATCTATCATTCTTGATTCATGTTTTTCAACTTAAAGATACCTTACTTGTTTGTTTGAGATATGAAGAAATGTTACCTCATGAATGCTTTGTTCCCTTAAATATTTGGTTGCTCTTCTTGCTTATAACTTTTTCATTCTTGAATATCATTGGAATTTGAGTCTTTTAGAGTTTTTAGCTTTTGAGTTTGGGTTATTTTTCTTTGTTCCCTAGTTTTGGTGTTTTGTAATTTGCCCAGGAGTGCAAAAAGTTAAGTATGGGAGAATTTGATAGTCATATATTTTATATATTAATAAACCCTCATTTTTAGTCATTTACACTCTCCATGTACTTAATTGATTGAGCTTGATCATGTTTTGTAAGTTTGGGCTCAAATTGGGCTTAATTGATTTTTTCCAGCATAATTGAGGTTTGACACTATTTCTGTATTTAACCCATATCTTGAGTTCTATATATATAAAAATTATGTATCTTGTCTTGTAGAAAAGATGAGAGAGAGCTCTACAACTTTCATGAAGAGCTCCAAGGCAGAATCGGACATCTAGTAGAGCTAATTAAGCCTGGAAGTTAGAACACAAATTCAGAGACCCTTTGAGAATGTTTTTTTTCCATAACTTGAGTTGTAGACCTCCAAATGACATGGGGTTTAGGCTCAATTACTCATAATGGACCCAGATTTGTAGCTAATGAGATTCTAATGATGTGAGGCCAAATTAGGGGTAGTTATAGGAGATGGAGGTAGAAAACCGAGATCAATCTTTCATTCCACACTTTTCTCACATTCTCTTTTTAGATCTAGATCTTTCTCTCTTCTTCTTCCTTCTTCCTCAAGCTCCTTTATGGTGATGGCTATGGAGAGCTAAACTTCTATAATCAATTCAAAGATCCTTGAAGAAATTGTGGTTTGGATTCTTGAGATCTTGGTTCTGTTTTATGTTTGAATTGCATTTAGATTCCTCTTCTTCTTCTTCTTCTTGATCTTGAATGCATGAATGGTGATTCTGTTTATGTTTGATATGATTGAGTCTTGATTTAAGATTGAGAATTGTGATAAATTTTGGATTGCTTGATCTGAATTAATCACAGAATTAAAGAGGTTAGGTTACTGATTTGTGCCTAGGTTAATTAAATTTGAAAATCAAATTAACATAGATCTAACATGAATTGTGCGACTGCGAATTTGTGTGTCAATTGTTAATTGAATTCTAAATAATTGTCTAGTATGAATTTTGGATTTGATGCAGAGATTTTGGTTAAATCCAAATTAACCATTCAAATGCACTTCAAATGTTTGTTGAATGATCTATGATAGAATCAACCCAATTTCGGATAGGTTTCTGAATTGATTGCTCTTTTAATTGAATTTCTCACTTTAATTCTGTTATTTAGATATTCTGAATTCTCAAATCCCTTCCCTCAAATTTGCCTTGATATGATCAAATTGCATTTACAATCCTTGAGAGACAATCTCGTGTTGTTTCCTATGCTACAAGCCATATGTATAACTCGGTTGTAATTTTGATTGAGTTCGGCACTCGTCAGTCCTCTAATTCTCTTTCATATTGTCCACTTAAAATTATTATCACAAATACTTATCTCTCACATCCAATGACCAAAGAAAGATAATTATCATAGTAAACATATTGAACTACTTCCAATTACTCAATCTTCTTCCCAACTCTCACTATCTCCATCCAAAGCAATTGTAATAAGATTTCAAGATGCACAACCATTACCAACTAATAAATATCAACGAAATGCCATTATATAGGTGGCTATTCATTTGTGTCTATTGTTGATATTATCAATTGGGAATTGTGAGATAGCAAAACAGCCCTGTTTATAGGATTTCAATTTTTTAAAATTAATTTTAATAATTTTTGTTACAAAAATAAATTGACTTTTTTTTTTTTTTTTTCATAAAATTGTTTTTATCTTATACGGGCTTATACAATTACACAAAAACACCAAATGTTAGATAGTATAAAAGTTTATATAATATATAATTTATATAATACTATCAAGTTTTATACTATCTTGTACGATGTACTAAAATGAGTCACAAATATATACAAAATAATTACAATGGATAAAATATATATCATAGATTAGAAAAGGATGCATGTATTATAAAAAAATCAATATGAACATTGAAGCACATTATTATACATGTAAATGAAAAATATAAAAGAAAAAATAAAATATATATATATATATATATATATATATATATATATATATATATATATATATATATATATAAAGAGTATAAATTAAAAACGTTGCTCCAGTTTGTCGCCAAACATTCACCATCACCGGAGACTGATTGCCCTCAGCAGAAAACATCATGTCATCATCTAAATACATAGAGAAAGACTGGACTCGAATGAGGGGGTGGGCACTGGGTGCATATATATAAGAAGTTTATCGATAGATTATAGATGGTTTGTCCTATCAGCACTCACGTTTATTGAAAGTGCATTTCATAAAATGTGATTACCGATAGAAAAATCCATTTTTTCCGACGGAAGGTCTATCAATAACCATTAGTGACACACTGTCCAATCCGTCGATATATTCATTAGTAGTTCCAATTTTGTAATCCTGCCCTCCACTACCGACATCATCACAAACGGTCAATAACCTATGGAGAAAATGTCAACCATTACCCATGGATTCACCGATGGACAAAAATTCATGCAATGTTGTGCTGAGAATTACTAATGGAGTTGTCGTCAGACACAAAACACCGATTGCGTATTTATTGGTAATGGTCATCGGTATATATTGACGTTAGTTGGCACTAAAAGGCACGAAATATATCCACAAAATCGCTAACAAACTATCTTCTCCGAAAACCTAATATGTCGGTAAATCCGTTGGTAATACCATATCCCCTATTTTTGGACCAAAAAGTTCATTTTTGTTGGTGTTCAGTCACTATGTAGAACACGATTGTTGTCCATCAGTGAATTACGCAATTCTAGTAGTGAAACCAAAGCCTAGTCAACCCATTTTTGCCACCAGCCACCATTCCACTACCTACAACCCAATTTCCACGTCAAACTAGGAACCAACACCATTATCATCCCACTCCCTTGAACAAGAAAATCCTAACATATAGTCCCTTTCTATAACACAAAAACCTAAAAAAGAAAAAAAGAAAACCTTCTTTGCAAGTAAATTCTTCACAACTCAAACCCTGAACCATCATCTTTCAACCTTTACCATAGCACCACACTTCATGCACCACCATTGTGTAGCTTCTGCTCACCCATACTCCACACTTAGCAAAACTATCCCTCAAACCCAAGGTTTTAAATAGCGGTCGCGGTCGAGGTTGCGGTCGCGTTGCGGTTTTTGCGATTACGGACGTTGCGAGTGTTGCGATGTGGATTGCGGTCGACATTATGGCGTGAATTTTTTATAACTTAGCACAAATTACACAAATTAAATTAAATTATCTATTTTTTTGTACAATATATCATAATTAATAATTTATAATTTTTTTCATTAATAAGATATATTCAAAAGTAATAAATTAATTGACCAATATTAGTTGACCAATTTATAACATTATACTTCAAGCAAATTCTTAAAATTTATTAACTAACAAATTAGTTAAAAATAAATTTTAATTTAATTCTTATAAATTTCTAAATTTCTCTAAAAATTTACAACACAATTTTTCTCTTATCCTTAATTTTCTATTTTGAATATATAATTTTCTTCTCTCAATTTTACTCTTTCACTTACATAATTTATTTTTTCCATTCAACCAACTTAATTTTTTCCTTTTCATCCTCTCTCAAAATTTCCCTCTACCTAATCAATCTAAATTTCTTTTCCCTCACATTTTTCTCTTTTTCCTCTAATTTTTCTTCCCTCACTTCTTTGATTCTCACCTCATCGCTTTTTTTTTTTTTTTCTCCCTCATTTCACTTCTCCACCGCACTTCCCCTTTCCCTCACATTTTCCCCTTTTCCCCCTAATTTTTCTTCCCTTACTTCTCTATTCCTCACCTCACCACTCACCACCGCCTTTACCTTTTCTTTCCTCTCCTCCCTCACTTCACTTCTCCACACCACTCACACACGCCCCTCACCATCTCTTCTTCACGGCACTCACTCACCAGTCACCACTCTTCTCCACGGCACCCACTCACCACTCACTATCACAGATTCACGGCAGCACAGCACAGCACCGAGCCACCCACTCACCACTCACCATCATAGCAGCACAGCACCCACTCACCATCTCACTGCAAAGGCGAACAGAGCACGGATCGACCCAGAGATGCGGCGGCAAGAGCTCCTTCAACAGATCTGAGTCTCTCAAGAGGTTAGGGGCTTCCGTTATGTTTGATTTTGGTGTATGTTTTTGGGATTTTGGCTGTTTATGCTGAGAAAAATCAATCGAAACGATGTTCGAAGTGGGAAAAATGTGAACGGAGGACTGTAGCGGCTGAAACGCCATTCCATTTCGTCCGTTGCGGCCGCAACACCGTTCCGTTGCGGCCGTTGCACGTGATTCCGAAACTCAGCCGTGTCGCGGGCTGAAACGGAAACGGCCACCGCCGCTACCATTTTGTCGCGGCCGCTACAGTCATCTCGGAACGAGATTTAAAACCTTGCTCAAACCCATTGCCTGACCTCAAGCTCCGTCCTTGCACGCACTGCTAGAGTTGTTGTCAGTCGCCTAAGCTCTCTCTAAAACAAGACACACGCCACTGTCTAAATCACCACAGAACCACCGCAACCTCCATCAAGCCCATTTGCCTGTTTCACGCCTAACACTGAAATCTCCACAAAAGTAAAGCTCCACAAGTTGAGATCACCGCTGCTGACACCAACCTCCTACAACTAAGGCCATAAACCATCATTAAAAGCATAAATCCACTACAAGTCCATTGGCAAACTGAATCAAGGCTCCACCTTCCATAGCATAGCATCAGGTCGTCACCAAGCTACGTCTCTTCATCTTATTTGTGGGCTTTTACTTCTCTTAAAATAAATGAGTGGTTCAATCAATTTAAGAGCTTGGGAGAGTAAGGTTCATTCCTTTTCAATTGGGTTGAATTTATGTTACAAAAGATTTGGGTGAAATAGGGATAGGTTTAAGGGTTAGGGCTTTCTCATTTGGGGATGATGAGGACCAAGTTCAATAAATTAGGGATCATACCCACTTCAGGGCCACGTGGGACATTTATGTGCCCTTCATGTTGGATTAAATGGGCTACATAAGCAAATAATGGGCCACATAGGACATTGTTAGACAACGTCCTAACAGAGTGTCACTGAAGGACTAATGTAATGTCACTTTATATGTTTTAGTGATTAAATTATTGGTAATTATCTTTCAAGCACCAAATTAATGTCAACCTTATCTTTGAAGAATCAAAATAATAGTTTACTCTAAATAAATAAGAAAGATCAGAATTGAGCATAAAATTCATGTGAGTGTGTAATTAAAGATAATGAACTACTAACACAATAAATCTAGAAAGAAAAAATGATATGTGTCAAGATGAAAAATCAAGCTAGAAAAATAGAAGAAATAAGTAAATAACATAGGAAAAAAACTATAAGGGCCTAAAATCAAGTAAATGATATATATAATATAATTACTCAAGTATAATGAAGTGCTTGTTAAATATCACAAGTGCCTCTGAAGAATTTCACCTCTTTGGAATGTCAATGATAACATTAGGGACCTCATGTCTTGCAACTAGACGGTGACCATTAAACACGTCTTAAGAGAAGCGGACTCCTGCGTTGATTTTCTAGCAAAAGGAGAAGGTACTAGATTGAGTAACTTGATTGTTATGGAGGTGCCCCCTAAAGAAATGAGTTGCCTTCTTCTTGTAGACTTGCTTGGAATTTTTGTTATTTGGAGTTGGTTTTCTTTTTTCTTAGTTGTGTCAAAAAGTTCCCTATTAAATAAAGTGACATATATCGATACAAAAAATTAAGGAAAAAAATTTGAAAAGTGCTACGAGTCAGAAAAGAAAATATTTATGTTTTGGAGTCAATATAACATATTTTATTTTTTTCATGCAGTTCTTATAATAAATAATTATATCAAGTCATACACTATATACGCGATTTTTTTTTGGTATTTTTTGTTAAAAGTAATGATTGCTGTAACACCCTAGATAATCATGATAGACTTGCAAATGGATGCGGAGGTATCCTAATACTAGTTTGTCATGCCTGTAAAATTTTATGACCGTCTGAACACATTTAGTCACTTTGTTGTAGCACTATGTGTGAAATATAATTATTTTTAGCCTTGGTTTTGACTTAGACTACTTAGTTAATGGAAATAAGTATGGAGAACTTGTTTTTAGGTCACAAATGTGTGGAAGTAGATGTGATTAAAGTTTGAGGTTAAACGGAGTTAGTTTGACATTTTTAGACATACTAGTTATGTGTTTTAATACTAGATTGACCCCCAACAAATATAAAAAAATGTGAAAATGGTGAAACAAGATTTTTAATGAATCTTACCTTATGTTTGGATGTTTTTTCAGTAAAGGAACAGAACGGAATAGGTGGGAATGAAGTAGAAAAGAAAGGAATGGAATGGAATATAGTTTCCATTCTCTTTGTTTGGAAGTTTCATTAATGGAATGGAACGGAACTTCATTACCCATGTGTTCCCCCCATTCCACCTCAATTTTGGGGAGAACAAAAGTTACACATTTAAGGGGAAGAGGGGGGAAATGATTCCCCATGTGTTCCGTTCCGTTCCCATATATTTTAAAACTCCCAAATAAGGGAAGTTATTTCCGTTCCCCTTATTTCCTTTCTGTTCTCCTCATTACCTATCATCCAAACATAGTGTTAGGATTTATTTTAAGCTGTTTGGAAGTTAGGAAATCGGATTTGGATAAATCTAAGTGTTCTTAGCAGTTTGGGAGTTACCACATGGTCACTTAAGTGACCAAAGTGGCACACGGCTCATGCTTGCAGTTGCCCTTGATATTTAGGGCCAAAGTGAGATTTTTCTTTCATTTCTCACTCTCTTATCTCGGTTGTTGAAGGCAAAGGCTAAGGCAATGGGAAGAAAGGAGGACAAAGAGGTGGTTCATCATCAAGCAAAGAGGAATTGCTTAGTGATTTCAACTTTTGAAGTTTGAGATAGAGGTTCTTGAACTTAAAACTTCATCTTCCTCATTTTTCATGTTTAGCTTATTTGAGGGCTAATATGCCAAAATGAAATCTTGAAGTGTTTTGAGTGATTTTCTTGCTTGGATAAGTTTTAAATGTAGTTTATGACTTGTTCATGCTAAAAGTTTGGATTAGAAATTGTAAATTCTCCATTTGGTCCTTTAAAGCTCAAAGTGAGGGTTTTAGGGGTTTAAATAAGTGAGTTAGTATTTTGATTCATTATTGATAAAATCAATTAGTATTTTATGTTTCCTTCATGTTTATGCACTTGTTTGGGACTTGAAATCACTTAGAGATTGGATTGAAGTGCCCAAAATCCAAGAATTTGGCCAATGGAACAGTAACAGGAGGATTCTACAAAATTCTGCAGAATCCAGGATTTTGATGGTATGCCGCGGCACATCCCTATTGTGAGCCATGACACTCTTGTTTCTGTTTTCAGTATTAGGCACTCGAGAGCAAGGTGCCGCGGCACCAAAGAAAAGTGAGCCACGACACTCTCCCAAAAATGTCCAAAATATAG
Organism: Ormosia semicastrata; assembly: GCA_029884595.1. Classification (NCBI taxonomy): domain Eukaryota; kingdom Viridiplantae; phylum Streptophyta; class Magnoliopsida; order Fabales; family Fabaceae; genus Ormosia; species Ormosia semicastrata. The sequence continues at coordinate 22,213,594 of JAQQTO010000044.1, forward strand.
TTTTCTTGCATGTTTTTGCTAGGAAACACTTGATGCTTTGGCATGGAGTGATCTAATGGGATACAATTCATATTTAAATAAGTGATGAGACTCTAGCAGGAGTGTTTATTGATGAGCGAATGATTTGAATCAAAATAGTTTGTAATGCTAATTATGAGAATTTAATTAGACATAATTGAGTACTAATTTTGTATGTTTTTCCTTTATTGAAAGATGTGAGCCCCATAGATGAAGGTGATCTATATTAGGTAAGGTGGATTGTATCCTTCTTATTATAGTGGTTTTAAGGATGAATTTCTTTGTTAATTATCGATAACCATGTAGTTGATGGACTTCACTACTTGAGGGCGATTAATTTTCTCTGTGATAATGATGATTGCTGGATGGACTTCCAGTGCTTGTTCAAGGTTATGGATGTGACTTCCATTACCTTGTTCAGGATTCATGCATTCATGATATTACCATGGAATTGGAGTTCCTGAATATGGTATCATAACATTATTTATTTTCATACTTAGGATATTGCATAGACATAAATACTATACATAATTTGACATAGCATGGTGATTGTATGGGCGGTTGCTATCATAACATAAAACCATGACATTGTAATTGTATGGGTGATTGTGTATCTCTTAGATGGAGATGTTGTTTGCTTCTGTGATTGAAGTATAAATCTGACAATTGTGAATACTATGTGAATATGTGTGTGTGTGTGTGTGTGTGTGTGTGTGTGTGATAATTTTGGAATACTTCTACTTATATATGTGATTTCTCACCCTAATTGTGTTACCATGTAAATCCAGGTGCAAGTCTTTCGAAAGGGAATAAGAAGATATATGAATATTAGTATAGTTATAGGCTTGTTGTCGATAAAGCTTGTATATTATGCTAGATCTTGTTGTTTAAAAGTTTATGAATTACAATGTGCCCTTGGAGGCAATGACGTATATATATAACTTTTGTTATCGTGGCTCTCCATAATTATTTGTATAAATGTTATGGGTTTAGTTGTTAAATGTTAGAAGTAGCATGGCCAGTATTGGTTATCCTTTTATATGACGATATATTTAGATAGCAAATATTGGGATGTTACAATTTCTCTTTTTGTTTCAAGATCTAACATCTGGGAGCAAATTGACTCTTCTTAGGACTCTCAAGTTTCAGGTGATTGGTAAAATTATTAAGCAACCATCGATTAGTCAAACGTCAATAAAAGGGTATGTCTAAAAACAGTTAGCCTTGTTACATGAATGTCAATAAACAAAATGGAAATGAAATGACAATGCAAAATCTTGCTAGAAGTAAAGCGATGAAAAGGAAATGTCAAAAGTAAATTTGATATAAAGATAAATAATTGTCGAAAGTAAACTTACAGAAAGTAAACCAATAAAATGTAAATGGCAGAAAATAAATGCCAAAAATGTCAATGTCGATGCAATATGCTAACAAAAACATCTTTGTAGTGTTATGTATGTTCAAGTGAAAATTAAAACATAAAAGTGCAGAAAATGTATGAACTTTAAAGAACATGAAGAACAAACAAAATCCAGAAAGTAAACGTAAAAAGCATAAATTTGCACTAAGTTGAAAAAAGATTTATAAGAACTTGTAGAAAGCTAAAATGAGTGGAATTAACCTTGAAAATAAGTAAAATGCGAAATCAAGAAAAAACTTGAAAGATGAACAACGAAGAACATGAAATGACATGTATGAACTTGAAAGAACTGAAATTGAAATTACACTAACTAGAATATAAAAGGTACAATTACATGAATGATAAATAGACTGAAATATAGAGAGACTTGTGAATTGAGAGTGGCAACCATACTTGACTGATAACCTGCCAATCTGTCAATCTATGAGCGTCACACTGAGGACTTAGGAACTATAAGATATATAGGGTGTGTTGCAAGTAAATAGACCAGCTTGTTGATCTTTGTTCATCTTCTATTTAAAGGCAACCAGCCTCTCCCTTGGCACCTAAATTTTGAATTTTATAGCCCCTAAGATATTGCCACCTAGAAATCATGTGGTTTCCAACATGTGCATTAATTTTCATGTGGCTATCCATGTAGTAATCGCTCCAAATAGTGGGTGGTTTCTTTCTTCTCTCCAACTTCTAACTTTCTATGATGCCACGTTCTTATCTTTTCAGCATCAACCTTGGGAACTACCCACTGTTTGGAATTTTTTACGGATACATCACGCAGCGAAAAATAGGGATTCCCACCAAGGATCCATGTGAAAAAGCCATAATCCGAGTTTTTAAATGATTTACCTCTTGAAGCGTGAATCACGAACACCGTAATAGAAACGATGTCTCTGTGGTATCCACACGAACAGACTCACGAACGTCTAACGTCCGCAAAGAGGAGCCTCATGTCTCTCACACAATGCTAGCTGCGAAGAGAAGAGAATAAACCTGTTGCTCTCTCACTCACTTTTTCTGTAGGTGTGGCTAGGGTTCTGAATTGTGTATGTTAGCAGCCCCCTTAGCAGTACTATTTATAATAGTGACTGCCTTAAGTGAGTGTGAGCAGTAGCAAGGTAAGCTGTGCAACCCTAGACCCATCTGTTATGAGTTTGACCCATATTTGAATCCGAGTCCAACTTGGATCCATTTCTTCAATTTAGTCTGCTCTATGTGTGTGACCCTGCAGGTTCTTATTACGTTGGCAGTAATATTAAAATCTCATTTTAATATTACAAGCTGTGAGCGGTATCTAGCAACACATCGCTGCTACCCAAGTAATGAGAATGTCAGTGATTTGACATAACCTTTCCGTGACCAATGTTTCCCTGTCGTTTAGTCCCTTTGTCAAGATATCTAGATTGAACACAAGGCATGGAATGCATCACCCTTGTATAGTCCAATCTTTCGTTTCCTGATACTTGAGTAGACTTTGTAACAACAAATGAGATCAATATCTCATATTGACTCATTTGAGCATGGCCATGCATTTCGCAGTCTCACTCAATCAGGGGGCCCGAAGATATCGCTCCTGTTATGTAGGAGTGACAAATCCCATCTAGGTCACTCACATCCCTCTGCACAATTCGCGGTATGTCCAATAACCAACTTTATAATCACCTTGTTACAGATAACGTTTGATGGCATTAAAACACACAACTCCTCATGTAGGAATCGTCGTAATTTCAGGTTAAAGGACCACAAATATCATTGTCACTATGAGAATCGCTTATGACACTCATGTAACGATCCATGTAGCGTTCTCATGGTGGGTCAGTCCAGTACATCATTGCTCTAATATGTACCCATGTGAAGACTTGATATCTCATATCCATGACCCGTGAGATGTGGTCATCAGTCTATGCACATACTAGTCTCAATGTATTATTGTTGTCCTAATTAACAATAATACTTGACTAGGGACATTTGAGAATAGTGTTGTAAACAAAAGGATCTCACGATCAAGTCACCTACTTGATGTCCTATGGCATCAAACTTACTATTTTAAGGACTTTACTATGTTTATAAAAAAGAACACAATAAATGAAATGCCTCATATATAAAATAGCATAATAGAATGTATGTAAATACAAAAAATGTATTGGCCTCTAGGGCATACACCAACACCCATGTTTAGTGATGGGACCCACCATGATCTCCTTTCAGCTTGCAAACTACTCTTTGTTGACCATAAGCTTCGATGTCGACAAACATTCACTCACATAGCTTCGACATACTAGCATAGCTTCACATCGACAATAATTTAGGACTTTGCACTTGAAGCTTCATGACTTGTCTAAGTGTTGCTCCTTTATTGAATCCACTTGTCTCCTAACACTTGGTTTTTGTAGAATCCTCTATTCTGTTGACATGGTCTTCTTTGACTTATGATCTTGGTTGAACCAGTTGTCAAAACATTGTTCATGTCGATTGACTACTTTGCCGATCACTGTCTGTGATAAATCCTTGAAATTTAGTCTTTTTAGTGGCCTTATATTGCCTGCTTTCTATAATTGTTGAAATGGCAAATTTTGAACCCCAAATAAATGCCCTTCAAAATTTACCTCTTGATACAATGAGGAGGAAAAAAGGGTAAATTTTATTTTGACAAGCCATATTTCGACAATGCTAGCTTTGATATTATCTGAAACGCTTTTTGGTATTATTTATTTCGATAGCTTACAATGGATGTTTTTGGAACACTTTGGAGAATACAAAAAGGTTTTTTGCCTTTATGGTGATTGACCTTTGATGTGACAGCTAGATTTAAATTCATTAGGAAATTGAAGTAATAATTGCCATTTTTCAAATAGACACATTCCTCTAGGAATAACGTTAGTGGGATTTTATCCCATTACAAGATTTTATTTGATATTTGAAATTTAAAATTAAAATCGACAAAGTAAAAAGGTTTGAACTTCCACAGAAAGTTTATGTCATGGGGTAAAACCCATTTTTCACTTTCACACTCACCTCTTTCTAGTTAAACTTTGTAGTTTCTCCATTATTTCTTTTTATTCTTTTCCATTGCTTCCTTCATTAAAACTAACCAAAGTTCTTCCACAAAACTTCCTATGACATTGCATGTTGAAGTTCCAGTCTAGAAAGATAGGATTTTTCTTGCTCTTGGCCTTTCAAGCCAAAAACCTGGAACCTGGAAAAACCTACTTCTCTTTCTTCACACTGTTGGCCAAAAGACGTACTATTACCTTGGCCCTTTGTTACCAAAGTTTGAAGCTTTGTATCCTGATGTTCATGATTTCTTTCCTTTTCGTAAAGACCAACAAATTCTGGCCTCTTTGAATTTGCTTCCTCTTAGTCTGAAATGGCCAAGCCTAGGCATGCTATAGGGCATTTCCATGGCTATCTTCAATTTCTCATGCCAAGCCTAGGCCTAGAAATTCCTGGCGTAGGCCTAGTGCTCTCAGGCTCCTATGTTTGCTATTAGTTGAGAGTACAAGCCTAGGCCTATAAATTCCTAGCCTAGGCTTGGCTCCTTGTTTCCAAAAGGTGCTTGATTCTTCTTCCTTTGTTCTTTGACTTGGCTCCTAGTCTCTTGCTTGATCCTTCTTCAACATCTTTGGTCCACTTAATCTTGTAAAATATCATCAAAATTATATGTTTCTCAAATTGATGAACAAGTTGAAGTTTTAAATGTTAAGGGACTAAGTATTAGCTAAGTTAACAGAAAGAGAGTTGCATGCTCACATTCTGCAATTTGAACATAACCTAATCAAATCTTGACAAATTAGGACTAACCTAAATTATTTTACCCAATAGAGGGATAATAATTCCATTTCATGGAGTTATTAGAAACTTGCAAAATGTAAACTGATGAAAATGTAAATGGCAGAATATAAACTGCAAAAATATAAGTGTTAGATATGTCAATGTCAATCCAAAAGTAAGCTACTGACAAAAAAGGTAAAAAGGAACAAGGATCAAATAAAGGAAATAACGCAAAAAATGCATGAGCTTTAGAGAACAAGAAAATGCACAAAATTTAGAAAAGCATAAATTTTAATGAAGTAAGCAAAATCATGAAAAGAACTTGTTGGAAAGGAGAATGCATTGAAATTAACCTTAAAAATAAGTAAATTGTAGAATTGAGAAAGAGCTTGAGAGATAAACAACCAAGAACAAGCATGTAAGAAATTGAAAGAACTGAAATTATATTAATAAGAATGTAAACGACACAAGTGATTATAGAAATATAAATGTTGAAATATAAAGAGGCATGTGAATTGAAAGTGGCGGCCATACTTAACTGTAAACCCATTAATCTGTGAGTTTCACACGGAGACTTAAGAAGTATAAGGCATTTTGCAAGTAGATGAACCAACCTGGCAGCCATACTTGACTGTGATCTGTTAATTCGTCAATCCATCAACATCACACTGGGTGGGGATTTAGGAACCATATGATACTTGCAGGTGGATGGACCAGCCTATTTTTCTTCATTCTAACCCTTATTTATAGGCAACCAGCCTATCCTTTTGGTGCCTAAATTTGAACTCTATAGCCCTAAAATGTTACCACTTAGCAGTCATACAAATTTCCACATATGCCTATTTATTTACATGGCTTTTCCTGTATGCGCATGGTGGAAATTGCTCCAAGTTTTGGGTGGTTTCTCTTGAAGTTAGTAGTAACACAAGAAAAAGAGTTGAATTATGTCCTTTTTTTCTTAAAAATTTCAACCTTCTCACGACTTTCTCAAGTGGTTAAGACTTGGAGATGAGAAGGTTCAAAACTTTCAAGCAAATGGTAAGTGGGAAGGCTTGAACTGAGAGAAAGATTACTAATGAGAAAGTTCCTTGACTATACAACTAACACGAATGATATGTTGCAAACCCAAGTGCAAAGTTGTCTTAAGTAATAAATTTCTGACGTTGATCTACAGGGAATTGATAAAGAAAATTCATTGAGGTAAGGAAAAGATTAGTCACAATAATAAAGGTGATAAAATTTATTCACAAATGAAAATGATTTGCTTGGGTTAGGAGATATACTCTTGGTAAATAAATTAATGATAATATTAATTCTTTTTATAACTCAATTAGAATCCATGCATAACGGAGATTCCAATAAGAAAATATAGCATTCAAAGTTCATTTAAGATTATATATGTAATTATATTATGGTTCTTTTAATTATCTATTAACGCCAACACTTGTAAATGGGTTCAAGCATTCATTGTGTCAATTCTTTGTCTACAACAAATCAAGATCTTCACTTTACAAGGAGGCCGTTTCTACGTTGATTGGAAATAAAATACAAAACATATAATGTCCACTTGATAATATAAAATTATAGCACAAGAAAAAAATTAATTTAACCTTATTTCATTACTACGAGCTTCACCTTTTCATCCAAGCAAAATGAAAATTAGTTACTCATGAACAAGAAGAAAGAAAGAGAGAACAAGAAGGAGATGAACATAACTTCTATTTAGAACAAAAGAAAATTACAACAAGAGAAACAAATGATACAAGAACATAGTCTTGATCTCTCAACCAAGATGCCTCTAATGAGTAACTAATGTAGCTTTTTTATAGAGCATGAAAAGTACAAAATGACAATAGACTTGTTTAATGAGTGGTTGGATGAGTGGGTGGATGAGTGGAAAATGACAATAGTTGTTTAATGAGTGGTTGAATGAGTGGGTGGATGAGTAAAAAATGACAATAATTGTTTAATGAATGGTTGGATGATGGGTGGATGAGTGGAAAATGACAATAAAGTTATTTAATGAGAGGGTGGATGATGGGTGGTTGAGTGGAAGATGATGAAAAATTATTGTAATGCTTGTCTTTCCACTTATACCAACCAATTCAACTGTCTTCACATGACTATAACTCTATCATAATGTCATCATCTTGAAAGGTGGTCTTCATAAGAGTTACATTGTTTTGTCTTAACTTTTCAATGCCACTAGTTTCAGCTCAATCTAACTCTTACATCCTAACTTATGGACCAATTTGTGCACATTGCTCAGGTTCCAGCAACAACACCTGTGTTCTGACTTCTAATCCTAATCTGACCCACTAGACATCCGACTCTACTCTTGTATTCTTCATGAAAGTTGTAGATTTTGGTCTAAGCTTTCATTTGGGCTTAGTTTGGTGTCAATTGAACTCCTATAGCTCAAGAAATAGGCTAATGAGTGCGTAGAGGTCAAGTTGTCAGGATCTGTATTCTAGCTCTTGCTTCCACTTCAATTTAAATTATCCAAACGTGTGATTATGCTCTTGAGGTCCATGAAAATTGTAGAGAATTGTCTTAGATTTCTTACAAGACTAGAATCACATCAATCAAATATTTATAACTTAGATTATAGCCAATTTACTAAACGCTGCCAAATAGACAAATTAAGGTCAATTCATGCAATAATTCCTTCAATGATCCAATTAAGCTCCATATCATAAAATGTGACAAAACTAATTTAATTAAGCTCAATTGAACCTTAAAAAGCCCAGTGAAAGGATTATTAAATGAATAAAATATATTGTTATCAAATTCCCCTACACACTTAACTTTTGCACTTCTAGACAAAACACATAAGACCGAAGCTTGGGAACAAGGAAAACAACACAAACTCAGAAGCTAAAAACTCTAAAAGAATCAATTTCCAATGATATTCAAGAATACAATAGTTTATAAATAAGAAGAGTAACCAAAGATTCAAGGGATCAAAATATTTATGAGGTAACGTTTCTTCCCAACTCAAATCAACATGCAAGGAAACTTCAATTGAAAAGCATGAGTCAAGAATGATAGATCCTCACAAGATTCACTCTCAATCCCTCATGTGTTTGCAAAGTAGTTATTTCAATCAATTAAACCCATAAAAAATTGCACTACCATAAGCTTGTTTATATTCTACTTCTCCACTACTCAAAACACACGCACACACAAATTAAAAGGACTTTATTCAAGGTTGTAATGAGATCAAGGTAAAAGAGGGGGTAATATGGATATGACATGTTAAATACTAAAGAGAATAAAAGAGCATTAGGGTTGAGTTCAAATAAAAAGCATGAAAGTTCATCCCAACTATACCTAATGCAAATTTGCTTTACATATTCTTTTTGCTTCCCCTTTTTACCTTGTTGACCTTTCTTTACACTTTGTTTTTTTTTTTTAAGATAGCTACTCTTTCCTTTTTCATCAACCGTTTTGCACATACACCCCCACACTTGTTCAAAAACTCATCCAACGTCGATGCTCTCTTATTCCCTAAGATTGGGTAAGAACATTTTTGTTAAGGCATGTAATGAGCTAAAAACAAGGAATGATCAAATAAGTTCAAAGGGGTTAAACAAGGGAAAATAGACAAGGTTGGCTATTTGGTTAAAGTAGCTATTTCAAGAAAAATGTCTTAATCATATTTATGTATGCATGTGAAAATATAGCCTCAAATAAAGTTAAAGCAAGTTCTAGAGTAACAATTTCATAAGTGAAAATCACACAAGAAAGAAGAGAATGGTACAAATGTTCAATCCATTTATCAATAGGCTCAAAATCTCACAAGGCCTGCATCTTTCATTCTTAATCTACCAATTCAACATCCATAACTAAGTATGTGAATTTTAAGAAAGAAGATAAATTATTCAATCATGATATGTTTCCTGAATTTGAATTGCTACTTCAACACAAAATAGTTACTTCCCCAATTTAGATGTGTCTCAAGAGTAAAATTACTTCAAAAGTAAAATTTGCTCCTTACTCTGTCATACCTAAGATGCGTCTCAAGAGTAAAATTATTTCAAGAGTAAAATTTACTCCTTACTCTGCCATCATTAATTGGTTTTGCTATTAGTAAGTGGCTGACAACTATACCAATAAACATACTTCCCCAATTTTTTTCATTTTTTTATGTCAATTATCCTTCCTTATCCTTCCCCCTAACTAGATCACAATATTGTCCCCAATGTCTAAATATAGATGAGTAAATGATAGAAGATATTACCTGTTGTGGCAATTATTGAAAAGAGAAACCTGACACAAATTTAAACAGAAACAAAGAACGATGAATAAAACCAAAGGTAAAGGGAAGTTATAAATGGAGTGTCAAATCAGTCCTGCGTTCCTTGCTACTTCCCTCTGACCAATCTATCTGAGCTATTACTAGATCAGGTTTATAAACAAAAGCCTGTAATTTATTAATTAACTCATCGATAGTGGAAACAAAGACAAGGATCTACCTGGCCGAATGTGTGATAAAGTTCTGCTCCACAGCATAGTCAAGAAAAGATAACAAACCAGCAAAGAAATTATTAACATTCAACAAACCTATGGGTTTATGGTGGATGTTTAATTGGGCCCAAGAGATAATTTGAAAAACTTCTATTAAAGTACCATAGCCACCTGGTAAGGCAATGAATGCATCAGAATCTTCAAGCATTTTCCTCATTCGTCCATGCATAGTTGATACTTGTAATTCCTCCCCAATGGTCTTTCCAGTGATGTTCTTTTGAGTTAAAGCTCTGGGAATGATACCTAAAACTTGACTGCCTCTTAGATGTGCAAAGATTGATACAACCTCCATTAATCTAATGCTACCCCTCATATATTACATGAATGTTTCTTACAGCAAGTGTTTGACCAAGAATGCTTGCCGCGTTTACAAACTCTTTACCCTTCCTAAAACTTGACCCACAAAATAAATAGATATTTGTAAATTGACGAACAGAAGCTCCCTCCATTTCTATACTCACCCTCCCTTTCAATGATTATGAGTTTGATGAAAGTAAAGAAAATGGAGTGTTTAAATAAGGAAAAGAATGGAAAAAGTAATGATAACACCTAAATGGGTAGGTTGGCTGTTATCTGAAAAGTTTGAAATTAAGAAACATAATTTTTTTATTTTTTATTATTTATTTATTATTATTATTTTATTTTTTTATTTTTTTATTTCTTTGAAAGAAAACGAAAGCTGGAACCAATCCAAAATTGGAGGCTAGGCTCTCATACCCGTTTATTCAACAAAAATGGCATATCTTTATACTGTGTGTCACCAGTATAGTTGTCATAGTGTATCTTTATACTGTGCATCATGAGTGCAGTCCATCCTCACAAGGCATGGCTTCAGATCTCTGCCTAGGCTAGAGTTCCACCTTAGGAAGTCGTGTACTCATTAGAGCACAAAATCTGGCATTCGTGAGTGCTTGACACCCTCAGCATGACTTGGTGCACCGGAGCTCATACAGTTAAGTACAAGATAATGCTCAGTAGTTGTTTATATTTCATGGCAAAGATAGGACTCCTCTTTCAATCCAACAGCACTACAGAGCCTAGGTTCCAAGAACTGGGAATGTAGCATGTGGCTCTCTGTAGAACATGGCACACGAACCTTATTTACAGACCGGCATTCAAAGGTCTCCTCCTAAGTCTATGATAGGACAGGCATCCGCCTGGGGCTTCTGATCTAATTAAAGACCAGGTACAACCTAAGTTTCGTCTTTTTTTTTTCTTTTTTTTAGATGATCAAGATAATAACATACATGTTGTTATGATTGTGACTCACATCTTCCTCTAGTTTTACGTTTAGTAACAGCTCAAACGCCTTCTATGAGTCGAGGATAAGATTCCCATCCAATTTTCTTATAAATTGGCAAACAGTGTCTTTTAAAGTCAGATTCCTGAGATTGTAAGTTTATGTTCGTCCCTAAAGAGATTCCACAAATTAAAAAGTTCACAATGCATAACTCCACAAGAATGCATCTCAATGGTCAATAAGATATCATCTAATGACTCCTTCCTCAGTTCATTCTTAATAAAGTATATTTTATCTTCATGATTTGTGAAAACCATCCCCAAAGAATCACATCATTTGTTACAATTTTATCGCGCACATTTGTGACAAACTTGTATTCTTTTCGCTCTTCTCTTTTTAGAATATGAACTTTTAGCGAGACCAAGCATGTATAAGGCAAATGAATTTGACGATTCACCTGCTAAATGGACCTTTGCTTCAATTATCCAGCGTATATCTTCCAAGATACCCTTGTGCATTAACATTCTCAATCTTTCACACCTAGGTTTGTAGATTTTTGTTAGAGCATTTTGAGGAAGAGAAGGAAAATATGTTCTTAAATTCGAGAGAATGATATCCATTTTAAAGGAGAATGAATCAATTATTATGGGAAACTGAAAAATAAACTAACTTAAGAGCCAAAGAGTACTGTTATTCGCCACTTAACCGGTGTCACAAAGAACTGCAAAAAGAAAGCAACAAAATTAAAATAAATTCTTTTCATAACAAGGATTAGAAATGGAGATGGATTCTGTCTCAACAACTTGGGTTTTCAGAAATGGTTTGAGTCTTTGTCCATTGACCTTAAACACATTACTATTTCTAGGGTTCTCAATGTTTATGGCACGATGTGGATACACATGTTTGACAACAAAAGGGCCACTCCACCTAGATCTCAATTTTCCAGGGAATATGTGAAAATGAGAGTTATAAAGCAAAACTTTTTGACCAATTTCAAAAGATTTTCTCAAAATTGATTTGTCATGAAAATTTTTTGTTCTAACTTTATAAATTTTTGAGTTTTCATATGCATCATTTCTCAATTCCTCAAGTTCTTTTAATTGCAATTTGCGTACTTTGCAAGCATCATCAAGGTTCAGGTTGAAAGCTTTAATGGCCCAAAATACTTTATGCTCTAGTTCTACAGGCAAGTGACAAGGTTTTCTATAGACCAACCGTTAGGGTGACATGCCTAAAGATGTTTTGAAAGCAGTACGATAAGCTCAAAGTGCATCGTTTAGTCTTAAAGACCAATCTTTACGATTTGGGTTAACTATTTTTTTTAAAATTTGTTTGATCTCCCTATTTACTAATTCTACCTATCAACTTATTTGAGGGTGGTAAGGGGTGGCAATTTTGTGTGTAATGTCATATTTCTTCATTAAGGATTCAAATAGTTTATTACAAAAATGTGTTCCCCCATCACTGATGATCACTCGAGGGATTTCAAATTGACTCAAGAAATTTTCTTTTAAAAATTTAAGAGCAGTTTTATGATCATTGTATTAACATGGAATCGCCTCGATCCATTTTGAGACATAATCAACTGTAGCCAAAATATACACAAATCCAAATGATGATGAAAATGGACCCATGAAATCAATTCCCCAACAATAAAAAATTTCAATGACAATGATATGGTTCAGAGGCATCATGTTTCATTTAGAAATGGAAGTTCTGACAATTTTCACAACTTTTGCAAAATGTATAGCTATCCTTAAATAAAGTGGGCCAATAAAATCTATATTGCAAGATTTTCGCAGTTGTTTTCTTTGAAGAAAATTGACCTCCACATGCTTTTGAGTGACAAAATTTAATGACACTACCTACCTCACTATCGGGTACACATCTCCGAATGATTTGATCAAGATAATATTTGAACAAATATGGGTCATCCCAAAAAAAAAATCCCCTCAGTCAAGAATTTCCTTTTGTCTTGGTGCATCCATTGAGGCGGTATCTTTCCTATTACAAGAAAATTGACTATGTTAGCAAATCAAGGCATGCAATTGACAGAAAATAAAAGTTCATTGAGAAAAGAATCATTGATAGGTGTAATGTCAAAAGCTAAGTTTATTGTAAGTCTGGATAAATGATCTGCAACAATATTTTCGGCTTCTATCTTATCTTTTATTATGATGTTGAATTCTTGAAGCAACAAGATCCACTGTATCATCTTAGGTTTGACATCTTGCTTAGACATTAAATACCTAACAGCAACATGATCGGTGAAAATAATAGTAGAAGAACCAATTAAATAAGCTCAAAATTTCTCTAATGCAAAAATTACAGCAAGTAGTTCTTTTTTAGTAGTGGTGTAATTCATTTGTGCACTATTTAAAGTTCAACTTGCATAATAAAAAATATGAGGCTTACCTTCCTTTTCTTTGGCCTAAAACAGCGTCTACTGCAAAATCACTAGCATCACACATCAACTCAAAAGGCAAAGACTAATTAGGGGTTTGCATGATAGGGCAGATGTCAGAAGACTAATTAATTTTTTAAAAGATTTTTGACATTCTTGAGTCCAATCAAATAGTACATCTTTTATTAGAAAATTACATAATGGTCTAGATATGACACTAAAGTCCTTAATGAATCTTCTATAAAATCCTGCATGTCCTAAAAATGAACGAACTTCCCTGACTATTTTTGGTGAAGGCAGATAGGCAATTAATTCAACTTTGACCTTATCAACTTCAATTCCTTTAGAAGATATCACATGACATAACACTATTCCTGAGGTAACCATATAACGACATTTTTCCCAGTTTAACACAAGTCTTTTTTCTTCACATCTTTTAAGAACTTTTTCCAAATTATCAAGACAAATTTCAAATGAATTTCCAAAAACTATCAAGTCATCCATGAAAATCTCTAAATAATGCTCAACCATGTCACTAAAAATATTTAATATGCATCTTTGGAATGTTGCCGGAGCATTACAAATGCCAAAATGTATTCTTCTGTATGCAAAAGTACTAAAGGGACATGTAAAAATGGTCTTTTTTTGATCCTCTAATGCAATGGATATTTGATAATAGCCCGAATAACCATCAAGAAAATAATAGTAGGGATGTCCTGCTACCTTTTCTAGAATTTAATCAAGAAATGGCAAGGAAAAATGATCTTTCCTAATGGCAGCATTTAATTTTTTGAAATCAATACACATACGCTAACTAGATGAGACTCGCGTAGATATTAATTCACCTTTTTCATTTTGAACCACTGTTATTACAACTTTCTTAGTCACAACTTGTGTGGGGTTTTCCCATTGGCTATCAGAGATAAGATAGATAATTCCAACATCAAGTAATTTAAGAAATTCAGCTTTAAATACCTCTTTCATATGTGGATTTAATCTTCTTTGAGGTTGTTGAGATGTTTTAGCATTTTTCTTTAAATGTATTCTATGTGTACAAATTAATAGATTAATACCTTTTATGTCCTTTAATGTCTATCCAATTGCACTTTTATACTTTTTAAGTATGTCTATTAACATACCTTCTTGTTCTCTGGTAAGGGTCGAGGAAATTACCACTAGAAAGCTTTATTCTTATCCCAAAAATGTGTACTTCAACACAACGGGTAATGGATTTAGTTCTAGTGTAGGTACTTCTTCATGGGTATTATCATTCATGGGTTTTAGCTCTTCAAATCCTGGCTTCCATCCTTTGTATTCCATTACTTGTGTACAGTCAAGCAAAGAGCATATTTCAGAAATATCATCATCTAATTACATACCTGAATTAAATGAATTAATTAAACAAATTTCTAATGAGTCAGAAGAACTCCTGGTTTGAAGATGATCATCTATAATGGCCTCAATCCCTTTAACTTCCTCCTTTTCATCATAGACTTCCTGTGGTTGCTTGCATATATTGAAAACATTAAGCTCTAGTGTCATATTTCTAAATGTTAGCTTCACCACTCTATTTTTGTAATTTATTAAAGCATTAGATGTTGTTAAAAATGGGCGACCTAAAATATTAGAAGTTGACTTGCAACTATTAGCCATAGGTTCAGTTTCCAAGACAATAAAATTCACAGGATATATGAATTTATTAACTTGTATCAACACATCTTCTACTATTCCTTTTGGAATTTTAATTAATCTATTAGCAAGTAGAAGAGTTATAGAAGTTGGTTTTAACTCACCTAGGTTGAGTTACTGATAAATCGCATATGGAAGCAAATTAGCACTAGCAGCAAGATCAAGTAAAGCTCGTTCAATTTTATGTTCTCCAATAATGCATGAAACTATAAGACAACGAAGGTCTTTATATTTCAACGCATGTTCTGAAGAATGGAGCTTATCTGTTCAGCTAAAAAGGCTTTCTTTTTCAAATTTAGTTTCCTTTTAACAGTGCATAAGTCCTTCAAAATTTTGGCATAAGAAGGAACCTGTTTGATAACATCTAACAGAGGAATATTAACCTTCACTTGTTTAAAAATTTTAAAAATTTCAATGTTATGGTTCAATTTACTTGAATTGTTTAATGCTTGAGGATATGTGGGTGAAGGCAAGAGTTTGGTCTCCTTTTGGCCAGGTGGCTTATTAACTCCTTCCTTATCTTGGGGAATTGATTCATCATCTTTCTCACAAGGTTCAAGAATTTGTTTTTCAACAATCTTTCCACTCCTAAGAGTTAGTACTGACATGATTTGATCTATATGTTGCCTTTCTAAACTACTGACCCTTGGGATTCGATTGAGGTTAAGAAGGAAATTTTTCTTTCTCGTGAATGGTGAATGTAGAAGCAAATTTAGCAAGAGTGTCTTTTATGTTAATCATGGCTTGAGTGTTTTGGTTATTAATGACCTCTTTCTTTTCTATGAATGCATGTAATGTTCCTTCAAGGTTTTTCCTATATGGTGGGACATAAGCTACATATCCTTGAGAATTTTGAGAGTCCTGTTGTGCCAGAGGAGGCGGTGACTGCATAAATTGTGCATGGTTATCATTCCTCTAGCTGAAGTTCGAGTGATTTCTCCATCTTGGATTGTATGAATCTGAAAAAGAAGAGGTAAATGGCTTTTTAAAATTATTCATTGCATTTACTTGCTCTTGCACAACTTCTTTGAAAATAGGAATTTTTGGACATTTATTTATTGAGTGTCCTAAGTCATCACAAATGCCACAAATTTCTTCATTTTGCACAGATTTGATTTCTTTTACTTTCGCTGATTCCATGGCTTCAATCTTTCTAGCAAAATTGGAAAACCTAGCATTTAGATCTTCTTCTTAACTAAGGTGATATTTTCTTTTACTAACACTTGCAAGGTTAGATCTAATTGAATTTTCAGAATGATTAGTACCACGATAAGATTAAGAATTCTCAGCCAAATGGTCTAAATATTCTAAAGCTTCTTTAGGTTCTTTATCAAGAAACTCACTATTGCATATTGTTTCCATAATTTGGTTTCAGGTGTTAACCCTTCATAAAAGAAACTTATAGTGTGCTATTTTTCAAAATCATGATGTGGGCAAGAATTTAACAAATCCTTAAAACGTTCCCAACATTGAAAATATGCTTTATTTGAAGTTTGGAAAAAGTTTTGGATTTGTCTTTTCAAAGCATTGGTTTTATGTGTCAAAATTTTTTTTTTAAGAAATCACTTTGCATTTCTTGTCATGTGCCAATTGATCTTAGTTTCAGAGCGTTAAACTAAGTTTTTGCTTTATCTTTCAAAGAAAAGGGAAACAATTTAAGCTTAAAAATTTCTTCAGTGTAATTTTGATCATTGAAAGTGGTACATACTTCCTCAAATTCTTTTAGATGTAAATATAGATTTTTAGATTCTAAACCATGGAAATTAGGAAGTAATGAAATCATACTTAGCTTAAATCTAAAATTGTTAGAATTGAGTGGAAAGATAAAACATGATGGACTAGAATTTCTAAGTGGTTACAAATATTCACGCATGTTTCGCAACGGTTGATTTTTATGTTCATCATGTACACTTTCATTTTTAGCCATTATGTTAATTGTGTATGGTTGTGATTCAAACAGATCAATATATAAAGTACCAGGATTAGTTTTAACCAAATGATCAGAATTTGAATCACGATACCAATTAAGCATAAATAAGTGACTTAAAATAGAAAAGAATATGTACAAGTAAGTGGTATAAACCAGCCATCAAATATGATAAAACTAGAAAATTAAAAGAGTGGAGAAAGAATATACCAGGTGGTGAAGTTTACTTAAAGAAAGAAATTTTCAATAAATTTATTCTTCAAATCAAGTCCCTGGTAGTGGCACCAAAAACTTGACACGAGTGATGTATTGCAAACCCAAGTGCACGTTGTCTCAAATAATAAATTCTCGGGAATCCGAGGTTGATCCATAGGGAATTGGTGAAGAAAATTTTTTGAGGTAAAGAAAAGATTAGTCACAACAATAAAGGTGATAAAAATTGTTTACAAATAAAAAAGATTTACTTGGGTTAGGAGATTCACTCTTGGTAAATAAATTAATGACAAGATTAATTCTTTTTATAACTCAATTAGAATCCATGCATAACAGAGGTTCCAATCAGAAAATATAGCATTCAAAGTTCATTTAAGATTATATATGTAATTATATTATAGTTCCTTTAATTATCTATTAATACGAACACTTGTAAATGGGTTCAAGCATTCATTGTGCCAATTCTTTGTCTACAACAAATCAAGATCTCCACTTTACAAGGAGTGTTTCTAAGTTGATTGGAAACAAAAGATAATACATATAATGTTCACTTGATAATATAAAATTATAGCATAAGAAAGAAATTAATCTAACCTTATTTCATTACTAAGAGCTTCACCATTTCACCAGCACAAAATGAAAATTAGTTACTCATGAACAAGAAGAAAGAAAGAGAGAAGAAGAAGAGGATAGGCATAACTTCTATTTAGAACAAAAGAAAATTACAACAAGAAAAACAAATGATACAAGAACATGGTCTTGATCTCTCAACCAAGATGCCTCTAATAAGCAACTAATGTAGCTTTTTATAGAGCATCAAAAGTACCAAATGACAATAGACTTGTTTAATGAGTGGGTGGATGAGTGGGTGGATGAGTGGAAACTGACAATAGTTGTTTAATGAGTGGTTGGATGAGTGGGTGGACAAGTGAAAAATGACAATAATTGTTTAATGAGTAGTTGGATGATGGGTGGATGAGTGAAAAATGACAATAAAGTTATTTAATGAGTGGGTGGATGATGAGTGGTTGAGTGGAAGATGATAATGGAGTTGTTTAATAAATGGGTGGATAATGGGTGGTTGAGTGGAAGATGATGGAAAACTATTGTCATGTTTGTATTTCTACTTACACCAACCAATTCAACTAACTTCACATGACTATAACTCTATCATAACGTCATCATCTTGAAAAGTGGTCTTCATAAGAGTTGAAGGGTTTTGTATTAGTTTTCCAATGCCACTAGTTTCAGTCCAATATATCTCCTACAACCCAACTTATGGCCCAATTTGTGCACATTGTTTAAGTTCAAGCAACAGCGCCTGTGTTCTGACTTCCAATCCTAGTCTGACCCACTAGACGTCCAAATCTATTCTTGTGTTCTTCATGAAAGTTGTAAATTTGAATCTTAGCTTTCATTTGGGCTTTTGGTGTCAATTGAACTCCTGTAGTTCAAGAAATGGGCTGATGAGTGTGCAGAGGTCAAGTTATCAAGATCAGTATTCTGGCTCTTGTTTTCACTTCAATTTAAATTATCCAAACGTATGATTATGCTCTTGAGGTCTTCATGAAAGTTGTAGAGAGTTGTCTTAGATTTCCTACAAGACTATAATCACATCAATCAAATATTTGCAACTCAGATTATCTCTAATTTACTGAACGCTGCCAAATAGACAAATTAAGGCCAATTCATGCAATAATTCCTTCAATGATCCAATTAAGCTACATATTATAAAATGTGACAAAACTAACTTAATTAAGCCCAATTGAACCTTAATAAGCCCAACGAAAGGATTATCAAATGAATAAAATACATAGCTATCAATAACTAGTTCAGAATAATTAACTTTCTCATAGTTTCAAAATAATTACTACTTAATTTATTTTCAATACTCTAACAGAGACTCTTAAAGTTGAAATTCTTTTATGGCTAACAAATTAACAAATTAAAAAATTACTAAGATCATTGAAATGCTTAACAAATTAATTAGTTATATTTGTTAAAGACTATTACTTGCGTTTAATCTTTTAAAACAAATCAGGCAAGTTGATTTATGTACTCCAAGTAAAATTACCTTAAGTGAAAATTTTGACACACTTAAATGTCAGTAAGTATAAATCTTAATTCAAGTTTAGACCTGGTAAAAATGACACCAAAAGGTTTAGCACCCAAGTTCAGATGAGTGAAATGGAGTAAGAACAGCTAAACACTAGAATTTTATTCTGGTTCACCCTAAATTCGTGTAGGCTACTTCCAGTCTCTAGCTTTCACTAGGATTTTCACTAAGATGAGTATTCTTTGAAATAACCTAGCCTCTCCTAGATAATAATACATATATTCTTTGTCCACAACCTCTTCAAGCTAATCAGTAAGATCAACTAGTGACTTGTACAATTCGCAAGCTCACTTATAACATTCAAGAATCGATAGAATGAAATAAGTGTTTACAATAACTAGGTAGCTCATGAAAACACTCAAGGAGTGGATTAACACTTATTTTCTGAGCTTACAACTTACCTACAATAGATTTAACATATTAAAGAGTAAGAAGGCAAAGATGAGAGTGTTCAGTTCACAGTTCACACTATTAGATTTTCTTCAAAGTTTATAACCTTCAAATCTTTTGGCTTGGATGCTTATATAGACTTCAAAAATATAGTCATTAGTCCTTTCTAATGGAAACTATCCTTTTTTGTGGAAGGTTATGTTGTTCTTGTCCTTTCTTAATGAGTCAATATAAATGTTCTTTAAGTCTTAGTTAGTGAGAAGATTCATATGCACTTTCTCATAAGCAATCTTCTCATAAAACTTTCTAAGCTGAATTTCTCGTCCAACTTTCTCACCGTCTAAAGAACTTCAATCTCCTCATCTTCGAAAACACTATCATTTGATTGTTTACTTAATGATTTAGATGGTAAGAGCTGCTTTTAAATGATTGAGTTGCTCTTGAAATTTGCTTTGTGAAAACTCTTCATTCTTTTGAACTTTCTCACATCCTTCTCAGAACTTTCTCAGGGTGAGCCTTCTCATGTTCATCAGGAACTTCCTCCAGAATTCCTTAAACTTTCTCAAGTAAGAATTTGATCTTCTTAGATCTCTTTAATCACCCATAATTGTTCTTGTTCATAGTTCTAGTCCTGCATAGGTTAGAATAATGCAGAAACTCTAAAGAACATGTTAAAACAATTTAAGTACAAAGAGCAATGGTATTCAATTTTCAACAAAGTTAGTTTTTATCAAAACATAACATACACTATTAAGCACAAAAGAGCTTTGGAGTTTATATTCTCTCCTTTTTTAATGATGACAAACTATTTGAAAATTTTTTATAAGAGTTTGTAAGGGTCAAGAGTTATTAATATTTGTATATTACTTTTTGACGGGAAAGTTAAAGCCAACTACCATGAGAAGGTTTTGTTTATACTTAGTGGCTTTCCCTCAACTTAGTACTCACTTCAGCTTGTTAGCAAATAATGCTAAACTTTTGAAACTATTAAGTATCGCAAGTCACAGGTCATATAATGAAGAAGTATAAGCAGTATAAGAAGATCATTATTCATGACAATCATACTAATTCATTCATTTAGTTGTAGTCAGTAAATGCATTACAAAATATGTTAATTTAAATACTTCCCCTCAAAACATGCATAAAGATGTAAAATTTTCACAATTTTTTACTATGTCCCTCTTGTGGCATCATCCAAAAAGATAAGGGTAGAGATATCAGACATTATCAAACATCATTGGTCTTCTTAGGTCTTTCTAGTCACTTAGAATTATTTTTTTTCATAGTTTTAGTCTTGTATAGGTTAAAATATCACAAAAACTCCACAAAGAACATGTTAAAACAATTTAAGTACAAAGAGCAATGATATTCAATTTTTAAAAGTTAGTTATCATCAAAACATAACATACACTATTAAGCACAAAAGGGCTTTAGATTTTACATCTCTCTCCTTTTTATAACTTCCATTTTCTTCATTAATCCATGTTATTTGTGCACTCCCAGATGCTTTTTAGTAACTTCCCACTTTCAACAATGGGGCTCACCACGTACTTATCTCCTGGTTGTCAACTACTTCTGTAACATCCTAATATCAATACCTTAGTATATTCCGAATATACAATAGTAAACAGTATTAACCACATCACTTCTATCTTAAGAACAATATTCTAAATTCATAATAACCATACACATTATTATAAAGAGCCAAGAGGAAAAGAAACGATCATATATATATAACATTAGCCCCCAAAGGGCATAGTGTAATACATAAAACTTTATACATACCAAAGCAAATATAATAATATACAAGCTTTGTTCAAAAGTAAATAATAAATATCTATTCTATTCGCTTCTTCTTCTTCTCCTTGGAAGAGTCTCGACCTATATTTATCATGAAAAACAACAAATGGGGTGAGAATTCATAATTCTCAGTAGTATATACACATATATGACATCATGATAACTCCAGCTGCTTCGGAGAAAAATAAATCATTTAATAACATTTAGTAAGGTGGTAAAAGCCAAAAAAAACTATTCATTTCTCTTCCCAGGGTAGAGCATTCAATTATTACATAATTAAACATTCACTATGACTAAACTTATTAACAATAGATTATGATTACAACAAGTAAATGAGTCATTGCTCAATACCAGTGGAATATTAACATACTCTCTCCATGCAACATTCACAAAGCAATGCATAATCTATATCCATAATTAACCTCTTTTCAATGATAAACAATATAGTCCATAGTAAAACATCATATTTCTTGGCAAAGTATTTTTCTCACTCATTTGCCCTTGGTAGAGAGCTTTTCTCACTTCTCTACTATGACAAGGTGCTTTTCTCACTCCCTTGTCACACAAATCTATTCTTAACAAAGATAAAAACAACTACCCATACCATAGTTATTGAAATGTATATGCTTGTGCATGCTCATGCCTAAGATATATATGACCTAAGGTGTTGATTATGAAATATATTACGATAGTATTAGTGCAATGTCATGAAACTTGCATATTGTAACATCCCAAAAAATCATGTTAGGCTTATATAAGGTTACATAGGTAGTCTGATACTTGTTTAGCATGTCAGTTAAGTTTGTGACAAGCTGAGGTAGTTTAGGCACTTTGCTGCAGCACAGAATGTGGTAAATAGCCTACAATGACTCAGAAAATGGCATAAACTGTTATTTGAAGGGAAACATGTGTGGATAACTTGTTTCTAGGTCACAAATAAGCTAAGAAAGGTATAGATAAAGTTTCAAGATAATCAAAGTTAATTTGGTATTTTTAGACATACTAATTGTGCTTTTAATGCCGGATTGACCCCCAGCAGATATGCAAAAATAGAGAAATGGTATAACATGATTTTTAATGAATCTTATGATTTATTTTTGGTCTGTTGGAGGTTAGGAACTTGGATTTGGAGGAATCTAAATGTTCATAGCATATCGGGATTTTCAATACCACATTAGTGGTAATCCTTTAAGAAGTCAAAATAGACTTCTCTTCTCTTGTTTTCACAGCAAAGAGCAAAAAAGAAGAGAAAGAAAGTGAGAAAAGAAGGAGGTAACCATGGGAAAGAAGAGAAAAGGGGGAAACCAAAAGCAAGGCTTCAATAATCAAGTGGTCTACAAGAGGTAGGGGTATATGTTTTCTTGATTTTTCTACTCCTATCTCCATATTTTAGGCTTGGAAATTAGGGTAGAAACTTGAGTTTTTAGATGGAAATATTAGTGTGCATGTGTTTTAATCATGAAGTTAAGTGATTAGAAAACTTGTATACAGGTTTAGTATGCTTAGAGATCCTGATTTGGATGAGAAATTGATTAGAAAATCATGTTTCGATGAAGGATTTTGGTTTGGAAAACCAATTCAAGTTCTACAGAATCGGTTCTGGTGTGCGAGCGCTCAAATGCTCAAGTGTAGCATGCTCAGGCACTCAAGCACTAGAGAGAGCGCTCAGGCGCGCAAGTGCATGGCGCTTAGGTGCGCATCGCATAGCAGAATAGAGCAAAGAGTGCTCAAGCACTCAGGAAAGGGGCATTCAAGCGCCCAAGCACCAGAAAACATGTTTTTATTGATGTTTTGAGATATCCTACTTATTAGGATTCCCTTTTTATGCCTAGTAGATTGTCTTGAGACACTAGTAATAGTAATTCCCAGAGAGATAGATGATTAAGCATATAAGGGAAAGTGAACAAGTTTGTGCATCCATTGGACATGGATTGCCATAGTCCAAGAATTAGTTTCTCAAGCAACCTGGTGTTGCATAGATATCACAAGAAAGGTGATTAAATAGTTAAGGAACTAGATGGAAAAAGTGGAGTGTCATAGACCCTACCTGGTAAGGGTGAATGTCATAGTGCGTGAAAACTCTCAAAGAGCAATGTAGTGTTCGTAATGCAAGAATAGGAAGTGTACTAAGTCTAGTTGGCATTGGTTAAATGTTGTAGTGCAAGAACTGCTCTTACAGAGAAGAGGTAGTCTTAGTAGTGCAAGATGGACTTAGTATAAAGTTATGTGGTAGTTATATTAGAGTTAGGACATAACTCTGCATTTTCACACACTTCACTTCACATATACTTGTTATCCCTAGAGATCAAATAGTGGAGGCATCCACTCAGTTCGGTAGTGATATCCACCTAGTTTACGGTAGACTACTTAGTAGGATTAGGAAGATACATGTTATGGTAACAGACTTTGCTCCTACTAGGTAGGCTATAAAAGGTCACAGGCTATTATGGCAGAGTATCTTCTCAATCAGGGGGAATAGTTAAGTATCACAACACAACACCTACACTGCATACACTTTTCTTTGGGCATACATTATTTCATCACTACATTATTTAATATTTGTTTAGATTGGATTTTGTGTTCTATTTGTGTATGTTTTGTTATTGCATTGTGTCTTCGGTGACAACTATATGAGTGGTTATCTAGTAGATGATTCTAAATGATTGTATGGGTAGTTGTTTGTTATCATTGTAGTTTCGGTTATTAGATCAGAAGTATAGATTGCTTAGGAATGTTAGATAGAGAGAGAGAGAAAGCTTTGTGATGGTTCTTATACAATGAGTTTTTAGTATGGTTATCAGTTTAAGTTGGGTTTATTCATTATGAATGTTTAAACTGTTAGGTTTGATTACTTATACTGAGAAATGTGATTTCTCATCTCGTTTGTTGCCATGTAAATCCAGGTGGGAGTTCATCCAAAGGTAAGAAGAAAAAGTATGAAGACTATGATAATTTTTATGCTTAGTAGTTTAAAGCTTGTATTTATTTACGTGCTTTTAGTTTGTATAAAGTTTATGTATATAATGAACCCTTTTGTAGCAAAGGTGTATGTATAACTTTTAGTTTTTCACAAGGCTTTCCATTATTATTTGCGTAAATGATATGGATTAGTATGATGTTTAAGTTAGAAGTAGCATAGCTAATACTATTTATCCTAGAGTATGCATTATGTACTAGGTTAACGGTATTAGGGTGTTATATTATGGTATCAGAGTAGTTCATCCTATTGAGTCGGGGTATGGACTGACTAGGCTTAGACACGTTTAGTATTTTTCTGCTTAGTGTTATGCATTTCTTGTCTCATATGTTAGACGTGATGCTAGAATTGCATGTCTTGCCTTAAGTTAGTTTATTATTAGCTACTGTTACACAGTTACATGATATTAAGACTGCAACTTAATATGTATTGTTTATGTGTGTGCAGGAAACTATGGCACCAAAAAGGCGAACCAGAGAAGCAGGGAACACAGTTCTAGAGGGTCCTAACATAGAAGAAGCAGTTATAGCCATGGCCAATGCAATGAAGGATCAGATAACCATAACAACAAATGCCATGAGAGATCAAGTAGTGGTGACAGCATATGCCATGAAAGAGCAAGCAGCAGCAACTATAAGGATATTTGTCAAACGAGGGGTAGTCAGCCAAATCAACCTCAGCTAGTACAAGAGGTACAAGTCGGGAGGAATTAGAACTTCTAAAACTTGGCAGCTTTCAGGCAAATGAACCCTCCACCTTTTGATGGTGAGTATGATCCCGTGAAAGTAGAGGGATGGTTGAGCTAGATAAAAAAATTTTTTGAGATTATGGTCTTTACAGATGAGTAGAAGATTTCTTTTGCATCCTTTATGTTGAAGGGAGAAACAGAACTTCAGTGGAAAGGAACCACAAGAGTGATGACAGTAGCTAGAGCTTCAATGACCTAGGAGGTGTTTTGGACAACTTTCCTGGAGAAGTATTTTCCACAAACTTTGCATGATGCAAAAGAAGTAGAATTTATGAGGTTAGAGCAAGGAAGCATGTCAGTGGGTCAGTATGTGGCCAAGTTTGAGGAATTATTAAAGTTTTCATATCACTTCAGGCATGATCGAATGAGAACTGGAGATGTGTGAAATTTGAGTCGACTGATATCAGGGATGTTGTGGAGCCCTTTGAGATCAGACATTTTTCTTCATTGGTCAACAAGTAAAGAATAATAAAGAGTGTTGTGAAATCAGCAAGTGCACCGAACGCAAAAGTAATAAAAAGTGAGTGAGAGTATCGTCCCACAAGGATTAAGTTATTAATTACTAAATTCGCTGAAAGCGACACTATTTAAGCTAACAAAGAAAGTGAAATATTGCAAATTCAATTAAAAAGAAATATAAGTAAACAAAATAATAAATCAAAGGAGTGAAAAACAATGGTATTAAAGTGTTAGAGTTCAGACTTCACTTGAACTTTTTAAATACACATTCAAATATTGGTTTAACTATGTTCTATTTTAATGATTCATGTTCAATTCCCAAAATTAATTAATACCCAATCCCTTAGTATATTAATCATCTTACACTGTTTGGAATTAACTAATCCCTTAGTCTAACCTCAAATAGAAAGACATTATCAGGAACGAGAGAATTAAAATAAAGACCACATAACCCACAACGTCTATTCCTAGTGATTACAGAAATTATGGTGTTTATCACACGTTCTAGGTTAATGCAAAATTTTTCAAATCATACATTAACCCAAAAGATCATTCCCAAATTGATCAGGTTTAGAAAAATATTAAGAATAGAGATAAACACATAAATCATGAAATAGAAATATAGATTAAGCCCATAAAAGAAATTACATCATCAAAGTTCAAGATTCATCATCCCCCCAACAAGGGAAAATTAGTTACACATAGAAAAAGAAGAACACAAAGGGAAGAATATGACAAACTCCATCGTAAAAAGGTGGAAAGGTTAAAGAAAATTCCTAATCTTCAAGCCTAATTGCGCCCACACCACATTAGGATTTGTGTCTCTTGACAGCTGCTGCGTTCCATCCAAGTGTGTAAAAGTATGTTGTATTTGGAAAAACTTTCTTATTTAAAAGAAATTCACACTACTGTTTACTAGTTTAGTGCTCAAGTGCTCACTATCTAGCGCTCAGGCATTAGTTCACTTAAAGGGAAAACTCCAGCATGCAACACTCACTCAGGTGGTGGGTGTCCAACTCTCAGGCATTGGATGCTGGATGAAAATTCTTTCTTTTCTTCTTTTGCATTCAAGTGTCTAGTCATTTCCATGTGCAATTACTTAACAAAAACACATTAAAACACGTAATAAGAATACAATCAAAATAATAAAATATAACAAGACTTGAGAACAAAACTAAATAAAAAAGATTAAAAAAGGATGAAAACCCAAAATTTTGAACCGTAAAAATATGAATTTTTGCAGGTTCATCAGAGAGGCATGCTAGGAAGTAACCAACAATGGATCAAGAATCCCAAGGATCCCAGAAAAGGAAGCATAGTGAGCAGAAGTACACAAAGGGTGAAAAAGGCAAACTGGATCAAGTGGATTTCAAGAAGGGTTAGTGCCCCAAGTGTGGAAGGTAGCATGGTGATAGACCTTGCTTGGTAGGGCAATCCGTATGCTACAAGTGTGGACAACAAGGGCATTTTGCCAAAGAGTATCCACAGAGGAAAGGAGCACAACCAGATAGTAGACCCACAGCTTAGGGAAGGGTTTACATCTTGCAAGGCCAAGAGACACAGCAACCTACGGGTTCAGAGAAAGGTTAGTGTTTGATTTTGTTTCTTTATGATTTGGTTGTACTTGTTTTAAATGTGAGTTGCTTGTAACTTCTTGCATGATTTTAGAGACAAAATTTTAAAATGAAGGGGAGAATGTAACATCTCAGAAAATCATGTTAGGCTTGTACAAGGTTACATAGGCAGTATGATACTTGTTTAGCATGTCAAATAAGTTTTTTAGGCACTTTGCTACAGTACAGAATGTGGTAAATAGCCTAAAATGACTCAAAAAATAGCATAAACTTCTATTTGAAGGGGAAAATGTGTGGATAACTTGTTTCTAGGTTATAAATGAGCTAAGTTAGGTGTAGTTAAAATTTTAGGACAATCGGAGTTAATTTGGTATATTTAGGCATACTGGTTATGCTTTTAATGTCGGATTGACCCCCAGCATATTGAAAAAATAAAAAAGTGGTGTAACATAATTTTTAATGAATCTTAGGATTTATTTTGATTCTGTTGGAGGTTAGGAACCTAGATTTGGAGTAATCTAAGTGTTCATAGCTGGTCAGGATTTTCATTACCACATTAATGGTAATCCTTTAAGAAGTCAAAATAGACTTCTCTTCTCTTGTTTTCACGACAGAGAGCAGAAAAGAAGAGAAAGATAGTGAGAAAAGAAGGAGGCAGCCGTAGGAAAGAAGAAAAAGGGGGAAGAAGGAAAGGAAAAAGGGAAAACCGAAAGCAAGGCTTCAAGAATCAAGTGGTCTACAAGAGGTAGAGGTGTATGTTTCCTTAGGGGTAGAAACTTGAGTTTTTAGATGGAAAGATTAGTGTACATGTGTTTTAATCATGAAGTTGAGTGATGAGAAAACTTGTATAGAAGTTTTACTATGCTTAGAGATCCTGATTTGGATGAGAAATTGATTAGAAAATCATATTTTTATGAAGGATTTTGGTTTGGAAAACCAATTCTGCAGAACTTGTTCTGCAGAATCAGTTCTGGTGTGTGAGCGCTCAAACACTCAAGTATAGTGTGCTTAGGCACTCAAGCACTAAAGAGACGCGTGATGTAGGGCACTGAGCACTCAGGCGCGCAAGTGCATGGCACTTAGGTGCACATCGAATAGCAGAATAGAGCAAAGAGCGCTCAAGCACTCAAGAAAGGGGCATTCAAGTGCCCAAGCACCAAAAAAACATGTTTTTATTGATGTTTTGAGATATCCTACTTGTTGGGATTCCTTTTTTATGCCTACTTGAGTGTCTTGAGACACTAGCAAGGGTAATTCCTAGAGAGATAGATGATTAAGCATATAAGGGAAAGTGAGTTAAATTTGTGCATCCATTGGACATAGATTGCCATAGACCATAGCTAGCAAGGGTGAATGCCATAGTGCATGAAAACTCTCAAAGAGCGAGGTAGAGTTAGAAATGAAAGAATAGGAAGTGTATTAAGTCTAGTTGGCATTGGTTAAATGTTGTAGTGCATGAACTGCTCTTATAGAGAAGAGGCAGTATTAGTGGTGCAAGATGGACTTAGTATAGAGTTATGTGGTAGTTATATTAGAGTTAGGATATAACTCCACATTTTTACACACTTTACTTCACATATACTTGCTACCTAGAGATCAGATAGTGGAGCCATCCACTCAGTTCAGTGGCGATATCTACCCAGTTTACGGCAGACTACTTGGTAGACTACTTAGTAGGATTAGGAGGATACGTGTTTTGGTAACAGACTTTGCTCCTACTAGGTAGGTTATAAGATGTCACACATTATTATGGCAGAGTATCTTCTTAAACAAGGGGAATAGTTAAGTATCACGGCAGTACACCTACACTGCATACACTTTTCTTTGAGCATACATCATTTCATCACTACATTATTTAATATTTGTTTAGATTGGATTTTGTGTTCAGTTTGTGTATGTCTTGTTATTGTATTATACCTTCGGTGACAGTTGTATGGGCTGTTGTCTAGTAGATGATTCCAAATGATTGTATGGGTGATTGTTTGTTATCATCGTGGTTTCGGTTATCAAATCGGAAGTATAGATTTCTTAGGAACATTACATAGAGAGAGAGAGAGAGAAAGTTTTGTGATGGTTCTTATGCAATGATTTTTTAGTATGTTTATCAGTTTAAGTTGGGTTTATTCATTGTGAATGTTTAACCTGCTAGTTTTGGTTACTTATATTGAGAAATATGATTTCTCACCCATTTGTTGCCATGTAAGTTCAGGTGGGAGTTCATCCAAAGGCAAGAAGAAAAAGTATGCCTAGGATAGGTTTTATGCTTAGTAGTTTAAAACTTGTATTTATTTACATGCTTTTAGTTATATAAAGTGTATATATACAATAAGCCCTTTTGTGGCAAAGGTGTATGTATAACTTTTAGTTTTTCGCAAGGCTCTGTATTATTATTTTCTTAAATGATATGGATTAGTATGCTAATACTGTTTATCCTAGAGTATGCATGATATACTAGGTTAACGGTATTAGGGTGTTACACATATCCCCAAGAACCTGGTTCCCTTGTATTTATCTGGGTAGGGAAGGAATATATTACCTCCTTAACCTACCTGGTGGAGAGGGAATCTGTTACCTCCTTAACCTACTAGTAACCCTAGCCTTAAGAGCCTTCGTGCTCTGAGAATTTAGGACTAGTCTCCCAAACCGATTACCTACAATTCTTCGGTCAAATGATTGTGTACATAATATAAGGCTACAATACTTAGGAATAACAAGTATGTAAAACTATGCAGTGTTATATTCAACTCCCATATACACAATACAAAAGCTCATAACTAGCTCAACTTTCACACTAAAGATGCCAAATAACATGCACCACACCATCACATCACAAGTGATACTAAGTGCAACATCATTGCTCTTCAATGAATAGCAACATACCTATGTCACTCCATAACCATTAGATGCACAAAGGCCTATTCTTTTACATATATTCTAGATGGTTATTTCCTTCATGAAATATCCTTAATAGTGTCTTAACTCACACTAAAAAGTATGCATAAAAGATACTAACAAGTAGGAAACTTCATTTCCTAAAAAAGAAACACATAAAGCATTTTGTTCTTACACGCTTAATCGCCCATTTTTCCAGTGCTTAAGCGCTCCATGACAATAAAACCCTCCCAGTTTTTCTGTCATTGGGAGCTTAGTCGCTCAACTTTTGAGCGATCAATCACTTAGTACATTGGCCTTCTGCCTATGCGCGATTAAGCGCTCACCTTTTGGGCACTTAGGCGCCCAACACACATCTGCGCTCTAACTTTTGGCATTTAAGTGCCTAACTTCTGGGTGCTTAAGCGCCTAGCACCAGACTTGGATACCTTGTTCCATTGAATTTCTAACCAATTCTTGGCCCTCAAACACAGGTCCTAGATGGTTTTCAACCTTAGACATAGTCTCCAAATATGTTAAAACTCTCAAGCACAATCTCAAATCAATAATTCATGGATTTATGAATAACAAACCAATTTTTCAAACTCATAATCATGAGGTCATAAGGATATTTACATGTTTCAAAACCACAATCATCCATGTATTAACTCAATACAAAACGCGTCTCAAGTTCCTATTGAGTTTCCCTAACTCAAATCATTGAATAATACCTAAAAACCCATTTTCTACCCAAATAAGCATGCATATCATGCATCAAGAGGTTGTAGAAAAGGAAAGAGCTAAGTAAACAATCACCCCTACCTCAAGTTGTGTGGTTGATGCTCAAGCTTTCCTCTTGTTCTTCCTTGATATCTCCTCTTCCTCCTTCTTCCTATCCTTCGTCTGTTCTCTTCTTTCTTTCCCTTTTCTTTTCTCTTCTTTTTCTGCTGACTAGAACGGGAGATGGGAGAAAATAAATGGAAAAGTCAAAGAAGCAAAAGAAAAGGATGGTGGAGAGAGTTGGAGAGATAAGGATGGGTTGAGATATTTAGCTAGAAACTTTATGTTTCTTTGGAATACTTTGATATTACAAAAACAAGTTTCCTAACTTGCAAAGATGTTATATAAAATCCTAGGATTCATCTCAATCTTATTCTCATAGTTCCTTAATCTTCCATACACCTAAAATTTTCACTTAAGTTCTATTACTCTTCCTTAAGTTACATTAAACCTAAGGAAATAAGCTAATAATCTTACAGGTATTTACCTTAACCTATTCTCATTATCAAAAAATTCTTCATTCTTTACTTGATATCTTCATAAATTCTCATAATTTTTCAAGATATCTGCTTATTTAATCTGGTCCTCAAATAATCACTCAATGTTATTAAAAATACTAAACTAACTCAGTTAATTCTTCAAAATTAACCACATCATATTCTATTCATATGTGACTTAGAAATAAATTCTTCATATTTATTTTCCTCATCTAAGTAATTTATGCTACTCTCTAGGCTATTAACAGTTATTTCTCACATTCAGTTATATAACAAAATAGTCCAACTAACTTAAAAATGTTACCAAAGTTAACAGGTAACTCATACAAGAGTAACTGAACTTTTATAACCATTATTAAGACTAATTAGTTAGGGAAGATGTTACAGCTTCTCTTTGAACATGTTCTTTGATGTCTACAGAACTTCATATGCATGGCTTCGAGCGATAACAACATGTGACTTTGTTCTTGAACTTTCATAATTTGGTTAAGTGTTATTCCACTGTGGACTATGCTTGACAGCTTGCATGAGAATGCTTCTTTAAATGTTTGGCTTTTGTCAAATCCTTCTGGTTGTCGATGTGGTCTCCTTTAACTCCATGATCTTGGTTAATCATCATTTGACTAGGCACCATTGACATTTGCTGACTACCCTGTCGATCACCGCCCTCAACAAATATTTGGAGTTTAATCTTTTTCATTACTTGTTACTACTTGCTTAATATTTATTTTGAAACTTGCTTAATATTTATGTTGAAATGACTAATTTTGATACCAACAATACCTCCACCAAATATTATGGACAAATTTAATTATAATATAGAAAACTAAATAGGCAAAAGAAGTAGTGGTGGTTTTGCTATGAATTTCCATTTCTTTCTATGAGCTCTTCGTTAGGCGCGTTGGTTTGGAGTTGTGATTTGTCTAATGGCTCTTTGAAATTTTCTTGGTTGAGAAACTAACAAAGAAACCGACGGAAAGGGAAAGTCAAATTGAATTTGCTAATTTTTTTTAGAGTAAATATTGAGAAACTGGTTATTTAATTGAATTTGGTAATTAAAAAAATAAAGAGATTTTTTGGTACTCTTAGAGTAAGAGATTTCTCTTTCTTTGCATCATTGAATGCATGACAAATGAGTCGATATTATTATTGTAATTAAAATGAGAGACAATAATAACACACAAAGTTAATGTGACATACATTTAATGATATAGAGTAAGAATCTTACTACGATAACATCTAATTTTTTTTTAAATAAAATATTTTTTTGTCCAAAAGAAATGATAAAGGTCAACCTCCACAAACAGAAAAATAAGTGGAAGGATTAAGGAAGTCAGCCCCATTTATTTAAAAGCCACATAAACTTAACTTATAGATGCATTTTCTTGCATCCACTGTTTCTGTGAATTAAGTTTAACTATATAAGATTGATAACAATTAAAGTACAACTCTTTTAACGAAGAAACCAAGATTAAGATAGGAACATAGTCAACAAGGAGAAAAGTGATGTTTGAAGTAATAGGCCAATAGAAAAGTAACAACCAACCATGTTAGATATTGAATAACTATTAGATACGTATATAAATATCCATCAAGCAGAACCAACAATATGAGAAGTAGAGGAAAGAAAAAGGCTACACAGCCACACGAAGAGTGCCCAAATGGAAGAGGGAAAAGGAAGAGTTTGCGTAACTGGAGGTACAGGGTTCATTGGCTCATGGATCATCAAGAGGCTCCTTGAGGATAGTTGCACTGTTGATACCACTGTTAGATATGATTCAGGTAAGTCTTTTTACTTTAATTTTTTTCAAAAGAATTGTTATCTCTATTTAAATATTGTTAAATACAACTTCAAGGTGTTGGTCTAGTTGTAAATGAGCTTGTGATGTGTGAGTAATCGTACGGTTACAAATTCAAAATTCAACCATGTCAATTTCTTGGGTTAAATCGCAAAAAATATCTTGTGAATCCCTTAATCCTAATATTGATGTCCTATTTTTGACAGAAATAAGAAGGTGAATTAATTGAAATACGTGTAAAGTGGATTAGAGACCACCTAATCACAATAAAAAAAGAATATTATTAAATACGAAGTTACAAATTCATAAAAGGAAATGCAAAAACATCTAATAATTGATGGTTTTAAATAATCACGCTCTTGTTTTCTTTGGCAAAATTTCTGATTTTCTATACTGTTATCACTATCATTTTTTGATAAATAACCAGTGCGTGTATCTAAATTAAATTAAATTGTACTTGATGTTGTTAAATTAATTCTTCCTCTCCCTCTTTTATTCCCTTTCTTAGGTTTTCAACCTCCTATATAGTCAAAAAAACAGTCACATGTCATATATATTTTAAATATTATTTATATTATTATGTTATGATTTTCATGGTGTAATGATGGATATGTTGTTAGAATTTTTATTTATGGACAAACATAAATCATATTATATAGAACCCAGATTAATTGGATGTCAAAATTATTAGAGCATTGTGTTTAGCCCAAATTATGATCAGTATTGTTAATGTGCCTATTGTTGTTAAAGCATTACTCATATATGTGGGTTTTATTTATGGGTCCTGTATATGGGTTTACCATAGTGGGTAGGTTTAACCTAATATATTTGTTTTATATATACAGGGAGAGACCCCTATTCCTAACCACTCTAGTGCATACAGTTGCCCCATTGATACTGACGCGTGAGTAACTATTGTGGGATAGGAATAGTATCTCTCCTTCATCGTGTTTTATATTTTAGGATTGTTCGACAATGTCTTCTTCATTGATATCATTTCAAGGTAACCCTAAAATTTTTTATATGAAATTGATATGTCATAAATTATTGGGATTAATAGATCCGATAAATATTTTCTATCAATTGGTATCAGAGCCAATGTTTTTAATCCTAATTATGACTATCAATTTTTTATTTTACCTATAAAATAAATGAGATTTAAAATTATAAAAATACGAAATATTAAATCATGTGATTTTCAATTCAAAACTTTATTTGAAATATTGGATGATCAAGTCTTTGTCTTTGGAGCAAAGTGCCTTTTTGTTATTATCATGTGATTTTCAATTCAAAGTGTTATTTGAGAAATTGGATAATCGTGTCCTTTGTGCTGGAGCGGCATGCCCTTTGTTATTGCACTGCTCCATTATTTTCTGTGACGGTACTGCACAACGCAATCCTTCAACTTTTTTTTGAGCGCTCCTTTTTCTTCCTTATTATTTATTATGTGTAATAGAATCCTGTGTAAAGTAACAAATTTCAAAGCTTGTTTATTTTGAAGTTGTGTTTAATATAAAATTTTAGTAAAATAATTTTGTTCAGATTATCTTAAAAAATGCCTATTTATTATTTATTTCAAAAATTTTAGAGATTAAAATTATTAAAAAATATATAGTATTATCCTCTTTTGTCTCGAAATTTTTTGTGTATTATTGTGATGTTATTGGGCATGGTATATATTGTGCACTCTTATAGTTGATGTTGTTTAGACACTGAAATAATTTTTGGTATTATTCTGTACATAAATTAATATATAATATTTTGAAAATTATTTATTTTGTTGTTATTTATGCGATTTGATTATGAGAGTTGCTATTTAAAGTATTGTGGTACTATATTGAAGCACTTTGCATAATTGTGATGCTATTGGATATCATATATATTGCACACTCTCAAATTTTGTGTTATTTGATTATTTAAATAATTTTAGTATTATGTTGTATATATAATATTGCATAATGTTAAAAATTATTGTATACTCTCCAAGTTTTGACCTGAATTTTTTTTAAGCATGATTGTGACACTAGTGAGAGTGTTGCACAATATGTACTCTCAGACTTGATATTGTTTAGTCACTGAAATAATTTCAGTGTTATTTTGTGCATAAAATGTTATGTAAAATATTATATATATTGTTATTTCTTGTTATTCTTTATGCAATTTTGTTTTGAGAGTAATTATTTAAAATATTCTGGAGCTTTTAGGCACTTTTCATGATTGTGAGTTCGCCTTCACAGGACCAATTATGTTGAGGTGTTAATTTTGTTGATATTTTATTAATAATGTTGCATTGGAAATTATATTAATGATGCGCTTACCCTATCGGTTTGCCTTTATTAATGTAATTTCTAGTGATTTGTTGAGTGATGTTATTTTGGGCACTTTTCATAATTGTGAGCTCGCCTTCTATTTTGTTGATAAAATATTGTTATGTTGTGGCTTTGGGGATTATATTGGTAATGCGCTTACCTTATCGGTTTGCCTTTATTAATGTGATTCCTAATGATTTGTTAAAGGCATTGAGATTTTGACCTTAGAGTTCTCAGTATCCTTTCGGTACTAGCTTTAGGGACATGATTTTGATGTCTGTGGGAGTCTACTCATGTATTGTAATTCGGGACCCTTAGGCGGGATTACAATTGCATGGAAAAACTCAATTATGGTTTTGCTCAAATATTGTACATGTTGATATGCTTGACAAAATCTCCCTTTAATGTATCGTTATTTCAAGCTTCATCGATGCAAATGAGTGTTATGACGAAATTGAATGGGACTAATTTTGAGGACTGGGTGGATTCTGTGAAATTGTTCCTTGCTGTCTCTAATATTGATGCTGCTCTCACTGAGGATGAACCTCAGAGACCCACAAATGCATCTTCTGCTACAGAAAAGAAGAAGCATGAAAGGTGGGTTCAATTCAATAAAGTTTATTTGATGACCATGAAGTATAGTATGGAAAAGACTATTAAAGAGAGCATTCTTGAAACAAATAATGCTAAAGAGGAAGAAATTTGCTAAAGGGAAGAATAGTAAGCCTCAGTTTAAGAAAAGTGGAATGATAAGCCTAGATATTCTTCTAAGCCATCTTCTGGTCTTGGTGAGCCTTCTAGTGTTAAGCTCGGATATCGTTTTAATGGAAATTGTAAGTTCTGTGATATATATAGGCATAAGCAGTCTGATTGTTTGAAGTTTAAGACCTAACTTGAGAAAAAGAAAGAAATTCAAAAGTAGGAGGAAACCAAGTGAAGGGGAGTTAATGATCACAGTAGAAAATGGAGCTAAGGTCAAAGTAGAACATATAGGAATGGTTTCATTAAAGTTATGTACTGGACATGATTTAGTTTTGAAATATACAGTTTATGTACCTTCTATGAGGAGGAATTTGATTTCAGTTTCTGTTTTGGATAGTTGTGGCTACTCTTTCCTTTTTAGTAATGCAAAAGTTTCTTTATATTATGATTCTGTTCTTGTTGGTTCTGGAGTCCTGTCCAATGGTTTATACATGTTAAATGTTGATTCTTTCTCTGTTGATCAACGGGATTCAGATGTCAATAATGTTGTTGGGAACAAGCGTGGTAGAGTTATTGAAAACCTTTCTATGTTATCTTACAAACATTTAAAACACATCTCTAGGGAGAGAATGGAGAGGTTAATCAAGGAGAATATTCTTCATGATTTAGACTTATTTGATTTTGATATCTGTGTTGATTACATAAAAGAGAAACTTACAGTTGGAGCCAGGAATAGTGGGATTACCAAAAGTGAAGGAATACTATAATTAATTCATATAGATATTTGTGGGCTCATTATTCCTATTGCAGAAAGGTGAAATCGTACTATTATGGATATGTTGAGATGTATGCTTAGTCATTCCACTCTTTCAAAATTCTTGTGGGGAGATGCCTTGAAGACCGCTGCTTATATATTGAATCATGTGCCAAGTAAATCTGTGCTGAAGACTCCATATGAGCTTATGATAGGCAAATGGCCTACCTTGAAGCATTTTCGTGTTTGGGGATGTAGGGCAGAGGTGAGACCTTACAACCCACATTTAAAGATGTTTAATCCCAAAACCATCAGTAGTTTCTTCATTGGCTATTGTATTAGCTCAAGAGGTTCTAGGTTCTATTGTCCTTCTCATACTACTAGAGTTATTGAATCCGATCGGGCTGTCTATTTTGAAGTAGACTTAGGACATGGTAGAACTCAGGAGTCGCGTATTGTTGATTTTAGTGAGGAACATGTTGTTGTTCCTATTCCTGTTGATCCCTTTCCAGGGCTAATGTCATCTCCTCTTATCTATAATGATAATGTTGTTGATCCTGTTGATAATGTCGATATCCCTCAACAAGTCAAAAATAATGTACAGATTCTAGATGTCGTTGTGACTCCACTTAGAAGATCTGTCTTATATCCACTGAGTAGACTAGATTCAGGGATTATGTTGTGTACCTGCATGAGCATGAGTTTAATTCAGTTGAGGATTCTGATCCTATTTCTTTTCAAGAGGCCATGGTTAGTCCTGATAGTGCACAATGGCTAGTGGTTATGGAGGATGAGTTGGCTTCTATGAGAAAGAATAATGTTTGGGAATTGGTAGCATTGCCTACTAGTTGTAAAATTATTGGTTGTAAATGCGTCTTTAAGACCAAACGTGATGCTAGAGGTGAAATTAAGAGGTATAAGACTAGACTTGTTACTAAGGGATATAACTAGAGGGAAGGTATTGATTATAAGCAAACTTTCTCATCGGCCTCCACTAAAGACTCTTTTCGTGTTGTGATGGTCTTGGTTGCTCATTTTGATTTGGAGCTTCATCAAATGGATGTTAAGACCGCCTTCCTAAATGGTGATTTGTATGAAGATGTGTATATGGATCAACCTGATGGTTTTGTTGAAAATGGTAAATATCATATGGTGTGCAAATTGAGGCGATCCATTTATGGATTGAAACAGACTTCCAAGCAATAGTATTTAAAATTTGATTATATTGTTAGTTCTCTTGGTTTCAAAGAGAATACTTTTGACCAATGCATTTATCTGAAGTTTAGATTCATCATTCTTGTTTTATATGTCGATGATGTATTATTGACGAGTAATGATTATGTTTTCCTGAATGAGACAAAGCAGATGTTGACAACACAGTTTGATATGAAAAATCTTGGTGATGGCTCTTTTGTATTAAGTATTGAGATTCATCGTGACAGATCTCGTGGTATTCTTGGCTTGTCTCATAAAGCTTATATTGAAAGGATTCTGAATAGATTTAATATGAAATCTTGTAATCCTTATACTGCACCTATTCAAAAGGGTGAAAGACTCTCTAATACCCAGTTTCCTCAAAGTGATAAAGATGTTACTGAAATGGAGAAAGTCTCATATACTTCCGCTATTGGTAGCCTTATGTATGCTCAAGTTTGTACACATCCTGATATTGCTTTTGTTGTTAGTGTACTTGGGAGATACTTGAGCAAACCTGGTGTGGCTCATTAGCAGGCTGCAAAACGAGTTATGAGGTATCTACAGGATACCAAAGACTGTATGCTCACCTATAGGAGGTCTGACCGCCTTGAGGTGATAGACTATACTAATTCTAATTATGGTGGTTGTCCAAATGACTACAAGTCCACATCAGGGTATATCTTTATGTTAGCAGGGGGAGCTGTTTCTTAGAGGAGTGTTAAACAGACACTTACAGCTACTTCTACTATAGAGGCAGAATATATAGCTTGTTATGAGGCTACACGTCAAGTGATATGGTTGAAAAATTTGATTACTGAATTTCTTATTATGGAGAGTATTTCCAGGCCTCTTACTATTTATTGTGATAATTCTGCCGTAGTATACTTCTCTCAAATTAATGAAAACTCAAAGCGTTCAAAGCATTTTGATACAAAAATCATGTTTGTTAGAGAGAAGATTCAAGAGTTTCAGACTCGTGTTAAGCATATCCCTACAAAACTTATGGTTGCAGACCCACTAACTAAAGGTTTAGCTGTTAAAGTTTTTGTTGATCATGTGACCCATATGGGTATAGTGAGGTCTTTTAATGTTTTGGGTTAGTGGGAGTTTAATTTTGTAATTTTGTTATGACCTCATTTTATTATGTCTCGAGACAATTATATTATTATTATCGTTGTCATATAATATTGTTATTATTATTAATCTGCGCAGTTTTGTTTATTTATGATATGACATATTGTGGAGACATTTTGGACCCAGTCTCATTTTGTTGTTATGCTGAGATGTTAAATCTCAGAAAGCATCTTGAGCGAATGCTTGGGGCCATTTTGTTGGGAAATGCACTTTGATCACATATTGGCGTGCAAATTTTGGATGTGCTTTCCCATTACCCATTTACCACATTTTGATGGGTCACCGAGATATGAGTATGTTGCATGTATGATATCAGTACTCCTTCGAGTATGATTTTCTGCATTGTTGGAATACCTGTAGTCTCATTTTGGACCATTTGTTGAGAGTGCTAGCTCGATTTTGACATCATGTTGTGGCCACATATTATTTGATTAATCTGGAGAATTTTTTTCTTATTAAAGTGATATAATATGACTTATGTTGTCCAAGTGGGAGAATGTTAAAATTTTTATTTATGGACAAACATAAATCATATTATATAGAACCCAGATTAATTGGATGTCAAAATTATTAGAGCATTTTGTTTAGCCCAAATTATGATCAGTATTGTTAATGGGCCTATTATTGTTAAAGCACTGCTCATATATGTGGATTTTGTTTATGGGTCCTGTATATGGGTTTACCATAGTGAGTAGGTTTAACCTAATATACTTATTTTATATATACAGGGAGAGGCCCCTATTCCTAACCACTCTAGTGCGTACAGTTGCCCCATTGATACTGACGCATGAGTAACTATTGTGAGATAGGAATAATATTTCTCCCTCATCGTGTTTTACATTTCAGGATTATTCGACAATGTCTTCTTCATCGATGTCATTTCAAGGTAACCCTAAAATTTTTTATATGAAAATGATATGTCATAAATTATTGGGATTAATAGATCCGATAAATATTTTCTATCATATGTAACCAAAATCGTGCAAATAATATTTTTTTATATATTTAGCAGGACTAAAGAAAGA
Source organism: Ormosia semicastrata (assembly GCA_029884595.1). Classification (NCBI taxonomy): domain Eukaryota; kingdom Viridiplantae; phylum Streptophyta; class Magnoliopsida; order Fabales; family Fabaceae; genus Ormosia; species Ormosia semicastrata. The sequence goes on from JAQQTO010000044.1 coordinate 22,253,932, forward strand.
AGTTAGCTTCCTCACAAATCTTCCAGGTGCATCCCAGAAGTTACAAATTTTCAACGCTGATCTCAACAACTCAGAAAATTTTAGTGCAGCAATTGAAGGGTGCATTGGGATATTCCACACTGCAACTCCAATTGATTTAGAAGTAAGCGAACCTGAGGAAATAGTGACCAAAAGAACCATTGATGGAGCATTAGGCATTCTAAAAGCCTGCATAAATTCAAAGACCGTGAAGAGAGTTGTTTACACTTCTAGTGCCTCTGCCATTAACTGGCAGAGCAAAGAAGAAGATGTAATGGATGAAAGTTACTGGAGTGATGTAAATATTCTTAAAACTTTGAAGCCATTTGGTTGGTCATATGCAGTTTCCAAGACATTGGCAGAGAAGGCAGTGCTTGAATTTGGAGAACAGCATGGGTTGGATGTTGTGACTCTAATACCTACTTTTGTTGTTGGACCCTTCATTTGTCCTAAGCTTCCTGGCTCAGTTTATTCCTCACTGTCTTTGTTATTTGGTAAGTGCTGCAGCTTTTGTCTACTCCTGTTTCTTGCATTCTTTGTTGAGAAATTGACTTTAATTTGAATCATTTGATGGTCAATTACGTCGGCTATGTTTCCTGGTTAGATCATGTCATTTTGCTGATACTCATATAAATATCTTCATCAACATTAATTGGTTTTCGACATTTCAACCACTATATTTTGAAGATAAAAGCCTCATGATGCAACTGATGGACTGAAATGTTTTCTATGTAATGACTTTTTGCTTTTGTTAATTAGATCAGTGATTGATCAACATAGCAGTTTTGATGTTAAAAGTCAAGTTAAACGGTGAAAGTGAAACATTTTATAAAGTCTTGTCATTATCTTGACTTCATTTAACGTGGAATTAATACCAAATGCCAACAAATTCAGATTTAGCTTACTGTAAGTTCCTTGTAAAGACTCTTAGTAAAAACAAATCGATGCTGTAGGTCACAAGAATCCACTTGGTGGCTCACGTATCCATATGGTGCATGTTGATGATGTGGCTAGAGCACATATATTCCTGCTTGAGCATCCTAATCCAAAAGGGAGATATAATTGCTCACCATTCATTGTAACTATTGAAGAAATGGCTGAACTTCTTTCTTCCAAATACCCAGAATTTCACATACCAACACTAGAGTGAGTTCTATTGTCCTTTTCCATGTAAAAATCTTTATTACATATATATGATCCCTCTCTTATTTCATTGTAAGTAATATTTAATTTGTTTTTTTATCAAGTGAGCTGAAGAAAATTAAAGGTCCCAACCTTCCACATTTAACCTCGAAGAAACTCATGGATGTTGGATTTGAGTTCAAGCATGGCCTTGAGGAAATGTTTGAGGATGCAATTCAATGCTGCAAGAAAAAGGGTTATCTGTAATCTCTTTTAGCCAAGAAGTTAATAAGAAGATCATTATAGATTTAAGTTTTTAGAAATGCCATATGGCCAGCAAATGTGGTGCATTGCATGTATACCAACACAAGCATGAAGTTATTTGTAATAAACGTTATCTGTATACCTTAAAGTGTTTGCAAAATAAATCAACCAAATAATAATAATAATAATAATAATAATAATAATAATTATTATTATTATTATTATTAATTATTATTATTATTATTATTATTATTATTATTTGCACTAATTGTTTTCAATTTCGTATAACACTGAATTTTTAATTTGACCGACAAATATCTAGTACGTGCTTCTTCTTCTTTTCAATATCTACTATCTGTTAAAATTAACTTATTTTGATTTTAGAATAATTTATATTTAAAATATTCCAAGAGGAACTTTTTTAACAGAAATTTTTTTGCAAAACAAAATAATCCAAATATACTTATAATCCTATAAAGTGTAATAAAGATATTTATTCAAAATTTGATATTTATAAAAGTCGATTTTATTTTGTTTGTTTATTACAATATTTGTGTGCACTTTTGATTTAGGTTTATATACATAATTTAATATTTACATGCAAATTGTGTAAATATAGAAAAAAAATAAAGAAAAGAATTATCAATTTAATTTATTTTGTCATATTATGTAAGTGTTTTTAGGACATGAAAAACTTATATAATCTTTACACTACAAGAAATTCATGATTTAGTAACGGAATTTTCAAGGGAAAATTTCTCTCGCAATTTCCTCGCTAAATTTTAAAAATAAATTCAAGGAAAAAACAACGAGGGAATTACAAGGAATAATTTCCCTCGCTAAAAATTAATTTGCCTATCTTTTGTTGTTTTCATCTTCCCTCACTTTCCCTATTGGTCTCTGACTCACCCAGCACCCATCCAACTCTTTGACCCCCATAACCTCACTCACTCGCACAGAAGTAAGAGAGCAGTGTGCAAATGTAGGCTTTGGTTGTTGGGTTCGCGAGTGCTGGGTCCGATCTAGATGACAGTGTGGCTCAGGTCTGTGCAGTGGAGTGAGGCGAAGGCGGTGGTTCACGGATCTAGACATTTTGAGGTTCTGGTTGTGGCGGATCTGGGTTTGGTGGTGGGTTGCAGGTGTTTACTGGTTTAGGATTGACAATATGGTGACGTTGGGAGTGGTGGTCGGCGGTTGGTTGTTGCTGCTGCTCGCGAATCTGGGCAGAGCAAGGCGGAGGTGTGACAGTGTACAACGCCTCAGGGGGTGGCAAAATTGGTGGCTCATGGGTGTTTTTCGGTGACGTGGCCCGGCGGCTCGTAGATTTGGGTGGCGGGCTCGCAACAGGGTTGTAGCGGCTTGTTTGCTGGATGGAGGGTGGTTGTTGGCAAGGTCTAATGACAGCTGAAGGGGCTGAGGGTGTAGCGATAGTTTAGGACGCAGTGGTGGTACCTTGCCGGCGGCATGGCTCAATGGAAGCTTGGGGTGTAAGCTGTTCACCATAGCAGATGATAGGTTCTGGTTTGGTTGCAGTTCACAGTGGGCATTATGAGTCATTCTTTTAGGGATTCTACTCTCTGCAATTATGGTAGAAATAGATAAATGTTTGTTAGCAAATTCTGAGAAATATGAAAGTCCCAAGATTCCTTGAGACTCATTCTACCATGCTAAGGATTGTTTTCAATGGTATTTTGATGATAATAGTATACTTGTATGGTATTCAATTGGTTATTTTACTGCGCCTCTAAATTTTCTCTGTGCTTATGTTTTATTTATCACATTATTCTTTTTTTCCCACGTATCTTTTCAAACAAATAGATGCTGGTTACACCTTTTAGGACATCTTCTGGTAGAAAAATTTGAGATACATTTATGCTGACGCTCCTCTACTTAAGTTTTTATGATGGGGTGTGTTAGAAGTCATGTTAGAAGGTATTACTTACTATGTTATTAGTCGCACATCATATAAGATGTGTAATCATTTAGTACATCTTGTGTATATAATCACCCCTCCATTATGTAATTGAAACACACAATTTATTCATAAGTCTTTCTCTCTTTTCCTCTCTTTCAATATGGTATCAGAGCGGTACCATCCTCCGTGACTTGCCCCGTCACTTCTGCTGCGGAGTTCCCAAAGATTTGGAACTCCAATTAGCCGCCGCCTCTGGTGGTCAAGTTCTCATTTCAGCACTCTCTTTCTATATCTTTTCCGGCCAACTGTGTTTCTATTCCGGTTTATTGGCCTTTCTCATTTTCCGACGACACTGCAGCCGATCGAAGGCTTCCCGATGGCCTTTTCTGGTGACTACGTGGCCTTTTTCGGCAACTTCCAGCGGCCTTTTCTGGCGACCGTCCGTTGGCCGATAACTTTTCCAGCAACCTTCTGGTGACCAGCGACCTTTCCGATGACCGGTAACTTTTTCGGTAACTTCCAGCGACTTTTCGATGACTTCCAACAACTTTTCGGTGACTTCCAGCAACTTTCCGATGACTTTCTGGCCCAAAACCCCATCACCACCTCCGACAGCTGTTTACAGTGCCGTGGTTGCCCTTCTCTCTTCTATCTGGATCTGTCCTCGCCTTTTGTGTTCGTGACCGTTTGTTGCGACCTCTTTTGAATCGATGCATTCAGGTACCTTATGGTTTCTGTTTTTCGGTCATTATACTCTGACCTCCCGTGGCTATTTGGCATTCTTTGTAGTGATTATACCTAGTTTTGGCTACTGTTTGGTTCTTTTCAAATGCTAGCATAGCATTGAGGGGGAGAATGGGAATAAATCCATCTCTACATATTCTGATGGCGGTGTTTGTCATGACTTCTCTCCCACAGATGAATCATACTAGTGGTGACTTTTCTTCCCGTTGACGATTATTCCGATGGTGACTTCTCTCCCACAGATGAATCATACAAGTGGTAACTTTTCTTCCCGTCGACGATCATTCTGATGGTAACTTATGTTGGTTATGACTCACACTAGCCTCCACTTTGTCCTAAATGCACTGGCCTCGACTTTGTCCCAGATGCACTGGCCCTAGTTTTGTCCCAGATGCACTGGCCCTATCCGTCTTAGTCCCAGATGCATTGACCCTATCTCCATCCTAGATGCACTGGCTTGCTTTGTCCTAAATGCACTGGCCTCGACTTTTCTTTCCATCGACGATTATTCCGATGGCCCTGTCCGTCTTAGTCCCAGATGCATTGGCCTTATCTCCATCCCAAATTCGGTTACCGCCACTTTGTCACCTTTGCATTCGACGCATTATGTTTTTTTTAGTTTATCTTCTTTGAGATGTCATTGTAACAAGCTTAAGTTTAGTAAGCTTAAGCTTGAGGGGGAGTGTTAGAAGTCATGTTAGAAGGTATTACTTACTATGTTATTAGTCCCACATCATGTAAGATGTGTAATCATTTAGTACCTCTTGTGTATATAATCACCCCTCCATTATGTAATTGAAACACACAATTTATTCATAAGTCTTTTTCTCTTTTCCTCTCTTTTAACAGGGTACATATATGAGCTACAAATCTCAATAATCCTTAACAGGGAAAGGAGAGAATACTACAAAAATTATGCCTAGTTTGCAACCAAAATTGTGTTATGGATGCTTACTTAATCCCCAAATTTTAGGTAAGGTGGTTGCAAAGTTTTGTGCTAAGTTTCTTGACCAACAGGTGCTCAAAAGTGAAGCATACGCAGCTGGAGATATAGGAACCTCTCTTCAAAAAGCTTTTTTAAGGTTAGATGAAAAAGAGGGCCCCTTCTATACTTAATGGTAGTTCCTCTGTCTTATATTTAGCAATAAGATGACAAAATAGGTTTCTTGCTTGTAAGAGTTTTTGTACTATTTAAATCCTTCCAGTTGGATCATCAGCTAAAATCTCATTTTTTTAGTTCTTATTCTAGATCATGATTTTTTCTTTAATATACAAAGAAGTGATATTGGCAATACTCTAACTCAAAGTCACTTAGATATGTTTCACGCACTTGAGTAATTGGAAGAGTATGAAGAAATTATATGTATCTTATTTTAATAGCAAGTTAGCCCACTTGTTAGTTATTGTTAGTGATTATGGTATTATCTATTCTGTAATTTATTGTATTTCACTAAATTTACAAAATTAAAGAGCCAGACATGAAGTATGGCATTATATCCTCTCTCTCATAGTCTAATTGATATTGAAGAAAAAGTGATCACAAAAGTTTTGAACTTGTATTTTTAATAATATTATGAGAACTTTTTATTGCTGAATTTTCAAGTAGTATTGCTTTTTCCCCCCATGGTTTAAGTAGTTTACTATCATGTAAATAAGATTAAGTTTTCCTTTTCTAGTTCATTTCAAAATTGTTTAGATTATTGACAATAATGTATGGTATTGGTATGAGTAAGGCCAACGTTGAAAGAAAATTGTCTATATTCATTTTGCAATTGTCCATGTGAGACATTTGATGTAGCTATTACATTGCTTCTTTAAAAGATACCACAAGTGTTCATTTGAAGATTTCTAACACAGGGTAGTTGGAAATGAGTTGCTATCTCTAATTTCCCTGTCCTTGAATCTGGATCAAGATTTATTTGAGAAGTGTTATGGGATCGTATGTTTTCATCTTCCTTATAGACTTTTACTATACTTTCTCTCAAAGTTAGTTCATTTTCTGCATAATTCTATTTTTAGTTAGTAGCCATGACTGTTGATTATTTGGTAATTGGAGTTTTAAGTCTTCTCTATTAATGATCAAGCACTTTGGAAGAGCTGATTGCTCTTACTTTGTGTGGTTCTATATTATGCATATATTTAAGCCAATGGTTTGGATTTTCTAAAAGCAACATTTGATGTATTTTTTTTATATACTTAACACTTTGTGCAAATGTTAACACTTCCCATGTGAAGAGAATCTGTGTGTTTGTTGTTGTAAATGTTCATATGGGTGCTGATTTGATTTCTGGTTCTGTTGTTTTCAAGTCATGAAATTCTTAATCATCAAACTCTTTTGATCTAAACATTCTTTCTGAAACTCTTTCCAATTTTTTTCTTAATGTGACTAGGATTAGCGAGGGATTTGTGAGGGAATAGCGAAGGAAATTAGCGAGGGATTTGTAAGGGAATAGCAATGGAAATTAGCGAGGGATTAGCGACGAATATTAAATCCAAAAATTTTTTTCCCTTGCTATGACTGAGATTAGCGAAGGATTTATGAGAGAATAGCGAAGGATTAGCGATAGACTTTAGATCCAAAAATTTCTAAACTATAGCAACAAAATTTCCCTCCCTGATTTGCGAGGGAACACAGGCGCCATTTTTTAAAAAAAAATTCAAGGGATTAGTGACAGAGTAGCGATGGATTAGCGACAGATTAGCGAGGAAATTATTCTGTCGCTACTTAGCGATGAAAAAAAACTGACAGACATGTCCCTCGCTAATCCCTCGAAAAAATAATTTGCGAGGGACATTCCCTCACTAATTTGTGAATTTTCTTGTAGTGGATCTTTTGCATTTTGTTTCAATTTTTTTACTAATTTTTAACTCATTACTTTTCCCTTAAGTTTTAAACAATGTTCTCTTAACAATTATAGATACACTTAGGGCATGTATAATTCATTTTAGCTAATACTCAATCTATTTTAAAATATATGTCAGTTTAGGAAAATTATATTGTTTTAATTTATTTATTATCACTTCAGAAAATCAAGAAAGTATTAATAATTTTTTTTTCAACTTTATCCTTCTCTCTTGCTATCACCATTAAGTAAAATCAAAGAAAGCATTAATGGAATGATAAAATTTGAAGTATTTAAATTAAGGGTGTTCACGGATCGGGTTAGTTTGGTTTTGGTGAAGAAAAAAATCAAAACTAATCAAATGTAGGTGGTTTGGTTTGGTTTAGTTCGGATTTGCAATTTTTTTGACAATCAACCTAAATTAAACCAACCTGATTTAGATTGAATTGATTTAGTTCGAGACATCGGGATAGTCATTTTTAAAAAAATAAAAAAATAAAAAGTACCAAACACATAACAAACAGATTCAAAACCACTCTCTCTGTTGCACTTGAGTGCTTTTTGTCACATTGTAATGTATAGTTACCATAATCCACATATTATATAATGTACTGAAAACTTCTTTATCAAAATTGTTGTTTTTGATTTTGTGACAAACTTACACTGTGCTAAGTGGAATAAGGAGAGTAGGAGTGACAAGTGAGGCCATTCTTCTCACTACCTTCGTAAGCACCCAGCCAATAGCTATGGTAATTGTAATACCCTAGATAATCATGTTAGACTTGTAAATGGTTACTGAGGTAGCATAATACTTGCTTAACATGTCTGTTGAATATTGTGACTTTATGAGCACGTTTGGTCACATTGCTGTAACACTATGAGTGATAAATAGCTGTTATTAGCCTTGAAAATGAATTAAATTACTCAATTAATGGAAATAAGTATAGAGACTTTTATTTATAGGTCACAAATATGTGAACTGTGCTACAATTAAAATATGAGGATAACCAGAGTTAGTTTAGTATTTTTAAGTATACTAGTTGTATGTTTTAATGCCAGTTTGACTAGGAGCTAATATAAAAAATGGTGGTTTTGGTGAAATGAGATTTTTAATGAATCTTAGGATTTATTTTGAATCTGTTGGAAGTTAGGAACTTGGATTTAGTGAAATCTAAGTGTTCTTAGAAGATCGGGAATCATCACATAGTCACTTAAGTGACCAAAGTCACTCACATCCTTGTGCTGCTACAACCTTGATATTTAAGGCTTGAGATAAGATATTTTATCTCATTTTCACTCTTTTCTCTCATCTTCTCTCATGGTTGCAGCTGCCAAATGAGGGGGAAAAGAAAGACAAGCAAAGAAAGATGAAGAGGAGGAAAGGAAAAGGAGGAGGAAAGGAAAAGGAAGAGGAAAGCTAAGGCTTCATCATATTCACCATCTTTGATCCAAGAGGTAGGGTTTTTGTGTTCTTATAACTCTTTTCTTCCATTTTCACCACTTATGCATATGAGATGCATAATAGGTCCTCTTGGTTTCTAGAGTTGCTTGATATGTTTTTCTTACTTGGATGAGTTTTCTTGGTTGTTTATGACTTGTTCATGGAATATGATGCAGAATTGATATTGTGTTGCAAACCAAAGTGCAGGTTGTCTCAAGTAATAAATTCTCAGGAGTCCGAGATCGATCCATAGGGAATTGATAAAGAAAAATTCTTTGAGGTAAGGACAGGATTTGTCACAATGATAAAAGTGATAAAACTTGTTCACAATTAAAATGGATTTGCTTGGGTTAGGAGATCCACTCTTGGTAAATAAATTAAGGATAAGATTATTTTTTTTTATAATTCAATTAGAATTCACATATAACGGAGGTTCTAATAGCATTCAAAGTTCATTTAAGATTATATATATAATTATATTATGGTTCCCTTAATTATCTACTAACGCTAACACTTGTAAATGACTTCAAGTATTCATTGTGTCAATGCCTTGTCTACAACAAATCAAGATCTCCACTTTACAAGGAGGATTTCTAACGCCAACACTTATAAATGAGTTCAAGTATTCATTGTGCCAATATCTTGTCTATAACAAATCAAGATCTCCACTTTGCAAGGAGGGTTTCTAAATTGATTGGAAACAAAATACAACACATATAATGACCAAATGATAATATAACATTCAAGCATAAGAAATGAATTAATCAAACCTTATTTCATTACCAAAAGTTTCACTCTTTCACCTAAGCAAAATGAGAATTAGTTACTCATAAACAAGGAGAAAGAAAGAGAGAAGAAGAAGATGAACATAATTTCTATTTAGAACAAAAGAAAACTACAACAAGATAAACAAATTATACAAGAACATGATCTTGATCTCTAAACTAAGATGCCTCTAATGAGCAAGTAATGTAGCTTTTTATAGAGCATCAAAAGTACAAAATGATAATAGACTTGTTTAATGAGTGGTTGGATGAGTGGAAAATGACAATAGTTGTTTAATGGGTGATTGGATGAGTAAAAAATGATAATAGTTGTTCAATGAGTGGTTGGATGATGGGTGGATAAGTGAAAAATGACAATAGAGTTATTTAATGAGTGGGTGGATGATGGGTGGTTGAATGGAAGATGATGGCAAATTATTGTCATGCTTGTCTTTCTAATTGCACCAACCAATTCAACTATATTTACATGACTATAACTCTATCATAATGCTATCATATTGAAAAGTGTTCTTCATAAGAGTTGGAGGGTTTTGTCTTAGATTTCTAATGCCACTAGTTTTAGTCTAATCTACCTCCTATAGCCCAACTTATGGCCTAATTTGTGCATATTGTTCAGGTTCTAGCAACAGCACCTATGTTTTGATTTCCAATCCTAATCTAACCCAATAGACCTCTAAATCTACTCTTCTATTCTTCATGAAAGTTATAAATTTGGATATTAGCTTTCATTTGGGTTTATTTTGGTATCAATTGAAATCTTATAACTCAAGAAATAGGTTGATGAGTGTGCAGAGGTCAACCTATTAGGATCAGTATTCTGCCTCTTATTTCCACTTCAATTTCAATTATCCAAACGTATGATTATGCTCTTGAGGTCTTCATGAAAGTTGTAGAGAATTGTCTTAGCTTTCCTATAATACTAGGATGACATCAATAAAATATTTGCAACTCAGATTATAGTCAATTTACTAAATGCTACTAAATAGACAAATTAAGGCAAAGTCATGCAATAATTCCATCAATGATCTAATTAAGCTTAATATCATAAAATGTGACAAACTAACTTAACTAAGCTTAATTAAACCTTAAGAAACCCAGTGAGAGGATTATTAAATGAATAAAATATATTGCTATCAGAATGAGTTTGAGTTAGAAACTTAGAACTTGTCATTTGAACCTTTGAGGCTAAAAGTGAGAAGGTTAGGTCATGATGTGTGATTTGATCCAAGAATCCAAAATTAGTGTTATGAGTTAGTGATTTATGTTCTCTATGTGTTAATGAACTTGTTAGGGACTTAAAATCACCTAGAAACCATTTTGGAGTGATTTGATTTCGTGAGAATCATTAATGGAACAGTACCGATTTTGAAAAATTCTGTAGGACCTCGGTTTCGCTTCTCACACCGCGACACAAGGTGTTCACGCCATGGCGCATATGGATCGAGTTTCAGTTTTTAGTAGGCAGAGAGTACTACACCATGATGTGGGGGCGTCATGCCGAGGCGTGAGCTCCAGGACTTTTTAAGAATTATGTTCTTGATGTGTGGAGGTTCCCCAAGGGTTGGGATCACTCTTTTATACCTTTTAGAGTGTGTTCAGGCAATAATGTGAGTATTTCAAGGAGGAAATCAATATCTAGTATATGTGACGAAAGTGTGAAACCTTAGGCAACAATGGTTTGGAAATGCCATAGGCTGACACCTAGGCTCTTGATCCATATGAGATTGTTTTTAGTATCATTTGTGATGCTGTTATGTGATAGAAATGAAACATAGAGCAAGTATGTTAGTGTCCCTAAATTGATAGTTAGAAAACCTTGTGGAGGAGGATAGTCACATTTAAGGGCAATGGTTATGATCTCGTGTAGCAGAATATCCAATGTGGCGTTGAATGTGTGTTAAATATTACTTTGCATATTTTCTCATGCGTTTTCTATTTCTCACGTATCTGTGAATGGTATATGAGATGGTAACAGTATATTTATTATTGTGAGATGGAATAGTCTATTCATTACCAAGTAGTGATAAATGGCTGGAGCCATACTACTATGAAAAAAATACAAAGGAATCGGAGTTCTTGCGAATAGTTGAGTTTCATGACATTGCACGAACACTAGTTAATCTCATTGCATATCCATTGTCTTAGGACATGTTAAGCATAACATACCACATAACAAACATTGCATTTGTATGGTAATTATATGGGCACTTACCATAATCAACGATATTTATATAACATCTCAAAAATTATCTCATTAATCATAAATAGTCGTTTTATAATATTTGAGATTTTTAGGAATTTTTCTGAATTTTTCCAGAAACGTCGAATATTTTAATATATTTCTCGTTTTGCATCACACTGAGCAGAGTCAGTGTAACACTCCGAAAATTGTTTGTTTCATGATGAATAGTCATTTTCTAATATTTTTGATTTTTGAAAATTTTTGTGGATTTTTTTAGAAATGTTGAATATTTTAATATATTTCTCATTTTACGTGCGCGCTGAGCAGAGCTGGGAAAACAAAATGTTTTCCTTGAGGCTGCAAAACCTTAAACTGTGGAAACGTCGACAGGAGATCTTACTAAACTTGAGGCCGAGCATAATTTACGAGGTTTACATTTTTCGAGGTTTTATCAAATAAATAAAATCTCTGTACGCACTGTTAAATAAAATTTTGTAGCACGCTCTATTATCCGATGAATAATTAATACTGGCTTGTGTACTGCAACAATTATCCATTGAGTAATAGCTTGTAGTAAAATCCTAATCACCTTATTATTTAATTACTTTATCGCCTCATCTTATCCTAAAACAATCATCTTTATGTCTAATCAAATCATTCTTTATTGGAAAAAGCTATAAGCTTCTCAAGGAAGCTACATACTCTTCTCTCTCCACTCCCTCTCCCACATGGTAGTAGCCCCATTTTGGGGCCAAGGAATTTGTGCATCACTTAATTAAATCATACTATCTAATTTCAAACCCTAAAAATCATCACATTTTCTTACTATCACTTTCTCTCTCTACCTTCATCTTTCTTTCATTTTCTCTTTCTTTTTCTCTACACTCCATTTGCACCATCTCCTCCTTCCACCATTATTGATTTATTTCAAGCAACCACTTTGCTTGAATCCATCCCTCCATAGAAGCTTTTCTCTTCTTGTTAAAATCACCAATAAAGGGATCAACTTTTCTCTTTCCCTTTTCTCTCCAAAACCGCCGGCCACACACCACCAACATCCTCCATTATTCTTTTGTTTGTTCCAAATAATTACATTTATTAAACCTTCTCATCACCATTAACCTTTTATCTTTGGAAAGCATCACTTGGTTCATCCATTTTCACCATTTTCATCTTTCTCCATTAAGCTTTAAAGTTCGAGACTTTAAGGTAAAAGTTCATAACTTTATCATCTTTCCATCCCATTTTCGTGATCCATGGTCACTATAGTGATCATGGATGCTTTTTTCAAGCTTTGATTGTGATTCTTGTGAGTTTGATGTTCTTAGGGTTTCCTTGAAGGGTGGAATCCGAATTTCACTTGGAGCTCCAAGGGAGTTCTATTGCTTCTTTTCTTCTTTTGGTAAGAGGGAGATGATCCTCTTCAACCTCTCTTAGTAGTATGGAACTTGATTTTGTGTTGGTTATGAGAAACCCCATTTAGGGTCACTCTCTTTGTTGTATGACTTTTATGACTATGTGTTATTTTTAATTTGTTTGAGTTGTTTGGTTGATTGAATATGTATATTGATGTGCTTGGATGGATTAGAAGCTTGAATGGAAGCAAAATGACCCTTGCCCTTTTCTAAGAAGCTCACGGCCATGAACCCAAAAATTGGGTGTTGTTGGTGAAAATTTGTAATAAGTTAAATATATGATTAATTAAAAGGATAACATGTAATTAATTGAATGAAAATTTGGGAATCCAAATCTTAGATAGGCTCACGGCCTCTAGGGTTAATTTTGGCTTAATTCATGTAACTTTATGCAACTATAACATTTAGTTAATTAAGTGATTAAATAGTTAATAATGTAATAGAAAGAAATCAATTTGATAACCTAAAACGAATCTTTGGACCTAAGAAGCAAATAAGGATATGTAAGACTTAAGAAAAATCTTAGAAATAATTCTCTAAGTAAATATAGCTAAATCTAAAGTAAGGAGCTTAATAAGTAAAAGAGATCTCGCTAGAGAAGAATATCATAAGAAATATTAAATTGAAGTAAAACTTAATTAATTGGATGATTAGGAATTAATTAGGGATTCATAAAATGGAAAGAACCAAGAATGGAGTTGTATCCAAAAACTTAGAATAAATTTTAGTTGAAGCAAGACCATGAGTGCAAGTAAGAATGATAAATAATTCAATGTAAATCAACCTAAAGGAATTAGGTTTAAAATTTAATTATGGACTTATGTAATTAAAATAATAATGATTAAATGAATAATGTGAGAGTATTTCTCTAAAAGAGAAACTTATTAAGAAGAATGTAGAAGTTTAGGCATAATTCCATAATGTACCCTAAAAGTGTAATGCATTATTTAAAGACTTAATAATATTTATTGTGGGTCCATGAGTGAATCAAGAATATGTTGATGCTTACCTTAGCCAAAATTGTGGCATGTTATGGAAAGTATATTGTTGTTGAATATACATGATATATGCATTGAGTCATTATGCATTGTGGAAGTCTGATGGACTATTTGTTAAGGCTATGTTGCCTAGGAGTTGAATCACACCTTAGTGCTGATGCGAATAGACTAATGTAGGTCCTTCTGTTGACGTTGGGGGCGTCGAGCCGCGAGCATCTCACTGCGGACGGTAGGTAGCCCCTCTGGGCCGTGCGATAAACCGATGCAAACACACCGACGATCCTGACCGAGACACTGTCCTATATCGCAATCTTGTGGGAATGTCGCTGTATAAAGCCCTATTGCATAAAACTATTATTTTTCTAGAAAGCACTTGATTTTAGGCTTATGAGATACTGGCATATCTCTTTGATCATTCTCTCCGATGTTTGTGTCTAACTCCATGGAATAGGATTTTGATATTATGTACATGTGCATAGTGAGTCAATATATTACTTGGCGTTTAATTTATATGATGATTGAAACTGCTATCTTTTTTATGTTATAATTGCCTGGGATTGTTAAGTTATTTAATATTTGCTACTTGACACTGTTTATATTTCTTGTGATGCTACATAGGCGTCCTACGCCGTTTATGTTTCTTACTGCCATAATTGATAATGAAGTTAGATATCTCACCTCTTGTATATATCTTTCTGGTCCTATGTAATTCTTGGTTAAAGACTGTTAAGGGGACGCAATTGTTTCCTTCTGGATTTTGCTTGGTTCGATCTCTTATATTCGGCGATGTCGTCTAGAAGGGGGTCTATTAGGTTTGTTAGGATTGTGTTCACTGGTGGCGCTAATGCGTGGCGAGTCGACTGGGCTGGAAAGCGTGTACGATATGTTGGAGACCTGATCTTGACTGTGAGGAGGACTCGTGATGGAGACCCTATCCTGAATCTTACTACATCGGTGCATATGGAGTTTGCTCTGCCTATTCGGGAGTTATGGGGTGATCCGCTTTACACCCCTAGAGACCACGAGGATTTGATGGCATCAATTGTTAGGGCACCTGTTCGTGGGACTGTACTCTATCCTGTTTTTGTGTCTTCAGGTGACCCGGGGGAGGATCCCGAGGTGGATCCGATGGAGTATCCAACTCCTTAGACGTGGATGTCTTTATGGGTAGTTTATGTTTCCTTCTACATTACTTATATTAAGGTGTAATTTGAGTATAACTGCATTTTGAAGTCCAACTTGATGTATTTTATTTTGAGCGGTATGTGAAATGCGCCACACTATGTATGCTTTAAATTAATTATCTAGTCCTATGAACTGTATTTTGATTTTGGCTTGTTTAATTATATGTGCTAATGACGACTTATGTATTATTTCATCTGTGGCTCATATTTTATGTATATGCACAATGGTTTAATTTGGATAAATATTATTTAAAAGTTGTAGCATGCCAAAATTTAGTATTCGCGGTATAATGACGATTGTGACATGGTTATTAAATTGAGGGGTGTTACATTAGGTAGTATCAGAGCTCAGTTCATCCTGCTGAGCTGGGGTATGGACTGACTATGCTTAGACATGTTAGAAGTTTCTTTGTATGTTGTGCACTTCCTTGTCTCTTGATAGAGATGTTTGGGAAAGGAAGGTATGGCTTGCCATAGGCTGAATGTTGGTAGCTACTGTTGCATAGACACATGATATTGAGTATTGGCCCACTCAATGTGTAATGTTCTATGTGGACGGGAAACTATGACTTCACCTAGGCGTATTAAGGGAATAGGAGTTCTTTTAATAAGAAGCTCAGTTGGTATGACTGAATTTATTTAGGATTTATTTGCATTTATACCCTTGTTGTGTTAACTCTAGTATTGTTTGAGTCAAAGGGTTAGAAAAGGGGTAGTTAAATACGACTTGCAAGGTCTGTGGATTGAGGCGTCCAAGAGATTTTAGGAAATCAATTTTCTTGGGAAAATAATATCTGGCATAAGTAAGGTTCGAGGAGCTACTCGGGAGTTAAGGACTCACAAGAAATCATGCCATAGAAGGCAGGATGAAGGAGCTCAAGTTAGAGTCTTTTGGGTTTGTTTTATTGTGATGTGTGACTCTTTGCGTTTGGTTTCCAAAAGGAGACAATATTGTTTGAATTGATTGCTTTTGATTTCTCTTATGTTTCAATTTGGTTGTGCTTGAAGAGAGATAATGGCTCGGGGTAGGTGTAAGCGTGTGAATGCAGGGAGTGAAGATGACGATCCGATTGCGCAGCTAGCGGCGAAGTAATGCTGGAGAGAGATTTGCTCGGCAAGAAGGCGATAGCGAGATTCGAGAACGTTAAATGTGGATCAATCTTCAGATGCAAGACCTTGTAATGTTGGGCCATTGAGGGTCCAAAAAGGGAAGAAGCGTAAGGCCAACTAGTTTCGGCAGAAATCGTATTCACGACGACCGAGGAAGCAACAGTAACAACAAACACATGAAGGAGGTGCGAGTGGCAATAAATCCAATCCGACCGTGGTATCCTTACCAAAATGTAAGAAGTATGGAAAGGACCACTCAACAAGCGAATGTAAGATCAAGAGGGTAATTTGCTTCAAGTGTGGAAATGACCACTTAATAAAGGACTGTACGATCGAAGGAATAATTTGTTTCAAGTATGGAAAGCCAAGACATGTGGCTAGGAACTGTACTTTGTAAAGGACGAAACCTTCCATTGGAGATGTATGCGCTTCAGAACCTCACGAAAGAGGAAGAGCCGACTCCCCAAGTAGGGTAAAAGCATCTCAGGCTGAAGACCGAAATGAGGGGGACTGTGCTGCAGTAGCGACCCTGTGATTTTACTGTATAATTTTGGGGGCAACCCATTTCTTTATGACATGTAATAGTATGGATCAGTTAGGATCATCTATGTCTCTGTCATCTTTTAACTAAGACATTTCCACTTTTGCTACTAGGAACCTGTTGTTGGTAGCCTAGTTGTTTAAAATTAACCTATGTCTGTTAAAGATTGAGTCTTTTCTGTTGATTGGATTTGTTTACCTTCTTCGTAAATCTGATATGATATCAAAACAAAAGGATTGGCCATCTTCCAACCATATCCTATTGAAATATTCCAATAAAAATTTAAGAATTTGTTTCTGGAATTAGGTTGTCTGTGTATTTACTTCCTTTCGACCCAAATATTACTGTTCTGGTTTACAAGCCTGCTCTCGTTACACAAGTTTGTTTAAAACTATCCTGTTGTTATTAGAAATTGAAACCCTTTTTTGTCAATTCAGTTATTTGCTTTCTTCATGAATAGGCTTGATCTCAGAAAGGGGATTGGATGTTTTCTAATCGTGTCTCGTCACTCTGTTCTAACAGAAACATAATGTCTCTTGAGACAGAAATTTCTTGGATTTGAATCCATGAAAACTCATTCCTAAATTTTATCGAACCATATCATGTTCTTCGTCGGAAGGGTCCGGTAGTATACCAAGTGACTTCACCATCTTTTCTTCTAACCTTTATAACGTTTCTAGTGTACTTCGATTGAGGAAATGTGTTCCTGAATTCAGATATTTCTTGTTAAGATCGAGGATAAATGGTTTGATAGATCAATCGAAGGAAGCCGCTGTTTTCTCCAAGATCAGCTTGTGTTCTGGACTATCATCAAGTTCATTTAAAGGTATAATAATGTTTTCAAGGCAACTTTTCGGATGCGTTATGGGCACTACAAGTGTTTGGTAGTGTCATTCCATTCAACAAACACTTCGGTAACATTCATCGATTTCGTGAATAGGATCTTCTTCCCTGTTAAAAATAAATTTGTCGTTGTCTTTGTCGGCAACATTTTGATCCATTCTTAACATTCAGAGGAGCGTACCGAACCTTTCGTTGTGATTTTTCGAATCCTGAAGAAGAATGAGGAGTTACACAAGAAGCTGTCCAGGTGCGAATTTCAATTTGAGGTAATTTAACTTTTGAGTCATGTGATCTTTAAAAGAAGGAATTATCGGAGATCCATCAAAAGTTGGAGCAGTTCTTCAATGGGAAAGAATCAAAGGCTGTATTGGAGATTCATCACTGTGTGGGATTAGCTGGCTAGTATCAGAGATTCACCGCATGATTTTCCAAGATAGCAGAACCTCTCACTCAACCTATGAGAAAGAATCAAGTTTTTCTATGGACCAAGGCATGTGAAAAAGGTTTTCAAGAGTTAAAGAGGTGATTGACTACTTCGTGATTCCAGCAAATTTGTGGTATTTCACATCGAGGTTATAGATGGGTACTTGTGCAGAATGGGAAGATGGTAGCGTATGCTCCAAGGCGATCGGGAGTACATGAAGAGAACTACCCTCCACAAACTTGGAGCTAGCCGTTGTGTGCGAGCGTTGAAGATATGGAGACATTTCTATATGGAGCAACATTTAACGTCTACAGTAATAAAAAAGAGTCAGAAATATCTGATTGATTAGAAGGAATTAACTATGAGGCATTACGTGGATAGTATGTAAGGCACTTTTGTGCTAGCACCGAGACAGTGAAAGGGTTACGATTAGACCCCGAGCTTGTACAGCAAGCAACAGATAAAGATAAGATGACTCAGGAAGGGATGCAAATAATTTGAGGGGAAAAGATACTACGTCAGTGAAAGCGATTTGGAATGATGTAATTGGGGGCACAATGTGGGAGCTAGATTCTAAGGTATGAAAATTTCGAGGACAAAATTTTTTTTTAGAAGGGGAGAGTTATAACATCCCCAAAATTATCTCATTCATCATAAATAGTCGTTTTATAATATTTGAGATTTTTAGGAATTTTTCTGGATTTTTTCGGAAACGTCGAATATTTTAATATATTTCTTATTTTACGTGCACACTGAGTAGAGTCAGTGTGACGCTCTAAAAATTATTTGTTTCATGATGAATAGTCATTTTCTAATATTTGTGATTTTTGAGAATTTTTGTGAATTTTTCTAAAAATGTTGAATATTTCAATATATTTCTCATTTTACGTGTGCGCTGAGTGGAGCCTGGAAAACGAAATATTTTTCTTGAGGCTGGAAAACTTTGAACTGTGAAAATATCGATGGGGGATCTTACTAAACCTGAGGCCAAGCATAATTTACGAGGTTTATATTTTTTGAAATTTTATCTGATAAATAAAATCTCTGTATGCACTGTTGAATAAAATTTTGTAGTACGCTATATTATCCGATGGATAATTAATATTAGCTTGTGTATTGCAATAATTATCCATTGAGTAATAGTTTGTAGTAAAATTCTAATCACCTTATTATTTTTTTACTTTATCACCTTATCTTATCCTAAAGCAATCCTCTTTATGTCTAATCAAATCCTTCTTTACTGGAAAAAGCTATAAGCTTCTCAAGGAAGCTACACACTCTTCTCTCTCCTCTCCTTCTCCCACATGGTAGCAGCCCCATTTTGGAGCCAAAGAATTTGTGCTTCACTTAATTAAATCATACTATCTAATTTCAAACCCTAAAAGTCATTACCTTTTCTTACTATCACTTTCTCTCTCTACCTTCATCTTTCTCTCATTTTCTCCTCCTTCTCTCTACACTCCATGGCTGCACCATCTCCTTCTTCCACCATTATTAATTTATTTCAAGCAACCACTTTGCTTGAATCCATCCCTCCATTGAAGCTTTTCTCTTATTAAAATCACCAACAAAGGGATCAACTTTTCTCTTCCCCTTTTCTCTCCAAAACCGCCGGCCACACACCACCAACATCCTCCATTTTTCTTTTGTTTGTTCTAAATAATCACATTTATTAAACCTTCTCATCACCATTAACCTTTTCTCTTTGGAAAGCATCACTTGGTTCATCCATTTTTACCATTTTTGTTTTTCTCCATCAAGCTTTAAAGTTTGAGACTTTGAGGTAAAAGTTCATAATTTTATCATCTTTCCATCCCATTTTCATGATCCATGGTCACTATGGTGATCATGGATGCCTTTTTCAAGCTTTGATTGTGATTCTTGTGAGTTTGATGTTCTTAGGGTTTCCTTGAAGGGTGGAATCCGAATTTCACTTGGAGCTCTAAGGGAGTTCCATTGCTTGTTTTCTTCTTTAGGTAAGAGGGAGATGATCCTTTTCAACCTCTCTTGGTAGTAGGGAACTTGATTTTGTGTTAGTTGTGAGAAACCCCATTTAGGGTCACTCTTTTTGTTGTATGACTTTTATGACTATGTGTTGTTTTTAATTTGTTTGAGTTGTTTGGTTGATTGAATATGTATATTGATGTGCTTGGATGGATTGGAAGCTTGAATGGAAGCAAAATGACCCTTGCTCTTTTCTAAGAGGCTCATGGCCATGAACCCAAAAATTGGGTATTCTTGGTGAAAATTTGTAACAAGTTGAAGATATGATTAATTAAAAGGATAACATGTAATTAATTGAATGAAAATTTTGGAATCCAAATCTTAGAGAGGCTCACGGCCTCTAGGGTTAATTTTGGCTTAATTCATGTAACTTTATGCAACTATAACATTTAGTTAATTAAGTGATTAAATAGTTAATAATGTAATGGAAGGAAATCAATTTGATAACCTAAAGAGAATCTTTGGACCTAAGAAGTAAATAAGGGTATGTGAGACTTAAGAAAAATCTTAGAAATAATTCTCTAAGTAAATATGGCTAAATCTAAAGTAAGGAACTTAATAAGCAAGAGAGATCGATCTCACTAGAGAAGAATATCATAAGATATATTAAATTGAAGTAAAACTTAATTAATTGGATGATTAGGAATTAATTAGGGACTCATAAAATGAAAAGAACCAAGAATGGAGTTTTATCCAAAAACTTAGAATAAATTTTAATAAAGCAAGACCATGAGTGCAAGTAAGCATGATAAATAATTCAATGTAAATCAATCTAATGGAATTAGGTTTAAAATTTAATGATGAACTTATGTAATTAAAATAATAATGATTAAATGGATAAATTGAGAATATTTCTCTAAAAGAGAAGCTTATTAAGAAGAATGTAGAAATTTAGGCATAATTCCATAATGTACCCTAAAGGTGTAATGCATTTTTAAGGACTTAATAATATTTATTGTGAGTCCATGAGTGAATCAAGAATATGTTGACGCTTACCTTAGCCAAAATTGTGGCATGTTATGGAAAGTATATTGTTGTTAAATATACATGATATATGCATTGAGTCATCATGCATTGTGGAAGTCTGATGGACTATTTGTTAAGGCTATGTTGCCTAGGAATTGAATCACACCTTAGTACGGGTGCGAATAGACTAGTGTAGGTCCTGCTGTTGACCTTGGGGGCGTCGGGGCGCGGGCGTCTCGCTGCGGACAGTAGGTAGCCCCTCTGGGCCGTGGGACAAACCAATTCAAATGCACCGATGATCCTGACCGAGACATTGTCCTATATCGCGATCTTGTGAGAATGTCGCTGTATAAAGCCCTGTTGCACAAAAGTGTTATTTTTCTGAAAAGCACTTGATTTTAGGCTGACGAGATACTGATATATCTCTCTGATCATTCTCTCTGATGTTTGTGTCTAGCTCCATGGAGTAGGATTTTGATATCATGTATATGTGCACAGTGAGTCAATATATTACTTGGCAATTAATTTATATTATGACTGGAACTGCTATCATTTTGATGTTATAATTGCCTGGGATTGTTAAGTTGTTTAATATCTGCTACTTGACACTGTTTATATTTCTTATGATGCTACATGGGCGTCCTACGCCGTTTATGTTTCTTACTGCCATAATTGGTAATGAAGTTGGATATCTCACCTCTTGTATATATCTTTCTTGTCCTATGTAATTCTTGGTTAAAAACTATTGAGGGGACGCGATTGTTTCCTTCCAGATTTTACTTAGTTCGATCTCTTATATTCGATGATGTCGTCTAGAAGGGGGTCTATTGGGTTTGTTAGGATTGTGTTCACTGGTGGCACCAATGCGTGGCAAGTCGACTAGGCTGGAGAGCGTGTACAGTACGTTGGAGACCTGATCTTGACTGTGAGGTGGACTCGTGATGGAGACCCTATCCTGACTCTTACTACATCGGTGCATCTAGAGTTTGCTCTGCCTATTCGGGAGTTATGGGGTGATCCACTTTACACCCCTAGAGACCACGAGGATTCGATGGTATCAGTTGTTAGGGCACCTGCCCGCGAGACTGCACTCTAACCTGTTTTTGTGTCTTCAGGTGACCCGGGGAAGGATCCCGAGGTAGATCGGATGGAGTACCCAACTCCTTAGACGTGGATGTCTTTATGGGTAGTTTATGTTTCCTTATGCATTACTTATATTAAGGTGTAATTTGAGTATAACTGTATTTTGAAGTCCAACTTGATGTATTTTATTTTGAGCGGTATGTGAAATGTGCCGCACTATGTATGCTTTAAATTAATTATCTAGTCCTATGAACTGTATTTTGATTTTGGCTTGTTAAATTATATGTGCTAATGACAGCTTATGTATTATTTCATCCGTGGCTCATATTTTTTGTATATACATAATGGTTTAATTTGGATAAATATTATTTGAAAGTTGTAG
Organism: Ormosia semicastrata; assembly: GCA_029884595.1. NCBI lineage: Eukaryota > Viridiplantae > Streptophyta > Magnoliopsida > Fabales > Fabaceae > Ormosia > Ormosia semicastrata. The sequence goes on from JAQQTO010000044.1 coordinate 22,276,196, forward strand.
CACGCCAAAATTTAGTATTCGCGGTATAATGACGATTGTGCTGTGGTTATTAAATCGAGAGGTGTTACAATTTACAATTGTATGGACAATTGTATAATATTGTTGATAGTTTTCTTTTAATGCGTGTTTAGGAATGTGGTTTGCTTAAGAATACTACATAGGGTTGCTATATGAGTTATTCTTTTGGTAGTAAGTAGTGATTCTTATACTTGTTGTAAACTTATTCCTAATGCTTTTTGTTGGTTTTATTCTTTGTGAATGGATAAATGCTGCTTTTGAAATACTTATATAGAGAAATTGTGATTTCTCACACCGATTGTGTTTTCATGTAAATCTAGGTGGAAGCGTATCAAAAGGAAAAAGGAAGTCGTTTGAAGACGCATAGTATAAATGTTCTTTTAGGCCAAGCTTGTATTTATTTTATATTTGTTTAGTTGTTTAAAGCTATGTATGGCAGTACGCCCTTCTGAGGCAGTAATGTATATATAACTTTTGTTAACGTAGCTCTCCATAATTATTTGTATAAATGTTATGGGTTTTGTACGTGTTATGATCTTGAAGTAGCATGACTAATATTGATTATTCTTTTATATATCGATATAACAATATTAGGATGTTACATTTTGGTATCAGAGTAGTTCATCCTATTGAGCTGGGGTATAGATTAACTATGCTTAGGCATATTTAGAGTTGGTTGTATATTTCTTGTCTCTTACATGTGATGTTTGAGTGAAAATTGCATGACTTGCCTTGTATTGTGTGTTGTTATCTACTATTGCATAGTTACATAGTATTGAGATTGCAGCTCAATGTGTGTTGTTTTTGTGTATACAGGAAACTATGGCACCCAAGAGGCAAACTAGGGAAACTGGGAACACATCTGGTGAAGGCATCGATATGGCCACAGTTATGATGGCAATGGCTGATGCTATGAGGCAGCAAACAAAGCAGGCAGTCACTACCGCCAACACAATGTGAGAGTAGGCAGTAGTAATTGCTAGGATGCTAGAGAGGTTGGGACCTCAACAATCGGTACCACCACCTACACAGGAGGTGCCAGTTAGGAGAAACTAGATTTTTCTTAATATTTCAGAGTTCAGAAGGATGAACCCTCCGATGTTCAGGGGCAACTACGATTCAGTGAAAGCTGAAGAGTGGTTGGATGAGATAGAAAAGATCTTTGAGGTCATGGTTTGCTCAGACGAGCAAAGAGTATCCTTCGCTTCCTTTATGTCAGGGGGAGAAGCGAAGCAATGGTGGCGAGGTTCCAGAAGACTACTAGAGGCAACAGGGACGCTGATTACATGAGAAGTATTTCAGAACATCTTTTTGGAGAAATATTTTCCCAGAAGTCTACAAGATGATAAAGAGATGGAGTTCCTTGGTCATCAACAAGGGGACATGACAATTGGGCAATATGAGGCAAAATTTCATGAGTTGTCCAAATTCTCTTCTCAGTTGAGGCTCAATCCGAATGAGAACTGGAAATGTGTCAAGTTTGAATCCTAGTGGAGGGGAAATGTTAAAAGAGCAGTGAAACCTTCGAAGATTAGAGATTTCCCATCTTTGGTGAATAAGTGCAGAATTGTGGAGTCTGATAACTTCTAGTTTCAAGCTAAGCAAAGATCACAAAATCTTCAGAAGAGAAAAAAGGTGGATGATGGATCTGGAAAAGGTGTTTCTAGATCCAGTTACCTATAATTTAAAGGTGAGCGAGTTCAGGTCGAGACAATGGAGCCTGAATGTCCTAGGTGCGGAAGACCACATGGTGACAAACGCAGTTTGCTTTATGTGCAGTCAACCGAGATACTTTGCAAGGAAATGCCCATGCAAACAAGGAGATATGCCCAGTTATAGACCCTAAGCTCAAGGAAGGGTGTATATTCTGAGAGGGAATGAAGAGGACCAACCTTCCGACCCTATGTCAGGTAACTTTTGAATATGAAATTATGTTTGCTTGAGACCTCAGAATTGTTAGTTTAGAGAGACTAAATTTTAGGGGGAAAATTCTAAAAAGTAGGGGAGAATATAACACCCTAGATAATCATGTTAAACTTGTAAATGGTTACTCAGGTAGCCTAATACTTGCTTAACATGTCGGTTGAATATTGTGACTTTCTGAGCACGTTTAGTCACATTGCTGTAACACTATGAGTGATAAATAGTTGTTATTAGCCCCAAAAATGACTTAAACTGCTCAATTAATGGGAATAAGTGTGGATGCTTTATTCTAAGTCATAAATGTGTGAACTGTGCTACAGTTAAAATCTAAGGATAATCAGAGCTAGTTTGGTATTTTTAAGTATACTGGTCGTATGTTTTAATGCCAGTTTGACTAGCAATTGATATGGAAAATGGTGGTTTTGGTGAAACAAGATTTTTAATGAATATTAGCATTTTATTTTGAATTTGTTGGAAGTTAAGAACCTAGATTTGGTGAAATTTAAGTGTTCTTAGAAGATCAAGAATCATCACATGGTCATTTAAGTGACCAAAGTCACTCATGGCCATGTGTTGTTGCAACCTTGATATTTAAGGCTTGAGATAAGATATTTTATCTCATTTTTACTCTTTTCTCTCATCTTCTCTCACGGTTGCAGCTGATAAAAGGAGAGGAAAAAGAAAGACAAGCAAAGAAGGATGAAAATGAGGAAAGGAAAAGGAAGGGGAAAGCTAAGACTTCATCATCTTCACCATCTTTGATCCAAGAGGTAGGGGTTTTTGTGTTCTTGTAACTTCTTTCTTCCATTTTCACCACTTCTATATATGAGATGCATAATAGGTCCTTTTGGCTTCTAGAGTTACTTGATATGTTTTTCTTGAATGGATGAGTTTTCTTGGTTGTTTATGACTTGTTCATGAAATGAGTTTGAGTTAGAAACTTAGAACTTGTCATTTGAACCTCTGAGCCTAAAAGTGAGAAGGTTAGGTCATGATGTGTGATTTGATCCAAGAATCCAAAATTGGTGTTGTAAGTTAGTGATTTATGTTCTCTATGTGTTAGTGAACTTGTTAGGGACTTAAAATCACCTAGAAACCATTTTGGAGTGAGTTGATTTCGTGAGAATCATTAATGGAATAGTACCAGTTCTACAAAATTCTACAGCACTTGGGTTCTGCTTCTCAAGTCATCGCGCAGGGTGTGCATGCCACGGGGTGTAAGGCTCGGGTTTCAGTTTTCAGCAGGCAGAGAGCACCACGTCGCGGCGTGGGGGCGTCATGTCGAGGCGTGAGCTCCAGGACTTTTTAAGAATTATGTTCTTGATGTGTGGAGGTTCCCTAAGGGTTAGGATCACTCTTTTATAACTTTTAGAGTGTGTTGAGGCATTAATGTGAGTATTTCAAGGAGGAAATCAATACCTAGTATATGTGAGGAAAGTGTGAAACCTTAGGCAACCAATGGTTTAGAAATGCCATAGGCGAACACCTAGGCTCTTGATTCATATGGGATTGTTTTTAGTATCATTTGTGATGCTGTTATGTGATGGGAATGAAACATAGAGCGATTATGTGAGTATCCCTAAATTGATAGTTGGAAAACCTCGTGCAGGAGGATAGTCACATTTAAGGGCATCGGTTATGATCTCGTGTAGGAAAATATCCAATGTGGTGTTGAATGTGTGTTAAATATCACTTTGCATGTCTTCTCACACGCTTGCTACTTTCCACGTATCTGTGAATGGTATATGAGATGGTAATAGTATACTTATTGTTGTGAGATGGAATTGTTCATTCATTGTCATGTAGTGATAAATGGTCGGAGCCATACTACTGTGAAAAAATACAAAGGAATCGGAGTTCTTTGGAATAGTCGAGTTTCATGACATTGTACCAACACTAGTTAATCTTATTGTATATCCATTGTCTTAGGACATGTTAGGCATAACATACCACATAACAAGCATTGCATTTGCATGAAAATTGTATGGGCAGTTACCGTAATCAATGATATTTACGATTGTATGTGTGGTAGTATAATATTGTTGATAGTTTTCTTTTAATGCGTGTTTAGGAATGTGGTTTGCTTGAGAGTACTACATACGGTTGTTATGTGAGTTATTCTTTTTGTAGTAAGTAGTGATTCTTATACCTGTTGTGAACTTATTCCTAACACTATTTGTTGGTTTATTTTTTGTGAACGGATAAATGCTGGTTTTGAAATACTTATACTGAGAAATTGTGATTTCTTAGCTTGATTGTGTTTTCATGTAAATCCAAGTGGAAACGTATCAAAAGGAAAGAGGAAGTCATTTGAAGACGCTTATTATAAATGCTCTTTTAGGCTAAGCTTGTAATTATTTTATATTTGTGTAGTTGTTTAAAGCTATGTATGATAGTACATCCTTCTGAGGTAGTGACGTATATATAACTTTTGTTAACGTGGCTCTCCATAATTATTTGTATAAATGTTATGGGTTTTGTGTGGTTATGATCTTGAAGTAACATAACTAGTATTGATTATTCTTTTATATATCGATATATCAGGATAGCAATATTAAGATGTTATAGTAATTGCAGCAGGGGGCCGGTTAGCACCAAGTTATAACTCACAGCACAACAGAAGGAACAATGCAGTGCAAGGCTCGATCGAAGTCCCTGGTAGGTAGGGAAGGAACAAGAACGATAGCCGACAGCGAAGGAACAATAGCAGGCTAAACGATCTCTTATGGTCATTTGGTATGAGGAAGTTTAGGGTCGCAAGGATGAAGAAAATGCCCTAAAGTCTAAAATAGAGAAAAGACAATATTTCTGAAACGCACAACATTGGATTAGTAATAAAAACAAAAAAAGACTAGGTCGGGTTAATCAGGTCGGACAATCAAGTCTTGGGTTAGAAAACCACAAACTCAAGAACCGAGTCAACATTATTGATTGATTTTCATTGAGTTTTACTCGATTTAACCTAATTATCCAAGTCAATCCGAACCAATTGGATTCTCTGGTTCATCAGGTTGATCTGATGCAATGAACCCCCCTAAATTAAATGAAAAGTAATTCAGTAAAATGCAATTATATTTTCTTCAAATTGAATTTATTTAATAGTTTTCTTGGTTTATTACCTTAGACGATATTTTGAAATAGAGAAAGTATGTTGAAACTTTGATGATTCACTAAAATTTATGTATGCAATGTAAGAAATTTTATATTTGATAGTTAATATTTAATAATACATATTGTTTCTCAAAGGCGATTTAATAATATGGTCATTAATAATTAATAGTTAATAGTGTCATGTTTACAAAAAAAAAATTAATAGCGTCATTAGTGCTTCTCAACCTAATTTTAATATCATATATATTATTATTATTTATAACTTTTTTAAACAATGAGAAACGTTGCGACAAGGAGAAGAAAAAAGGATTAAGTGTGAACACTTAAAACTTATTTAGGATTTAACATGACAATATTAATTAGTTGATATAAAAAGTAGTCAAAATTGCAAATAACTGACACACTATGTATAGGGGAATGTTAGATAAAGGTATCTTGTTGTAGACAAAAAAAAGTCACTTTTATCTTTAACAAATCAAATTAAATGATTATGTCTGTTTTAATAATTAAGAAAAAATATTTTCTTTCTTAATAAATGCTAATCTCATGACTTTTACCTCTCCTAATAACTACTAATCTTATAATTTTTTTCTCACTCCTAATCATCACTAATTTCATAAATCTTTATCTTTTATTATTATTTTTTAAAAATAAAAAATTTAATTACTTAATTATTTAAAATATATATATTTTTAAAAATTAAATAGTAGATAAACTTAAAATGCTAATATAATTTAATATTTACTAATTTTAAAAAATGTAACAATTTTTCTTCAAAAAGTAGTATTATAAATTTATAAGTAATAATTGATTTGGTGCATGTATATACATGCATTTATAAATGACGGAGTGATTGTTACGTCAAAATGCATGTGCATACTTAATATATATATACTAATGCACGTAACCAATGACTTTCTTGTAACCTGATTTTTTTAAAAAAAAATAGTATATATTAAATAATATTAACATTTTAAATTGATCTACTATTTACTTTTTTAAAAATTAATTACATTTTTAAATAATTAAATTAATATATGAATAGTTTTAAGAAAAAGATTTATGGAGTTAGTGATTAGTAGGAATGAGAAAAAATAGTCTGTGTAAACATGATATTATGTGGATGATTATTAATACAAATTTTAGATCAATTAAATATTCATAGATATATAATAGTCTAAGTTTACTTATATTTTAAAAAACATATTATAAGTTGGCCTTAATTCTCTCTCCTCTTGTGGTATTCTTTCTCCTCTTTTAATTTGGTGCTTTAATATTCTTTTTTGAGTGTCTGTTTAATGGGTGCTGTCGTCTCAATTCTTTAGTGACAGCCCTTATTCGTATTCTTTCTCGTTTTTCTGTTTTTCTAATGTTTTTTCTAACTAAATTATTCAACTCTTTTACATCTATTATCTTTGAGATAGATTTGAAAAATTTGATTTTGAGTTTGTTAGATTTGTTTTATGTTATGAAAAATATGAAATTTATAGTTTTAATTTTTATATGATAATCTCATACTTTGACCTCATATAATAGTAAGACTTTTAGATTTATTAGATAAAATATATGTATTAAGACTTTTAGATCTATTGAGATAAGAGATATATAATGCTCTTTTTATGTAACAATAAGTCATATGTTAGTTTTTAATAACCTATAGACTAGGAATAAAATTATAAATTATAGATTAAATTATAATAAAAATTGTATCTATTTTTTTATTCTTAATAAATTATTATTTTTATTGAAATTAAAAGTGCCGTTAAATAATTTATAGTTTATGAGAAAAAAAAATTATACGTTAAAATAAAGTAGTATGATCAATGGAGTATGAATACATCATTTTTGTGGCGTGTCTATATGTCAAATATGTGTCTGTGTTAAATATATGGGAACACCTGTACGATACACGTGTCCTGCATATAACTGTGTCTAGGTAAAAAGATTATTTTTTTTAGTTTGGATACATCTTGGACATACTTGACACGTCTCAGACACGTTTAGAAACGTCTCGGATACGCTTGAACACGGCTTGGACACAGTCCATTAATATTTTCTTAAAAAATATTAGTTTCCATGACTAACGTTTAATTAGTAAGTCCGTAATTCACCTAAGTCCAATCGCATGACTGAAGTCTCATGCCATTATTTTCACATACTAGTATTTAAGTTTTATTTTTTCACACATCACTATTAGACTTTTAAGTTTTATCTTTTCACACACTATTATTTTCATCTGCTCCTTCTACCTCTACTCATACTAAGTCATTCATTTCATCGTCACCGAAGCTTACCTCACACAAATGTTCTCTCTGATTAATTTTTTTATCGCATATCTTATCATGGTTAGTTCTATTAGGAAAGTTAGTTTAAAAATTTTTTTAAAAATATCAATAGAAATTATGTTTCATATTTTTTAAGAAGAATTTAATAGGTAATAAATATTAACACATATGACATATATTATGATATTATAAATCTTTAAATTTATAAAAATGATATTAATGAATTATGAATCTTTTTTTTAATTTTATAATAATATATATATATATATATATATATATATATAAATATCATATTTTATAATTTTTTAAATTTTATATGTCTTCGTATTTATGTTCATGTCGTATCCTGTGTTTGTGTCTGTGTTTCATATGATGAAGTATCAACTAGTTTTTGAGTTGTATAATAAAACATTGCTGTACAACCCGAACTGACTCGGCACGTTCGTCCTGCAAACCTGTGAACCGGGTCCTGAGATGATCCGGTCATGCACGATGACGGTTTTTCTGGCAAACTCGGAGAAAACTGGAAAAACCCACGACCTGCCGATTCAGGCGGAACTGGTTATATTTAAAAAAAAAAAAAACCTTTGCTCCCATCCCCTCAAGGAGAAGAAGAGCCGTATTCCTATACCCACCCCCTGCTGATTGAAACCGAGCATTCAGCAGTGCACCACTACATCTTCATCTCGTCATCAATGTGCAAACTTGTTCCCATTTTCGCAGAGTCGTAGTCAGCTATGCTCCAGCCGTCGCTAGCGTTTTTCTCCATCACAGTAGACGGGTGGAAATCTGAAATGGTGGAGTGTAGAAGATGAAATGAGTTATTGGTCTTGAAACTTAAAGTTTAGAAAGTGATAAGATAGGGATAACAGTTTAATAGTGTATAGATTTTTTTATTTATATTTTTTAATATTATTTATTATATTTATATTATTTATTATTTTTTAAAATTTAATATCTTTAAAAAAAATGTCAGTAATATATATATTTAAAAAAAATATATGATGATCTTGTTTTTAATAAACTTCTTTGAAGAGTAGTTGATAGACGTGGCTGATTTTACATCCCTAATTTTTTTTATAACAAGAAAAGACATTAAGTCTTCAAGCCCGAAAAACTAGAACGAGAACATGTGAAAGATATGTATGATTACTGACAGAAATATGAGATATAATATGGATACAAATATGAAGATATATTAAATTTAAAAAAATTGTAAAATATAGATATGATAAAGTAAATTAAAGAATTTAGTTTATATATATAATTATAAAATTTAAGAAAAAAATTATAATTTATTAATATTATTTTTATAAATTTAAAAATTTATAATATTTTAATATATATTATATGTGTCAATATTTTTTATTTAATAAGTCATTTTAAAAAATATGAAACATAATTTCTATTAATTTTTTTAAAAAAATTTTAAACTAATTTCTCATAATAGAATTAATCATATATAAATATATGTATATTTAAAAAAATTAATTATATAAAATATCTAAAAATTAATTATTTTTATCGTGTTTAAATTGTATTTTAGATGTGTCTAATCGTATTTGAGTCATATTCAAAACATATTCAAGTTAAAAAATAATCTTTTTAATTGAATATATTTAAACACATAAAATACATGTATCATACATACATCTTTATATATTTAACACAAATATATATTTGATACGTACATCTTTATATATTTAACACAAACATATATTTGATACTTAAACACACCTAATAAACGGTGTGTCTATTTTTCATAATGAACTAATATAACGCATGACTAGAGGCGAAGTCTTGCTATTATTTTTTTTTCTTAACATACATAATAACTATTTTTTATTGTGAAATAATGCTTTTTTTTTAACATAATATAAAACAACAAGCAAAACTATTAAACAATTTTTTCATATTTTTAATTAAGTTTAGATTTAATTAAAAAAGGAAATTTATATAATTTTGTAATTTGGGGATTTTAATTATTTTAGCATTGAATTATCTTTATAGTAATCTTTTAAATTATCTTTATTTTCATTTGTAGCATTAGTTTTTTAAAAATAAGTTTATGATATTTTGTTGTAATGGATTGTAATATTAAATTATATATATTTTTTAAATATTACAATTGAGTTGTATTGTATTAAAAAATATAAAGTGTTTTTAAATGTAATATTTTTTTCTTTATGAGGGTTTTTCGGCTCAACCACTAAATTCACGGTTGGATCACTTGTAGACTTGATCTACTTCATGAAAATTTGTAATACAATGGTTGAATTGATAAAAATTTAACGTTTATAAAAAATTAACAAATGGTATAAGTATGTTAAGACTCACACTTATCTCCACCCATATATAAGTGAACCAACACACTAGAAATAGAGAAAAGTATTTTTCTTTAAAAAAAAAAAAGAAAGACAACACCACCAAATGGAAGTGGGGAAAGGTAGAGTTTGTGTAACCGGAGGTGCAGCTTTCTTGGTTCATGGATTATCAAGAGACTCCTTGAGGATGAATATACTGTTAATACCACTGTTAGATGAACTGGGAGCTAGTAGTTGCTTTCATATTGTGTTTAGTTTGCTTAAATTGACCTTATGACCACGCAGGTAGCATTTATGATTAAAAGAGTTGGTAATGAAGGAAACAAAATTCTGTTTTGGCTGTTTTGAGGGTCTCGACCTTGGTGTGCTAGAAACTTTGGAATTTTGTAGGTTGAGTATGTTTGAGATCTTTTTTGATTCTCTGTCTCGCTATTAACTTTAATTAAGAGTGGGGTATGAAGTTATTTAGAAAATTGATTGAAAACAGGGCATTGAAAATTGTTAAAGTGAATTTCTTCTTTTTGAGCAAAGTTTGCATTGAAATGGAAAGGAAGTACAAGTTAATTATTGTAACCTCTCTATACACTTATGACACACGGCTGTGTGTGGAAAAAGGAGAGAATAATTAATATGAATGAGGGTTGTTAGAAAAGTGGAAGCCTCCAGGCTACCAAATGATACTCGGTTACTTGACATTTATAAGAGAGAGAGCAGGAGAGTTTGCTTGTAAACCTATGAAAAGTCTGGGTAATTATGTCAAGTGCTGATTACATAGGGGAGGGGTTGTAACTTGTTCTGAATCGGTATCTTAGATTTAAGTCTAATATGACCAGCTTACTTAAGTTAGTCCAATCACAGCCTTTTTATTGGCTTGGCCATTATGATGGTTATTTACTTACAAAGCTAAACATCTTATCTTAACTGAATTCCTTTTAAATGAGGAAGTTTTTGGATTTTATCTCCTAATAATTACTAATCCTAATAATATCTAAAGAGTATCTCTTCGGATATTACTTACTTTGCAAACAAACTCATTCTATAAATTCGAGATTAAGCCACTCGAATATACATCTATTCTAATATACTCATCTCTCCTAGTGTGTTGCCCTACCTTGAAGATCGAAGTGTCTTGTAGATATACCACCCCCTTCTTCACCGTTGTCACTGCTACATATGGAGGAATTCACCATTCAACATTGTTTGGTACACAAGATTAGGCACAATTGTAACACCCTCCGTAGGGCATCACATTTCTGACTACAAGCTCATAATCTGTAAATGATTTCATAAAAGGTTTGAGTTATAAAACATGAGTTTTAAAATTTCTTTTCGCGGAAACATAAACTTACTGAAATTTATAGGTAATACTGAAAACTAGATTTAAACTGAGTAATATACATTATTGACACCACATAATGTTTAACAATTATTTAGGAAATATAAAACTTACAGATTAAATTCTAAACAGTAGCAAACCCCATTACAGGTCCTACGCAATAGCATGGTAAAATACTAACGAGAAAAACTCAACATACTTATTCTGTCTTGTATCCATCTTGATGCCTCATACATCTGTTCATCCTCAACTCTGCACACCAACCAATCCGGGTGGTCACTCCTCGATGTTATCACCAAACTCAAAATATTTGCCCCCAATCACATCTAAGAAACTCGTTCCATCTACTATATCATTTTAACAATACAAGTACAATAAAACAATATAACAAAGAGGTGAGATCCCCTTTCATCAATACCAAAGCAGTAACAAGGAATGATACGAATGACAAAGTCATTCTATACACACAGATATCTCAGTTTCATTCATGTTATCAATTCATCACAATTCCCTACCAATTCGTCATACTTCGTTATCAATTCATCATACTTCATTATCATTTCATCACAATTTCAGTAAACATATATCTCAGTTAAATCACCAGTATCAATTCCATCAATCAGATATCCACAATATATAAAATGATGATGTCACATCATATGAACATTTCACATGCCACAACAATATGTGTTCTGACTCAAGTGTATGCATACTAGACCAAATTTTCCACTTTATGGAAGTTTTTCACAAATTTCGAGAAGAATGCTCTGGTTAATTGTCTAGCCTTAGCCCACAGACAATCTCCAGTCTTCGAAAAGAATCGTGTTCTTGTCGGGTATCGTCAATGCATTGCAACGGACTGCGTCGCCATATGACACAAGGTACTTGTCCCTGCCCACTGGATCGACCGCCGCGCCTTGACGCCCCCAAGATTCATCATGAATCTCACTTTTCAATTCTCATTCCCTCTTCAACCACAAGGCCATAATAGCTATCAGCTATATTCCGTTCAATGCACGAATATCTCAATGCATGTTTCAATTTCATCATGTGCCTCAATGCATATCTTTCAAATTTATCATATGCTTCAATGCATATCTTTCAATTTCATCTATCAAAAAGTTCCCTTTTTAGTACATCTGTTCTTTATAGTATTTTTACTGTATTTTTCATCGCGTATCATTTTAACGCATTTTCAAATCTCATAACCATTTTTCAATATTTTTCTCAATCGCTTAAAAACATTTACACGTTTTCCAAATCGTGTAGCGAATTTTCAATATTTTCAAAATTGCGTAACTTAACAATCATACTTTTAAGTCATGTAAACCCTTTTTCATCATTTTTCAACCTCATAAAATATTTCTCAATATTCCAAACATCGTTTTGGATTTTCAAAACTCAATACCATTTTCAACTTCATTTTCCACGTATTCTTCACTTAAAAATCCTCTACATAATATTTTTCATCATTTCCACTCAAAATCAATGTTCCGTCAAAATCAATCATTGTAACTTAAAATTTCCTAACGCGCCTCAAAAACCCAACGGGTGAGCCATATGTTAGTAAATTTCAAGTCCCCAACGTATTCTCCATAATTCTAAATCAATTCTGAGTTCAGTCCTCTCTAAGAATAAGTGGAGGTTCAAACACTTCAATCTCTCTTTTTCTTTCATCAACAAAATCTTCATCTCTCAAGTGACAAAGTATTTCTCTTTCATTTCTTAAATTCTTTTTATCAATCTCTTGTACTAAATCAATTTACTTTTCATTTCTAAATCAAAGTTTTACATAAAATAAAATCATTTCAAACTCACAAAATTGTAACCACATGGTCATTGAAACCATAATATCTTTTCTTTTCCTTTTTCTTTCTAATTATTCAATTTTACCATTCATGAAAACTCTCAATTTACTAATCCTTGACATATTAGCCGAAAATCATAAATACCTTTGTTCATTTCCTTGTCCACTTTCTTTGCAAATCCTCAAAATTATTATCTTATTACCCTTTTATCTAAAACTCATAATTAGTAAAATACTTAAAATCTTTTACTCCCAAAAATTCATTTGAGGTCGTGTGCCTCCATGGTTCTTTGGAACCAACATATTTTCCTTTATCATGCAATTCACATCTTAAAATATACACAATTCATCATGCATCATAAACACATACTAAAGCATATTAGCAAAGCAATAAACATCTCAATCACCAAATAACCATAAATATAGAAAGCTCTTAAACAAACAAGTGAAATAATCCTTATGAATTTTTCACTACACACACATCCATTCCTCATCACCAACACATGGTTGATAAGGGTAATCTCCCTCTTACCTCTTGGAGAAACCTCCAAAGCTCCTAGTTTTACTTCTTGTACAAGTCCTTCACCACCAAACAAATCTTAGAATCAAATCAAACACATAAAATTTAGTATTTAAAGCTTGATTAAGATGACCATAGATCAAACATGCTCTTAGGATTCTAAGAATCAAATAAAAAGTCAAGTTTCAAGATTCTTACCTTGAAACCCTATAACTTAAATCCAAGATTCAAGCATGAAGATGATGGATTTTGACCAAAGTCCCAACATCAAAGAGTCTTAGAATAAGGTAAGGATTCAAGAAATAAGGTGGATAAAATTAAACAAACTTGGAGAGCGGTCTTAGGGTAGTTGACCGAATGGCTCACAAGAAGGAAAACATAGGCTTTTTGATCTTTAACTTGAAGAACAAGGTTGAAAATGATAGAACTAGGATTAGATCTCAACTACAAAGTATCTTAGGATTGTGTATAGGTTCTAGATCTAAGGTGGTATAAAATTATTGACGCTTGGAAGTGAGATTTGGGAGTAGTGACCGAATTCCTCAATAGGAAAGGATATGAGCTTTTGTGTTCTTGGCTTGATAGAGTGATGAAGATGATGGAATTTTGAGAAGTTCCTAACATGAAAGTATTTTAGATTGATGAGAGGATTCAAGATATGTAACTTGATAAAATTATGGAAGATTGGAAGTGGTTCTATGGGTGGTGACCGAATAGCTAAAGAAAGGAAGAAGATGGAGTTTCAAGGTGTGTGTTCTTGGTGTTCTTGAAAAATTGGAAGAGAGAGAAGAGAGAGAATGGCTTTTGTGTCACAAAGTGTGATAAAAAATAAAAATAGAAGGCTGAATTGAAGTGGGCAGCCGTAGGAGTGAGTAAATGGAGAGATAGATATTGGTTTATCATGATTAAACATAAGCACATGCATGCACATGGCCTATGTCACTTGGTGTCGTCAATTGGTCATAAAAAATGGTTCTTGAACCTTGGAGAAGCACCTTGCAGCCGTGGGAGTCATAGAGAAATTGACTATGCTTTGCTTCTATTTTAATTCTTAATTACACCTTAATTAAATAATTAATTCATCTAGTTTCTATTAAATTAGTTTAGTTAGGATTTCTAATTACTTTATAATTAATTAGTTACATTATTATGTCATGGTATAGGTCATGATTATGTCATGTTTCTAGATAATAAATATTTATCTAGTAATTAGCTTCTAATTATTAAGCAATTAAATTAGTTCACTTAGCTGATTAAGCTATTAGGATAATTAAGTTAAATTATCTAGTTATTTAACTAATTAACCTAGCCACTTTTATTGACTAAATCCTAACCATTAAAATCAACTTCATCTCCTAACCATTGATTACATCTAAGGTTGATATCATAAGCTTCTTTAGCAAGATTATTTTCACACCATTGATTAGATCAACGGTGAGGATCTAAGGCTCTTTCCATCCAACGGTTCACAATGGAGTCCAGCCACTATATTTAACCAATTCCTATTGGTTGTCATAAAGGTTAGTAATGATGGCTCATAATGACCCTTAAGATATTTAGCTGAGATATTTTCTAACAGATATTACCTAATGGATAATAGCTACTGCTATTATTACACAATGGATAATAGAAAACTCAGATATATAAAATCTTTGTCAACTATTCCCGGTTTTGAGTTTAGTAAGATTCCCAAGTCCCGCCTTGACAGTCCGAAACTTTCTGGTTCAAGAAAAAAATTTATTTTTTGGGACTCGCCTCGGGTCCACCCCGGGCCCATACACCTCAAAATAATACTAAAATAATCTAAAACTCATAAGGTTCTACAAAAATTCACAAAAATCATAAAAATTGTAAAATTCATATATTTTCAAAAAAAATGAAATTCGGATATACGAGTTTTCAAGATAATATTAAAATATCAAAATAATATTAAAATATTCAAGAATCTCACAATAATCCACAAAATCATAAATATTATAAAACTTATGGAAATCAAGTCAGACTAGTAAAAATCATTAAGGATTGACAAAAAATAAATGAAATACGAAGGCTTATATACAGTCTCAAAAATAATATTAAAATAATAAAAAACGTAAAAACTCCAAAAAATTTTCCTAAAAATTGCAAAAATCATAAAATTCACGAAAATCGAATCAGATTACTCAAAATAATTAAGAATCGCCCGAAATAAATAAAATACGAATTTTTAGGGTGTTACAACAATCCTCAATCCTGGCTCAGAACATTGGCACTATCTGTGGCAAGCGTTAAACTCTTACTCCCATGTCCACCATGGTCAATACAAGAATGCAAGTTGCTACGAATTAGAATCAGCCCGTAAACCAGGGTCCACGACGGGATGGGGTGGAGGCCTCCATTACCAACCAAAATGAGGCTCCTCGTTTGCCTCCACCGAACCTTAGGAGACAGCCCTAGAAACATGCCAACCGCCATACGTCACAAAACCAAAGAAGCAGGCTGCACTCCATCGCCATGGCCCCTCAACGGCAAGAGGTGCACCTATAAGATAAAGAACACCACCAACCGTTGGAAGCATCTTCCCATCGGGAACCTTCAAACCGAGACCTGATGGACGTTATCCGGCAACAAAATTAGAAACTGAAAAAGCAAGCAAGCTAAATCGCGGACCTCTAGAGAGCGGTCCATGTAACACCCCAAAACTAATACTATATGTATATCTGGATTATATAGAAGTAATTAGGATTAGGCATGTGATAATTATGATTTTTAACATATTAATTATCCACACAATTACCTTATTAATGATGTTCAGATTGTAATTAAGTGATCTTAGCACTCATTTAGATCATTGGGTTGAATTGGGCTTTAAAGCAAAATTTTTGGATTTTAATGCATATTGACAGTGGTTCAGTATTTTAACCATAACTTGAGTTGTAGATCTCTGATTTTGATGTTCTTTATATGCTAGGAAAGATGAGAAAAAGATCTACAAGTTTTGTGAAATGTCAAATTGGAAGATTCGGATGTTTACATGGTCAAATACAGCCTTGAAGTTGGACCAGCGGTACTGTTATAAATTCTGGACACACCTTCACTATTTTGGGCATATCTCACTCATTTCAAGCCCAAATTAAGCATATGAGTACTCCTTGGAAAGCTTACTTCAAAGGCTATATGATGGACTTGATTTGAATTTGAGATTATGATAGAAATTTAAAAGATAGCAACGTGGAAAAAGTGGAGGAATCATTGGAAGGTGGGAGACACACTTTCATAATGAGAAAATAATTCAATGGAAGGTGGGAGACATACTTTGATAATGGATGAATAATTAACAAGAGTGGGTGAACTACTTTTGATTCTTTGTGAATGATTAAGAGGAGAGCAATCAGATTTGTAAAGAAAGAGGGGAGAGCTTCTACGCATGGTGTGATTTTGTAGTTGGTTCTTGTAGTTTTAGTGTTTTCATTTTGGAGAATTCTCTTCTTCTCTTCCTCTCCTCCTCTCTCTTTGTTATTTTCATTTTTGTATGGTTCTTGAAGGTTCTCCAATGGTGATGGCTATGGAGAGCTAAACTTCTTTAATCAATCCAAGAGATTGACAAGCTTGATGATTAATCTTGAGATCTTGTTTTAATTGCTATACATTCATCTATTAATCAAGTTTCTCTTTCTCTTCTTCTCTTGTTTAAATTCTGATTTAATGCTTAATTTGATTGGGATTTGCATATGTTAATTGAGTAATTATCATGTGCCAAGAGATGAATTCAGAGGTTAAATAATGCATCAAAGGTGTTTGATGAATGTTTAGCTTGGTTGGATCTTGGTTTTTAAGTTAATTTGGGTTTTGGATGGATGCTTAATTTGTCTAACCTTAATTAATTAAATTCTAGAAGCATTTCTAATAGAAGATCCATGGATCATTGAGAGGCGTCTTGATGTGATCTAAAATCAAGGATTTGGTTGATAGTTGAACGGATCTATAAAGATCAAGGATGGATTAAAATCAAGATTGGTTAATTCTCTTGGATTGGTTGTTTTCCTAATCTTGTTTACTCTTTTTAATTGCTCTTTGTTGTTTAATTTTGCAAAACTTTCCCCCCTGTTTATTAACCTCTTAATCTGACTTCATAATTAGAATGATCTACGGGCTCGACCCGGTGTTACCTTATGCTACAAGTAGTATTGGTAAATCGGTTAGTTATTGATTTAAATTTAGTAATCTCGGCAGTTGTCAGCATGTCACAACTAAACTATTATCATTCTTTGATAATAGACTACATTAACCATATTGTTTACTTGAGCCTTGTGAGGAAAAATGATATTTATAAGAATAATCTACATCTGAAATGTCTGCTCCATACTAACATTGATAGTCTATATAATCTAGAACATTAGTGTTCAAATAATACAAACCAAGCCTTCAAAGGCACATGTACATACAAACTATATACAATCCATTGCATTATTTTAAGTACAAGGCAATGGTAAAAAATGATAAGTAATTCTACACTACATCATCATCTTCACTTCTACTTTGTAGGTGGATCTCATGCTGAAATTATCATGGAAAGAAAAAAGGATGAGAATTTTAAAAATTCTCAGTAGTTCTAACGTATAAGTGATATCATAACAACTCCAGCTACTTCGGGGAATTAAATCAAATCTTAAAAAAATCATACAGAAAGTT
Organism: Ormosia semicastrata; assembly: GCA_029884595.1. Classification (NCBI taxonomy): domain Eukaryota; kingdom Viridiplantae; phylum Streptophyta; class Magnoliopsida; order Fabales; family Fabaceae; genus Ormosia; species Ormosia semicastrata. Next base: position 22,294,191 of record JAQQTO010000044.1, read on the forward strand.
GGTTAAAGCCAAAATGATTCCTTTCTCTTCTAGAGGCAGAAATTCAATTTTTTTTTATCATTGATCAATATTTCATATTCAAATACTATAAATAATGCAAACGCATCATCAATGAATCATAGAAATCATCAAGAATGTAATATTAACACTAGAATATTCACAGTTTCTCAAGATACAAATGTTCATTATCAAATCCATGATTTAAATAAATAGTAACTTCATGATGATGTGTAAATACTCAACAATGCATAAATCTTTATCTATTGTTCATTAATTATCATCTTTTTAAGTGTATTCTTAGGATCTATGTCCTTTTATAATACTAGGTAGGAAGGGTATGTTACATCCTCACACTACTAGTAACCCGAGCCATATCTGATGAGGAAACTTTTGAGGATTAAAAACATCTAAGAATTTAGGTTCACATTCTCCATCGAAGATCATTTCCAAAAATTCACATAATAAGAATTTAAGATCACCCCCTTACGAAGATCATTTCCAAAATTCAATATTGGCCACCTCAATCAATGGGGTACTCATACTAAAGGAATAGAAACTAAGGATCACCCCTATTCGAGGATCATGTCTAATATCTTTTAGCTTTGAGCACTTTATTTGTTAATTCAATACTAGCTTAACTTTAACTATTTAAAGGAGCAAGTCATAATTCATTATTCAATACTAGCTCAACTTTAACTTTATAAAGGCACCTCATAAGCATAACAAGTGTACAATCTCATCACATGGATATATCTAGTACACAAAATCATCATTTCACTAGTTTACCAAGTGCACATTCATAATATAAGTCACTTCATTTAGTGAACTCAATTTAATCTTTTCATATTATATAATATAGAACTCTATTTACTCAAAATAGGGGACTAATAATCGATTATCATGGTTTGGTAATCAATTATCACCCAAATATGTTCTTATTTGATAACTTCATAATCGATTATCACTATTTAGTAGTGACATTCTGTAAGTTCATAATCGATTATCACCCCTGGATAATTGATTATCACCCCTGGATAATTGATTATCACCCACGAACATAGCATTTTGGAAGTTGATAATCGATTACCACCCACTGGATAATCGATTATCTCTCACAATATAACATTCTGGAAAATGATAATCAATTATCTCATACTGATAATTGATTATCTGGTGCAATTTCATACCAGACTCAGTTCTAAATCATACTATCTTCTGTTCTGGACCATACTCTAGGATCATGTCCCATAGGTCAACTTGGTAGGCTGTATGCCAAAATCCAACGTGCACGCCTTCGGCAGGAGATCGCTTATGACATGCGGATGAGATCCCAGCTCTATGCCTATCGAACCATGGCATTGGGTAGCACCAACTTTACCACAATATTTGCACAATAGATAGATCTTGATAATATCTGTTATTGCCAATCATGATCTTATAGAATAATAGCATCCATAATTGCCTCTAATTGCTCATAATTGTAATATCTATATTCTGATAATATATGGATCCTCTACAACTAAATAAGGAACATATATCTTCCTACTATTATTACGGGAACATATCTCTCCATTATGAGAATGTATCTATCCAACCTCTATAAATACTAGGCTAAGTCACCTTAAACAGGTATCAGTAACTTATCATTCATTGCATAACCCCACTTATGCACAACCTGACTTGAGTGTTGGAATCCCTTTGCAGGTACCAACCCCTCGATCTCAACATGCTCTGTTGTTGCTGTGCAAGGAGGAAACCACCGTAACGTACCTATCTCAGGCACCCCTCTGAACCCACTTCAGAACATTGGTGCCATTTGTGGGAAGCTTTAAACTTCTATTCCCACTCAACCATGGTAAACACGAGAAAGGAATTATTGTATTTTTCCCCGAAACAGCTGAAATTATTATGATGAAACCTTTTTCATAATAGAATTTATTGATAACTAGTATTCTCATCCTATTTTGTATTTTATTCCATGATAATTCCAGGGTAGCATCTTGCAATATAGTAGTAGAAGCAAAAGATATAGTTTATTTTAAATTTTGAATTTTGTATTAAGAATGTATAGATAATGCCTTGGAGGCATTTGACGTATATTGTATTTTGGTGTACTCTTGTATAAACATCATTCAGTATATGTATATTATTACACCATTCCAGGCTCATATTTTGGTATATCATAGCAAAGTATATTTGAAATTTGTGTTATAAGTTTTAAGTGACGTGTTTACTATTATTTGCTATGGTATGATTCTGAATATACTGTTAGTAAAAATAGTAAGGACGCTACATTTTGGTATCAGAGTAGTTCATCCTGTTGAGTTGAGGTATGGATTAGCTATGCTTTGTTATGCATTTATCTTGTCTTAATGATGAGAAGCATAGGTAGAATTGCATGACTGCCTTGAGTTTGTATGTTTATAGTTAACTATCACACTGTTACATAATATTGAGCCTGATCAACTCAATATATAAGGCGCTATGTGTGCAGGAAAACTATGGCATCGACCAGGCATACCCATGACCAAGGTACTAGAGTCCCTGTTAGTAATAGGGATAATATTCCAGACATATCTGAGGCTTTCAGAGATATAGCAGTTGCGGTAAGAAAACAAGCAATTGTGACAAATAGAATTTTAGAAGAGATGAGGGCCAATGCATAACTAGTACAAGTGCATTATGGCTTTAGTAGAAAATCAGGATTTTCATGATCTGTCTGAATTCAGGAAGGCCAACCCTCCATCGTTTTGAGGTGAGTATGATCTGTCAAAAATGAAGAAATGGTTGCTAGAGCTGGAAAATATTTTTGAAGTAATGAGGTGTAGGGACAACCAAAAGGTTTCTTTTGCTGTCTATATGTTAAAGGGGAAGCTGAACACTGGTGGAGATATTTTAAAAGATTAAAAGAAACAGCTGGTATTCAGATAACTTGGGAAGTCTTTAGGATGACCTTCTTGGATAAGTACTTTCCAAGAAATCTGTAAGAAGCAAAAGACTTAGAGTTTTTGAAATTGGATCAATGAAACATGTCAATGGGATAATATGTAGCAAGGTTTGAAGAACTATCAAAGTTCTCTTCTTATTTCTGGTATAATCCACATGAGAATTGGAAATGTATCAAGTTTGAGGATGGGTTGAGAGATGAAATAAAAAGAATGATAAGACCTTTGGTGATCAGGGACTTTTATACTTTGGTAAATAGATGCCGAATCATGGAATCGGGGATGGTCCGAAGTCGCAACAAGAGTATAGACAACAAGGATTTCAAAAAAGAAAGAGGGGAGATGATAAGTTTAAGAAAAATAGTCAGTGGCCAAAGAACCAGCAAGAGAAAGGAAAGCAGGCTCAGATAGAATCTTATGGACTGACATGTCCAAAATGTGGCAAACATTATAGGAGCAAACCCTGTTGGGCGGATCAGGAAGAATGCTATACATGTGGACAAAAGGGATATTTTGTAAGGAGCTGCTCCCATAAGCAAGCTACACTACCTCCTCTTCCCAGACCTCAAACTAGAGGAAGGGTTTTCACTCTGAGCAGTAAGGAAGCAGCTTAATCTTCTGATCTAATTCAGGGTAAGTACATAGTTAAAGGTAATATTTTAATTATGTTAGTTGATTCGGGAGCTTCTCACTCCTTCATTTCTTATGAATGTGTAAAGATACTATATTTACTTATTTTTGAACTTCCCTATGACCTGACAATCTCTACTCTCACTGGAAAATCGGTATCCACTTCTAAAGTATGTCTAAATTGTTGTGTAACTATTGAAAATAGAGATTTCTTTGTAAACCTTATATGTCTACCCTTCGTTGATATAGACATCATCCTAGGTATAGACTGGTTGTTAGCAAACCATATTGTCTTAAATTGTTCTTATAAAACTCTAGTATTCTTGTCTGATACTTCTTCCATAAACTCTTCATCTAAAACCGTATACCTGAATGCCAACTAAGTTATCAACCACCTAGTAGAGAGAGATCAAGGCTATGTTCTCCTATTTTCTTTGAATTCCGAGAGTCAGCAAAGTTTAGAAACCATTCCTGTGGTGAGGGAATAGCCAGAAGTGCTCCCAGATGAAGTTAGTTAATTATTGCCTGAGAGGGAAATAGAATTCACCATAGACTTAGTGCTAGGAACTGAGCCTATTTCTATAGTGAAGAAGTATAAGCAGTATAAGAAGATCATTATTCATGACAATCATACTAATTCATTCATTTAGTTGTAGTCAATAAATGCATTACAAAATATGTTAATTTAAATACTTCCCCTCAAAATATGCATAAAGATGTAAAATTTTCACAATTTTTTACTATGTCCCTTTTTTGGCATCATCCAAAAAGATAAGGGTAGAGATATCAGACATCATCAAACATCATTGGTCTTCTTAGGTCTTTCTAGTCACTTAGAATTGTTCTTTTTCATAGTTCTAGTCTTGCATAGGTTAAAATAACACAAAAATTCCACAAAGAACATGTTAAAATAATTTAAGTACAAAGAGCAATGATATTCAATTTTCAATAGTTGGTCATCATCAAAACATAACATACACTATTAAGCACAAATGGGCTTTAGAGCTTACATCTCTCTCCTTTTTGTAACTTCCATTTTCTTCATTAATCCATGTTATTTGTGCACTCCCAGATGCTTCTTAGTAACTTCCCACTTTCAACAATGGGGCTCACCAGGTACTTATCTCCTGGTTGTCAACCACTTCTGTAACGTCCTATTATCAATACCTTAGTATATTCCAACTATACAATAGTAAACAGTATTAACCACATCACTTCTATCTTAAGAACAATATTCTAAATTCATAATAACCATACACATTATTATAAAGAGCTAAGAGGAAAAGAAATGATCATATATATATATAACATTAGCCCCCAAAAGGCATACTGTAATACATAAAACTTTATACATACCAAAGCAAATATAATAATATACAAGCTTTGTTCAAAAGTAAATAAAAGCTATCTATTCTATTCGCTTCTTCTTCTTCTCCTTGGAAGAGTCTTGACCTGGATTTATCATGAAAAACAACAAACGGGGTGAGAATTCACAATTCTCAGTAGTATATACACATAAATGACATCATGATAACTCCAGCTACTTTGGAGAAAAACAAATAATTTAATAACATTTAGAAAGGTGGCAAACGCAAAAAAACTATTCATTTCTCTTCCCGGGGTAGAGCGTTCAATTATTACATAATTAAACATTCACTATGACTAAATTTATTAATAATAGATTATGATTGCAACAAGTAAACAAGTCATTGCTCAATACTAGTGGAATATTAACATACTCTCTCCATGTAACATTCACAAAGCAATGCATAATCTATATCCATAATTAACCTCTTTTCAATGATAAACAATTGCCCAGACAATTGTAAAACATCATATTTCTTGGCAAAATATTTTTTTCACTCCTTTGCCCTTAGTAGAGAGCTTTTCTCACTTCTCTACTATGACAAGGTACTTTTCTGACTCCCTTGTCACACAAATCTATTCTTAATAAAGATAAAACAACTACCCATACAATAGTTATTGAAATGTAAATGCTTGTGCATGCTCAGGCCTAAGATATATATGACCTAAGTTGTTGATTATGAAATATATTACGATAGTGTTAGTGCAATGTCATGAAACTTGCATATTATAACATCCCAAAAAGTCATGTTAGGCTTATATAAGGTTACATAGGTAGTCTGATACTTGTTTAGCATGTCAGTTAAGTTTCGTGACAAACTGAGTTAGTTTAGGCACTTTTCTACAGCACAGAATGTGGTAAATAGCCTACAATGATTCAAAAAATAACATAAACTGTTATTTGAAGGGAAACATGTGTGGATAACTTGTTTCTAGGTCACAAACAAGCTAAGAAAGGTATAGATAAAGTTTCAGGACAATCAGAGTTAATTTGGTATTTTTAGGCATATTGGTTGTGCTTTTAATGCCGGATTGACCCCTAGCAAATATGGAAAAATAAAGAAATGGTGTAACATGATTTTTAATGAATCTTAGGATTTATTTTTAGTTTGTTGGAGGTTAGGAACCTGGATTCGGAGGAATCTAAATGTTCATAGCATATCGAGATTTTCAGTACCACATTAGTGGTAATCCCTTAAGAAGTCAAAATAGACTTCTCTTCTCTTGTTTTCATAGCAAAGAGCAGAAAAGAAGAGAAAGAAAGTGAGAAAAGAAGGAGGCAGTCATAGGAAAGAAGAGAAAGGGGGAAGAAGGAAAGGAAAATGGGGAAACCAAAAGCAAGGCTTCAAGAATCAAGTGGTCTACAAGAGGTAGGGGTATATGTTTCCTTCATTTTTCTACTCCGATCTCCATATTTTAGGCTTGGAAATTAGGGTAGAAACTTAAGTTTTTAGATGGAAATATTAGTGTACATGTGTTTTAATCATGAAGTTGAGTGATTAGAAAACTTGTATACAGGTTTTAGTATGCTTAGAGATCCTGATTTGGATGAGAAATTGATTAGAAAATCATGTTTTGATGAAGGATTTTGGTTTGGAAAACCAATTCAAGTTCTACAGAATCGGTTCTGGTGTGCGAGCACTCAAACGCTCAAGTGTAGCATGCTCAGGCACTCAAGCACTAGAGAGAGCGCTCAAGCGCGCAAGTGCATGGTTCTTAGGTGCGCGTCATATAGTAGAATAGAAAAAAAAAGTGCTCAAGCACTCAGGAAAGGGGCATTCAAGCGCCCCAAGCACTAGAAAACATGTTTTTATTGATGTTTTGAGATATTCTACTTATTAGGATTCCCTTTTTATGCCTAGTAGATTGTCTTAAGACACTAGTAAAGGTAATTCCTAGAGAGATAGATGATTAAGCATATAAGGGAAAGTGAACAAGTTTGTGCATCCATTGGACATGGATTGCCATAGTCCAAGAATTAATTTCTTAAGCAACTTAGTGTTGCATTGATATCACAAGTGAGGTGATTAAAAAGTTAAGGAACTAGATGGCAAAAGTTAAGTGTCATAGACCCTAGCTGACAAGGGTGAATGCCATAGTGCGTGAAAACTCTCAATAAGCAATGTAGAGTTTGTAATGCAAGAATAGGAAGTGTACTAAGTCTAGTTGGCATTGGTTAAATGTTGTAGTGCAAGAACTGCTCGTACAGAGAAGAGGTAGTCTTAGTAGTGCAAAATGGACTTAGTATAGAGTTATGTGGTAGTTATGTTAGAGTTAGGATATAACTCCGCATTTTCACACACTTCACTTCACATACTCTTGCTATCCCTAGAGATCAGATAGTGGAGGCATCCACTCAGTTCGGTAGCGATATCCATCCAGTTTACGGTAGACTACTTAGTAGGATTAGGAAGATACATGTTATGGTAACAGACTTTGCTCCTACTAGGTAGGCTATAAGAGGTCACACGCTATTATGGTAGAGTATCTTCTTAATCAGGGGGAATAGTTAAGTATCACGACACAACACCTACACTGCATACACTTTTCTTTGGGCATACATTATTTCATCACTACATTATTTAATATTTGTTTAGATTTGATTTTGTGTTCTATTTGTGTATGTTATGTCATTGCATTAATTGTGTCTTCGGTGACAACTATATGAGTGGTTATCTAGTAGATGATTCCAAATGATTGTATAGGTAGTTGTTTGTTATCATTGTAGTTTCGGTTATTAGATCAGAAGTATAGATTGCTTAGGAATGTTACATAGAGAGAGAGCGAGAAAGCTTTGTGATGGTTCTTATGCAATGAGTTTTTAGTATGATTATCAGTTTAAGTTGGGTTTATTCATTGTGAATATTTAAACTGCTAGTTTTGATTACTTATACTGAGAAATGCAATTTCTCACCCCGTTTGTTGCCATGTAAATCCAGGTTGGAGTTCATCCAAAGGTAAGAAGAAAAAGTATGAAGACTATGATAGTTTTTATGCTTAGTAGTTTAAAGCTTGTATTTATTTACGTGCTTTTAGTTTGTATAAAGTTTATGTATATAATGAGCCATTTTATGGCAAAGGTGTATGTAAAACTTTTAGTTTTTGGCAAGGTTTTCCATTATTATTTGCTTAAATGATATGGATTAGTATGATGTTTAAGTTAGAAGTAGCATAGCTAATACTGCTTATCCTAGAGTATGCATTATGTACTAGGTTAATGGTATTAGGGTGTTATATTATGGTATCAGAGCAATTCATCCTGTTGAGTCGGGGTATGGACTGACTAGGCTTAGACACGTTTAGTGTTTTTCTGCTTAGTGTTATGCATTTCTTGTCTCATATGTTAGACATGATGCTAGAATTGCATGTCTTGCCTTAAGCTGGTTTGTTATTAGCTATTGTTGAACGGTTACATGATATTAAGGCTGCAACTTAATATGTATTATTTATGTGTGTGCAAGAAACTATGACACCAAAGAGGCAAACCAGAGAAGCAAGGAACACAGCTCTAGAGGGTCCTAACATAGAAGAAGCGGTTATGGCTATGGCCAATGCAATGAGGGATCAGATAACCATAACAACAAATGCCATGAGAGATCAAGCAATGGTGATAGCATATGCCATGAAAGAGCAAGCAGCAGCAGCTATAAGGATATTTGTCAAATGAGGGGTAGTCAACCAGATCAACCTCAGCCAGTACAAGAGGTACAAGTCGGGAGGAATCAAAACTTCCAAGACTTGGCAGCTTTCAGGCAGATGAACCCTCCACCTTTCGATGGTGAGTATGATCCCGTGCAAGTAGAGGGATGGTTGAGTGAGATAAAAAAGATTTTTGAGATTATGGTCTTTGCGGATAAGTAGAAGATTTCTTTTGCATCCTTTATGTTGAAGGGAGAAATAGAACTTTGGTGGAAAAGAACCACAAGAGTGATGGCAGTAGCTAGAGCTTAGATGACCTGGGAGGTGTTTTGGACAGTTTTCCTGGAGAAATATTTTTCACAAACTTTGCGTGATGTGAAAGAAGTAGAATTTATGAGGTTAGAGCAAGGAAGCATGTCAGTGGGTTAGTATGTGGCCAAGTTTGAGGAACTATCAAAGTTTTCATATCACTTCAGGCATGACCCGAATGAGAACTGGAGATGTGTGAAATTTGAGTCAACTGATATCAGTGATGCTGTGGAGCCCTTTGAGATCAGACATTTTTCTTCTTTGGTCAACAAGTGTAGAATAATAGAGAGTGTTGTGAAATCAACAAGTGCACCGAATCGCAAAAGTAATAAAAAGTGAGTAAGAGTATTATCCCACAAGGATTAAGTTATTAATTACTAAATTCGCTGAAAGTGACACTATTTAAGCTAACAATGAAAGTGAATTATTGCAAATTCAATTAAAAAGAAATATAAGTAAACAAAAAAATAAATCAAAGGAGTGAAAAACAATGGTATTAAAGTGTTAGAGTTCAGACTTCATTTGAACTCTCTAAATGCACATTCAAATATTGGTTTAACTATGTTCTATTTCAATGATTCATGTTCAATTCCCAAAACTAATTAATACCCAATCCCTTGGTATATTAATCCTCCTACATTGTTTGGAATTAACTAATCTCTTAGTCTAACCCAAAATAGAAAGGCATTATCAGGAACGAGGGAATTAAAAGAAAGACTACATAACCCACAACGTCTATTCCTAGTAATTGCAGAAATTATGGTGTTTATCACATGTATTAGGTTCATGCAAAATTTCTAAAATCATACATTAACCCAAAAGATTATTCCCAAATTGATCAGGTTTAGAAAAATATTAAGAATAGAGATAAATACGTAAATCATGAAATAGAAATATAGATTAAACCCATAAAAGAAGTTACATCATCAAAGTTCAAGATTCATTATCCCCCCAACAAGGGAAAATTAGTTACAGATGAAAAAAGAAGAACACAAAGGGAAGAATATGACAAACTCCATTGTAGAAAGGTGGAAATGTTAAAGAAAATTCCTAATCTTCAAGCCTAATTACGCCCACACCATATTAGGGTTTGTGCCTCTTGACGACTGCTGCGTTCCGTCCAAGTGTGTAAAAGTATGTTGTATTTAGAAAAACTTTCTTATTTAAAAAAAATTCACACTACTGTTTATGCGTTTAGTGCTCAAGTGCTCACTATCCAGTGCTCAGGCATTGGTTCACTTAAAGGGAAAACTCCAGCGCGTAACACGCGCTCAGGTAGTGGGTGTCCAACTCTCAGGCACTGGATGCTGGATGAAAATTCTTTCTTTTCTTCTTATGCGTTTAAGTGTCTAGTCATTTTCATGTGCAATTACTTAACAAAAACACATAAAAACACGTAATAAGAACACAATCAAAATAATAAAACATAATAAGACTTGAGAACAAAAGTAAATAAAAAGATTAAAAAAGGATGAAAACCCAAAATTTTGAACCTTAAAAATATGAATTTTTGCAGGTTCATCAGAGAGGCGTGCTAGGAAGCAACCAACAATGGATCAAGAATCCCAAGGATCCCAGCAAAAGGAAGCATAGTGAGAAGAAGTTCACAAAGGGTGAAAAAGGCAAACTGGATCAAGTGGATTCTAAGAAGGGTTAGTGCCCCAAGTGTGGAAGGCAACATGGTGATAGACCTTGCTTGGCAAGGCAATCTGTATGCTACAATTTGGGCAACAAGGCATTTTGCCAAAGAGTATCCACAGAGGAAAGGAGCACATCCAGATAGTAGACCCACAGCTTAGGGAAGGGTTTACATTTTGCAAGGCCAAGAGTCACAACAACCTATGGGTTCAGAGAAAGATTAGTGTTTGATTTTGTTTCTTTATGATTTGGTTGTACTTGTTTTAAATGTGAGTTGCCTGTAACTTCTTGCATGAGGTAGACTATATTTTGGAGACAAAATTTTAAAATGAAGGAGAGAATGTAACATCCCAGAAAATCATGTTAGGCTTGTACAAGGTTACATAGGTAGTATGATACTTGTTTAGCATGTCAAATAAGTTTTTTAGGCACTTTGCTGCAGCATAGAACGTGGTAAATAGCCTAAAATGACTCAAAAAAATAGCATAAACTTCTATTTGAAGGGAAACATGTGTGGATAACTTGTTTCTAGGTTATAAATGAGCTAAGTAAGGTGTAGTTAAAATTTCAGGACAATCGAAGTTAATTAGGTATTTTTAGGTATACTGGTTATGCTTTTAACGCCGGAATGACCCCCAGCATATATGAAAAAATAGAAAAATGGTGTAACATGATTTTTAATGAATCTTAAGCTTTATTTTGAGTTTGTTGGAGGTTAAGAACCTAGATTCGGAGGAATCTAAGTGTTCATAGCTGGTCAGGATTTTCAGTACCATATTAATGGTAATCCTTTAAGAAGTCAAAATAGACTTCTCTTCTCTTGTTTTCACGGAAGAGAGCAGAAAAGAAGAGAAAGATAGTGAGAAAAGAAGGAGGCAGCCATGGGAAAGAAGAAAAATGGGGAAGAAGGAAAGGAAAAAGGGGAAACCGAAAGCAAGGCTTCAAGAATCAAGTGGTCTACAAGAGGTAACGATGTATGTTTCCTTAGGGTAGAAACTTGAGTTTTTAGATGGAAAGATTAGTGTACATGTGTTTTAATCATGAAGTTGAGTGATTAGAAAACTTGTATAAAAGTTTTAGTATGCTTAGAGATCCTGATTTGGATGAGAAATTGATTAGAAAATCATATTTTGATGAAGGATTTTGGTTTGGAAAACCAATTTTGCAGAACCTATTCTGCAGAATCGGTTCTGGTGTGCGAGAGCTCAAACGCTTAACTATAGTGTGCTTAGGCACTCAAGCACTAGAGAGACGCATGATGTAGGGCACTGAGCACTCAGGCGTGCAAGTGCATGAGACTTAGGTGCGCGTCGCGTAGCAAAATAGAGCAAAAAGCGCTCAAGCACTCAAGAAAGAGGCGTTCAAGTGCCCAAGCACCAAAAAAACATGTTTTTATTGATGTTTTGAGATATCCTACTTGTTGAGATTCCTTTTTTATGCCTACTTGAATGTCTTGAGACACTAGTAAAGGTAATTCCTAGAGAGATAGATGATTAAGCATATAAGGGAAAGTGAGTTAAATTTGTACATCTATTGGACATAGATTGCCATAGACCATAGCTAGTAAGGGTGAATGCCATAGTGCTTGAAAACTCTCAAAGAGCGAGGTAGAGTTAGAAATGCAAGAATAGGAAGTGTGTTAAGCCTAGTTGGCATTGGTTAAATGTTGAAGTGCATGAACTGCTCTTATAGAGAAGAGACAGTATTAGTGGTGCAAGATGGACTTAGTATAGAGTTATGTGGTAGTTATGTTAGAGTTAGGACATAACTCTGTTTTTTCACACATTTCACTTCACATATACTTGCTACCTAGAGATTAGATAGTGGAGCCCTCCACTCAGTTTAGTGGCGATATCCACCCAGTTTACGGTAGACTACTTGGTAGACTACTTAGTAGGATTAGGAGGATACATGTTTTGGTAACAGACTTTGCTCCTACTATGTAGGTTATAAGAGGTCACATACTATTATGGCAAAGTATCTTCTTAATCAGGGGGAATAATTAAGTATCACGACACTACACCTACACTGCATACACTTTTCTTTGAGCATACATTATTTCATCACTACATTATTTAATATTTGTTTAGATTGGATTTTGTGTTCAATTTGTGTATGTTTTGTTATTGCATTGTACCTTCGGTGACAGCTGTATGGCCAGTTATCTAGTAGATGATTCCAAATGATTGTATGGGTGATTGTTTGTTATCATTGTAGTTTCAGTTATCAAATCGGAAGTATAGATTTCTAGGAATGTTATATATATATATATATATATATAGAGAGAGAGAGAGAGAGAAAAAAGTTTTTTGATGGTTCTTATGCAATGAGTTTTTAGTATGTTTATCAGTTTAAGTTGGGTTTATTCATTGTGAATGTTCAAACTGCTAGTTTTGGTTATTTATATTGAGAAATATGATTTCTCACCCCGTTTGTTGTCATGTAAGTCGAGGTGGGAATTCATCCAAAGGCAAGAAGAAAAAGTATGCCTAGGATAGTTTTTATGCTTAGTAGTTTAAAGCTTGTATTTATTTACGTGCTTTTAGTTGTATAAAATTTATGTATACAATAAGCCCTTTCGTGGCAAAGGTGTATGTATAACTTTTAGTTTTCCATAAGGCTCTGTATTATTATTTGCTTAAATGATATGGATTAGTATGTTAATACTTTTTATCCTAGAGTATGCATGATATACTAGGTTAACGGTATTAGGGTGTTACACATATCCCCAAGAATCTGGTTCCCTTGTATTTATCTGGGTAGGGAAGGAATATATTACCTTCTTAACCTACCTGGTGGAGAGGGAATCTATTATCTCCTTAATATACTAGTAACCCTAGCCTTAAGAGCCTTCGTGCTCTGAGAATTTAGGACTAGTCTCCCAAATCGATTACCTACAATTCTTTGACTAAATGATTGTGTACACAATATAATGCTATAATACTTAGGAATAACAAGTGTGTGAAACTATACAGTGTTATATTCAACTCTCATATACACACTACAAAAACTCATCACTAGCTTAACGTTCACACTAAAGAAACCAAACAACATGCACCACACCATCACATCATAAGTGATACCAAGTGCAACATCATTGCTCTTCAATGAATAACAACATACCTATGTCACTCCACAACCATTAGATGCCCAAAGACCTATTCTTTTACATATATTCTAGATGATTATTTTCTTCATGAAATATTCTTAATAGTGTCTTAACTCACACTAAAAAGTATGCATAAAAGATCCTAACAAGTAGGAAACTTCATTTCCTAAAAAAGAAACATATAAAGCATTTTGTTCTTTGGCGCTTAATCGCCCATTTTTTTAGCGCTTAAGCGCTTCATGATAATAAAACCCTCCCAGTTTTTCTGTCATTGGGAGCTTAGTTGCTCAACTTTTGAGCGATCAATCACTTAGTACATTGGCCCTCTGCCCATGCGCAATTAAGCGCTCACCTCTTGGGCACTTAGGCGCCCACCACACATCTGCTCTCTGACTTTTGGCAATTAAGTGCCCAACTTCTGGGTGCTTAAGCGCCTAGCACCAGACTTGGATACCTTGTTCTATTGAATTTTTAACCAATTCTTGGCCCTCAAACACAAGTCCTAGATGGTTTTCAACCTCACACATGGTCTCCAAACTTGTTAAAACTCTCAAGCACAATCTCAAATCAATAATTCATGGATTTATGAATAACAAACCCATTTTTCAAGCTCATAATCATGAGGTCATAAGGATATTTACATGTTTCAAAACCACAACCATCTATGTATTAACTCAATACAAAATGCATCTCAAGTTCCTATTGAGTTTCCCTAACTCAAATCATTGAATAATACCTAAAAACCCATTTTCTACCCAAACAAGCATGCATATCATGCATCAAGAGGGTGTAGAAAAGGAAAGAGCTAACTAAACAATCACCTCTACCTCAAGTTATGTGGTTGATGCTTAAGCTTTCCTCTTGTTCTTCCTTGATATCTCCTCTTCCTCCTTCTTCCTTTCCTTCTTCTCTTCTCTTCTTTCTTTCCCTTTTCTTTTCTCTTCTTTTTCTGCTGACTAGAATGGGAGATAGGAGAAAATAAATGGAAAAGTCAAAGAAGTAAAAGATAAGGATGGTGGAGAGAGTTGGAGAGATAAGGATAGGTTGAGATATTTAGCTAGAAATTTTATATTTCTTTGGAATACTTTGATCTTACAAAAACAAGTTTCCTAACTTGAAAAGATGTTATAGAAAATTCTAGGATTCATCTCAATCTTATTCTCATGGTTCCTTAATCTTCCATACACCTAAAATTGTCACTTAAGTTCGATTACTCTTCCTTAAGTTACATTAAACCTAAGGAAATAACCTAATAAGCTTACAGGTAGTTACCTTAACCTGTTCTCATTATCAAAAAATTCTTCATTCTTTACTTGATATTTTCATAAATTCTCATAATTTTTCAAGATATCTGCTTATTTAATCTGGTCCTCAAATAATCACTCAATGTTATTAAAAATACTAAACTAACTCAATTAATTCTTCAAAATTAACCACATCATATTCTATTCATATGTTACCTAGAAATAAATTTTTCATATTTATTTTTCTCATCTAAGTAATTTATGCTACTCTCTGGGCTATTAACAATTATTTCTCACATTCAGTGATATAACAAAATAGTTTAACTAACTTAAAAAGGTTACCAAAGTTAACAGGTAACTTATACAAGAGTTACAGAATTTTTATAACCATTATTAAGACTAAATGATTAGAGAGGATGTTACAGCTTCTCTTTGAACATGTTCTTTGATGTCTACAGAACTTCATATGCATGGCTTCGACCGACAAGAACATGTGACTTTGTTCTTGAACTTTCATAATTTGGTTAAGTGTTATTCCTTTGTCGACTATGCTTGACAGCTTGCATGAGAATGCTTCTTCAAATGTTTGGCTTTTGTCAAATCCTTCTGGTTGTCAATGTGGTCTCCTTTAACCCCATGATCTTGGTTAATCATCATTTGACTGGGCACCATTGACATTGGCTGACTACCCTGTGGATCACCGCCCTCAACAAATATTTGGAGTTTAATCTTTTTCATTACTTGTTACTACTTGCTTAATATTTATGTTGAAACTTGCTTAATATTTATGTTGAAATGACTAATTTTGATACCAACAATACCTCTACCAAATATTATGGACAATTTAATCATAATATAGAAAACTAAATAGGCAAAAGAAGTAGTCGTGGTTTTGCTATGAATTTCCATTTCTTTTTATGAGCTCTTCGTTAGGCGCGTTGGTTTGGAGTTGTGATTTGTCTAATGGCTCTTTGAAATTTTCTTGGTTGAGAAACTAACAAAGAAACCGACGGAAAGGGAAAGTCAAATTGAATTTGCTAATTTTTTTTAGAGTAAATATTGAGAAACTGGTTATTTAATTGAATTTGGTAATTAAAAAAATAAAGAGATTCTTAGGTACTTAGAGGAAGAGATTTCACTTTCTTTGCATCATTGAATGCATGACAAATGGTCAAGATATTACTATTGTAATTAAAGTCGGAGACAATAATAACACACAAAGTTAATGTAACATACATTTAATGATATAGAGTAAGAAAAATTTCTTACTCCGATAACATCTAATTTTTTTAAAAAATAAAATATTTTTTGGTCCAAAAGAAATGATCAAGGTCAACCTCCACCAATAGAAAAATAAGTGGAAGGATTAAGGAAGTCAGCCCCATTTATTTAAAAGCCACATAAACTTAACTCCTAGATGCATTTTCTTGCATCCACTGTTTCTGTGAATTAAGTTTAACTATATAAGATTGATAACAATTGAAGTACAACTCTTTTAATGAAGAAACCAAGATTAAGATAGGAACATAGTCAACAAGGAGAAAAGTGATGTTTGAAGGAATACGCCAATAGAAAAGTAACAACCAACCATGTTAGATATTGAATAACTATTAGATACGTATATAAATATCCATCAAGCAGAACCAACAATATGAGAAGTAGAGAAAAGAAAAAAGGCTACACAGCCACACGAAGAGTGCCCAAATGGAAGAGGGAAAAGGAAGAGTTTGCGTAACTGGAGGTACAGGGTTCATTGGTTCATGGATCATCAAGAGGCTCCTTGAGGATGGTTACACTGTTAATACCACTGTTAGATATGATTCAGGTAAGCCTTTTTACTTTAATTATTTTTAAAAGAATTGTTATCTCTATTTAAATATTGTTAAATACAACTTCAAGGTGTTGGTCTAACTGTAAATGAGTTTATGATGTGTGAATAATTGTACGGTTACAAATTCAAAATTCAGTCACGTCAATTTTTTAAGTTAAATTGTAAGAAATATCTTTTGAATCTCTTAATCCCAATATTGATGACCTGTTTTTGACCGAAGCGAGAAGGTGAATTAGTTAAAGTACGTGTAAAGTGGATCAGAGACCACCTAATCGCAATAAAAAAAAGAATATTATTAAATACGAAGTTACAAATTCATAAAAGGAAATGCAAAAACATCTAATAATTGATGGTTTTAAATAATCGCGCTCTTGTTTTCTTTGGTAAAATTTCTCATTTTCTATACTGTTATCACTATCATTTTTTGATAAATAACCAGTGCGTGTATCTAAATTAAATTAAATTGTACTTGATGTTGTTAAATTAATTCTTCCTCTCCCTCTTTTATTCCCTTTCTTAGGTTTTCAACCTCCTATATAGTCAAAAAAACAGTCACATGTCATATATATTTTAAATATTATTTATATTATTATGTTATGATTTTCATGGTGTAATGATGGATATGTAACCAAAATCGTGCAAATAATATTTTTTTATATATTTAGCAGGACTAAAGAAAGATGTTAGCTTCCTCACAAATCTTCCAGGTGCATCCCAGAAGTTACAAATTTTCAACGCTGATCTCAACAACCCAGAAAGTTTTAGTGCAGCAATTGAAGGGTGCATTGGGATATTCCACACTGCAACTCCAATTGATTTAGAAGTAAGCGAACCTGAGGAAATAGTGACCAAAAGAACCATTGATGGAGCATTAGGCATTCTAAAAGCCTGCATAAATTCAAAGACCGTGAAGAGAGTTGTTTACACTTCTAGTGCCTCTGCCATTAACTGGCAGAGCAAAGAAGAAGATGTAATGGATGAGAGTTACTGGAGTGATGTAAATATTCTTAAAACTTTGAAGCCATTTGGTTGGTCATATGCAGTTTCCAAGACATTGGCAGAGAAGGCAGTGCTTGAATTTGGAGAACAGCATGGGTTGGATGTTGTGACTCTAATACCTACTTTTGTTGTTGGACCCTTCATTTGTCCTAAGCTTCCTGGCTCAGTTTATTCCTCACTGTCTTTGTTATTTGGTAAGTGCTGCAGCTTTTGTCTACTCCTGTTTCTTGCATTCTTTGTTGAGAAATTGACTTTAATTTGAATCATTTGATGGTCAATTACGTCGGCTATGTTTCCTGGTTAGATCATGTCATTTTGCTGATACTCATATAAATATCTTCATCAACATTAATTGGTTTTCGACATTTCAACCACTATATTTTGAAGATAAAAGCCTCATGATGCAACTGATGGACTGAAATGTTTTCTATGTAATGACTTTTTGCTTTTGTTAATTAGATCAGTGATTGATCAACATAGCAGTTTTGATGTTAAAAGTCAAGTTAAACGGTGAAAGTGAAACATTTTATAAAGTCTTGTCATTATCTTGACTTCATTTAACGTGGAATTAATACCAAATACCAACAAATTCAGATTTAGCTTACTGTAAGTTCCTTGTAAAGACTCTTAGTAAAAACAAATCGATGCTGTAGGTCACAAGAATCCACTTGGTGGCTCACGTATCCATATGGTGCATGTTGATGATGTGGCTAGAGCACATATATTCCTGCTTGAGCATCCTAATCCAAAAGGGAGATATAATTGCTCACCATTCATTGTAACTATTGAAGAAATGGCTGAACTTCTTTCTTCCAAATACCCAGAATTTCACATACCAACACTAGAGTGAGTTCTATTGTCCTTTTCCATGTAAAAATCTTTATTACATATATATGATCCCTCTCTTATTTCATTGTAAGTAATATTTAATTTGTTTTTTTATCAAGTGAGCTGAAGAAAATTAAAGGTCCCAACCTTCCACATTTAACCTCGAAGAAACTCATGGATGTTGGATTTGAGTTCAAGCATGGCCTTGAGGAAATGTTTGAGGATGCAATTCAATGCTGCAAGAAAAAGGGTTATCTGTAATCTCTTTTAGCCAAGAAGTTAATAAGAAGATCATTATAGATTTAAGTTTTTAGAAATGCCATATGGCCAGCAAATGTGGTGCATTGCATGTATACCAACACAAGCATGAAGTTATTTGTAATAAACGTTATCTGTATACCTTAAAGTGTTTGCAAAATAAATCAACCAAATAATAATAATAATAATAATAATAATAATATTATTATTATTATTATTATTATTATTTGCACTAATTGTTTTCAATTTGTATAACACTGAATTTTTAATTTGACCGACAAATATCTAGTACGTGCTTCTTCTTCTTTTCAATATCTACTATGTGTTAAAATTAACTTATTTTGATTTTAGAATAATTTATATTTAAAATATTCCAAGAGGAACTTTTTTAACAGAAATTTTTTTGCAAAACAAAATAATCCAAATATACTTATAATCCTATAAAGTGTAATAAAGATATTTATTCAAAATTTGATATTTATAAAAGTCGATTTTATTTTGTTTGTTTATTACAATATTTGTGTGCACTTTTGATTTAGGTTTATATACATAATTTAATATTTACATGCAAATTGTGTAAATATAGAAAAAAATAAAGAAAAGAATTATCAATTTAATTTATTTTGTCATATTATGTAAGTGTCTTTAGGACATGAAAAACTTATATAATCTTTACACTACAAGAAATTCATGATTTAGTAACGGAATTTTCGAGGGAAAATTTCTCTCGCAATTCCCTCGCTAAATTTTAAAAATAAATTCAAGGGGAAAACAACGAGGGAATTACAAGGAATAATTTCCCTCGCTAAAAATTAATTTGCCTATCTTTTGTTGTTTTCATCTTCCTTTACTTTCTCTATTACTCTCCCGCGAACGTCCTATTTTTCCCCTAACATTTTCATCTTCCCTCACTTTCCCTATTGCTCTCTGACTCACCCAGCACCCACCCAGCTCTCTGACCCCCATAACCTCACTCACTCGCGCAGAAGTAAGAGAGCAGTGTGCAAATGTAGGCTTTGGTTGTTGGGTTCGCGAGTGCTGGGTCCGATCTAGATGACAGTGTGGCTCAGGTCTGTGCAGCGGAGTGAGGCGAAGGCGGAGGTTCACAGATCTGGACATTTTGGGGTTCTGGTTGTGGCGGATCTGGGTTTGGTGGTGGGTTACAGGTGTTTACTAGTTTAGGATTGACAGTATGGTGACGTTGGGAGTGGTGGTCGGCGGTTGGTTGTTGCTGCTGCTTGCGAATCTGGGTGGAGCAAGGCGGAGGTGTGACAGTGTACAACGCCTCAGGGGGTGGCAAAATTGGTGGCTCATGGGTGTTTTCCGGTGATGTGGCCCGGCGGCTCGTAGATCTGGGTGGCGGGCTCGCAACAGGGTTGCAGCGGCTTGTTTGCTGGATGGAGGGTGGTTGTTGGCGAGGTCTAATGACAGCTGGAGCGGCTGAGGGTGCAGCGATAGTTTAGGACGCAGTGGTGGTACCTTACCGGTGGCATAGCTCAATGGAAGCTTGGGGTGTAAGCTGTTCACCATAGCAGATGATAGGTTCTGGTTTGGTTGCAGTTCACAGTGGGCATTGTGAGTCATTCTTTTAGGGATTCTACTCTCTGCAATTATGGTAGAAATAGATAAATATTTGTTAGCAAATTCTGAGAAATGTGAAAGTCCCAAAATTCCTTGAGACTCATTCTGCCATGCTAAGGATTGTTTTCAATGGTATTTTGATGATAATAGTATACTTGTATGGTATTCAATTGGTTTTTTTACTGCACCTCTAAATTTTTTCTGTGCTTATGTTTTATTTATCACATTGTTCTTTTTTTCCCACATATCTTTTCAAACAAATAGATGCTGGTTACACCTTTTAAGACATCTTCTAGTAGAAAATTTTGAGATACATTTATGCTGACGCTCCTCTACTTAAGTTTTTATGATGGGGTACATATATGAGCTATAAATGTTAATAATCCTTAACTGGGAAAGGAGAGAATACTACAAAAATTATGCCTAGTTTGCAACCAAAACTGTGTTATGGATGCTTACTTAATCCCCAAATTTTAGGTAAGGTGGTTGCAAAGTTTTGTGCTAAGTTTATTCACCAACAGGTGCTCAAAAGTGAAGCATACGCAGCTGGAGATATAGGAACCACTCTTCAAAAAGCTTTTTTAAGGTTAGATGAAAAAGAGCGCCCCTTCTATACTTAATGGTAGTTCTTTTGTCCTGTATTTAGCAATAAGATGACAAAATAGGTTTCATGCTTGTAAGAGTTTTTGTACTATTTAAATCCTTCCAGTTGGATCATAAGCTAATATCTCAATTTTTTAGTTCTTATTCTAGATCATGATTTTTTTCTTTAATATACAAAGAAGTGATGTTGGCAATACTCTAACTCAAAGTCACTTAGATATGTTTCACGCACTTGAGTAATTGGAAGAGTATGAAGAAATTATATGTATCTTATTTTAATAGCAAGTTAGCCCACTTGTTAGTTGTTGTTAGTGATTATGGTATTATCTATTTTGTAATTTATTGCATTTCACTAAATTTACAGAATTAAAGAGCCAGACATGAAGTATGGCATTATATCCTCTTTCTCATAGTCTAATTGATATTGAAGAAAAAGTGATCACAAAAGTTTTGAACTTGTATTTTCAATAATATTATGAGAACTTTTTATTGCTGAATTTTCAAGTAGTATTGCTTTTTTTCCCCCATGGTTTAAGTAGTTTACTATCATGTAAATAAACTTAAGTTTTCCTTTCTAGTTCATTTCAAAATTGTTTAGATTATTGACAATGATGTATGGTATTGGTATGAGTAAGGCCAATGTTGAAAGAAAATTGTCTATATTCATTTTGCAATTGTCCATGTGAGACATTTGATGTAGCTATTACATTGCTTCTTTAGAAGATACCACAAGTGTTCATCTGAAGATTTCTAACACAAGGTAGTTGGAAATGAGTTGCTATCTCTAATTTCCCTGTCCTTGAATCTGGATCAAGATTTATTTGAGAAGTGTTCTGGGATCGTATGTTTTCATCTTCCTTATAGACTTTTACTATACTTTCTCTCAAAGTTAGTTCATTTTCTGCATAATTCTATTTTTAGTTAGTAGCCATGACTACTGATTATTTGGTAATTGGAGTTTTAAGTCTTCTCTATTAATGATCAAGTACTTTGGAAGAGCTGATTGCTCTTACTTTGTGTGGTTCTATATTATGCATATATTTAAGCCAATGGTTTGGATTTTCTAAAAGCAACATTTAATGTATTTTTTTATATACTTAACACTTTGTGCAAATGTTAACACTTCCCATGTAAAGTGAATCTGTGTGTTTGTTGTTGTAAATGTTCATATGGGTGCTGATTTGATTTCTGGTTCTGTTGTTTTCAAGTCATGAAATTCTTAATCATCAAACTCTTTTGATCTAAACATTCTTTCTGAAACTCTTTCCAATTTTTTTTCTTAATATGACTAGGATTAGTGAGGGATTTGTGAGGGAATAGCGAGGGAAATTAGCGAGGGATTTGTGAGGGAATAGCAATGGAAATTAGCGATGGATTAGTGACGAATATTAGATCCAAATTTGTTTTTCCCTTGCTATGACTGAGATTAGCGAAGGATTTATGAGAGAATAGCGAAGGATTAGCAACAGATTTTAGATCCAAAAATTTCTAAACTATAACAATAGAATTTCCCTCCTTGATTTGTGAGGGAACACAGGCGCCATTTTTTTAAAAAAATTTCAAGGGATTAGTGACGGAGTAGCGATGAATTAGTGAGGAAATTATTCTGTCGCTACTTAGCAATGAAAAAAAACCGACAGACATGTCCCTCGCTAATCCCTCGAAAAAATAATTTGCGAGGGACATTCCCTCACTAATTTGTGAATTTTCTTGTAGTGGATCTTTTGCATTTTTTTACAATTTTATTACTAATTTTTAACTCATTACTTTCCCTTAAGTTTTAAACAAAGTTCTCTTAACAATTATAGATACACTTGGGGCATGTATAATTCATTTTAGCTAATACTCAATATGTTTTAGAATATATGTCAGTTTAGGAAAATTATATTGTTTTAATTTATTTATCACTTAAGAAAATCAAGAAAGTATTAATAATGTTTTTTCAACTTTATCCTTCTCTCTTGCTATCACCATTAAGTAAAATCAAAGAGAGCATTAATGGAATGATAAAATTTGAAGTATTTAAATTAAGGGTGTTCACGGATCGAGTTAGTTTGGTTTTGGTGAAGAAAAAAATCAAAATTAATCAAATGTAGGTGGTTTGGTTTTGTTTGGTTCGGATTTGCAATTTTTTTGACAATCAACCTAAATTAAACCAACTCGATTTAGATTGAATTGATTTAGTTCGAGACATTGGGATAGTCATTTTTAAAAAAATAAATAAATAAATAGTACCAAACACATAACAAACAGATTCAAAACCACTCTCTCTGTTGCACTTGAGTGATTTTTGTCACATTGTAATGTATAGTTACCATAATCCACATATTATATAATGTACTGAAAACTTCCTTATCAAAATTGTTGTTTTTGATTTTGTGACAAACTTACACTGTGCTAAGTGGAATAAGGAGAGTAGGAGTGACAAGTGAGGCCATTCTTCTCACTACCTTCGTAAGCACCCAGCCAATAGCTATGGTAATTGTAATACCCTAGATAATCATGTTAGACTTGTAAATGGTTACTGAGGTAGCAAAATACTTGCTTAACATGTCTGTTGAATATTGTGACTTTATGAGCACATTTGGTCACATTGTTGTAACACTATGAGTGATAAATAGCTGTTATTAGCCTTGAAAATGACTTAAATTGCTCAATTAATGGAAATAAGTGTAGAGACTTTTATTTATAGGTCACAAATATGTGAACTGTGTTACAATTAAAATATGAGGATAACCAGAGTTAGTTTAGTATTTTTAAGCATACTAGTTGTATGTTTTAATGCCAGTTTGACTAGGAGCTAATATGAAAAATGGTGGTTTGGGGAAATGAGATTTTTAATGAATCTTAGGATTTATTTTGAATTTGTTGGAAGTTAGGAACCTAGATTTAGTGAAATCTAAGTGTTCTTAGAAGATCGGGAATCATCACATAGTCACTTAAGTGACCAAAGTCACTCACATCCTTGTGCTGCCATAGCCTTGATATTTAAGGCTTGAGATGAGATATTTTATCTCATTTTCACTCTTTTCTCTCATCTTCTCTCATGGTTGCAGCTTCCAAATGAGGGAAAAAAGAAAGACAAGCAAAGAAAGATGGAGAGGAGGAAAGGAAAAGGAAGAGGAAAGCTAAGGCTTCATTATCTTCACCATCTTTGATCCAAGAGGTACGGTTTTTGTGTTCTTGTAACTCTTTTCTTCCATTTTCACCACTTATGCATATGAGATTCATAATAGGTCCTCTTGGTTTCTAGAGTTGCTTGATATGTTTTTCTTACTTGGATGAGTTTTCTTGGTTGTTTATGACTTGTTCATGGAATGTGATGCAAAATTGATATTGTGTTGCAAACCAAAGTGCAAGTTGTCTCAAGTAAAAAATTTTCGGGAGTCCGAGATCGATCCACAGGGAATTGATAAAGAAAAATTCTTTGAGGTAAGGACATGATTTGTCACAATGATAAAAGTGATAAAACTTGCTCACAATTAAAACGGATTTGCTTGGGTTAGGAGATCCACTCTTGGTAAGTAAATTAAGGATAAGATTAATTTTTTTTATAATTCAATTAGAATTCACACATAACGGAGGTTCTAATAGCATTCAAAGTTCATTTAAGATTATATATGTAATTATATTATGGTTCCTTTAATTATCTACTAACGCTAACACTTGTAAATGACTTCAAGTATTCATTGTGTCAATGTCTTGTCTACAACAAGTCAAGATCTCCACTTTACAAGGAGGGTTTCTAACGCCAATACTTATAAATGAGTTCAAGTATTCATTGTGTCAATATCTTGTCTACAACAAATCAAGATCTCCACTTTGCAAGGAGGGTTTCTAAATTGATTGGAAATAAAATACAACACATATAATGACCAAATGATAATATAACATTCAAGCATAAGAAATGGATTAATCGAACCTTATTTCATTACTAAAAGTTTCACCCTTTCACCCAAGCAAAATGAGAATTAGTTACTCATAAACAAGGAGAAAGAAAGAGAGAAGAAGAAGAAGATGAACATAATTTCTATTTAGAACAAAAGAAAACTACAACAAGAGAAACAAATTATACAAGAACATGATCTTGATCTCTAAATTAAGATGCCTCTAATGAGTAACTAATGTAGCTTTTTATAGAGCATCAAAAGTACAAAATGATAATAAACTTGTTTAATGAGTGGTTGGATGAGTGGAAAATGACAATAGTTGTTTAATGGATGGTTAGATGAGTAAAAAATGATAATAGTTGTTCAATGAGTGGTTGGATGATGGGTGGATAAGTGAAAAATGATAATAGAGTTATTTAATGAGTGGGTGGATGATGGGTGGTTGAGTGGAAGATGATGGCAAATTATTGTCATGCTTGTCTTTCCAATTGCACCAACCAATTCAACTATATTTACATGACTATAACTCTATCATAATGCTATCATATTAAAAAGTGTTCTTCATAAGAGTTGAAGGGTTTTGTCTTAAATTTCCAATGCCACTAGTTTTAGTATAATCTACCTCCTATAGCCTAACTTATGGCCCAATTTGTGCACATTGTTCAGGTTCCAGTAACAACACCTATGTTTTGATTTCCAATCCTAATCTGACCCAATAGACCTCTAAATCTACTCTTGTATTCTTTATGAAAGTTATAGATTTGGATATTAGCTTTCATTTGGGTTTAGTTTAGTATCAATTTAAATCCTATAGCTCAAGAAATAGGCTGATGAGTGCACAGAGGTCAACTTGTTAGGATTAATATTCTGCCTCTTACTTCCACTTCAATTTCAATTATCCAAACGTATGATTATGCTCTTGAGGTCTTCATGAAAGTTGTAGAGAATTGTCTTAACTTTCCTATAATACTAGGATAACATCAATAAAATATTTGCAACTCGAATTATAGTCAATTTACTAAATGCTACCAAATAGACAAATTAAGGCAAATTCATGCAATAATTCCGTCAATGATCTAATTAAGCTCAATATCATAAAATGTGACAAACTAACTTAACTAAGCCTAATTAAACCTTAAGAAGCCTAGTGAGAGGATTATTAAATGAATAAAATATATTGCTATCAGAATGAGTTTGAGTTAGAAACTTAGAACTTGTCATTTGAACCTTTGAGGCTAAAAGTGAGAAGGTTAGGTCATGATGTGTGATTTGATCTAAGAATTCAAAATTGGTGTTATGAGTTAGTGATTTATGTTCTCTATGTGTTAGTGAACTTGTTAGGGACTTAAAATCACCTAGAAACCATTTTGGAGTGAGTTGATTTCGTGAGAATCATTAATGGAACAGTACCGGTTTTGCAAAATTCTACAGAACCTGGGTTTCGCTTCTCACACTGCGGCACAAAGTGTGCACGCCATGGCGCATATGGATCGAGTTTCAGTTTTTAGTACGCAGAGAGCACCACACCATGACGTGGGGGCGTCATGCCGAGGCGTGAGCTCTAGGACTTTTCAAGAATTATGTTCTTGATGTGTGGAGGTTCCCTAAGGGTTGGGATCACTCTTTTATACCTTTTAGAGTGTGTTGAGGCAATAATGTGAGTATTTCAAGGAGGAAATCAATATCTAGTATATATGAGGAAAGTGTGAAACCTTAGGCAACAATGGTTTGGAAATGCCATAGGCAGACACCTAGGCTCTTAATCCATATGAGATTGTTTTTAGTATCATTTGTGATGCTGTTATGTGATAGGAATGAAACATAGAGCAAGTATGTGAGTGTCCCTAAATTGATAGTTAGAAAACCTTGTGGAGCAGGATAGTCACATTTAAGGGCAATGGTTATGATCTCGTGTAACAGAATATCCAATATGGCGTTGAATGTGTGTTAAATATCACTTTGCATATTTTCTCATGCGTTTTCTATTTCTCACGTATCTGTGAATGATATATGAGATGGTAACAGTATATTTATTATTGTGAGATGGAATAGTCTATTCATTACCAAGTAGTGATAAATGGCTGGAGCCATACTACTGTGAAAAAAATACAAAGGAATCGGAGTTCTTGCGAATAGTTGAGTTTCATAACATTGCACCAACACTAGTTAATCTCATTGCATATCCATTGTCTTAGGACATGTTAAGCATAACATACCATATAACAAACATTGTATTTATATGGTAATTATATGGGCAGTTACCGTAATCAACGATATTTATATAACATCCTAAAAATTATCCCATTCATCATAAATAGTCATTTTATAATATTTTTGAGATTTTTAGGAATTTTTCTGGATTTTTTCAGAAATGTCGAATATTTTAATATATTTCTCGTTTTGCATACACATTGAGCAGAGTCAGTGTAACACTCTAGAAATTGTTTGTTTCATGATGAATAGTCATTTTCTAATATTTGTGATTTTTAAAAATTTTTATGGAATTTTCTAGAAATGTTGAATGTTTTAATATATTTCTCGTTTTGCATGCGCGCTTAGTGGAGCCGGGAAAACGAAATGTTTTCCCTGAGACTAGAAAACCTTGAACTGTGGAAACATCGACGAGAGATCTTACTAAACCCAAGGTTGAGCATAATTTATGAGGTTTACATTTTTCGAGGTTTTATCTGATAAATAAAATCTCTGTACGCACTATTAAATAAAATTTTACGGTACGCTCTATTATTCGATGGATAATTAATACTGGCTTGTGTACTACAACAATTATTGATCTGTCGATTATTTCCATACTTTAAATGTCTTTTGTTTGATCTAATTGGACTCCATATGTGCTCAATTGTTGACATTTAGCTAAGTTTCTGATTTAGAGTTGTCTTTGGATGTTTATTGTGAAACTATGCTTAAATGTGGTTATAAACACTCATAAATGAATTATACTTTTCAGGATATCTTTGAGTGTTTGAGTCCATTAGCATCAAACCAAGCTTGATGACCATTTGAGGAGAGAGATGAATACTTAAGAAGATTAGGTTTACCCTTAGAAGCAAAGGAAGAAATGCATTTATGAAGAATCAAGGTCGTATTTGAAGAAAGTGAGTGACACGGCCTGTGTTATATGACACGGGGTAGGCCGTGTACTCCTCTGACTATTTCAAGATGGGTCAAATCCTATTTTTGGACAACACGGGTCATGTCATATGACACGGCCCGTGTCAAATGACACGGGTTAGGCCATGTTCTTCTCTGCTTTGAAATTAGTTAGAATTTTGTCACCAGATTCAGACACGGGTTGGGCCGTGTTATATGACACGGCCCGTGTCATCGCACCAGAAAGTTAAATTCGAATTCTATTAAGAAATTAGGTATCCAAACCTATAAATAGGGTTGCTTAAAGCCCCTAAAGGAGATCTGGACAGAGAGAGCCGTCAAGGGAATTGAGGGAAACACAAAGACCAAGGGAAAGGGAGATTGGATCGAAGATTGAAGTCTCGGGTTCGAGCAATCGAAGATCGATCATCCCCAACCTTTGGAAACTAGTTTGAGCTTCAGTTTTCTTTTGCACTTTTGTTCTGAACAATGTTTTTCTTTAATTCTTCTTCTGTTTTTAACTTTGCCATGTATGGCTAAATTTCTTGATTGTTTAGGGAAGATGAAACTCTAGTTTTGATTATGTGAATCTTGCATATTTCTTTATATCAATACAATTATGTTTTTATTCATATGGTTCTGTTCTTAAATCAATATAAAGGTCTTTATATTCTTGCCAAACTTCGAGAGTGGTAAAACTAGGATTGCTATGCGCGGTTACGGTGGTATGACTAGTGAGACATATGATCTAAGCAATTTAATCTCGGTGTGTGATTAGACCTTAGTGTGATTGGTTTTCTAATTCTTAATGCAATCATTAGGTAGGTGTAAGAGCGGTTGCTTTACAAATAACTAATGGTTAGGGTTTGATTTGAGCAGTTGTTGAATTAAGCGAAACTTAAGGAAGACATAGGATTTATCTCACAATCACATAAGAATATAATTGATCATATTGGTATAAAGGGTATGTAAGTTAGCATAATCATATAAATCTAGTGGTGGATTCCATCTCTTAACCAATATCTTTAACTTGGTAATTCAATTTGCGTTTACTATTTTGGCTTAAGTTTAATTTCTCTTTTTAGTTTTAATTAACAAAACCTCCCTTTTTACTTTTTACTATTTTATTGTTCATCAGAGTTTAATTTAGGAATTAGATTAATAGTGTCAATTGAATTAGTTCTCTGTGGATCGACCCTTGCCTACTACAACTAGTTGCAAGGTTTTTATATTTTTGGTAGAACTTGGCAACTATTTTTGATATAATTTTTAATCACATTCCACACTACACCAATTATCCATTGAGTAATAGCTTGTAGTAAAATCCTAATCACTTTATTATTTAATTACTTTATCACCTTATCTTATCCTAAAACAATCCTCTTTATGTCTAATCAAATTCATCTTTATTGGAAAAAGCTACAAGCTTCTCAAGGAAGCTACACACTCTTCTCTCTCCTCTCCCTCTCCCACACGGTAGTAGCCCCATTTTGGGGCCAAGGAATTTGTGCTTCACTTAATTAAATCATACTATCTAATTTCAAACCCTAAAAGTCATCACCTTTTCTTACTATCACTTTCTCTCTCTACCTTTATCTTTCTCTCATTTTCTCCTCCTTCTCTCTACACTCCACGGCTGCACCATCTCCTCCTTCCACCATTATTGATTTATTTCAAGCAACCACTTTGCTTGAATCCATCCCTCCATTGAAGCTTTTCTCTTCTTGTTAAAATCACCAACAAAGGGATCAACTTTTCTCTTTCCCTTTTCTCTCCAAAACCGCCGGCCACACACCACCAACATCCTCCATTATTCTTTTGTTTGTTCCAAATAATCACATTTATTAAACTTTCTTATCACCATTAACCTTTTCTCTTTGGAAATCATCACTTGGTTCATCCATTTTCACCATTTTCGTTTTTCTCCATCAAGCTTTAAAGTTCGAGACTTTAAGGTAAAAGTTCATAACTTTATCATCTTTCCATCCCATTTTCGTGATCCATGGTCACTATAGTGATCATGGATGCCTTTTTCAAGCTTTGATTGTAATTCTTGTGAGTTTAATGTTCTTAGGGTTTCCTTGAAGGGTGGAATCCGAATTTCACTTGGAGCTCCAAGGGAGTTCCATTGCTTGTTTTCTTCTTTTGGTAAGAGGGAGATGATCCTCTTCAACCTCTCTTAGTAGTATAGAACTTGATTTTGTGTTGGTTATGAGAAACCCCATTTATGGTCACTCTCTTTGTTGTATGACTTTTATGACTATGTGTTGTTTTTAATTTGTTTGAGTTGTTTGGTTGATTGAATATGTATATTGATGTGCTTGGATGGATTGGAAGCTTGAATGGAAGCAAAATGACCCTTGCCATTTTCTAAGAAGCTCACGGCCATGAACCCAAAAATTGGTGTTGTTGGTGAAAATTTGTAACAAGTTGAAGATATGATTAATTAAAAGGATAACATGTAATTAATTGAATAAAAATTTGGGAATCCAAATCTTAGATAGGCTCACGGCCTCTAGGGTTAATTTTGGCTTAATTCATGTAACTTTATGCAACTATAACATTTAGTTAATTAAGTGATTAAATAGTTAATAGTGTAATGGAAGGAAATTAATTTGATAACCTAAAACGAGTCTTTGGACCTAAGAAGTAAATAAGGGTATGTAAGACTTAAGAAAAATCTTACAAATAATTCTCTAAGTAAATATGGCTAAATATAAAGTAAGGAGCTTAATAAGCAAGAGAGATCTCACTAGAGAAGAATATCATAAGAAATATTAAATTGAAGTAAAACTTAATTAATTGGATGATTAGGAATTAATTAGGGACTCATAAAATGGAAAGAACCAAGAATGGAGTTTTATCCAAAAACTTAGAATAAATTTTAATTAAAGCAAAACTATGAGTACAAATAAGAATGATAAATAATTCAATGTAAATCAATCTAAGGGAATTAGGTTTAAAATTTAATGATGGACTTATGTAATTAAAATAATAATGATTAAATGAATAATGTGATAATATTTCTCTAAAAGAGAAGCTTATTAAGAAGAATGTAGAAATTTAGGCATAATTCCATAATGTACCCTAAAAGTGTAATGCATTATTTAAGGACTTAATAATATTTATTGTGGGTCCATGAGTGAATCAAGAATATGTTGATGCTTACCTTAGCTAAAATTGTGGCTTGTTATGGAAAGTATATTGTTGTTGAATATACATGATATATGCATTAAGTCATCATGCATTGTGGAAGTCTGATGGACTATTTGTTAAGGCTATGTTGCCTAGGAGTTGAATCACACCTTAATGCTGGTGCGAATAGACTAGTGTAGGTCCTTCTGTTGACCTTGGGGGCGTCGGGGCGTGAACGTCTCATTGTGGACAGTAGGTAGCCCCTCTGGGCCGTGGGATAAACCGATGCAAACGCACCGACGATCCTGACCGAGACACTATCCTATATCGCAATCTTGTGGGAATGTCACTGTATAAAGCCCTATTGTGTAAAACTATTATTTTTCTGGAAAGCACTTGATTTTAGGCTGACGAGATACTGGTATGTCTCCTTGATCATTCTCTCCGATGTTTGTGTCTAACTCCATGGAGTAGGATTTTGATATCATGTACATGTGCATAGTGAGTCAATATATTACTTGGTGTTTAATTTATATGATGACTGGAACTGTTATCTTTTTGATGTTATAATTGCCTGGGATTATTAAGTTATTTAATATCTGCTACTTGACACTGTGTATATTTCTTGTGATGCTACATGGGTGTCCTACGCCATTTATGTTTCTTACTGCCATAATTGATAATGAAGTTGGATATCTCACCTCTTGTATATATCTTTCTTGTCCTATGTAATTCTTGGTTAAAGACTGTTAAGGGGACGCAATTGTTTCCTTCTGGATTTTACTTGGTTCGATTTCTTATATTCGGTGATGTCGTCTAGAAGGGGGTCTATTGGGTTTGTTAGGATTATGTTCACTGGTGGCGCCAATGCGTGGCGAGTCGACTAGGCTGGAGAGCGTGTACGGTACGTTGGAGACCTGATCTTGACTGTGAGGAGGACTCGTGATGGAGACCCTATCCTGAATCTTACTACATCGGTGCATATGGAGTTTGCTCTGCCTATTCGGGAGTTATGGGGTGATCCGCTTTACACCCCTAGAGACCACGAGGATTTAATGGCATCAGTTGCTAGGGCACCTGCTCGTGGAACTGCGTTCTATCCTGTTTTTGTGTCTTCAGGTGACCTGGGGATGATCCCGAGGTGGATCCAATGGAGTATCCAACTCCTTAGACGTGGATGTCTTTATGCGTAATTTATGTTTCCTTCTGCATTACTTATATTAAGGTGTAATTTGAGTATAACTACATTTTGAAGTCCAACTTGATGTATTTTATTTTGAGCGGTATGTGAAATGTGCCGCACTATGTATGCTTTAAATTAATTATCTAGTCCTATGAACTGTATTTTGATTTTGGCTTGTTGAATTATATGTGCTAATGACGGCTTATGTATTATTTCATCCGTGGCTTATATTTTCTGTATATGCACAATGGTTTAATTTGGATAAATATTATTTAAAAGTTATAGCATGCCAAAATTTAGTATTCGCGGTATAATGACGATTGTGCCGTGGTTATTAAATTGAGGGGTGTTACATTAGGTGGTATTAGAGCTCAGTTCATCCTGTTGAGCAGGGGTATGGACTGACTATGCTTAGACATGTTAGAAGTTTCTTTGTATGTTGTGCACTTCCTTGTCTCTTGATAGAGATGTTTGGGAAAGGAAGGCATGGCTTGCCATAGGCTGAATGTTAGTAGCTACTATTGCATAGACACATGATATTGAGTATTGGCCCACTCAATGTGTAATGTTCTATGTGAATATGAAACTATGACTTCACCTAGGCGTATTAAGGGAATATGAGTTCTTTTAATAAGAGGCTCAGCTGGTATAACTAAATTTATTTAGGATTTATTTGCATTTACACCCTTGTTGTGTTACCTCTAGTATTGTTTGAGCCAAAGGGTTAGAAAATGGGTAGTTAAATAGGACTTGCAAGGTCTGTGGATTGAGTCGTCCAAGAGGTTTTGGGAAATCAATTTTCTTGGAAAAATAATATCTGGCATAAGTAAGGTTCGAGGAGCTACTCGGGAGTTAAGGACTCACAAGAAATCGTGCCATAGAAGACAGGATGAAGGAGCTCAAGTTAGAGTCTTTTGGGTTTGTTTTATTGTGATGTGTGACTCTTTGCGTTTGGTTTCCGAAAGGAGAGAATATTGTTTGAATTGATTGCTTTTGATTTCTCTTATGTTTCAATTTGGTTGTGCTTAAAAAGAGACAATGGCTCGGGGTAGGTGTAAGCGTGTGAATGCAGGGAGTGAAGATGACGATCCGACTGCGGCAGCAGAAGTAATGCAAAAAGCTGCTCGGCAGTAGAAGCTGATAGCAGAGATTCAGAATCTGTTAAATGTGGATCAATCTTCAGATGCGAGACCTTGTAATGTTGGGCCATTAAGGGTCCAAAAAGGGAAGAAGCGCAAGGCCAACCAGTTCCATCAGAAATCGTATTCACGACGATCGAGGAAGCAACAGCAACAACAAACACATGAAGGAGGTGCGAGTGGCAATAAATCCAATCCGACCGTGGTATCCTTACCAAAATGTAAGAAGTATGGAAAGGACCACACAATAAGCGAATATAAGATCAAGAGGGTAATTTGCTTTAAGTGTGGAAATGACCACTTAACAAAGGATTGTACGATCGAAGAAATAATTTGTTTCAAGTGTGGAAAGCCAGGACATGTGGCTAGGAACTGTACTTCGTAAAGGACGAAACCTTCCATTGGAGATGTATGCGCTTCAGAACCTCACGAAAGAGGAAGAGTCGACTCCCCAAGTAAGGTAAAAGCATCTCAGGCTGAAGACCGAAATAAGGGGGACTGTGCTGCAGTAGATGACCCTGTGATTTTATTGTATAATTCTGGGGGCAACCCGTTTCTTTATGACATGTAATAGTATGGATCAGTTAGGATCATCTATGTCTCTGTCATCTTTTAACTAAGACATTTCCACTTTTGCTACTAGGAACCTGTTGTTGGTAGCCTAGTTGTTTAAAATTAACCTATGTCTGTTAAAGACTGAGTCTTTTCTGTTGATTAGATTTGTTTACCTTCTTTGTAAATCTGATATGATATCAAAACAAAAGGATTGACCATCTTCCAACCATATCCTGTTGAAATATTCCAATGAAAATTTAAGAGTTTGTTTCTGGAATTAGGTTGTCTGTGTATTTACTTCCTTTGGACCCAAATATTACTGTTCTGGTTTACAAGCCTGCTCTCGTTACATAAGTTTGTTTAAAACTATCCTGTTGTTGTTAGAAATTGAAACCCTTTTTTGCCAATTCAGTTATTTGCTTTCTTCATGAATAGGCTTGATCTAAGAAATGGGATTGGATGTTTTCTAACTGTGTCTCGTCACTCTGTT
Source organism: Ormosia semicastrata (assembly GCA_029884595.1). Lineage (NCBI taxonomy): Eukaryota > Viridiplantae > Streptophyta > Magnoliopsida > Fabales > Fabaceae > Ormosia > Ormosia semicastrata. Next base: position 22,328,670 of record JAQQTO010000044.1, read on the forward strand.
CTAACAGAAACATAATGTCTCTTGAGACAGAAATTTCTTGGATTTGAATTCATGAAAACTCATTCCTAAATTTTATCGAACCATATCATGTTCTTTGTCGAAAGGGTCCAGTAGTATACCAAGTGACTTCACCATCTTTTCTTCTAACCTTTCTAACGTTTCTAGTGTACTTCGATTGAGGAAATGTGTTCCTGAATTCAGATATTTCTTGTTAAGATCGAGGATAAATGGTTTGATAGATCAACCGAAGGAAGCCGCTATTTTCTCCAAGGTCAGCTTGTGTTCTGGACTATCATCAAGTTCATTTGAAGGTATAATAATGTTTTCAAGGCAACTTTTCAGACGCGTTATGGGCACTACAAGTGTTTGGTAGCGCCATTCCGTGCAACAAACACTTTGGTAACATTCATCGATTTCGTGAATAGGATCTTCTTCCCTGTTAAAAACAAATTTGTCATTGTCTTTGTCGGTAACATTTTGATCCATTCTTAACGTTCGGAGGAGCGTACCGAACCTTTCGTTGGGATTCTTCGAATCCTGAAGAAGAATGAGGAGTTACGCAAGAAGCTGTCCAGGTGCGAATTCCAATTTGAGGCAGTTTAACTTTTGAGTCACGTGATCTTTAAAAGAAAGAATTATCGGAGATCTGTCAAAAGTTGGAGCAGTTCTTCAATGGGAAAGAATCAAAGGGTGTATTGGAGATTCGTCACTGTGTGGGATTAGCTGGCTAGTATCAGAGATTCACCGCATGATTTTCCAAGATAGCAGAACCTTTCACTCAGCCTATGAGAAAGAATCAAGTTTTTCTATGGACCAAGGCATGTGAAGAAGGTTTTCAAGAGTTAAAAAGGCGACTGACTACTACGCGATTCCAGCAAATTTGTGGTATTTCACATCGAGGTTATAGATGGGTACTTGTGCAGAATGGGAAGATGGTAGCGTATGCTCCAAGGCGATCGGGAGTACGTGAGGAGAACTACCTTCCACAAACTTGGAGCTAGCCGTTGTGTGCGAGCGTTGAAGATATGGAGACATTTCTACATGGAGCAACATTTAACGTCTACAGTAATAAAAAAGAGTCAGAAATATCTGGTTAATTAGAAGGAATTAACTATGAGGCATTACGTGGACGGTATTGAAGACACTTTTGTGCTGGCACCGAGACAGTGAAAGGGTTGCGATTAGACCTAAGCTTGTACAGCAAGCAACAGATAAAGATAAGATGACTCAGGAAGGGATGCAAATAATTTGAGGGGAAAAGATACTATGTCAGTAAAAGCGATTTGGAATGATGTAATTGGGGGCACAATGTGGGAGCTAGATTCTAAGGTATGAAAATTTTGAGGACGAAATTTCATTTTAGAAGGGGAGAGTTGTAACATCTTAAAAATTATCTCATTCATCATAAATAGTCGTTTTATAATATTTGAGATTTTTAGGAATTTTTCTGGATTTTTCTGGAAACGTCGAATATTTTAATATATTCCTTATTTTGCATGCACACTCAGCAGAGTCAGTGTAACACTCCAAAAATTGTTTGTTTCATGATGAATAGTCATTTTCTAATATTTGTGATTTTTGAGAATTTTTGTGGATTTTTCTAGAAATGTTGAATATTTTAATATATTTCTCATTTTACGTGCGCGCTGAGCAGAGCCGGGAAAACAAAATGTTTTCCCTAAGGCTGGAAAACCTTGAACTGTGAAAATATCGATGGGGGATCTTATTAAACTTGAGGCTTAGCACAATTTACGAGGTTTATATTTTTTGAGGTTTTATCTGATAAATAAAATCTCTGTATACACTGTTAAATAAAATTTTGCAGTACGCTCTATTATCCGATGGATAATTAATACTAGCTTGTGTATTGCAACAATTATCCATTGAGTAATAGCTTGTAGTAAAATCCTAATTACCTTATTATTTAATTACTTTATCACCTTATCTTATCCTAAAGTAATCCTCTTTATGTCTAATCAAATCATTCTTTATTGGAAAAAGTTACAAGCTTCTCAAGGAAGCTACACACTCTTCTCTCTCCTCTCCCTCTCCCACATGGCAGCAGCCCCATTTTGGAGCCAAGGAATTTGTGCTTGACTTAATTAAATCATACTATCTAATTTTAAACCCTAAAAGTCATTACCTTTTCTTACTATCACTTTCTCTCTCTACATTCATCTTTCTCTCATTTTCTCCTCCTTCTCTCTACACTCCACGGTTGCACCATCTCCTCCTTCCACCATTATTGATTTATTTCAAGCAACCACTTTGCTTGAATCCATCCCTCCATTGAAGCTTTTCTCTTCTTGTTAAAATCACCAACAAATAGATTAACTTTTCTCTTCCCATTTTCTCTCCAAAACCGCCGGCCACACACCACCAACATCCTCCATTTTTCTATTGTTTGTTCCAAATAATCACATTTATTAAACCTTCTCATCACCATTAACCTTTTCTCTTTGGAAAGCATCACTTGGTTTATCCATTTTCACCATTTTCGTTTTTCTCCATCAAGCTTTAAAGTTCGAGACTTTGAGGCAAAAGTTCATAACTTTATCATCTTTTCATCCCATTTTTGCTATATAAAGTCCTGTTGCGCAAAAGTGTTATTTTTCTAGAAAGCAGTTAATTTTAGGCTGACGAGATACTGACATGTCTCCCTGATCATTCTCTCTGATGTTTGTGTCTAGCTCTATCGAGTAGGATTTTGATATCATGTACATGTCCATAGTGAGTCAATATATTACTTGGCGTTTAATTTATACGATGACTGGAATTGCTATCTTTTTGATGTTATAATTGCCTGGGATTGTTAAGTTGTTTAATATCTGCTACTTGACACTGTTTATATTTCTTGTGATGCTACATGAGCGTCCTACGCCGTTTATGTTTCTTACTATCATAATTGGTAATGAAGTTGGATATCTCACCTCATGTATATATCTTTCTTGTCTTATGTAATTCTTGGTTAAAGATTGTTAAGGGGACGTGATTGTTTCCTTCTAGATTTTACTTAGTTCGATCTCTTATATTCGGCGATGTCATCTAGAAGGGGGTCTATTGGGTTTGTTAGGATTGTGTTCACTGGTGGCGCCAATGTGTGGCGAGTCAACTAGGCTGGAGAGCGTGTACAGTACGTTGGAGACCTAATCTTGACTGTGAGGAGGACTCGTGATGGAGACCCTATCCTGACTCTTACTACATCGGTGCATCTGGAGTTTGCTCTGCCTATTCGGGAGTTATGGGGTGATCCACTTGACACCCTTAGAGACCACGAGGATTCGATGACATCAGTTGCTAGGGCACCTGCCCGCGGGACTGCACTTTATCCTGTTTTTGTGTCTTCAGGTGACCCAGGGGAGGATCTCGAGGTAGATCGGATGGAGTACCCAACTCCTTAGACACGGATGTCTTTATGGGTAGTTTATGTTTCCTTCTGCATTACTTATATTAAGGTGTAATTTGAGTATAACTGCATTTTGAAGTCCAACTTGATGTATTTTATTTTGAGCGGTATGTGAAATACGCCGCACTATGTATGCTTTAAATTAATTATCTAGTCCTATGAACTGTATTTTGATTTTGGCTTGTTGAATTATATGTGCTAATGATAGCTTATGTATCATTTCATCCATGGCTCATATTTTCTGTATATGCACAATGGTTTAATTTGGATAAATATTATTTGAAAGTTATAGCACGCCAAAATTTAGTATTCGCGGTATAATGACGATTGTGCCGTAGTTATTAAATCGAGAGGTGTTACAATTTACGATTGTATGGACAGTTGTATAATATTATTGATAGTTTTCTTTTAATGCGTGTTTAGGAATGTGGTTTGCTTGAGAATACTACATAGGGTTGCTATGTGAGTTATTCTTTTGGTAGTAAGTAGTGATTCTTATACCTGTTATGAACTTATTCCTAATGCTATTTGTTGGTTTTATTTTTTGTGAATGGATAAATGGTGGTTTTGAAATACTTATACAGAGAAATTGTGATTTCTCACACCGATTGTATTTTCATGTAAATCTAGGTGGAAGCGTATCAAAAGGAAAGAGGAAGTCGTTTGAAGACGCATAGTATAAATGCTCTTTTAGGCCAAGCTTGTATTTATTTTATATTTGTTTAGTTGTTTAAAGCTATGTATGGCAGTACGCCCTTTTGAGGCAGTAATGTATATATAACTTTTGTTAACGTAGCTCTCCATAATTATTTGTATAAATGTTATGGGTTTTGTATGTGTTATGATCTTGAAGTAGCATGACTAGTATTGGTTATTCTTTTATATGTTGATATAATAATATTAGGATATTACATTTTGGTATCAGAGTAGTTCATCCTATTGAGCTGGGGTATAGACTGACTATGCTTAGGCATGTTTAGAGTTGGTTGTATATTTCTTGTCTCTTACATGTGATGTTTGAGTGAAAATTGCATGACTTACCATGTATTGTGTGTTGTTATCTACTATTGCACAGTTACATAGTATTGAGATTACAGCTCAATATGTATTGTTTTTGTGTATACAGGAAACTATGGCACCCAAGAGGCAAACCAGGGAAACTGGGAACACATTTGGTGAAGGCATCGATATAGCCACAGTTATGATGGCAATGGCTGATGCTATGAGGCAACAAACAAAGCAGGCAGCCGCTACCGCCAACACAATGAGAGAGTAGGCAGTAGTAATTGCTAGGATGCTAGAGAGGTTGGGACCTCAACAATCGGTACCACCACCTGCACAGGAGGTGCCAGTTAGGAGAAACTAGATTTTTCTTAATATTTCAGAGTTCAGAAGGATGAACCCTCCGATGTTCAGGGGCAGCTACGATTCAGTGAAAGTTGAAGAATGGTTGGATGAGATAGAAAAGATCTTTGAGGTCATGGTTTGCTCAATTCGAATGAGAACTGGAAATGTGTCAAGTTTGAATCCAGGTGGAGGGGAAATGTTAAAAGAGCAGTGAAACCTTCGAAGATTAGAGATTTCCCATCTTTGGTGAATAAGTGCAGAATTGTGAGTCTGATAACTTCCAGTTTCAAGCTAAGCAAAGATCACAAAATCTTCAGAAGAGAAAAAAAGTGGATGATGGATCTGGAAAAGGTGTTTCTAGATCCAGTTACCCATAAGTTAAAGGTGAGTGAGTTCAGGTCGAGACAATGGAGCCTGAATGTCCTAGGTGCGGAAGACCATATGGTGACAAACCTTGTGCGGATTGCTTTATGTGCAGTCAACCGAGATACTTTGCAAGGAAATGCCCATGCAAACAAGGAGATATGCCCAGTTATAAACCCTAAGCTCAAGGAAGGGTGTATATTCTGAGAGGGAATGAAGAGGACCAACCTTCCGACCCTATGTCAGGTAACTTTTGAATATGAAATTATGTTTGCTTGAGACCTCAGAATTGTTAGTTTAGAGAGACTAAATTTTGGGGGGAAAATTCTAAAAAGTAGGGGAGAATATAACCCTAGATAATCATGTTAGACTTGTAAATGGTTACTGAGGTAACCTAATACTTGCTTAATATGTCGGTTGAATATTGTGACTTTCTGAGCACGTTTAGTCACATTGCTGTAACACTATGAGTGATAAATAGTTGTTATTAGCCCCAAAAATGACTTAAACTGCTCAGTTAATGGGAATAAGTGTGGATGCTTTATTCTAAGTTATAAATGTGTGAACTATGCTATAGTTAAAATCTAAGAATAATCAGAGCTAGTTTGGTATTCTTAAGTATACCGGTCGTATGTTTTAATGCCAGTTTGACTAGCAACTAATATGAAAAATGGTGGTTTTGGTGAAACAAGATTTTTAATGAATATTAGGATTTTATTTTGAATTTGTTGGAAGTTAGGAACCTAGATTTGGTGAAATTTAAGTGTTCTTAGAAGATCAAGAATCATCACATGGTCATTTAAGTGACCAAAGTCACTCATGGCTATGTGTTGTTGCAGCCTTGATATTTAAGGCTTGAGATAAGATATTTTATCTCATTTTCACTATTTTCTCTCATCTTCTCTCATGGTTGCAGCTGATAAAAGGAGAGGAAAAGGAAAAACAACCAAAGAAGGATGAAAAGGAGGAAAGGAAAAGGAAGGGGAAAGCTAAGGTTTCATCATCTTCACCATCTTTGATCCAAGAGGTAGGGGTTTTTGTGTTCTTGTAACTTCTTTCTTCCATTTTCACCACTTCTATATATGAAATGCATAATAGGTCATTTTGGCTTCTAGAGTTACTTGATATGTTTTTCTTGAATGGATGAGTTTTCTTGGTTGTTTATAACTTGTTCATGAAATGAGTTTGAGTGAGAAACTTAGAACTTATCATTTGAACCTCTGAGCCTAAAAGTGAGAAGGTTAGGTCATGATGTGTGATTTGATCCAAGAATCCAAAATTGGTGTTGCAAGTTAGTGATTTATGTTCTCTATGTGTTAGTGAACTTGTTAGGAACTTAAAATCACCTAGAAACCATTTTGGAGTGAGTTGATTTCGTGAGAATCATTAATGGAATAGTACCAGTTCTACAAAATTCTACAGCACTTGGGTTCTGCTTCTCACGTCGTAGCGCAGGGTGTGCATGGCACGGAGCGTAAGGCTCGGGTTTCAGTTTTCAGCAGGCAGAGAGCACCATGTCGCGGAGTAGGGGCGTCACGCCGAGACGTGAGCTCCAAGACTTTTTAAGAATTATGTTCTTGATGTGTGGAGGTTCCCCAAGGGTTAGGATCACTCTTTTATAACTTTTAGAGTGTGTTGAGGCATTAATGTGAGTATTTCAAGGAGGAAATCAATACCTAGTATATGTGAGGAAAGTGTGAAACCTTAGGCAACCAATGGTCTGGAAATGCCATAGGCTAACACCTAGGCTCTTGATTCATACGGGATTGTTTTTAGTATCATTTGTGATGCTGTTATGTGATGGGAATGAAACATAGAGCGATTATGTGAGTATCCCTCAATTGATAGATGGAAAACCTCGTGCAAGAGGATAGTCACATTTAAGGGCATCAGTTATGATCTCGTGTAGGAAAATATCCAATGTGGTGTTGAATGTGTGTTAAATATCACTTTGCATGTCTTCTCACACGCTTGCTATTTTCCACATATCTGTGAATGGTATATGAGATGGTAATAGTACACTTATTGTTGTGAGATGGAATTGTTCATTTATTGTCAGGTAGTGATAAATGGTCGGAGCCATACTACTGTGAAAAAATACAAAGGAAACGGAGTTCTTTGGAATAGTCAAGTTTCATGACATTGTACCAACACTAGTTAATCTCATTGTATATCCATTGTCTTAGGACATGTTAGGCATAACATACCACATAACAAGCATTGCATTTGCATGAAAATTGTATGGGCTGTTACCGTAATCAACAATATTTACAATTGTATGTGTGGTAGTATAATATTGTTGATGGTTTTCTTTTAATGCGTGTTTAGGAATGTGGTTTGCTTGAGAGTACTACATACGGTTGTTATGTGAGTTATTCTTTTTGTAGTAAGTAGTGATTCTTATACCTGTTGTGAACTTATTCCTAACGTTATTTGTTTGGTTTATTTTTTGTAAATGGATAAATGCTGGTTTTGAAATACTTATACTGAGAAATTGTGATTTCATGTAAATCCAAGTGGAAGCGTATCAAAAGGAAAGAGGAAGTCATTTGAAGACGCTTAGTATAAATGTTCTTTTAGGCTAAGCTTGTAATTATTTTATATTTGTGTAGTTGTTTAAAGCTATGTATGACAGTACATCCTTCTGAGGCAGTGACGTATATATAACTTTTGTTAACGTGGCTCTCCATAATTATTTGTATAAATGTTATGGGTTTTGTGCGGGTTATGATCTTGAAGTAGCATGACTAGTATTGATTATTCTTTTATATGTCGATATATCAGGATAACAATATTAAGATGTTATAGTAATTGCAACAGGGGGCCGGTTAGCACCAAGTTATAATTCACAGCACAACAGAAGGAACAATGCAGTGCAAGGCTCGATTGAAGTCCCTGGTAGGTAGGGAAGGAACAAGAACGATAGCCGACAATGAAGGAACAATAGCAGGCTAAACGAGTGTCTTATGGTCATTTGGTATGAGGAAGTTTAGGGTCGCAAGGATGAAGAAAATGCCCTAAAGTCTAAAATAGAGAAAAGACAATATCTCTGAAACGCACAACATTGGATTAGTAATAAAAACAAAAAAATACTAGGTCGAGTTAATCAGGTCGAACAATCAAGTCTCGGGTTACAAAACCACAAACTCAAGAACCGAGCCAACATTATTGATTGATTTTCATCGAGTTTTACTCTATTTAACCTAATTATCCAAGTCAATCCGAATCAATTGGATCCTTTGGTTCATCAGGTCGATCTGATGCAATGAACCCCCCCTAAATTAAATGAAAAGTAATTTAGTAAAATGCAATTATATTTTCTTCAAATTGAATTTATTTAATAGTTTTCTTGGTTTATTACCTTAGATGATATTTTGAAATAGAGAAAGTATGTTGAAACTTTGATGATTCACTAAAATTTATGTATGCAATGTAAGAAATTTTATATTTGATAGTTAATATTTAATAATACATATTGTTTCTCAAAGGCAATTTAATAATATGGTCATTAATAATTAATAGTTAATAGTGTCATGTTTACAAAAAAAAATTTAATAGCGTCATTAGTGCTTCTCAACCTAATTTTAATATCATATATATTATTATTATTTATAACTTTTTTAAACAATGAGAAATGTTGCGATAAGGAGATGAAAAAAGGATTAAGTGTGAACACTTAAAACTTATTTAGGATTTAACATGACAATATTAATTAGTTGATATAAAAAGTAGTCAAAATTGCAAATAACTGACACACAATGTATAGGGGAATGTTAGATAAAGGTTAGCACCCTTTACTTTTGTTGTAGACAAAAAAAAGTCACTTTTATCTTTAACAAATCAAATTAAATGATTATGTCTGTTTTAATAATTAAGAAAAAATATTTTCTTTCTTAATAAATGCTAATCTCATGACTTTTACCTCTCCTAACAACTACTAATCTTATAGTTTTTTTTCTCACTCCTAATCATCACTAATTTCATAAATCTTTATCTTTTATTATTATTTTTTAAAAATAAAAAATTTAATTACTTAATTATTTAAAATATATATATTTTAAAAATTAAATAGTAGATAAACTTAAAATGCTAATATAATTTAATATTTACTAATTTTAAAAAAGTAACAATTTTTCTTCAAAAACTAGTATTATAAATTTATAATTAATAATTGATTTGGTGCATGTATATACATGCATTTATAAATCACGGAGTGATTGTTACGTCAAAATGCATGTGCATACTTAATATATATATACTAATGCACGTAACCAATGACTTTCTTGTAACCTGATTTTTTTTATAAAAAATAGTATATATTAAATAATATTAACGTTTTAAATTTATCTACTATTTAATTTTTTAAAAATTAATTACATTTTTAAATAATTAAATTAATATATGAATAGTTTTAAGAAAAAGATTTATGGAGTTAGTGATTAGTAGGAATGAGAAAAAATAGTCTGTGTAAACATGATATTATGTGGATGATTATTGATACAAATTTTAGATCAATTAAATATTCATAGATATACAATAGTCTAAGTTTACTTATATTTTAAAAAACATATTATAAGTTGGCCTTAATTCTCTTTCCTCTTGTGGTATTCTTTCTCCTCTTTTAATTTGGTGCTTTAATATTCTTTTTTGAGTGTCTGTTTAATGGGTGCTGTCGTCTCAATTCTTTAGTGACAGCCCTTATTCGTATTCTTTCTTGTTTTTCTGTTTTTCTAATGTTTTTTCTAACTAAACTATTCAACTCTTTTACATCTATTATCTTTGAGATAGATTTGAAAAATTTGATTTTGAGTTTGTTAGATTTGTTTTATGTGACGAAAAATATGAAATTTTTAGTTTTAATTTTTAGAGGACAATTTCATATTTGACCTTATATAATAGTAAGACTTTTAGATTTATTGAGATAAGAGATATAATGCTCTTTTTATGTAACAATAAGTCATATGTTAGTTTTTAATAACCTATAGACTAGGAATAAAATTATAAATTATAGATTAAATTATAATAAAAATTGTATCTATTTTTTTATTCTTAATAAATTATTATTTTTATTAAAATTAAAAGTGCCGTTAAATAATTTATAGTTTATGAGAAAAAATATTATACGTTAAAATAAAGTAGTATGATCTATGGAGTATGAATACGTCATTTTTGAGGTGTGTCTGTATGTCGAATACGTGTCATATTAGTTTTCATGACTAACGTTTAATCAATAAGTCCGTAATCCACTTAAGTCCAATCGCATGACTGAAGTCTCATGTCATTATTTTCACATACTAGTATTTAAGTTTTATCTTTTCACATGTTACTATTAGACTTTTAAGTTTTATCTTTTTACACACTATTATTTTCATCTGCTCCTTCTACCTCTACTCATACTAAGTCATTCATTTCATCGTCACCGAAGCTTACCTCACACCAATGTTCTCTCTGATTAATTTTTTTTATACACATATACTTATACATGGTTAGTTCTATTAGGAGAAGTTAGTTTAAATTTTTTTTAGAAAATATCAATAAAAATTATGTTTCATATTTTTTAAAAAAAATTTAATAGATAGTAAATATTAACATATATATACATATATTATGATATTATAAATCTTGAGTTTATAAAAATAATATTAATGAATTATGAATCTTTTTTTAAAATTTTATAATTATTGTATATAAATATATATATATATATATATATATATATATATATATATCATATCCGTATTATATAATTTTTTAAATTTTTATGTGTCTCGTATTTATGTTCTTGTCGTATCCTGTGTCCGTGTCTGTGCATGAAGTATCAACTAGTTTTTGAGTTGTATAATAAAACATTGCTGTACAACCCGAACTGACTCGGCACGTTCGTCCTGCAAACCTGTGAACCGGGTCCTGAGATGATCCGGTCATGCACGATGACGGTTTTTCTGGCAAACTCGGAGAAAACTGGAAAAACCCACGACCTGCCGATTCAGGCGGAACTGGTTATATTTAAAAAAAAAAAAACCTTTGCTCCCATTCCCTCAAGGAGAAGAAGAGCCGTATTCCTATACCCACCCCCTGCTGATTGAAACCGAGCATTCAGCAGTGCACCACTACATCTTCATCTCGTCATCAATGTGCAAACTTGTTCCCATTTTCGCAGAGTCGTAGTCAGCTATGCTCCAGCCGTCGCTAGCGTTTTTCTCCATCACAGTAGACGGGTGGAAATCTGAAATGGTGGAGTGTAGAAGATGAAATGAGTTATTGGTCTTGAAACTTAAAGTTTAGAAAGTGATAAGATAGGGATAAATTGGTCTTGAAACTTGAAGATAGGTATAACAGTTTAATAGTGTATAGATTTTTTTTTATATTTTTAATATTATTTATTATATTTATATTTTTTATTATTTTTTAAAATTTAATACCTTTAAAAAAAATGTTAATAATACATATATTTAAAAAAATATATATGATGATTTTTTTTAATAAACTTTTTTGGAAAGTAATTGGTAGACGTGGTTGATTTTACATCACTAATTTTTTTTATAACAAGAAAAGACATTAAGTCTTCATGCCCAAAAAACTAGAACGAGAACATGTGAAAGATATGTCTGAATACAAATACGGATATAAGATACAATATGAATACGAATATGAAGGTATATTAAATTTAAAAAATATTGTAAAATATGAATATGATAAAGTAAATTAAAAATTTAGTTTATATATATATAATTATAAAATTTAAGAAAAAATTTATAATTTATTAATATTATTTTTATAAGTTTAAAAATTTATAATATTTTAATATATGTCGTATGTGTCAATATTTATTACTTAATAAATCATTTTCAAAAAATATGAAACATAATTTTTATTAACTTTTTAAAAAATCTCTTAAACTAATTTCTCATAATAAAATTAATCATGTATAAATACATGCGCATCTAAAAAATTAACTAGATGAAATATCTAAAAATTAATTATTTTTTAAAAAATATTAATGAATCGTATCTAAATTATGTCTAATCGTGTTTGAGTCGTGTTCAAGACATATTCAAATTAAAAAATAATATTTTTAATCGAATACATTCAAATACATAAAATACATATATCATATATGCACATCTCCATATATTTAACACAAACATATATACGATACTTAAACACACCTAATAAACGGTGTGTTTATTTTTCATAGTCATGAACTAATATAACGCATGACTAGAGGCGAAGTCTTGCTATTATTATTTTTTTCTTAACATACATAATAACTATTTTTTTTGTGAAATAATGCTTTCTTTTTTAACATAATATAAAACAACAAGAAAAACTATTAAATAATTTTTTCATATTTTTAATTAAGTTTAGATTTAATTAAAAAAGGAAATTTATATAATTTGGTAATTTGGGGATTTTAATTATTTTAGCATTGAATTATCTTTATAGTAATCTTTTAAATTATCTTTATTTTCATTTGTAGCATTAGTTTGTTAAAAATAAGTTTATGATATTTTGTTGTAATGGATTGTAATATTAAATTATATATATTTGTTAAATATTGCAATTGAGTTGTATTGTATTAAAAAATATAAAGTGTTTTTAAATGTAATATTTTTTTTTCTTTATGAGGGTTTTTCGGCTCAACCAGTAAATTCACGGTTGGATCACTTGTAGACTTGATCTACTTCATGAAAATTTGTAATACAATGGTTGAATTGATAAAAATTTAACGTTTATAAAAAATTAACAAATGGTATAAGTATGTTAAGACTCACACTTATCTCCACCCATATATAAGTGAACCAACACATTAGAAGTAGAGAAAAATATTTTTCTTTTTTTTTTTAAAAAAAAGACAACACCACCAAATGGAAGTGGGGAAAGGTTCATGGATTATCAAGAGACTCCTTGAGGATGAATATACTGTTAATACCACTGTTAGATGAACTGGGAGCTGGTAGTTGCTTTCATATTGTGTTTAGTTTGCTTAAATTGATCTTATGACCACGCAGGTAGCATTTATGATTAAACGAGTTGGTAATGAAGGAAACAAAATTCTGTTTTGGCTGTTTTGAGGGTCTCGGCCTTGGTGTGCTAGAAACTTTGGAATTTTGTAGGTTGAGTATGTTTGAGATCTTTTTTGATTCTCCGTCTCGCTATTAACTTTAATTAAGAGTGGGGTATGAAGTTATTTAGAAAATTGATTGAAAACAGGGCATTGAAAATTGTTAAAGTGAATTTCTTCTTTTTGAGCAAAGTTTGCATTGAAATGGAAAGGAAGTACAAGTTAATTACTGTAACCTCTCTATACACTTATGACACACGGCTGTGTGTGGAAAAAGGAGAGAATAATTAATATGAATGAGGGTTGTTAGAAAAGTGGAAGCCTCCAGGCTACCAAATGATACTCGGTTACTTGACATTTATAAGAGAGAGAGCAGGAGAGTTTGCTTGTAAACCTATGAAAAGTCTGGGTAATTATGTTAAGTACTGATTACATAGGGGAGGGGTTGTAACTTGTTCTGAATCGGTATCTTAGATTTAAGTCTAATATGACCAGCTTACTTAAGTTAGTCCAATAACAGCCTTTTTATTGGCTTGGCCCTTATGATGGTTATTTACTTACAAAACTAAACATCTTATCTTAACTGAATTCCTTTTAAATGAGGAAGTTTTTGGATTTTATCTCCTAATAATTACTAATCCTAAGAATATCTAAAGAGTATCTCTTCGGATACTACTTACTTTGCAAGCAAATTCACTCTATAAATTCGAGATTAAGCCACTCGAGTATGTATCTATTCTAATATACTCATCTCTCCTAGTGTGTTGTCCTAACTTGAAGATCGAAGTGTCTTGTAGATATACCACCCCCTTCTTCACCGTTGTCACTGCTACATATGGAGGAATTCACCATTCAACATTGTTTGGTAGACGAGATTAGGCACAATCCCCAATCCTGGCTCTGAACATTGGCACTATCTGTGGGAAGTGTAATACCCTAACTTTTGGGTTAATTACAATATAGTCCTGAAATGTACTGTTTTATAATTTCTGTAAGTTATGAATTGAATTTGACTGTTTCGTGAGTGTATTTAATTGTCGTGTGTGATTGGCTCCAAAATCTTATTTCAATTAATTGGAGCTGGGGGATCTTACTAAACCCAATTCTGATTGATATATATATTAATCTTTTAATTTTTAGGATTTAACTGTGTAATAAAATAATTTTATATTATTATAATATTATTTTATTTGACAGTACTTACTGTCTCAAAAACAGTATAAATCTGCTTCGAAATGACCATGGACTCGAAAAAGTATGCGGGACCCACGTTTAGAGTAGCAGACAACGATTCTGACTAGACCAGATTCTAAGCCAATAGGAACAAGTCAACAAAAGTGGCTTGAATTTTCTAACCAATAGGAAGGAGTCAAACTTAGTGGCTTGGACTTTAGTGTGAACCGTTAGATGATGATCTTGATGAAGAAGTCTTGATTTATCACCATTGATCAAATCAATGGTGTAGGAGCAAACTTAGTAAGGAAGCATTGGATGTTGACCCTTGATAAAATCAATGGTGTGGATGTGAACTTGATTAGCAAGCATTGAATATTGGCCATGGATCTAATCAATGGATAGGAATTAAAGTTGAATTCAATGGTTAAGATTAAGTCAAACATAGTGGCTTAACTTTTGCTTAGTAGCTAATTAAACTTAATTTGACCGTCTTAATTGCTTAATTAATAAACTAAGTAAACAAGCCTAATTATTAATTAGTTATAATCTAATAATTAATTAGATATCCTAGTTTTATTTAGAGGCTATGATATATGCCAATATATATTAAACTAATTAGTTATGTAATTAGAATGTTAATTAAGTGTTAATAGGAGACTTAACCTAATTAACTAGCCATTTAATTAGTATATGATTAGTCATTAATTAAAATCAAATTAAGCCCCTAAAACCATTAGAGTCCCACGGCCAAAGGAGGCAAATATACCATGTTCTCCATTATTCTTGAACCATCTTGCATGCACATTAGGTAGCCAAATGATGACATATGCCATGTGCTTCAAGTGTGAACCCATTATGATATTTTGCTATTCAAGTAAATCCTCTAAACTATCCTATACACTCACGACAGCACCCACTCCCATTTCACTCTCAAATTTCACATTTTCACTCATCCAAATCTTAGACTAATATTCTCTCCAAAATCTCCAAGAGCACCAAGCATCTTTTCTCTTCTATTTTTCTCTCAAGTTTCGGCCTTCACCCTCAAATCTACTACCTATCTTCTATAATTTTTCTTTCTTACTTTTCCTAAATTAAAACTATCTCCTAAACACTATTCCTTTACAAGGTTTTGTCAAAAACCTATTCTTTCTAGTTCAAAATCAAAGCTTTTGTTCACTTCCCTAAGGGTAAGTTTTTCATTTTACGGTTTAAAATTTGATTTGTGATTTTCTAAACCATGTTTGTTCCATGATTTTCCTTTATGAAGCCTTGTATGTGATTTTACTTATTGTTTAAGAATTTTAGGGATTTGTTTTGGAGTCCAAACGAAAATCAAAGGAAAGGAGGAGACTAGGAGATCCTTGTCTTCAAGAGGTAAGAGGGAGATTTAATTTCATCAACCTTGTATGGTGATGAGAAAATGGATTGTTTGTGTGTGAAGGATCCATAATGATTCATTTATGTGATTGTTTATATACTTTCCTATTTGTGATTGATTTTAATTGTATGCATGTTTATAGTCTTTAAAATATATTGCATGTGTTTATAGTTTATAAAATAGATTGTATGTGTTTATAGTTTTTAAAAATATATTGTATGTGTTTATAATTATATGATTATTAAAGTAAGATGTGAATAACATGTAACGATTTGCATGAGTGTTCCAAAGAACACCATATAGGCTCACAGCTTCTCCAAGAAAAAGAGAACCAAAATGTTCTCAACCATTTTCTAAAATAATGATTTAATGAATCTAGGTGATACAATGAATTTAAAAATAATTTAGAAGTTAGATAATGATTTAATGATTAGTTGTGAAGGATAGGTTAATTATGGCCAACGTGCCATTTAATGTACAATTAAATTCCTAAGTTATTTTCTAAGGTAGGTTAAGTAACTAATCTACAAAAGAATTTGATTCTAATAAATCTTTGAAAAATAAAATGACTGAAGTTAGTTTTAGAATTTAATTTTTAGAAGGATTCGTATTATGTAAGAAATAAAGGAACGCTTGAAAAATACTAATGTAGAGCTCACTCTCTGAGTTTTGAAGCGCGTTAGCAAGTTTCAATGTGTAACTGTTGGGTAAGATTAAAATGAACAGAATTTAGAGGAAAACATTAAAAATACCATATACTGATTTTCTAGGCAAAATGCTGCCAAAATTTACTAAAATCAGATAAATAAAATGAAAAGATTCCATAATATATCTATAACATATGAAAATATTCTACGTAATTTAAAAGTACTAGAAATAGTTTACACATATTTGAAATAATGATTTTTAAGCTGTAAGGTTAACAAAATGATTTAAAAATCTTACGCGATTGAGAAAATGATTTAAAAATATTACGCGATGTTCAAAAATATCAAAATATATTTACGTGATTTAAAAACGTTTGTAAAAAGGATGTGATTGTGAAAATGCGATAAAATTTTTACGCAATTAATTGGAACCGTGAGTTTTACTGTCGGGCCAAAGTGGTGGACCTAGACATATTGTGAGACAGTACTGTCAAGTGGAGACATACTATATTTTGGTATATTGAGACTAAGGGTATTTTTCGTAAATATGGTAATATATTAGAACTAAGGGTATTTTGGTAATTCTTGGTTATGTGTTGAGAGTTGTGTCAATTTGGTTAATAATTGGTGATTGGTTGACGAGATGAATTACACTGGGTTGTGGTGTGATAGGCGTAGTGTGGTTCATTATTTAAACTTGGAGGCATTAGTGTGCGGAGAATCTCATATGTGGACAGTTGGTAGCGCCTCTGGGCTGTGGTAACGGGCAACACACTAATGATCTCGACAAATACTATTCTTAATCGAGATCTTGAGGGACTATTATGTACTATGCCAGTAGTGCACGATGTATTGGACTGTGTACTACTACACGATGTTTGGACTGTGGGCTATAGACACAACGTTAGACAGTGCAATAGCTTGGTTGGGCAGCCTGAGGTACTATTAGTTTTATTCGGATCATTCTCTCTGATATCTGTGTTTAGCTCCATGGAGTAGGAACGAGTCAGTGTGTGTATCATTCATTATCTGCATTTTAATGTTTATTATAATCTATGATATAATGCATGATGTATTAATTTGCTATACTGTATATGATATAATGGTATGTGTTATTGTAATATTTGTTTGTATTGTCATTTTCTTTATTGCCATGCTGGTAATGATGTAGATTGTCCCACCTCTTTATTGTATTAGTCTGTCTGTTTCTATTTTATGTTTATATCTTCGAAGACTACAATGGTGGCAAGGGGAGGTCAATTAGGTTTCTTTAGACTACAATTTCTCGAAGGCGCTGAGGCTTGGTATGTCCACTGGGACGCAGGACACATAGAGTACAGTGGTGACGTTACCTTATCAGTAAGTAAGACTCGACATGGGTTCGTTACTACACTTTATACGATTACTTTCATACAAGTTATTTTACCTATTAGGGAGTTGTGGAATGAATTTCACCATACTCCTAGAGAGAACTTCGATATAATTTTGGGTCGAATTTCTATCGATCAAGACATTCCCAACTAGGGAATTTGTCTTCTGACAATGGCTCATGTCTTAGGCATTATGCCTTAGTATTATACTGACTTTTTATTTCTTTATTAAATGTTTGTAATTGTAAGTTAATTGTATACTTAAAACAAAAATCATATGAATATTATGGTGTAATTATGTTTTGCTTTATTTTGTGTTCTGTCTTATTTTATTTAACGTTATGAGTATAAAAAGGAAAAGTTTTACTACTAATATTATTTATGTACTAAACGTTTTACAACTTGGGTAAGAATTTTATTTTATTTTATTTTCTTGCATCATAAATGTGACACCCCCACAAGGGTGTTACATTAGTTGGTATCAGAGTCTAAGTTAGAGTCTTTTGGGTTTGTGGGTAGGTTTGTCTTATTTGTGCTGTGTGAATCTTTGATATTGAACGCAGAGATATGTTTCGATTTCTGAAAGGAAACGATTTTGTGCGAAATTGCTACGTTTAGTTCGTTGTGTGTTGATTTTGTTTATCTTTGAAGAAAGATAATGGAACGTTACGAACATGAGCACATGGATGCGAAACATGATGAAGATCATATAGCCGCAGCTAGAAGTGTGATGCAAAAGATGATTGAAGTAGCAGTACAACAGAGACAGATGATTGCTCAGCAGTAGGAACTGATAATCAAACTTCATAGCTTATTTGGATTGGAGCAGCCACCGAATGCGAGAAGCTGTAACTTAGAACCTTCGATAATCTAAAATAGAAGGAAGCGTAAGGTCAATCGTTTTCAGCGAAAGTCATATGTACAACCACCGGGGAAGCAACAATGAACAAAGAAAGGAAGTACCAGTGACAACGATTTTGGTCAGACTGTGGTATCACCAACGAAGTGCTTGGAGTGTGGAAAGAATCATCTGCCAAGAAACTGCACGATTAAGAGTATAATTTGTTATAAATGTGGAAAGCCTGGACACTTCTCCAAAGAATGTGATCAGCTGAAGATGGAAGCTTCCATTAGTAATACACGTGTTTCAAAATCTCAAAAAGAAGAAAGAGCTGGTGCAAAGAGTGTAATGAGAACGTTCAAATACAAAAACTTAAGAAGTGAGAAAGTTGTGCCATAGAGGGTAATCTTAAAAACTGTTCTGTATAATTCGCGAGGTAACCCATTCTCTTGTGATCTGTGACTGTGTAAATCTTTTGGGGTTATTTGTGCTTTACTTCTTTTCGTAATGTTACTTCAACCTCTAAACTTGTTATTACTACTTGAGCTTGTTTAAAACTATCCTATTATTATTAGAGTTTGAAATTTTTCTATTGATTTGGGTTGTCTATTTCTTTCTCAAATAGACTGAGTAAATCAATTTGATTTATCTGTGTATTTGTTATAGTATGATCTGAGTATTTCTACTCTTCTTGTTAAACTTGTTGTTTATACTCAAGTTTTCTAACTCTACCTTATGTCTATTGAATATTAAATCTTTTCTGTTGATTTGATTTGTTTATCTAAAATCGCATCTATTTGAGAGCCTGACTTTTAAAATGGATTGGTTATTTCCAACCATATCGTACTAGATTGTTACAATGCAACTTTAATGTCTCCTTGACCTGAGATTTTTGGATTTGAATCCAGAAAGTTCATTTCTAAAATTATTGGACTATGTTCATTTCGAAATCTATTAGACCATCTCCAATTCTTTGTCAGACTAATCTAGTAACCTACTGAATAGTCTCATTACTTTTCCTTGTAACCTTCATAGTGTTTTTCATGTATTTCAATTAAGAAGGATTATTCTTGATCCAACTTATGTCATAGTACCAAATACAGTGCAATTAGAAGAAAACTTGATCTATGAGACATTTTTTGTTAAAATTAAAAATAGGCAAGTAGAACAACTTCTCTTGATGAAGAAAATCTAGAATGATATGACAACAGGGAAACTAGAAGACCAAATGAAGGAAATCACTGTTTGCTCCAAGATCAATTTACATGCTGGTTATTATCAAATTCACGTAAAGGTAGAGAATGTTCCAAGACAGTTTTTCAAATGCGTTGCAGGCACTATGAATATTCAGTACTACCATTCGGGGTAGGGAATGTTTTGGTGATATTCACGAATTATATAAATAGGATATTTATTTTCCCATCTAGGCAAATTTGTCATTATCCTTATTGGTAATATTTTGACCTATTCTCAAAATTCAAAGGAACATGCTGAAGATCTCAATGCAGTTCTTCAATTTTAAAGAAGAAGAAGGAGCTATGCGCGAAACTAGTCGGATGCAAGTTCTGTTAGAAGGAGTTCAACTCGTGGATTTAAATTGAGTGTTGAGATCAAGTAGAAAGGGGTGGTGTATACTTCAAGGCAGTGGAACGAGCATGAGAAGAATTATTCAATTTACGTTTTAGGATACGCGATAGTCATTATGCAAAGAAGGTCTGAAGATATTTTCTTTCCTATAAAATTCACAATAATTTCAAGGGCTTGAAGTACCTGTTCAAGCAAGATGGGCTTGGATATAAGGAAGAGACGAATAGTTAGAATTTTCAAAGGACTTGATGGAATGAATTTCTAGTATTGATAGAGTTCACATACAACAATAGTTTCGTTCGAACATAGGGATGACACCCTATGAGACATTATATGGAAGACGCTGTAGAACGCCATTGTGTTAGTATCATACTGGTGAAAGTAATATTGTAGGACTAGAATTCGTGCAGCAGACAACTGAGAAAGTGAAGATGATCCAAGAAAAGATGAGGACAACTCAGATGCGATAAAAGAGTTATGCTAATAAAAGACAAAGACCGCTTGAAACTCACTCTGAAGTTCATCGGGCCGTATAAGATACTTCGTCGGGTAGGTCCTGTAGCTTATCAGATTGCACTACCACCATTCTTATCGAATCTCTATAATGTATTTCACGTATTACAACTACAAAAATATATTTTTGATCCGGCTCACGTCATCAAACCAGACACCGTACAACTAAAGGAGAATTTAACCTATAAGACGTTTCCAGTCAAGATTGAAGATCGATGGATGAAGCAACTTCGAGGAAAAAAGATCGCATTAGTTAAAGGAGTTTGGAACGATGTAAGTGGCGAAGCCACATGGGAGCTAGAAAATAAGACGAGGGAGCAATACCCTCAACTATTCTGAGGTACGATGAATTTCGGGGACGAAATTCTTATTAGTAGGGGAGAGTTGTAACACCCCAACTTTTGGGTTAATTACAATATAGTTCAGAAATGTACTGTTTTGTAATTTCTGTGAGTTATGAATTGAATTTGACTGTTTCGTGAGTGTATTTGATTGTTGTGTGTGATTTGCTCCGAGCCAAGAAAATAATAATTTTCTGGCTGAAAAAATCTTATTTCAATTAATTGGAGCTGGGGAATCTTACTAAACCCAATTTTGATTGATATATATATTAATCTTTTAATTTTTAGGATTTAAGCGTGTAATAAAATAATTTTATATTATTATAATATTATTTTATTTGACAGTACCTACTGTCTCAAAAATAGTAGAAATCTGCTTCGAAATGACCATGGACCCGAAAAAGTCTATGGGACTCACGTTTAGAATAGCAGTTAACGATTCTGACTAGACCAGATTCTAAGCCAATAGGAACAAGTCAACAAAAGTGGCTTGAATTTTCTAACTAATAGGAAGGAGTCAAACTTAGTGGCTTGGACTTTAGTATGAACCGTTGGATGATGATCTTGATGAAGAAGTCTTGATTTATCACCATTGATCAAGTCAATGGTGTAGGAGCAAACTTAGTAAGGAAGCGTTGGATGTTGACCCTTGATAAAATCAATGGTGTGGATGTGAACTTGATTAGCAAGCACTGAATATTGGCCATAGATCTAATCAATGGATAGGAATTAAAGTTGAATTCAATGGTTAAGATTAAGTCAAACATAGTGGCTTGACTTTTGGTTAGTAGCTAATTAAACTTAATTTGATCGTCTTAATTGCTTAATTAACAAACTAAGTAAACTAGCTTAATTATTAATTAGTTATAATCTAATTATTAATTAGATATCCTAATTTTATTTAGAGGCTATGATATATGCTAATATATATTAAACTAATTAGTTATGTAATTAGAATGTTAATTAAGTGTTAATAGGAGACTTAACCTAATTAACTAGCCATTTAATTAGTATATGATTAGTCATTAATTAAAATCAAATTAAGCCCCTAAAACCATTAGAGTCCCACGGCCAAAGGAGGCAAATATACCATGTTCTCCATTATTCTTGAACCATCTTGCATGCACATTAGGTGGCCAAATGATGACATATGCCATGTGCTTCAAGTGTGAACCCATTATGATATTTTACTATTCAAGTAAATCCTCTAAACTATCCTATACACTCACGGCAGCACCCACTCCCATTTCACTCTCAAATTTCACATTTTCACTCATCCAAATCTTAGACTAATATTCTCTCCAAAATTCCCAAGAACACCAAGCATCTTTTCTCTTCTATTTTTCTCTCAAGTTTCGGCCTTCACCCTCAAATCTACTACCTATCTTCTATAATTTTTCTTTCTTACTTTTCCGAAATCAAAACTATCTCCTAAACACTTTTTCTTTACAAGGTTTTGTCAAAAACCTATTCTTTCTAGTTCAAAATCAAAGCTTTTGTTCACTTCCCTAAGGGTAAGTTTTTGATTTTGTGGTTTCAAATTTGATTTGTGATTTTCTAAACCATGTTTGTTCCCTGATTTTCCTTTATGAAGCCTTGTATGTGATTTTACTTATTGTTTAAGAATTTTAGGGATTTGTTTTGGAGTCCAAATGAAAATCAAAGGAAAGGAGGAGACTAGGAGATCCTTGTCTTCAAGAGGTAAGAGGGAGATTTAATCTCATCATCCTTGTATGGTGATGAGAAAATAGATTATTTGTGTGTGAAGGATCCATAAGGATTCATTTATGTGATTGTTTATATGCTTTCCTATTTGTGATTGATTTTAATTGTATGCATGTTTATAGTCTTTAAAATATATTGCACGTGTTTATAGTTTATAAACTATATTGCATGTGTTTATAGTTTTTAAAAATATATTGTATGTGTTTATAATTATATGATTATTAAAGTAGGATGTGAATAACATGTAACGATTTGCATGAGTATTCCAAAGAACACCATAGAGGCTCACGGCTTCTCCAAGAAAAAGAGAACCAAAATGTTCTCAACCATTTTCTAAAATAATGATTTAATGAATCTAGGTGATACAATGAATTTAAAAATAATTTAGAAGTTAGATAATGATTTAATGATTAGTTGTGGAGTATAGGTTAATTATGGCCAACATGCCATTTAATGTACAATTAAATTCCTAAGTTATTTTCTAAGGTAGGTTAAGTAACTAATCTACAAAAGAATTTGATTCCAATGAATCTTTGAAAAATAAAATGAATGAAGTTAGTTTTAGAATTTAATTTTCAGAAGGATTCGTATTAAGTAAGAAATAAAAGAACGCTTGAAAAATACTAACGTAGAGCTCACTCTCTGAGTTTTGAAACGTGTTAGCAAGTTTCAAGGTGTAACTGTTGGGTAAGATTAAAATGAACAGAATTTAGAGGAAAACATTAAAAATACCACATACTGATTTTCTAGGCAAAATGCTGCCAAAATTTACTAAAATCAGATAAATAAAATGAAAAGATTCCATAATATATCTATAACATATGAAAATATTCTACGTAATTTAAAAGTACTAGAAATAGTTTACACATATTTGAAATAATGATTTTTAAGCTGTAAGGTTAAGAAAATGATTTAAAAATCTTACGCGATTGAGAAAATGATTTAAAAATATTACGCGATGTTCAAAAATGTCAAAATATATTTACACGATTTAAAAATGTTTGTAAAAAGGACGCGATTGTGAAAACGCGATAAAATTTTTGCGCAATTAATTGGAACAGTGAGTTTTGCTATCGGGCCAAAGTGGTGGACCCAGACATGTTGTGAGATAGTACTGTCAAGTGGAGACATACTATATTTTGGTATATTGAGACTGAGGGTATTTTCCTAAATATGGTAATATATTAGAACTAAGGGTATTTTGGTAATTCTTGGTTATGTGTTGAGAGTTGTATCAATTTGGTTGATAATTGGCGATTGGTTGACGAGATGAATTACACCGGGTTGTGGTGTGATAGGCGTAGTGTGGTTCATTATTTGAACTTGGAGGCATTAGTGTGCGGAGAATCCCATATGTGAACAGTTGGTAGCGCCTCTGGGCTGTGGTAACGGGCAACACACTAATGATCTCGACAAGCACTATTCTTAATCGAGATCTTGAGGGACTATTATGTACTATGCTTGTAATGCACGATGTATTGGACTGTGTACTACTACACGATGTTTGGACTGTGGGCTATAGACACGACGTTAGACAGTGTGATAGTTTGGTTGGGCAGCCTGAGGTACTATTAGTTCTATTCGGATCATTCTCTCTTATATCCGTGTTTAGCTCAATGGAGTAGGAACAAGTCAGTGTATGTATCATTCATTATCTGTATTTTAATGTTTATTATAATCTATGATATAATGCATGATGTATTAATTTGCTATACTGTATATGATATAATGGTATGTGTTATTATAATATTTGTTTGTATTGTCATTTTCTTTATTGCCATGTTGGTAATGATGTAGATTGTCTCACCTCTTTATTGTATTAGTCTGTCTATTTCTATTTTATGTTTATATCTTCAAAGACTACAATGGCGGCAAGGGGAGGTCAATTAAGTTTTTTTAGACTACAATTTCTCGAAGGCGCTGAGGCTTGGTATGTCCACTGGGACACAGGACACATAGAGTACAGTGGTGACGTTACCTTATCAGTAAGTAGGGCTCGACATGGGTTCGTTACTACACTTTATACGGTTACTTTCGTACAGGTTATTTTACCTATTAGGGAGTTGTGGAATGAATTTCACCATACTCCTAGAGAGAACTTCGATATAATTTTGGGTCAAATTTCTATCAGTCAAGACATTCCTAACTAGGGAATTTGTCTTCTGACAAGGGCTCATGTCTTAGGCATTATGCATTAGTATTATACTGACTTTTTACTGCTTTATTAAATGTTTGTAATTGTAACTTAATTGTATACTTAAAACAAAAATCATATAAATATTATGGTGTAATTATGTTTTGCTTTATTTTGTGTTCTGTCTTATTTTATTTAACGTTATAATTATAAAAAGGAAAAATTTTACCACTAATATTATTTATGTACCAAACGTTTTACAACTTAGGTAAGAATTTTATTTTATTTTATTTTTTTGCATCATAAATGTGAAACCCCCACAAAGGTGTTACAGGAAGCGTTAAACTGCTACTCCCATGTCCACCATGGTCAATACAAGAATGCAAGCTACTACGAATTAGAATCAGCCTGCAAACCAGGGTCCACGATGGGATGGGGTGGAGGCCTCCATTACCAACCAAAATGAGGCTCATCGTTCGCCTCCACCGAACCATAGGAGACAGCCCTAGAAACATGCCAACCGCCATACGTCACAAAACCAAAGAAGCAGGTTGCGCTCCATCGCCATGGCCCCTCAATGGCAAGAGGTGCACCTATAAGATGAAGAACACCACCAACCATTGGAAGCATCTTCCCATCAGGAACCCCCAAACCGGGACCTGATGGACGTTATCCGGCAACAAAATTAGAAACTAAAAAAGCAAGCAAGCCAGATCGCGGACCTCTAGAGAGCGATCCATGTAACGCCCCAAAACTAATACTATATGTATATCTGGATTATATAGAAGTAATTAGGATTAGGCATGTCACAACTAAACTATTATCATTCTTTGATAATAGACTATATTAACCATATTGTTTGCTTGAGCCTTGTGAGGAAAAATAATATTTATAAGAATAATCTACATCTGAAATGTCTGCACCATGCTAACATTAATAGTCTATATAATCTAGAACATTAGTGTTCAAATAATACAAACCAAGCCTTCAAAGGCACATGTACATACAAACTATATACAATCCATTGCATTATTTTAAGTACAAGGCAATGGTAAAAAATGATAAGTAATTCTACACTACATCATCATCTTCACTTCTACTTTGTAGGTGGATCTCGTGCTGGAATTATCATGGAAAGAAAAAAGGGTGAGAATTTTAAAAATTCTCAGTAGTTCTAATGTATAAGTGATATCATAATAACTCCAGCTACTTTGGGGAATCAAATCAAATCTTAAAAAATCATATAGAAAGGTGGTTAAAGCCAAAATGATTCCTTTCTCTTCCAGAGGTAGAAATTCATTTTTTTTATCATTGATCAATATTTCATATTCAAATACTATAAATAATGCAAACGCATCATCAATGAATCATAGAAATCATCAAGAATGTAATATTAACACTAGAATATTCATAATTTCTCAAGATGCAAATGTTGATTATCAAATCCATGATTTAAATAAATAGTAACTTCATGATGATGTGTAAATACTCAACAATGCATAAATCTTTATATGTTGTTCATTAATTATAATCTTTTTAAGCATATTCCTAGGATCTGTGTCCTTTTATAATAATAGGTAGGGAGGGTATGTTACATCCTCACACTACCAGTAACCTGAGCCATATTTGATGAGGAAACTTTTGAGGAATTACATCTAAGAATTTAGGTTCATATTCTCCATCGAAGATCATTTCCAAAAATTCACATACTAAGAATTTAAGATTACCCCCTTACGAAGATCATTTCCAAAATTCAATATTGGGCACCTCAATCAATGGGCTACTCATACTAAGGGAATAGAAACTAAGGATCACCCCTATTCGAGGATCATGTCCAATATCTTTTAGCTTTGAGCACTTTATTTGTTAATTCAATACTAGCTTAACTTTAACTATTTAAAGGAGCAAATCATAATTCATTATTCAATACTAGCTCAACTTTAACTTTATAAAGGCACCTCATAAGCATAACAAGTGTACAATCTCATCACATAGATATATCTAGTGCACAAAATCACCATTTCACTAGTTTACCAAGTGCACATTCATAATATAAGTCACTTCATTTAGTGAACTCAATTTAATCTTTTCATATTATATAATATAGAACTCTATTTACTCAAAATAGGGGACTAATAATCGATTATCATGGTTTGGTAATCAATTATCACCCAAATATGTTCTTATTTCATAACTTCATAATCGATTATCACTATTTAGTAGTGACGTTCTGTAAGTTCATAATCGATTATCACCCCTGGATAATTGATTATCACCCACGAACATAGCATTTTGGAAGTTGATAATTGATTACCACCCACTGGATAATCGATTATCTCTCACAATATGACATTCTGGAAAATGATAATCGATTATCTCATACTGATAATTGATTATCTGGTGCAATTTCATACCAGACTCAGTTCTAAATCATACTATCTTCTGTTCTAGACCATACTCTAGGATCATGTCTCATAGGTCAACTTGGTAGGTAGTATGCCAAAATTTGACGTGCATGCCTTCGGCAGGAGATCACTTATGACATGCAGACGAGATCCCAGCTCTATGCCTACCGAACCATGGCATTGGGTAGCACCAACTTTACCACAATATTTGCGCAATGGATAGATTTTGATAATATCTGTTATTGCCAATCATGATCTTATAGAATAATAATATCCATAATTGCCTTTAACTGCCCATAACTGCAATATCTATATTATGATAATATAGGGATCCTCTGCAACTAAATAAGGAACATATCTCTTCCTACTACTATTAAGGGAACATATCTCTCTATTATGAGAACGTATCTACCTAACCTTTATAAATATTAGGCTAAGTCACCTTAAACAGGTATCAGTAACTTATCATTCATTGCATAACCCCACTTATGCACAATCTGACTTGAGTGTTGGAATCCCTTTGCAGGTACCAACCCCCCGATCTCAACATGCTTTGTTGTTGCTGTGCAATGAGGAAACCACCGTAACATACCTATCTCAAGTACCCCTCTGAACCCACTTTAGAACATTGGTGCCATTTGTGGGAAGCTTTAAACTTCTATTCCCACTCAACCATGGTGAACACGAGAAAGGAATTATTGCATTTTTTCCCGAAACAGCTGAAATTATTATGATGACACATTTTTCATAATAGAATCTATTGAGAACTAGTATTTTCATCCCATTTTGTATTTTATTCCATGATAATTCCAGGGTAGCATCTTGCAATATAGCAGTAGAAGCAGAAGATGTAGTTTATTTTAAATTTTGAATTTTGTATTAAGAATGTATAGATAATGCCTTGGAGGCATTTGACGTATATTGTATTTTGGTGTACTCTTGCATAAACATCATTCAATATATGTATATTATTACACCCTTCCAGGCTCATATTTTTGGTATATCATAGCAAAGTATATTTAAAATTTTTGTTATAAGTTTTAAGTGATGTGCTTACTATTATTTGCTATGGTATGATTCTAAATATACTGTTAGTAAAAATAGTAAGGACGTTACATTTTAGTATCAGAGCAGTTCATCTTGTTGAGTTGGGGTATGGATTAGCTATGCTTTGTTATGCATTTGTCTTGTCTTAATGATGAGAAGCATAGGTAGAATTGCATGACTGCCTTGAGTTTGTATGTTTATAGTTAACTATCATACTGTTACATAATATTGAGCTTAACTAACTCAATATATAAGGCGCTGTGTGTGCAGGAAAACTATGGCATCGATCAGGCATACCCGTGGCCAAGGTACTAGAGTCCCTGTTTGTAATAGGGATAATATTCTAGACATGTCTGAGGCTTTCAGAGATATAGCAGTTGCGGTAAGAAAACAAGCAATTGTGACAAATAGAATTTTGGAAGAGATGAGGGCCAATGCACAGCTAGTACAAGTGCATTACGACTTTGGTAGAAAATCAGGATTTTCATGATCTGTCTGAATTCAGGAAGGCCAACCCTCCATCGTTTTGAGGTGAGTATGATCTATCGAAAATAGAGAAATGGTTGTGAGAGCTGGAAAAGATTTTTGAAGTAATGAGGTGTAGGGACGACCAAAAGGTTTCTTTTGCTGTCTATATGTTAAAGGGGAAGCTGAACACTGGTGGAGATATTTTAAAAGATTAAAAGAAATAGCTGGTATTCAGATAACTTAGGAAGTCTTTAGGACGACCTTCTTGGATAAGTACTTCCCAAGAAATCTACAAGAAGCAAAAGACTTAGAGTTTTTGAAATTAGATTAATGGAATATATCAATGGGACAATATGTAGCAAGGTTTGAAGAACTATCAAAGTTCTCTTCTTATTTCTGGTATAATCCGGATGAGAATTGGAAATGTATCAAGTTTGAGGATGGCTTAAGAGATGAAATAAAAAGAATGATAAGACCTTTGGTGATCAGGGACTTTTATACTTTGGTAAATAGATGCCGAATCATGGAATTCCGAAGCCGCAACAAGAGTATAGACAACAAGGATTTCAAAAGAGAAAGAGGGGAGATGATAAGTTTAAGAAAAATGGTCAGTGGCCAAAGAATCAGCAGGAGAAAGGAAAGCAGGCTCAGATAGAATCTTATGGACCGATATGTCCAAAATGTGGCAAGCGTTATAGGAGCAAACCCTGTTGGGCAGATCAGGAAGAATTCTATACATGTAGACAAAAAGGATATTTTGTAAGGAGCTGCTCCCATAAGCAAGCTACACTACCTCCTCCTCCCAGACCTCAAAGTAGAGGAAGGGTATTCACTCTGAGCAGCAAGGAAGTAGCTTAATCTTCCGATCTATTTCAGGGTAAGTGCATAGTTAAAGGTAATATTTTAATTGTGTTAGTTAATTCGGGAGCTTCTCACCATTTCATTTCTTATGAATGTGTAAAGATACTATATTTACTTATTTTTGAACTTCCCTATGACCTGATAATCTCTACTCCCACTAGAAAATCGGTATCCACTTCTAAAGTATGTCTAAATTGTTGTGTAACTATTGAAAATAGAGATTTCTTTGTAAACCTTATATGTCTACCCTTCGTTGATATAGACATCATCCTAGGCATAGACTGGTTGTTAGTAAACCATATAGTCTTAAATTGTTCTTATAAAACTCTAGTATTCTTGTCTGATACTTCTTCCATAAACTCTTCATCTGAAACCATATACCTGAATGCCAACCAAGTTATCAACCACCTAGTAGAAAGAGCTCAAGGCTATGTTCTCCTATTTTCTTTGGATTTTGAAAGTCAGCAAAGTTTAGAAACCATTCCTGTGGTGAAGGAATAGCCAGAAGTGTTCCCAGATGAAGTTAGTTAATTATTTCCTGAGAGGGAAATAGAATTCACCATAGACTTAGTGCTAGGAACCGAGCTTATTTCTATAGCACCTTATAGGATGTAACCCTCTAGAGTTAGTGGAATTAAAGAAGCAAATTGAAGAGTCGTTGGATAAAAAGTTCATTAGACCCAGTGTATCACCATGGGGAGCCCTTATGCTCTTGGTGAAAAAGAAGGATGACAATATGATATTGTGTGTGGACTATAGGAACCTAAACAAAGTTACCATTAAGAATAAATATCCATTGCCTAGAATTGATGGTTTGATGGATTAGTTAAGAAGTGCAACTGTGTTTTCCAATATTGACTTAAGATCTGGATACCATCAAATCCGAATCAAAGAAAAAGATATCTCTAAGACTACCTTTAGGACTAGATATGGATATTACGAATATCGTGTAATGTCTTTGGCTTAACAAATGCACTAGCAATATTTATGGATTATATGAACAAGGTTTTTAGACCATGCCTTGATAAATTTATTGTTGTCTTTATAGATGACATCCTCATTTATCCAAAGACAACTAAAGAACATGAAGATCATTTAAGGTTAGTTCTAGAAATTCTAAAAGAAAAGAAATTGTATGCTAAATTGTCAAAATATGAATTCTGGTTGAAAGAGGTGCAATTCCTAGGACATGTGATATCTAGAGAAGGGATATCTGTAGCCCTAGTAAAGTAGAGGCAGTTTTATAATGGGAGAGACTGTCCACTGTAACTGAGATTAGGAGCTTTTTGGGTTTAGTAGGGTATTATAGAAGGTTTATTAAAGGCTTTTCCCAAATAGCTTTACCATTGACCAGATTGACCAGAAAGGGAAGTACCTTTGAATAGACACAAGAGTGTGAAAAATAGTTTCCAAGAACTAAAGGAGAAATTGACCACCACTCTTGTTTTAGTAATTGCAGATCCAGAAGAAAACTTTGAGGTATATTGTGACACCTCAAGAAAAGGATTAGGATGTGTTTTAATGCAGAATAGAAGAGTAGTTGCTTATACGTCTAGCTAACTAAGACCTCACAAAGAAAACTATCCAACCCATGATCTGGAATTAGCAACAGTTGTTTTTGCCCTGAAATTTGGAGGCATTACTTATATGGTGCAAAATTTGAGGTCTTTAGTGATCATAAAAGTTTGAAATATTTGTTTGATAAAAAAGAATTAAATATGAGACAAAGAAAGTGGATGGAGTTTTTGAAAGCCTATGATTTTGAATTAAGGTATCATCCAGGTAAGGCCAATGTTGTGGCCGATGCACTAAGTAGAAAATTTCTACATGTGTCCCATATGATGATACAAGAAATGGAATTGTTAGAAAGTTTTAGAAATCTGAGTTTGGCAATGACTGTGTTACCATATGGTCTCTATTTGAATAGATTAGAGATTCAAAATGAATTAAGGAATCAAATTAAGGTTGCTCAAGAAGAAGATAATGAATTAAAAGAAATAGGTGAACAAATTTTGTTAGGAAAAAGAAAAGAGTTTAGAAAGGCTGATGATGGGACGATTATGTTTCGAGATAGATTATGTGTTCCAAGGAAAGCTGAAATTAAAGAAATGATCTTAGAAGAAGCCCATAAAAGCAAGTATACATCTACCCTGGAACAACCAAAATGTATCAAGACCTCAAAAAGATGTTTTGGTGGCTAAGTATGAAGAAGGATATAGCAGAATATGTGTCCAAATATTTAGTATGTCAAAAGGTCAAGATAAAACATCAAAAACCTTCTAGTTCTTGCAACCCTTAGAAATCCCAAAATGGAAATGAGAGAGTATTTCAATGGATTTCGTAATAGGATTACTTAGAACTCAGATAGATCATGATGCAATTTGGGTTATAGTGGGCAGGTTAACAAAGTCTGCGCACTTTGTAGCCATAAAAGCTAATTATTCATTGGATAAGTTAGTGTTGGTGTATGCCCTAGAGGCCGATATATTTTCTATATTTACATACATTCTATTATGCTATTTTAATATATGAGGCATTTCATTTATTGTGTTCTTTTTAATAAACATAATAAAATCCTTAGAATAGTATGTTTGATACTATAGGACATCAAGTGGATGACTTGATCATGAGATCCTTTTGGTTATAACACTATTCATAAATGTCTCTAGTCAAGTATTATTATTAATTAGGACAATAATAATACATTGAGACTAGTATGTGTATAGATTGATGACCATATCTCACGGATCATGGATATGAGATATCAAGTCTTCACATGGGTACATATTAGAGTAATGATGTACTGGACTGACCCTCCATGAGAACGCTACATGGATCATTACGTGAGTGTCATAAGCAATTCTCATAGTGATAATGGTGTCTGTGGTCCTTTGACCTAAAATCACTATGATTCCTATATGAGGAGTTATGTGTTTTAATGCCATCAAACGTCATCTGTAACAAGGTGATTATAAAGTTAGTTATTGGACATACCGCAAATCATGCAGAGGGATGTGAGTGACCTAGATGGGATTTGTCACTCATACATAACAGGAGCAATATCTTCAGGCCCCCTGATTGAGTGAGACTGCGAAATGCATGGCCATGCTCAAATGAGTCAATATGAGATATTGATTTCATTTGTTGTTACAAAGTTTACTCGAGTATCAGGAAAGGAAAGATTGGACTATATAATGGTGACGTATTCCATGCCTTGTGTTCAATCTAGATATCTTGACAAAGGGACTAAACGACATGAAAACATTGGTCACGAAAAGGTTATGTCAAATCACTGACATACTTATTACTTGGGTAGCAGCAATATGTTGCTAGATACCGCTCACTGCTTGTAATATTAAAATAGGATTTTAATATTATTGCCAATGTAATAAGAACCTATAGGGTCACAAAAATAGAGCAGACTAAAATTAGAGCAATAGATCCAAGTTGGACTCAAATTCAAATATGGGCCAGACTCATAACAGATGAATCTAGGGTTGCACAGCTTACTTTGCTGCTGCTCACACTCACTTAAGGCAGTCACTATTAGAAATAGTACTGTTAAGGGGCTGCTAAGACACATATATTACAAAACCTTAGCCGCACCTACAGAAAAGTGAGTGAGAAAGCGACAGGTTTCTTCTCTTCTCTTCGCAGCTAGCACTGTGTGAGAGACATGAGGCTCATCTTTGCAGACATTGGATGTTTGTGAGTCTGTTCGTGTGGATACCACAGAAACATCATTGCTATTACGGTGTTAGTGATTCATATCACTTCCTTTTGATCACGCTTCAAGAGGTAAATAATTTTAAAACTCGGATTATGACTTTTTCGCATGGATCCTTGGTGGGAATCCTATTTTTTCGTTGCGTAATGTATCCGCAATTCCCAACAGTGGTATCAGAGCGTCTTGCAAAATCATGAGTCGATTTTCTATTTTTGTTTTGCATGAGATAACGTGTTTGTTGTTCTTATTTTGATAAAAGATATGATCTTTAATATGTTATTTTAGAAAATGAATAAAACCCTTTTGTGAAAACATATTCTATTTTATGTGTTGTATGCAAAACTGTGATGTTGTTTTCAAAAACCCATGAAGATGTTCATATGTTCTGTGAAAACTGTTTTGTATCAAGATGTATGTTTTTGTGAAGCTTTCTGGTATGTATGTGATACGTACAACTTTATGGAATCCTTATTCTCAATGCTCGGCATAAGGGTTTGGGAAACCTTGTTCTTGGTTTGCGGTAGCAAAGATTATGGAATCCTTGTTTTTGTATAAGCGACGCAGTTCAAGTGTTGAACAACGGCACAAGGGTTCCCTGTGGCATGTAAAGTGTTCATGTGCTTTCGGGTTTAGGGTTCAAGTGTTGATACCTTAGCCATCAAGGGAGG
The DNA here is from genome assembly GCA_029884595.1 of Ormosia semicastrata. Taxonomy (NCBI): domain Eukaryota; kingdom Viridiplantae; phylum Streptophyta; class Magnoliopsida; order Fabales; family Fabaceae; genus Ormosia; species Ormosia semicastrata. The sequence goes on from JAQQTO010000044.1 coordinate 22,362,742, forward strand.
CGCAAGAGATTCAGCTCTTGTTTACGGTTCAATTTTTGGGCAGGGGCACAGCCCTGCACCCCGTTGCGTAGCGTGTGTTATTCGAAAGCACCTTTTTCTATCCATTTTTGTGACTCACGAAAATAATAATGTATTATTGTTTTGAGTTTGTATGTTCTTTGTGATGCATGGTGCATGGTTATGGCCTTAGTTCTCCTTTTATGCTTTTTTGATTTTTATAAATATGACCTGCGTGTTGTGCCTTTCTCTTTACATTCTAATTGTATATTCTCTTCTCACCTAACTCCCCTCGAATGTAAAAGAGGTTTCTATATAATGTAATTATGATGTGGAGACAAGAAGACAACATCAAGTGAGGACGTTGGTAGGAGATGCTTGGTGAAGCAGGCTTTTTTTATGCCCTCTCTTGTGGGGCCACAACTATGTCACTTTTATTATATGCCTTTTATGTATGAGATGCATGGATAATGTTTATAGTATGATAAACAGTTTAATAAATGGTGAGATCTAATAATAATAAAAATTCCCTCAAAGTAAATATTAAGTCATTTTGTGATGCCTTCCAATGCGTGGCACTCGTCATGACTAGTATCGATCAAGTATAGACCTGCCAAAGCAGGATGCCTTTATCTATATTAGTAAGACGCGATGGAATAAGGGTAATATCCAACTGCCAACCATTGGGTCTGACTTAACTAGGCCATTTCAATAGGATTGAAGGCTGAGAGGCATGGAGTTGAGCTTTAGTCCATTGGATGGATTAGAATAAGTGTTATTCACCTAACTATCTGAGAGTTGCATGTGATGTAATTGGAAAGTGCTTCCTACCTAAATAACTGAATTTTGGGTGATCAGCCAAAGCTGACTCAAAATTAGGTAAAATATGGATCTTGGCCCACTAGGAAATCTTACGATGGGATTTTTTGAGTCAATGCTGAGGGTCATTGATTTGAATAAAATAGTGGGAGACATATTTAATTAAAAGACCTCATTAAATATGTTATAGCATGATACTTATATTTTGTATATTTCTGTTGATAGATTACTATGGCAACAAACACATCAAGTAACTTATCACTGCGATCCGTCCTTGAGAAGGACAAGTTGTCTGGAAAAAATTTTCTAGACTGGTACAGGAATTTGAGGATTGTCCTCAAGCAAGAGAAAAAATTGTATGTTCTAAAACAACTTATTCCTCAGCCACCTGCTGCTAATGCCCCTAGAACTCAAAATGATGCTTATAAGAAGCATCAAGATGATGCCTTGGACATCGGATGTCTAATGTTTGCCACCACGAACTCTGAGCTCCGAAAGCAACACGAGAACATGGATGCCTACGATATGATCGTACACCTTAAGAAGCTCTATCAAGAGTAGGCCAGGCATGAGAGATACGAGGTCTCTAAAGCACTGTTTCAGTGCAAGCTGGTAGAAGGAAGCCCTGTTAGTGTTCATGTACTCAAGATGATTAGGTACATTGAAAACCTAGAGAGACTTGGTTTTCCTTTAGGCCAAGAGTTGGGCACTGACTTAGTCCTGCAATCGTTGTCGAAAGTTTTAATCAATTTGTCATGAACTACAACATGAATAAGATTAAAAAATCACTACCAGAGCTACTAGGCATATTGAGAACTGTTGAGCAAAACATTAACAAAGGCAAAGAAAAGGCCATAATGATGGTCCAAAAGAATAAGGGCAAGGAATAGCAGAAAAAGCCCAAGGATAACTAGAAGGGCAAGGGCAAGGATAAGTCCAAGCCCAGCACTTCTGGCTTGAAACCAGTGGGTGGAATGGCTAAGGAAGGTACCTACTTCCACTGTGGTCTGACCAGACATAGGAAGAGGAATTGTGCCAAGTTCCTGGAGGAGCTCAAGAAGAAGAAAGGAGGTGAGACTTCCACTTCAGGTATTTTTGTTATTGAAGTCAATTTATCTACTTCTGCATCATGGGTATTAGATACTGGATGTGGATCTCACATTTACACAAATGTGCAGGATCTAAAGAGCAGTAGACCATTGACGAAGGGCGAAGTCAACCTGCGAGTGGGAAATGGAGCAAAGGTTGTTGCATTAGCTGTAGGGACTTACTTATTATCTTTGCCCACTAGGCTTGTGATAGAGTTAGAGAACTGCTATTTTGTGCCTGCTATTAGCAGGAATATCATTTTTGTTTCTTGTTTGGACAAGAAAGGTTTTTCTTTTATTATAAAAGATAAATGTTATTCCATTTATATGAATGATATTTTTTTATGGTAGTGTACAATTAAGTAATGGACTTTATGTCCTTGATCTCGAAACGCCCGTCTATAACATAAATACAAAGAGGTTTAAATCAAACGATCTGAACCCAACTTTTCTCTGGAATTGTTGTTTGGGCCATATAAATGAGAAACACATCTCCAAACTCCATAAAGATGGATTCTTGGACTCATTTGATTTCAAATTATATGAGATATATGAATCTTGTTTATTGGAAAAGATGACAAAGACCCTATTCACTAGACAAGGTGAAAGGGCTAGTGATCTTTTAGGCCTCATACATAGTGATGTATGTGGGCCACTAAACACACTGGCTAGAGGCAATTTTCAATACTTCATTGCATTTACTGATGATTTCAGTAGATATGGATTTGTATATCTTATGAAGCCCAAATCAGAATTTTTTGAAAAGTTCAAAGAATTCAAGAATAAAGTACAAAACCAACTTGGAAAAAGTATTAAAATCCTTCGATCAGATCGAGGATATGAATACTTAAGCCAACAATTTGATGATCATTTGAAAGAGTATGAGATAATATCTCAACTCACTCTTCCAGGAACACCACAATGGAATGGTGTCTCTGAAATGAGGAACCGGACCTTGTTGGATATAGTCCAATCCATGATGAGTCATGCAGACTTTCCAAGCTCCTTCTAGGGACATGCTCTATTAACAACAGCTTTCACACTTAACCGTGTTCCATCTAAGATGGTTCAAAAGACACCATATAAGATATGGACTGGGAGACGGCCCAGTATATCTTTCATGAAGATTTAGGGCTGCAAAGCTTATGTGAAACATCAAGTTTCTGATAAGCTTAGACCTAAATTAGATAAATGCTTCTTTGTGGGGTATCTAAAGGAAACTAAAGAATACTTTTTCTATAATCCTACCGAGGGCAAAGTGTTTGTCGCACGGATTGCTGTATTTCTAGAAAATGAGTTTATCTCCAAAGAAATCAGTCGGAGGAAAGTAGAAGTTGAAGAAGTTCCAGTTTCACAAAGCAGTAATGAACCAATGGTGGAAATAGAACAGCCTCCACAAAAATGTTGTGGAGCAACAACCTGCTCTATTAGCACAAGACCTGTGTAGGTCTAACAGAATATATCATCAACCAGAGAGATATGGATTTCTCATGACCTAGCAAGGTGATGTATTGCTCATGGATCAAGATGAGCCTGTAACTTACCAAGAAGCCATTATTGGCCCAGAATCTTATAAATGGCTTGAGGCCATGAGATCTGAAATGGAATCCATGTATGCTAACCAGGTATAGACCTTAGTTGACCCACCTGAAGGGGTAAAACCCATTGGGTGCAAATGGGTTTTCAAGAAGAAAACAGACATGGATGGTAATGTGCATACCTTTAAGGTGCGATTGGTGGCTAAAGGTTTCAAACAAATTCATGGTGTAGACTATGATGAGACTTTTTCCCCAGTTGCGATGCTTAAATCTATTCAGATCTTGCTTGCTATTATAGTATACCACAATTATGAAATCTAGCAAATGAATGTCAAAACTGCTTTCCTTAATGGAAATCTTTTCGAGGATGTGTACATGACACAACCTAAGGGTTTTGCCACTCCACAGGATGCTGGAAAGGTGTACAAGTTGCAACGATCTATTTATGGATTGAAGCAAGCTTCCAGAAGCTAGAATCTTCGTTTTGATGATACAATAAAATAATTTGGTTTCATTAAGAATGAAGAAGAATCTTGTGTCTACAAGAAGGTTAGTGGGAGCACAATTGTCTTTCTGGTATTGTATGTAGAAGACATATTACTCATCGGAAATGACATCCTTACCCTACAGTCTATAAAGAGTTGGTTAGGGAACTGCTTCTCTATGAAGGACTTGGGCGAAGCCACCTATGTGTTAGGTATCAGGATCTATAGAGATAGATCATTGAGACTGCTTGGCCTAAGTCAGAGTATATACATAGATAAAGTGTTAAGACGGTTTAACATGCATGAATCCAAGAAAAGACTTTTGCCTATGTCACATGGTGTAAGCCTATCTAAGGCTCAATCCCTTTCCACCCAGGATGAGAGGGATCGCATGAGCAAGATTCCATATGCATCTGCAATTGGATCTATCATGTATGCCATGTTATGTACTCGACCAGACATCTCATATGCTTTGAGCATGACGAGTAGGTACCAGTATGATCCTCGTGAGAGTCACTGGACTGCTATCAAGAACATCCTTAAGTACTTGAAAAGGACTAAGGATTCATTCTTGGTATATGGAGCCGAGGAAGAGCTAGTTGTAAAGGGTTACGCTGATGCTAGCTTCCAAACTGATAAGGACGACTCCAGATTGCAATCAGGTTATGTTTTTTGCCTAAATGGTGGGGCTGTGAGCTGGAAGAGTTCAAAGTAGGAAACACTCACTGATTCTACCACAAAGGCTGAGTATATTGCTACTCCAATGCAGCAAAGGAGGCCGTTTGGATCAGGAAGTTCATTGCTGAACTTGGTACTATTCCTAGCATTGTGGACCCTGTGGACCTCTATTATGACAATAATGGAGCCATTGTGCAAGCTAAGGAACCTAGATCTCACCGGTGATCCAAACATATACTTAGGCACTTCCATCTCATTTGAGAAATCATAGATAGAGGAGATGTGAAGATATGCAGAGTACCAACAGATGATAACATTGCAGATCCACTGACAAAGCCTCTTGCACAGTAGAAGCATGAGGGTCACACTAGGACTTTAGGCATTATAAATATGCCTGATTGGCTCTAGTGCAAGTGGGAGATTGTTAGTGTATGCCCTAGAGGTCGATACATTTTCTGTATTTACATACATTCTATTATGCTATTTTAATATATAAGACATTTCATTTATTATGTTCTTTTTAATAAATATAATAAAGTCCTTACAATAGTATGCTTGATACCATAGGACATCAAGTGGATGACTTAATCGTGAGATCCTTTTGGTTATAACACTATTCTTAAATGTCCCTAATCAAGTATTATTATTAATTAGGACAATAATAATACATTGAGACTAGTATGTGCGTAGATTGATGACCACATCTCACGAGTCATGGATATGAGATATCAAGTCTTTACATGGGTACATATTAGAGTAATGATGTACTGGACTGACCCGCCATGAGAACGCTACATGGATCGTTACGTGAGTTTCATAAGCGATTCTCATAGTGACAATGGTGTCTGTGGTTCTTTGACCTGAAATCACTATGATTCCTACATGAGGAGTTGTGTGTTTTAATGCCATCAAACATCATCTGTAACAAGGTGATTATAAAGTTGGTTATTGGATATACCGCAAATCATGCAGAGGGATGTGAGTGACCTAGATGGGATTTGTCACTCCTACATAACAGGAACGATATCTTCAGGGCCCCTGATTGAGTGAGACTGCGAAATGCATGGCCATGCTCAAATGAGTCAATATGAGATATTGATTTCATTTGTTGCTACAAAGTCTACTCGAGTATCAGGAAAGGAAAGATTGGACTATATAAGGGTGACGCATTCCATGCCTTGTGTTCAATCTAGATATCTTGATAAAGGGACTAAACGACACGAAAACATTGGTCACAAAAAGGTTATGTCAAATCATTGACATTCTTATTACTTGGGTAGCAGCGATGTGTTGCTAGATATCACTGCTTGTAATATTAAAATGGGATTTTAATATTACTGCCAACGTAATGAGAACTTACAGGGTCACACATATAGAGCAGACTAAAATTGGAGCAATAGATCCAAGTTGGACTTGGATTCAAATATAGGCTAGACTCATAATAGATGAGTCTAGGGTTGCACAACTTATCTTACTGTTGCTCACACTCACTTAAGGCAGTCACTATTATAAATTGTACTACTAAGGGGCTGCTAAGACACACATATTATCGAACCCTAGCCGCTACTATAGAAAAGTGAGTGAGAGAGTGACAGGTTTCTTATCTTCTCTTCGCAGCTAGCACTGTGTGAGAGACGTGAGGCTCCTTTTTTTGGACGTTGGATGTTCGTGAGTCTGTTCATGTGGATGCAGCAGAAACGTCATTGCTATTATAGTGTTGGTGATTCACGTCACTTCCTTTTGATCACGCTTCAAGAGGTGAATAATTTTAAATTCGGATTATGGCTTTTTCGCATGGATCCTTAGTGGGATTTCTATTTTTTCACTGTGTAATGTATTCGCAATTCCCAATAGTTAGCTCAGCTGTATATCTAAGAAATAGTGAGACTGCATGGTGTCCCCTCAAGTATAGTATCAGATAGGGATCCTAGATTCACATCTAGATTTTGGGGAGCCCCTACAAAAAGCATTTGGAACCAAATTGAATTTCAATACAGCTTATCATCTGCAAACGAATGGCCAAATTGAAAGAACTATCCAGACCCTTGAAGACATGCTTAGAGCTTATGTATTAAAACAACAGAGTAGTTGGGATAGGTTTTTACCTTTGATAGAGTTTGCCTACAATAATAGTTATTATTCCAACAAAAGTATGACACCATATGAAGCCTTGTATGGTAGGAAATGTAAGTCGCCTCTATGTTAGTATGAAATAGAAGAACAAACTATCCTAGGTCCATACTTAGTACATCAAACTACTGAGCAAATTAGAAGGATCAAGGATAGGTTGTCAGTTGCTTAAAGTAGGCAAAAAAGTTATGCGGATGAAAGAATGAGACTTTTGGAATTCAAAGAATGAGAACATGTGTTCCTAAGAGTCACTCCTATTACGGGGGTTAGTAGAGCCATTAAAGCTAAAAAGTTGAATCCTTGATTTCTCGGTCCTTTCCAAATCTTAAAAAGATTTGGACTAGTTGCTTACCAAATTGCTTTACAACCCAGCTAGTCAAACCTTCATAATGTTTTTCATGTTTCCCAACTTATAAAGTATAATCCGGATCCTTCACATATTATAGAAAATGAATCAATACAGTTAAAAGATGACTTAACTTATGTAGTTAAACTTGTGAGGATCATGGATAGAGCAGTGAAAGAGCTCATAGGGAAACAAATTCCTTTGTTGAAGGTGTTTTGGAATGGTGGTGACTCAGAGGAAGCCATATGGGAACTTGAATCCAACATGGCACAAAATTATCCAAGGCTTTTTGTACAAGGTAAGCAAATTTTGAGGACAAAATTTATAAAAGGAGGGGAGATTGTAACATCCTCCCTAACCTAATAGCATTAATCAGGGTTATAGAAGCTCAATACTATAAGTATAAGTTGGATAATAATTTTGGTAATCTTTCAGATTAGTTTGAGCATTATTCTATAACACTGAATGTGAATAATAGATAATAATTTAGCTTAAATGATTGCTATAATAGAAATAAATATGAAAAAATTATTTCTAGAGCATAAACAGTGGTAGTGAGCTACAATAAAATTTGAAAGACAAAATGAATTAATTTGACATTTTTAATAACACTGAGTGAGTGTCTAAAGGCCAAATTAAATAGAAAAGTAGCCCAAAAAATTATGAAACTTTAAGCAAATGTTAAAGAGAGGATGAAGATTAATCTGGTGATGAAAACATGTTAAAAAGGAGTATTTGTAAGCTTCTTAGTTCAATTTCATAGGTTTAACTGAACCTAGAAATGAACACTAAAGCTTAGTGAATAATAAAAATGTATTTGGATAGTTGATGAATGAAGAAATTGAGAAATGAATACAATCCTAGAATTTTCTATAAAACCATTGAAGGTTAGAAAATTCACTAAAGGAATTTTAAGATATTCCTAAGAGATATAAAGTTTTAGTTGAAATTTTATTCTCTCCTCCTTATTTTCTTATCTCCACCGCCTCTGCCTCTTTTCTTTCTGTCAAAATATTGACTTTCTAGTATCTTTTCTCTCACTTTTCTTGTCTTTCGCTCATCACTCTCTCATCCAACACCAGCAAAAAGATGAGGAGAAGAACAAGAAAAGAAAGGGAAGGAAAAAGAAAAATAGACAAAGGGAAAGGCATCCAAATAGGTTAAGGTACGAGGTGATTGTTTCATTGTTTTCTCTACTTTCCATATTTTCTTTAAGAATGAAAGTTGTTGGTTTGAAATGAAAATGGATTCCTTGAGGTTTTTCATGACTTTGTGTTGATTTGGATGTGGATAGAATGATTGATGAATTTGGTTATTGTTTTACTATTTTAGGGTTTTAAGATTTGTTCAAAGAATGTTTTTTGATGATGTGAATGCCTGTTATGAGATTAGAAACTATTAAAAATCATTGTGTGGTATGTTGAAAGTTGGTTTTGAAACCAACAAAAATAGAGAACTCATTCTATTGCACTAGCACTTAGGTGTCAGGAGCTGGGCACCCAAGTGCCCAGTACCTAGAATGCGTTCCTTTGGTTGCTGTGTTGGGCGCTTAGGTGCCGGTTGTGTAGCTCTCAAGTGCCAACCACAACAGAAGCAGAGTATGCTCTTTGCCCTTCCAGCGCCCAGGCGCTGGTAGTCTAATGCTCAGGCACCAACGATGGGAAAAACAGAGCATGTGCTCTGCCATCCCAATGCCCAGGTGCTGGAGAACGGGCGCCTAGGCGCCCAGACCAGGATTTGGAAAATTTGTTATTTTGTATAAATGGATTATGATACATGTTGGGATCCCTTATGTATGTCTTTTAAAGTATGTTAAGATACAATTTGAGGAATATTCTCAATGTGTTAGGGTAATTGTATTGGAATGGTATTGTTCTTGTGAAATATGAATTTGAATTGTATATTTGTGAATTTGAGAATATACTCCCTTAAGGCATTAAGGTTGAGCTAGCATTGACTTTATGAATTGAGAAATAGTATTCTGAATGTGTGTTTGAATAATTAGTGCTCTTAGAATTTGAATTTGAATTAAGAATGAGAATTGGACAAGTATCCTTGAATGAGAAAGTAATTAGTCCATGTTTTCCCACTCAGTATCCTTCTTATATATGAATTGTGATTCACTTAGTGTAATGGATTTTGGAAATGATCCTAAATGAGGGCAAGGTATACGAAATTCCATTAGAATCATAGAGATGACCTCTTGTGAGGAAGGGGGATCCTGTATTCTTGAATTCCTTATTGTATAAGTATAATCTTCACATATTGATTCCCTCATAAGATAATAGTGGTAGTGTGAGGCCCTGATTTGCTCCCTACCATGAGTATATAGAATCTGAGCTATATGAGGTGGCTCCAACCCTTTGTGGTGCTTGAGATATGAGTTCTGTGGGATAAGCGAATATTTGAATGAGCACTAAAATGGAGTTTGGATTTGTATGTTACCCTCTTTAGGGTATCACATTTCAGACTAACTCCTTCTTAATTCTTTACCCAAGTTATAAAGTATTTAATATTATCATAATACGGGTTTCAAAATTTCTTTTTTGCGGATAACATAAATTTACCGAATTAGAGAAACAAAAGATACAAGAACTAAATAATATACATCTCTCGTACATAACACAGATTAGTAACAACTTAATTACATAAAACTTACATACTCCAGATAATATATAATTACCATATAAAAACTTGACCTGGCCCAAGCCTAAAAACCTGGAGAGAAAGGTCCTGAACCTGATCCTCTCTCGGATCCTCTACAGACACGTTCTCTAGTCAGGACGTGTCTCTGCGGACAGGAGTCCAAGCAGTTGATTGCATAGAGTCTTCTCTAGGCAAACGGTGAGCAATATCTCACAGTTCTCTAATAAACATGGAGAACTCTACATGTACATAAGCGTTATATGTAACAGTAGAGATTCCATGGTAGGTCCTACTCTAAGATAGGGTCACCTTTCCTATATAACCAAAATGATTAGTATCTGGGTCGACATGCCAGGCATCAGTTGCGCTTACACGTAATCAGAGAAATCCCTTCTTGTAGCCATTGCAAACCGGTCAAACAAAGTCAATCCAACTCAAACCTAGGCGATCCAATCTCGTCCTTCTTACGATCTTTATCAAATATAATCATAAAAACATAACAGACAAACAATACAGCAAAGAGGTGAGATCTCATACATCGCATACCAATATGGCAGCAAAGAAACGATAAACATGCCAACGCAGTTCAATATACAATCCATAAAATAACATAAAATCAGTAGATATATTCATGATATTTAATAAATAAATAATCCAATGAACTTACAACACAATATCTGACATAATGATAATACCACAATAATATTATATCATAATAATACTATATCACAATAGTATAAATACTGATTATGCAAATGAACAATATGTACACTTACTATGCTCATGCACAATGTGTATACTAACCATCCTTATGCATAATGCACTCATTTCCTGCTCCATGGAGCTAAACACAAACTTTATACGTTTCAGAAGATTTGCCACCCTCAATGACAGTCTACGCCGGACCACGAAAAGAATAGTGTTTGTTGGGTCCTTGTTAGTGCATTGCAACGGTTTTTCATGGCCAAAGGTATATAATGTGATAACAGATCACTAAGTGAATCACCTCGCCCTGACGCCCCCTGAGATCCATAATAGATCACACTATCCAAATTCTCGTTCACTTCTAGGCACAAAAGTCACAACAACCACTGACTGTATAATACTCAAATGCATGATCAATGAAATCAAACCACCGTTGTACTGTTCCCAATGATATTAAAGCAACTGCCCATACAATTGTCTAATACCATTAGTATCAATGATATTATATAACCACCCATACAATTACATAATACCACTGATCGACTCGGGTCCAGTACGTCGGCCCTACAGCAAAACTTGCAGTTCCTCTCAATTGCGTAGCGATATTATCGCATTTTCACAATCGCAAAAAATTTCTATTACGTTTTCAAATTGCGTAATAATTTTTTAACGTTTTCTCAATCACATAAAGATTTTAAAAAATTTTCTTAATCGCGTAGCTAAAAACCACCATTTTTAAATCCTGTAAGAGTTTTTCTACGTATTTTCAATCACGTAAAATATTTTCTTAATATTCTAAGTTCAAATTAAAACTTTTCTTATTTAATATAAAAATTTGGACTATAATTCCAATATTTCCTTAATAAATCACATTTAAATAATATTTCTAACATTTTCTCACTAAACCTCCACCAAATAATATTTCCTAACATTGTTCATAAAAACTACGTTATTCTTGACTTAACTAATAATAAAGAATTCTTTTCCATGTTTAATAAACTTTGAATCTCATTTCCAATAAATTTCCTCTTAATAATACTTTTTAATATTTTCTTCACAAAATTTTACACTTCCATGATTTAATTAAATATTATAGCTCAAAGTTTTCTAATGTGCTTCAAAACCCAAAGGGGTGAGCTATACGTCAGTAAACTTTAACTTATAAATTTATTTCCCATCATGACCTCAATTCATTAATTTAATTAATTCTAAAAATTAGTTTACTTTCTTTTTACATCTCAAAATTCACTAAATTGAGTTCTTGTTAATTAATCCTTTAAGACTACACTTGAGAAAATATTTTTGGTCTAAAATACCAATTCTTGGCATGTTGGCCGAAAATCAATTTATATTCCATAACCAAATATTTATTCATTTCCTATCTCATTTTTCCTTGTAAAAATCTTTAATCTAATTACTTGTTACATAATCATCTAAAATACACACTTAGTAAAATATTTTAAGTGATTTGCTCCAAAATACTCATGGAGGCCATGAGCTTCTTAGTTCTTTGAAACCAAAATAGTTTTCCTTTCCACATGATTCTTATAATATACAACATATCACTCATGATATTTCTAATATTACATATTCATGCTTACTATTAAAGCAATAAAATCATATTAAACATCTAATCACAATTCATTCAAAATCATACCATCTCACATAGTAATCACTTAATAAAAATCATGCATAATTATCAAAGGAATAAAATCACACATAACAACACATAGCACTTAAACATACACAATCAAATGAATAAATCCTTTAAGGGATTTTTCACCCACAAACACAAACCAATTCATTCCCTCACCACCACATGTGGCCAATGAGGTTAATCTCCCTCTTACCTTAATTAGCAACCAGAAAGCTCCAAAAACTCTTCCTTGTAGGTTTCGGTCTCCACCACAAACAAACCCTAACACTTCAAACAAACACATCCATCACAACTAAGACTTAAAACGAGACAACCATGAACTCAAATCATGATTTAGGGCTTTAGAAACACAAAGGGTAAGAAAACTCAAACTTTACCTTTGAAGCTACAAACTTCAAGCTTGGAGAAAAACTTGAAAATGGTAGAACCAAGTTAAGGTCTCAACACTAAAGCTTCACTAAATGGTCTCTAGTTTCAAGTGGTGTGATTAGTTAGAATTATAGAATCTTGGATGGTGTTTTTATGGTGTTGGCCGAAGGGTTGGAGAAGAAAGAAATGGCAAAGCTTTGGTTACTTGAAGAGAGAGAAAAGAGAAAAGAATGAATGATCACCAAGTTAAGAGAGATAAAATGAAACCATGCATTCCAAGTGCTTGGCCATGAGTTTGAGAGAGAAAGTGGAAGAGATAATTTTTTTTGTGTTCAAGCTTGAATGAAAAGATGAATGCTTTAGGAAATGTGATAGAAAAATCAATTTTAGCCACTTTGGAAGCTTTATGGCCGTGAGCATCATGCAAAGGAGGGAATTAAATCCTTCACCTACAAGTTGCTTCCTAAACCATTGATTCCATTAAGGGTTGAAATTAAATCCTTCACCACTAAGTCTTGCCATCCAAGGGTATAAATCAAAGTCCATGCCACTATTGTTGACTTCATCTTTCTTCACTTGTAAGCTTCCTTTCTATTGGTCCTTTCCAAAGGTGTCTTAACTATTGATTAGATCAATGGTGAACTTTCAAAGCTTCCTAACTAAGTTTGCTCTCACACCATTGATTAGATCAATGGTGATCATCCAATGCTTCTTCATTAAGTTTGCTTTCATATCCATTGATTAGATCAATGGTTGATATTCAAAACTTCTCCACCAAATCTTGTCATCCAATGGCTCAAACCAAAGTCAAGCCCTCTTTGTTGACTAATCTCAAGATATTTTCCAAAAGATATTTTTCCAAAAGATAGATATTTTTTAGATATTTTCAGAAAATATTACCCAATGGGTAAAGATTATTGATAGTTATTGTCCAATGAATAATAACATTACACAATAGATAATAACTTTACCTAATGGATAATTGCTCTATCCAATAGATAATAAAAACTCTTATAAAGAAAATTACCGTCAACTGTTCCCGGTTTCGAGTTTAGTAAGATCCCCCGGCCCCGCCTTGACAGTCCGAAACTTTCTAGTCCAAAATTTTTTTTATTTTTCCAGGTCTGCCCTGTAACACCCCAAATTTCGTATCTCTTAAACAGTAATTTTGACAGTTAACAGAATTTTACTGTTTAGTAATTTCTGAATACTGTAAAATTATTTTGTTTATTTTATTAGCGTATTTGATCATTTTGAGTGATTTACTCCGTGTCAGGAAAATAAAAATTTTCAGGCCGGGGAAAACTTTACGTAATTTAATTTTTACCATTAAGTAATTATTTTACGTGATCTGATTTGATATTTGTGCATTTTCTAATTTTTGTGATTTTATGGATGATTATGAAATTTTTTACTGTTTGTGGGCCCAGGGGAGTGTTTGTGGGCCCAGGTGGCCTTACGTGGGCCTAGGTGGGTCCTACAAAGTGAAAATTTTTCTACGCATAGAAAAATTTGTACTATTTAGACGGAGACTGGGGATCTTACTGAACTTGAATCCGGAAACAGTTTTAGAAATTTTCTTGTATTGTGTTTAGTACTGTATTTAATTATCAGGCAATAAAAATACAGTAAATATATTCTTTCGTGAGGTTTTTAGTAGATAAAAATAGAAATTATATTACTTAAGTCAACATTGGTGGTTTGGATATCCACCATTGATTTAATTAATGGTGGAGACTTGATCTTGATTTAATCAACGGTTGAGAAATAAATAAAGAAACATTGGATGTTAACCATTGATCTAATCAATGGTAGAGATTTAATCTAGACAAGCTTAATAAGAAAGGCTTCAATATCAACCGTAGATTTAATCAATGGTGTAGAATTGGTCTTGTAAAGTAACAAGGACCATTTATAACCATTGGATTTAGATTAAATCAAGGGTGGAGATTTAGTCTTAAAAAGTGAAAAAGATCATTTATGACCATTGGATGAAGAATTAATCAAGGGTGGAGATTTGGTCTTAAAAAGTAGCAAAGACTAATTATGACCCTTGGATTAAAAGTAAGAAGGAGTAATCTTGACCCTTCATTTTGGAGACACATCTAATGGTTAGAATTTAAAGAAAAAAGATCTAATGGCCTAGATTAAGTCTTCTAAATTAAAAGTCTACCTAAATCCTAACCATTGAATTAATCAATGGCTAGAAATGCTCTAGATGGTGACTAATAATGATGACAACTTCACGAATGCATTAGGAAGAGGGGGGACGGTTTTGGAGATTGCATAGGAAGGAGGAGACAATTTTGAGTAGCTTTTTTAGGCCAAAGAAAAAGTTTGAAGACCATTAATTTCCTATCTTGATCAATCTTCATCATTCATTGATTTTCCAAAAGCAAGACTTAGCAAAATATATTCTCTTCTTTCTCTCCATATGAGCTACGGCCATGCACTCCAAAGAAGACCAAAATTTTTGGTTTCTATCATTTGTATCATAAATGCTTTCTATTCATCATCTTCTCCAAAGCAAAATACAAAAAAAAAAAAAACTCTATTTTCTTCTCCAAGAAATACCATTCGGTCAACACCTAGAAACCATGTCTCCAAGCTTCTAAAATTTCATCTAAACACATTTCCTAAACCTAAACACCATTCTAAGAACATCTCTAGTTATGAGTTTTTTCAAAATCATTCATCTTGAGCTTCAAATCCAAGCTTCAAGTTTCTATCAAAAATCAAAAATTCCATCTTTGTGCTTCAAGAGAAACCATTCAGTCAAGACACCTAAAACCACTCTCCAATCTCTTTTAATTTCATCCAACCATAGATCTTGAATTTACATGATATTCTAAGCAACTTTCATGTTGGAGATTTTCTCTAAATCATTCATCTTCATGGACTTTCTTCAAGATCAAAGTTATTGGGTTTTTGAGGTGAAGTATAAGAAGACTTCATTTGTTCTCTTCTTTTTCATGATCTAAACTATGTTTGATCCATGGTTCCTCTTAATCAAGCTTAGTATACTAATTTCTATATATTTTGTTTCATATTTGAAAAGCCCTTGGTGGTGAAGGACTTGGAAAAAGAAGCAAAACAAGGAGTTTTTGAGGATCTTCAAGAGGTAAGAGGGAGATCCATCTCACCAACTAAGCATGGTGGTGAAAGATGGTTTTATATTTGATGGATGGTGAATCTATGTGAGGATTCATATCCATGGTCATGTAATAATTTGTGTGTGTTATGTACTTTGATTATTTTTGTCTATGCTTGATATGTTTTGCATGATTTACTTGTGTATGAATGCTTAGTATGATTTCTATTTGCTTATATGGTATGCTTATGATATGAATATTGAGGATATATTGAATATATTATAATGAAAGTATGATAAAACAAGAAATTTTAGTTCCAAAGACCAAAGAGAAGGTCACGGTTTTGAGCTTCCAAAACTATGGTTTGTCTTTTTTTTCAAGAGAATAAGAACACGATTTTTAATAACCATTTAGTAGAGAAATTTCTCAAAATTCGTCGAGTTAGAATGCCAAATCCGTCGAGTAGAGTTTCTGACTACTTAGGAGAGAAACTTCTCCAATGTCAAAATCCGTCGAGTAAGAATACCAAATCTGTCGAGTAAGAGTGTCAAAAATTCGAGTTAGAATGCCAAATCCGTCGAGTAGAGTTTCTGATCACTTAGGAGAGAAACTTCTCTAATGTCAAAATTCGTCGAGTAAGAATGCCAAATCTGTTGAGTAAGAGTGTCAAAATCTGTCGAGTAAGAATGCCAAATCCGTCGAGTAAGAATGTCAAATCCGTCGAGTAGAGTTTTTGATCACTTAGGAGAGAAACTTCTCTAATGTCAAAATCCGTCGAGTAAGAATGTCAAATCTATCGAGTAAGAGTGTCAAAATCCATAGAGTAAGAATGTCAAATCCGTCGAGTAAGAATGTCAAAATCCGTCAAATAGAGTTTCTGATCACTTAGGAGAGAAACTTCTCCAATGTCAAAATCCGTCGAGTAAGAATGCCAAATCTGTCGAGTAAGAATGTCAAAATCCGTCGAGTAAGAATGCCAAATCCGTCGAGTAAGAATGTCAAAATCCGTCTAGTAGAGTTTCTGATCACTTAGGAGAGAAACTTCTCCAATGTCAAAATCCGTCGAGTACGAATGCCAAATCTGTCAAGTAAGAATGTCAAAATCCGTCGAGTAAGAATGCCAAATCTGTCGAGTAAGAATGTCAAAATCTGTCAAATCAGAATTTCTGACCATTTTGAGTTTTCGTCAGTTCAACACTGGAAGATTTCTCCAACGTCAACACCTATCCGTCGAATTAGGATTTCTGCTAATCTTCTAGCATATTCGACAGTTTTTGATCTTCATTCGACAGAACCTTCATTCGACGATAAATTGATTCTTGACCATTCTTGTCAAAATGGTAACTCGGTCATTCTGTCACCAAATTCCCTTTACGGCTGATTTTTTTTCATTATTCTGCCATGTTATTTTTCGTCGAAAGGCAGTCTCACAAGAATTTTCAATTAAGGATTTTGAAAAGGGAATTCAAGTGTTTTTCTAAATATGAGTTTTGAATGAAACGGGAAAACGTTGATTTTAAGGATTTGCAAAGAAAGTGAAAAATGATTTACAAAGAAAGTAAAAATGAATTTGAAAGGAAAGTAAAAAAATGAATTTGAACAAATGAGTTTGGTTTTTATAACCATCGATACTTCAGTTTTGAAAACAAAATTTTAATGGTTTTGTTTGTGTAAAACCATATTAATTTAGAAGGAAAAATGTTTTGATAATTTTCAATAGTCATGTCCACGTTTTTGAAGGCTTGTAATGCCTAGATTTTGATGAAACAAAGTAATTTTTCCAAGTGGAAATATAATTGATTTAACACAAGGAATTTGAAAAGGGAATCAGAGCATTTTAATCACTTGAGAAATTAAGTTTTTGTAAACGAAAATATTTTTGAACTTCAATTTATTTTGAAGAAGGTTGTGTTTGGAAATGATTTGGGAAAAATGAAGAATATAGTGATAATATGATTTTCCTATTGAAAATACAGTATAAATACTGTAAAACTTATATATGGATGTTATGTAAGAAAATGACATGTTTTGCCAGTGATTGGCATTTGGTGCATTATACATGCATTGGAAAGATATGTTTGTGATTGGATTTGGTGCATTATACGTGCATTGGAAAAATATGCGTTGAAGCATATGATTACATTGAATAAATAAAATTGAAAAGATTTGGCCCTTTGGGGTTGGACTTGCACTGATATATTCGTGCATTGTATAAAATATAGCTAATAGCTATTATGGCCCTTGTGGTTGAAGAGGGAATGAGAATTGATAGTGAGGTCTATGATGGATCTTGGGGGCGTCAAGGCGCGACGGTCGACCAATGGACAGTTGGCGAGTACCCTATGCCACTTGGTGATGCAGTCCGTTGCAATGCATTGACGATACCCGACAAGAACACGATTCTTTTCAACGACTAGGAGATTGTCTTTGGGCTAAGGCTGACAATTAACCAGAGCATTCTTCTCGAAATTGTGAAAACCTCCATGGAGTTGTTTTTGGTAAACTGAGTCTTTGTGCATATGCATAAATCTGAACATTTATATCTGTATGATATATTAATTGAGGAATATTGGTTATGACAATTGTTTTGAATACTTGGATGATGATGATGATAATGCTGAGGGCATTATCATAATTATTGCTTATGATAATTGAATTGATAAATGATTGGATGATGATAGTTGAATAATGTTGATGGCATGATCATAATTGCGGTATGATCTATCTGTATGATATTGCTGTTTGTGTTATCTCTGTGCTGCCATGTTGATATTGGTGTAGGTGATCTCACCTCTTTGTTATATTGTTTTGCTTTGTCTGTATTGTTAAAATCAAATAATAGAAGGATCGAGTTGTCTTAGACATAAAGAGTGATGGATAATCTGAGATTGGTGATAACAATAAGGAGTGGACATTCAGGACTTGAAGGTGTGCAGTGTTGATAAAGGAACAGATGTCTGATGCATCAAGATGGACAGAAAAAGGAATAAGTATGTTAAAGTTTCTCGTTAGTGTTGTACCGTGCTATTAAGTAGGACCCGTCATGGGGTTTGCTACTGTAAAAAAAAAATAAGTCTGTTAATCTTATATTTCTCTTTAATTTGTGATATTAATTAGTGTCAATATTGCATAATGAAAAGTTGAAATATGATTTTCAATATCACCTAATATTTTCAGTAAATTTACTTTTCAGTAAAGAAGAAATTTTAAAACTCATCTTTTATAACTCAAACTTTGTGCGAACTTATTTTCAGATTATGAGTTAGGAGTCGGAAATGTGATCCCTAAGGAGGGTGTTACCGGGTCCACCCCAGGCCCACATAGCTCAAAATAATATTAAAATAATCAAATTTTCAAAGAAATCTACAAAAATTCACAAAAATCATAAAAATTATAAAACTCATATATATTAAAAAAATGAACTTTGAGCATACAGACTCAAAATAATATTAAAATAATTAAAATAATTTTAAAATTCACAGAAATTCATAAAAATTAATAAATATTAAAAAATATATTTATATCAAGAAAAATAAAAAATCGGGGTGTTACAACTCTCTCCCTCTAATAAAAATTTCGCCCTCGAAATTTCTCTTACATTAAAACAGATGAGGATATTGCTTCTTTATCTTGTCTTCAAGCTCCCACGTAGCATCTCCAATTACATCGTTCCAGATCACCATTCTACTTCTCTCGAATTTGTTGCATCAAACTATTCAAAATAGTAACCATATTCAAACAAATTCTCCTCGGTGTCTGATGCGTGATGATATAGTGATTAAAATTCAGATAAAAATCAGTTGTCAGGCCCACCAGAAAATAAAAACCTTACAACTAGTTGTAGTTAGTAAGGGTCGATCCACAGAGAACCAATTCAATTAACACTATCAAGTAATTCCCAATTTAAACTCTGATTAATAATAAATAGTAAATAGGGGGTTTTTGGAGTTTTGATGAACAATGAACAGTTTCAAAGGCAATAACAATAAATGAACTGAAATCAACAATATAAGAAAATTGGTTAAGAGATTGAATCCACCACTAGATTTATATGATGATGTAAATCCACATATCCTTTTATTCCAACATGCTCAATTATGTTTTTATGCAATTGTGAGAGTAAATCTCTATTTTCCATACGTGTTAGCCAATTCAGCAACCGTTCAAATCAACTCTTAATCACTAATTAGTTATAAAGCAGCCGCTCTTACAACCATCCAATAATTGCATTAAGATTTAGAAAACTAATTGCATCACACACCGGGATTAAATTACTTAGAACATATATTTCTCTAAATCTATTACCGTAATCGCGCATAATAAACTCAGATCTACCACTTTTATAACTGGCAAATAGCACAAAGATAATTATACCCACATGAACATCATATATTCTACTAGATCTACTACAGCAACCGCGCACAATAAACCCAGATCTACCACTTTGAAAGTAGGAACAAGTACAAAAACCTTCATACCAACAATAGATTCAGAAATATATGAATAAAAACATAACTGTGTTGAAATAATCAAATATGTAAGATTTACAACATTAATACTAGTGGTTTCATCACCCCCTTAACCAAGGGAGGTTTAGTTACACATAGCTAGAAGGAAATCACAAGAAAAACTGAGAAAGAACAACATGAAAAACAAAGTGCAGAAGAAAAACTAAAGCAAATGAGTTTCTGAGGATTGAGGATGATGGATTTCCGATTGCTCAAACCCGAGACTCCAATCTTTGATCTAAGACTCCCCTCTCCTTCTCCAAGGAGTTATAGCTGCTCTCCTAGGTCAGAACTCCCTTCAAAACGTGCCAAGAGTGTCAATATATAGGCCTCCAACACAAACTTCGCGTAGAAGTCTCAATAATTGAGTTTCTGGCATGAATACACGGCCATGTATGCATACATGGCCTAGGCCGTGTATGACACTGAGTTTGGGGGCAAAATTTCACTATTTCAATTGCAAAGTCAAAGGCGTACACGGCTTAGGCCGTGTATTCTCACACGGCCGTGTATTTTTACGCAATCTAGGCCCTGTATTTTGACGCAGGCCCTGTATTCTGACTCTGGCCCTATAATATGATTTTCAAGCTCAATATGACCCATTAGACCTCCAAATCTGGAAAAGTGTTCAACATGAAAGTTGTAGATTTGGATCTTAACTATCAACCATAAAAATTTTAGCCCATTTGACAACTGATAACTCGAGATATGTCATGAACAGTATGCAAAGGTCAAGCTGTTAGGATCAGCACCCTAGTTCTTGTTTCAACTCCAATTTGAGTTATCCAAACGTGTGATTGGGCCTTTGAGGTCTTCATGGAAGTAGTAGATAATTGTCTTAGCTTTCCTACAAGACCAAAATCACATCAATTAGATATTTGAAACTCAAATTATAGCTAGTTTACTGAACATTGTCAAAGAGATAAATTAGGGCTAATTCATGCAATAATTCCTTCAATGATCCAATTAGGCTCAATATCATAAAATGTGTCAAAACTAACTTAATTAAACCTAATTGAACCTTAAGAAGCCCAGTGACTGAAAAGCATAATTCAATTATGAGTGCAAATGAACACATTTAAGCAAAGTTTCACAGTAATGTTCCAATTCGGGTTTGATATTAGAAACTAAGCTAAATGATGACAATTAAGCACAAATGGAGTTAAATGAATCAATTATAAGGCAACTAAAATATAAGAATAATCAACAGATCAATTACCCCCACACTTAGCCTTTTGCACTCCTGGGCAAAAATATACAGTTCAACACAGTTTCACAACAAGCCAAGCAAATGCAGAATAATGAGCAAAGACCTTTGTGCATTTAGTTTTCAAAGCATTTAAACAATTCAAAATTCCCTTTCTTAGCAATCCAAGTTGACAAGCAAAATCAATCAAATTTCAGGGTTCAATCAACATGATAAATCCTCACTGAAATGCTCTCTCACTCAAGTGTTTCAGGCTTGTGTTTTCACTCAACCGACTCATGAGAATATGCTTTACCATAGGCTTGTCAAGCCTCTACTTCTCCACTACTCAGACCACATGCAAACAGAGATCAAGAGGACTTTATTTAGGTTGTAATGGGGTCAGGATTAAGGTAGGATACATCAAAGATAGACAAAGTTAGACCATAGGAACTAGAAGAGCAAAATGGAGAGATATTCAATCATTACATAGAATTTCCCAATAATCTTCAAATTCAAATTCCTATTATGTACCTTATCCTTTTTCTGACTTCTCTTTTTCTTTTCTTTTTTTTTTAATTTTTTTTTGAATTACATATATATATACACACCTTACATCCTATTCACAATGATATTTTGCCAGCATGAGACTTTTATATACAAACATAGCTAGGCAAATACGTCATTAATTCAAATACCCCCACACTTATTCAAAAACCACTTTCCAATGCAATCCTTAAGCTCTTCTACTCCCTAAGGTAGGGTAGTAAAATAGTTCTTTCACTTTTAGGTTTAAATTGAGCTTAGATAGAAGGAAATTGTGTCAATTAGGCTCAAAGGGGTTAATGAATGGATAAAATGCAAAGATGGCTATTTGGCCAGTAATTATTTAAAAGAAAAAAAATGCCTTTATCATTTTAAATGCATGCAGTGGTCATTAGCAGCTTAAAAGAGAACCAAGACAAGTTCTGAAAAACACAATAATCATGAGTGGAATCACACAATCAAGGATCCAAAATGGCCTAAAGTTAGCCATTTACAACAAAGCCCAAAAACTCACTAGGTTTCAATTCATCAATTTCAATTAAACCCTTTAATTTTTAGAATTTCACCCGACAAAATTGATAACCAGAAAGTTCATTTGATCAAGCTCAAAGGTTTATTATTATTATTTTTTTCAAAAATTTGGGTCAATTGCTCAATAATCACAACACTTGAAAGCTTATCAGAAACTTAAAGCCCAATAGAAAGTATCACAAGAAGAACAACATCATCAAGATTAAATACACTCATCCCAAGAGAGTCAATATAGTTTAATCAGTCATTCAAACCCCAAGAGAACAATTCAGAATATCAACAGTATTCACAATAGAACAATGGAGAAGTATCCACACCCTCACACTTAAAACAAGCATTGTCCTCAATGATACACACATCTAGAAAAGGAAAATAAAAGAAATGCTACACACATCCGAGAAAAGGAAAAATAACGACAAAGAGAATGCTACACACATCCAGAAAAGGAAAAATAATGATAAAGAGAAATGCTACACACATCCAGAAAAGGGAGATAAGCAAAAATAGCTATACCACAACCAAAAGCAAAAACAAATCAACTATGAATGAAACAAGCAAATCAATAGTGCAAATCAAATCCCAAATGTACACAATACAAGAGAATGAAAATACAATGAAAACTAAGGGGGTATGTTTATTCATCATTCTTGAGGGAATGTCAAAAATCTACGAAGTTCATAAGGCACAAGTTCATATGAATGCGTCTCAAGAGTATAACTCTTTACTCAGTCCATTCATCATGAACTTAAAATTTAACTTCTCAATTGAATGAAATCCTTCCCAAAGAACATGGTTCAGCAATCAAAAGAACAAAATAACAATTTACAAATGAACTAATTCCTATAGTTTCGCTTGGTTTCCACTGTACTTAATCTACACGAATATCAAACAAACAATCCATTCAAACACACAATTAATCAAACAAAACACAAGGTTTTTATTTTTAAAGATTCAAATGCTTATAACCAACAAACAAATAAAAACATAATCTAAGAAACTAATAAAAACACAAAATAAAAAAGGATAAAGAGAGCAAATCTGGTTGGGCTGCCTCCCAATGAGCGCTTTGTTTATTGTCCTCAGCCTGACATGATGATACTTCCAACGCTCCTCATATTATGGAAGGATGAGGGTCATTACTTCCATCTCTACACTGTCAGGAAGTTCATGATATGGTTTGAGACGATGACCATTGACCTTAAATGCTTTGCCAGAAATTTCACTCCTGATCTCAACTGCACCAAAAGGAAAGACATTAGTTACCACAAATGGTCCAATCCACTTAGAACACAGTTTACCTGGAAACAATTTGAGTCTGGATTAGAATAGTAGAACTTTTTGTCCCTTGTGAAATTTCTTTCTGGAAATCAATTAGTCGTGGAATGCCTTAGCTTTAGTCTTATAAATCAGGGCATTCTCGAAGGCCTCATTTCTTAGTTCTTCCAGTTCCTGTAACTGGAACTTCCTTTGCTTTCCAGCACCTTCCAATTCTATATTTACTTGTTTAATGGCCCAGTAAGAGCGATGTTGCAGCTCAACGGGCAAATGACAGGGCTTTCCATACACTAACCGAAATGGTGACATGCCAATGGGAGTCTTATAGGCAGTCTTATAAGCCCATAAAGCATCATCAAGTCGAGTGCTCTAATCCTTTCTTGAGGGATTCACTATTTTTTCAAGGATTGATTTAATCTCCCGGTTGGACACTTCAGTTTGCCCATTTGTCTGTGGATGGTAAGGAGTGGAAATTCTGTGAATTACTCCATATTTCTTCAATAGAGCATCAAAGGTTCTGTTGCAAAAATGGGTCCCTTGGTCACTGATGATAGCCCTTGGGGTCCCGAACTTGGAGAAAATATGTGTTTTAACAAAATCTGCAACAGTTTGAGAATCATCAGATCGGGTGGC
The DNA here is from genome assembly GCA_029884595.1 of Ormosia semicastrata. Lineage (NCBI taxonomy): Eukaryota > Viridiplantae > Streptophyta > Magnoliopsida > Fabales > Fabaceae > Ormosia > Ormosia semicastrata. The sequence continues at coordinate 22,386,971 of JAQQTO010000044.1, forward strand.
TTTTGCTTCCACCCACTTAGACACATAATCAACAGATAAGAGAATGTATGTGAAACCAAATGAAGGAGGGAATAGTCCCATGAAATCGATAACCCACACATCAAAGACTTCCACAAAAATGATCGAAGTCTGAGGCATTTGATTACGAGGACCAATGTTATCTGTTCTCTGACAACGGTCACAAGACTTACAGAAGTTGTAAGCGTCTTTGAAAATTGTGGGCCAATAGAAACCACTGTCAAGCACTTTGTTGGCTGTCCTTTTACTGCCAAAGTGTCCTCCACATGCATAGGTGTGGCAAAAGGAGAGGATGGAGTATGTCTCAGAATCAGGAATGCACCTCCTAATGACTTGATCTGTACAATGCTTCCATAGGTATGGGTCATCCCAGATATAGTATTTACAATCACTCCTTAATTTATCTCTTTGTGCCTTGTTCAAACCCTCCGAAAAGTCCTTAGTCACCAGGTAGTTAACAATGTTAGCATACCAAGGGATTATAGCCTTGACAACCATCAAATATTCATCCGGAAAAGTTTCCATGATAGGCATTTCTTCCTCTTCAGTTACCAACCTACTCAGGTGATCGGCCACCAAGTTCTCGCTCCCTTTCTTGTCTTTAATCTCCAAGTCAAATTCCTGGAGCAATAAAATCCATCGGAGCAATCTAGGCTTTGCTTCTTTCTTTGTTAGTAGATACTTCAAAGCTGCATGATCTGAAAACACAATTACTTTAGAACCAATTAGATATGATCTAAATTTTTCCAAAGCAAATACAACAGCTAGAAGTTCTTTTTCTGTGGTTGAGTAATTAAGTTGAGCATCATTTAGAGTCCTTGATGCATAATAAATGACATAAGGAACCCTATCAACTCGCTGTCCTAAGACAAACCCCCTATCTGCGAAGTCACTGGCATCACACATTAGTTCAAACGGTAACTCCCAGTTGGGTGGCCTGATGATAGGCGCAACAGTTAACAATTTCTTAAGTTTATTGAAAGCTTCCATACATTTCTCATCAAAGTTAAAATTGACATCTTTTTGGAGAAGTTTGCAAAGGGGCAATGAGACTTTAGAGAAGTCTTTAATGAATCTTTGGTAGAAACCTGCATGACCAATAAAAGAACGAATCTCCCGCACACTAGTGGGTGGGGACAAAGAATGCATGAGCTCTACCTTAGCTTTATCTACTTCAATTCCCCTAGCAGAAATTACATGACCTAACACAATACCTTCCTTAACCATGAAATGACATTTTTCCCAATTCAGTACCAGGTTAGTGTCAATGCATCTTTTAAGCACCAATGTTAAATGTTCCAGGCAATTTTCAAAACCATTTCCAAAGACACTAAAGTCATCCATAAAAATCTCAATAATATTTTCAATGTAATCAGAAAATAAACTCATCATGCACCTCTGGAAAGTTCCTGGTGCATTGCAGAGTCCAAAAGGCATTCGCCTATATGCAAAAGTACCAAATGGACAAGTGAATGTAGTCTTGTCTTGGTCTTCTAGAGCTATGACAACTCGATTGTAACACGAAAAACCATCCAAAAAATAATAATGAGAATGACCAGACTAATCTCTCTAACATTTGATCAATGAAAGGTAAAGGAAAGTGGTATTTTCTCGTGGGCAAAGCATTTAACTTCCTGTAATCAATACAAACACGCCACCCTGTCTGCAACCTAGTGGGAATAAGCTCATTTTCAGCATTTCTTACCACAGTAATTCCAGATTTCTTTGGTACTACCTGGACTGGGCTTACCCATTTGCTGTCAGAAATGGGTAGATCACCCCCACACTTAGAAGCTTCAGTATCTCCTTTTTCACAACCTCCATCATGGGAGGATTCAACCTCCGCTGAGGGTCTCTCACAGGTTTAGTATTCTCCTCCATTAATATCCTATGCATACAAATGGAGGGACTAATACCCTTGATATCAGCTATTGACCAACTAATGACTGTCTTATGTTCCTGCAAAACAGCTACCAATTTCTCTTCTTGCTCTTGGGTGAGTGACTTTGCAATTATTACTGGAAGGGTGCCCTTCTCCCCCAGGAAGATGTATTTAAGATGATCAGGAAGTGCTTTAAGTTCCAATTCAGGTGCCTGCACAACGGAAGGTTGAGGTATATCAGTAGTAACAGGTAAATCAACAAAAGTTACCTCATGCTCTTCTAGAGTGGAAGAGAACTCTTGTAAGGCAGCAACAATTTCATCAATGTCTTCACTCCATGGCTCTTCTTCACTCTTCTTCTTTTCTTCCTGTACATCTAAGCTATGACTTAGAATTATATCAAGAGCATCAAAATGGTCAGTATCAAAAGCTGCAGAAATTAAAGAATCAAAAGGATCAAAAGAATCAATTAAACAAGTAGAGTGCACATCATTTGGGTATCTCATAGCTTCAAAAATATTGAATCTAATTAATTCCCCATCAAATTCCATTGTTAGAGTTCCTGAGTGCACATCAATTTTTGTCCGCGCAGTCTTCAAAAATGGTCTTCCTAATAAGATAGGAGCAGATTTAGGAGACTCATCCTCTTCCATGTCTAAAACATAGAAGTCTGCCGGAAACACTAATTCATTCACCTGCACCAAAACATATTCAACCACACCCTTAGGGTATGCATTAGATCTATCAGCCAATTGAATAATAACACCAGTAGGTTCCAAAGGACCCAAGTATAAAGATGCATAAATAGAATATGGCATGACATTTATAGATGCACCTAAATCAAGCATTGCCCTTTCAAACCTTGTGTTACCTATAGTGCATGGAATGGTGAATGTGCCAGGGTCCTTACATTTGGTTGGGAGTTTCTTTTTAATTACAGCTGAAACATTTTCTCCCACTTGGACCTTTTCATTTCCTTTTAACTTCCTCTTGTTAGTGCATAATTCTTTCAGAAATTTTGCATATCTAGGTACCTGCTTAATGGCATCTAACAAAGGGATATTAACCTCTACCTTCCTAAAAGTCTCAAGTATTTCTTTTTCTGCTTCTTCTTTCTTGGTTTTAACCAACCTACTAGGAAAAGGAGCTTTAGTGACATATTTAGGAAGGGGTTCAGAATTACTTACCTTAGGGGCTTTGGAATTTTGCCCCTTATCATTTGCTTCTTTGGGTGGTTCATCTTTCTCTTGACTGAGTGGTGGAAGAGATGTAGGCTCATCCATCGTCTTTCCGCTTCTCAATGTGACAACACTAGCATTTTCCCTCGGATTCACTTCTGGTTGTGAGGCTAGTTTCCCTGAAGATTGGCTTTGAAACTTGTTAAATTCTGTGGACAGCTGCCCTATATGATTCTGCAAGTTATTGATTGCAGTCCTTGTTTCTTGTTTAAAACTTTGTATGGTTGCATTTGTTTCTTGTTGGAACTGCAAATTATTAGTAGCCATTTGCTTCAATAGCTCTTCTAGTGAAGGCTCAAGTTGCTTAGGAGCTTGAACTTGCTGCTGTCTCTGAGGGAAAGGTGCCTACCTTTGTTGGAATCCTAGAGGTCCATAAGCTGGAGGTTGATTTTGAGGTTGCTTTGCATAGCTGAAATTAGGATGATCCCTCCAACCAGGATTATATGTGTTTGAGTAGGGGTTGTAATTTTTTGAAAGTCCAGCATATCCCCCTACTGCTCTTACCTCCTCATTTGTGTCCTCTTGGAGAGTGGGACACATATCAGTGGGATGTCCAGATGAACAACAGATCCCACAAGCATGAACTGGTGCTTTGCCTGTATCCATTAACCGCTGAACCATAGCAGTCAATTGAGTCATTTGCTGTTGTAGACTGGTTGTCTCTACTTCTTTCACTGTTCTCACTCCAGTGTCATTTCTAGAGTAAAATTGTTGAGTATTGGCAGCCATTCTTGAGATCAAGTTTCTAGCTTCTTGAAGAGTTTTATCAACCAATACTCCTCCACTAGCAGCATCAATCATGTTACGATCCATCACTTATAAGCCTTCATAGAAATACTGAATTAAGAGCTGCTCACTTATTTGATGATGAGGGCAGCTGAAACATAGCTTCTTAAATCTCTCCCAATAGTCATGGAGTGATTCCCCATGCCTTTGTTGAATACCACAGATTTCTTTTCTGATTGTTGCAGCTTTTGAGGCAGAGAAGTACCTGTCTAGGAAAGTTCGGGCCATGTCCTGCCATGATTGGATGGATCCGGGTGGCAAGTAGTAAAGCCACTCCTTGGCTGAGTCTTTCAATGAGAATGGAAAAGCTCTCAACTTGACTTGCTCTACATGAATTCCTGCAGGCTTCATGCTAAAACATACCACATGGATTTCCTTCAAGTGCTTGTTGGGGTCCTTTCCGGGTAATCCATTGAAAGATGGTAAGAGATGGATTAAGCCGGATTTCAATTCAAATGCCTCTTCATTTTCAAGAATGTCTATGCATAGAGGCTGTTGATCTAGATCTGGAGCACCCAATGCCCTTAAAGTGTTTTCTTCCATTGTTACTTCTTCAGATATTTCAGATGGCTCAAATGTCTCTAAACTCGATAGATCAATGTAACGGGCAGCTTTAATGTCAGCAGGTGTGAGTTGGAAGTTAGCCGGATGGAAGGGAAATTAAGGATGTGAGTTGAGTTGATCAATATAGTTCCTCAAATTTAGCAATCCCTTGTTTACCCCTTCAATGGACATCAACACCTACAAAACACTCAGAAAGAAAGATTCAAAAACTAAAAATAAAATAAAAAAAAATAAAAACAGAGTAAAAATAGAAAATAAATTAACAGTGTAATTGAAAAATTGGTTCCCCGGCAACGGCGCCAAAATTCTGATGCGTGAGGATATAGTGATTAAAATTCAGATAAAAATCAGTTGTTAGGCCCACCAGAAAATAAAAACCTTACAACTAGTTGTAGTTAGTAAGGGTCGATCCACAGAGAATCAATTCAATTAACACTATCAAGTAATTCCCAATTTAAACTCTGATTAATAATAAACAGTAAATAGGGTTTTTTTTGGAGTTTTGATGAACAATGAATAGTTTCAAAGGCAATAACAATAAATGAACTGAAATCAATAATATAAGAAAATTGGTTAAGAGATTGAATCCACCACTAGATTTATATGATGATGTAAATCGACATATCCTTTTATTCCAACATGCTCAATTATGTTTTTATGCAATTGTGAGAGTAAATCTCTATTTTCCTTACGTGTTGGCCAATTCAGCAACTGCTCAAATCAACTCTTAATCACTGATTAGTTATAAAGCAACCGCTCTTACAACTATCCAACAATTGCATTAAGATTTAGAAAACCAATTACACTAAGATCTAATCACACACCGGGATTAAATTACTTAGAACATATATTTCTCTAAATCTATTACCGCAACCGCGCATAATAAACTCAGATCTACCACTTTTATAACTGGTAAATAGCACAAAGATAATTATACCCACATGAACATCATATATTCTACTAGATCTACTACCGCAACCGCGCATAATAAACCCAGATCTACCACTTTGAAAGTGGGAACAAGTACAAAAACCTTCATACCAACAATAGATTCAGAAATATATGAATAAAAACATAACTGTGTTGAAATAATCAAATATGCAAGATTCACAACATTAATACTAGTGGTTTCATCACCCCCTTAACCAAGGGAGGTTTAGTTACACATAGCTAGAAGGAAATCACAAGAAAAACTGAGAAAGAACAACATGAAAAACAAAGTGCAGAAGAAAAACTAAAGCAAACGAGTTTCTGAGGATTGAGGATGATGGATCTCCAATTGCTCGAACCCGAGACTCCAATCTTTGATCCAAGACTCCCCTCTCCTTCTCCAAGGAGTTGTAGCTGCTCTCCTAGGTCAGAACTCCCTTCAAAACATGCCAAGTGTGTCAATATATAGGCCTCCAACACAAACTTCACGTAGAAGTCTCAATAATTGAGTTTCTGACATGAATACACGGCCGTGTATGCATACACGGCCTAGGCCGTGTATGACACTGAGTTTAGGGGCAAAATTTCACTATTTCAATTGCAAAGTCAGAGGCGTACACAGCCTAGGCCGTGTATTCTCACACGGCCGTGTATTTTTACGCAATCTAGGCCCTGTATTCTGACGCAGGCCCTGTATTCTGACTCTGGCCCTATAATCTGACTTCCAAGCTCAATATGACCCATTAGACCTCCAAATCTGGAAAAGTGTTCAACATGAAAGTTGTAGATTTGGATCTTAACTATCAACCATCAAAAGTTCAACCCATTTGAAAATTTGTAGCTCGAGATATGTCATGAACAGTATGCAAAGGTCAAGCTGTCAGGATCAGCACCCTAGTTCTTGTTTCAACTCCAATTTGAGTTATCCAAACATATGATTGGGCCTTTGAGGTCTTCATGGAAGTAGTAGATAATTGTCTTAGCTTTCCTAAAAGACCAAAATAACATCAATCAGATATTTGAAACTCAAATTATAGCTAGTTTACTGAACATTGTTAAAGAGATAAATTAGGGCTAATTCATGCAATAATTCCTTCAATGATCCAATTAGGCTCAATATCATAAAATGTGTCAAAACCAACTTAATTAAACCTAATTGAACCTTAAGAAGCCCAGTGACTGAAAAGCATAATTCAATTATGAGTGCAAATGAACACATTTAAGCAAAGTTTCACAGTAATGTTCCAATTCGGGTTTGATATCAGAAACTAAGCTAAATGATGACAATTAAGCACAAATGGAGTTCAATGAATCAATTATAAGGCAACTAAAATATAGGAATAATCAACAGATCAGTGTCAAATCCACAGACAACCGCATATTCCTTAATTGCTTTATCAATTCACTCTCCTTAACCATTTTAGCAGATACACTAAGTACTTTTCTACTCAAGGCATCCGCCACGATATTCGCCTTTCCAGGATGATATTGAAGTTGAAAATCGTAGTCTTTTGAAAATTCTAACTATCGTCTCTGCCTCATATTCAACTCATTATGATCAAACAGGTACTCCAAGCTCTTGTGATCACTGTAGACATTGTAGGTTGATCCATAAAGAAAATGTCATCAGAATTTCAACGCAAAAATGACTATCGCAAATTCCAAATCATGAGTAGGATAATTCTACTCATGCACTTTCAACTGCCTTGAAACATACGTCACAACCTTTCTATTTCACCCAAAAGTTAAACTTCCTTTAACCAGAATTTACAATTGGACAGCTTCGCGTATAACTTCTCCTCCTTCAGAAATTGAAGAACCGCATTAAGGTGTTCAGCATGTTCCTCCGGACTTCGAGAATAGACCAGAATATCATCAATAAGGACAATGAAAATCTGTCTAAATAAGAACGAAAGATCATATTCCTGTAATTCATGAATATCACAAAAGCATTCGTTACCCCGAACGGTATTACTAAATACTCGTAGTGCCCATAATACGTCCGAAAAACTATCTTGGAAACATTTTCTACTTTCACGCGAATCTGATGATGACAAGAAAACAAATCGATCTTGCAGAAAACAGCGGCTCCCTTCATTTGGTCTTCTAGATCCTATGTTGTATCTCCCATCACATCGTTCTAGATTACATTCACCAAGGTGAGTTGTTTCACTCGCCTATCCTTAATCTTAATAGGAAATGTCTTATAAATCAAGTTCTCTTTTTAATCGTACTGTATCTGGTGCTATGACATGGGTTAAATCAGGAATATATTTTCTTAATTCAGATACATGGAAGACACTATGAAGGTTAGAAAGAAAAGTGATACTATTCAATAGATTATCAGATCTATCCAACAAAGAATTTGATATGGTTTAATAAATTTAGAAATGAACTTTCTGGATTCAAATCCAAAAATCTTAGTCTCAAAAAATGCTAAAGTTTTATTAAAACAATATAATTGGATATGGTTAGAAAGTAACCAATCCATCCCTAAGATTTTGTCTATTTGTGAAAGAAGTAGACAAATCAAATCAACGGAAAAGTTTCAATCTAAAGTAATAATAGGATAGTTTTAAACAGGCTTAAGAAGTAATAATAAGTTTAGTAGCTGAAGTAGCAACATCCAAGTCAAAAAGAAACAAAAACACAACTAAACCCAAATGGTTCACACAGTCACAGGCCATGAAAGAATAGGTTACCTTCCTAATTATACAGTACAGTCAAAGGATTACTCTCTATGGCACAATCTCCCTCAATAAGATCTTTAGATTGGGAGACTTCTGCTCCACTCAACATATAGACTCTTCCTCCTACTTGAGATCTTGTCGCATGTTCATTACTCACGGAAAGTTCCATATTTGATTTAGTACAGCCTCTAGCAATATGTCTGGGCTTCCCGCACTTAAAACAGATTCTTTCCTTACTCCTACACTCCTTTGACAAATGGCCGTTTCTATACTTCTTACAATATGGTGAAAACTTCATGATTTGCCTAAAACTACTGCCACTAGTATTTCCTTTCTTTATTTGTTGTTGTTGATTTCCTGGTGGTCGTGAATACGATTTCTGCTGGAATTGCTTGACCTTACGATTTCTCTTTTTTTGAAACCAATATGGTTCAACGTTATGGGGTTCTATATCCTAAGACCGATTCAATTCTAACAAAATCTGAGCCTTAACTATCAACTCCTGCTGCTGAGCGCCCCTCTGATTTTGTAGTACTGTTACGTCAGCCATCCTCTGCATTACACTTCTAGCTGCGACCATACGATCATTGTCACATCTCGCGTCTATATGCTTACGTCTACTACGATCCATTGTCTTTCTTCAAAGACAAACAAATCAAAACACAATGAAACCAAATGTAACCATTTCAAACAACATTGTCTCCTTTCAGAAACCAAACAATATATCACTGTGTTCGGTGGCAGAGAATCACACAGCACAAACAAGACAAACCTACCTACAAACCCAAAAGACTCTAACATGGGCTCTGATACTAACTAATGTAATACCCTCCTTAGGGTATCACATTTCAGACTAACTCATTCTTAATTATTTACCCAAGTTATAAAGTATTTAATACTATCTTAATACGGGTTTCAAAATTTATTTTTTGCGGCTAACATAAATTTACCGAATTAGAGAAACAAAAGATACAAGAATTGAATAACATACATCTCTCGTACATAACACAGATTAGTAACAACTAAATTACATAAAACTTACGTACTCCAAATAATATATAATTACCATATAAAAACTCAACCTGGCCCAAGCCTAAAAACTTGGAGAGAAAGGTCCTGAACCTGATCCTCTCCCAGATTCTCTACAGACACGTTCTCTAGTCGGGACATGTCTCTACGGACAAGAGTCCAAGTAGTTGGCTCCAAAGAGTCTTCTCTAGGCAAACGGTGAGCAATATCCCACAATTCTCTAATAGACATGGAGAACTCTACATGTACACAAGCGTTATATGTAACAGTAGGGATTCCATGGTAGGTCCTACTCTGGGATAGGGTCACCTCTCCTATATAACCAAAACGATGAGTATCTGGGTCGAGATGTCAGGCATCAGTGCCTCTGTGGAACTACACTTGCACGTAATCAGAGAAATCCCTTCTTGCAGCCATTGAAAACCAGTCAAACAAAGTCAATCCAACTCAAAAACCTAGGCGATCCAATCTCGTCCTTCTTACGGTCTTTATCAAACATAATCATAAAAATATAACAGACAAACAATACAGCAAAGAGGTGAGATCCCGTACATCACATACCAATATAGTAGTAAAGAAACGATAAACATACCAACGCAGTTCAACATACAATCCATAAAATAACATAAAATCAGCAGATATATTCATGATATTTAATAAATAAATAATGCAATAAACTTGCAACACAATATCTAGTATAATGATAATACCACAATAATATTATATCACAATAATACTATATCACAACAATATAAATGCTTACTATGTATATGAATAATATGTACACTTACTATGCTCATGCACAATGTGTATACTAACCATCCTTATGCACAATGCACCCATTTCCTACTCCATGGAGCTAAACACAAACTTTAAGATGAACGTTCTAGAAGATCTGCCACCCTCAATGACAGTCTATGCCGGACCACGAAAAGAATAGTGTTTGTCGAGTCCTCATCAGTGCGTTGCAGCGGTTTTTCATAGCTAGAGGTATATAATGTGATAACAGATCACTAAATGAATCACCTCGACCTGACGCCTCCTAAGATCCGTCATAGATCACACTATCCACATTCTCGTTCACTCCTAGGCACAAAAGCCACAACAACCACCAACTGTATAATACTCAAATGCATGATCAATGAAATCAAACCACCGTTGTACTGTTTCCAATGATATTAAAGCAACTATCCAAACAATTATCTAATACCATTAGTATCAATGATATTATATAACCGCCCATACAATTACATAATACCACTGATCCACTCGGGTCTAGTACGTCGGTCCTATAGTAAAACTTGCAGTTCCTCTCAATTGCGTAGCGATATTATCAGATTTTCACAATCGCAGAAAACTTATGTTACGTTTTCAAATCGCGTAATAATTTTTCAATGTTTTCTCAATCGTGTAGCTACAAACCACCATTTTTAAATCATGTAAGAGTTTTTCTGCATATTTTCATTCGCGTAAAATATTTTCTTAATATTCTAAGCTTAAATTAAAACTTTTCTTATTTAATATAAAAATTTGGACTTTAATTCCAATATTTTCTTAATAAATCACCTTTAAATAATATTCTAACATTTTCTCACTAAACCTCCACCAAATAATATTTCCTAACATTGTTCATAAAAACTACGTTATTCTTGACTTAACCAATAATAAAGAATTCTTTTCCATGTTTAATAAAATTTGAATCTCATTTCCAATAAATTTCCTCTTAATAATAATTTCTAATATTTTCTTCACAAAATTTTACACTTCCATGATTTAATCAAATATTATAGCTCAAAGTTTTCTAACGCGCTTCAAAACTCAAAGGGGTGAGCTATACGTCAGTAAACTTTAACTTATAAATTTATTTTCCATCATGACCTCAATTCATTAATTTAATTAATTCCACAAAATTGATTTACTTTCTTTATACATCTCAAAATTCACTAAATTGAGTTCTTGTTAATTAATCCTTTAAGACTACACTTGAGAAAATATTTTTGGTCTAAAATACCAATTCTTAGCATGTTGGCCGAAAATCAATTTATATTCCATAACCAAATATTTATTCATTTCCTATCTCATTTTTCTTTGTAAAAATCTTTAATCTAATTACTTGTTACATAATCATCTAAAATTCACACTTAGTAAAATATTTTAAGTGATTTGCTCCAAAATACTCATGGAGGCCGTGAGCCTCTTGGTTCTTTAAAACCAAAATAGTTTTTCTTTCCACATGATTCTTATCATATACAACATATCACTTATGATATTTCTACTATTACATATTCATGCTTACTATTAAAGCAATAAAATCATATTAAACATCTAATCACAATTCAATCAAAATCATACCATCTCACATAGTAATCACTTAATAAAAATCATGCATAATTATCAAAGTAATAAAATCACACATAGCAACACATAGCACTTAAACATACACAATCAAATGAATAAATCTTTTAAGGAATTTTTCACCCACAAACACAAACTAATCCATTCCCTCACCACCACATGTGGCCGATGAGGTTAATCTCCCTCTTACCTTAATTATCAACCAAAAAGCTCCAAAAACTCCTCTTTGTAGGTTTTGGTCTCCACCATAAACAAACCTTAACACTTCAAACAAACACATCCATCACAACCAATACTTAAAACAAGACAACCATGAACTCAAATCATGATTTAGGGCTTTAGAAACACAAAGGGGTAAGAAAACTCAAACTTTACCTTTGAAGCTACAAACTTCAAGCTTGGAGAAAAACTTGAAAATGGTAGAACCAAGTTAAGGTCTCAACACTAAAGCTTCACTAAATGGTCTCTAGTTTCAAATGGTGTGATTAGTTAGAATTATAGAAGCTTGGATGGTGTTTTTATGGTGTTGGCCGAAGGGTTGGAGAAGAAAGAAATGAAAAAGCTTTGGTTTCTTGAAGAGAGAAGAGAGAAAAGAATGAATGATCACTTAGTTAAGAGAGATAAAATGAAACCATGCACTCCAAGTGCTTGGCCGTGAGTTTGAGAGAGAAAGTGGAAGAGAGAATTTTTTTGTGTTCAAGCTTGAATGAAAAGATGAAGGCTTTAGGAAATGTGATAGAAAAATCAATTTTAGCCACTTTGGAAGCTTTATGGCTGTGAGCTTCATCTAAAGGAGGGAATTAAATCCTTCTTTTACAAGTTGCTTCCTAAACCATTAATTCTATTAAGGGTTGAAATTAAATCCTTCACCACTAAGTCTTGTCATCCAAAGGTGTAAATCAAAGTCCATGCCACTATTGTTGACTCCATCTTTCTTCACTTGTAAGCTTCCTTTCTATTGGTCCTTTCCAAAGTGTCTTAACCATTGATTAAATCAATGGTGAACATTCAAAGCTTCCTAACTAAGTTTGCTCTCACACCATTGATTAGATCAATGGTGATCATCCAAGGTTTCTTCATTAAGTTTGCTTTCATATCCATTGATTAGATCAATGATTGATATTCAAAACTTCTCCACCAAATATTGTCATTCAATGGTTCAAACCAAAGTCAAGCCCTCTTTGTTGACTAATCTCAAGATATTTTCCAAAAGATAGATATTTTCATAAACTATTACCCAATGGACGAAGATTACTAACAGTTATTGTCCAATGAATAATAATATTACACAATGGATAATAGCTTTACCCAATGGATAATAGCTCTATCCAACAGATAATAAAAACTCAGATAAAAAAAATTACCGTCAATTGTTCTCAATTTTGGTATTTAGTAAGATCTCTCGTCCCTGCCTTGACAGTCCGAAACTTTCTGGTCCAGAAATTTTTTTTATTTTTTCGGGCCCTCCCCGGGTCTACCCGGCCCACACACAGTTCAAAATAATGTTAAAATAATCAAATTTTAAAATTCACAAAAACTATAAAAATTATAAAACTCATATATTTTGAAAAAAAAATGAACTTTGAACATACAACTCAAAATAATATTAAAATAATCAAAATAATTTAAAAATTCCTAGAAATTCATAAAAATTCTCAAATATTAAAAAACGTATTTATATGAAGAAAAATAAAAAATCGGGGTGTTACATATGTCATATTATGACTAGAATGTGTATATGAATCATTGAATGCAATTGATATCATCGTATTTGTATTTGGAGTCATTTTTAGAAAATATTTATGATTGAAACTTGTATTGTTTGGTAAGGAATATTTTTGAAAACTATTATTAAATGGAATTCTGTTTCGGAAAAAGAAAAGACTAGATTTGACATTTTGCCACCTTTCTAACTATATATTTATATATTCAAATTGAATTTCAAAGAAATGCATTTTTCCTCGAAACAGCTGAAATTATTGTGATAACACCTTTTTCATAATAGAATCTACTGAGAACTAGTATTCTCACCCCATTTTGTATTTTATTCCATAATAATTCCAGGGTAGCATCTTGCAACATAGCAGCATAAGTAGAAGATGTAGTTTATTTTAAATTCTAAATTTTGTATTAAGAATGTATAGATAATGTCTTGGATGCATTTGTCATATATTGTATTTTGGTGTACTATTGTATAAACTTCCTTCACTATATGTATATTATTACACCCTTCCAAGCTCATATTTTTGGTATATCAAAGCAAAGTATATTTGAAATTCTTGTTATAAGTGTTAAGTGATGTGTTTACTATTATTTGCTATGGTGTGATTCCAGATATACTGTTAGTAAAAATAGTAAGGGTGTTACACCCCACCCATGAAGCAGAGTTCCTGTGAGGGATGGACTTGGAACCCGCATTCAAGGAGACAACTCAAACCTTCAGGGTTCTAGAATTCCAATGCACCAGCACTTGGGAACCCTAAATGATGAAGTTGATGATCGTGTATCTCATCCAGAGTACACGAATCAATCCCATATATCCTAATACCAATTCTAGGATATGGTGCAACAACATATGGTAATGTTAGATGAACAATATCGTAGATTGGAGAATATGCAACGAGTTGTGCATGAAGATCAGCCCAAACCACAATGTCAGACTGGAAAGCTGAATACAGGTAATAATCAGAGGGAATTGCGTGCCAATGCTACAATGTCCAATGTTGTCCATAACGACCCAGACCTAAGCGTTCAAGAACAACCCTTCTCTGCTCAACCTTCGAAGTACAAGTCCCAAGAAACATCAAATTTCTAGCCAATGTTGAGCTCTACAATAGGACCACAGATCTCCAGGAACACATAGATGCTTATGTCCAATCTATGTGCTTCCACGGGGGACCTATGAAGTTACTATGTTGTGTCTTCCCCCTTTCCCTGAAGAAGCGAGCTCTTAAGTGGTTTGTTACCTTACTATGAGGGTCCGTCACTGATTGGTCAGATGTTAGACAACATTTTTTGCTCCAATACACTACAAGCAAGGATCAACCCAGGCTCATTGAATCCCTATCTAAGATTTGCCAGGGGCGTGATGAACCCCTTCACTGCGGTATGGACTAACGTGAAAAATTTTGATGGTATAATTGCCCTCAATTATGCCAGGAGTGGTCTTTGAGTCAGTTCTGAGTTCTTTACGTGTTTGGAAAAAAAGAAGCCAAAGAACTTGCAAGAATTTCAGCAATGGTCTCAGAAATATATATGCCTTGAGGAAGCAATGACGACCAGAGGAGATAGGAGAAAGGTGAGTCCTCATACCAGAAATCTAACCACAATTCCTCACGGTCCTAGAACTTCAAGGATAGTCTACCTAGGGGCAAGTACACTAATTATCCTTCTCGAAACACACGACAAGAAACAATCTTAAGGGAAATGTTGCAGACCAAGTTTCAAGAGATCAAGAGGCCACCCCTATAAAGAAGCACTTGCAAAAAGATCGCTCTAAACATTACACATGACACAAAAGCTATAGCCATGAAACCAAGGACTGTTATCAACTCCGCAATGCAATAAAGTTCTTAATTAGGGCAGGGCGACTGCAACAATACATGGACTAAGTCCAAAATGACGAACGCCGCAGAAGGTGAAGAAAGGAAAGAAACATCCCTTGATAAAGCTTATTTCCACGCCAAAGGAGAAGAACTTGGAGCCCTAGGAGAAGATCCTAGAGTCCACCTCGTCGAGATACAAATAATCGGCAAGATAGGAACAGAGATGCTCCACCTGATGAGAACGACGACCACTATTCCTAGCCAAACAGAATCATTAATGCAATTATTGGTGGTGGTTCATCTAATGGTGCTTGGAAGAATGCCCTCAGGATGGTGGTGTTTAGTATCTCCCATTCTGACTCTAAGCCACAGACTGACGAGAAGAATATGCCCTCTATCACTTTTTCGAATGAGGACTATAGCAGGATCATCCCGGATCACGATGACCCACT
This sequence comes from Ormosia semicastrata, assembly GCA_029884595.1. Lineage (NCBI taxonomy): Eukaryota > Viridiplantae > Streptophyta > Magnoliopsida > Fabales > Fabaceae > Ormosia > Ormosia semicastrata. Next base: position 22,402,460 of record JAQQTO010000044.1, read on the forward strand.
GGTCATGTCAAGAATAATCTCCAATGCCGAAGTTCGGCATATCTTTGTAAATCAAGGGAGTTCGGCAAATATCATGTTCATGGACCCTTACTAGAAGCTAGAACTTCCACGTACGGAGCTAACCCCTACGACAGAGAACTTATAAGGTTCACTAGTGAGAAGATCACTCCAGTAGGTTATTATGAAACCCACTTGACCCTGGATCTTCTAAACTCTTTAAGACAGTCAAGGTAAGGTTTCTGGTTGTGGACTACTCTTCGGCCTACAACATCATTTTGGGCTGCCCTTCCCTAAATGCACTCGGCGTCGTGGTGTCCACCACTCACCTAGTCATGAAATTTCCTAACAAGAATAATGAGGTTGTCACGGTAAAAGGCTACCAAGTTGCAGCCTAGAAATGCTATAATGAAAGCCTAAGAATTTATAGGGTTCCCAAAAGAGCAAGAGCTGCTACATCTAACCTAGTCCTAGATCAAGTCAACATCCTTATGACTGAGTTGGATGTTTGAAAGGAAATTCGAGGTACCAGACCTCAGCCGAAAGGCGAATTACTGCCTATCCAATATGGTGCCAAGCTAGATTAGGTAACCAAGATTGGAGTAAACCTGGAAGAAGAAGAAGCCACTCAGAAGCTTGTTGTAACACTTAAGCAGAAGGAAGACACTGAGGCAATGGTCAGCTAGCTAGAGAAAAAGTTGGATGACTCCAAGTTCATCAGAAAGAGAGAAAAGACTAAGTCCAACAAGGTCATTGCTAATCTCGAGGCTCGCATAACACAACTTGAAAAAGAGAATGAGGAGCTGAATATGATTTCTGCGAGCATTGGCAGAGAATAGTTTCAGAACGCAGTGGACCAAGTCCAGCACTTCAACCTCGACGTTACTCTAGTCTTGGAAGACCTTAACTCTGAAATGGTTTTCCAAGATGGGTGCCTTGTACTGGTAGAGAAAGTTGCTCGAGCTGCTACTGGGGTTCCTTCAGCTAGGCCTTCGACTGCCATACATGTTTCAACGGAGTTACAGATCCCAGAAGGAGATGAAGCTAAGGCTTGATCTTTTCCTTTGCTTCCTTTTGCCCCTTGCGTGGGGTACTTTGATTTTGGTTAAGCCAATTGCCCTAGGCACCGGTGCATTCTTCATATTTTTTATTAATTTATAACTTAGTCTTTTCATGCCTACTCTTTTTTCATGGTCCATTTCGGGTCTAGTGCTTTTTCTGCGTATTTGGTTACCATTTAATGGACTTTATAAAAATTTTGATTAATCGAATCGAAACCTTGGTTTGGGATCCAACGCCCAAATCATTAGGCATTCAGAATTCTACTTGACTTAGGAAAAATAAAGACGCCAATTGATTGAGCTTTTGCTTAAAAATAAAGATCACTTCGCTTGGACGTCCTCCAACATGCCTGGGCTTGACCCCGCCTTCATCTGCCATCACTTATCTATCAGGGAGAATGCAAGGCCAGTTACCCCAAAAAAAGAAAAGTTAGCCCTGAAAGACAACAGATTATTGAAGAATAGGTGAAAAAGTTGCTCAGTGGCGGCTTCATTAGGGAAGTACCCTATACCACATGATTGTCCAACATGGTCTTGGTGAAAAAGTCCAATGGGAAGTTGAGAATGTGTGTGGATTACACAGACTTAAACAAGGATTTCCCTAAAGATCCATACCCACTTCCTAATATGGATAATCTGGTGGACAACTCCTTAGGCTTCTGATTGTTATCATTCATGGATGTATATTTCGGGTACAACCAAATCCTGATGTACCCCTAAGACGAAGACAAAATTGCCTTTATCATTGACAAGGCGAGCTACTGCTACAGGGTTATACCATTTGGTTTAAAAAATACAAGAGCCATCTACCAGAGAATGATGAACAGGGTCTTTGAAGACCAAGTGGGGAAGATGCTAGATATCTATATTGATGATATGATAGTAAAAACCCCACAAGATGGATCATATATAACGGACCTTAAAGAAGTGTTTGGATAACTCCAGAAGTACAATATGAGACTTAACCCGGAAAAGTGGGCCTTTGGAGTCCAGGCAGGCAAGTTCTTGGGTTTCATGCTGACCCACAATAGAATTGAGGTTAATCCAGAAAAATGTCAAGCGGTGCTTAACATGCAAAGTCCTCAGAATGTTAAAGAAGTGTAACAGCTAACTAGACAGATTGCAGCCCTCACATGATTCCTTGTCAAAGTTGCTTATAAATCCCTTGTTTTATTTAAACTACTCAAGAAAAGGAAGGATTTTGAGTAGAATAAGGAGTGTGAGGATTCCTTTTCCTCTTTGAAGAGCCTTTTGTCTTCTCCCTCTATACTGAAAAGATCGAAATCCAGAGAAACATTATACTTATAATTTTTCAGTTAACGAAGAGGATATAAGCTTAGTACTAATCTAGGAGACAAGAGAGAGACAGAAGTCGGTCTTTTTCGTGAGCAAAGTTCTGCAAGGCCAAAGCTCCATTATCAAAAAATTGAAAAAGTCAGCTTCGTACTTGTCATCACAGCTAGAAAATTGAGGCAATACTTTTAATGCCACCCTATGGTGGTAAGGACAGACTAACCCATACAACAAGTGCTCCATATGCTAGACTTAGCAAAAAGAATGATTGCCTAGTCTATCGAGCTTTTAGAGTTCGGAATTGCATATAAGCCTCAACTTGCCATAAAAGCTCAAGCACTCTCTGACTTCTTGGTGTTAGTCATGGCAACCATTACCCAAGAGGGGGGTGAATTGGGTATAAAAACTTTTCACAAATGCTCTTAAAATAAACACAAATATTTAAGCTATTAAATAAAAGAAAAGGAATTACGAGATGAAGAATAAAAGCTTTAAGAACAGCAAATAAATAAATTTGTAATAATATGAAATTACGTAAAATAAAGAGATTGAGAAGAGAGAAGTAGGCACGATATTTATCCTGGTTCGACCACTAACCCACTTGTGGTCTACGTCCAGTCCTCGAAAATAATTTGAGATTTTTTACTATGTATACAAGCTTCAATAGGTGCTTGCAACCGTTACATAAAAGAGCACTTTTCACACACAGGGAAACTCTACCCTTGTGCTAAAGCCTCAGCCTGCAGGGATACCTCACCCTTATACAAACCTTGAAGGGATACCTCACCCTTATACAAACCTTGAAGGATACCTCACCCTCAATATAGAAGAACAAAAATATAGATAAAGAGAAACTCTCACTCAGAACAAATAATACAAATTGAAGTGCTAAGAGGCTCTCAAAGGATATCTCAAAGTTTCAGCAAAAAGAGTACAAAAAATAGGCGTAAAATATAAATCACATTTTTCAGAGCAAACACAAATTAAACAGATAGCTGGGCTGCTTGCAGATGAGACCCACGTCTCTATTTATAGAGCCTGAAGGAAAATGCCCATTGGAGGAATTAAATCCGTGATTATTATGAGAATATGTCCGTTAGTTTCCATATCAGTATTCGTAAAAAGCCGTGTTTATTTGAATAGATTTAGGTGTTATTCGAATAACACTGTTCATAATGCAATCGTGAAAAGCAAACTGATATGTGTTATTCGAACACCAACATGGGGTATTCGAATACCACTGTTTTCATTTCTTAAAAAAGTAGTTCAGAAGCAGGTTATTCGAATAACATAAGGAGGTATTCGAATACCTCTATTTTAAACACATTTAAAAAGTTGTTTAGAAGGATGTTATTCAAATACCTTCAAGGTTATTCGAATAGACCACTCTGATTTCAAAAATTGACTTTAAATGATCATAACTTCTTCATTTCTTATCCGTTTAAAGCAAATGACCAGTCATTGGAAAGATCTTTGAGTATATTTTCAAATGAAATAAGTTTCAAAACAAAACTCAAAATATTTTGAAAGATATGATCAAAAGAGTGACCAAAGATCAGTTTTGTAAAACTCAAACTTGGCTATTTTTCATAGATTTGAACTATTACCATAACTAGCTTTTCAAAACTTGTTTGTTTGACATTTTAACATGTGAAAACCATTTGTAAAGATTTGAAAAACATATTTGAGATATCCATAAGGCTTCTTACATAAAGACCCTAAGTCCTAAAAGCTATACCATTTAATCTTCCTTTGGACTTGGTCTTTGACATGACTTTGATGTTATCAATACCTTCATGAAATAGGCATTCACATTCTCCTTGTGTTGAGCTTAATTAAGATCTTTTGCTTTCTTGTTGCAATGCTCACTCTTGGTACTTGGACTATCCTACAAAGTATTGCTCACTTAAACAAGCATAGTTAGTCCAAAATCATAATTCAATATCTTCATATGCATGATTCATAAATGTATAACTTTAGTTAGTTTAACATGCATATAAGACTTTTATAGACACATCCAAATAAGATATTCATCAATTACTAATGGATATACTCTATATAGGATGCAACAAAGAACATATGCAAAGTGTACTTTTTGTCTTGTATTTGTCATCATCAAAACTTAACATATTAAACCATTTGGGGGAAAATTATTTCCACAATCTCCCCCTTTTTTATGATGACAAATCACCAAAGAAAAATATGTTGAGCAAAATACAATAATGGATATTCATGTAAGCATATCAAACAATAAGTACAAGAACATATTTTTATTTCCAATTTTCACTCCCCCTATTTGACATCAACAAAAAGGCTTAGAAAGAAAAAAAAATAATATTTGCTCCCCCTTATAGATTCTACATATGATTCAAGAATAGAGAGATGAAACAAATATGCTTTCAAGATATAGAGGATTATTCATGCAATGTTTGTCATATTTTTGTATATCAACATTTAGCATATGATGACAATAAAACATTTTATGTAATCAAACAAAGATATAAGGCAAGAGATATAAACAACTCAAGAGCTAGGCTCCCCCTCAAAACATGCATATTATCAAAATAATAGATAAAGAAAATATGTATGCGAAGACCATGTAAGCACATCATCTTAAAGAAAAGCAAGGCAAATATACATCTTCTTAAATCCTCAAACAAAAAAGCCATTTTAAAACTTCTTCCCATTTCAAAAAGAATTTTACAAGAGCACATTATATTTTCAAAAGCATTTTAGAAGGGTAGAGATATTTTATATTAAAAAAAATACATATTCATTGAGACAGATCAATCCAAGTCAAAAGAGCATAAGTACATCTCCTTGATGAAATATGCTATAGGGATCAAAGCATGTATAGAACTAATATCATTCACCCTAAATGCAATGACAAAATAGCAAGTTAATATCCAATTAGGTACTTTGTCAATGCTAAGCATACTTCTAATGTAAAGAAAGCATATAATCATTTAAAATCAATTTTTCAACAAGTATCATATGATCCATACCATATAGAATACCACAAAAGCTAAGGGATAGCGATACTTATTGAGTTAGATAAAGAGTGATGCTTCTTTAGAATGTTCTTCGTTTATTTGTCCTTTGAGTTTGAGCTTTCTTCCATTGAGTATTCCATTCCATTGCACTTAAAGAAATGCTTTTTTATGTTCCTCTTCATTTGAATTTCATTCAACTTTTCTCGTTTATCCACATATGCTTGTATGTAAAAATCTGATGGCTATATTTGAAACACATAGAGAGACTTGCAAAGCTAACTTGAAAAGTCCTCTAAAACATAGGTTAGTATCAAATATCATGTAAGCCCATTTATAAGCATAATTTAGATTGATATATAATGTAAAGCATGTATCACATTATCAACCATGCAATATTAGTTCTAACAAGAATGTATGAAGCACATATGCACTTGAATCCAAAATAGTTTAATCATTTAAAGGCATGATTCAAGTTTAGCAAAAAGCATATGATCATCATCAAAACTTATTTAGGCATTTTTTGGTAAATAATTATCATGTAACACAACTCTGATACCACTTGTTAGTCATGTTAAGGTATAACATAACTCTCTATTTCTCCAAATATCACATGATATCAAATTTAAAACATAAATAAGGATAATAGTTTGATGTGTTTGGACGTATATCTTTGAAGACTTGTTTTGATGATAACAAACGTGAAGACAAAATGAAGATGATAAATAGACCAATTCCAAGTTTATATATGATTAACTTTAGGACTTAGGATCTGTTGTACGGAGCTCACCTTGATATCTCTCTATTTTCAAAAGAAAAGATAAAACTTGTTTTAAAAGAAACTTAGTGTCTTTGAAAACACCTTTACCAAAACAGTTTTGCATTGATTTATTCGAATAGAGCTTAGTCTATTCGAATAAACACTTTTACAAGGTTCTATTTTTTAAAGATGCTATTCGAATAGCAAGATAATTATTCGAATAACTGAGGATTTCATAACCGTGTTTTTAAGTGAATTATTCGAATAACTCAAATGTTATTCGAATAAACCTATTCTATCTGAACAGTTTTTTTAAACGTGTTATTCGAATAACATAGAGGTTATTCGAATAACCCATATCAGATGGCCTTTTACGATGGTTTCAGGAACAGTGTTATTCGAATAGAATGTTAAGCTATTCGAATAAACACGATGATCACGAACTCTGATATGGAAACAAACAGGTTTTTAATTCGGTTAAATTGCTTTTAATGCTACCCAACGGTTATTTCATCTGATTTTTCTATAAATAGGAACCTTGGGTCACGAATAAAATTGCCCAATGCTCTGAATAATTTTTTGCTTATTCTAATCTGTGAAAATTATTTTCTTCGCTCTTTTTGATTAAAAACTTTGAGATATTTCTGTGAGAGCTCCATTAGCACTTCAATTTGTATTACCTACTCTGAGTGAGAGTTTCTCTTCATCTACTTTCTGCTATTCTATATCGAGGGTGAGGTATCCCTGCAGGCTGAGGCTTTAGCACAAGGGTAGAGTTTCCCTGCGTGTGAAAAGTGCTCTTTTGTGTAACGGTAGCAAGCACCTATTAAAGCTTGTATACTTAGTGAAAAATCTCGGCTTTCGAGGACTGGACGTAGACCACAAGTGGGTTAGTGGTCGAACCAGGATAAATATTGTGCCTGCTTCTCTCTTCTTAATCTCTTTATTTTATGCAATTTTAATTTACTGCATATTTATTTTTCACTATTTTTATTGTTTCTTTTCTTCTTCTCGTTCCTTCTATGCATTTATTTATTAAGTTTTTAATATTTTTTTTTGATAAAAAGAGGTTTTGAGAAAAAGTTTTATACTCAATTCACCCCCCTCTTGAGTACTGGAAGCCACTTGGTAACAAGTGGCATCAGAGCTAGACTCTTATATAAAAAACTTAGCAATTTCAAGAGAATATGGCTTCTTCAAATGATTTTTTAGAAGGATCTTCCATAAACCGATCATACTTTTTCAATGGGGATGGTTATGCATATTGGAAGGAAAGAATGAAAATCTTCATCGAACCTATTGATCTAGATGTATGGGATGCTATCAAAAATTGTGCTTTTATACCCACACATGAGGTCGATGGTGTAAGGACCGAAACACCACGAAATAAATGGTCTGATGAAGACAAAAGAAAAGTTCAATATAATTTAAAAGCCAAAAATATTATTACTACTGCTTTTGGGATATGATGAGTTTTTTAGAATTTCAAATTGCAAAACTGCTAAAGAAATGTGGGACACTTTACAAGTTATCCATGAGGGTACTAGTAAAGTTAAGAGGTCGAGAATTAATTCTCTAACTCGTGAATATGAATTATTCAGAATGAACCAAGGAGAAAGCATTCAGGAAATGCAAAAGAGGTTCACCCACATAGTTAATCATCTTGCATCTTTAGGTAAAAATTTTTCTAATGAAGATTTGATTAACAAAGTATTGAGATGTCTTAGTAGGATTTGGCAACCTAAGGTAATAGCTATTTCAGAATCGAGGGACTTGTACACAATGACTCTAGCTACCCTTTTTGGAAAACTTCATGAGCACGAACTGGAACTGAGCAGATTAAGTCAAAGCGAAGAAAACGATAAAAAAAAGGGGATAGCGCTCAAAGCCATTTCCTCAACATTCGACAATGATGATGAAGAAAATGAAGAAAGCTCAGAGAACATTGAGGTAAGTGAAGAAAATCTTAGTCTGTTAGTTAAAAAATTTGGTAAATTTCTTAGGAAAAAGGGAACGCAAAGAAGATCTCCCTTCTTTCTGAAGAAGACTCATTACAAAGGTGAAAGAGCTTCATTGACTCCAACGTGCTATGAATGTGGCAAACCTGGTCAAATGAAAATGGAGTGCCCAGTTTACCAAAAGAAGAAAGAGAAATATGAAAAGAAGCCCTTCAAGGAAAGAAAAGGAAGAAAAGCCTATATAGCATGGGATGAAAACGACATGGATTCAACTGACAACTCAGATAGCGAGGAAGCTCAACTATGTCTCATGACCAAAGGAGAAGAAGAAGAAAGCAAAAATGAGGTAAGTTCTAATACTACTTTATTGCCTTCTTACGATGAGTTACAAGATGCTTTTGAAGAATTATATGAAGAATTTTTAAAATTCACAAAAATTATTTCTTCTTCTAAGAAAACAATTTCTTCTTTAGAAAATCAAATTCTTGTTTTAAATAAAGAAATAGAAGAATTGAAAATTAAAAATGAAACTTTATGAATCATTGATGCATGCACAAATCATTTTTCACATGCTTCTACTTCTTCATCTTGTTCTTCATGTCATATGCTTGAAAAAGAAATTGAAGATTTAAAAATACTCTTTCTAAATTCACCTTTGGAAGGGATAACTTAAATATTTTATTAGGAAGACAAAGAGTGATTTTTCAAAAGGCCGGGATAGGTTATAACCCAAAAAATAAATAAAAACTCTATAAAAATTTCTTTGTACATTCTAGTGTTTCAAGTAGTCCTTTTATTAAATGTTTTTACTATGGAAGGAAAGGACATAGTGCATCAACATGTAATGCAAGGAAAAATATAAATACAAAAATTAGAACAAAAATGGTTTGGGTTCCCAAAGGTTAAAAACTAAACATGTGTTGTAGGTGTGCTTGAAAGCCAGGAGTTCAAATTGGTATCTCGATAGCGGCTGCTCCAAGCACATGATCGGGGACGACTCAAAATTCACCATGCTTACTCCCAAGAATCATGGACATGTTATTTATGGTGATAACAACAAAGGAAAAATTCTTGGAATCGACAAAGTCGGTAAGAACCCTAACTCCTCTATTGAAAATGTGTTGCTTGTTGAAGGTTTGAAACATAACTTGCTTAGTATCAGCCAATTATGTAATAAAGGAAATAAAGTTATATTTGATTCAAACTATTGCATAATTGAAGATAAAAATGATAAGCATGTTAAATTCATTGGTCATACAGTAAACAACATCTATATGATTAGTCTTAATGATATATCTTCAAATGATGCGAAATGCCTTTTAAGTAAGAATGATAATTCATGGTTATGGTATAGGAGAATTGCACACATTCACATGGATCACTTAAAAAAGTTGGTCTCTAAAGAGTTAGTAATTGGACTACCCAAGCTTAATTTTGTAAAAGATAAGTTATGTGATGCATGTCAAAAGGGTAAACAAATAAAGGTCTCTTTTAAAGCAAAAAATATAGTTTCAACTACCAGACCTTTACAACTTTTGTACATGGATCTATTTGGACCTTCTAGAACTATGAGCTTTGGTGGGAATTACTATGCTTTAGTGATTGTGGATGATTTTCTAGGTTTACATAGACTTTATTTCTTGCAAATAAAAATGATGCATTTCTAGCCTTTAAAAGACTTGCCAAAGTTATTCAAAATGAAAATGTTTTCAAATCTCCTCTATAAGAAGTGATCATGGTGACGAATTTGAAAACAATGCTTTTGAAAATTTTTGTGATGAACATGGCATTAATCATAATTTCTCTGCCCCTAGAACTCCACAACAAAATGGAGTTGTAGAAAGGAAAAACCGTTCTTTAGAAGAAATGGTGAGAACTATGCTTAATGAGGCTGCTCTTCCTAAATACTTTTAGGCGGATGGTGTAAGTACAGCTTGTTATGTAATGAACAGGGCCCTTATAAGGCCCATTTTAAAGAAAACCCCATATGAGTTGTATAAGGAAAGAAAGCCAAATGTCTCACATTTTCATGTTTTTGGATGCAAATGTTTTGTTTTAAATAATGGAAAAAATAACTTAGACAAGTTTGATGCTAAGTCTGATGAAGGTATATTTGTTAGTTATTCAAATCATAGTAAGGCTTTTCGTATATATAATAAAAGAACTATGACTATTGAAGAATCTATACATGTTGCATTTGATGAAACTGACCCAAGTGGATCGAGAAATGATCTTGCAATTAATGATGTTACAGAAGTCTTAGCGGAAACAAATTTGGATAGCAAAGAAAAAGAAATCAAGGAGCAAGAGGATAAATAAAGACAAGAAGATTCGTAAGCCTTGGACCTTCCCAAAGAATGGCGAACTTCAAAATATCATTCCCTTAATCAAATAATCGGTGATGTATCTAAAGGTGTAAGTACTCATAATTCTCTTAGAAATACGTGCAATCACTTAGCTTTTGTTTCTTAAATTGAACCTAAGGATTTAATTGAAGCTTTTAATGATGAACATTGGATCTTAGCTATGCATGAGGAATTAAATCAGTTTGAAAGAAATCAAGTTTAGGACTTAGTTGCTAGACCTAATAATCACCCCATAATTGGCACTAAATGGGTTTTTAGAAACAAACTTGATGAAAATGGGTTAATAACTAGAAACAAAGCTAGGCTGGTCGCTAAAGGATATAATCAAGAAGAAGGTATAGATTATGAAGAAACCTATGCACCTGTAGCTAGATTAGAAGCTATTAGAATGTTACTTGCTTATACTTGCATCATGGATTTCAAATTATATCAAATGGATGTCAAAAGTGCTTTTCTAAATAGTTTTATTCAAGAGGAGGTATACGTTGAACAACCTCCAGGTTTTGAAAATCATGAACTACCCAACCATGTTTTTAAACTTAAAAAGGCTTTATACGGTTTAAAGTAAGCTCCTAGAGCTTGGTATGAAAGGTTGAGTAAATTCCTTTTAGAAAATAATTTTTCAAGAGGAAAAGTCAATACTACCCTTTTTATTAAAAATAAAAAGCATGATATTCTTCTTGTGCAAGTGTATGTTGATGATATTATCTTTGGTGCTACTAATGAATCCCTGTGCAAAGAATTTGCTAAGACAATACAGAATGAATTTGAAATGTCAATGATGGGAGAGCTAAATTTCTTCCTCGGACTTCAAATCAAACAAACGAACGAAGGGACATTCATAGGTCAAACCAAATACTGCAAGGAATTGCTCAATAGATTCGAAATGGAAAATGCTAAACACATGGCCACTCCGATGGGCACTTCTTGCTACTTGGACAAAGATGAAGGAGGTAAATCAGTAGAAATAACGAAATATAGAGGTATGATTGGATCTCTCCTTTATCTTACTGCTAGTAGGCCAGATATTATGTTTAGTGTATGCATGTGTGCTAGATATCAGACAAACCCTAAGGAATCTCATTTAAGTGTTGTTAAACGAATAATGAAATACCTAGTAAGCACTTCACAAATGGGCTTGTGGTACCCTAAGGGTGCCTCTTGTAGCCTAATAGGCTATTCTGACTCTAATTTTGCTAAGTGCAAATTAGATAGAAAGAGTACTAGTGAGACATGCCACTTGCTTAGTAGTTCTTTAGTTTCTTGGCATAGCAAGAAACTAAATAGTGTGACTTTGTCTACCGCTGAGACTGAATATGTTGTAGCCGGGATTTGTTGTGCTCAAATCCTATGGATGAAGCAGTAACTTTTAGGCTACGGTCTTCAGCTTGATCACATCCCGATAAGATGTGATAACACTAGTGCAATAAATATCTCTAAAAATCCTATTCTGCATTCCAGAACAAAGCATATAGAGATAAAACATCACTTTATCAGAGATCATGTACAAAAAGGGGATTGCATTCTTGAGTTTGTTGAAACATCTAAGCAACTTGTGAATATTTTCACTAAACCCTTAGCAAAAGAAGCATTCTTTTATATTCGAGGAGAATTGGGCATAATTGATCAATCCAATATATAATTGCATGTTTTATTACTGAATATTATCACATGAATATATGCTTTGAATGTTTTAAACATATTCTTTTCTATTTGAATGTTTTAAACATATTCTTTTATATGGTTCTTTGTTAGTTTATTCGAATAAACAGGCTTTTATTCGAATAAAATCCTTTACAGTTGTCAAATAATGTGTTGAAAATCAGCTTTATTTGAATAATACTTAGTTTATTCGAATAAAATGGCTTCTGTGTTAAACCTGTGTTCAATATGCACTTTGTCTATTTGAATAAATCCTCCCTTATTCGAATAACCAGACTCCTTAGTTATTCAGTATCTGTCTTTACCCTCTATTTATTCGAATAAACCTCAGACTATTCGAATAACCAGAGCCCTATTTTATCAATCTTGACTGATGGCTTTTAGTCTATTCGAATAACTTCTATAGTTATTCGAATAAAGCTTGTTGTTTTGTCAAAACGCTTGGCTTTCCCTGATGATCTATTCGAATAGAAACTTCCACTATTCGAATAAACCCTAGCAGAATTACACTTTCAACGCCTGTCCTTTCAGTTTCCAAACAAGGTTTATTCGAATAAACATAGGCCTCCGTTTAAATAGCTCCTGCGCGCCCAACCGTTTCATTCCCTCTTCTCTTCTGCTTTTCACCTTCTCTGCCATCATCTTTTCCCCTCCTACTTTCCTCCACCTTCTTTCTGCCTTCTTTCTCTCTTCCAATCACCATGGCCTCCTCCTCCAGCAAGTGCCCACGCACGAAGACGACTCTATGCAACAATCCACTTGACTTGTGAAGGCTCTCATCCAACGAAGAGCACCATGCCCACTTCATTACGCACTTCTGGGAGCGTAACCTAGTCCAACCCAAGTATCTTGACCTCTCTCTCTTCCAACAACACTGTAGTTTTGACTTTCTGACCCTGCTGCAAAATCAGGGAGTTCTTCAGCTCTGCTCTCACCGGGCCACTCTCTATCCAGCTCTGGTGAAGATGTTCTTTTGTAATCTGGCATTTGATGGCCAGAACCTTCTCTCCGAAATCTGTGATTAGAACATTGTGATCACACCGCAGGACTAGCAGACTTTGTTTAGGTTGCAGTTCACTGGCACCCTTGTTGAAGATGGTGACAACCCTTTCCTTGAAGAGTTCAACAAGTTTCAGGAGATTGAGGACCTGCTGAAGCCTGGTCTAGCCTTGCCTGACAAGGGTCTCAAGGGTGGCATACTGAAGAGCCAAGATAGGCTTCTGCATTACATCTTTGCTCACATCCTGGCTCCCCACGGTGGCAACTACGCCTACCTCAGCGAAGATGACATCTTCATGTGTTGGTTTTTGAAGAATGGCCATCAGATTAACTAGCTTGTGTTTATCATGAAACACATGATGAGGGCCAAGGGCAAAGAAAAATCTGACTTGCCTTATGGTATTCTCATCATTACCTTGCTCAGCAAGTATCCTCAGGTCTTGGAGACTGAGCGAGCCATTGCCCTGACTCATCACAATGTCTTTGGCACCCACACCTTACGCAAAATGAAGATGATCCAAACCAATGAAGGCTGGGTGTACCCAGATGAGGTTGCTGAAGATGAGCAAGACCCTGCTGATGCTCCTGCTGCCCCCGCTGATGTACTTGTTGCTGCACCTACTCTTGTCACCTTAGAACAGATCATGGCCACCTTGCATGATAACAAAACCTATATGGAACATACCTTTTCTATTCTTTTTGATAGAATAGAAGGTGTTGAACGTGAGGTTACTGCCCTTCGATCTGCTTCACTTGCTCCTGAGGATTTCAGAACTGTGTTTTTAAGTGAATTATTCGAATAACTCAAACGTTATTCAAATAAACCTTTTCTATCTGAACAGTTTTTTTAAACGTGTTATTCGAATAACATAGAGGTTATTTGAATAACCATATCAGATGGCCTTTTACGATGGTTTTAGGAACAGTGTTATTCAAATAGAATGTTAAGTTATTCGAATAAACACGATGATCACGAACTCTGATATGGAAACAAACAGGTTTTTAATTCGGTTAAATTGCTTTTAATGCTACCCAACGGCTATTTCATCTGATTTTCTCTATAAATAGGAACCTTGGGTCACGAATAAAATTGCCCAATACTCTAAATAAATTTCTACTTGTTCTAATATGTGAAAATCATTTTCTACGCTCTTTTTGATTAAAAACTTTGAGATATTCCTGTGAGAGCTCCATTAGCACTTCAATTTGTATTACCTACTCTGAGTGAGAGTTTCTCTTCATCTACTTTCTGTTATTCTGTATCGAGGGTGAGGTATCCCTCAAGGTTTGTATAAGGGTGAGGTATCCCTGCAGGCTAAGGCTTTAGCACAAGGGTAGAGTTTCCCTGTGTGTAAAAAGTGCTCTTTTGTCTAACGGTAGCAAACACCTATTGAAGCTTGTATACTTAGTGAAAAATCTCGGCTTTCGAGGACTGGACGTAGACCACAAGTGGGTTAGTGGTTGAACCAGGATAAATACGTGTGTTCCGCTTTCTCTTCTTAATCTCTTTATTTTATGCAATTTTAATTTACTGCATATTTATTTTCCACTATTTTTATTGTTTCTTTTCTTCTTCTCGTTTCTTCTGTGCATTTATTTATTAAGTTTTTAATATTTGTTTTTGATAAAAAGAGGTTTTGAGAAAAAGTTTTATACTCAATTTACCCTCCTCTTGAGTACTGGAAGCCACTTGGTAACATTTGATATCACCAAAAATTTACTTTGAATTTTTGTAGATGACTCTTACTTCTACCAACTTCCAAGCTTTAAGCTTTCATGAGGGAATAGAAATTCTTTGCACCCTTTTTAAAAGTTGAATCCTTTTAAACTTTACTATCCTCAAGTTGAATGAACTTATTCCATTTAAATGCTTGCTTGAGGTAGTTGACACCCTTCAAATAATTCAAAATACTTTCTTTGGTATCCATCAATTTTGGATCCATAGAGGTTAGTCATTATGCCAAACTCATAAGCAAATAAGCATTCAAAATAATAAAACAACAAATGAGTTCACAAGGGTAAAAGTTATTTCATTTCATTGATCAAATTAGCTAAGTACATATAATCATCAAAAGAATAGCCAATTCCATTGCATTTTTCATACATATCATTAAGTGCATATTTTCAAACAAACAAAGAATTTAGCATATATTGATTATTAATGCTATGCAACATATACAGCAACAAATGCAGCAGAACCTTTCAAATAATTTGTGTTTATTTGAATAAAATGGGTTTTATTCGAATAAATGAGTAGGGAAAGTCGAGTGTTGTGGCCTTTAACAGATTTTATTCGAATACCATGAGATGTATTCGAAAATATATTTTAGTGGCTACAAAAAGGTTTATCCGAATAAAAACCTTTCTATTCAAATAAATATATCAGAACAGCATCAGCGGGTTAAAACCAATAAGTACAAAGATTAAAAACAACCAAGCAATTTAGCACTCATTTTAACATGCATTCATGACAATCAAACCAAATTCTTGATGCTTACAAAAGCATTTTGAAACAACCAAGGATTATGTTAGAAAGGGATAAAACAAGATAAAACCATCTAACACAAATACTCATTTTAAGTCATGATTAAACAAAAACTCATGCTCAAGGATATTATCATTAGACATGTCATTTCAAGCAAGGAGCATATTTATCTAGCATATTAACATGTAAAAAAAAATTTCAACACATAAAGCTAAAAAAAAACATAATACAAGTTTTACTTATCCAAATATTTCAAGTCCAAGCTTCATGGAAACAAGAAAAAGAGCTTGAAATTATTTTTAGTCTTTGTACTTGGAGCAGCCACTTTCAGGATGCCAAAGTGAGTTCTTGGCCTTCAAGCACACCTACAATACACTTCAATTTTTGACTTTTGGTACCCAAATTTTCTTGGGTCCTTGTGTGTTAGTTTTTGAATATTAATCTATTATGCTCTCATAAAGATCAAATTTTTCATAATATGTAAATTGAGCACAATAAGTTAAATAACGAATTACCATTAAGCACATAGCCGATAACATGCTTGCTTTCATGATATATAGACAAATTTAAAGCATATAAAGCATACATAGGCATTATAGACCCTTATGTACCAAGCTATATAACAAATTAATGAACTATGATATAATAAGAATGAACATAACCATGTGTTAAACATAATATTCAAATTTTATCAAGTATACATGATTCGATTAATCACTTAAGGCCTACAAGGAATATACCTCATATTCATTATTATCATTTTTAAGTGAATGTGCATAAGAGGTAAAAAATTTTGATACCTTGACCTTGGCAATCAAGGAAATGCTTTTTCTTACCCACTGCTTCTCTTTTGAAGTTTTGAACTTTGCAAGCTCTACATTTTGTACTTGAGAAGCTTTGGTTGAAGTCATCTTCCTTCTTTGACCAAAGTTTCTACCATTGGGCTTTGGAAGCATTCTCCTTGATTACTCCTCTTTCTTTTGACCAATTTGTCCATCCTTTTGAAAAATATTTTGCAAAATTGAGATACTAGAAGGATATTTTGGTACTCACTTCATTTTGGGTCCTTGAATGTTAGTATTAGGGCCTTTAGGATTTTTAGGAACTCATACTATACAATTTCTCATATAAGGATTTCTTCTATAATTGCATAAATGAGAAATATGTCCTAGATGACCACAAAAATTGCAAACAATTGAATTTAATGATGGTTTGATCTTTTGAAGATCATCTTTGAAAAACTTAAGCCTTTTCTTGTTATTACATTCTATGTTATTTTTGCCACAAGCTTTACTTGAATTTTCATGTGGAATAACATTAATTTTATTTTCATTAACAAGCATAGAATGTAAGCAATTAGAATCATTAGCTTTGGAAAATTTGAAAGATAAGTCCTTAACTTGATTTTCTAAATTAATGCATTTTTCATAAGAAGATAAGGTTTCATATTTCAAAGGTATTTCCTCATTAAGAAAAGCATATTCATTTTTTAAAGTCTTAATTTCATTTTCAATAGAGGAAATGTTTTCCAAACAGGATAAGTTTTTCTTTTCTAAATTCAACAAACTATCATACAATTCATTATACGCACATTGTAACTCATTGTAGGAAGGACTATAATCTAGTTTAGAATTATTTACCTCAAAGTCCTTTTTAGCTATATAGGAAGTAGTTTCAATTTCTAGCACACTTGGCTTTTTAAGGGAATCACCTTCTTCCTTATCAATTTTGTTTTGTTTTACCTCTTCTTCAAATTGAGCATCATCGTCACCAAGAGACATTTGGTTCCCTTCAATAGTTTGAGCATCTCTTTGACGATATTTTTCATGATAAGCTTTCTTCAATAGCTTTTGCTCTTCTTGCTTTCTATATACAACTTTATATACAAAATCATTGTTAGCAATATAGATAGCATTAAGAGCATCCCATATATCTTTAGCACTAGAGCAATTTTTAATTTTAACATAAGCATCATCATTCAAACTACTTCTCAAAATTTGCATAGCTCTAATGTTTAAAGAAAAACATTTCTTGTCATAAGCATTCCAATTATGTTTTGGTTTAGGAAAAAATCCATCAAGAACAACATCTCACAAATCCAAATCAATAGATTGTATATAAAATTCTATTTTAATTTTCCAATAAACAAAATTCACACCATCAAAGAATGGTGGTTTATCAATTTCAAAGCCTTCCATTTTGAAAAACTTTCAAGGTTGCTAATAAACAAAGATCTTTAACTCTAAGCGGTTAAGCGTTCACCAGAGCCCGAAGCTCTGATACCACTTGTTAGTCATGGCAACCATTACCTAAGAGAGGGGTGAATTGGGTATAAAAACTTTTCACAAATGCTATTAAAATAAACACAAATATTTAAGCTATTAAATAAAAAAAAGGAATTGCGAGATGAAGAATAAAAGCTTTAAGAACAGTAAATAAATAACTGTGCAATAATATAAAATTACGTAAAGTAAAGAGATTGAGAAGAGAGAAGCAAGCACGATATTTATCCTAGTTCGACCACTAACCCAGTTGTGGTCTACGTCCAGTCTTCGAAAATAATCCGAGATTTTTCACTATGTATACAAGCTTCAATAGGTGCTTGCAACCGTTACATAAAAAAGTACTTTTCACACACAGGAAAACTCTACCCTTATGCTAAAGCCTCAGCCTGTAGGGATACCTCACCCTTATACAAACCTTGAAGGGATACCTCACCCTTATACAAACCTTGAAGGATACCTCACCCTCAATATAGAAGAATAAAAATATAGATGAAGAGAAACTCTCACTTAGAGCAAATAATACAAATTGAAGTGCTAAGAGGCTCTCAAAGGATATCTCAAAGCTTCAGCAAAAAGAGCACAGAAAATAAGCGTAAAATATAAATCACATTTTTCAAAGCAAGCGCAAATTAAACAGATAGTTGGGCTGCTTACAGATGAGACCCACTGTCTCTATTTATAGAGCCTGAAGGAAAATGCCCGTTAGAGGAATTAAATTCGTGATTATTATGAGAATATGTCCGTTAGTTTCCATATCAGTATTCATAAAAAGCCGTGTTTATTCGAATAGATTTAGGTGTTATTCGAATAACACTGTTCATAATGCAATCGTGAAAAGCAAACTGATATGTGTTATTCGAATACTAACATGGGGTATTCAAATACCACTGTTTTCATTTCTTAAAAAAATAATTCAGAAGTAGGTTATTCGAATACCACAAGGAGGTATTCGAATACCTCTATTTAAAACACATTTAAAAAGCTGTTTAGAAGGATGTTATTTGAATACCTTCAAGGTTATTCGAATAGACCACTCTGATTTCGAAAACTGACTTTAAATGGTCATAACTTCTTCATTTCTTATCTGTTTAAAGCAAATGACCAGTCATTGAAAAGATCTTTGAGCCTATTTTCAAATGAAATAAGTTTCAAAACAAAAATCAAAATACTTTGAAAGATATGATCAAAAGAGTGACCAAAGATTAGTTTTGTAAAACTCAAACTTTGCTATTTTTCATAGATTTGAACTATTACCATAACTAGCTTTTCAAAACTTGTTTGTTGGATATTTTAACATGTGAAAGCCATTTGTAAAGATTTGAAAAACATATTTGAGATATCCATAAGGCTTTTTACATAAAGACCCTAAGTCCTAAAAACTATACCATTTAATCTTCCTTTGGACTTGGTCTTTGACATGATTTTGATGTTATCAATACCTTCATAAAATAAGCATTCACATTCTCCTTGTGTTGAGCTTAATTAAGATCTTTTGCATTCTTGTTGCAATCCTCACTCTTGGTACTTAGACTATCCTACAAAGTATTGCTCACTTAAACAAGCATAGTTAGTCCAAAATCATAATTCAATATCTTATTATGCATGATTCATAAATGTATAACTTTAGTTAGTTTAACATACATATAAGACTTTTATAGACACATCCAAATAAGATATTCATCAATTACTAATGGATATGCTCTATATAGGATGCAACAAAGAACATATGCAAAGTGTACTTTTTGTCTTGTATTTGTCAACATCAAAACTTAACATATTAAATCATTTAGGACAAACTTATTTCCACACTTGGTAGAACTTACATCGGACACCGGTGACCTCGAAGGAATTTCTTAGACCATATTCATTGATGAATCCTCAAATCCTAAGGGAAATGGTGCCGAGGTAATCTTGGAAAATTCTGAAGGAGTGACAATGGAAAATAACCCTGAAGTTCGAGTTCCCAACCTCAAACAATCAGGCGAAGTATGAAGTATGTATCGTTGGACTGGTAATGGCTAAAGATATGGGAGCTTCCAAGATCATATTTTGTAATGACTCCTAACTTGCGACCTCCTAGATTCGAGGTGAATACCAAGCCAATGAGTCCTTCCTACAGATATATTTGGCCAAAGTACAAGAGCTCCTTAAAAGCTTCCAAGAGGCTAAGATAGAGCATATACCAAGGGAGCAGAACTCTAGAGCAGGCCTCTTGTCCAAGCTGGCCAGCATTGAAAGCCCTGGCAACAACTATTTTATGATCCAAGAGATCCTCTCTCAACCCTCCATGAAGGATCATGCCATTTTCTAAGTGGATGAGGAAGAGCATACTTGGATCACCCTTATCATGGAGTATCTGCAGTCTAGAGCCATGCCCTCTGATCTAAAGGAAGCCTTCAGGCTAGTCAAGACAATAATCAGGTTCACCATCCATGATGGACAGTTATACCAACATGGGTTTTCATCACCCATCCTTAAATGCCTCACGTCAAAGGAAGCAAAATATGTACTAGCCGAGGTTCGTGAGGGAAGCTATGGACACCATTTTGGAGGCAGAGCCCTAACCTTAAAGTCACTTACGATGGGATACTACTGGCCAACAATGGAAGTAGACTCTCATGCACATGTTTGAGTTTGTGATAAATGCCAACACCACTCGGACCATTATTAGGCTCCCTCAGAAGAACTATCCACGATGTTGGTACCTTGGCCATTCTATAAATGAGGTATGGATATCCTGGGTCCGTTTCCCCAAGAAATTGGTCAGTTAAAATACTAGATGGTGACAGTGGATTACTTTATAAAATGGATTAAGGCGGAATCCTTGGTCACGATCACCTCCGCCCAGGTTCAGAAGTTTACTTGGTGCCACATTATCACTAGGTTCAGAGTTCTATAGTCCATTGTGATGGACAACGAAACCCAGTTTAAGGATAAGGATTTTGAAGAGCTACTTGCTGAGCTAAAAATTAAGTACCATTGCAGTTTTGTTAAGAACCTTAGGACCTACCAGGTCATTGTCTATGGAATTAAAAGAAGGCTAGATGAAGCAATGGGAAACTTGGTTGAATAGCTAGACCACGTCTTATGGGCCTACCGGACTACGCCCCATTCTACAACAGGTGAAACTCCCTTTAAACTCACTTATGGTGCGAAGCTATGATCTTGGTGGAAATAAGAGGAAAGAGCTGGCATCACTAGCAGTTTTCACCTGACAGCAACCCCCAACTAATCAGGAAAGACTTAGATTTACTGGAAGAAAGAAGGTGCATTGCCCATATATGCGACGTCGCCATCAAACAGTGGACGACGACTAGATACAAGTTGAGGTTATTCCAATAAAGTTCCAACCAAGAGACTTGGTGCTCAAGAGAGCAGACATTAGAGGGAAGAATGCCTTTCAAGGGAAATTAGTCCCTAATTGGGAAGGTCTCTATCGTGTCGTAGTTAGCACTAGCAAAAGAGTTTACACGTTGGAGACGTTAACAGGAAAATCGATAAAAAGCTATTGGAATGCGGATAAACTTAGAAAATACTATAGCTAAGTGCCCTTTAAGGCCTAGTCTTTTTGTAAACTATGTTTGATCTATCCCAATTTTGATGATTATACACTTTGTACGAACTTCTGTCCTTAAATTAATAAATAAAACAAAGTTAGTTCAGATATCATTTTGTGTCTTAAAGAACCATCAAGCCAGAAGACACCTTGAGAAGGTCTAAAGCCCACTCCCAATAAGGTACATGGCATCTTAAAATGTTCAGGTTAAGAGGAATAATACACCAAACTTGTGCAACCATTGTGATCATAAGTTATGGGTCAATACCCAATCCTCAACACTTGGCCTTGACCATTTTAAGGTTAAGAAATAAAGTGGCAGTGCAGGTTACGATATACGTGGTCCATCATTAGGTATCCACCGAAAGCCTTATGTTAAACAGGTTTCAAAGTAAAAAATTCCTAAGTGTCAGGAAATTTTTTGCTATAAACCGTAAACATTAAAGACCTCGGTTATGGATCACCTTAATACCTAAGTCAAGTGGGGCCCTAACCTAAACAGTGGGCATTGGACCCCAGACCAAGGTTTTGATTTTCAATTATACCTAAGTCAAGTGGGATCCTAAGTACCCAAATAGTGGGTATTGGACCCTAGACTAAAGTTTTAATTTAAAATTATACCTAAGTCAAACGGATTCCTAGGTGCCAAAATATTTTGGGTGTTGGAACCCAGACCTAGATTTTGATTTTAAATTTTGCCTAAGTCAAGTGGAATTCTGAATCCTTAATGATTTAGGCATTGGAATCTAGACCAAGGTTTCAATTCAATTAATCAAAATTTTTCTAAGTCCATTAAGTGGTAACCAAATATGTAGAAAAAGCGTTATACCCAAAATGGACCATGAAAAAAGAGCAAGCTTAAAAAGGCTAAGTTATAAATTAATAAAAATATGAAGAATGCCCCAATGCCCAGGGCAATTGTCTTAACCAAAATCAAAGTACCCTACACAGGGGGTAAAAAGAAGCAAAGGAAAAGATCAAACCTCAGCTTCATTACCTTTTGGGTTCTGCAGCTCCGCTGAAACAAGTGCAGCAACCGAAGGCCCAACTGAAGGAATCTCGGTAGCAGCTCAAGCAACTTCCTTCGCCAATACAAGGCGCCCATTCTAGAAAACCATTTTAGAGTTAAGGTCTTCCAAGACCATAGTAACGCCAGGGTTGAAGTGCTGGACTTGAGCCATAATGTTCTTAAACTATTCTCTGCCAATGCTAGCAGAAATTGTATTCAGCTCCTCATTCTCTTTTTCCAATTGCCTTATGTGAGCATTGAGGTTGGCAATGACCTTGTTGGACTTAGTCTTTTCTCTCTTTCTGGCGGACTTGGAGTCGGCCAACTCTTTCTCTAGCTTGATGACCCTTGCCTTAGCGTCTTCCTTCTGCTTAAGAGCTACAGCAAGCTTCCGAGCAGCTT
Source organism: Ormosia semicastrata (assembly GCA_029884595.1). Lineage (NCBI taxonomy): Eukaryota > Viridiplantae > Streptophyta > Magnoliopsida > Fabales > Fabaceae > Ormosia > Ormosia semicastrata. The sequence continues at coordinate 22,425,283 of JAQQTO010000044.1, forward strand.
CCTCAGTGTCATCCTAATAGAGTTGATCATTCTCTTTCTCAATCAACTTAATAGGGATGCTCCATGCCTTTTGTGTCCAATATAATGGGAACTTTGACTCCCCATTGGCTTTCAGGAAAAAAAGGGTTAGTCCTCAGAGCTCCTATCAATTTAAAGAACCTCTTTTTGAATTCCTTGAAACTATCGTGAAAAACGGCGAAGGCCTTTCGACTAGATCTAGATCAAAGGGTCAGCCAGTTCTTTTAGTACGCTGCCCCCTGAAGACTCCATCGAGTATAAAAATAAAAGAAAGCATTCTCTAAATATCATAGCCCCATTTGTAACAACCCTCAAATAGTAATAATAATAATACTAAGTAATGAGATAAATATCTCAAGGCTTAAGGTTTCTTGAAGAAACCATTGGAATAAATATCTTAAAATCTTCTTGAAGAAGCCACTGGAAGAAAAATAAAATGAAAATAAGACATACTATTCGAATAACTAAACTGTTATTCGAATAAAGTTATTGCTATGCAAAAAGATAGGAGAAAAATGTCATTTTATTCGAATAAGCTATTTGTTATTCGAATAACTAGCTATAATAGTACCTAAGAATTAACCATGTTATTCGAATAACTATATTGTTGTTCGAAGAAAGGAGCTGATATTAGAAAAATGGAGAGCACGTAATAGAGTAACAAGAGGGGAAATTTCTAAATTCTTTTAAGATCAAATGATGAGGCATGATTGATGAGGCAAGGAAAGTTATATCAGCAAGGACAAGTGTCATGAATAGAACTCATGGAATTAAGAATGATCAAGGGAGATCTAAAATATGGGCATGTGTTAAAGCATGGATGGAGGAGCAACAAGGCTTAATGCACAAGCCTCTCCACGAAATGATGAAAGGAAACAACTGTCAAAATCAAATGGTGAATAATGGTTAAGAATGAATAAGTGTTTAAGTAATGATTGAAGATGAGATAAGCCATGAGATCATCAAGAACAAGTGGCAAAAGTCATGACTAAAGGGGGAGATATTTGGCTCACAATACATGCATAACAAGCTTTATAAATAGCTTATTTCCTTTCCCCCAATCTCGTCACAACACACCCAGCAAAATTTATAAGCAACTAATCTTGGGTTCTTGTAAATTCATCTCTCTTAACTTCAACCACTCTCCCACTCATCTCAATTCTGAAAATAGGTAAGGAATGACAAAAACACTACTCTTTTTTCTCTATTTCTTCCAACCATACCTCTTAGTCCATCACTTTGCTTCCAAACTCATTTACCCTATTTTTGTTTAATGTAACAGTGATATTCTAGTTTTCTGCAGACGTGATTTTTGATAGTTTAATTCGAATAAGTTCATGATTATTTGAATAAAACATGCTAAAATGTTTTAGAAAAGTATGTTTTCAAATGAGTTATTTGAATAACCCATCTTTTATTCGAATAAAGCACTGTATACTGAGATTTTCAAGAAGCGTTATTCAAATAAGCTTTAGCTTATTCGAATAGAATTTTTCCAAAACATTAAAACAAAACAGTACTATTCGAATAACTAAATGTTTATTCGAATAACAGACACCAAAATGCCAAAATTTGAGATTTTGAACGTAAATGATTATATTCTATTTTAATCTCTTTTTATTTATGTTATAGAATTATTTATTATTGATTCAATTATTTTATGATCGATTTTATTTTATATGATGAATATTTTTTTATGAAAATATTATTTTCAAAAGAGTTATGTTATCCCATAGATAAAAAAAGGAATCAATGTGCAAAGAGATTATTATTACAGCAGTGATTAGAGGATTAATAGACGCCTTAATCTAATAGAGATTAATATTATGATCATGATTAGAGTATTGGGGGGTGCCCTGATTAGAGTTTATTGTGGTTATAATTAGAGGACTTTGGGGGACTCCTCATTGTCAAAGAGAAAAGATCAGAGATTAATATTATGACCATGATTAGAGTATTGGGGGACGTCCTGATTAGAGTTTATTGTGGTCATAATCAGAGGACTTTGCGGGATGCCTCATTGTCAAAGAGAAAAGAGGCACAGTTAATTAAGAGTATTAAAATGGGATAACAAAGAGATGATGAAAGAAGATTTTTGAGAAAAGATTGAACAATTAATTATTAAAGTTTACAATTACTCATTTTTATCATACTTTCCATTTATTTTACTATTTTATTACTTGGACTACCAGTTATTATTTTTGAAATAGAGAATGGTAAAGAGTAGATGGTAAACTTATATTACGTGTTTTTGCATTTTCACTGAGATTTTTATCTCACTCCTTTTGTGGTGTAACATTTCAGATAATTCTGATAGTAAGAGTTCTAAAGGATACTCGTGTGCAACAAGTTTTTTTATAAATTTACAAAGCCAGAAGATTAAGTTTTCACTATTATTTTAGGATCAATGAGTAGATATAGTATTACTACATAAATTTGTAGCACCAAATAAAGGCTTTTGAAAGCCTCATTTTGTAATAAATAGGTGCCTATAAACACTATTAACTTTTGAAGGGTTTAACCCTCTTAGTGTAATATATTTTATTTTAGAAAAATAGTGCTTTTGCTTATTTAAAATTAAATATTTAGAAAATAAAAAGAAGTAGGATGTTACAGAACTGTATTAGAGTAGTGTCCTGGGCAAAGTGGTTTGAGAACCATTATTGCTTTCTGATAGATAAGTGAGCTGATGCACGAAAAAGATGCCTTATCCTAATTCAGAGGATGGAGTGGAAAGGATGATGGACACACTTGCAAAAATCAAGAAGGAAATAAGTCAGCTGGATATCAAATAGTCTTCTACACTGGCTAATAAGTGAAGAAATATAGAAAGGGATCTTTTGGAATATAAAGCTGAGAAAGAAAAGCAATTCTAGCCCAAGCGTAAGAGGAAAGATAATGGAGAAAGTGCTGGAAATAGTAAATTCAGGCCAAATGGAAATCAGGACCAGCCTGAAACAAAGTGCCTAAAGTGTGAAAGGGCACATGGAGACAAAACTTGTCTGTTTGGATAATGGGTATGCTACTTTTGTGGAAAGCTTGGGCATATAGCAAAGGATTGCAGAGTTAGTAGAAAGGATAATTCTCAGGCAAAGCCACAAGTCCCGTGAAGTAGAACGATCTCTAGGTTAGTACTTTTAGTAAAAGAAAGAAGATAGCATTAAGTTATGTTTAGATTATAGACACCTAAATAAGACAATCATTAAGAATGAATATTCATTAGAATAGATATCTAGTAATACTGTGTTTATGGATCATATAAGTGTCTAGGCCATACTAAGATGAACTTATGATAATATTTTAATTTACAAGAGGATAGTGTTAGAAATATTGGATAAAAGAAATTTTTAAATGATGTGATACATCTTTTCTTGGATATAGGAAGATTTACTAGGTTGATCAGAGAAGGGATTTTTGTGGACAAAGGATTGTGAAGATAGATCTTTAAGATACTTTGTGGTTATAATAACATTTCTAAGGAATTAGGTTGTAAATTAATACAAAAGAAGAGGACCTTTAGATAATTTAGGCTTTAATATTTAAAATTAGTAGCAGTAATTTTACTTTGAAAATTTGAAGATATTATTTGAGGTCTATTATGGAGATAGATTGAATATTTTAAGGATTATGATATGACTTGCACTTAGGAATTTGAAATATCTCAGTGATTTTTAAGCCAAATAGGATTTGTTTAAATGTTTTACATGATTATTTGAGGTTTAGAAGTAAAAATCAAAGAGGCTAAAAAAAAGATTAGTTTTTGCAAGTCCTTAAAGAGGTGATATTTGAAAAGATAATGAAGTAAGTATGTATCGGAAAAGAGTGAGTATTCAATTTATCCAAGACTTAATAAGGTATATCATGATCTTTACGATCAATTTGGGTGGCTTAGAATGAGATCTAGAATGGATAGGCATGATCCTAGAATAGGAATAAGATATTATGGATTTTGTTATACCAATCTAGGTCATCATATTATATAGATAGTTGTAGATAGATTAACTAAGTCAATTCAAAGCGATTTAAGGTTTATTTTAGGCTTTGGAAATCATTCATAAATTTGAGGCCAAGAGAAGATAATAGAAGATACTACAAGGGAAATGGAAAAAGATATTAAGCAAAAATACCCAGAACTTTTTTAGTAGGTATTAAGTAGAAATTTTGAGGACAAAATTTTTATAAGAAGGGAAGAATATAACAATCCTCAAAATAGTAATAATAATAATACTAAGTAATGAGTTAAATATCTCAAGGCTTGAGGCTTCTTGAAGAAATCATTGGAATAAATATCCTAAAAGCTTCCTAAAGAAGCCATTGGAAGAAAAATAAAATGAAAATAAGACATACTATTCAAATAACCAAATGGTTATTCGAATAAAGTTGTTGCTATGCAAAAAGATAGAATAAAAATGTCATTTTATTCGAATAAGATATCTGTTATTCAAATAACTAGTTATAACAGTACCTAAGAATTAACCATGTTATTCGAATAAAGGAGCTGATATTAAAAAAATGGAGAGCACATAACAAAGTAACAGGAGGGGAAAATTGTAACACCCCAAATTTTAGACTATGTTACAGAACTGACAGAATTACATTATTTTGTGTTTTCTGTGCAATATAAAAATAATTTGACTATTCCGATACTATTTTTGATTGTTTTGTGTGATTTGCTCCGAGTCAAGAAAATAATAATTTTTTTGTCGAAAAAATCTTATTTTAATTATTTGGAGCCGGGGGATCTTACTAAACCTAATTATGATTGATATATATATTAATCTTTTAATATTTAAGATTTAATTATGCAATAAAATAATTTTATATTATTATAATATTATTTTATTTGACAGTACCTACTGTCTCAAAAATAGTAGAAATCTGCTCCAAAATGACCATGAACCCTGAAAAGTCTGTGGGACCCACGTTTAGAAAAGCAGTCAACGATTCTGGCTGGACTAGATTCTAAGCCAATAGGAATAAGTCAACGAAAGTGGCTTGACTATTTTAAACCAATAAGAAGTGGTCAAATAAAAAGGCAAAGACTTCTTTGTGGACCATTGGATGAAAAACTTGATTAAAATGCTTTTGATCATAACCGTTGATCAAATCAATGGTGTGAGAACAATTCTAGTTTAATCACTAAGTAATATCCACCTTAGATCAAATCAAGGGCTAGGAGTTAAAGTTAGTTTCAATGGCCATTGAGTCAAATATAGTGGCTTGACTTTCACTTAGTAGCTAATTAAACCTAACTTGGTTAATCTAATTACCTAATTAAGGAACTAAGTAAACTAACCTAGTTATTAATTAGTTATAATCTAATTACTAATTAGATATCCTAATTTTATTTAGAGGCTATGAAATATGTAATTATATATTTAATTAATTAGTTATGTAATTAGAATGCTAATTGAGTGTCATTAGGAAACTTAATTAATTACCTATCTAATTAGCATATGATTAGCTTTTAATTGAAGTTAAATTAGGTCCCTAAATCCCTAAGAGCCACACGGCCAAGAGGGCCAATTCACCATGTTCTCCATTGTTCTTGAACCATCCAAGTGACCATTGCATGACCAAGTGTGACATAGGCCATGTGCACTCAAAATTGTGATATTTTTGGTTCAAGTAAATCCTTTAATCTCTCCTACAAGCCACTCATGGCAGCATCCTCCATTCTCACTCTCAATATTTGCTTTTTCATTTTACCTAAAGACTTAACATCATTTTCTCTCCAAAATTCCCAAGAACACCAAGCATCTTTTCTCTTCTATTTTCTCTCTAGTTTTCAGCCCAAGCACCCAACACCACCATACATCTTCTATAATTTTTCTTCTTAACTTTTCCTAAACCTAAACTATCTCCTAAACACTTTTCCTTTGGAAGGTTTTGTCAAAAACCTACTCCTTCTAGTTCAAAATCCAAACTTTTGTTTACTTCCCTAAAGGTAAACTTTGGTTTTTATGGTTTAAAATTTAGTTTGTGATTTTCTAAACCATGTTTGTTCTATGGTTTTCCATTTTGAAGCCTTGTATATGATTTTATTTATTGTTTAAGAATTTTAGGGATTTATTTTGAGGGCTACAAGAAAATCAAAGGAGAGGAGGAGACTAGGAAATCCTTGTCTTCAAGAGGTAAGAGGGAGATTTAATCTCATCAACCTTGTGTGGTGATGAGAAAATGGATTGTATATGTGTGAAGAATCCATAAGGATTCATTTATGTGTTTGTTTATTGTTTTTCCTATTTGTGGTTGATTTTGTTTGCAAGCATGTTTATAGTTTTTAAAATATATTGCATGTGTTTATAGATATATGATTATTAATGTAGGATGTGAATAACATGTAAGGTTTGTATGAGTGTTCCAAAGAACACAAAAGAGGCTCACGACTTCTCCAAGAAAAAGAGAACCAAAATGTTCTCAACCATTTTCTAAAATAATGATTTAATGAATCTAGGTGATACAATGAATTTAAGAATAATTTAGAAGTTAGATAATGATCTATTGATTGGTTATGAAGGATAGGTTAATTATGGCCAACATGCCATTTAATGTATATTTGAATTCCAAATTTATTTTCTAAGGTAGGTTAAGTAACTAATTTACAAAAGAATTTGATTCCAATGAATCTTTGAGAAATAAAATGAATGAACTTAGTTCTAGAATTCTAAATTAGCAGAATTTATTATAAGTAAGAAATAAAGCGAACGCTTGAAAAGTACTAACGTAGAGCTCACTCTCTGAGTTTTGAAGCGCGTTAGCAAGTTTCAAGGTGTAATTGTTGGGTAAGGTTAAAATGAACAATATCTAGAGAAAAACTTCAAAAATACCATATACTGATTTTCTAGGCAAATCGCTGCCAAAATTTATTAAAATCAGACAAATAAAATGAAAAGATTCCATACTATATTTATAACGTAAGGAAAATATTCTACATAGTTTAAAAGTACTAAATAAAGCCTATGCATTGTTAAAATAAAGACTTTAAGCTATATGGTTAATAAAATGATTTAAAAATCTTATGTGATTGAGAAAATGATTTAAAAACATTATGCGATGTTCAAAAATGTCAAAATATATTTACGCAATTTAAAAACATTTGTAAAAGCGATGCGATTGTGAAAATGCGATAAAATTTCTACGCAACAAAATAAAATAGTGAGTTTTACTGTCGGACCAAAGTGGTGAACCCGGACATGTTGTGAGATAGTACTGTCAAGTGGAGACATACTATAATTTTGGGATATTGAGATTGAGGGTATTTTCATAAATATAGTAATATATTGGAACGAATGGTATTTTGGTAATTCTTGATTATGCGTTGAGAGTTGTGTCAATTTGGTTGATAATTGGTGATTGATTGATGAGACGAATTACACCTTGTTGTGGGTGTGATAAGCGTAGTGTGGTTTATTATTTGAACTTGGAGGCGTTAGTGTGCGGAGAATCCCATATGTGGACAGTTGGTAGCGCTTCTGGGCCGTGGTAATGGGCAACACACTAATGATCTCGACAAGCACTATTCTTAATCGAGATCTTGTGGAGACTATTATGTACAATGCCTGTAGTGCATGATGTATTGGACTATGTACTACTACACGATGTTTTGGACTGTGGGCTATAGACACGACATTGGACAGTGTAATAGTTTGGTTGGGCAGCCTGGGGTACTGATAGTTCTTTTCGGATCATTCTCTCTGATATTTGTGTTTAGCTCTATAGAGTAGGAACGAGTCAGTGTGTGTTAGCATTCATGATCTGCATTTTAATGTTTACTATAGTCTTTGTTTGAATGTATGATGTATTAAATTGATATTCTGTATATGATATGATAGTATGTAATTATTGTGATATTTGTTTGTATTGTCATTTTCTTTATTGCCATGCTAGTAATGATGTATATTGTCTCACCTTTTTACTGTATTATTTTGTTTGTTTCTATTTTATGTTTATATCTTCGAAGACTACAATGGCGGCAAGGAGAGGTCAATTAGGTTTCTTTAGACTACAGTTTCTCGAAGGCGCTGAGGTTTGGTATGTCCATTGGGACACAGGACACATAGAATATAGTGGTGACATTACTTTATCAGTAAGTAGGACTCGACATGGGATCGTTACTTCATTTTATACGGTTGCTTTCGTACAGGTTATTTTCCCTATTAGGGAGTTGTAGAATGAATTTCACCATACTCCTAGAGAGAACTTCGATATATTTTTGGGTTGAATTTCTATTGGTCAAGACATTCCCGACTAGGGAATTTGTCTTCTGATAGGGGCTCATGTCTTAGGTGTTATGTTTTAGTATTATACTGACTTTTTACTGCTTTATTAAATATTTGTAGTTGTAAATTAATTGTATACTTCAGACAAAATCATATGTATATTATAGTGTGATTATGTTTTGCTTTATTTTGTGTTTCGTGGTATTTTATTTAACGTTATAAGTATTAAAAAAGGAGAAAATTTTACCACTAATATTATTTATGTACCAAACGTTTTACAACTTGGGTAAGAATTTTATTTGATTTTATTTTCTTGCATTAAAAATGTGACGTTCCTACAAAAGTGTTACAAAAATTCTAAATTCTTTTAAGGTTAAATGTTGAGGCATGATTGATGAGGCAAGGAAAATGATATCAACAAGGACAAGTGTCATGAATAGAACTCATGGAATAAAGAATGATCAAGGGAGATCTAGAATATAGACATGTGTTAAAGGATGGATGGAGGAGCAACAAGGCTTAATGCACAAGCCTCTCCACAAATGATGAAAGGAAACAAGTGTCAAAATCAAATGGTGAATAATGGTTAAGAATGAATAAGAGTTCAAGTAATGATTGAAGATGAGATAAGCCACGAGATCATCAAGAACAAGTGGCAAAAGCCATAATTAAAGGGGGAGATATTTGGCTTACAATACTTGCGTAACAAGCTCTACAAATAGCTTATTTCATTTCCCCCAATATCATCACCACACACCCACCAAGATTTACAAACAACTAAGCTTGGGTTCTTGCAAATTCATCTCTCTTAAATTCAACCACTATCCCACTTATCTCAATTCTGAAAATAGGTAGGGAATGATAAAAACACTACTTTTTCTTCTCTATTTTTTCCTACCATACCTCTTAGTCCATCACTTTGCATTCAAACTCATTTACCCTATTTTTGCTTAATGTAACAGTGATATTCTAGTTTTTACAGATGTGATTTTTGACAGTTTTATTCAAATAAGTTAGTGATTATTCGAATAAAACATGCTAAAATGTTTTAGAAAAGTATGTTTTCAAATGAGTTATTCAAATAACTCATCTTTTATTCGAATAAAGCACTGCATACTGATATTTTCAAGAACCGTTATTCGAATAGGCCAAATCTTATTCGAATAGAATTTTTTTCAAAACATTAAAATGAAGCAGTGCTATTCGAATAACCAAATGGTTTTTTGAATAACAGACACCAAGATGCCAAATTTTGAGATGTTGAACGTAAATGTTTATGTTCTATTTTAATCTCTTTTTATTTATGTTATGGAATTGTTTATTATTGATTCAATTATTTTATAACTAATTTTATTTTATATGATGAATATTTTTCTATGAAAATGTTTTTTTAAAGAGCTATGAAAAAAAGAAATCAATGGGCAAAGCGATTATTATTGCGACTGTGATTAGAGGATTAAGGGACGTCTTAATTAAACAAAGATTAATATTTTGACCATGATTCGAGTATTGGGGGATGCCCTGATTAGAGTTTATTGTGATCATAATCAGAGGATTTTAGGGGACGCCTCATTGTCAAAGAAAAATGATCAGAGATTAATATTATGACCATGATTAGAGTATTGGGGGACACCCTGATTAGAGTTTATTGTGGTCATAATCAGAGGACTTTGTGGGACACCTCATTGTCAAAGAGAAAAGAGGCACAATTGATTAAGAGTATTGAAATGGGATTACAAAGAGATGATGAAAGAAGATTTTTGAGAAAAGATTGAACAATTATTTATTAAAGTTTACAATTTCTCATTTTTATCATACTTTCCATTTATTTTACTTTTTTATTACTTGGACTACCAGTTTTGATTTTACAAATAGAGAATGGTAAAGAGTAGATGGTAAACTTATATTATGTGTTTTTTTATTTTCCTACTGAGATTTTTATCTCACTCTTTTTATTATGTAACATTTTAGATAATTCTGACAGTAAGAGCTCCAAAGGATACTCATGTGCGACAAGTTGTTTTATAAGATTAAGTTTTCACTGTTACTTTGGGATCAATGAGTAGATATAGTATTACTACATAAATTTGTAGCACCAAATAAAGGCTTTTGAAAGCCTCATTTGTAATAAATAGGTGCCTGATTGGAAAAAAAATCTATATAAACACTATTAACTTTTGAAGGGTTTAACCCCCTTAGTGTGGGCAAGTATGTTTCCCCAACTATTAGGATAAAGTTGGGTAAGAGCTACGTTCAAAGTTTGCAGAATCGTGATTTGAAAGTTGGTAAAAGGAAGTTGGAGTCCCATCCGAATAAAGAGGGGTTCATATAGAAACATGAAGTGCGAGCCCACCTCTCGACCTGAACATACTCTTTCATCCCATTTAGGAGATAGAACTTGATACTCACGGTCCCGATCACCCTTTCTATCAGTTATAAATAGATGAAAGCCTTCCTAAGGCTATCCTCAAAAGAAAACTTGGATAGATGATTCTAGACATCATCCCCAACTGAGGCGTACACATTTCGATAGGGGAAAGCATTAGAGGCTCCTTGGCAACCAAAGCCCTTCACCTCGAAACTCGTGTCCTCACCATGAAGCTCTTGGAAACACCCAAGGAGGTTGGTAAGATAATGTCATAATCAATAATATCGAATGAACAGATTCAGGCATGGCAGAGGGTGAACCACAGGAGAAATCATTAAAGATTCACACCCATGTCACCCTCCAACAATATGAATACCAGCCTATGCTCCTACAAAAGGCTTAACCTCTAAAAGACACCTCCGCCATCTACAACATGGCAAAGGAGGTGCTCCACGTAGTAACATCAGTAAAGGGACTAGAGACACTGGTATCCCTAATCTCTTACAAAAAGGAAAAAAAAAAAGAAATGCCCCAAAACAAGGGAAGCCCTCTAGGGACAATGAGAAATTTAGAAACAAGGGCAAATGAAGGCACACATGAAATGTGGAATAGGATGAAATGAAAGAAAAGAATGAAAATAGCTGAAAATCGCTCAATGTCATGCTTCTTCACCGCACAAGGTCACCAGAAAACCTTGAATCACTAGAAGACGATCAACAACAGTAAAAGTATGAATGATGTGCCCTCAGCCTCTATTTATAAGGATGAGATGGTTAAAGGACCATTTTGTCAAAACCTCTCGGCTTTCAAAAAATTACCTATAATGGTGCACGATGCACTAAGCATGACTATCCGATTAAAGCGTGCCATGTGGCCCTTATAGCTGTTGTAGCAGTTGAAAGGATAGTCGCACAGCAGACTAAGCGAGGAAGTTGAGTCTAGAAATTTTTCACAGACTATGGATTTTTAATACAGACCTTGGTTACACCCAGAGTGTCCATCTGTGGTATGATGACGGAAGTTCAATCAGGACCACAGCTCTCTCAGGAAAGTCAGATGACTCGATTATAAACGACTAAATTAAAACTCTTAACCCGCGATGGAACACGGATACCGCCTCTTGGGGGCATAAAAACCTAATCTTGCCACTTTGCTATACCAACCAAGTACCAAGCTAGGGGCAACACATAGCATCATGACAGGATGAGCATTGGACTCACCCCAGACAAAAAAGGAAAAAGGCAGAGAACGGAAATTGGATAATAGAAGATATAAAATTCAGAAAAAGAATTTTATTATTATTCACATTCCATACATCGATAGCTCTAACAAAAATAAATATATAAAATTTTCCTCCAAGACAAAAATAGTCAAGAATAGAGAGGTCTGACGTCGTTGGCAATGATGGTCACCAGTCATTGTCATCTCCAAGGTTCTTCTAGAAACTAGCACCTGTCCCTTTCTTGCTGACCAATAAGAGGTTGCTCCGCATCCAAAAGATTGTTCTACCAGAACTGCAGCATGTTTCACAATCATTCCAAGTTGCTTCAAATCACCTCAAATTGCTCGAGGAGATTCTTTTCAAAATCGGAGCCCTCTTGCATATCCCATTGCACTTAGGAGGAGAAATTGTGGAAGAGCCTGACCAAGTTCCTCTAGAACAGTGAGAAAGGAGGAGGACAAACCGTGGATTACCTCCATGCATCTCAGGAACTACACAGACATAGCAAGTCCCCCCTAGTACATGCGAAAAAGTTATACTTTTTGATGTACACTGGGAGAGAAAGGCTTCTACTACCTAAATGCATTTTGGCCAGCCCACATAGGGCAGTTACTTGCTCCTCACCAAGCCATTACGCTAAGAAAGAAAGGCCTCCCCCAAAAGTATTAGTTGTAAAAAAGAAAACGCCTTTAAAAACTTTAGAAATAATAGGAAGATGGCCTTAGAAGAGGACAAAACCCTCCATGTGCGTACAAAAAATGAAAGGGAAACCATTCTCTAAAAGAGGATCATTCTCAAGCAAAATCACAAAACAAAAGGAATGCCAGCCTTAATGCAAACATTCTCTATTTATAAAGGGAATGAAGCACTCTGATTGGCCCCGAAAAAGGTGAAATGATTCCACATTGGAAGCTGCGCTTTAATGCTCCCTTTTGTGATTAGTTACGTGAGTAGCGGGACCTTGGAAAATAATACGAAACTGATATCCTCTTAAAGGATCTCTAATTCCCTATAAAGTCAAAGAAATATTTTCCCAAGAAAGCCCATATTGTTATGAACTATAGAGTAAGGTTGCAAGAAAGGACAAAGACCTTGTAAGCCATGCATGGGGGCAACAAAATATAAACTTTAGATGGCAGAATGGTGATAATCACATATTTTATACATTAATAAGCCCTCATTTTTAGTGATTTACACTCTTCATGTACTTAATTGTTTGACCTTGGACATGTTTTATAAGTTTGAGCTTAAATTAGGCTTAATTGAATTTTTCCAGCATTATTGAGTTTTGACATTATTTCTGTATTCAAGCCATAACTTGAGATCTAGATATCTAAAAATTGTGTATTTTATCTTGTAGGAAAGCTAAGAGGAAGCTCTACAACTTTGATGAAGAGCTCAAAGTCTTAATCATATGTCTAGTGGGCCTAATTGGGCCTAGAAGTTTAGACTCAGATTTAGGGAGCATAGGGCATTAAAGTGAGCATATCTTGGTCAATTCAAGTCCAATTCAGATAAAACTTAGGCCATTACATTCCTACAAGGCCCATCTGTGTTTAGGAAGTGTAATGAGGCACTAGAGGCCAATTTAGGAGGCAGTTTATAGTTTTAGGAGGAGGAATCCGAGAATCAGTTTTTATATTCCATACTTTTCTCACCTCTCTCTAGAACTCTCTCTTCTCTTCTATCATTCTCTCTAATTTTCATTTCTGGGTTTTTCTCTTTTGATGGAGGGCTAAACACCTTGTAATCAATTTGGGATTCTTGAAGAAATTTTAGCTGGGATTCTTGAGATCTTGTTCTAGTTTCTTATTTTGAATTGTATTTGGATTCTTCTTCTTCCCCTTCTTTTTCTTGATCTAATTGGATCTTGATTTGGGATTAAGAATTGTGATTGAATTTATGTTGATCAATCTTTTTTAGTCACAAAATTAGAAGTTAAGTGCTGATTTATGCTTAGGTTAATTGAATTCGGATCTAAAATTAACATAAATCTAACATGAATTTTGCGATTGCGAATTTATGTGTCAATTGTTAATTGAATTCTAGACGATTTGTCTAGTATGAATTCTGCATTTAATGCTGAGATCTTAGTTAATTCCAAGTTAATCATTCAAATGCAATCCAAATGTTTGTTTAGTGATCTATGATAGAATCCACCAAATTTTAGATAGATTTCTGAATTGATTGTATTTTTAATTGATTATTCTTTCCTTAATTCTGCTATTTTCGTATTTTGTTTCTCACCCCCCCAATCTTGGCTTGATCTGATTAATTTGTAACTAAGATCCTTGAGAGATGATCCGGTGTTAACTCCTATGCTACAAGCCATAGGTACAACTCAGTTTTAATTTTGATTGAGTTTGACGCTTGTCAAAATTTTGGCGCCATTGCTGGGGATCCTTAAGTTGCGATATGATCATATCAAGTTCCTTTACTAATATTTAACTCCTATTCTGATATGTAGTTGTAGTTATAGTTGTAGTTATAGTTGTAGTTATAGTTTCATCAATTCTGCATTCTGTTTCTGCATTTTGTTTTTGCATTATGTTACTTCCATGTAGTTGCATTAGTTGTATACTATTATATGCTGTTGCATTGCATTATTTTGTTGCAATATACATTCTGATGCATTGTTTGTTCTTTCTGATCATAATTATAATTCTATCTACGACATAAATTTGCTTGCTGCTGCATAATTCTGGTTACTGCATAATCTTGTTAACTGCTACATTGTGTATTCTGCTGTTGTGCATAGCCTAATCTTCTTATAATTGCATTACATTACTTAGTATAACATACCATTTTGCTACATAATTGTGCATTTTGCTGAGCTGCCATTCTGCTGCATAATTCTTATTTTTATGGTTTTACTATTCCATTGCTTTTTGCTGCATTCTGTTGCATTGCATGATTGCCTCATAATCATATTGCATTGCATTGCATTGCATAACCCAACTGAACATTCTGCTGCAACTCACACAATTACTCAATACCTGCTACTTATAATTCTATTGCATAAGTACTGTTCCATTAGTTCTGGCAGTTGTTTTGCACCCTTTTTGCATCCTTTCGTGATAGTTGCATTACAAGTTACTCTTGTAAGTATTATTGAATCATTTTGGATGAGTTCCTAACTTCCTCACATTTTTTTCCCAGCCAGCACTTTTCTTCACTTGGTTTCCATTTTTTTTGGTGGCCAAAAAGGTACTAGTAGGAATCAAAAGGTAAAAAAATGGAGTTTTGAACTGAAACTTGGTCTCCAAAGGTAAAACGCCATTTTAAGCAAAGTGATCCAAGGATCGTTTTTCAAAAAATTGGCCAAAATCAATCATCTGGTAAAGTTTTTGAGCAAAATTAGGTGAAAGTATGGCATTTTGGAAATTTTTGTACGGACAAACATGTTCTGATTGAGCTAAAAATTGGTCAATTGAAGGAAAATGACATTTTGCACAAGGCTCACAACTTTGATGTGAGGTCACCCCTGGTTTGCCAACATTCCATTGTTTAGATCACTTTTTTATTTTTTGAATATTTTTATTGCATTTTTTAGTTTCATTTTTGTGTAGTTTTCATGCTGTACCAGTCCTATAATTTTTAAAAATGTTTAGATAGGTGAACTAGATTTATTTTGGTAGATTTTTGGTGTTGTCTAGTGTATTTTGCTTGTTTGTTATTTTTGTGTTTTATGTGTTTTGATTAGTACATGACTAGGTCTAATCTTGATTTCTTGCTAGAATTTGATCCTGAGATTGATAAAACATTTCATAGGTTGATTAGTGCTCGTAGGCTAAGTAAGAGAATTGCTTCTGAATTTAATTATGACATTGCTAATTCTATTATTTCTGCTTTTGAATTTAATTGTGACATTGCTGATTATGTCAATTTTGATTCTGTCATTACTGCATCTGGTATTGTATCTGAGAGTTCTAGTGATTTTTCAACTATGGCTAATAATATGCATAATAGGACTCTTAAAGAGCTTGTTGCCCCTGATGTCACTTATCAACCATTATGCATTCAGTATCCTGAAATTGATGTTGATTTTGAACTAAAGTCTAGACAAATCCATTTGCTTCCTAAGTTTCATGAGCTTACAGGTGAGGATCCCCACAAACGTTTGAAAGAGTTCCATGTTGTGTGCTCAACTATGAGACCTCAAGGCATCCATGAAGAACATATCAAGCTGAGGGCATTTCCCTTCTCCCTTGCTGATGCAACCAAGGATCGACTTTACTATCTTTCACCTAGTTCTGTGACTTACTGGAATAACATGAAGAGGCTATTTTTAGAGAAGTTCTTTCCTGCCTCCAGAGCTGCTACAATTAGGAAGGACATATGTGGCATCCGACAGATTTCTGGTGAAACCTTGCATGAGTATTGGGAGAGGTTCAAGAAGTTATGTTCCAGTTATCCACACCACCAAATTAGTGATCAATTGTTGATCTAATATTTTTATAAAGGACTGATGCCAATGGACAGTAGCATAATTGATGCTGCTAGTGGAGGAGCCTTAGTAGACAAGACCCCTACTGCTGCAAGAGATCTGATAACAAACATGGCAACAAGCACTCAATAGTTTGGCACACGAATGATTACCTTAACTAGAGGAGTGAATGAGGCTCAAGTGTCTCATGTAGACCAGCAGAGAATGGAATATAGGCTTGATGAGTTAACCTTTTTGGTGAGGCAGTTAGTAGTGGGACAACAACCACCTATGCAAATGGCTGCAACTGTATGTGGAATCTGTTCTTGTCCATCTCATCCTACAGATGCTTGTCCAACATTGCAGGAGGAATATTCTACCACTCAAGCCTTTCCTGTTGCTGCAGTAAGAATTTTTCCTGGCAGATCCCAATATCAGCATCCCTAGCAACCCAGATATGATCCATTCTCCAACACATATAACCCAGGTTGAAAAGACCATCTGAATTTGAGATATGGAAATACAACACAGCAGCAGTACAAGCAGTCATTCCAATAGCCATTCTAGTAGCCAATGGCACAACAGCAACAGTTTCAACATCAAACTAGTACAAGTAGGCCATTCCAACAACCTAGGCAACAGCCTATGCAGTAGCCCTTCCAACTACCAGGTCCAGCAACCACAAAATCTGAGCCCTTCTTTAAGGACTTAGTGAAGCAGATGGCTACAAATAACATTCAGTTCCAGCAAAGGACAGAGGCTTCCATACAGAATTTAGAGACACAGATTAGATAATTAGCCTCTACATCAAGTCATCTACAGTCCCAAGGTTCTGGGCAACTTCCCTCCCAAATAGTACCAAATCCTAAAAAAGATGTGCATGCTCTTATGTTGAGGTCAGGGAAGTCAGTTCAAGCATCACTTGAACCTCAAGTTGTTGCTAGCAAACCATAAGCAATAAAAGATTCTGAGTCTGATTATGATAAACCAGCGATTATTAGTGACGAGCAACAATCTCCCATAGTTCTACCCTTTCCCTAGAGAGCTATCCAGTCTAGAAAAATAGTGGAGGCTGAGAAAGATTAAGATTTGCTTGAGACTTTTAGGAAGGTGGAAGTCAACATTCCACTACTAGATGCAATCAAGCAGATACTAAAATATATCAAATTCTTGAAGGAGCTATGTACTCATAAGAGGAGACTAAAGGGCAATGAGAGAGTTAGCATGGGGCAGAATGTTTTAGCCATCATCCAGCCAAATATGCCTCCAAAATGCCAGGACCCTATAACATTCACCATTCCTTGCATAATAGGCAGCCAACAATTCACTCATGCAATGTTGGATTTGGGTGCCTCCATTAATGTCATGCCCAAATCAGTCTTTGAATCCTTGCACATTGGAGAGTTGAAGCCTATTGGAATCATCATTCAGCTGGCAAATAGGAGCACAACTCATCCATTAGGAGCGCTTGAGGATGTTTTGGTAAAGGTAAATGAGTTAATATTTTCAGCAGATTTTTATATTCTGAACATGGAAGATGAATTTGCATCTAGTCAGCCGCCATTAGTTTTAGGTAGACCTTTCTTGAAAACTGCTAAAACTAAGATTGATGTGTATGCTGGTACCTTTTCCATGGAGTTTGGTGATAATATAGTTCAATTTAATATCTTTGATGCCATGAAACATCCTTTAGAGGAACATTCTGTTTTTCAGTTAGATGTCCTTGATATGCTGGTTGATGGTGTGCATTTTGATATGCTAGCTGAATTTCCTGAGATTGGGAGATTTCTATATGGTGTTGCTATTTCTGCATGTGTTGTTTCTGATTTTGCTGATTCTATAAACTCTGATTTTGATATTGCTGCTGATTTTGATAGTACTATTATTTGTGAAGATTCTGCTATTTGTGATATTATTTTTTATTGTGATAAATTTGCTCCTTCTAATCAATTTACTGTATCTGAATATGCTGTTTCTGATCAATTTCCTGTTTCTAGTGCTTCTGTTTTAATAAGTTTGCTGTTCTTAATTGTGGTAAATCTAAATTTACTGAGATTCTTACTGTTGCGAATGATGAATCTGTATGTTCTCAATCACCTTATTCTATGAGATATGATCCTGCTGTTTGGGAAGTTTCTGTAACCAGGTTGATACCTTCAATACAGAAACCACCTTCCCTTGAGATTAAGCCTCTGCCTGAGCATCTGAAGTATGCATATTTGGTGGATGATGAGCAGCTTCCGGTTATTGTAGCCAGAAACCTCCATGCTGACCAAGAGGCAAGATTGATGTAGGTTTTGATAGCAAATAACAGGGCCATCAAATGGACATTGGAAGATATTCCTGACATCAACCCTTCCACATGTATGCACAGAATTTTACTTGAGGATGGAGCTAAATCAGTGCGACAACCCCAGAGGAGACTGAAGCCTCTAATTCTGGATGTGGTAAAGAAAGAGGTAACCAAGCTACTACAAACTGCTATTATTTACCCCATATCTAATAGCACTTAGGTGAGTCCTGTGTAGGTTGTCCCTAAGAAATATAAAGCGATGGTTGTGGCTAATCAAAACAATGAGCTGATCCCTATCAGAGTGCAGAACAGTTGGCGAGTCTGTATTGATTATAGGAGGCTCAACCAGGCCACGCAGAAAGATCACTACCCCTTACCTTTCATTAATCAGATACTAGATTGATTGGCTGGAAAATCCCATTATTGCTTCCTGGATAGATACATTGGCTACTTCCAGATCCACATCGCACCTGAGGATCAAGAGAAGACTACATTCACCTGCCCTTTCAGCACTTTTGCTTACAGGCGGATGCCTTTCAGCCTCTACAACACCCCTAGTACCTTCCAGCAGTGCATGGTAAATATTTTCTCGAACTTTCTAGAGGAGTGCATGGAAGTGTTTATGGATGATTTCCTTGTATATGGCTCTTCTTTTGATTCTTGTTTGGATAGTTTATCTAGGGTACTGCATCGATGCATTAAAACTAACCTTGTCCTGAATTTTGAGAAGTGACATTTCATGGTAGAACAGGGTATAGTTTTGGGTCATATAGTGTCTAGTGAAGGAATTGTTGTTGATCCTGCTAAAATAGATGTTATCACATGTTTGTCTTACCCTACATGCATGCGGGAAATCTGTTCTTTTCTTGGACATGTAGGTTTCTACAGGCGCTTTATCATAGATTTCAGTCAAATAGCCCTTCCACTATCCAACCTATTGCAGAAGGATGTGGAGTTCTTGTTTGACCAGAAATGCATAAAGGCCTTTGATCATTTGAAGCGAGTTTTGACCAGTACCCCTGTCATTTAGCCACTTAATTGGACACTCCCATTTGAGCTAATGTGTGATGCTTCTAACTATGCTGTGGGAGTTGTCTTGGCACAGAGAGTGGGAAGAGCTTCCCATGTGATTTATTATACTTCATGAACTTTGGATGCTGCTCAAGCAAATTACACAACCATAGAAAAAGAACTTTTAGCTATTGTGTTTGCATTAGACAAGTTTCGATCTTATTTGCTCTGTTCTAAGGTTGTTATATTTTTTGATCATGTAGCTCTAAAATTTCTTCTGAAGAAGCCTGAAGCTAAGCCACGATTGATTAGGTGGATGCTGCTACTCTAGGAATTTGATGTGGAGATTCGAGATAAAAGTGGAGCACAAAATTTGGTGGCTGATCACTTGAGCAGAATTGAGAGAGCCTCAGATCCCTTTCCCATTGATGATTCGTTTCTTGATGAGTAGCTTTTACAGCTAGAAGGTAAGGTCACTTCTCCTTGGTTTACGGATATGGTGAATTACCTAGTTACTGGTGTTTTCCCTCCATGTTTTACTAAGGCTCAGATTGATAAGTTAAAGAGTGAGTCTAAGTATTATGTGTGGGATGATCCTTACTTGTGGAGATTTTGTAGTGATCAAGTCATTAGGAGATGTGCACCTGATAATGAGTTTCATTCTATTCTTAGCTTTTATCATACACTTGCATGTGGTGGTCATTTTGGTCGCAAATGGACTACTAGGAAGGTTTTGGACTCTGGTTTATATTGCCTACCCTATTCCATAATGCATATTTGTTTTGTAAGTCTTATGAACAGTGCCAAAGAATAGGTAATATTTCTCGTAGGAATGAGATGCCCCAGCAACTCTTGTTGTTTTGTGAGATTTTTGATGTTTGGGGTATTGATTTTATGGGTCCTTTTCCTGTGTCATTTGGTTTTGTTTACATTCTACTTGTTGTGGATTATGTATCTAAATGGGTGAAGGCTAAGGCCACTCGGACTGATGATTCTCAAGTGGCTGTGGATTTTGTTAGGTCCACATCTTAAGCAGGTTTGGCATTTCGAGGGTCATAACCAGTGATCAGGGTTCACACTTTTGCAATCGAAGCATGGAAGCTTTAATAAAGAAGTATGGAGTCATGCACAAGGTTTCTACACCTTACCACCCTCAGACCAATGGGCAAGTCGAGGTCTCCAACAAAGAGATCAAGCAGATACTTTAGAAGATAGTCCAACCAAATAGGAAGAACTAAAGCAAGAGGCTTGATGATGCTCTTTGGGCTTACAGGACCACCTATAAGACTCGAATTGGGATGTCCCTTTATCGGATTATTTTTGGCAAAGCATGCCACTTACCGATGGAGATTAAGCATCTTGCATTTTAGGTAGTGAAGAGGTGTAACCTGGACCTAGACCAAGCGGGCATAGAGAGAAAGCTACAATTGTAGGAATTAGAGGAGATTCATTTGGAGGCCTATGAGAGCTCCAAGATTTACAAGGAGAAGACCAAAGCCTTCCATGATAAACTGATTGCTAGAAAGGAATTTCAAACTGGTCAAAAAGTTCTCCTTTATAATTCCTGTCTTCGGTTAATGCCCAAAAAATTAAGGTTTAGGTGGGATGGACCATCTGTTGTCACCAATGTTTTTCGTTATAGTGCAGTTGAGCTCCAAGATGTGACAACAAAGAGAACATTCAAAGTCAATGGGCATCGATTAAAGCATTTTCATGAAGATTATCAAGAGCACAATGTGGATGTGGAAGTGATGGCTTTGCTCAATGCCATTTACACGGATGAAAAATGAGGGAGTCCCTTACCACATTTTTGTTTTACTTGCCATGACTTGTTTGGTGATTTGCATTATGCATTTTTCCTATGTTTACATTGAGGGCAATGCAAAATTTAAGTGTGGGGGAGGAGGGGTTTTAGCATGCTATTTTCTGTTTTACTTTGTTATTTTTATTGTTCCTACTTTCTGTATAATTCTGTTTATGTGTTCCAGTTTTCTTTTCTCGCTTTTTTCTATTTTTTGTTTTACTTTCTGCTTTACATGTTTCTTTTCGTTATTTAATTTTTTTGTTTTGCTTTTCTTTGTTTAATTTTCTATTTTGATGTTTTCTATTTTTAAATTCATTTTCTATTTTCTATTTTCTGTTTCTATTTTTTGCTATTACTAAATTTTTTCTATTCTTGAATTATGTTGTTTCTAATTTGTATTTCTATTTTTTTGTTTTTGCTATTTTTCCTGTTTTAAATTCTATTTTACGTATCTATTTTCTACTATTTGTGTTATTTTTCTATTTTTTTTGTTTTCTGTTTGTAAATCTTAGAATGAGAGAGATTTTTTGTTATCTTTGATTTTTTGTTTTTGTTTGTTTTCTATTTTTTGCTATTTTTGTTTTATGTTTTAAACTCATCAATGATTTTTGTGTTATTTTTTTCTTGTTTATGTTATTTTTTTGTTTGTGTTAAATTCTATTTTTTGTTTCTATTTTTTGTTTCTATTTTTCTGCTATTTTTTTAAATGTGTGTTTTTTATTATTTTCCAATGATGTTTTGAAATGTATGAAGTTTAAGAGCTTAAGACAATTAAAATTCAAGGTTCATAACATGAATGAATAAATTTTCTTTCTTCTTGAATTTGATATACTTGGTGGTAGATGTTTGAATTGGTGGATTAAGTTTGATGGATGCATACCTTGTGAGATTTTGAGCCTATTGGTGGATTTAATATTTGCTTCATTCTCTTCTTTCTTGTGTGATTTTCACTCATGTCATTTGATCATTCTAGAACTTGCTTTGATTCTTTTTTAGGCTACATTTTTCACTTGCATGCATGAACATGATTGAGGCATTCTTTCTTGATTAACTACTTTGGCTAAATAGCCAACATTGCATCATTTCCCTTTGTTTAACCCCCTTGAGCCTACTTGCCTATTCTTTGTTTTAGCTCATTGTATGCCTTATGTGAAAAATATGTTTTTACCTTACCTTAGGAAATGGGAGAGCATTGGTTCATTTTCATTAGAGGACCTCTTTTGGCTTGTGGGTTGCAGTTCAAGTGTGGAGTTGTGTAATTTGATGTGCAATGTGCAAGGTGTTTGGTGAAATAAAAAAAAAGAAAAAAAAGAATTAAGAAAAAGAAAGAAAAAGCCAAATGAAAAAACAATTAAGAAAAAGAAAGAAAAGAAAAAGAATAAATTCAAGAAAGGTTGTGAAAAAAATTAATTAAGAGAAGAGAAGGAAATATGTAAAGAGAAGGAAATATGTAAAGAGAATGTGCATTATTTGGAGTTAGGGAATAAAATTTCATGTTTATTACTTGTCATTTGAGTTCTTTTCCAATGCTCTTTCATTCTCTTTGGTATTTATCTTGTCATATCCATATTGTTTCATTCCCTTACCTTGGCCCCATTACAACCTTGAATAAAGTCCTCTTGATTTGTGTATGCATGTGTTTGAGTAGTGGAGAAGTAGAAGATAAGCAAGCTTATGGTCGTGCAATTGTTCATAAGTTGAACTGAGTGAAACACTTACCTTGTAAACACTTGAGAGATTGAGAGTGTATCTTGTGAGGATCTATCATTCTTGATTCATGCTTTTCAAGTTGAAGCTACCTTGCCTGTTGGTTTGAGATGTGAAGAAATTTTAATTCATGAATGTTTTGTTCCCTTGAATCTTTTATTGTTCCTCTTGCTTGTAAGCTGTTGCATTCTTGAATGTTATTGGAATTTGAGTCTTTTAGAGTTTTTAGCTTTTGAGTTTTTACTTTTCTTTATTCCTTAGTTTTAGTCTCTTGTGTTTTGCCCAGGAGTGCAAAAAGCTAAGTATGGGAGAATTTGATAATCACATATTTTATACATTAATAAGCCCTCATTTTTAGTGATTTATACTCTTCATGTACTTAATTGTTTGACCTTAGACATGTTTTATAAGTTTGGGCTCAAATCAAGGGGGTTAATTGAATTTTTCCAGCATTATTGAGTTTTGATATTATTTCTGTATTCCAGCCATAACTTGAGTTCTAGACATCTAAAAATTATGCATTTTACCTTGTAGGAAAGCTGAGAGGAAGCTCCACAATTTTGATGAAGAGCTTAAAGTCTTAATCAGATGTCTAGTGGGCCTAATTGGGCTTAAAAGTTCAGACTCGGATTTAGGGAGTATATCTTGGTCAATTCAAGTCCAATTCAGATGAAACTTGGGCTATTGCATTCCTACAAGGCCCAACTGTGTTTAGGAAGTGTAATGAGGTACTAGAGGCCAATTTAGGGAGCAGTTTATAGTTTTAGGAGGAAGAATCTGAGAATTAGTTTTTATATTCCACACTTTTCTCATCTCTCTCTTGAACTCTCTCCTCTCTTCTATTATTCTCTCTAATTTTCGTTTCTAGGTTTTCCTATTCTGATAGAGGGCTAAACACCTTATAATCAATTTGGGATTCTTGAAGAAATTTCGGTTTGGATTCTTGAGATCTTGTTCTAATTTCTTATTTTGAATTGTATTTGGATTCTTCTTCTTCCCCTTCTTTTTCTTGATCTGATTGGATCTTGATTTGGGAATAAGAATTATGATTGAATTTAGGTTGATTAATCTAGTTTAGTCACGGAATTAAAAGTTAAGTGCTGATTTGTGCTTAGGTTAATTGAATTCGAATCTAAAATTAACATAGATCTAACATGAATTTTGCGATTATGAATTTATGTGTCAATTGTTAATTGAATTCTAGACGATTGTCTAGTATGAATTCTAGATTTAATGCTGAGATCTCGGTTAATTCCAGGTTAATCATTCAAATGCAATCCAAATGTTTGTTTAGTGATCTATGATAGAATCCACCAAAATTTGGATAGATTTCTGAATTGATTGCATTTTTAATTGATTGTTCTTTCCTTAATTCTGCTATTTCGTATTCTATTTCTCACCGCCCAATCTTGGCTTGATCTGATTAATTTGTAACTAAGATCCTTGAGAGATGATCCGGTGCTAACTCCTATGATACAAGCCATAGGTACAACTCGATTTTAATTTTGATTGAGTTCGGCACTCGTCAAATGGCAACATGAGCAGTAATCCACAATGGATTCCGACCTCACATGCCAATGTAACACCCTCCTTAGGGCGTCACACTTCATGTTACGTAATTACCAAATTACCCCTTTTAATTTAAAATTGTGCTTTGTGATGGAAATACGAGTTGTAAATTTTCTTAATAATACTAAGATAAACTTAGCGGAAAATAAAAACATTACAACATTATCATATCACAAATAATTCACATCTTATATACATATACCAGTCTTTAGTACTGTCATATTTTAATATTTACAAACTAGACTCTCAAAATATTTAAGCTTTAATTTAAACTAATACACTGCCCAAGTATTACTACACAGTAGAACCCTCAGACGGGTCCTCCTCAGATTCCTCAGAAGATAAGAATCCAGACTGACGCGAAGTCCTATGGACAGGTGTCCGAGCAGACGACACTATACTAATCGTACTAGGAGTACGATAGTATGCTCCCCAGTACTGTCTAGTAGACAATGGGAACTCTAGGTATTAATATTCACATTAATGTCTAAGATGTAGCCTACTCAATCTCATATACACAAGGAAACAAGACTCCTCCATCACTTCAAAACTCAGCGTCCTCAACAGAAATCTGCTCTTCCTTAACTTCTCGCTCAAATCCTCGCTCAACGTCTTTAAAATTATTATTACAATACAAATAGACATACAAAGAGGTGAGATCACCTACGCTAATACTAGTATGATAGCAATGAAGATAAACACATACAATATCTCATACCAGCACATCAAACATAATTACAATTATACCACCGATATCAATTATCAAACACATACAATATCTCATACAACTATCATACCATATTCACAATCATGCCATCAACATCATTTATCATCATAACATAATTACGATTATGCCATTGCCAATATTCAAATATTCCATAATTCAATTATCATAAACAATAATTACGATAATGTTCTCAATAACTATGCATATGCACCTAGACTCAATTTCCCACTCCATGGAGCTAAAACTCAGGTCGGAGAGAGTGATCGAAAAGATCTGTCTGCACCAACATGCCTCAGACTATGTGCTAAATATTTGCATATCTAGCATATGCACGACAGTCTTTATTAAATCTTGATTAAGGATAGTGTCTCAGTCCGGATCATTGGTGTGTCACGTCAGTCTAACTCACGGTACAGAAGAGCTACCAACTGCCCATTGTAGGCAATCTGCACCCCAATGCCCCCAAGGTCAACGAGTGACCTACACTACGCATATCGCACCCACTCAGGAGGTGTATATTCTCTCCTAGGCAACTAGCCTTATTCAGTCCATCGGACCTTTCCAATGCATGTACTATGCACCATTCACAGTTCTATTTCATTATATCATATTCTCAATTCAATTCCTTTATCTCATATCGGGGTCCTCATATTGGCCCAACAGTATCATTATTGTAGTTTCATCGCGAAACCATATTTTCACATTTTCTCAATCGTGTAAAATATTTTTCACACATTTTAAATCAAAAATACTATTTTTCTCATTTAACACCAAAATTTAACTTTATTTTTCATATTTACATAATAACCCCTCAAAACATAATATTTGCATTATAATCCTCATTTAAATAATATTTTCACAACAGTCCCTCATAAAATTTATATTACAAAATAGTCTCTCATAAAATTTATATTTACGAAATAGTCCCTCATAAAATTCATATTTATATTTTAGTCCTTTTTCAAATAATAATTTCATAATAGTTCCTCATAAAATAATATTTTACGAGATAGTCCCTCTTTTAAAAAATATTTGTAATATAGCCCCTCTAAAATCAATAATTGCAATATGGCCCCATTAAAAACAAAAATTATAATATTGTCCCTCTAAAAATCGTAATTACAATATGGCCCCTTAAAAATGAAAATTATAATATTACCCCTCTAAAAATCAGTATTTGCATTGTTTCCCCAAAAATGTTATTTCTTTCATTTACTTCACATATTACAGCTCAAATTTTATAGACACACCTTTAAACCCGTAGGGTGAGCCATACGTCAGTAAAATTCAAGTATTGACACTCATTTCATTTTAAACCTTATTTATTTAATTATATCAGATTTTTTTCCCAAAACCATTTTGCTTACTACATTCAAACTTGTTCAAATTCATTTCTTTTTCATTTAAATCCTTTATTCTCATTTGAATCCCTCATTTTCAGGACTTTGGTCCTCTAATCCCTAGTATGGCCATGAGCCTCATTGCTCTTTGGAGCATTCATACAATCATTTAATCATGTTCTTCACATCTTACTTTACACATACTTTCTTATGCTTTCATAATTATACATACACACATAATATCAAAGCTTTAAGCATATTATCACACATGCAAGCATAGAAACAAAATCATACACATCACAAACACAATCAAAGAACATCAAACAATAGGTAAATAAACCCTTATGGGGTTTTCACCGAACAAAACCATCCCCACACCACCAAAACTTGGTTGGTGAGGTAAAATCTCCCTTTTACCTCTTGAAGACAAGTCTTTCAAGCTCCTCTCCTTCTCCTTGATTTCGTACAAGCCACAAATAATTCCTAACAATTCTAAAACAATTAGTAAAATCACCTACAAAGCTTACTAATGATAAACCATGAAACAAATATGGTTTAGAAAATCACAAACTTGAATTAAAACCAAAGAATCACAAATTTACCTCTAGGGAAGTAAGATAGAAGTTGAATTTTGAAGCACTTAGAGTGGGATTTTGAGAAAACTTCCTAAATGAAAAGTGTTTAGGAGGTAGTTTAGCTTTAGGAAATGATGAGAACAAAAATTATAGGAGATGAGTGGTGGTTCAAGGTGCTTGGGCCGAAACTAGTGAGGGAAAATGGAAGGAAAATGATGCTTGGTGTTCTTGGAATTTTGAGAGAAAATGGAGTTAAGTGTTTGGGTGAAAGGAAAGTGAAATTTGAGAATGAAAATGAAGAGGTGCTGCCGTAGGAGTCTTGTGTAGGGAAATTAAGAGATTAGTTTGAACCCAAAATATCACAATTTGTGTTCACATTGAAGGCACATGGCTTATGTCATCTTTTAATTATTAAATTGCCATGCTAGATAATTCAAGAACCTTGGAGAAACTTTCCAAGGCTGCTAGCCGTGTGGCTCTATTAGGATTAGATACTTAATTTGTTTTCAATTAACACCTAATTGCATGCTAATTAACTAGTTAATTAATTAGGTTTAGTTTCCTAACCATTCTTAATTAATTATCTAATTACATGACTAATTAATTAAACATATGATTACATATATCATAACCTCTAATTAAAATTAAGATATCTAATTAGGAAATAGATTATAACTAATTAATAACTAGATTAGTTTACTTAGTTTGTTAATTAGGCCATTAAGATGATTAATTTAAGTTTAATTAGCTACTAAGTAAAAGTCAAGCCACTATTGTTGGCTTCATCTTAGCCATTGAAATTAACTTTATTTCCTATCCATTGATTAGATCTATGGCCAATATTCAATGCTTGCTAATCAAGCTCACATCCACACCATTGATTTGATCAATGGTCAGCATCCAATGCTTGCTAATCAAGCTCACATCCACACCATTGATTTGATCAATGGCTAACATCCAAGACTTCCTTACTAAGTTTGCTCCTACACCATCGATTAGATCAATGGTGATAAATCAAAACTTCTTCATCAAGATCATCATCCAACGGTTCACAGTAAAGTCCAAGCCACTAAGTTTGACTCCTTCCTATTGGTTTAGAATTTTCAAGCCACTTTTGTTGACTGGTTCCTATTGGCTTAGAATCTAGTCTAGTCAGAATTGTTGACTACTACTCTAAACGTGGGTCCCACAGATTTTTTCGAGTCCATGATCATTTTGAAGCAAATTTTTACTGTTTTTAAGACAGTAGGTACTGTCAAATAAAATAATATTATAATAATATAAAATTATTTTATTGCACAGTTAAATCCTAAAAATTAAAAGATTAATATATATATCAATCGAAATTGGGTTTAGTAAGATCCCCAACTCCGAATAATTAAAATAAGATTTTTTCGGTCAAGAAAATTATTATTTTCCTGACCCAGAGCAAATCACACAAAATAATCAAAAATAGTATCAGAATAATCAAATTATTTTTCTATTGCACAGAAAACACAAAACAGTGTAATTCTGTCAGTTCTATAACATTGTCTAAAATTTGGGGTGTTATAGCCAACCCCGGAGGTATTTTACAATTAACAATGGACCTCGGCCCTTTTGGATTCCCATATCTACAGCATGTCGAGTGCTCCTTTTAAACTTGGTACCTTGACACTTAATTGTTCCACTTAAGCACTGAGCCGGGGGCAACTGTTCTGGACCATAATCTGGGTTCATGTCCAGTAGGTCGACTCGACAAACTGTATGCCAAAATTTGACATCCACCCCCCTCGGCAGGAGATCACTTATGACATGCAGACGAGATCCTGACTCTATGCCTATCGAACCATGACATTAGGTAGCAATAACTTTACCACAAATCTGCGCAGTGGATAGGTCTTAATAATATTTGTTATTGCGAATCATGATCTTATGGAATAATAGTACCAATAATTGTCTCTAACTACCTATAATTGCAATATCTAAATTCTGATAATATAAGGATCATTTGCAACTAAATAAGGAATATGTCTCTTCCTGCTACTATTATGGGAACATATCTCTCTATTATAAGAACGTATCTATCCAACCTCTATAAATATCAGACTAAGTCACCTTAAACATGTATTAGTAACTTATCACTCATTGCATAACCCTACTTATGCATAACCTGACTTAAGCATTGGAGTTCCTTTGCAGGTACCAACCCCTAATCTCAACACGCTATGCTTGCTGCTGCGCAAGGAAGAAACCACCGTAACATGCCTATCTTAGGTACCCCTCTGAATTCACTTCAGATCAGATCAACTTCCATTTATTTTTATTTCTTCCATTAACATATCATCAAAACCTCATCATATATATATATATATATATATATATATGTAGCCTCAAGTTCATCAATCTTATATATTTATATACAACCAATACTTTGTAACAAAGTCATAAGAAATTTATCAACTAACACTTTCATGCAAAGTTTAAGGAGCTAGAAAAGAAAGAGAGGAAGGTAGTGTACAAAAACCCCTACCTTAACTCCCTTGGTGATGATTTTTTTTCCTATTCTTTGTTCCTCTTTCTTGTTACTTGTTGATGGTTTTCTCGTTCTTGTCTTTCTTCTTCCTTTCTTTATGTTATTCTTTCTTTCTTTCTTTCTCTCTTATATTCTATGTGTGAGAGAATGAAATGAGAAAGAGAAAAGTGAGAAAGAGATGCATGAGAGTGAGAGGCGGTGGAGAATGGATGGAGAGATAACGATGAACTGAAACTTAATATGTTGTCATTAGTGGGCGTAAGATATTTATCTCTTAAGGATACTTTAATCTTCTATTGCTTAGTTTTTCTAATTTCCATAATTGTTATGGAAAAATCTAGGATTTCATTTAATTCTTATTCTCACCATTTAATAACTATCTATATACACCATTGACAACCCTTACGCTCTATTACTAATTGGTAAGTTAAAATAAACTTAAGGAGTTAAACTAATATACTTACAGGTATCTGCCTTGACCTATAATCATTCCCAAAATAATTTCCATCCCTTACTTGACATCTCTACAAAATCTCATGATTTTCCAAGATATTTTCCTATTTAATTTAGCCTTTAAACACCCATCCTATATTATTGAAAATGTCAAATTAATTCAATTAATTCTCCAAAATTTACCGTAACTTATTCTATTTATTTGTAACCTAGAAATATATTTTTCATATTTATTTCCACCATCTAAGCTATCTATGCTAAGTTCTGAGTTAATATGAGTTATTTTTCACGTCCTGTGTTACCTAAATTAGCTAAAAAAAAATCACTAGAATTAAAAGGTAACTCACACAAGTGTTAATAAACCACTATAGCAATTATTAAGACTAATGGGTTAGGGAGGTTGTTATAGTCCATGCTGATCAGGAAGATGAAAATAATCTCGACCACAATGATTAGATCTCGCCCACTATCTGCCAAGAAGAACTAGAACTTGTTAATTGACAGCTATACATGGTATCGGAATCTGTAAACTAGCCTGATGATCCGTACCAGTTTAACTACCCTTTCTCAAACTTCATCATGGGAGTCCAAGTCCCAAAGGGGTTTAAGCTCCTAACGAATATTGACTCATATGATGGCACAATGGACCTCCAAGAGCACTTAGACACTTTCACCTCGTCTATATTATTCCATAGGGCATAGATCCCATATTGTGTCATGGCTTCCCTTCAAGTCTAAAGAAGACCGCTTTGAGATGGTTATTTACCCTACCTCCAAGGTCCGTTAACTGGTTTAGTGAGATGGCTTTGAGATTTGTACTGCACTTCATAACATGAACAGTGTAGCAAAAAAATTTGTGTAGCCTTATTAATTTCTAGCAGGGACAAGACTAACCACTCTAGGACTTCATGGCCAGGTTTAATAAGGAGTTTTTGTTGATGAAGGACCTGGACAAAGTGATCATTATGCACGCTATCATTTCTAACCTTCGCCCAGGGCCTTTTGCCTCCTCCATCACCAAAAGAAATGCTAAGGACCTGGATAAGCTCAAAAGTTGGTCTGAGAAATATATTAACATGGAAGAGATGAATAAAGCCTAGAAAGAACTTGACAAGAATGAGGATCCCCAATCAAAGAATACTAAGGAACAATGTCCACCATGAACTTCCTCCAAAGCACCCCTAAGGGGAAAATATATCAGGAGTTATATCATACCAAATTTTGGGATATACTTAAGTTGCCTCCACTGAAGAAACATGTACAAAAAGACAAGTCTAAGCACTTTTGCGTGTTGCTCTGCAATGCTATTGAGTTTCTTATTTGAGATGGGCATCTTAGACAATACGTCTACTAATCTCGAAATGGGAACTATCAACGCAAACCTCAAAATTATAGGAGAAGGAGTCCTAATCCACACAAGATCTCATCCCTGTATCAAAGAAGGTGGACACCTCCCAGAGATGATCAACAAAAGGAGAAATCACCTTGGGATACAAGGCAAAACTAGAAGAGCAGAACCGCCATGATCAGTCCCCTCATGAAGATGATCATCACCATATAGAAGTCACTCAAACCATTAACACTAAATCGGGTGGCTTTGCTAGAAGTGGTAAATCAAACTTAGCCAAAAAGTGGCATTTGAGAGCAATTTTGAGTATGACTTCCCTCCCCATCTAAAAAATTGGATAAAAATTATAGAAAATGCCATTGATCTCCTTTCTTACAAAGATTATGGAGGAACCATCCCAGACCATGACGATATGCTAGTCATATCCAGGATCTTGGCCAATGGTGAGGTGAAATGTATTTTTGTGGACCAAGGTAGCTTAGCCGATATTATGTTCATGGAATTTTTTAAGAAGCTGGACCTCTTGAAGTAAGATTTAGTCCCTCGCAAAGGTGAGCTTATAGGCTTCACTAG
The DNA here is from genome assembly GCA_029884595.1 of Ormosia semicastrata. Classification (NCBI taxonomy): domain Eukaryota; kingdom Viridiplantae; phylum Streptophyta; class Magnoliopsida; order Fabales; family Fabaceae; genus Ormosia; species Ormosia semicastrata. Next base: position 22,457,454 of record JAQQTO010000044.1, read on the forward strand.
TGATACAATCAACCTAGAAGGGTGCATTGTGCTACACTTTGACCTTAGGAGCCAAACCAAAGGTCAAAATAGTAAAAGTAAGATTCTTAGTTGTGGACCGCCCCTCCGCCTACAATATTATCCTAATTCCTAGGCCACCTTTCCCTAAACGCATTTGTAACCATGGTATCCACCACATACTTGGCCATGAGATTCTTTAACAAGGATTATGCAATTATCATGGTCAAAAGAGATAAGGAAGCTGCACAAAGTTTCTACAATGCTAGCCTGGAAATTAGGAAAGCTCCACTAAGAACTCCAGCATGAACACCCAAACAAGACACTCCAGACCACCCAAATGTCCTTTTGGCTGAGTTAGATGTACGTGAGGAAATATGAGATACACGATCCCAACCAGAAAGAGAAGTTGTACCCTATAACTTGGTGACAAGCTAGATGATAGCAATATATTTTATTCATTTAATAATCATCTTAATGGGCTTCTTAAGGTTCAATTAGGTTTAATTAAGTTAGTTTTGTCACATTTTATGATATACGAGTTTAATTGGATCACTGAAAGAATTATTGCATGAATTGACCTTAATTTGTCTATTTGGCAGCGTTCAATAAATTAGCTATAATATGCGTTACAAATATTTGATTGATGTGATTCTAATCTTATAGGAAATCTAAGACAATTCTCCACAACTTTGATGCAGACCTCAAGAGCTGAATCACACGTTTAGATAATTTAAATTGGAGTTGAAGCAAGAACTAGAGTGCTGATCTTGATAGCTTGACCTTTGTACATTCATCAGACCATTTATTGAGTTATAGGAGTTAAATTGACACCAAATTAAGCCTAAATCAAAGCTAAGACCGAAATCTACAATTTTCATGATAACACAAGAGCTAACTCAGATGTCTAGTAGGTCATATTGGGCCCAGAAGTCAGAATAGAGGTGTTATTATTGGAACCTAAATACTATGCAAATCTTAGGTCATATCTTGGGCTGTAAGAGTCAGATTAGGATGAAACTAATGGCATTGGAAAGCTGAGACAAAACTCTTCAACTTTTATGAAGAACATTTATGTAGTAGGTGACGTTATGATAAAGTTATAGTCATATGAAGATAGTTGAATTGGTTGAGTGGGGAGATAAGCATGACAATAATTTTCCACTCATCTGCCCACTCATTAAACAACTCTATTGTCATTTTCCATTCACTAATCCACTCATCCACCCACTTATTAAATAACTCCCTTGTCATTTTGTACCCTTCATGCTCTATAAAAAGTACCATTGGTTGCTCATTAGAATTATCTTAGTTTAGAGATCAAGATCTTGTTCTTGTATTATTTGTTTATCTTGTTATAGCTTTTTTTTTTCTCTAAATAAAAATTATGTTCATCTCCTTCTTCTTCTCTCTTTCTTTTTTCTTGTTTATGAGTAACTAATTCTTATTTTACTTAGGTGAAAGGGTGAAGCTTTTGGTAATGAAATAAGGTTAGACTAATCTCTTTCTTGTGCTTGAATGATATATTAATCAAGTGATCATTATATGTGTTGTATTTTGTTTCCAATAAATTTAGAAACCGTCATTGTAAAGTGGAGATCTTGATTTATTGTAGACAAGAGATTGACATAATAAATGCTTGAACCCATTTACAAGTGTTGGCGTTAGTAGATAATTAAAAGAACCATAATATAGTTACATATATAATCTTAAATGAACTTTGAATGCTGTATTTTCTGACTAGAACCTCCATTATGTGTGAATTCTAATTGAGTTATAAAAGGAATTAATCTTGTCCTTAATTTAATTACCAAGAGTGGATCTCCTAACCCAAGCAAATCTTTTTTAATTGTGAACAAGTTTTATCACCTTTATTATTATGACAAATCCTTTCCTTACCTCAAAGAATTTTTCTTCATCAACTCCTTGTGGATCGACCTTGGACTCCCGAGAATTTATTACTTGAGACAACCTGTACTTGAGTTTGCAACAATATCAATTCCACATCACTAGACGAAGTCACCAAGGTTGGCGGTCACCTTTCTGCGAAAGAAAGGAACCAGTTAATTGCGTTCCTAAAATAAAATAGCGATCTATGTGCTTGGATCTCTACCAACATGTCCAGACTAGATCCAAATTTCATTTCACTTTGGCTTTCCATTCATCCTATTGCTAAGCTAGTATCCTAAAGAAAATGAAAAGTTAGCCCAGAAAGACAGAAAATCATCAAAACTCAAGTCAAGGAGCCCTTGGATGCCAGTTTCATCATATATGTAGCTTATACCACTTGGCTATCAAATGTTGTCATTGTCAAAAAAGCCAATGGGAAGTGGTGTATGTGTGTGGAATATATAGACCTAAATAGATCATGTCTAAAGGACCTCTACCACTTCCCAATATTGATAAGCTAGTGGATAATTCCTATGACTTCCGGCTTCTTTCCTTCATGGATGCCTATTTAGGGTATAGCCAAATCTTGATGCACTTGGACGACGAAGATAAAACAACATTCATAATAAGGAAAGCTTGGCATTGCTATCGTGTCATGCCTTTTGGCCTAAAACATGTTAGGGTAACCTACCAACTGATGATGAATAAAGTTTTCAAAAAATAGATAGGCAAGATACTAGAAGTCTATATTGACGATTTGATCGTTAAAACCCCTACCATGGTTGATCACACCCAGAACCTCAACAATGTTTTCCAACAACTCCAGAGGCATAATATGCACCTCAACTCAGAGAAATACATCTTCGGAATACAAGCAGGCATGTTTATTGGCTTTATATTGACACACTGCACCATGGAGGCCAACTCGGATAAGTGCCAAGTGGTCATCAATATGCATAGCCCCCTAAACTGTTAAAGAAGTTCAGCACCTAATAAGACAAATTGCGGCCCTTACCCGATTTGTGACAAAAGTCGCTCATAAATATCTTCCCCTCTTCAAACTCCTTAAGAAAGGGAAAGATTTTGAGTGGACTGGACTCTAGAATGTGAGAAGACCTGTCTAGCCTCCCCCTATCCTAACCAAATCAGACCTGATAAGACCCTTTACGTCTACCTTTCTGTCAATGAGGAAGCTATCAGTTCTACATTGATAAGAGAAACTGTAAAAAGACAAAGGCTAGTCTATTACATTAGCAAAGTCCTCAAAGGGCTTAAGATCTATTATCAAAAGATTGAAAAGATAGCTTTGACACTCCTTATAATAATTCCCAGATTACTATAGTACTTACAATACCACCTAATCATTGTGATGATGGACTAGCCTATATAGAAAATATTATATAAGTCGGACCTTGTTGGGTTCAATATCACTTATGAACCTTGCAAGCCATCAAAGCCCAAGCATTATTTGACTTTATTGTTGAACAACACAAGATCCCAACCTTCCTAAGGGAAACATGTGGACTATATATGTCGATGATGTAATACCCCAAGACTAATTAGTCTAAATATATTCAGATTACACTGAAGCAATTAGGTTCAGGAATGTGACAATTAAAATGTTACTAACTTTATTTTTTACTCAAGCCTTATAAGGGACAATTTTTTTTTTAATTTCATATATTGCCTTAGTGTCTCTTGAGTTCTTTCGATAGAACTCTAGAAACTTGCATATTTACCTAATTGGATACCACAGAGATTTTTCATATACTAATATAAAGTATAAACATGTATATACATAATATGTATAAATCATACTGATTTTAGTATCCCATTCATAGGCATAAGTACACATACACCATATATAAACCATTGCATAAATATAAATACATGGCAATGTTAAAAAAGAATAAGCAACACTATACTATATCATCTTCTGCATCTTTACTCCGTAGGTGGATCACGTACTAGAATCATCATGGAAAAAAAATAATCGGGTGAGAATTCTAGGAATTCATAGTATATCTAATAAATATATGTCATCACAATAATTCTAACTGCTTCGGGGAATTAAATCATTTTTAAAACATCTTCTATAGAAAGGTGGCAATTGTCAAATTGTTTACTTTCTCTTCCCAACAACAGAATTTCACTTTTAATAATTGATCATCAACATATACTCAAACAATATATAGATTTACAAGCACATCATCAAATAAATCATTGGATTCATCATAAATGTATCAACATATAAACCATCTTACACTATCATTAGAATATTTACAATTACTCAAGATGTAACTATTTATTATCAAATCTATGATTTATATATATATATATATAACAATTTCATGATGACGTACAAATGCTCAAGCAATACCATAAATATTTCCTTTAGTGCTCAATAATTATCATCTTTCTTGGCTTATTCCTCATACTTTTGTCCTTTTATTTCAAATAGGTAGGGAGGGAATGTTGCCTCCTCGCACTACCTTGGAAGGGAAGGAATGTCGCATCCTCACACTACCAAACATTCAGAGATAGTCTTCTTATTAGGACGGTGCACTGAGCTTATCCATAACAGTACTTCGTTACAGAGCACTATCCCAGGTAACCCTGGCCAAATCTAGAGAGAGCATGTCACCTCCTTAATCTAGAATGACAAGTAAAGAAAGCATGTCTCCTTCTCAATCTACCAAACATCTAGGATCACCCTCAGGAACGAGGATCATTTCCAATATCAATCATTAGCCAAATCAATCAATGGACTACCCTTCATAAGGGAATAACATCTAAGGATCACCCCCAGGTACGAGGATCATGTCCAATATCTTTTAAACTTTGAGCACTTTACATTTTAATTCACTAACTAGCTCAACTTTAACATTCTAAAGGAGCACTTCAAAATTCATCTCATAAGTATAACAAGTACACATTATCATCACCATCTAAGTATATCGAGTGCACATTATCAATATTTCATAAGTATATTGTAACATCCTCTCTAACTAGTTAGTCTTAATTAGGTTTATAGAAGTTCAATAACTCTTGTAAGAGTTACTTGTTAACTCTGGTAACCCTTTTAAGATAGTTAAGCTATTTTGCTATAACTTTGAATGTGAGAAATAACTGTTAGTAGCCCAAAAAGTAGTGTAAACTATTTGGATGAGGGAAATAAATATGGAGAATTTATTTTCAGGTTTCAAATAAATAGAAAGAATATGATTAACTTTGGATAATTAACTAAGACAGTTTAGTATTTTTAGTTACACTGAGTGAGTGTTTAAAGATCAAATTAAATAGGTAGAAATCTTAAAAAATTATGAGAATTTGAGAAGATATCAAGTAAAGAATGGAAAATTTAATGATAATGAGAACATGTTGAGATGGGTACTTATAAGCTTATTAGTTCATTCTCTTAAGGTTTAATATAACCTAAGGAAGATTATAATAGAACTTCAATGATTGTTTTAGGTGTAGAAAAGATTAAGTTATAATGAGACAAGAATTGAGATGAATCCTAGGATTTTTCATAACACTTATGGAAGTTAAGAAACTTTGATTGATAAGATCAAAGTATTCTTAAGAGATATAAAGTTTTCAAAAAAAATATCTCAACTCACTATTTGTTTCCACCATCCTTATCCTTCTTCCCTTTGACTTTCTTGGTCATTTTCTCATATTTCACACTCACTCTCTTATGGGAAACTAGCAAGAAGAGAAAAAGAAATGGAAAGAAAGAAGAAGGAAGAAGAGGAAAAGGGTGAGGTATTAAAGAAGACCAAGAAGACCAAGAATAAAGCAATCACACAACTTGAGGTAGGGATGTTTGCTTTTGCTTATTTCTTTCCCTATCTACTTCTTGATGCTTGGTGCATGTTTAGTTTAATGGAAATGTGTTTGAGAGGGATTCAATAGTTTTATGAGTTGAATCTTGTTTTCAATGGTTGAAATGGCTGTTTATGACTCATTCTATGCATGGTTGTGAGTTATGAACTTAGAGATATCCATAAGAACCCTTGAGAATGAAGTTGAGTGATACGCGTAAAATACACTAAGAGCAAGTGCACTCTATCACCAAGTAATATAGGACTTGAGTCCTAGTTATCGATATCACAAGGAATAAATGGTAATTACTAAATTCTTAAAACTCTTTGTTATCAAGACAATCAAAAGTGTATGAAAAAATTCAAAAATAAAATCAAAAAATAAATAAAGAAAAATAATGAACAATTAAATAAAGAGTAGATAATCAATGAGAGAGAGACTAGGGCGCAAGGTTCATTTGAATCCAATTATTCAAATTTTTTTCATTTATGATGTAAGGTAATTCTTTTTCCAATATTCTTTTACCTGCTATTGAATCCCAATGGTGATGGATGAAACAATAATCTATTCCTAAATTAAATCACCTATTTGGTCATTTAGTTGAATTAATTAAGAATACATTAAGCTTCAATTCAAGAGATGAACTAACATACCTGCTAATTCTACTAGTAAGAAAAATTGATGTTTGGTCATTCACTAATCTAATCCTAGGATTACCATATAGATCCACTCATTGAATGCAGATGGTCATCGATCAAACAATGAATTCAAACATGCCAAAAGTGATCAAGTTATGACAAGAATACAAGCAATATGATAGACTCTAAAAGAAATTACTTTAATCAAATTAGAAATCGAACCCAAATAATTAGGAAAACAAGATCCCTCATAGCCCTAGCTATGTGTTTAGCTACTTATGTTCAATACAACAAACTCATATCAAGATACAAACCCATGGAAAGAAAACCCAAAGAAATGGGAAAACTATAGAGAAAGAAAAATTAAAATCCCTTTATTTAAGATTTGATCTTAAAGCCTTCATGAATCGAATCCTCCCTTTGAAGTCATCCTCCAAAGTCTATTGTTGCGAAACTACTCTCTCGGGATTAGGGATTTTTTGTGTTATGTGCAAAGTGTATGCACTCTATGTTGAATTTGGCGTAACTTCTCCCTTTATAAAGAAAAATGTCTCCTATTATGTGACCAGTGCTCAGGCACTGGATTCGTAGCACTCAAGCGCTAAGTCAATTATCAGAAATGCACTATGTATGCATTGAGCACTCAAGCGTTGAGACTCTCAGCACTTAAGAGTTGGGACAGTTATGAAAAATTCCTCTTTTTTCTTGCTCTTTTGAATGCTCTAACTTCTCCATGTGTAATTACCTGCCAAAAAATAAATAAAAACATATAATACCCATAATAAACACACAATTAAAGAATGATAAAAACATGAGAAAATGTTAGAGAAAAATTCAATCATAAATATCAAAATAAAGTGAAAAACTAAGAAATTTAACAGTAAAAATATGACATATTACAGGTCCATCATTGAGAAATGGGTACTTGAGGTTTAGTTTTTGTTCATGAACTTATACTCTAATGAGTTAAGTAAGTGCATGAGAGTAATAAGATGTTTAAAGACCATGATTGTGGTTGAAAACAACTTAGGATCTATGTTTGAGGATCTAAGTGGATTTAGAAACTCAATAGAACAGAGTATCTGAGTTTGGTGTTGGACGCCTAAGCGCATAAGCCCATAAACTAGAAATGTGATGGGCACTCAAGCACCCAAAGAGTGAGCACCTAAGCACACAAGTCCAGAGAGCTCTAGAGTTGAGTGATTAAGCACTCAGAAGTTGGGTGCCTAAGCGCCTAATGACAGAAGAAACATGGGAGGTTTGCTGTCATAGAGCGCCTAAGTGCTGAGAAAGTGAATGCCTAAGTGCCCATGTATAGAACTTCCTAGGCTTTTTATATTGAAGAATTGGAATTCCTTACTTGTAGGGATCTTTTATGCATACTTTTTAGTGTGAGTTAAGACTGTATTAAGGATATTTCAAGAAGGAAATATCTACCTAGCACATATGTAAAAGAAATAGACCTTTGTTCATCCAATGGTAATGGAATGACATAGGAAGGGTGCTAATCATTGAAGAACAACAATGTTGCACTTGTTATCACTTGTGAAGTGGTAAGGTGATGTACTAGATACTAGTTAAGTGAGCTTAGTTCTTTTAATGAACTATAGAAGAATAATAGCTTGGTTCCTAGTTGAGCCATGATAGTAAAGTTACCTTGGTTCCTTGTTAAGCCATGGTAGTTAAATAAGCTTGGTTCTTCAATGAGCCATGGAAATGAGATGAGCTTGGTTTCCTTTGGCGGGCTATGAGAATGAGTTTAGCTTGCTTCTTTATTGAGCCATGGATATAGTTGAACTTGGTTCTTTTGTTGAAGAGCCATGGACATTTACCTAGCTTAGTTCCTTTGTTAGTTAAAATTAAACCATAACACAATTCATCCTAAGACAAAGGAATGAGAAAAGCACGTTGCTAAGGATGAAGTTGCGAGACAAGAGAGCGAGAAAAGCACCTTGACATGGTAGAGGAGTGAGATAATCATTCCACCAAAGGTAGTAGAGTAGCAAGAAAAGCTCTCTACCAGAGGCAACAGTGTGAGTAAGACTCTTTGTCAGGAAAAGGGGGTGAGAAAAACACTTTGCTAAGGAATATGATGTTTTACAATTAAATGGGCAATTATTCATCATAGTGTAAGGAGTTAGTTACATATATAGATTATGTATTACTTTATGAATATTACATAGAGTAAGTATGTTAATATTCCACTGGTATTGAGTAATGAATTATTTACTTGTTGAAATCGTAATTTATTATTAATTGCTAAGGAATGATGATATCTCATAATTTTATGGACAATCGTTTATCGTTATTAGCTTAGTTTAGAGATTATGGATTGCTTTGTGAATTTTACATAGAGAAGTATGTTAATGTTCCAATGGTAGTGAGTAGAAGCTCATTCACTTGTTGCGATCTTAATCCTTGTTATTCAGTTTATTTATAGTGAATGTTTAATTAAGAAGTAATTGAACATTCTGCCTCGGGAAAAGAAAAGAACAGTTTTTGGCTTTGCCACCTTTTTAAGGTATAAGTTAAGTTTTATACTAGTTTTTCCCCGAAGTAGCTGGAGTTAGTATGATGACTTGTTTTTATCAACTATTACTAAGAATTATAAATTCTCACCCCAGTTGTTGTTGTTCTATGTTAAATCCAGGTAGGAGCTCTTCAAAGGGGAAGAAGAAGAAACATATAGACTACAGTAGTGTTTATTTGCTTTGAACAAAGCGTGTATATTATTATATTTGCTTTGATTTGTATAAAGTTTTATGTATTTACAATATGCCCTTAGAGGCTGAGGTTATATATATATATAATCTTTTCTTTATCTTTTAGCTCTTTATAATAATGTGTATGATTATTATGAATATAGAAAGTTGTTTTTAAGTTAGAAGTGATGTGGCTAATGCTATTTACTATTGTATATTTAAAATATACTAAGGTAATGGTATTAGGATGTTACATTATGGTATCAAAACAGTTCATCTCGATGAGCTGGGGTATAGAATGACTATGCTTAGGCATGTTTAGTTGTTCTTGAAGTGAGTGGTGCATTTCTTGTCTGACTATGAGATGTGAAGATAGAATTGCATGAAAACCTTAGGTTTGAATATTAATGGTTACTATTGCACTATTACATGATTTTGAAACTAATAAACTCAATATGTATTGTTTTGTGTGCACATGGAACTGTGACATCGCCAAGGGGAACTAGGAGAAATAAAAATTCTTCTAATGAAGGTTCAGCTGATATGGCTGAAGTGTTCATGGAGATGGCAGCTGCTATAAGGGAGCAGACTGCTGTCATAAATAAGGTTTTAGAGGGGATAGGAGTAGATCCACCTCAACAGGTAGCACCACTAGTACAGTCAGTGTATGAAGTCTCGAAAGGGACAAATTGAAACTTCCCAAATTTTTCAGAGTTTAGGAGTGCTAACCCTTCATCCTTTAAGGGCAAGTATCACCAAGTTGGAGTAAAAGGGGTGGCTTAAGGAAATGAAGAAATGTTTTACAGTTAAGGCTTGTTCAGATGAGCAGAGAATTTTGGTTTTCTCCTATATGTTAGAAAGAGAGATAGAGGATTGATGAATAGATGCCGAGAAGTTGTTTGAGGCATCAGATACCTAGTTTACTAGGGGGTGTTTAGGAAATTCTTTGTTAAATAAATGCTTCCCTAAGAACCTACAAAATGCCAAGAAGATGAAGTTCTCGACACTTGAGCAAGGTGGCATATTAGTTGGCTAGTATGTGGCCAAGTTTGAAGAAGTAAGAACTAAGTGCAGAGTAAGTAATAGAATTGAACTTCAATCCATAGAAAGTTGAGTTAAGGGTTATTGTGTTCATTTTTCTGTGTTCACCATTCTTGTTTTGTGAAAACAAATAAAGGATGGATAATATCGAGTTCTTCATGATACTCAAAGTAAAATCATGATTGAGTGAAGTTGAGTTATGTTTTTTGAGTTTATATCTGCATATAAATATATGAAAACATCTATCAGAGTTTGTTGTTGAGTTTCCAATTCTTTTCTACATGAGTTATGGTGTCATTTGATACTTGTAGAATAAAGAAATTAGTATATAAGTGAAAGAGTAAGAAAATTGTTATTCTGAAGATTTCAGCTTGTCTTTCTATAGTATTCTTTTCGAATAAAACCAATGTGGTGATTCCAATGGAATAGTACAAATGGTTTCAAGTTTTTATTGTATCAACTATTTGATTTTGCAAGTTTTCAGAGATAAACCAAGTATACCAAGTAACCAAATTTTGAATGCCATGATTCTTGAGGCTAATCAAATAGACTAGCAAAGCTATTCGATCGGCACAGTTCAGAAAGACATACTAGTGTTACTCGAGAAGTTTAAGTGTGATATTCGATTTAGGGTGGTTTCGATGTTAATCAAAATATCAAGTTAGTTTTGAACAGTAACTCAGGATGACATACTTTCCATGTTAATAGAATAAACTAAAAGAGCTATTCGAATAAGTTATTTCAGAATGGCAAGTCGGGCTAACCAAGTAGACTAAGAGTTACTCAATTGGCAAGAGTTCTAGGTTAACCGAACATACTATAAAAGTTATTCGATTAGCAAGTTTTTGATTATGTTCGAAAAAGGCCTAGTGAATAGATAACTATTCTATAGGTTTAATTTCGAGAATAATAGAATTGACTTGAGAGTAATTCAACTAGCATAGTTTCAATTGGTCGAAACAGGCAAAGAGAGGCTTATTCTCGATTGATCAAAATGGGCAAAATGGTGTTTTTGGCGCCATTCAAAGAGAATAGTTGAGGGTCTTGACAACTAGCCTCAAGTGGAACAAAAGTTACAAGGTTTTTACAAGAGGAAGAGAGGGGATGATAGGTACAAGAAAAGTGCTTCTAAATCAAATTATCCTCAAGATAAAGGTAAGCAAGTATAGACAAGATTGAAAGGACCAAAAGGTGATAGATGTGGGAAACAACATGGTGGCAGACCTTGTCTAGCAAGCCAATCAATATGTTATACATATGGCCAAACAGAGCACTAATCAAAGAGGAAATTGGGAGCAGTGCCTAACCTCAAACCTAAAGCTAAAGGAAAAGTTTATACTCTGAGTATTAAGGAGACAGCTTAAACTGCCTATCTAATGCAAGGTAAGTGCATATTTAAAGGCAATCTCTTAGTTGTATTATATGATTCTAGAGTATCTCACTCCTTTATTTCATAGGAATAAGTGAAAGGAATAGATTTATCTATGTCTGAGCTTCCCCATGTTTTATCTGTGTCTACACTAATAGAAAAGTTAATCATAACTTTCTATGTTTGTTTAGGTTGTTGTATAAAAATAGAAGATAGGAATTTCTTTATGAATCTTAACTGTTTATCTTTTCTTGACATAAATGTCAGTTTAGGCATGGATTTGGTTGTCATCAAACCATGTTGCTTTGAATTGTTCAGATAAGACTTTGAGGTTTATATTTGATAGTTCTTCTATGCTTGTTTCTTTTAATTCTATGTTCTTAAGTGCTAAACAAGTGAACAAATGCTTAGTGTAAGTGATTTAAGGATATGTTTTCCTTTTCTCCTTGAATGTTGAAGATGAGCAAGTTTAGATAAAAACTGAGGAGCCTGAATGCCCTAAGTGTAGAGGGCCATATGGCGATAAAACCTTGAGTGCTGTGTTTTGTATGTGGTCAACCGAGGTACTTTGCTAGAAGGTATCCACAGAGACAATAGGTTACACCCGACCCTAGACCTCGAGCTCCAGGAAGGTGTATACTCTAAGTAGCAAAGAGAAGGCCCAATATTCCAACCTTTTACAAGATATCCATTTGTGTATACCAATAGATAGAAACTCATTAGGGTATTCTTAAATGATTGGTACAAGTTAAATTGTTAGATGGTTTTTAAATTTAGTAAGTAATTCTTATGGAATTAAAACCTTTAAGTTTTGTTAGAGTTTGGAAATGATAAGTTAGATACCACCAAGGAAGGTGAAATTCCTTCAAGTGTAATATCTTAAAGAAACCTCTGAACTTTTAGTAGTGAGAGACTGATTTTTTAGGACAAAATTTTAAAAAGGAAGGGAGAAATGTAACATCCTCTCTAGTCAGTTAGTTTTAATCAATATTATAGAAGTTCAATAACTCTTGTAAGAGTTACTTGTTAACTTTGATAACCTTTATAAGATAGTTAGGCTATTTTGCTATAACATTGAATATGAGAAATAGTTGTTAATAGCCCAGAAAGTAGTGTAAACTGCTTATATGAAGGAAATAGATATGGAGAATTTATTTCCATTTTCAAATAAATAGAAAGTGATATAGTTAATTTTGGAGAATTAAATGAGACAAATTAGTATTTTTAGTAACACTGAGTGAGTGTTTAAAGACCAGATTAAATAGGCAAATATCTTGAAAAATTATGAGAATTTGAGAAGATATGAAGTAAAGAATATAGAATTGACTGATAATGAGAATATGTTGAGATGGATATCTGTAAGCTTATTAGTTCATTCTCTTAAGGTTTAATATAACTTAAGGAAGAGTAATAGAACTTCAGTGATAAGTTTAGGTGTATGAAAGATTAAGTTATGATGAGGCAATGATTGAGATGAATCCTAAGATTTTTCATAACATCTATAGAAGTTAAGAAACTTCAATTAGTAAGATCAAAGTATTCTTAAGAGATATAAAGTTTTCAGTAAAATATCTCAACTCGCCCTTTGTTTCCACTGTTCGTAACCTTCTTCCCTTTGACTTTCTTGGTCATTTTCTCTCATTTCACACTCACTCTCTCGTAGGAAACCAGCAAGAAGAGAAAAAGAGAGGGAAAGAAAGAAGAAGGAAGAAAAGGAAAAAGGAGAAGAATCAAAGAAGAACAAAAAGACCAAGAATAAAGCTTGAGCAGCAATCACATAACTTGAGGTAGGGTGTTTGCTTTTGCTTATCCCTTTCCCTATCTACTTCTTGATGCTTAGTGCATGTTTAGTTTAGTAGAAATGGGTTTGAGAGGGATTCAATAGTTTTTATGAGTTGAATCTTGTTTTCAATGGTTGAAATGGTTGTTTATGATTCATTATATGCATGGTTATGAGTTGTGAACTTTATCCATATGAACCCTTGAGAATGGAGTTGAGAAATGGGTATTTGAGGTTTAGTATTTGTTCATGAACTTATACTCTAATGAGTTGAGTAAGTGCATGAGAGTAATAAAATGTTTAGAGACCATGATTGTGGTTTAAAACCACTTAGGATATATGTTTGAGGGTCTACGTGGAGTTAGAAAATCAGTAGAATAGAGTATCTGAGTTTGGTGCTCAAGCAGAAGCGTGATGGGTGCTCAAGCACCCAAAAAGTAAGCACCTAAGCATGCAAGTCCAGGGAGCTCTGGAGCTAAGTGATTAAACGCTCAGAAGTTGGGAGCCTAAGCCCCTAATGACAGAAGAAACAGGGGAGGTTGGCTATCATGGAGTGCCTAAAACTGAGAAAGTGAGCACCTATGTGCCCATGTACAGAACTTCCTAGGCTTTTTATATTGAGAAATTGGAGTTCCTTACTTGTTGGGATCTTTTATGCATGCCTTTTAGTGTGAGTTAAGCCACTATTAGAAATATTTCATGAAATAAATATCTACCTAGCACATGTGTAAAATAAATAGACCTTTGCTCATCCAATGGTAGTGGAATGACATAGGTAGGGTGCTAATCATTGAAGAGCAATGATGTTGCACTTGTTATCACTTCTAAAGTGGTAATGTGATGTACTAGATACTAGTTAATTGAGCTTAGTTCTTTTGATGAAATATGGAAGAATAATAGCTTGGTTCCAAGTTGAGCCATGATAGTAAAGTTAGCTTGGTTCTTTGTTGAGCCATGATAGTTAAATGAGCTTGATTCTTCAATGGGCCATGGAAATGAGATAAGCTTGGTTTCCTTTAGTGGGCCATGAAAATAAGTTTAGCTTGGTTCTTTATTGAGCCATGCATATAGTTAAGCTTGGTTCTTTTGTTGAAGAGTGATAACTTCCGAGGCTATCAAATTATAACTGATTCACCAAAATTAGTTGCAGTATAAGGTAACATTTGGTTGAGCCCATAGATCACTCTAATTATGCAATCAAATTAAGAATTTAATAAAAAAAGGGGAGGGTTTGCAAGATTAATCAATAGAAAGCAATTAAAATGGTAAACAGAATTAGGAAAACAACCAATCCTAGGGAATTAACCAATATTGATTTTAATCCATCCTTGATCACCATGGATCCATTCAATTACTAACCGAGTTCTTGGTCTTAGATCAAATCAAGAAGCCTTAAGATGATCCTTGGATCCTCTACTAGATAATCATTTTGAATCCTTTCAATCAATGTTAGACAAATTAAGTATCTATCTAATCCCAAATTAAACTAAAAACTAGAATCCAACCAAGTTAAACAATTTATCAAATACCTTTGATGCCTTTTTTAGTCTCTGCAATCCATCCTTAGCACATGGTAATTACTTAATTATCATATGAACATCCCAATCAAATTAAGCAACTCAATCATAATTAAACAAAGAGGAAGGATAGAAATTAGATTAATAATTGAATGTAGAACAATTAAAATAGAATTTCATAATTAAGCATCAAGATTGTCAATCCTTAGGATTCATTAAATGTTCTAGCCCTCCATTAATGAGAGGGAAGAACTATAGAAAAAGAGGGAAAATCTAAAGAGAAGGGAGAGAAGAGAGATCTAGAGAGAGAATGAAAAGTGTTGAATTAGAAGATCCTTTCACGTTATGTTGTTCTAACCTTTTAAATATGTTGTTCTAACCTTTTAAACTAATTCCTAATTTGGCCTTACATTATTAGCATTCTAATAGGTACAAAACTAGGTCAATTAGGAATCATTGGGCCCAAGTCTCATGTCATTTAGAGGCCTAAAACTCAAGTTATGCTCAATTAAGTGGCCCAACTCATCAGCAACTTACCTCTACTTTCCATCTTTAATTACATTCCCTAAACGATGTA
Source organism: Ormosia semicastrata (assembly GCA_029884595.1). Taxonomy (NCBI): domain Eukaryota; kingdom Viridiplantae; phylum Streptophyta; class Magnoliopsida; order Fabales; family Fabaceae; genus Ormosia; species Ormosia semicastrata. Next base: position 22,472,793 of record JAQQTO010000044.1, read on the forward strand.
TTTCAACTTAGGAGTCTTCATAAGATTTGTATCTTTGTGTCTTAGCTTCCATTTGGGCTTGGGTTATCACCCATTAGACTCTTATAACTCAAGATATGGGCTAATGAGTGCACAAAGGTCAAGCTATCAGAATCAACATTTTGACTCTTGCTTCAACCTCAATTTAAATTATCCAAACGTATGATCTAGCTCCTGAGGTCACCATGAAACTTATAGAGATTTGTCTTAACTTTCCTACAAGACCAGAATCACATCAATAATATATTCATATTATAGCTAAATTACTGAACACTACCAAATGACAAATTAAGGCTAATTCATGTAATAATTCATTTAATGATCCAATTAGGCCCAATATCATAAAATGTGACAAAACTAACTTAATTAAACCAAATTTAACCTTAAGAAGCCTAGTGAGAGGATCATTAAACGAATAAAATATATTGCTATCAAAGAGCCATGGACATTTACCTAGCTTGGTTCGTTTATTAGTTAAAATTGAACTATAGCACAATTTATCCAAAGACAAAAGGAGTAAGAAAAACAATTTGCTAAGGATGGATTTGTGAGACAATGGAGCAAGAAAAGTACCTTGAAATGGTAGAGGAGTGAGATGAACACTATACCAAAGGTAGTAGAGAAGCGAAAAAAGCTCTCTACCAAAGGCAGTAGAGTGAGTAATACTCTTTTTTAGGCAAATGGGTGAGAAAAACACTTTGCCAAGAAATATGATGTTTTACAATTGCATGGACAGTTGTTCATCATAGTGTAAGGGGTTAGTTATAGATATAGATTTTGTATTGTTTTGTGAATATCACATAGAGTAAGTTGTTGTTAATATTCCACTAGTATTGAGTAGTGACGCATTTACTTGTTGCAATCATAATTTATTGTTAATTGCTAAGGAATCATGATATCTCATAATTGTATAGGCAATTGTTTATTGTTATTAGCTCAGTTTAAAGATTATGGATTGCTTTGTAAATGTTGCTTAGAGAAGTTTGTTAATGTTCCAATGGTAGTGAGTAGAAGCTCATTTACCTGTTGCGATCTTAATCCTTGTTATTCAGTTTGTTTATGTTTATAATGAATGTTTAATTAAGAAGTAATTGAACATTCTGCCTCGAGAAGGGAAAGGAACATTTTTTGGCTTTGCCACTTTTCTAAGGTTTAAGTTGAGTTTTATACTAGTTTTCCCTGAAGCAACTAGAGTTAGTATGATGACATGTTTTTATAAAATATTACTGAAAATTGTGAATTCTCACCGCAGTTGTTGTTGTTCCATGTTAAATCTAAGTAGGAGCTCTTCCAAGGGGAAGAAGAAGAAGTAGATAAACTAGAGTAGTGTTTATTTGCTATGAACAAAGCATGTATATTATTATATTTGATTTAGTTGGTATAAAGTTTTATGTATTTACAATATGCCCTTGGAGGCTGAGGTTGTATATATATAATCTTCTCTTTATCTTTTGGCTCTTTATAATAATGTGTATGGTTATTATGAATGTAGAAAGTTATTTTTAAGTTAAAAGTAACGTGGCTAATGCTATTTACTATTGTATATTTAAAATATACTAAGGTAATGATATTAGGATATTGCATATATAAAGTGCACATAATCATCATCTTATAAGTATATCAAGTGCACTTTATCATTATCACATAAGTATATCAAATGCACATTGCATAGACATAAGTCTTCTTACTTAGTGAACTTAATCAAATTTTATCACACCACATAGTAATGGTGAATACAATTTGGTTTCCATATAGAAGAGAACTATGTTTACTTAAAACAAGGGATTGATAATTGATTATCATAGTTGGTAATTGATTATTACTAACATTTTATCTTATTTTGTAACTTGTTAATCAATCGTCATAATTTGATAATCGATTATCCCCATCCAGCAGTAGAATTTTGTAATTTGGTAATCGATTATCTTATCTGATAATTGATTATCACCATCCTATATCTCAATTCTATAACTTGGTAATCAATTACCACCAGCCTACATCTCAATTTTGTAACTTGGTAATCGATTATCATAATCTGATAATCAATTACCATCATCTAGTAACATCTTTTTGTATGCTAATAATCAATTACCAACTTCAATAATCGACTATCAGATGTTTTTCAACAACCATAATAGGTTCTAAGACATGGTATTCTCACAATTAACACCTAATATTAGACTAACTTATTTCTCTTCATTTTCTAGTCAAAACATCACCAAAACCTCAATATATATACTCAAACTAAGATCCATAAGGTATAATAATGAAGGTCAATCCAATAAAACTAAATCATTAATCATAAATCCATAGAGTCTTATAGGTGTCCTTGAGATCAACAATTATATATGTATTATCTGTAATATCCTAAATTTTAGACTATGTTGCAAGAGCTGACAGAATCACACTACTTTGTGTTTTCTGTGCATTACAAAAATAATTTGATTATTCCGATACTATTTGTGATTATTTTGTGTGATTTGCTCCTGGTCAAGAAAATAATAATTTTCGGGCCAGGAAAATTCTTGTCTGATTATTTAGAGACGGGGGATCTTACTTAACCCGAATCTGAGTAACACAGAAAAGAATCTATTAATTTTTCAAATTTATCGTAAAATAATTCTATTTTCTTGATAAATATATGTTGCTTGATGCATATCATTTGTTATTGCTATGAATTATTTTGACTCGGTATAGTTTAATTTGCCATTATACTCAACTGGAATTCTAATTCGACCAAAATTCTTGGGATAGGATCCCAACCCGACAGAAGTTCCTCAAGATTTCCTCTAACTGTTTTCATTTCAAGTCTATTTTCGACAAGTATATTTCGACAATCCAAGATTTTTGAAGATCTTGACACCGACAGAATTCGGACAAGGTCCAAATACTTTTGAAGACATGTTTCTAACATTTTGATCCCGTCGGATTTAATTAATAAGACTACATGTAAGCATATGCTAATGGTGAGTTGAATCCGACACCTTCAGAGCATTTTCCCGACAACATCAATCGGTAGTTCGACAAAACCCAAAATACCTCAAGACTGGATGAAACTGATTCTCAATTCTTGAATCAGAAATCAAAGATTTTGGCTGTTATGGCTGCCTCTTTCGACAAAGACCATCTATTCCGACCAAGACCATCTTTCCGACAGAAGACCATCTATTCAAAACATGAGAAAAGTCCTCAGGTTCGATAAAGCGATGGACGTTCTGTTAGCAAAGAATCAGTTAAGAACAATATGGTTCTCCTTTTCCCTAAATCTTGTTGGACGATTTTACAAATCAAAAAGAAGATGTTTATATTCATCGAAATATACCTTTTAAAACAATACCAAAATCCGTCGAATTGGATCTTTTGATTATTAAGTACCAAGTTAAAATTCGTCGAGTGAGGATGCTCATGTCTGTTGAGTTAGAATGTCAATTTTCGTCGAGTGGGGATACCAATGTCCGTCGAATTTGAATGATAAGGTTCGTCGAGTTATGGTGCTAACGACCGTCGAGTAAGAATTCCTGATTTCAGTAGAAAAACTTCTCTAATGTCAAAATCCATCGAATTTGATCTTCTGACCATATAATATTTTGTCGATTCGACAATTGGAAGATTTCTCCAACGTTAACACCTGTCCGACAAATTAGGATATTTGTTGACCTTTTCAAGTTCATCGACAGCCTTTCATTTTCATTTGACAGAATCACCATTCGACAGAGTTCTCATCCGACAACACTTGATTTTAACCATTCTTGGGGAAATGATGTTCTTCCATTTTACCGAATTTTGTTATGTCGTTGTTCGTCGAAAATTTCCTTGGAAACTCACGTTCATGCAAAGCAATTTGGAGGGGTTCTACGTCGGCCACGTAGCTTGACTTGAAGGAGGTTCTACAAGGTTCTTGAACAATCCAATAACCTTGAAAGTCAAATGAATGACATCACCACGTGGATTGAGAATAAGATATTTTACTTCATGTAAATCCGAACTTTATTTAAGCTTATCCCACAAAGAACCGCCTCATAATTTCACTCTCATAAATTACATTTTCTCTCACATCAAAAATAGTATTCATCTTTTTCTCTCAAATCCCACGAACCTGAGCACCATTTTTCTTCCTTTTCTCTCCATTTCATCCTCACAAATTCACCTTCTCTCACCCAAAGACTTCACTCCATTTTCTCTCAAAATGGTTTACGACCATGCATAGTCAAATTCTTTATCTTTCTTCAAAATTCTCCAAATAGCAAAAGCTCTCAAATTTCCTTCTTCTTTTCTTCTCCAACCTCACGGCCTTCCACCCTCTTTCCATCAATCACTCTTCTATAATTCTAAACTATCTTATTTCTTGCTTTCCTACTTCATTTCAAGACATTTTGTAGTTAAAACCTAAGCCTAAATCATCTATTTTTTTTATCTTGTTCTTCAAAGCTCAAGTTTGTAGCCTTGAAGTTTCCAAGAAGCTCTTGGTGGAGGGAGTTTGCTTGAAGGAGACATACAAGGAGCTTTGGAGGTTCTTCAAGAGGTAAGAGGGAGATTTAACCTCACCAACCAAGTTTTGGTGGTGTGGAGATAGTTGTGTCTGGTGAAAAACCCTAAGGGTTTATTCACTTATTGTTTAATTACTTCTTTAGTTGTGATTGTGTTGTTGGTGATTTTATATTTGTGATTGTGGTGTTTATGGCTTTGAAATTATGATTGCATGTATGATAATATGTTTATTATTTTGATAAATATTGGTATGTATGAACCTGAATGCATGTAAGTGTATGTGTAAATTAGGATGTGAATAATATGATGGATTAAACCGAGAATTTAGAATTTGAAAGAAAAGGAATTGAATTTGGAAGAGTCGAATACTGAAAGAAGATGAAATGATTTTGGAGAAACAATACTGATTATGATTTTATAGGAGCAATATTGTAATTTTTGTGTTTAATAGGGACATGTTGTAATTATTGATTTTTGAATGGTTATATTGTAAATATGATTTTTATAAGGGACTATTTAGTAAATATGATTTTTGAGGGACTATTTCATAAATATAATTTGTATGAGAAACTATTTCGTAAATGTGATTTTATGAAGGACTATTTCGTCAATAGGATTTTTATGAGGGATTATGTTGTAAATTATGAATTTTATGAAAGATTATTTCGTAAAAAGGAATTTTATGAAAAACTATTTTGTAAATATGAATTTTTGAGGGACTATTTTGTAAATATGAATTTTATGAGGGATGATTTGAGGGTAAAATATGAATTTTTGAGGGACTATTTTGTAATTATGAATTTTATGAGGGATGATTTCGTAAAATATGAATTTTTCAAGGGACTATTTCGTAAATGTGACTTTTATGAGGGACTGTTGTGAAAATATTATTTGGATGAGGATTATTATGCAAATATGAAAAATGAAGTTGAGTTTTGGTGTTAACTGAGGAAACTAGTATTCTTGATTTAAAACGTGTGAAGAGTATTTTACGTGATTGAGAAATGATGAAAAATTGATACGTGATTTGAGAAAATGCGAAAAATATGGTTTCGCGATGAAATTACAGTAATAATATTATTGGGCCTATATGAGGACCCCGAATATGAGATAAAGAAAATTGAATTGAGAAGATGAGAGAATGAATTGAACTGAGAAAGGTGCATTTGAATGTGCATTGAAAAAGTCCGAGGGGCTGAATAAGATTGATTGCCGAAAGAAGGAAAGTATACATCTCCTGAGTGGGTGCGATGTGCGTAGTGTAGGTCACTCGTTGACCTTGGGGGCAACGGGATGCGGGTTGCCTACAATGGACAGAGAATAAAGCTTCTGTATCGTAGGTTAGACCGATGCAACACACCGATGATCCGGACCGAGACACTATCCATAATCGAGATCTGATAAAGACTGTGATGGATATGCTAGATGTGTAAATGCTAAATGAGCAAATGCTAAATGAGCAAAGAGAATGAGCACGTGGTCTGAGGCATGTAGTGCAGACAGATTCTTTTCGATCACTCTTTCCGACCTGAGTTTTAGCTCCATGGAGTAGGAAAATTGAGTCTAGGTACATGAGTCTAGATGCATATACAGAGATACTGAGGGTATTTTCATAATTATTAATTTTGATAACTGAATTATTGAATAAGTGAATATTGATAAGGACATGGACGTAATTATGAATTATGATGATAAATGATGTTGGTAGCATAATTGTAATTATGTATGATGTGTTGATATGAGATATGATGTGTGTTAGATAAATGATATTGATGATATAATTGTAATTATGTATGATGTATGGTATGAGAATTTGTATGTGTTTATCTTCATTGCTACCATACTGGTATTGGCGTAGGTGATCTCACCTCTTTGTTTGTCTATTTCTGTATTGTATTTATAATTGTAAAGAGATTGAGCAAGACGTTGAGTGAGAACGTAAGGAAGATCAGATTTTCGAGAAGGAAGTTGAGTTCTAAAGAGATGGAGATGCTGAGTTTTCATAAGGTTTATGGGAACCGGAGGCATAGTGCGTCGAGCTTGCTGGAAAATGTATTTCTCACATAAACAGTAATAGGGAGCTTACTACCGTACTCCTGGTACAGTTAGTATTGTATATTTTGTGTCAAGTTGGATTCCTCCCTGTTGAGGAGTCTGGGGAGGACCCGTCTGAGAGTTCTGCATGGTTAGAGTTACTTGGGCATTATGTAATTTAATTAATGTGTAAATATTTTTAGATGTCCAATTTGTAAATATTAAAGTGTGACAGTACTTCGATTTATGTATATATAATGTAAAATTTTATTGTAATGATGCTGTAATGTTTTAATTTTCGCTAAGTTTATCTTACTATCACCAATAAATTTTACAACTCGTATTTATATTACAAGCACGATTCATAACGAAGAGGTGATATGATAATTGAATAACACGAAGTGTGACGCCCTAAGGAGGGTGTTACATTAGGTGGTATCAGAGCCCAAGTTAGAGTCTTTTGGATTTGTGGGTAGGCTTGTCTTGTTTGTGCTGTGTGAATCTCTGATGTTGAACACAGAGATATGTTTTCGTTTCCGAAAGGAGACGATGTTTTGTGAAATAGTTACGTTTAGTTCATCGTGTTTTGATTTTATTTATCTTTGAAGAAAGATAATGGAACGCAGTGAACATGAGCATGTGGACGCGAGACCTGATGAAGATCGTATAACCGCAGCTAGAAGTGTGATGCAAAAGATTATTGAAGTAGCAGTACAACAGAGGCAGATGATCACTCAACAGCAAGAACTGATAATTGAACTTCACAGCTTACTAGGATTGGAGCAGCCATCAGATGTGAGAAGCTGTAACTTAGAACCTTCGATAATCCAAGATGGAAGGAAGCGTAAGGTCGATTGTGTTCAGCAAAAGCAGTGTGTACAACCACTGAGGAAGTAACAACGAACAAAGAGAGGAAGTACTAGTGGCAACAATTTTGGTCAGATTGTGGCATCAATAATGAAATGTTTCAAGTGTGGAGAAGATCATCTCACTAAAGATTGTCAGCATAAAGGGGTTATTTGTTATCAATGTGGGAAGCCTGGACATTTCTCCAGAGTTTGTGATCAACTGAAGATGGAACTTTTCATTAGTGATACACGTATTTCAAAATCTCAAGAAGAAGAAGAAGAAAGAGCTGGTGCAAAGAGTGTAGTGAGAACGTTCAAATACAAAACTTAACGAGTGAGGAAGTTGTGCCATAGAGGGTAGTCTTAAAAATGTATTGTATAATGCGTAAGGTAACCCAGTCTTTTGTGATCTGTGACTGTGTAAAATCTTTTTAGGTCATCCGTGTTTTGTTCTTTTCATAATACTACTTCAACTTCTAAACTTGTTATTACTACTCGAGTCTGTCTGAAACTACCCTATTATTATTGGAGTTTGAAACTTTTTCTGTTGATCTGGTTTGTCTATTTCTTGTTCAAATAGTCGAGTAAATCAATTTGACTTATCCATGTCTTCGTTATAGTGTGATCGGAGTATTTCTACTCTTCTTGTTAAACTTGTTGTTTATACTCAAGTTTTCTAACTCTACCCTATACCTATTGAATATCAAATCTTTTCTGTTGATTTGATTTATTTATCTAAAATTACATCTATTTGAGAATCTGACTTTATAAATGGATTGGTTATTTTCCAACCATATCCTACTAGATTGATACAAGGTAACCTTAGTGTTTCCTTGACCTGAGATTTTTGGATTTGAATCCAGAAAGTTCATTTCTAAAATTATCGGACCATGTTCTTTTTGAAAATCTATTAGACCATTTCAAATTCTTGTTGGACTAATCTAGTAACCTATTGAATAGTCTTATTATTTTTCCTTATGACTTTCAAAGTGTCTTTCATGTATCTCAATTAAGAAAGAGTTATGCGTAAAACTAGTCGAATGCAAGTTCTGTTAGAAGTTCAACTTGTGAATTTAGATTGAGTGTTAAGATAAAAAAAAAAAGACGGTGACGTATACTTCAAGGCAGTGGAACATACATGAGAGGAATCATTCGATTTACATTTTAGAATATGCGATAGTTGTTTTGTAACGAAAATTTGAAGATATGTTCTTTTCTATAAAGTCTACCATAATTTTAAGGGTTTGAAGTACCTGTACAATCAAGAGGGGCTAGGATATAAGGAGAAGACGATAACTAGAATTTTCAAAGGACTCGTTGAGAGCTTGTGTTCTAGAACAAGCTGGTTATTGGGATGAATTTCTACCATTGATAGAATTCACATACAACAATAGTTTTCATTCGAATATAGGGTACCTACCCTATAAGGCATTGTATGGGTGACGATGAAGAACATCATTGTGTTAGCATCATGAGGTTGAAAGTACAGAGGTAGGACCAGAAATTGTACAGCAAACTACTGAGAAAGTAAAGACGATCTAAGGCAAAATAAGGACAACTCAGACACGACAAAAAAGTTATGAAGATAAAAGACGAAGACCGCTTGAATTTGAAGAATGTGACCATGTGTCTCTACGTGTGACACCTATGACAAGAGATGGACAAGAGATTAAGTCGAGGAAACCCACTCCGAAGTTTATTAGACTGTATCGAATACTCTGTTGGACATCGTACAAATGAAGGAAAATTCAACCTACGAGACGTTTCTAGTCAAGATTGAAGATCAAAGGACAAAGTAACTTCGAGATAATGAAATCGCATTGGTTACAGTGGTTTGGAACAATATACGTGGTGAAGCAACATGGGAATTAGAAGATAAGATAAGAGAGTAGTATCCATTTTTATTTTAAGTGTGTCAAGTTTCGAGGACGAAACTTATTTTAGAGGGGGAGAGTTGTAACATCCCAAATTTTAGACTATGTTGCAAGAGTCGAGTAATCACACTACTTTGTGTTTTTCGTGCATTATAAAAATAATTTGATAATTCCGATACTATTTGTGATTATTTTGTGTGATTTGCTCCTGGTCAAGAAAATAATAATTTTCGGGCTGGGAAAATTCTTGTCTGATTATGTAGAGACGGGGGATCTTACTTAACCCGAATCTGAGTAACACAGAAAAGAATCTATTAATTTTTAGAATTTATTTGTAAAATAATTCTATTTTACTGATAAATATATGTTGCTTGATGCATAGCTATTATTGCTATGAATTATTTTGACTCGGTATAGTTTAATTTGCCATTATACTCAACCGACCAAAATTCTGGAATTCCCAATTCGACCAAAATTCTTGGGATAGGATCCCAACCCGACAGAAGTTCCTCAAGATTTCCTCTAGCTGTTTTCATTTCAAGTCTATTTTCGACAAGTATATTTCGACAATCCAAGATTTTTTGAAGATCTTGACACCGATGCAATTCGGACAAGGTCCAAATACTTTTGAAGACATGTTTCTAACATTTTGATCCCGTCGGATTTAATTAATAAGACTACATGTAAGCATATGCTAATGGTGAGTTGAATCCGACACCTTGAGCATTTTCCGATAACATCAATCGGTAGTTCGACAAAACCCAAAATACCTCAAGATTGGATGAAACTGATTCTCAATTCTTGAATCAGAAATCAAAGATTTTGGCTGTTATGGCTGCCTCTTCCAACAAAGACCATCTATTCCGACCAAGACCATCTTTCCGACAGAAGACCATCTATTCAAAACATGGGAGAAGTCCTCAAGTTCGACAAAGCGATGGACGTTCTGTTAGCAAAGAATCAGTTAAGAACAATATGGTTCTCCTTTTCCCTAAATCTTGTTGGACGATTTTACAAATCAAAAAGAAGATGTTTATATTCATCGAAATATACCTTTTAAAACAATACCAAAATCCGTCGAATTGGATCTTTTGATTATTAAGTACCAAGTTAAAATTCGTCGAGTGAGGATGCTCATGTCTGTTGAGTTAGAATGTCAATTTCCGTCGAGTGGGGATACCAATGTCCGTCGAATTTGAATGATAAGGTTCGTCGAGTTATGGTGCTAACGACCGTCGAGTAAGAATTCCTGATTTCAGTAGAAAAACTTCTCTAATGTCAAAATCCATCGAATTTGATCTTCTGACCATATAATATTTTGTCGATTCGACAATTGGAAGATTTCTCCAACGTTAACACCTGTCCGACAAATTAGGATATTTGTTGACCTTTTCAAGTTCATCAGACAGCCTTTCATTTTCATTTGACAGAATCACCATTCGACAGAGTTCTCATCCGACAACACTTGATTTTAACCATTCTTGGGGAAATGATGTTCTTCCATTTTACCGAATTTTGTTATGTCGTTGTTCGTCGAAAATTTCCTTGGAAACTCACGTTCATGCAGCAATTTGGAGGGGTTCTACGTCGGCCACGTAGCAGCTTGAAGGAGGTTCTACAAGGTTCTTGAACAATCCAATAACCTTGAAAGTCAAATGAATGACATCAGCCACGTGGATTCAGAATAAGATATTTTACTTCATGTAAATCCTGAACTTTATTTAAGCTTATCCCACAGCAACCGCCTCATAATTTCACTCTCATAAATTACATTTTCTCTCACATCAAAAACAGTATTCATCTTTTTCTCTCAAATCCCACGAACCTGAGCACCATTTTTCTTCCTTTTCTCTCCATTTCATCCTCACAAATTCACCTTCTCTCACCCAAAGACCTCACTCCATTTTCTCTCAAAATGGTTTACGACCATGCATAGTCAAATTCTTTATCTTTCTTCAAAATTCTCCAAATAGCAAAAGCTCTCAAATTTCCTTCTTCTTTTCTTCTCCAACCTCACGGCCTTCCACCCTCTTTCCATCAATCACTCTTCTATAATTCTAAACTATCTTATTTCTTGCTTTCCTACTTCATTTCAAGACATTTTGTAGTTAAAACCTAAGCCTAAATCATCTATTTTTTTATCTTGTTCTTCAAAGCTCAAGTTTGAAGCCTTGAAGTTTCCAAGAAGCTCTTGGTGGAGGGAGTTTGCTTGAAGGAGACATACAAGGAGCTTTGGAGGTTCTTCAAGAGGTAAGAGGGAGATTTAACCTCACCAACCAAGTTTTGGTGGTGTGGAGATGGTTAGAAACGGTGAAAAACCCCTAAGGGTTTATTCACTTATTGTTTAATTACTTCTTTAGTTGTGATTGTGTTGTTGGTGATTTTATGTTTGTGATTGTGGTGTTTATGGCTTTGAAATTATGATTGCATGTATGATAATATGTTTATTGTTTTGATAAATGTTGGTATGTATGAAACCTGAATGCATGTAAGTGTATGTGTAAATTAGGATGTGAATAATATGATGGATTAAACTGAGAATTTAGAATTTGAAAGAAAAGGAATTGAATTTGGAAGAGTCGAATACTGAAGATGAAATGATTTTGGAGAAATAATACTGATTATGATTTTATAGAGCAATATTGTAATTTTTGTGTTTAATGGGGACATGTTGTAATTATTGATTTTTGAATGGTTATATTGTAAATATGATTTTTATAAGGGACTATTTAGTAAATATGATTTTTGAAGGACTATTTCATAAATATAATTTGTATGAGAAACTATTTCGTAAATGTGATTTTATGAAGGACTATTTCGTCAATAGGATTTTTATGAGGGATTATGTTGTAAATTATGAATTTTATGAAAGATTATTTCGTAAAAAGGAATTTTATGAAAAACTATTTTGTAAATATGAATTTTTGAGGGACTATTTTGTAAATATGAATTTTATGAGGGATGATTTCGTAAAATATGAATTTTTGAGGGACTATTTTGTAAATATGAATTTTATGAGGGATGATTTCGTAAAATATGAATTTTTCAAGGGACTATTTCGTAAATGTGACTTTTATGAGGGACTGTTGTGAAAATATTATTTGGATGAGGATTATTATGCAAATATGAAAAATGAAGTTGAGTTTTGGTGTTAACTGAGGAAACTAGTATTCTTGATTTAAAACGTGTGAAGAGTATTTTACGTGATTGAGAAATGATGAAAAATTGATACGTGATTTGAGAAAGTGCGAAAAATATGGTTTCACGATGAAATTACAGTAATAATATTATTGGGCCTATATGAGGACCCCTAATATGAGATAAAGAAAATTGAATTGAGAAGATGAGAGAATGAATTGAACTGAGAAAGGTGCATTTGAATGTGCATTGAAAAAGTCCGAATTTGAATAAGATTGATTGAAAGAAGAAGGAAAGTATACATCTCCGAGTGGGTGCGATGTGCGTAGTGTAGGTCACTCGTTGACCTTGGGGGCATCGGGGTGCGGGTTGCCTACAATGGACGAGAGAATAAAGCTTCATGTATCGTAGGTTAGACCGATGCAACACACCGATGATCCGGACGAGACACTATCCATAATCGAGATCGATAAAGAGCGTGATGCATATGCTAGATGTGCAAATGCTAAATGATCAAATGCTAAATGAGCAAAGAGAATGAGCACGTGGTCCGAGGCATGTAGTGCGCATGATTCTTTTCGATCACTCTTTCAGGCCGAGTTTTAGCTCCATGGAGTAGGAAAATTGAGTCTAGGTACATGAGTCTAGATGCATATACAGAGATACTGAGGGTATTTTCATAATTATTAATTTTGATAACTGAATTATTGAATAAGTGAATATTGATAAGGACATGGACGTAATTATGCATTATGATGATAAATGATGTTGGTAGCATAATTGTAATTATGTATGATGTGTTGATATGAGATATGATGTGTGTTAGATAAATGATATTGATGATATAATTGTAATTATGTATGATGTATGGTATGAGAATTTGTATGTGTTTATCTTCATTGCTACCATACTTGGTATTGGCGTAGGTGATCTCACCTCTTTGTTTGTCTATTTACGTATTGTATTTATAATTGTAAAGAGATTGAGCAAGACGTTGAGTGAGAACGTAAGGAAGATCAGATTTTCGAGAAGGAAGTTGAGTTCTAAAGAGATGGAGATCTTTGAGTTTTCGTAAGGTTTATGGGAACAGGAGGCATAGTGCGTCGAGCTTTTGGAAAATGTATTTCTCACATAAACAAGTAATAGGAGCTTACTACCGTACTCTCGGTACGGTTAGTATTGTATATTTTGTGTCAAGTTGGATTCCTCCCTGTTGAGGAGTCTGAGGAGGACCCGTCTGAGGGTTCTGCATGGTTAGAGTTACTTGGGCATTATGTAATTTAATTAATGTGTAAATATTTTTAGATGTCCAATTTGTAAATATTAAAGTGTGACAGTACTACGATTTATGTATATATAATGTAAAATTTTATTGTAATGATGCTGTAATGTTTTAATTTCTGCTAAGTTTATCTTACTATCACCAAGAAATTTTACAACTCGTATTTATATTACAAGCACGATTCATAACGAAGAGGTGATATGATAATTGAATAACACGAAGTGTGACGCCCTAAGGAGGGTGTTACATTATTATCAATCCAACATATAGATCATAAGAACAATTTTCAAACCATTCCTCTAATACAAGATTTAGGAAGCAAGAAGAGAAAAGAGTAAGTTAAGGAAGCACAAACCCCTACCTAAGCTCCCTTGATGATGGTGTTTATCTTTTCTCTCCTTTTCTACTCCTTTACTCCTTTGTGGATGGTGCTCGTTTTCTTTATTTTCTTTCGTCTCTTCTTTTTGCTACTCTTGTTGTGTGATAGTGAAGAGTAAAAGTGAGAAAAATGTGTTTGTGAGTGAGGCGATGGAGTGGTAGAGAGAGATAAGGATAAGAATGAAAGAAGAAATGTGATGTAAACATTGAGTGGATGAAATGTATCTCTTAAGGATACTTTGATCTTACATTGATGAGTTTTCTAACTTCTATAGGTGTTATAGAAAATTCTAGGACTTCATTGAGTTCGTATACTCATCATTTATTAGATATCTGTACACACTATTGATAGCCAATAAGCTCTATTACTCTGCCCAAAGTTAAGATAAACTTAAGGAGTTAAACTAATATACTTATAGGCATTTTCCTTAACCTGTAATCATCACTAGAATAATATCCATCTTCTATTTAATAACTCCACAAAGTTTCATAATTTTTCAAGTTACTTTCCTATTTAATTTGGCCTTTAAACACTCATTCTGTTTATTAAAAATGCTAAAATAATTTATTTAATTCCCCAAAAATTACCAAAACCTATTCGAATTATTTATGACCTAGAAATAAATTTTTCATATTTATTTCCATCATTTAAGCAGTTTATGCTAAGTTTTGAGCTAGTGTAAGCTATTTTTCATGTTCTGTATTATAGCATTACACCCAAACTAACTCAGAAAATCACCAGAATCAATAGGTAAAACACACAAGTGTTAATAAGCTACTATAACCATTATTAAGGCTAACAAGATAGGAAGGATGTTATGATTCTCCCCTCCTTTTAAAAATTTTGTCCTCAAAATTTAGTTACTTGATGTGAAAAGCTCTAGGTAGTCTTGCATCATGCCAGATTCTGGCTCCCAAGTAGCTTCCTCACATTAATCCCATCCTATACCACTTTCACCAGTGGGATCTGTTTCCCTCTGAGTTCCTTGACTTCTCTATCCACGATCCTTACAGGTTTTATTATATAAGTTAAATCATCTCTTAATTGTACTGATTCATTTTTCAGGATGTGTGAAGGATCAAGATTATATTTTCTGAGCTGAGAGACATGAAAGACATTATAAAGATTTTGTTACCAAGTGGCCTCAAACTCAAAAGGGGGGGTGAATTGAGTTTATGAAATATTTTCCCAAATCTTTCTTGAAACATTTGTTTATCAATTTTCATTAAAGCTATTGGATAATTGAAGTGAATAAATAAATGAGATTAAATACTTCACTCACAAATTAAACAAGCCAAGATAAATAACATTCAAGCAAGCATATAAAATAAATGCACAAATGTAAAGAGATAAGGTTGAGAGAATCAAACACAAGGATTTATCCTAGTTCAGCCACCCCTTGTGACCTACGTCCAATCCTCAAGCGAACCACTCGAGATTTTCCACTAAACTTCAAGCTTAAATGGGTGCTTGAAAACCTTTATAGATTGGAGCACTTAACAACACCTTGGGATACCTCACCCTTGTGCTTTGAGCCTCAAAACAGGGATGCCTCACCCTTTACAACTTTTGAGGGATGCCTCACCCTCAAGGGATACCTCACCCTTTTCTCTAGAAGGATACCTCACCCTCTATTCAACTAAGGGATACCTTACCCCTTTCTCTAGAGGGATACCTCACCCTGTCTTTATAGATTATACAAAGATGTAGAAGATAGAAACTCTCTCAAAGAGTAGATTGATACAAATTGAAGCTCTAACAATGCCCCTTTTGAGTATCTCAAGTTTTCTCACAAAAATAGGGCAAAAACATTTTCAGGGTTTGATTCTCGTATATAAGTGTTAGATTGATATTCTAAATTGAAGTTCAACCCTTAATGAAAACCCAAGGCAAGTATTTATAAGTTATATAAAGAAAGGAGCCGTTGGGGGTGTTTTTAGCCAAGCATTAAATGTCATTAATATAGCCATTGGACTCTGTCAGATTACTTGTAATCGATTACACAACAAATGTAATCGATTACATTCTTGGTGTAATCGATTACAAGGCTTCTAACTTGCTTCGTAATCGATTACAATATCCATGTAATCGATTACATACCTTCTTGAACATGTTCTTACCTTTCTGGGTTCAATGTAATCGATTACATTACTGGTGTAATCGATTGCAAGGCTTCTGACTTGCTTGTAATCGATTACATACTCCATGTAATCGATTACTAGCTCTTTGTTTAGCTTGTAATTGATTACAAAACATGTGTAATCGATTACCTTAGCCTTTGAATACATTTTTCAAGTCCAAATAAGTATGTAAGCCATTTCTAACACTTAGATCATTGGATTAAACATAAATGCCTTCATGAATATTGAATCCAAGATTAAAAACAACATTTCTTGAAAAGCATGTTTAACTTTGAATTTACAAGCTGATTTTGAAAACGATATTTGGAAAATCATTTGAGAATCATTGAGATACTTAAAGGGCATTTTACATTGATATTCTAAGACTTATATCTAATATACCTCTTTTGATCTTAGTCTTTATCTTTTGATCTTGGTCTTCTCTTTTGATCTTGTTCTTCATCATTGGCTTTGTTATCATCAAAAACCCATTTGATATGCTTCAAGACATAAGCATTCACAGATTTGACAAATTAGGTTGAAGGGCTATTTGATAAGCGACAGGTCCTATTCTTTTCAAAATTTGGAAAGGACCAAGAAATTAAGGGTTTAACTTTCTGGTTTTCATGAGTCTACTAACCTCAGTAGTAAGAGTGACTCTCAAAAATACATATTCACCTTCCTCAAACTCTAGAGGTCTTATTCTTTTATCTACGTAACTCTTTTTCCTACTTTGAGCAATTGCTAATCTATCCCTGATCATCTTAATTTGCATTGTGGTTTGTTGCATTAATTCTAGACCTAGGATGGTTTTCTCACCTGTTTTATACAAACACAAAGGTGATCTATATTTCCTGCCATACAATGCCTCATAGGGTGTCATTCCTATGCTGGTGTGATAACTATTATTATAGATAAATTCTACTAAAGATAGAAACCTATCCCATCTACCCTGCTATTCTAGCACACATGCCCTAAGCATATCTTCTAGGGTTTGGATAGTTCTTTCAATATGTCCATTAGTTTGTGGATAATAAGTTGTACTGAAGCACAACTTAGTCCCAAAAGCTTTCTGCAAAGCTTCCAAAAATCTAGAAGTAAATCTAGGATCTCTATCAGACACTATACTTGAAAGGATTCCATGTAGTCTAACAATCTCCTAGAGATATAACTAACCTAATTTATCCAAGGAATAATTGGCTCTCACTGGCAGAAAGTGGGTAGATTTTGTCAATCTATCCATTATGAACTATATCGCATCATAGCTTGACTGAGTTCTTAGTAATCCCATCACAAAATCCATTGAAATACTCTCCCATTTTCATTCTGGGATTTCAAATGGTTTCAAAGGTCTAGAAGGTTTTTGGTATTCTATCTTAACTTTTTGGCAAACCAAACACTTTGGCATATATTCAGCTATATTTGCTTTCATCTTGGGCCACCAAAATAATTCCTTAAGATCTTAGAACATTTTTGTTGTACCTAGATGTGTCGTATATTTACTCTTATGAGCTTCTTTAATTTGAGTCTTCAAATCACTTGTTATTTCTAATTTACTTATGCAGAGACTATGTGGTAACAGAGTCACTGCTAGACTCAAACTTCTAAAACTTTTCAAAAGCTCTATTTCTCAAACCATCATCCGAGATACATGTAGAAATTTTTTACTGAGTGTATCAGCCACTATATTGGCTTTACCCAGATAATATTTTAATTCAAAGTCATAATCTTTTAAAAATTTTATCCATCGCATCTGCCTCATATTTAATTCCTTTTGATCAAACAAATACTTTAAGCTCTTATGATCACTAAACACTTCAAACTTAACCCCATACAAGTAATGCCTCCAAACTTTTAAGACAAAAACAATCGCTACTAGCAAAAATAGTATTTTTACAAAGAATCCATGTAACGTCCCCTTTTTCGGGAAGAGGACATCACACCAAACATACGGAACTCAAAAGAAACTATTAAGACCCGATTCATTTTATCTATAGGAATTAACTTGTTCATCAATAAAGTATCCTACCTTAGTGATTCTCCCTTTTACTTTTTTTTATTTTTTTATTTTTTTTATAAGCGAAAAACATAAACTTAGCAGAACTCAACATGAAGATCAAACCATACATGTATATAGAAGATACATACTATATATATATATATATATATATATATTTGGATACATAACATAAGTCATTAAATACATCAACAGTTTGAGCAAAAGTGAGCAGAAGCTTTACATGCCCAAGATGATATATATATAAACAACCACTAAGGCTACAAAAAGTATCATGCCCCAAACAGCTACTGAGAAGGAGCCTCAGAGGGGTCCTCCTCAGGTTCCTCCATAGGATCCTCCTTAGAAGAGGAAATCCTCACAAGAGCGACAGACTCACGAGCAGGAGCTCGTGTAGTGGATAAGAATGAATCCTCGTGTGGAGTATACTTGCGATCACCCCACACCTGACGTATCAGCATATAGAACTCCAGCCATACAGCAACATCAAGAAAGAAAATAGGTGGATCATAGTGACCTAAGCCAAAGATATAGTCACATCTCCCACGTAGATGAAACGCTCGGCGACCTAGTCGATGTGCCAGCAATCAATGCCTCTGTGGAACCTCAGTCTGGCATACCCAAGAAAACCTCACCGGGATGCCATAGTCAAACAGAAGACTAATTCACCCCACAACCAGGAAACTCAGGCTCTTCCCCGCCTTGGTCTTTTAAGAAGCATAAGTGTAAACAGAATAGTAGAATACAGAAAAGAGGTGAGATATCCAACATCAATACCAGTTATGGTAGTAAAGAACCAGAAACGGCGCAAGACACCTTATAACATGGCAACATAATAAACAACATCAAGATTAAAATGATAAGCAATTTAATAAAACAGATAGTCATAACATCATTAAAAGAAAGAATTCTATAATCATATATAATTATGTCAAATAAATATGTTGACAGACTATGCACATGCACAAGGTACCAAAATCCTACTCCATGGAGCTAGACATAACATCAGAGAGAATGATCAAGGAGACATGTCTGTATCTCATCAGCCTTAAATCAAGTGCTTTCAATATCAACAGATTGTGCAACATGGCTTATACAAGGCATTTTTCGCAAGATCACGATATAGGATAGTGTCTCGGTCCGAATCGTCGGTGCGTTTGCATCAGCCTGTCCCACGACACAGAGGAGCTACCAACTGTCCATTGTGAGATACCTGCACCTCGACGCCCCTAAGGTCAACAAGTGACCTACACTAGTTTATTTGCACCCGCACGTAGGTGTGATTCATCTCCTAGGCATACAACCTTACAAAAAGAGTCCAACGGACTTTTACAATGCATGATGACTCGATGCACATACATATACAGATATTCAATAATGGTATGACTTATCCATGATTAAACGCCACATTAGGCCCAATCATTTACCATCAATCCTTGGTCCCACTTATGGAGCCACAACAAGACAATATCCAAATCTCAAAGGTGAAGACATACTTTTTAAAGTCTAATACAAAAGTTGCACCTCAATTTCATTATATTTTTCTAATAACCTCTCTAAAGAAGTTCTCTAGTATTTCTCATTCAACCTTTATTACTCTTAATTAGATAAGTGCTCTCCTTTGTTTTAGATCAAATTCACTTAAGTAAATTATTTTAAGCTCCTCACAACCTCACCCACACTCATGTTCTTTTTTTGTCCAAAATTCACCCTAGGCTATAGGATAAGGGTTTGTTCTTTATTCTTTCCATATTATAAGTTCCTAATTAATTATCTAATCACCTAATTACCTAAGTTTTAATTGATATAAGATTTTTGTTCATGGGTGCCCTTTATGGCCGTGACCTCCCAAGGGTTAGGAATCCAAATTTTTTATCACATTATTAATTACTTATTACTTGATTGCTTAAGTCCTAAAGTAGCACAAAAATTCCATCTTGGACCCATTAAAGGCCTCTTGGCCGTGAGCCTCCAAACAAAAGGGGTAAGAATCCATTGCTTTCCATATACACATCCAAGCATTCAAAACAATTTCAATCCATCAAGTTATACCATAGCAAGTATTAAAGTCATACAACACAACAAATCACAACATTACCAAAGAAAATCATACAACAAAGTGAGCAACCCACACATAGATTCCTCATCATCAACACAAAAATGTGTTCCTCACTACCAAGACAGATTGAAGAGGATGATCTCCCTCTTACCTCAAAAGACAATAAAAGAAAGCAAGCTTCTTGATGCCTCTTGCAATTTTCATCCACCACCACCAAGAAAACCCTAGGATAGTCAAACTCACACAATCAACAACCAAAGTTTGAAAAGAGGAGTCCTTGATCACAAAGGTGACCAAGGATCACGAAAATGAGAAGAGAAAAGATGAAAGTCAAGAACTTTACCTCAAGCTTCAAGTTTTAGGGCTTGGTAGAAAATGATGAAGATGGAGGAATTAAGAGATGATCACCAAAGAGAAAAGCTTCTATGTGACAAGGAGATTCAGGAACCAAGATTGGTTGGAGGGAACAAAGATGGATGGCCAAAAATGGTGTTGGGGCCGTGAGAGTGGAGAGAAAATGGAGAAGAGAAAGTGAGAGAGAAAGAAAGAAGAAAAGTGAGAGTGAAAAGTGAAATCTTGTTTGAAATAAAAAAGTGATGTGTGATAAAGAGAAAAGATGACAATTTTGGTCATCTTTTCCCCCTAATGGCGTGGGGTTACAAGGGAGGACAGAGAAAAGGTGAAGCTTCCTTGAGAAGTTTCACATACTTTTTGAAAAAGTGAAGGGTGATGTCATGGTGATGATGTCATCTTGGTGATATCATTAAAGTGCTCTCTAGAAAAGATGACTAACACTCCACTAAAGCTATTATCTAGTGGACAAAAGTTACAGTTAGCAAAAATAGTATTTATTGTCCAATAGATAATAAAATGTATCGTGATTTTATTTATCAGATAAAATCTCAAAAAATAAAAAATTCGTAAATCGTGCCCAACCTTGGGTTTAGTAAGATCCCTCATTGATGTTTTCACAGTCCAAAGTTTTCCAACCTCGAAAAAAATATTTTATTTTCCTGGGCCCACTCAGTATGCATGCAAATCGAAGAATATATTAAAATAATTAAACAATTCAAATGATTTCAAAAAAATTCACAAAAATCACAAATATTATAAAATAAATATATATCATAAAATAAGTAATTTTCGGGGTGTTACAAACTCACTTGGAACTCATCCGCTAGAACCTTGACATACTAGAAGAATTATGAGACATAACCCATATTCAAGAGACCACTCCAATCCAATACAACTCCAAAGTCATGCCAAGGATTTTTCAACCTGGAAACCTAGTCCTTCGGAGAGCAGACATCGACAAAATGAATGCCTCTCAGGGGAAGCTAGCCCCTAACTAGGAAGGTCCATATTAGATAATGGCCAAAATAGACACTAAAGCTTACAAACTCGAGACCCTCACAAGAAAATAAGTCATTGGACATTGGAATGCAGCCAAACTCTACAAATATTATGGTTAGTTAATACTTAGTTTCATTTTATGCCTTTTCAAGCTTGTTAATTTCATTTTATGCCTTTTTGGGCCCTTATCATTTACTTTATTAATTCATGTATGGACACTGACTACCTAGTATATCGCAATACAAGTTGCAATTATGGTTCAACCAAGTATACCTTATTTATATTTAAGTGTAACCCATGCCTAGGCATGATTGAAGCATGCCTAGGCGTGGGGTAACTACTTGAATGTACTTGTTCTGTCACCACGCCTAGGCATGACTAAAGCATGCCTAAGTGTGAGCAACGCCCTATTCCACAATTTTTTCTATTTCTAATGTAATTAGTGGACCATTTTTCATATCTTTGGTTTTCTTTCTTCTTGAAACCCAAAAAGTGATAGAGTAGCTTTGAGTTGGAAAGTGCTAGAGAGAAGATCATTGAAGATTGGAAGATCAAGCTTCAAGGGTAGGATCAAGATCAAGGATCATCCTTAGTTTTGCTTTCTTCTCCCTATCTTAGTTTTCTTGTCTTGCTATAGATTTATTCCTAGCTTCTGTTTCTTTGATTCTTATGAGTTTCTAAGTTCTTTATAGGGATCTTTTGGATCTCACTATGAATCTTGATTGTATATGACTTGTTCTTGAATATTTGATTAATTAGTATGAGTTGTTTATCCAAATCTATGTTTATTGCATTCAATTGCTTGATTACCAATTGATTCTTGAACTAGACATAGGGAAAGGGAAATGGGACTTTAATTTTGGATAATGAATTTCACTTGAGTTCATTAGGTGTTTTGAGTAGCTAATAAGATGGACATATGCCCATTGGTCATGCATAGCATGTGTTTGAAACATGGTTCGAATGAGCATGAGATTACTCTTTTTTCACATGGAGACGTAGTGTTTTAGGTAATTAAATGGTAAAATTTAAAGTGACCTAAACATAGGCATTATGGATGCATAAGGTTTCAGCTAACAATTTAAGCTCATTCTCAAATATAATTATGGGTTATATCAACTAAGTGAAGTAGTGGGTGAAGAAAGTCCCCTATCCTTTTAACCATTGTTAATTCTCTTATTTGGGTGTTTACTTACTTTTCTTCATTGTAGTGAAATTTCTTTTTTAAATCTACAAATTTACTACTTGCTTAAGCCTTAACAAAGTGTTTAACTATATGATAATACGAACTTTAAAACCAAATCCCTTGGGACACGACACTCTTTCTCAATCTTAAATTACTTGCTCGATCCATGCAGTTGTGGACCAAACAAGTTTTTGGTGTTGTTGCCAAGGATTTGGCATTATTGTTTGTGTTACCTATAGTTGTTTGCAGGTTTCTTGACTTAAGTGCTTTTATTTTCTGTTTACTTTTCAAGTACTATATTTGTGCATGCGAAGGTCTTGTAATGTTTCTAGATTTCCTTACAATCCTAAAATTGAAAGGACTTTCTGAAGATTATTACGAGAACAAGTACAAGCTCAAGCACACTGCTACTAACTTTAAAACATTATAAAAACTTTATAATAATTGTACATATAAAAAATATACATTCGAATAGAGTCAAAAATAGTCTCGAAAAGAAAATGGCTGAACTGAACATTAATAACTAAATTTTCGATTCTATACAGTACATAATTTCAATTTTTAACATAAACATCTAATATAAATAATACATTATCTGTATCGAAACAAGATAGTCTTCATGATATATATAACATTCTCCTTAAACTAATAGCCCTAATCAGAGTTATAGAAGTTCAATAGCTTCGGTATGAGTTATCTGTTAATTCGGGTAGCCTTCTGGACTAGTTTGAGCCTAATTCTATAACACTAAATATGAAAAATAGCTAAAGTTTCTGCATAAATAGCTGATATGATGTAAATAAATATGAAAAATTTATTTCCTAGTCATAAATGATTATATGAACTATAGTAAATTTGGGAAATCAATCAAGATAGTTTGGTATTTTTAAGGATACTGAAGGGGGATAAATGGAACAGTTAAGTAGCTCAGAAAATCATGAAATTACATGGAAATGACAAGTAAGACATGGAGAATATTTTGGTATAAAATATAAACTAAGATAAGTATCAGTAAGCATATTTACTTAATTCTTAGATTTAATTTAATTTAAGAACGAGTAATAAAGCTTAACTGATAAATAGCAGCATGTGAAAAATTTTGGGAAAATGGATACAAGGACTAAGTTGAGTCCTAAAATTTTTCATAACACTTATGGACGCTTGAAAACTCAGCTTTGGAAGAATAAAGTGTTCCTAATAGATACAAAAGTTCCAGCATGAAATTTTTCTTCATTCTTTTTTTCATTCCACCGCCATACTTGTAACACCCTAGAAGATCATGATAGACTTGTAAATGGTTCCGATGGTAGCCTAACACTAGTTTGTCATGCTTGTGAATTTTTGTGACCGTCTATGCATATTTAGTCACTTTGTTGTAGCACTATATGTGAAATATAACTGTTTTTAGTCCTGATTTTGACTTAAACTGCTTAGTTAGTGGAAATAAGTATGGAGAACTTGTTTCTAGGTCACAAATGTGTGGAAGTAGATATGGTTAAAGTTTGAGAATTTTCAGAGTTAATTTGGCATTTTTAAGCATATTGGTTGTGTGTTTTAGTGCCAAATTGACCCGTAGTAGATATGAAAATTTATGAAAGTGGTGAAACAAGATTTTTAATGAATTTTAGAATTTATTTTAAACTTGTTGGAAATTAAGAAACTTGTTTTGGTGATAACCAAACATTTTTAACTGTTTGGGTGAATAGTAGTCACTTAAGTGACCAAATGTGAAGAGAACACGACTCCTTCTTTCTTTTTGCTACCCTTAACTTATTTAAGTCACAAATGAGATATGTTATCTCATTTTCTCTTCTCTTTCTCGGCTGTAACAAAGAGAAACAAAGGGAAATTCAAGAAGCAAGGCAAAAGTGGAGAATCAACCAACAAAGAGGAGGAAGAGTTTAGTGGAGGAGAAGAACTGCTTTCAAACTTCTTTTTTGGTCTTTGAGGTAGGGGGAAGCTTAGTTTGATAGTTTATTTTCATTTCTTGCATGTTTGGTTCTTGAGGAACCTAATGAAGAAATGGAGGGTTTGAGAGTCATTTTGAGATTCTTGAGTTGAATTTTGGCGTGGTTAGTATGGTTGAGTTAGAAACTGATTTGTGGATGTGTTAAGATGAATTTTTCATCATTTGAATGCTTTAATTCCCTTTAGGTCAGTTTTGGGGGTTTAGGTTGGATGTTGGATTTTGATTCACAAAAGTGTTGAATTAAATGAAATTGAAGTTGATTAAAGTTGCTATGTGTAGTTGAACCTTGTTTGAGGTTCGAAAATCACTTGGAAGTGGATTTGAATGATTGTAAGATCACTTATTCCCAATGGAACAATGATCGTTTCTGTAAAATTCTGTAGAAACTGTTTCTATGTGTGAGCGCCTAAGCGTTGAAGAGCAAGGAGCTCAAGCGCCCAGTGCCTAGGAAGAGTTTGTTATGCGCGTAGCACGCTTAAGCAGGCAGAAGTTGAGCGCCTGAGTGCCCAACACTGGACAAAACAGAACAGAGCCCTTATTTGTGGAAATTAAAGAGGATCACTTGTGTAATGCTTTCTTTTATGCTTCTTAATGAGTAGTGAGACTCTTTTAGGAGTATTTGATAAAGTGTATGAGTGAAATGAGTTTGATATGCATATAAATCAATTATGATGCTAATTATGGAAGATAATTAGTGATCGTTTTGCATGAGATGTTTGTGAAACACATTAAGATATGTAATATCCTCTTTGTGTTGTTTGAGGCATAGATTGGTGAGTAATATCCTCTCTATGTTAAGTGTAATAAGGTGAGTAATATCCTTATTACATTGTGAGTAAGGAGGTGAGTAATATCCTCTTTGCTTTGTTTGACCAGTGGAGGTGAGTAATATCCTCTGTTTGTTTTGATGGATAGTGTTGGTGAGTCATATCCTCACTATGCCTGATAAACCATGATATATCATAACATATCATAGAGTAATTGAGGTGAGTAATATCCTCAATACGTTTGAGGGCTCATGACATCTTGAAACTACATTCATTCCAAGGACTTGCATAGACATACACATTAGGCATAATTAAGCATAGCATGACAATTGTATGAGTGATTGCTAATCATAACATAATCATACATTGCAATTGTATGGACAATTGTGTACCTTTGTGACTGAAGAGTTAGCTTTTTAGTTGAATAATCTTTATGATTATATAAATTGCTAGTATTGGAATACTTCTACTGAGATATATTTTTCTCACCCTGATTGTGTTGCCATGTAAATTTAGGTGTGAGTTTTTCGAAAGGGAAGAAGAAGATGTATGAGGACTAGCATAGTACAGATGCTGTTTTGAGCTGAGCTTATATATGTTTTATATTTGCTTAGTTGTTTAGAGTTATGTATAACAGTATGCCCTTTTGAGGCTATAAAGTATATATATAACTTTTGTTATCGTGGCTCTCCATATTTACTCATTGCATATGAACAATATGGGTTTAGCTTGTTATTGTATGCTAGAAGTAGCATGGTCAATATTGATTATTCTTTTATATGACGATATATCTAGATAATAAATATTGGGATGTTACAATACTCATCTCACTTTATATCTAACCAATATTTTGACTTTTCCTTCACTTTTTCTCCATTTTCTCATGCGATTCAGCCCCAAAAATAGAGCAAAAGAAATGAAAATAGAAAGGAGAAAGAAGAAAAAGGAAAAAGAAGGAAGGTGAAGAGGAAGAAGAAAATCCAAGGAACCAAGCTACAAGGAGCTAGGTGTAACACCCACCTTAGGGTGCCACATTTATTGTTACTTTATTACCAAATTACTCATTCATCATAAATCGTGCTTGTAGTATAAATACGAGTTATAAAATTTCTTAATAATAATAAAATAAACTTAGTGAAAAATAAAAACATAACAACATTGTCACAAATAATTTACATCATATATACATATACAAGTCTTTAGTACTGTCACATTTTAATATTTACAAACTAGACTCTCAATCTTTTTAAAGCATTAATTAAAACTAACATATTGCCCAAGCACTACTACTCAGTAGAACCCTCAAACGTGTCCTCCTCGGACTCCTCAGCATATAGGGATCCAGACTGACGCGAAGTCCTACGGACAGGTGTCCGTGCAGATGACACAATACTGACCTCGCTAGTGGTACGATAGTAAGCCCCACAGTACTGCCTAATAGATATTGGAAACTCTAGGTGTATATAGATATTAACACTAAAGTAAGGATGTCCTAGATGTAATCTACTCAACCTAATATTTAAATCTCTCATATAATAAATACTCTCTCTATCCAAATCAACATGCCATGCCTCTGATCCTCCAAGAAACGTCAATCTCATATACCCAAGGAAACAAGGCATCTTCATCTCTTCAAAACTCAACGTCCTCAACAGGGATCTGCTCTTCATCAGCTTCTCGCTCAACTTCTTGCTCAACGTCTTTTAAAGTATAAATACAATACAGAATAGACATACAAAGAGGTGAGATCCCCTACGTCATTACCAGTATGGTAGCAATGAAGATAAACACATACAATATTTCATACAGCTATCATACCATAATTACATTTATGCCACTAACATCATTATCATCACAAAACATGTAATAGACAATAATTACAATCATGCTATTACCAACAACCAAATATTCAATAATTCAATTATCATAAATCATAATTACAATAATACCCTCAATAACTATATGTATGCACACATACTCAATTTCCTACTCCATGGAGCTAAACTTAAGTCGGAGAGAGTGATCGAAAAGATTTGTCGGTACCAACATGCCTCAGACCACGTGCTCAATCTTGCACATCTAGCATATACATGACAGTCTTTATCAGATCTTGATTAAGAATAGTGTCTCCGTTAGGATCATTGGTGTGTTGCATCGGTCTAACCCACGGTACAGAAGAGCTACCAACTACCCATTCTAGGCAACTCGCACCCTAATGCCCCCAAGGTCAACGAGTGACTTATACTACGTATATCGCACCTACTCAAGAAGTGTAGTCTCTCCTAGGCAATTAGCCTCATACAGTCCATCGGACCTTTCCAATGCATGTACTATGCACCATTCACAGTTTCAATTTATTATCACATATTCGGGGTTCACTCAATAACCCAACAGTATTATTACTATAATTTCATCGCGTAGTCATATTTTCACGTTTCTCAATCGAGTAAAATATTTTTCATACGTTTTAAATCAAAAATACTATTTTTTCCTTTTAATACCAAAATTTGACTTTATTTTTCATATTTGCACAATAGTCCCTCAAAAACATAATATTTACATTATAGTCCTCATTTAAATAATATTTTCACAATAGTCCCTGTTTTATAAAATATTTGTAATATGACCCTTCATTTATAAAATATTTACAATATGACTCCTCTAAAAATAATATTTACAATATGACCCTTCTTTTATTTAAAAATTACAATATAATTCTTCTTAAAATATTAATTATAATTTAGTCCTCTTTTTATAAAAATTTATAAAGTATAACCCCTATGAAAATTGGTATTTGTACTATTTCCCAGAAAATGACATTTCTTTCTTTTACTTCACATACTACAACTCAAATTTTGCCAACGCACTTCAAAACCCGTAGGGTGAGCTATACGTTAGTAAACTTCAAGTATTGACCTCCATTTTATTTCATAACTCATTTATTTAATTATATCAAATTGTTTTCCCAAAATCATTTTACTTTGCTATACTCAAACATTTCCAAATTCATTTCCTTTTCTTTTAAATCTTTACTTCTCATTTGAATCCATCATTTTCAGGACTTTGGTCCTCTTAACCCTAATATGGTCGTGAGCCTCAAGCTCTTTGGAGCTCTCATAAATTCGTTTCATCATGTTATTCAAATCTTACTTTACTCATACATTTTCATGCTTACACAATCACACATACAAGTATATATCAAAGCAATAATCATAATATCACACATGCAATTATAAAAACAAAGCATAAACACCACAAACAAAAATCAAAGAAGCATTAAACAATAGGTGAATAAACCCTTATGGGTTTTTCACCATACACAATCATCTTCTCACCACCAAAACATGGTTGGTGAGGTTTAATCTCTCTTTTACCTCTTGAAGACAATATCCTCAAGCTCCTCTCCTTCTCCTTGATTTCATATGAACCAAAACAAATCCCTAACAATTCTTAAACAATTAGTAAAATCACAAACAAAGCTTAATAATGATAAACCATGGAACAATCATGATTTAAAAAATCATAAACTTAATTTAAAACCAAAGAATCGCAAGTTTACCTTTAGGGAAGTAAGATAAAACTTGAATTTTGAAGCACTAGGAGTAAGATTTTGATGAAACTTCCTAAATGAAAAGTGTTTAGGAGGTGGTTTAGGTTTAGGAAATGTTGAGAATAAAAATTATAGAAGATGGATGGTGACTTTGGGTGTTGGGGCCGAAACACTAGAGAGAAAATGGGAGGAAAATTGTTCTTGGTGTTCTTGGAATTTTGAGAGAATATGATGCTTGGCTTTTTACGTGAGAGAAAAGTAAATATTGAGAGTGAAATTGTGAGGAGCAGTTGTGAGGTAGTTTGTGTAGGGAAATTAAGAGATTCACTTGAACCAAAATATCACAATTGTGTTCCCACTTGAAAGCACATGGCTTGGTCACCTTTTGGTCATGCAATGGTCACTTGGATGGAACTAGAAGCTTATGGAACATGGTGGAATTGGCCCTCTTGGCCGTGGGACTCTAGGGAAATTAGGGACCTAGTTTGACTTCAATTAAAGTTTAATTCCATGCTAATTAGATAGCTAATTAATTAGGTTAGGTTTCCTAATTTCACTTAATTAATTAGCTAATTACATAACTAATTAATTAACTAGGTCATTGCCTATGTCATGCATTGTCATGGCTTCTAGATGAAATTAGGATATCTAATTAGTAATTAGATTATAACTAATTAATAACTAGGTTAGTTCACTTAGTTTCTTAATTAGGCAATTAGGTTAACTAAGTTAGGTTTAATTAGCTACTTAGTAACTAGTCAAGCCATTATATTTGACTAAATTCTATCCATTGATTTTAACTTTAACTCCTAGCCCTTGATGTAATCTAAGGTGGATATCACTTAGTGATTTTATTTGAACTATTCTCACACCATTGATCTGATCAACGGTTATGATTAAAGGCATCTTAATCAAGCTTTTCATCTAATGGTCCACAATAAAGTCCTTGCCCCTTTATTTGACCAATTCCTATTGGTTAGAAAAAGTCCAGCCATTGTTTTTGACTGGTTCCTATTGGTTCATTCTAATTTAGGTTATAGAAAATATTCTAAGCGCATTTTCTGTTAACTAAAATATGTCAGGCCAAATAATTTATAGCAGTAATTGCTATAAATAAAATAGTAGATATTTATCCATGAAATATTTTTATTTCATAGATAAATTCTAAAAATTAAAAGATTCTTTTCTATATCACTCAGATTTGGGTTTAGTAAGGGAATAAATCAAATAAGGGTTTATCGAAAATTATTATTTTCCTGACCTAGAGCAAATCACACAAAACAATCAAAAACAGTATTGAAACAGTGAAATTGTTTTTATAACACATAGAAAACACAAAACAGTGTAATTCTACTACTACTATTAACATAGTCAGAATTTGGGGTGTTACACTAGGAAGAGAGGTAAAGGATGCTTCTTTCCATTTTATTCTTCTTCTTTTATCAATTATTGAATGGAAATTTGAGTTATTGGATGAGTTCACAGGTCTTGTCATACACGGCCAAGCTATGACTTAGTGAAGATTTCTTTGCTTTAATTTGTTCTTACTCTTCCATTAATTCTTAAGTTAAATTTGTGATGTTGGTAATGATGAGAGAAATGAAATTTCTTTATGTTATTGGTGGGTGTAAATCACGACCAAACCAAGTAGAAATTGGGTTCCTTGCTTTCAATTTGTGTTTCTTTTCTATTGAATATTGAATTGAGTTTGTGATTGTTTTAGTGAAGCTTATGGCCAAACTTTGTTCTAATAAAGGTCATGGTTCCCACTTGGAGGCTTAAGTGTTCCAAGTGTTAACACTTTGATTTTCTATGTTGGTTGTTAGAAAGTGTTCACACTTTGATTTTCTATGTTGGTTGTTAGAAAGTGTTCCCACTTTATAGTTAGTTAGAACCGTATGTTCAACTTTGTTGACTCTTTAATTTTATATATTTGTTTGTTATTTAAGTTGACTAATGAGAAAGTGGTTGATTGATGAAATTATCAAATTGGTCATGAAAAGAAAGACTTGGTTGTGGCTTGTTTATGGCTAATTGTGTTTGATATTGATCATTTGAGTTGCTAAGGGTTTATGGAGAAATCATAGCATTTGAATTCTTGAGTTGGCCACATAGGTCTTGAATTGACCATGAAGGCCGAATAGAAACTCAAGGGGATATGGTAATCTCTATATTGCACTTAATGCTTATGCGCTTGAATTATGGTTGAATTTTTTATTATATAGAAAATTCTTGAAGAATTGACTGTGTAGCAAAGTGAAATGTTTATGCTCATTATGGTGTTCAATTGATGAATGAATGTGTTGGAGATTTGTTTACTCGATTAGAACTCATGAAATATGATGAATGAGATTGATAGTGTAAGGAAGGATGATTCCCTCCCTATCTTAGATGATGGGTAATATGAGGAATGATGATTCCTTCTCTACCCTAGATGATTGATAATGTGCGGAAGGATAATTTCCTCCCTATCAAAGTAGTTAAGGATGGGCATTCCTTCTCTACTTGAATTAAGATATATTAAATGAGGAAGGATGGTTTCCTCATGATTAAGGTAGCATGAGGATGGACATTCCCTCACTACCTATTTGACGATTGAGATATGATGAATGAAAGACTGAGGAAGGATGATTCCCTCATTATTAAGGTAGTACGAGGTAGAGCATTCCCTTTCTACCTATTTGATATTTGAGATATGATAAATGAAGAATGATTTGATGATGAGATATGATGAAAGATGAGAAATGATGAATAATGATATATGATTAATAAAGATGTTTAATGAATAATTATGATATATGATGAATTAGAATTTGAATGACATATTATGACTCAATTATTTATAAAGACCATTAAATGAATTTGAGATTTTGGTTCTTGTTTAGAAATTATTTCTGAAAGCAGTCTTGGAAATAATTTGATATGCTTGATAATAAATGTTTTTGGAAACTAATAATAATTGGAATTCTGTTTCAGAAAGAGAAACGACCAAATTTGACATTTTGTCATCTATCTAGAGTATAAACAATTTGAGTTTTGAAATGTGTTTTTCCCTGTAACATCTGAAAGTATTATAATGACACAAATTTTTATTAGTATTACTAAGAATTCCTAGAATTATAACCCCTTTTTGTTTGTATTCCATAATATTTCCAGGAATGCGTTCTTCAACAAGCAGGCAAACGAAGAAGATGTAGAATAGGTTTTGATATCATTTTGTATTTGTAATGTATATTTAGTACCTTGGAACTGATTATGTAATTATGGTGTATTGTAATTTACCTTATATATTGTACTTCATAATATATGTACGTTATTTAACCCTCAACAGGCTCATATTATATATATATGTGTGTATATATATATATATATATATATATATATATATATATATATATATATATTGTATAAACGAATTTTCAAATTATTATAATAGTTTAAGTGACATGCTTAATTCCAAATACTAGAATGTAGTTCTGAATGCATTACTAGTGTTAGTATTAAGGATGTTACAACATACATGCAAAAATACATAAATCAAAAATATCTATTCTACTTAAAGTTACTATACTCACTACCTCTCCTTGAAAGGATTTTGATTTCGATCTATAAATTAACATACAAGTATATGGGTGAGAATTCAAAAATTCTTAGTAGTATAACACATACAACATCAATGACAATACAAATCCATGCTAAATACATAAGATAATATTTCAAATAGAATTATGTGTGGATGCTCATTGAAATGATAAATGTTAATGTTGATGAAAAGTATTATGATGATGCATATACAATGTCATGTCCTACGACAAAGTGCCCGTACGCAACTTTGACCTTAGTAAAGTGTTTTTCTCGCTCCTTTACTTTTAGCAGAGAGTTTTTCTTCCTCCTCTACTGATTTTGTAAAGGGCTTTTCTTGCTCCTTTGACTTGGGCCGAGTGCTGACCACTCTTTAGCCATGCAATAATGCTTATGATATGCTAATGACATTTTGAATTCAGTTATTCAAGTAGCATCTCTAGCCTTTTTGAATGGTACTAAAAACACCACTTTGGTTTTTACTTTTAAAATAGCTCATTTGTCTTTTTCGATCATAATCGAATACACCTTACTTTGCATTTTTCTATCATAATCGAATACATGCTAGTCGAATAACTCTCAAGTCTATTCGATTATTCTCAAAATCTTGCCAATTGAATAGCTCTCGTAGTCTACTCAGTTAGCCTAACTTACCATTCTGGAATGGCCTATTTGAATATCACTTAGTCTATTCATTCAACATTGAAAGTATGTCATTCTGAACTAATGTTCAAATAGCTAACATAATACTTTGATTAACATCAAAGTTACACTAAATCGAATAACAGACTTAGTCTACCCAATTAGCTCTAGTAATGTCTATCTGAATTATGTCAATCAAATAGCTCTGCTAGTCTATTCCGATTAGCCTCGAAAGTCATGCCATTTGAATTGCTCACTTAGGATACTCAATTTATCTTTGAAATCTTGTAAACTCGAATAGCTACAATCTATAATATTCTATTTGAATTGAGCTTTTGGCCTTAATCAAAATGAATACTACAGAAAGACATTATATTCAAATTGTCCCTTGGCCTATTCGAATAGAACACTATAGAAAGACATTTTGAATCATCAGAATAACAACTTTCCTATTTATTTCATATATATACATGACTATGCAGATATATGCTCAAATCTCATAAATCATAACTCTTATTACACATAACTATGATTTTTCTTCGAGTATCATGAAAAACTCCATTCTATCCATTCTTTTTCATTTCTCATGAACAAAGAATGAATCAATATAGAAATAAAACACAATAACCCCATACCTCTGTTTCCTATGGATTGAAGTTTGATTCTGTTTCTTGTTCTTCACTTATTTCTTACTTCTTCCTCCTCTTTCTTCTGTTGATTTTGCTTTCTCCTTCATTTTTCTATTTCACGTTCTTTGTTTCTCTCTTTTCTTTTCTTTCTTTCTTATTTATTTTCTCAATTCTTTTCCTATCTCTATCTTTTTCTCTCTTTTCTACTACTTAGATCTGTGTAAAATGAGAGAAAATAAGATATTTATGCCACCAAGTCAAAGACGATGGAAAGAAAGCTTAAAGGATAATGTCAATTGACTTTGGGTAGCTTATACCTCATTAGACATCTTTGTGCTTTGTATTAGTCGAAAATGCCTAACCACTACTAGAAATTTTTTATTTAGAGATGGAATTTAGAGACGGACAAAATTTATCTCTATTAGAGGCAGAAACAAAGACAGATTTCATGATTTAGAGATAGAAAATAAATTTTATAATTTAGAGACATAATTTAGAGACAAAAATTATCCATCTCATAATTTTTCACCTCTATTTCCATCTCTATATGGTCAATGTTGAATTTTAAAAATGTCAAATTGATTTAGAGACAGAATTTAGAGACGGAATATACCCATCTCTAAATTTTTTGTCTCTAATGGCATTTCAATTTCGTCTCTAAATATTTGATATAATTTAATTAATAATTTTTTTTTTATAAAAGTTAGAGATGAATTGTTTCCATCTCTAATTCCTTCAAATTTTCTGAAACAATTTTTTCCATTTTTTCCATTCCCTCTTATTCCCTCTTTCCCCCCTCTTCCCCTTCTTTCTTCCCCATTCATTGCTTGAAGCCTTAGCCCTATCTCCCCTTCTCTCTTTATTCTCATCCCACTGCTTCAATGTCGTCGATGACTATTCTCGTCGTCATTGGCCATCGCTCTAGCTCCAGCTCCATCGCGCCTCCACCACGCATTCGCAGCCACCACTGTCTGCGCCTCCACCCCATCGCCGTCCACTTTGTTGCCTAAGACTCCAACCACACCATCGACTAGGTAAGGCTTTTGGAGAACCACCTTTTTATTTTGAGGTTCAATGCTATTCTTGATTTTATGCATTTTTAGTGAATTAATTTTTTTTATGAAGCGTTGGTAATGAGGGAATATGTTGTTTGAAGTTAGCTATATTAAGTTAGATATATTTACACTGATTAAGACTTCCATTTCAGTTTTGTATATTATAACACTTTCTTACATCTGCTTGCTTGTGGAACAAACTCTAACATTTAAATGGCTATATTGGTTGTCTTTGTGGAGTGTGGTTGTCAGTTCTGCATTCTAAACAAATGCAGTATTAGGCTTGACTACTTGCCTCTTGGTAATTTCAAAAACTAAAACAGGGCAAACCAACTGCAGCAACTAATAAAATGTCTATGCATAGTGCAATTATTGCTATTATGATATGTTGAAGCATGCATCCAGTAGTTGGTTTAGAGTAATTTCATTCACAAATTGCCTTAATTTACCATATATATCTTTATGAGTTGGATCATGTTTAGAGTTGAAGACTTTGTGAACTAATAACCTGTTTAATGTTGGCAAAGGTTAAAAAGTAAAGAAAAGAATGTGAGAATTGAACTGCAGTATCGCTTACAGCACATGACTTGCTTCTAGACTAGTTGAATGTAATCTGGCTATTTTGAATTCAGCTGTTTGGCCCAAATTTTTTATTTTAAAAAAAATTGACTTCATTATTGATGGTTTGGTATGTAAAATTGCTTGGAGGTGTGCATATATTTCTTCAATTTAATACTAGAGGTATAATCAAGTGTGGAGCATGAAGAATCAAAATAATTCTTTTAACTGCTATAAAGGTTCCTGTCTGGCTAGTTTCATGGCAAGTGAGACTAATATGATTTGATATTTATGAAGAGCACCAAGGACTATTCTAGATGATCAAATTGATTTTATGAATACCACTATATTGGCATGGTCTTCGGCTGCCATTCAGACCGTATGATGTATAAATAACAACTTCTAATTAAGCTTTAAATAGTAGAATTTGGCTTGATTAATCTTTTTGATAGAAGTTATTATAGCTAGATCATAGCAAACTTTGCTATTGTCCAAAGTCTGTTTTCTGGCTTGCTGAATTTCTTGATATCAGCCAGATTGCTATTATATCCACAAGTGGTAGCATGAGTACCCATCATAAAATATGCCAGAAATTATGAGTATATAAACATCTACATATGCATCATGCATTTAGCATTTAATGGGAGAATATGTGCTTAATTTCATTTCTGTGACGCAAGTTAGTTACTCATTAATCATAAGCCATCACAACCTTAGCTTTGAAGCAAACTGCAAGTCAGCTTTCCCTTTGTTTCTTGTTATTTGCTAGGGAAAAAGGACCTAAAGCTATTATAACTTTATGTATTTCTATTTACTAAGACTATCCAATGAGCATTTGCCTATTCAACGTGAACTTTGGTCACATATCAAACACCAAGAAAAGACTCAAAAATGCCTTTATCAGTTGAAGAAAAGTTGA
The DNA here is from genome assembly GCA_029884595.1 of Ormosia semicastrata. Taxonomy (NCBI): domain Eukaryota; kingdom Viridiplantae; phylum Streptophyta; class Magnoliopsida; order Fabales; family Fabaceae; genus Ormosia; species Ormosia semicastrata. Next base: position 22,509,260 of record JAQQTO010000044.1, read on the forward strand.
TCAGCCACCAAGAACTTTAAACAACTATGAATAGAACTTATTTTGACTTAGAAACAAAGTGAAAGTAGAGGAAACAATATACAAAAGAGTCCCATGAGAAAACACAACCTCTTTACTAGTTACTCATAATGATTCTCATGCATAAGCTGACCCTATATCTATATTTATATCTATCTATATTTATACAAATACTACAGCTACATGAAGACAAAAGTACCCTTTACTTTGGGTACACAACAAGTAACATGGTAGTATATTATATTCCTTAACAAATTCTATAAAAAAAATATTATATTAACATATTGTATATTAGCATTACGCTTTATTTTAATGGTAAAAAGATAGAGAAGCGGGCAAAGAAAATTAGGATGTAATGACAAAGTTATTGAGGAGGTGCACATTCAAAAAAATAATTGTGAACACGTTAAAATGTAGTGTATTGTTAAAGGGGAAGGAAAAGGTGAGGAAGGCCATGCCTCCTCAGTATAAACAGGTGTGTACTAGTGTAATAGTTCTCTTTTTATTATATTATCTCTTATCTAATTGTGTTGTTATATTTAGGTGCTTTGCTTGTGTCACTTATTACTGTTGCATTTGTGTTAACTACAAGTTTGCTGCATTTGCCAAAGTTTTATGCCCTTCCTATAGGTAGGCTTCTTTCATACTTAACAGTCATTGCACATTGATTTTTACTTATTTTACTTTTCTTCATTTCGAGAAGTGTTGTTTAATCTTTTTCCTGCATTTCCCCTTCCTTTGGTTTAAATTGAAGGAAGGATTGATGCTAACAATCACAAATTTTAAAGTCTAAAAAGCTATTCTTATCAAGAAAATAAAAATTCAAAAATTAGTTATACCTACTTGTTTCACTTGTATGTGTGGAAGTTTTGTTGGTAAAAAGATTTGTCCTTAACATGATATCTAAGTGATAAATGTTATTATTTGTTGTTTAAAACATCATATAGTGCATTTGGTATGTTGGCGTTCATTATTCTTTTAGTCTTGTGAGCATTTACATGTGAATGTTTGTGTTATATGTACATAATTGAATTAACTAATCAAATCACATAATTTACAATTCATAACTGAGTTAATAATCATAGAATATGAAAACATGCTTAAAATTATCAAATATGGCGTCAACTTTTCATTCTTATGTGCTTTGTGTTAGTTGAGAATGTGGTAGGGACATTAATACAATCTCAACTAATTAAAGAATTACTTCTTGTGTACAACATATTTGATTAATTTGGCTATGTTGATAGTTTTTTTTTTCATTTACATTTTTTGTTTTACGTTTTTGACTTTTCTTATCATCAGTTGATGCATAGCTTCATTCTCTATATTTTTCTTATATATATATATTATACACATTAAGCCAATGCATCTTATTGTTGATATCTAGTTCGGATGGCCCTAGGGTGCATTGTACTATATACGCTAAGATTCTTTCGTCGTCAGGTATGTGCCTCTGGCTCCTTTTTTTTTTTAGGAAATTAAAACCTCTATTGATAAGCATTTTGTTAGTAGAGAAGAGTGAGTAAATTAATTTAATTTTCTTCATGAGCTAGTGTTCTTTCAACTTTCTGATATCTTACCTATCCAAATTAAAGTTTAAGTTTCATAAGAAGGTGATGAACTTTTCTTGCATATCATTCTAAATCTTTTCATATACATGATTTCTTTTGCTTAACTAGTTATCATATTTAGAGAAAGGATGAAACAACTCTTTTTTTGATTTTTTGGTTTTTGTTTTCACTTTTCAGTGACTGGTTTACGAGAAAGTTATGTATGTGATAATTCAAGACAACTAGCAATTAGTAACTTGGAAGGGAAGACTTTGCTAATGTATTACATTCGATTTGATGTTCATAGAATTCATTGTCAATACCTAACCCAGTGATTGAGTGGCTTCCCCCTAGTCAGTTAAGATCGTTGTCAGAAAATATATGTTGATATGTTCTCTTGATAATTTACAGAAATTATGAGAAGATTCCTCATTTATATTTTATTTTCTAGTTTCTCTCTCTCTTTCTCTCTCTCTCTTTTTAAAATTTGCTCTAAGTTGTCTGTTATAGTAACTACATATACTTTCAACTATTTTGATATCTTTTATAATTACTTGGATAATTATAATGATTGATGATTTATTGTGATTTTTGGTAAATTTTAATTTTGGATAATTATATGCATAGGAAAATAGAATATTTTTTAATAAAATGAAGGCATCTAGTTGTGGTAAATCCTAACTAGATGCTTATTTTTTTAAAATATTAGAGACGGGAAAATCCATCTCTAATTTAGAGATAGAATTTTTTCGTCTCTAACTAAAGAACTGGAGACGAATTTTGATAACTGAATAGTAACAAAATTTTAAAATTTAGAGACAGAAAAAATTTGTCTCTAATTTAGAGACAAAATTAATTTTTTCGTCTCTAACAATCACAGACGTCACTTTTAGATATGGATCAATTTTCATCTCTAAATATTTAGAGATGAAATTTTGCACATTTAGAGATAATTTTTCTGTCTCTAAATCTGAAATTTCTAGTAGTGAACTAACTCATACTAATATTAACATAAATCTATAACAATAAACTAATACTAATTTGTTAGGGAGGATGTTACACAATCCACCTTGCAGTTTTTTAAACTACCTTATGAAGATCCCAATGCCCATCTGGCCAACTTTTTGGAGATTTGTGACACTTTTAAGCACAATGGGATGTCTGAAGATGCAACTCGATTGAGGCTTTTTTCCTTCTCCATGAGGGATAAGGCGAAGACTTGGCTTTAGTCCTTGCCTGATGACTTCATCACCACTTGGGATGAGCTAGTGAAGAAGTTTTTGGATCTATGCTTTCCTCCAATAAAGGCAATGAAGTACATAAATGACATTATCTCCTTCAGGCAATTTTAGAGTAAGACTATATTCGAGGCCTGGGAGCATTTCAAGGATATGTTGAGGAGATGCCTCCACCATGGGCAAGCTAAATGGATGTTCCATACTTTTTACAATAGGTTGACTGCTGTAACACCCTAAAACTATGATTGTGTATATTATTCGTATACTCAATTAAGTAGCGTTAGAAATGTCACTTCTAAACATAAATCGTAAATTAAAGACCTGTATAATAACTAACAACGTATAAATATATAGAGCCTTTGATAAAAAGTAAAGAGAACAAGATATTTTACACAATTGGAAACTTGCTCTTTACAATGAATTTACATTATATGTCTGAGATATAGAAAAGTACCAAAGGAACAAGTCACGAGTATTTAAGTACAAAACTAAACTAATAAACTAAGTACATTGCTAGTATATGTACGAACTATCTAACTAACTCTTCTCTGCACTCCTATGCTCCTGCTCTGACCATTCATTGGATTTACCATGGAAATAAGAAACTGGGGTGAGAATTGAAATTCTTAGTAGCAAGTTTTTAAAAACATGACATCATAATAAATCTAGCTACTTTAGGGAAAAACAAGTTACATGTAGACATTCCATTTAATTGAATAAAATAAATTAATCAATATATAGTAAATCAACTTAATTCAGCATGTTCATTTACTTCCATAATAGTGACAAGCAAATATAATCATCTTTAATCATTGAATATCCTTAAGGTAACCATCAACTTTTCATCAACATAAAACAAGACAATTGCCCATACAATTGTCATTTTATGCAATGCATTATAATGTATGATTATGCCTAAGAAATACCCTAAAGTATGCTTATGCAATGTTTTTAAAAGATTTTATTTTGGAAAACACATAATATTTGCATATTCCCAGGAAAACCTTTGTTCCGTGTATTTCCTCTGGGTATTGGGAAAACCTTTGTTCCTTGACCTCCCTTAATATCATAACCTTGGCATTAAGAGCACCTTTGGCTCAAGCCAAATACATAGAAATAGCAAACATTACATTTGAAAACTAAACACATGCAAGAATATTTAAAACCACTCCTTCATTTACCATTCACATAATCAAGATTTTCCTTGCATAATAAGGAAACAAATCCTTAATCACCATATATATATAAAGTTATGATTCCTTTCTTAAAATACCTCTTTTAGTGTCTCAATACACTTTAATAATCATTTATGAATGATCCCAACGAGTCGGGAGCTCTAATTTAATAAAAACACATTACTGACAAAATCTAGGAGTGGCGCTTAGGAATGGCCCTTTGGCGCTTAGGCGCCAGACTCTATGTCTCTAGTTTCTTGATGCTGAGCATTGGGCGCCTAGGCGCCCATCGCTAGTGCCTAGGTGCCAGTTCTCAAGCATGCCTTCTCCTGCTTGCTAGTTGTTAGGCGCTTAGGTGCCAAACGACCAGAAACATGTTTTTGCCCTATTTTATCAGTCCAACTAGAATCCATACACCAAAAATCCAATTTCAAGCATGAATCATGATCTCAAACCACTTTATAACTCAATACCCAGCTTAACACATTCATTCATAGATAAAAAAAATGTAAACACACATCATAAGAAACCCATTTTTTCAACTTGTTATTCATGTAGACAAAAAGATGTTTAAAGAAACCAAGTTGATAACTAAATCTCAAACAAGCTATAAATAAACCAGTTTTAGCCATAGAATCCAAGATCCCACTTTTCAACCCATACTTGATGCAAAGAACAAAGGAAGGAGAGAACAAAATAGAGGTATTAAGCAACAAACCCCTACCTCTAATCTCCAAAGATACTGAAACCAAGCCTTGTTCTTCTCTTTTTCCTTTGCTTATTTCCCTCCTTTCTCTTCCTCTTTTCTCCTTTGTTTTTCCTTCTTTTCTGCACTGTCTCTTTGTGTAGCTGGAAATGTGAAAATGAAGGAAGAAAAAACATAGAAAGTCAAGTTATAAGATAATAACATTTGACTTTAGTTTAAGTTACTGAAACTTTATATCTCTTAAGAACACTTTGATTTTACTAAATCAAGTTTCCTAACTTCCAGATATATCAAAACAAATTCTAGGATTCATCTAAATTTTAGTTTCACCATTTTCATAATTTTTCATATCTGTTATAAGTCATTTCAGTATTAAACACACAACTGGTGTACTTAAAAATACCAAATCAACTCAGTTTGCCTTGAAACTTTAACTATTCCTTATTTAATATACTTGTGATTTAGAAATAAATTTTTCATATTCATTTCCCTTATATAAGCAATTTATACTATTTTTCAGAGTTAAAATAGTCATTTTACACATTCTGTGTTGCGACAAAGTACCTAAACTAACTCAGAAAATCACAGGATTACTTGGACATGTTAAACAAATGTTATAGTTCATTTATATCCATAAACATCACTAACATGTTAAGGAAGATGTTACAACTGCACCCATTCAATCTACCTTAAATTAGTTGTTGAAGGTGCTTTCATGAGCAAGATTGTTGATGTGGCATACAACCTTCTAGAAGAGATAGCAATAAATAATTATCAGTAGCCAACAAAGAGGGTTACTCCTAGGAGAGTGGCTATAGGTATACATGAGGTAGATTCTCTCACATCACTTTCTACATAAGTGGCTGCCCTCTCTAAGAAGTTTAACACTTTGTTAGTCAATTCAAAGGTGAGTAGAGCTAATAAATTGTTTGAAACTTGTGAGCACTATAGGACTTACATTCTACATCTAATTGCATTGCTAGCCTGGAAAGTGTGCAATATGCCAGTCAATTCCGTCAACTCGGTTACAACAATGCTTTTGGTAACACCTACAACCAAAGTTGGTGGAACAACCCTAATTTCTCTTAGGGTGGAAATTCTCAAGGTGTCTCTTCCTCAACCCAAAGAAGCACTTTGTGTTCATCTCGGATTTCAACCAAATGCCCCTTAAGATCAAACTTCTAACTTGGAAAAGATGTTTGTATAATTCATGACTAGGCAACATGATTATATGACCAGAATCAATGTAAGGCTTGCCTCCCATGATGCTTTGAAGCAAAGCCTCTTACCAGGTGAATTAAGTTTATAAAAGATTTTTATAAACTTGTTTACTAATTTTTGTTGAAGCTATTAATTGATTAAGGTGAATAGATAGATGAGACTGAACACTTTACTCACAAATAAACATGCCAAGATAAAGAGAATTCAAGTAAGTATATAAAAGCAAAGCACAAAAGTAAAGGAGATAGAGTAGAGAAAAGTAAAATCAAGATTTATCCTGGTTCAGCCATCCCATGTGACATACGTCCAGTCGTCAAAATATTTTACCCGAGATTTTCCACTATAACTTTAAGCTTCAACATGTTCTTGCAACCTTTACAACCAAGAGCACTCAACACACATTGAAATGTCTCACCCTTTGTGCTTGAGCCTAAAAAACAATGGATACCTCACCCTTAAAACTTTTGAGGGTACCTTACATTCTTCTCTATAAAGGGATACCTTACCCTTTTCTCTATTAAAGGATACATCCCCCTCTTATCTCTTGAGGGATACATCACCCTCTTACATAGGAAATCAAAGTATATTTGAATGAAAAACTCTCACAAGAGTGGATAATATGAATTGAAGCTCAATTGATAGAAGGATTGATCACCCTTTTAAGCTCAAAACAAGGAGTTAAAGTTTAAGGCTAGTATAGCTCATATTAAATGCTCAACAAGATGTTTCAGAATGATTTCCTACCTTTCTTTAATGCCCAGTGACTTTTATTTATAGCCCAATTCATTAAAGAGTCATTGGGAGTGGTTGGGAGCATTAAATGCAAGCAATTAGCAGTTAATTTCTATTTTTGGAAACTTATATAATCAATTAAAAGAAGAGTCTAATCGATTAGGCATGTAGTCTAATCGATTAAGGCCTTTTAAAAACTAAAGGCGTATAAGGATTTTTTAAAAGCTCTGGTCGATTAGATCCTTATTCTAATAGATTATGGCATGATGGAACTGAATCCTGAGCATTCTAACTTTTGCTAATCGATTAGGGAAACCCTCTAATCGATTAGGCTCTTTGAAAAAATAGTTTAAATAGCTTTGAAATTAGCCAAATGCCACTAGGAGTTCCAACTACCTTTTAGACACTTAAAAGCCTTTCCTTATGAATTCAAAACTCATTTTAAATTCTTGGAAAACAAGTGTGCTAATTTTGGGTTCTTTAAAAACATATTTGGAGCTTAAGGGTGAACCATCTTACCTTTACAATTGATCTAAGTCGTAATATTATTCTTGAAACGTCTTGGACTTGATATTGCCATCATCTTCATGTTTGTTATCATCAAAACTCTCTTCAGTAGCCAATAGCCAATTACATTATCCCCCATTTTGATGATGACAAATAACCATTGAGAAAAATGATAGTTTATAAAATTGGAATTCACAAAGTTTGTTAGAGAGACTTACTCCCCCTCTTTTTCGTAAAAGGTGATTTTAATTCAGAGATACGCAGCTTCCCCTTAATTTTGGAATCCTAAGATCATTTTTAATTTATACTTGTCTTTTCTCAACAATAAGAGCTTAAACTTTTCTCCCCTTTTTGTCATGATAAAAAATATGAGGCAAGAGAAAGCATAGAGCTAAACTATACAAGTTCAACATTTTTTATTCATTCAAAGCAATAAATTAATTTAGAAACAAATCCAATATTTAGCACATCAAACACAAAAGAATTCAAAAGTATATTTTCATTCATTAATCAACAACCAATAAAAATCATCATATACAACATTTTTACTAATTATGAATTTGCAGTCAAATTCATCAAAACAACATAAAAGTTATCAACACAAAAACAACCAAAAATAGAGATCCTAGTCCTATGACTCCTAACAACTAAAAGTCTTCTGGCGGCAGTGGTGGTGGTGGAAAACGTCGCTCCAGATCATGGCGTGGCTCCAATTCATCCAAACGATCGTAAATGATGCCCACGCTGTGTTCCATGTAAGCCTGGATGTCAACCATTGCACTCAAGATTTGGTCATTAGTTACAGGAGCAGCAGCAACACCTTCAGCGCCTTCCTCATCCACTGGAAGGTCAAAATTGTCTTCAATTTCAACTGTTTCATCTCCATATATGTAGACACTCTGCTCCTTCTTCATTTTCATATGGTTAAGCGTGGTGCAACCAAACTTGTTATGCACAATGGGGGCCTTGGACTCTTCAGTTGCCATTATTGCTTGGTATCTTTCCAGAAACCCAGAGATCAGGAAGGCATAAGGTAGATCTATGTTGTCCTTGCTCCTCACCTTCATCATATGGTTCATGATGAAATAAGGCCAGTTAATGTTGAGCCTTTCCTTCAAAGTCCATAATATGAAGATGTCATCCTCACCCATGTAGGCATAGTTGCCTCCTCTACGGGCAAGGATACGAGTGTAGGTGTAGTCGAGCAGCCTATCATGACAGGTCAGTTTGCCTACTGTGAAGGAGGTTCCAGGCATGGCGAGGCTGGGCTTTAGCACTGCCTCAACTGTGTCATTCCAGTTATAGGTGTGCCAATATCTATAGCTATTTTCCACAAACTTCCTTCCTTGGTATTGCAACCCAAAGATATCTAGCCAGTCCTTTAGTTGTAACACGATTTTGTGTCCTTTCACCTCAGACACTAGATTGTTGTCTTCAATCGCTAGGTTGTAGTAGAACATTTTCACTAGATCTGGGTAGACTCTTTCCTAGTAGGTGCAAAACCGTAGGACCACTTAGTGCTCCAGAGGAGGGACAAATAGGAACCCTTTGTAATATCCTAGTTTGAGTTAATGTAGTATATTCAAAATATACATAAGTAAACAGGCTAAGGCAAGTTACCTCTAATTTTTAAACATCATAATATCTTTATAATAAATATACATATCGAAAAATAAAGCCTCGAAAAGGAATTTATCGAACTGAACAACATAATTATATAACTGAGAATTTCGATTCTCTAAAGAATAGAATTTCGATTCTCTATAGAAACACCAAATATAAATAACTAATACATTAATATCTGTATCGAAATAAACTAGCCTCCATGACATATGTACAAAAATTACACAAGTCAAAAATGACTATTCTTCTCAAAGCTATCAACTTCACTTCCTTTCCTTAGAAGGATTTCAATTTTGATATGTAAATTATCATGGAAACAAACAAAAGGGTGAGAATTTGAAAATTCTCAGTAGCATAACACAGTAATAATCATAATACAATTCCATGATAATTACACATAAATAACATCTCATGTGCAGTTATGTATTGATGCTCATGAAATGGCCAATGATAATGCTTATGAAAAGTAATATGTTGATGCTTATGAAATGTAATATGCTAATGTTCATGAAATGTCATGTTCTTTGACAAAGTGTCTGTATAAAACTTTGACATGCTTATGATGTCATGTCCTTCAACAAAGTGCTCCTCCGCAACTTTTACATATGCTTATGATGTCATGTCCTTGGACAAAGTGCCTATCCGCAACTTTAACAAATGCTTATGATATGCTAATGTCATGTCATTCTAAATTATGTTATTCGATCAACTCTCTAGGACCTTTTTCAAATAACATCGAAAAGCAATTTCTCTTATACCTTTAAAGTAGTTCATTCCCTTTTCGATTAGAACCAAAAACATGTCATTCAAATAACTCTCATAGTTTATTCGATTAGCCTTGAAAAACATTCTGGAATAGGCTTCTCGAATAGCTCTCTTAGCTTATTCGATTATCTTTGAAAATATGTTATTCTAGTCTGTCATTCAAATAACTATCATAATCTTTCAATTAGCATTGAAATCTTACCAACTGAATAGCACACATACTCTACTCGATTAGTGCTAACAATGTCCTTCTGAATTATGTTAATCGAATAACTCTCCTATAGTTTATTTGATTAGCCTCAAAAGTCATGTCATTCAAAGTGCTCACTTAGTATACTCAGTTTAACATTGAAATCATACAATTTGAATAGCTGACACATCAAAATGGGAACATTCTGTGATGTTATATTCGAATGGCTTCATAGCCTATTTGAATAGAACCTTGCAGAAAGGCATTTAGGTGTATCAGAACAACACTTTTCCTATTTCATTTCATTTCCAAACCAAACCTTTTACTATAGACATTAATTTATTCCACAAATCATGTAGTATAACAGTGAAAAAATCTTCAACAACAAGTTCTTGTAGTTATATTCATGCATGTACATGTCCATATATATATGTATACTCAAATCTCATCAAACAAACAACTCCATACACAAAGCCATGATTTTCTCGAGTTTCATGGAAAACTTAGTGCTGTCCATTCCTTTACAGTTTTTGGCAAGCGGAGAATGTTATAGAATAGAAAAACACAACAACGCCCTACCTCAACTTCCTATGGATTGTGTTCGATTCTTTTCCTTGTTCTTCTTTTGGTTCTTACTTCTTCTTCTTCTTTCCTTTCACGTTCTACTTTTTCTTTTCTTTTCTTTCTTTTCTGTTTTCTCATTTTGTTCTTATCTCTTTCTTTTCCTCTCTTTTCTGCTACTAATAGTCGTGTGAAAAGAGAGAAAGTATGATATTTATGCACAAAGTCAAAGACAGTGGAAAGAAAGGTTGGAGAGATAATATCAGTTGACTTTGGGTAATTCTTTGGAAATTCTGTACCTCTTAAAGACATTTTAGTCCTCTATGTTATCCAAAAATGTCAAACTAACTCATACCAATATTAATATAAATCTATAATCACAAACTAAGACTAATATGTTAGGAATGATGTTACATTTCTCCCATTCTTTTTAAAATTTTGTCCTTAAAATTTAGTTTCCTAATATTAAAAGTTTTGGAATCTCTATTAGACATCATACTTGAAGGAATTTCACCTTTCTTGATTGTATCTAACTTATCATTTCCAGTTTCTATCTAACAAAACTTAGGATTCTCAATTTGTAAGAATAACATTGAATATAAAAGCTATCTAACAACTTAACTTGTACCAATCCCTTAAGAATATCCTAATAAGTTTCTAACTATTGGTATACACAAAAGGATACCTTCAAAAATAAAACTCATTCACACTTTACTAAATTGACATACATATGAAACAAACAAGTCACAAGGAAACCCAAACACTAATATACCTTATATCATATTAGAAGATCATGTTGCCTTTTCTCCACTTAGAGTGAAAACTTTCCCCTTTGTTTGTGGTTTGGGATTAGGATTTTCTCCTGGTCCCTGAGGAAATTTTCTAACATAATGTCCTGTTCAACCACAATTGTAACATACTACCTTATCCAATCTGCAAGCTCCAATACCATGATAATTCCCACATTTTACACATTGTAGTCCCTAAGCTTCATTTTGAATTTGTTTTTCTTTATCATATGGGAACTTGGACTGAGAAACATCCTCTTTAACCCTGTCACCCTGCTTTTTTCTTTTCAGGAAACTTTGTGACCTCTACTCTAATTGAAATTTGGAGTCATTAGATTCTATAATCTTATACTTGTTCACCAAAGAAGAAAAATCCCTAATTTCGAAAGGCCTTATTGTCTTTTTTATGTTATCTCAAAGACTAGCTTCGAACTTAACGCATTTCTAGTTCTCATCTGGATTGTATAAAAAATAAGAGGAAAATTTTGATAATTCTTTGAATTTGGCTTCATATTGCCCCACTGATATATTCTCTTGCTTAAGGTTTAGAAATTCGATGTCTTTGTCCTCTTGCAAATTCTTTGGGAAGTATTTATCCAAAAAGGTTATTTGAAACACTTCCTATGTAACTTAAGTTCCTGCCACTTCCATTAATCTCTTAACACTAGTCCACCAATACTCTGCTTCCCCCTTTTAACATATAAGTAGCAAAAGAAACCTTCTAGTCATCTGTACAATCCATCACCATAAAAATCTTCTCTAATTCCCTTAGCCATTCTTTAGCCTTTGCTGGATTGTATTCTCCCCTGAAGGATAGAGGATCTGCTTTTCTAAATTCAGAAAGGTTATGGAAGTTTTGGTTCCTTACCATCGTTGCATCTTCAACTGGCTGTGGAGGTGGATTTGCCTCCATTCTTTCGAGTACTCTATTAGTGATATCAGTTTGTGCCCTCATCGCATCCGCCATCTGTCGAAACACTCCCATTATATCTGCCATATTTTCGTTGATAGACTCCTTGTTTCTTTGGGTATGCCTAGGAGATGCCATAATCTCCTGTACGCATAAAACAATACATATTAAGTTGATAAGTCTTAATATCATGTAACAGTGTAACAGTAACTATTAACATTCATTGCTAAGGTTATCATGAAATTCTATTCATACATCTCACTTCGAGAAAAGAAAATGCATAACATAAAATAGGATTATCGAAACATGCCAAAAGCATAGTCAGTCTATACCCTGGCTCAACAGAATAAACTACTTTGATACCATAATGTAACATCCTTGTTCGAGTTACTATAGTATATTCAAAATATACATAAGTAAATGGGCTTAGGCACGTTACTTCTAATTTTTAAACATCATAATACCTTCATAATAACTATACATATCAAAAAATAGAGCCTCGAAAAGGAATTTGTCAAACTGAACAACATAATTACATAACTAAGAATTTCAATTCTCTAAAGAATAGAATTTTGATTCTCTACAGAAACACCAAATATAAATAACTAATACATTAATATCTGTACCGAAACAAACTAGCCTCCAAGGCATATGTATAAAAATTACATAAGTCAAAAATGACTATTCTACTCGAAGCTATCAACTTCACTTCCTATCCTTGGAAGGATTTCGATTTCGATATGTAAATTATCATGGAAACAAACAAAGGAGGTGAGAATTTAAAAATTCTCAGTAGCATAACACATTGTAACAATCACAATACAATTCCATGATAATTACACATAAATAACATCTCATGTGTAGTTATGTATTGATGCTCATGAAATGGCTAATGATAATGCTTATGAAAAGTAATATGTTGATGCTTATGAAATGTAATATGTTGATCCTTATGAAAATTAATATGTTAATTCTCATAAAATGTCATGTTCTTCGACAAAATGCCTGTACGCAACTTTGATATGCTTATGATGTCATGTCCTTCGACAAAGTGCCTGTCTGCAACTTTGACATATGCTTATGATGTCATGTCCTTCGACAAAGTACCCATACGTAACTTTGACATATACTTATGATATGCTAATGTCATGACATTCTGAATTATGTTATTCGATCAGCTCTCTAGGCCCTTTTTCGAATAACATTTAAAAATAGTTTCTCCTACACTGTTGAAGTAGTTCATTCCCTTTTTTATTAGAATTGGAAACATGACATTCTACTAACTCTCTTAGTTTATTCGATTAACCTTGAAAAACATTCTGGAATAGCCTTCTAGAATAGCTCTCTAAACTTATTTGATTATCTTCAAAAATATGTTATTCTGGACTGTCGTTCAAATAACTATCATAATCTTTCGAATAGCATCAAAATCTTACTAATCGAATATCACACTTAGTCTACTTGATTAGCGCTAACAGTGCCCTTCTGAATTATGTCGATCAAATAACTCTCTTAGTTTATTCAATTAGCCTCAAAATTCATGTCATTCGAAGTGCTCACTTAGTATACTCAGTTTAACATCGAAATCATACAATTTGAATAGCTGACACATCAAAACGGGAACATTCTGTGATGTTCTATTCGAATGGCTTCATAGTCTATTTGAATAAAACCTTGTAGAAAGGCATTTTGGTGCATTAGAACAACACTTTTCCTACTTCATTTCATTTCCAAACCAACCCTTTTACTATAGACATCAATTTATTCCACAAATCATGTAGTAAAACAATGGAAAAATCCTCAACAACAAGTTCTTATAGTTATATTCATGCATGTACATGTCCATATATATATGTGCTCAAATCTCATCAAACAAACAACTCCATACACAAAACCATGATCTTCTCGAGTTTCATGGAAAACTCCATGTTGTCCATTCCTTGCCAGTTTTCGATAAGCAGAGAATGTCATAGTATAGAAAAACACAACAACCCTCTACCTCAACTTCCTATGGATGGTGTTCGACTCTTTGCCTTGTTCTTCTTTTGGTTCTTACTTTTTCTTCTTCTTCATTTATTTCACGTTCTACTTTCTCTTTTCTTTTCATTCTTCTCTTTTTTCTCATTTCGTTCCTATTTCTTTCTTTTCCTCTCTTTTTTTGCGGCTAACAGTCATATGAAAAGAGAGAAAGTAGAATATTTATGCAAAAAGTCAAACATGGTGGAAAGAAAGGTTGGGGATATAATATCATTTGATGTTGGGTAATTCTCTGGAAAGCTTGTACCTTTTAAAAACATTTTAGTCCTCTATGTTATCCAAAAATGCCAAACTAACTCGTACTAGTATTAATATAAATCTATAACTATAAACTAAGACTAATATGTTAGGGAGGATGTTATATCCTTCTCGGACAAAGAAATCTAAGTCCATGTACTTGGATTTAACAAGGATTCTAGGAAATAGTGATGCTTGAACCTATTCATTTGCTCATTGTTGGAGGCCAACCTGTGTAATTCAAGAGGGTTGTCCGTGGGTGTGTTCTTGGTACGATCGCGCTTTGGGTTTGAGGTAGAAGCCATTGAAGCAAGCTTGAGGAAAAAAAGATGGATTTCGTGCATAAGAGAAGGAAATTGGGAGAGGGGAAGGGTGTTTGAGGTTTTGGTTTGTATAGAGAAGAGAAAAAGGTGGAAAGGTAATGTGGTTTGATGATGGAATTTGGGAATTTTGAGAGAGACGGTCTAGGGTTTGCAGAGGCTGTGCAAAACGTTCTGAGAGAAGAAAGAGAAAGTTTTTAAAAAATGAAGGGGGAAACTATTGTGCCCCTTCATATAGCTCGCATCTAATCGATTATGAGTCCTTTATAATCAATTATTTGTGTGGGATTTAATCACCCAAAACTTCAAATAATCAATTAGGATTAAGCCATAATCAATTATGACTATGGAAAGCACACAAACAAGGCATTCTGCTAAGTCCTAATTAATTAGTTATATGTGATAATCGATTAGAGTCAGATAAAAACATATTTCATGTGCTACTAGAAGTTGCTAATCAAATAGAAACATGAGATAATTAGTAATAAGCATCAGAAAAACATAGAAAACATATTTTATCAAGTCCAAAGGATCAAAGTTGAGATTGGTAAGCTTATTCAAGGATCCAGTAAGACATTCTAGCACACATGCCAATTAAGAACAGGAGAAAAAGATCACAAATTCCTAATTCTCCTCTTGAATAGGCATTTTAGGACAAGCAAGTACCATGTTAGATATGGATTTAAGAACATAAAACCAAGATAAAAACTATCTAACACAAACATTCATTAAAAAACATGATTGATAAAAAACTCAAGCACAAAGTTATTATCATAAAACATGCCATTTTAAACAAGGAATGTACTTATCTAGAATATTAGCATATGTATAGATACTTTCAAGACATAAAGCTAGAAAATTACTCCTTGAGGCCTAAAATGTAACATCCTCCCTAACCTATTAATTTTAGTTTGAGGTTATAGATTTATATTAATATTAGTATGAGTTAGTTAGACATTTTTGTATAGCATAGAGGACTAAAATGTCTTTAAGAGGTATAAAATATTCAACGTTACCCCAAAAGTCAAATTAACTTATCCCCTAATTCTTCTTTCCACCATCTTTGACCTTAAGACATAAATATCTCACTTTCTCTTATTTTGCACAATTGTTAGCAGCAGAAAAGAGAAAAAAAAGATAGAGATAGGAACAAAACGAGAAAACAAAAGAAGATATAAGAAAGAGAAAGAAAGAGCAGCAGGAAGAAAGAGAAAGCATAATGTGAGAAAGAAAGAAGAAGAGGTAAGAACCAAAGGAAGATCAAGGAAAAGAATCAAAATCGTCCATAGAGAGTTGATGTAGGGGGTTATTGTATTTTGCTATGTTGTAACACTCTCTGCTTGTCAAAAAACTGGCAAAAAATGGACAACATGGAATTTTTCATGATACTCAGAAAATTCTTGATTCTGTGTATTGAGTTTTATATATATATATATATTCAATGAGACTTTAATCTATGTATTGGTATGTTTGTTTGATAAGATTTGAGCATACATGTGTATGGACATGCATAAGCATGAATACATTTATAAGAACTTGTTGTTGATGATTTTTAAATGTTTTACTACATGATTTATGGATATAAAAGTGATGCTCTGATGCACTAAAAGGCATTTCTATTCTATTCTGTTCAAATAGGTCAAGAGGCTACTTAATTAGAACATTACAAAATGCTCCAGTTTTGATGTCAGTTATTTGAGATTGCATGATTTCGATGTTAAACTGAGTATACTAAGTGAGCAATTCGAATGATGTGACTTTCAAGGCTAATCAAATAGACTAGGAAAGCTATTCGATTGGCATAATTTAGAAGGGCATTGTTAGCTCTAATCGAGTAGACTAAGTTTTCTATTCAATTGATAAGATTTCGATGTTAATCAAAAGATTATGATCATTATTTGAACGAATATTTTCGATGATAATCGAATAAGCTAAGAAAGCTATTTGAGAAGGCTATTTTAGAATATTTTCAAGGCTAATCAAATAAACTAAGAGAGCTATTCGAATGACATTTTTTTTATTCTAATCGAAAAGGGAATGAACTATTTTAAAGATAAGAGAAATTGTTTTTCAATATTATTCGGAAAAAGGCCTAGAGAGCTAATCAAATAGCATAATTCAAAATGACATGACATTTGCATTTCATAAACATTAACACATGGCTAAAGAGTGAGAAAGCACTCAGCCCATGTCATAGTTGCGTACAGGCACTTTGTCGAAGGACATGACATGATAAGCATACGTCGAAGTTGCTGATAGCTACATAGAATGCAGTTATTTGTGCCCTATCCTTGTGCTAGAATGAATGCTATTTCCTTGTTTAACTGCATATTTGGAGGGTTTTGTACTTATATCTGATATATTCTGAATCTAAGCATTTTTGATGTGTTATTATGCAAAACTGAGCTTTAATGATCATGGATTGAGTAGATTTATATATGTTATTGATTTGGTGTTTTCTCTATGATAGGAGGGGCTCCAAACAAGGTTAAATATGGAGCAATTGAGCTTAAAGAGGAAGAGGAAGCCAAATTGGCATTCCGGCAAGCAACGTCGCGGCGCAAGGCAGAGCACGCCGCGGCGTAAAGATGATTTTCAGCCTGGTCATACTTGGACCCGGAGCAAGAGCGCCGCGGCATGAGGAAGTGAACGTTGCGGCGGTACATAGACCGACCCATTGTGCGCCGCGGCGCGCATATGTGGCCGCCGCGGCGTGGAGGCAGCTGCTGAGCCTATAAATAGATTTTTATACATTTTTCTAAAAATCTCTCCCTTCTCTCTCGTTTTCTCTCTGTTTTTCTGAGTTTTGGCCATTTGGCCATCTCTCTCTTTTTAGGTTTTGTTAGTTTAGTTAGTTTAGGTTAGTTTTAGGTTAGATAGCTTGGCTAGATCTTCATTGCTGGTGGATTGGAGTCAAGGATCAAAGGATTGAAGAAGGATTCAAGCTTCAGAGACAAATCAATGAGCTTCTTTCTCTCTTTTCCCTTTCTCTCTTCTCTTCCTTATCTTTTGTATAGCTAAGCTATGTTTTAGGATATTTTGGATCCTTTGATATATATTAATAATGTGTTTTTCTCTGAGTTTGTGTGGATGTTTGATTATGATTCAATCATTATCTGTGCTTAATGCTTGTTTTTGGTTAGCCTCAATTGCATGATCATAATATTGACAAATGAACTAGACATAGGGATTTGTTGATATGGATATGGTGTGGTTGATACATGTTCGGCGAGTTCAATTGGCTTGGATGAGTTGATTCGTTAATAGGATAGAAATATACCTATTAACCATGTATAGTGGGAGATTGAGAATAGATCGTTCATGAGTGGAAGTTGCACTGGCTCTCAAGGAAACTTAGTGAGTTGGGCAATTGAAACCAGGGTTGATTGACCTAGACATAGGCTTTTGACTAATGAAGATTCTCAAGCTAACCTAATTAATACATTTGTGTTTATGAGGGGAATTGCATGTTGTTGATAGATGTAGAGGGTGAAGGAGGATTTCCTGAAACCTAACCGCTTTTAGGTTTATTGCTTTTGTAGGTTAGATAGTTTTTAATATTATTTTCCTATTTTTATGTCCTTGTCTAGAATTGATTAAGCTATTGGTTGGTATTTAGCGTTATAACATAATAATATCCTCGTGGGAACGAACTTTTACTTCGTATCTGTATTACTTGTGCGACCCGTGCACTTGCGGTTAGCAAAAAGGGCAACACGTTTGACCCCTAACAAGTTTTTGGCGCCGTTGCCGGGGATATTTCATTATAAATGGTTTGCCTGATTAGATTCTAGTCCTGTCAATGCCTAACAAGTTTTTGGGTTGCCAGGGATAGTTTTTATATTGCTAATATCAACAATGAGTTTGATTAGTTCTAATTCAAGTTGTATATAAGTTGTATATAATCTATGTTTCGTTTATGTTTTGTTTTAGTTTCAAATAAGAAGCTGGGTGATTTCATTCATTCGAGGCCCTTGAGGGACTTCGCGACTCCTGAAAGGATTACCCTTGGATCAAGTTCTTGAAGACTACTCATCCGCCATACTTCAATTTTGGTGACAAAGTCCTGTTGGGACTATAACTCAGGCCCTTCGTGGGAGAGTACCCCATGTTTATGTTTAATTCTATTTTTACTTTGACCATAAATAGATAGTATGTTAATGTGTTTTTGTTAATATGTTAGTGTATATAAGTGTTAGTATGTTAGTTTAGTAGTTTATAGTTTTTGTTTGTTAGTTATGTTTAGTTGTGTTAGTTCTTGTTTGTGTATGTTTTAAGTATTGTTTGTGTTAGTTTGTAAATAAGTTACTATGTTAATTAGGTTAGTTTTATGTGTTTGTTTGTTTTTAAAGTTTTAAGTTTGTTTAGGTTTGTATATAGGTTAATAAGTTGTTTATATGTGTTATTTCGTGTGTGTTGTACATTTCTGTAATTTAGCTTTTTGAACAAGTTTTGTTGCAGCTAGAGATCCATAAGAACCAAACCCAGCAGCAAAATTGTGTTTGCTGCTAAATTTAGCAGTTTGTGTAGCAACGCCGTGGCGTAGGGTAGTACACGCCGCGGCACAAGGGGCGTTTCTGCATAATTATGCAGCTTTTTGTGAGCACCGCGACCCAAGCGTGGGGCGCCGCGGCGTGATCCCCTGTTTTTGCTATTTTTTCTTTTATTTTTGTTATTTTTTCTATTTTTAAATATTTAGTAATGCTCAGTACTTGTCTCAGGTTCCCTATAGGCCATGTTCTTTAAAGATACATTTCATTTTAGGTTTGGGGGAATATCTTTATATGTTTTGTTACTTTTGTGCTTAATGTTAACATGTATTGGTATTTTGAGTATGCAGTGATTTTAGTCAACATATTTTCATGATTATATTCTGTTTTGACTATCACTGATGTGCTGATGACAAGAATTTTCAATTTTCACTTTATGCAAATGATGTTATGCATGCTTGAATTGAAAAGTTGAATCCATTTGAATGCATGACATGTTGCAAGAATGTTGGTGTTGTTTTTGATTGTTCATGATTTAAAAGGTTGCTATTTGCCCCCTTTTCAGTGAAACCTTATGTGATCTTGATGCATGTGAAATAATTTAGTTACTTTTGATGCATGATTTACATCTCACTTAGATGCAAGTGTAACTTTGAAAATGATAAGAGTGCATGTTTTGAGAATGTTTATGGATGTACATGTAGAGTTTTGATTATCCTTGAAATTGTTTTTGAACTCTCTTAAGGCGAAATCCTAGGTTGTGCATGATTGAGGAAATGATTAGGGCATTGTTTGGACCGATTGAGCCTTAAAAAGCTTACCCTGATATGATGATATCCTTAGGTCCCTTTTTGAAGCCTTAAATTGTTTGGCCTTATTTGTTTTTCATAACCATTGTGTTCGTTAACCTGTTATCCATTCTAATGCATGTGAAAGCATGTCATTTTCTTCCTACCCTTATTGTTTGTTGAGTATATAATGTGTTATTTCTTGAAATGAGTCTGATGATTAGGGGTATGAATATTCTATTCAAAATGAGCCTAAAGGAACCAGATGCAAAACAAAGAAAAGAAAAAGCATTGCTTTGCAAAAAAATAGAAAAGAAAAGCAAGAAAAAATCAAAAGAAAAATAAAAAAAAAAAGAGCAAAAGCTTAAGAAAAATAAAGTTCAAAAAGCATAAAAAATGGTTCTGGCAAGTTTTATGATTCACAATTGAATACCCTGCTAGTGTCATTGGTGACTCATGTCTTGAAGTAGTATATTATGTATTTCAATATTTGTATTGTATTTTTTCCCTTCATTTCTTTCGCCCATACCATTGGCCTAACATTATAAGCTGATTAAGTCCCTTTTGATCCTCAATCTTGTGTGATTTACATTAGTGGAGAGAGAGTTGACTTACAATCTTGTGGATTCTGTGAATCATATGCATGTATGCTTATAAACTTATCTGAATGCGTATGACTTGATTAGAAGAAGTTTGTCTTGCATGTTTGTGATAAATGTGAATTGCATGGAGAGTTTTCTGGCTTGTTAGCATGTTTAGGATTGCATATGTGTGGATCTGTTTAAGGGGCATTTGCACTTTTTGAGGATTGATGCAGTCAGTACGCACTAGTATTTGTTTTTAATTGAAAAAGAAGATTGAAATATATTTGCTGAATGAAAAATTAATTTGAATGTTTCAGTGATTTACTTAGTTCTATTTTATTTTGCTCGAGGACTAGCAAAATGTAGGTTTGGGGGTGTGATAGCTACATAGAATGCAGTTATTTGTGCCCTATCCTTGTGCTAGAATGAATGCTATTTCCTTGTTTAACTGCATATTTGGAGGGTTTTGTGCTTATATCTGATATATTCTGAATCTAATCCTTTCTGATGTGTTATTATGCAAAACTGAGCTTTAATGATCATGGATTGAGTAGATTTATATATGTTATTGATTTGGTGTTTTCTCTATGATAGGAGGGGCTCCAAACAAGGTTAAATATGGAGCAATTGAGCTTAAAGAGGAAGAGGAAGCCAAATTGGCATTCCAGCAAGCAACGTCGCGGCGCAAGGCAGAGCACGCCGCGGCGTAAAGATGATTTTCAGCCTGGTCATACTTGGACCCGGAGCAAGAGCACCGCGGCGTGAAGAAGTGAACGTTGCGGCAGTACATAGACCGACCCATTGTGCGCCGCGGCGCGCATATGTGGCCGCCGCGGCGTGGAGGCAGCTGCTGAGCCTATAAATAGATTTTTATACATTTTTCTAAAAACCTCTCCCTTCTCTCTCATTTTCTCTCTGTTTTTCTGAGTTTTGGCCATTTGGCCATCTCTCTCTTTTTAGGTTTTGTTAGTTTAGTTAGTTTAGGTTAGTTTTAGGTTAGATAGCTTAGCTAGATCTTCATTGCTGGTGGATTGGAGTCAAGGATCAAAGGATTGAAGAAGGATTCAAGCTTCAGAGACAAATCAATAAGCTTCTTTCTCTCTTTTCCCTTTCTCTCTTCTCTTCCTTATCTTTTGTATAGCTAAGCTATGTTTTAGGATATTTTGGATCCTTTGATATATATTAATAATGTGTTTTTCTCTGAATTTGTGTGGATGTTTGATTATGGTTCAATCATTATCGTGATTAATGCTTGTTCTTGATTATGATCATAATATTGGCAAATGAACTAGACATAGGGATTTGTTGATATGGATATGGTGTGGTTGATACATGTTCGGCGAGTTCAATTGGCTTGGATGAGTTGATTCGTTAATAGGATAGAAATATACCTATTAACCATGTATAGTGGGAGATTGAGAATAGATCGTTCATGAGTGGAAGTTGCACTGGCTCTCAAGGAAACTTAGTGAGTTGGGTAATTGAAACCAGGGTTGATTGACCTAGACATAGGCTTTTGACTAATGAAGATTCTCAAGCTAACCTAATTAATACATTTGTGTTTATGAGGGGAATTGCATGTTGTTGATAGATGTAGAGGGTGAAGGAGGATTTCCTGAAACCTAACCGCTTTTAGGTTTATTGCTTTTGTAGGTTAGATAGTTTTTAATATTATTTTCCTATTTTTATGTCCTTGTCTAGAATTGATTAAGCTATTGGTCGGTATTTAGCGTTATAACATAATAATATCCTCTTGGGAACGAACTTTTACTTCGTATCTGTATTACTTGTGCGACCCGTGCACTTGCGGTTAGCAAAAAGGGCAACACGTTTGACCCCTAACAGTTGCGGATGGACATTTTGATAAAGGACATGGCATTCCATAAGCATAAGACTAAAGTTGCGTAATGGGCACTTGATAGAAGGTCAAAGTTGCGTACAGACACTTTGATAAAGGACATGACATTTCATAAGCATTAACATAATACATTTCATAAACATTATCATAATACATTTCATAAACATCATCATATTACATTTTATAAGCATCAACATTGATCATTTCATGAGCATCAATACATAATTGCTTATGAAATGTTATCTATGTGTATGGAATTGTATTATAATTGTCATTGATTGTGTTATATTACTAAGAATTTTTGAATTCTCACCTCTTTGTTTGTATGTTAATTATAGATCAAAATCAAAATTGAAATCTTTCTAAAGAGGGGAAGTGAAGTTGTAGCTTCAAATAAATCTTTTATTTTTGACTTGTATATATTGTATATATGCCGTGAAGGCCTAATTTGTATTCGAACACTTTTTGATGTATTATGTATAAATTTGATATTTTAGTAAAGAATCAAAATTATGTTCTATAGATAATCAAAATTTTTAGTTATATAATTAATGTTTAATTCGATTACTGTCATTTCGAGGCTCTATTTTTTACTTTATCAAAATTTATATTTTCAACATGTACAGTTATTATAAAGCTTTTATAATATTTAAAGTTAGAAATAACGAGTCTAATCTTGTTTACTATGTATATTTCGAATATACTGTAGTAACTCGAATTAGGACATTACATAAAACAAGACTCCATTTCTCCAAAGGTTACATATTCATGCTTCTTATAGACTAGAAAAGAAAACTTTGAGTCATTTTCGATCTTGTGCTTGGAACTGCCACTATCAAAATGTCAATGTGAAGTCTTGGCCTTCAAGCACAGCTACAACACACTTAATTTTTAACTTTTGGTACTTAAATTTTTTTGGGTCCTTTTGTGTTAGCCTTGGGCAAAGTGCCCTTAGGGACCCAAACCATCTTAGTCTCAACTTTGTTGTTGTTCTTTCTTATATTACATGTTGATGCATTATGTCCTTTCTTGCTACAATGAAAACACTTTATGAAAGGACTACTTGATGTGCTTGATAGAACAAAGAAGTTCTTATAGAGTTTTTGCTGATTTTTGGGATTATGCCCTAAACCAGCCTTTTGAGAAACATATTTTTGTTTCTCAAGCAACATATTCAAATTGTCCCTTCCAAAAGTAAATTTTGAAAAGGTATTTTTCAAATCCTCAATTTCTTTTTCAAAAACTTTGCATGATGAGTAAGAAGAGGATGTAGATGCATTTTCATATGAAGAGCAAGTCATGCATGAAGAATTGACATAAATTAATCTAAGAGTTTCATTTTCTAATTTCAATTCCTCAGTTTCCTTGTTTAAAGTAGAAATTTGATTTTCAAGAGAGGAAATTATTTTCTTTGAAGATGAAACCCTTTTTACAAGCTTTATGGATTCTTCATGAAATTCCTCAAAGACATCTTGCAATTGATCATAGGAAAAGGGAAGAGTCAAAGTTTGAGGATGTTACCTCCATATCATCTTCATTTTCCTCTTCTCTTCTAGCCATGAGACAAAGATGAGTTTTCTCATTGTTAGAGTTATCTGTTGAGTCCATGTCATTTTCATCTCATGTTATATAAGTTCTTCTTTCTTTTTTGTCCTTTGAAGACCTATTCTTATACTTTTCTACTTTCTTTTGGTAGATAGGACACTCCATCTTCATGTATCCTGGCTTTCCACATTCAAAGCATATAAGAGTGGATGAAGTTTGATAAACACCATTTTTATATATTAGTTAACCCTTATATTCAACATTTTAGACTCTTATGTGTTTAATTGAATGGTTTTGGCCACCATTTATAAGTTTGGGTTCAAATTGGGCTTAGTTGTATTTCTTAGCATTGTGGTAATTTTACATTGTTTCTGTATTTTGGGTATAAGGTGAGTTATAGACATCTAAAAATTATGAACTTTACCTTGTAGGAATCTAAGAGAAAGCTCTACAACTTTGATGAGAGCTCTAGAGCTAATTTGAATGTCTAGTGTGTCATATTAGGTTTGGAAGTCAGAACAGAGGCGCTGTCACTGGAACCTGAGCAGTGTGCAAATATTGCATCGTATCTTAAGTTGTAGGAGGCAGAATAGGCTAAAACTAGTTCCATTGGAAAGCTGAGACAAAATCCTTCAATGTTTATGAAGACCACTTATCAAAATAATGACATTTTGATAGGTTTTTTAACTTCTAAAGGGAGGTGATGGGATCCAGGATTTGTTAAACATGTTTTGGCCATAACTCCTTCATTAGGTGTCCAAATCTTGTAAATTAGGTGTCCAATTAAAGTTAATTGGAAGAGGAAATGTCCTAAGCTAGGGGCACACTTATATTTTCACTTTTAGTGTTTGTTATTTTGGATTGGGAGCCAAATCCAAGGCTAGTATGCAGAGACACTTCTCATTTTTCAGTTTTCATCTTCTATCTTATTTTCTTCTCTCCTCTCCTCTCCTCTCCTCTCTTATCACTTTCTCTAGGTTTTCTTCATTTTTTTCTATTGTGCTCTCTATTCATGGAGAGCTGAATCTTTGTATTTAATCCTAAGGATTGAAACACTCTTGATAGTTAATGTTAAGACCTTGGTTTGAATATTTAATTTACTTATTAATCATATTTCTATCTTCCCTTTCTTTGATTTGGTTACTCCTTGGCTGAGTGCTTAACTTGGCCTTAGTGTTCATATGATGGTTGCATAACTATCATGTGTTTAATAGGAATTGTAAAAATTAGAAACTACATCAAAGGTGTTTGATGGATTGTCTAGCTCATATGAACTCTGAAAATAAGGTTAATTTAGGGTTAAATGGATGCTTAATCCATTTTTCATTGATTGATCGAGGTTGACTTAGGGTTAAATGAATGCTTTATCTATTTTTTGTTGATTGACCAAATCTTAGGTGCTTACCTACTAGAGAGTTTATGTTGGATGAGGATTTCACAGAGACTAAGTGATGCATCAAAGGTGTTTGGTGAATTTCCTAGCTTGGTTGAATTATGAGTTTTAGGTTGATTTAGGGTTGGATGGATGCTAACTTCATTTGACTTTGATTAACCAATGCTAGATGCTTATCTAGTAGAAAATTCATGGGTCATCTTAAGGCTTCTTAATGTAACCTAAAACCAAGAATTTGGTTTTCCAGTGAATGAATGCTTGGTGGTCAAGGATGGATTAAATTCAAGAGTTGTTTTTTCCCTTGGATTAGTTATTTACTTAACTTTATTTACAGTCTTTAAATTGCTTTGTTTAATTACCCCTACAACCAAAACTCCTTGGTAACCCCTTAATATAATTAATTAATTAGAGTGATCTAAGGGCTCGACTTGATTATACCGTATATTACAAATTTTTGGTGAATTGGTTCATAAATCTCATCTAATTTGGTAGCATCAACAATTATCAAATTTTGGCGCCATTGCCGGGGATCATTCTAAGTCAAATCAATCATATTAGGTGTAGATTGAACTACTAACCCTTCACTAACCCCTATTTGGCTTGTTTCAGGTAGTTTTCACCAAAAACCTTTAGTTAAATGGTATTTTGATAATTTTTGTATAGAATTTTATGCTCAGAATTAGCTGAAAATTGGTCAATTGAAAGAAAATGGGGTTCTGTACAAGGCTCATGCTTTATCATGAGCTCACCCCTATATTAGTCTAATTCCATCATTTTGACCATTTTTCAATTTTTTGAAGATTTTTATTGCATTTTTGGGATTCCATTTTTGTGTAATTGTCACCCTGTACAAGTCCCACAATTTTTAAAAATGTGTAGATAGGATAATTGTAGTCATTTTGGTAATTGATTAGTGTAGTACTTTCCATTGTGTATAACTTGTGTTGTTTGTGTTTCTGCCTACTTTTGCATGTTGTATGTCTAGTGTAACATCCTCCCTAGCCTAATAGCTCTAATCAGAGTTATAGAAGTTCAGTAACTCTGATATAAGTTATCTGTTAATTCGGGTAACCTTCTAGACTAGTTTAAGCATAATACTATAACAATGAATGTGAATAATAGCTTGTATAAACTCAAATTTCAGCATACACAGCTGAGAAGATAGAAATAAACATGAAAAATTAATTCCTATGTAATAAATGGTTGAAATAAGTTTTAGTAAATTTTGGAAGATCAGATGAATTGATTTGGTATTTTTAATGACACAGAATGAGTGTTTAAAGGCATGCTTAAACTGTTAAGTAACTCAGAAAACCATGAAATTTTGTGGAGATACTAAGTAGAGGATAGAGAATATTTTGGTAAGGAATATCAGTTAAAGTGAATATCAATAAGCCTATTTGCTTAATTCTTAGGTTTAGCCTAACTCAAGGAAGAATAATAGAGCTTAACTGATAAATAGCAGTGTATAGAAAATTATGGAATCACAAATATGAAGAATGAGTGAAGTCTTAAAATTTTCTATAACACTTATAGAAGTTAAAAAACTTAGCTTTGGAAAATTAAAGTGTTCCTAAGAGATATAGCAGTTTCAGCACAAACCTCATCCTTATCTTTTTCCTCACTCTCCACTGCCTTTCTCTTCATCTTTATCTCCAATTGACTTTTCTTTTCTCTTTAATCTTATCCATGGTTTGGGGCTACAGCAGCCAATAGGAAAAAGAAAAGAAAAGAGAGAGGAAGAAATAGAGAGGAGGGAAACGTGAAGCAGTAGAAAAGAAAGAAAAGAAAAAAGAAAGGACAAGGCAGCCATCAACAAGGAGAAAGAGGAAAGAAAGAAAAGAAAAGGAAGAAAACATCAACAAATTGGAGTTGAAGTAGGGATTATTGTTCTCTACTTCTTCTCTTCATCTTTTTCTTTTGATTTCTAAGAGTGGATGGAAGCACTTGTTAAGAGAAAATGAATGATTGAAATTATATGATGCTTGTTTGATTATAACGATGGTGTTGGACTCATGGTTGGCTTGAGATTTCATAACCTTGTGTTAGGTGTTCTTGTTTTTATCCATCTTCTATCTTGAATCTTGTATGATGACTTAGTTAGAAGTTGAAAGTTTGATATTTTAGGATTGCTATATACATAGTAATGCATTTTGAATTCATTAATAAGCTTGAATCCTCTTGTATTTATGATTTCAAAAATGGGTTTTGATGATGTTGAGAAGAATACACACAAATTTTATATGCTCTGGAGGCAAGTTTTTGTGAGAAAACCTCATTGGATTGGAGTAAATATGATAAGAATAAGTTAACAGTTTAGAGGAATTGATTCTGGGTGTTCTGCTAGGCGTCCAGAAACCGACCGCTTAATTGGTCAGTGGTAGAGACGCCCAGAAATGAGCGATTAAGGGCTTGAGTTTTAAGTGCTTTGAGCATAAGCTTCCTTGTTATACAATAGTGTGAAAACAAAATCTTAAGCTTAATATATTTGTATTTCATGTTGTTTAATGAGAGTTAAAGCATAATTAAAGTTATGTTATGAAATAAAGTAACCAAAGTAAGTATGAGGAATGAGAATGATAGTGTGAGGACGGATGATTCCCTCTTTACCCTAGATGAAGGATAGTGTGAGGAAGGATGATTTCCTCTCTATCAAAGTAGTAGAGGATGGATATTCCTTCACTACCTATTAATAATTGAGATATGATGAATGAAAGACTGAGGAATGATGATTCCCTCTTTACCCTAGATGATTAATAGTGTGAGGAAGGATGATTCCCTCTCTATCAAAATAGTTGAAGATGGACATTCCCTCACTACCTATTAATGATTGAGATATAATGAATGAAAGACTAAGGAAGGATGATTCCCTCTTTACCCTGGATGATTGATAGTGTGAGGAAGGATGATTCCCTCTTTATCAAAGTAGTTGAGGATGGACATTCACTCACTACCTATTGATGATTGAGATGTGATGAATGAAAGACTGAGGAAGGATGATTCCCTAATTAATAGTGTAGTACAAGGTGAAGCATCCCCTCTCTACTTATTTTATACTTAAGATATGATGAACGAAGAATGATTTAATCATGATATATGACGAATGATGATATTTGATGAATAATGTAATGACCTTATTCCTGAACTATAGTTTATCTGGCATATACTTAATTAAATAGAATTAGCCATGTCACTTCTTAATTTTACTCATTAGATTACCATAGAATAACTATACACATTAATATACCGAAAGAGCCTTGAGAGAGAAAGTAAAGAGTACAAGAATCTATACAACTGAAAAATTTGTACTTTACTGATACATTTAGTACAAATGTTTGAAAATGTACTACATAAGCCCCAAGGGCATAAGTACAAACCATAAGGTACAAAACAAAACTATAATCTACAAAGCATAGCTATTCTAATACATCATCTTCATTTCTTATCCTTGCAGGGAGCTTGACCTAAATTTATCATGGAAACAAATAAAGGGTGAGAGTTTACAATTTTCAATAATATACATTTGTATATGGCACCATGATAATTCAATCATTCACAACAGTAGTTCATTTTTTTTTAATAACCATTCATACACAACTACCAATTTTTTTATGATAAACAATTGTTCATACAATTGTAAAATATCATGTTCTTTGACAAAGTGTTTTTCTCACTACTTTGTCTTTGGTAGAGGGCTTTTCTCACTCCTCTACTATGACAAGGTTTTTTTTCTCATTCCCTTGTCTTACAAACCCACCCTTAACAAAGTACTTGTCTCACTACTTTGCAATATCAAGATATTTATCTCATTCCCTTACTTTAATATCGATTGTATTATGACTCAACTCCAACAACTAGAGGAGCCGTTCTTAACAAATATTCCTCTCAAACTCAACTTATAAAATAAATGAGCATTTCTCTAAAAAAAAAACTATATCTAGTACACTATGTCATCACATCTTAAGTGAAATCAAGTGTAAAACCATTTTTCATCAATGATTAGTAGCATACCTATGTCAATTCACAACCATTAGATGCGCAAAGGCTTATTCTTTTACACATATGCTAGGTGGTTATTTCTTTCATGAAATATTTCTAATAGTGTCTTAGGTCACACTAAAAAGCATGTATAAAAGATCCCAACAAGTAAGAAACTCCATTTCCTCAAAATAAAAGGTAGGAATCAATCTGTCCTTAGGTGCTTAATCTCTCACTTTTCCAGTGCTTAAGCACCCCATGACAGTAAAGTTCACCCAGTTTTTCTATCATTGGGCGCTTCGTCGCCCAATTTCTAAGCGATCAAGCACTCAGCACCAGACCATTATGGCCTTATGCGCTTAGACGCTTATTTCTTGGGCACTTGGGCGCCCATCATGGTGGAGCTCTCTGTCTATAGGCGATTAAGCAGCCAAAACATGGGCGCTTAAGCGTCTAGCACCAGAGTTTACATTCCTTCTTCCATTGAATTTCTAACCCCACTTAGACCCTCAAAAACATATCCTAAGTAGTCTTTAACCACAAAGATGGTCTCAAGCATGTTATAACTTTCATGCACATTCTTAACTCATTAAAGCATGGGTTCATGAACAAAGATCAAAACTTCCAATACCTATTTTTCAACTTCAATCTCAAGAGGTCATATGGATACTTTTTAGTTCATAACTAACAACCATGCATAGAATAAGCCAAGATCAAATCAAATCAACCATTGAAGATAAGAATCAAACACAAGAACCATTGAATCTCTCTCAAACTGATTTCTACTAAACTAGCCATGCACCAAGCATCAAGGAGTAAATAAGGAAAGAGATAAGTAAAAGCAAACACCCTTACCTCAAGTTGTGTGGTTATTGATCAAGCCTTGGTCTTCTTTCCCTTTTTCACTTCTTCCTCTTTTTCACTTCTTCCTCCTTCTTTCTCCCTTTGCCTTTCCTTTTCTTTTCTTTCTCTTCTCTTTCAGCTGGTCCAAATGTGAGAATGGAGAGTGAATGAGTGAAAAAGGCAAAGTTGAAGGCTCTAAGAGAAAGAGGTGATGGATGAGTTGGAGAAATAAGGATGGAAAACTATAATGTTATCTAGAAATGTTGTATCTCCTAGAGATACTTTAATCTTTCATTAACAAGTTTTCGAACTTGCATAGGTATTATAGAAAATCTTATGATTCATCTGAATCCTAGTTCATTCATCTTATAAGTTTTCATACACCTAAAGTTGTCACTTAAGTCTTATTACTCTTCCTCAAGTCAAATTAAACCTAAGGAAATAAGCTAATAGACTTATAGGTATATGCCTTAATCTGTACTCATTATCATAAAGTTCTATATCCTTTACTTGATATCTTCACAAATTTTCATAATTTTCCAAGAATATCTGTCTATTTAATCTAGCCCTTAAACACTTACTCAATGTTATTAGAAATACCAAATAAAGTCAGTTAATTTTCTAAAATTAACTACATTACATTCAATTTATTGGTGACCTAAAAATAAATTCTCCATGTTTATTTCTCTTGTCTAAGCAGTTTATACCTAAATATGAGTTATTATAAGTTATTTTTCACATTCAATGTTAAAGTAAAATGCCTAAACTAACTTAGAAGGCCACCAAAATTAACAGGAAATTCATACAAGTGCTAAAGTACCTTTATAACCACATTCAAAACTAACATGTTAAGAAGGATGTTATAAATAATGATATATGATGAATGATGATATTTGATGAATAATGATATATGATGAATGACAATGAATGATGATATTTGATAAATAATTATATATGATGAATTATATGAATTATTTGACTTTTTCAAATGATTTTGATTAAGAATGTAAATTGAAATTTTATTTCGGGAAGAGAAAGGACTTAATTTGACTTTTGCCACCTTTCTACTTTATAACTTAAGTTTTGAAATATTTTTTTCTCGAAATAGCTGGAGGTATTATGATGACACCATTTAATTATTGAGAATTCCTAGAATTCTCACCCTTATGTTTATTGTATTTCTATAATATTTCCAAGAATGAAGTCTACTACAAGCAGGAAAGTTGAGTAATATTATGGAGAAATAGTTTAGTTTAGTTTGTATTTTGGATAAAGCTTTGTATAATATTTGTATGAAGTCATTTATACCTTAAGGGCTTACTTTGTAGTTGATGTACTATTAAGTATATCCTTGTATAAATTTCCCTTCTTAGTGTTATGTACATTAGTTCACTTACAACAGGCTCATATTTTTATATATAATATAAATGTTTTTAAAGAAATATGATTTTAGTTTTGAAGTGACATGCCTAATCCTAATTACTAATGTGTAATTCTGAATATGTTGTTTGTACTAGTATTGGGACATTATATGTAGGCCTTTTAGTGGTCGTTTGCTGAACATTAATCCTAACATTGAGGGAGCTTTACATGCACTTGATAGGGCTCGTAGGCTTAGTGAGAGGATAGTTTCTAAGATTAAAGGTAATACTGAAGTTGAAATTGAAACTAAAACTGAACTTGAGACTATAAGTAATCCTGCAACCATGGCTGAAAATAAAGATATTGAAACTAAAACTAGGATTACAAATAGAAATAATACAAATATGGGTGATAATGTATATAATAAAACCCTTAAAGAACTAGTAGCCTATGATGTCAATTATCAACCTTTATGCATTCAGTATCCCAATTTGAATGCTAATTTTGAACTTAAATCTAGATTAATACACTTGCTGCCAAAGTTTCATGATCTTGCAGGTCAAGATCCTCACAAGCATCTGAAGTAGTTTCATGTGGTATGTTCCACCATGAAATCACAAGGAATTCTTGAGGAGCATGTTGTAACCATCTCTTTTATGTGATTATTGTAACCGTCTCCTTTATATGTATTTTTTTAATTATTGTAAATTATTATGAGTATCATTAGTTGCCATACGTTATATATTTTAGGAAGTCCCGAAGTCTATATATTGTAAGAAACTATATACAAAAGTTATCAGGAAAATATATAGTTTTTTATCCTTTCAAGTTGGTATCAGAGCTCCCGATCTGGGAGACTCTGCTTCCGCATTCAACCCTAGGCTAGCTTGCCTTCATCGCAGCCGCCTCCACCTTCATTGCGCATGATTTCCTTAGTCTTTTTGTTCCTTAATCGTGCCCAACGCCACTGCCACCACCATCCACCGCCAGTCACCGCCACTGTTCACTTCGATGACCCTATCGGACGGATCGTCATCCTTAGTTCAGCTAACCACAGAAAGACCACCGCAGAAAGCCCTCCCACGCGCTTTCACACGTGGCTTCCCTTCTTTGCATGTGAACCCATGAGCCACCAGTCTAGGCACACGTGGTGATGCATCTGGCATTCGTTCTCAACGTGGTTTATCTCCTCTGACTTGTCTCATTTTTTCGTACTATAGTCTGCCACCACCTTGCCCAAACAGTAACCTTTTCCTCATCCTATCAGCCAAACATTGACCATAGACCACCATGTCAGACACCGAGACCATCATCACCACCACCACCACCCAGAAAACCACTCCCTGCATCACCACACCTCT
Source organism: Ormosia semicastrata (assembly GCA_029884595.1). Taxonomy (NCBI): domain Eukaryota; kingdom Viridiplantae; phylum Streptophyta; class Magnoliopsida; order Fabales; family Fabaceae; genus Ormosia; species Ormosia semicastrata. The sequence continues at coordinate 22,542,040 of JAQQTO010000044.1, forward strand.
TAATCCCAATGACCTACTTGTTTTCCATCCTACCTATAGTCTAATAGGAAAGAACTATTTACAGTGGGCTCAAGTTGTTTGTACCACCCTTGATGCATGATGTTGTGCTCGCCTCAAAATAGACTAGGATTTAAATGGAATATAGCATAGTGCATAACCTAGGTCATCTCCCAAGGATCAATTCGGATTTCTCAAGTATATTAAAAATTATCAAAAGGTAGGGGGTTTTATTCATCAAGTAACAGAATGCAAATTCGATAGTAATTAGGAATAAATTCAAAACTGAAAACACCAATCCAAGGGCTTCAAATCAAGTGGCAAAGTAAATCATAGTTCAAAGAGAGTAAAATTATTTATGCAATTACCTCTGTTAATTCGAATTCAACTAGATAATCACCTAGAATTTAATCAACTAAAACAGAATCACAATCGCAATTCTTGATTAAGATTGAATTAAACATAATTTTGAATTAACATAGATTATCAATCGATGATCTATTCTCCATTAAATTCAGATTAATCAATCCAAATCTATCTTCAATTTTGAAACATAATCATAAATCAATTAAAGAAGGAGAAGAGGAAAGAACACAATCAGAAATCATAAATAAAACAAAAGAACTCAAAACTCTAACCACAATCATTGAATTCCTTGGATTGATTGGATCTTTAGCCTTCCATGGCCATCACCATTGAAGAGATACAGATTAGAGAAAGGAGGAAAATGAAATAGAGAAGACGAAAAGAGAAGAAAAAGGGTTTCTTGATTCCTATCATAAAACTCCAAAATCAGGATTCGTAAAAAGTGTGTTTTTCATATTCTGCCTAAACCTATTTGTAACTAAAAATTCTTCTGCAATTCCTAATCTAGCCCTAGCCCAATCTGTAGCCCTCTGAATAAGCTTTACAGAGACATATAGTTTGCATTATTTGGGTTTAAATTGAGAGAGTTAAGCCCAAATCAGTGAGGGAAGGTCCAAGCTTTATGACAACAATAGTGTCCTAACTTCGAGGCTCAATTTTGCCCTGAATCCAGCTGAATTAGAAAAATTACATCAGATACAAAATTGTGTATCTTCGTCTCAGCTTTCAGGGGACATCAAGAACATCCAAATATGACATTTGTAGCCCAAGATATGGCCTATATAAGATAGAAAGGTCAAAACGAGTTAAATTCCGAAAATTAATAAAGTTTTTACAACTAAGCTCAATGAGGCCCAATCATTTAAAACTCACCCACAAACATAATAATATTGGATACAATTATCATCAATTAGGCTAAATATAAAGCAATAATGAATGCCTCAAAATTAATTGATCAAATTGCCCCACACTTGAACTTTTGCACTCCCGGGCAAAATACAAAAGACCAAAACTAGATAATAAAGAAAAGCAAATGCAAGAATGCAAGAAAAGTAAAAACTCATTAACTAAAAACTCTAAAAGACTCAAATTCCAATGACATTCAAGAACGCAAAAGCTTACAAGCAAGAGGAGCAATAGAAGATTCAAGAGAACAAAACATCCATGAATTAAAATTTCTTCACATCTCAAACCAACAAGTAAGGTAGCTTCAACTTGAAAAGCATGAATCAAGAATGAAATATCCTCACAAGATACACTCTCAATCCCTCAAGTGTTTACAAGGTAAGTATTTCACTCAATTCAACTCATGAACGATTGCACTACCATAAGCTTGCTTATCTTCTACTTCTCCACTACTCAAAACACATGCACACAAAAATCAAGAGGACTTTGTTCAAGGTTGTAATGGGGCCAAGGTAAGGAAAGAAAATAATATGGATATGGCAAAATAAATACCAAAGAGAATGAAAGAGCATTGTGAAAGAACTCAAATGATAAGTAACAAACATGAAATTTTTATCCCCCAACTCCAAATAATGCACATTCTCCTTTACAAATTTCCTTCTCTTCTTTTCTTTCACAACCTTTCTTGAATTTATTCTTTTTCTTTTCTTCCTCTTTTCTTTTTTTTTCTTTTTCTTAATTCTATTTTTTTTCATTCATTTTTTTTTTTTAAATTTCACCAAACATCTTGCACATTGCACATCAAAGTACACAACCCCCACACTTGAACATCAAAAGAGCTCCTCCAATGAAAATGAACCAATGCTCTCTTATTCCCTAAGGTAAAGGTAAAAACATGGTTTTTCACATAAGGCACAAAATGAGCTAAAACAAAGAATAGGCAAGTAGGCTCAAGGGGGTTAAACAAGGGAAAGTGATGCAAGGTTAGCTATTTGGCCAAAGTAGTTAATCAAGAAAGAATGCCTCAATCATGTTCATGCATACAAGTGAAAAATGTAGCCTCAAAAAGAATTTAAGCAAGTTCTAGAGTGATCAAATGACATGAGTGAAAATCACACAAGAAAGAAGAGAATGGTGCAAATGTTTAATCCACCAATAGGCTCAAAATCTCACAAGGTATGCATCTATCAAACTTGATCCACCAATTCAAACATTCACCACCAAGCAAATTAAATTCAAGAAGAAAGAAAATTTATTCAATCATGTTATGAACCTTGAATTCCAATTATTAACTTACACACCTCAAAACATCATTGGAAAGCAACTCAAAACACACTTGTGCCCCCCTTTTTTTTAATAGAAAACAGAACAGAAACAGAAAACAAAAACAAAAATAGAAAATAGAAAACAGAAATAGAAATAGAAAATGAAAACAAAAACAAAAATAGAACAAAAAATAGTAAAACGAAGCAAGAATTGTATGACAAATGAGAAATAGAAAATATCAAAAACAGAAATAGAGTACAAACAAAAACAAAAATAGAAAATAATGAGAAACAAAAACAGAAAATAACGAAATAGAAAAATAAAAACAGCAAAATTCCCTCCCCCACACTTAAATCACACATTGTCCTCAATGGCAACACAAATCAAAAGACAAGTATACATGTGAAATAAAAAAGCAAGGGAAGAAAACACCCTTATCATGGTGGGAAGATTTGCACTTGGGGAAAGATGGGCTTTGCCAAGGAGAGTTCCTCTACAGGTGCTGGGCTTGCAGGGCTCTCAAGAAAGGGCTTAAGACGGTGGCCATTAACCTTGAAACTCTTATTGGTGGCTTCATTTGAAATCTCCACTGCACCATAAGGAAAGATGCTAGTGACAACAAAAGGACCATCCCACCTAGAAGGGAGCTTACCGGGCATGAGTTTAAGGCGAGAGTTGAACAAAAGCACTTTTTAGCCAATGGAGAACTCCTTTCTAGAAATCATCTTATCATGGAAATGCTTAGTCTTTTCCTTATAGATCCTTGAATTCTCATAAGCCTCCAAGCGGAGTTCTTCTAGTTGTTGCAATTGAAGCTTCCTCTCTGAACTTGCTTGGTCAAATGCTAAGTTACAACTCTTCACTGCCCAGTATGCACGATACTCTATTTCCACCGGAAGGTGACATGGTTTACCAAAGACAACCCTGAAAGGAGACATCCCTATAGGTGTCTTGTAGGCGGTACGATGAGCCCAAAGAGCATCTTCTAACCAGTGGCTCCAATCTTTCCTATTTAGCTGCACCATCTTCTCCAAAATCTGCTTTATCTCTCGGTTAGAAACCTCGGTCTGCCCGTTAGTTTGAAGATGATATGCTGTAGACACTCTGTGCATGACCCCATACTTCCGAAACAAGGCCTCCATAGTCCGGTTACAAAAATGAGTCCCTTGGTCACTAATGATAGCGCGAGGCACTCCAAACCTGCAAAATATGTTAGACCTGACAAAATCCACAACAACTCGAGCATCATTAGTCCTGGTGGCCTTAGCTTCTACCCATTTAGAAACATAATCAACTGCAAGCACAATATAAGAGAAACCAAAAGAAACAGGGAAAGGGCCCATAAAATCCATACCCCAAACATCAAAAACCTCGCAGAACAGAATGGGCTGCAGGGGCATCTCCTGTCAGCGAGTGATAGCCACTCCTGCTCTCTAGCACTGCTCACAAGTACTAAAAACCTGATAAGCATCTATGAAAATGGTAGGCCAGTAGAATCTAGAATCCAGCACCTTCCTAGCGGTCCGCTGTGGTCCAAAGTGACCTCCAACTGGAGAAGCATGACAGAAATGAAGAACGGACTGGATCTCATGGTCAGGTATGCACCTGCGAATCACTTGATCACTACAAAATTTCCACAAATATGGATCATCCCACGCATAATATTTAGCATCACTCTTAAGTTTAGCTTTCTGTGATCTAGATGCATGAGGAGGAAAAACAGATGCAACTAAGTAATCCACTAAATCAGCAAACCAAAGAGAAAGTGGGGTATCATACAGCTGCATGAGTTGCTCATCTGGGAAGTCATCTCTGATAGGAGAAGGGTCAACAACTCCTTCTATCCTGCTCAAATGATCTGCCACCAAATTCTCTGCGCCACTCCTATCTCTAATCTCCAAATCAAACTCCTGGAGAAGCAGCATCCATCTAATCAATCTCGGCTTCGATTCTGCCTTCTTCAATAAGAATTTTAATGCTGCATGATCAGTAAAAACAACCACTTTAGAGCCAAGCAAATATGATCTAAATTTATCAAGTGCAAATACAATGGCAAGCAACTCTTTCTCAGTGGTAGTATAGTTAGCCTGTGCAGCATCTAAAGTCCGAGAAGCATATGAAATAACATGAGGCGATCTGCCAACTCTCTGTGCAAGGATAGCTCCCAATGCATAGTTAGATGCATCACACATGAGTTCAAAAGGAAGCGTCCACAAAGGTGGCTGAATGATGGGAGTGGTGGTCAAAGCTCCTTTGAGGCAATCAAAAGCCGCTCTGCACTTGCCATCAAAATAAAAAACAACATCTTTCTGCAACAAGTTGGACAGTGGAAGGGCCTTTTTGATGAAATCTTGAATAAACCGCCTGTAGAAGCATGGCCAAGAAAAGAACGAACCTCTCGCACGCAAAAGGGGTAAGGTAACTGAGAAATAACAGCACTTTTAGCAGGATCTACTTCTATACCCTTCTGAGAGATGATATGGCCTAAGACTATGCTTTGTTCTACCATAAAATGACATTTCTCATAATTAAGAACAAGGTTAGTCTCAATGCACCTATGTAAAACTCTATCCAAACTGTCCAAACATGCATCAAAGGAAGAACCATAAACAGTAAAATCATTCATAAACACCTCAATGCAATCCTCTAAAAAATCTGTAAAGATACTTACCATGCATCGCTGGAAAGTACCAGGAGCGTTGCATAGGCTGAAAGGCATCCTCCTGTAGGCAAAAGTGCTAAAAAGGCAGGTGAAAGTGGTCTTCTCCTGGTCCTCTGGTGCTATATGGATCTGGAAGTACCCCGAAAAGCCATCAAGAAAGCAGTAGAAAGACTTTCCAGCCAAGCGCTCAAGCATCTAATCGATAAAGGGCAAAGGAAAATGATCCTTTCTTGTCGCTTGGTTGAGCCGCCTGTAATCAATACAAACTCTCTAGCTACTCTGCACTCTAGTAGAAATTAGCTCATCACGATCATTCTTCATCACTGTGATTCCTGATTTCTTTGGAACCACTTAAACTGGACTCACCTAAGCACTATCTGAGATAGGATAGATGATGCCTGCTTGCAGAAGCTTGGTCACCTCTTTCTTTACCACATCCAGGATCAAAGGGTTGAGTCGCCTCTGTGGTTGTCTCACTGGTTTAACACCATCCTCAAGTAGTATTCTGTGCATGCACATGGAAGGACTAATGCCAGGAAGGTCAGCCAAGGTCCAACCTATAGCTTTCTTATGCTTCCTCAATATTTACAGCAACCTCTCCTCCTGGTCAGCATGAATGGCAGTAGAAATTATCACTGGCAGCTTCTTATCCTCCTCTAAGTATGCATACTTAAGGTGCTCTGGGAGTGGCTTAAGCTCTAGTGTAGGTGGTTGCACTACAGATGGAAAGATCCTGGTGGAAGTAACTGTGTTGACAGCCTGCAATCCAATGAAATCTGATTCAGAGGTACTTGTTGTAATCAAACTACTGTATTCTGACTCCACACAATCTGTATCAAAATCACCATGTAAACAGGATGCAATCTCAGCACAAACACTGCACATTTCTAAAACAGTACAAGCATCACATGTGTAGGTATCAACAAAATCAAAAAAGAATGGAAGATCATTAGTAAAGAGCCTAGAAAAGCCATCATCAACTATATCAGCCAGCAAATCTATATAGAAAACTGAATGTTCTTCCATGGAGTGCTTCATGGCATCCAAGATGTTAAATCGAACCACATTATCTCCAAACTCCATGGAAAGAGTGCCTGCATGGACATCAATTTTGGTTCTGGAAGTTTTGAGAAAAGGTCTACCAAGAATGATGGGAGCCTTGCTGGATTCGGATTCTCCATCCATATCTAGAATGTAGAAGTCTGCAGGAAAAATCAAATCATTTACTCTAACAAGGGAATCCTCAATGAGTCCAGCAGGGTATGCATTACTCCTGTTTGCCAACTGAATGATGACTTCTGTATTCTGCAAGGGTCCAAGAGCAAGAGAGTTGAACACTAACATAGGCATAACATTAATTGAAGCACCTAAATCCAACATGGCATTTTCGAATTTGCTATTGCCTATGGTGCATGGAATAGTAAAAATCCCTGGATCCTTGCATTTCTGGGGCATTGTAGGATGTATAAGTGCAGACACATTTCTTCCCATGCTGATCTTCTTATTTCCCTTTAGTCTCCTTCTATGAGTACACAAATCCTTAAGAAACTTAGCATATCTTGGAATTTGCTTGATTGTTTCAATGAGAGGAATGTTCACCTCAACCTTCCTAAATGTCTCCAAAATCTCCCTATCTGTGTCAGTCTCAAAAGTCTTCTTAAGCTGCACAACTCTCTGAGGGAATGGTAGTGGGATAGACTGCTCAGCGGTAACTTCAGGAATAGGGCCAGAATCTGTTTTCTTATTTTTGCTACTACATGGAATTTCTGGTATGGCTTGCTCCTCCTTATCTAATTCATGTTGCAACCCACAGTTTGGTGCATCAACAGTCTTACCAGATCTTAGGGTGATGGCACTCACATTTCTTAGATTCACCACAGTTTGTGTAGGGAGTTTATCAGAATCTTATGACTGTAATTGATTCATAGAACTAGCAAGTTGTCCAATCTTATTCTCCAAATTCTGAATGGTAGCTTCTGTCCTCTGCTGGAACTACAAGTTGTTCACTGCCATTTGCTTCATCATTTCCTCCAAGGTTGGCTCGGATTTAGGAGGTGCTGTAGTAGGCTGCTGTATAAAAGGTGGCTGATACGGCCTACTAGATCCTACAGTAGATTGGAAAGGGATCTGCTGCTGCTGCCTAAATTGAGTAGGGGCAGATGATGTAGAGTTATTCCCCCACCTCAGATTTGGATGATTTCTCCAGCTTGGGTTATATCTGTTGGAGGACAGATCATAACTCTGTTGTTGCTGCTGCTGAGGCCTGTTGTTATAGATATTTGCTGCATAGGCTTGTGGGGTACCATCAGTGTTACCCTCTTGTAGTGTAGGACAGGAATCTGTGGGATGATCAGTAGAAGTGCAGATGCCACATACTCTGGCAGGAACTACTGCAACAGGCTGCTGGTGTTGAGTCACAGCCAATTGCCTCACCAAGGATGCAAGGTCATCAATTTTGCTTTCCAATTTTCTGTGATCTGCAGCATAAGTTGCCTCAATTTCGTGGACACCTCTACTCAATACCACTGAGTTACTTCTGGTGCCAAACTGTTGGGAATTAGTGGCCATATTCTCAATCAATTCTCTTGCAGCCATAGGGGTCTTGTCTACCAATGTTCCTCCACTAGCAGCATCAATCATGCTCCTATCTATAGGCAGCAAACCTTCATAAAAATACTGGATTAGTAACTGGTCACTAATCTGATGGTGAGGACAGCTAGCACACATCTTCTTGAATCTTTCCCAGTATTTAGATAATGGTTCTCTGTCAAACTGCCTGATGCCACATATCTCTTTTCGGATTGATGCAGCCCTTGATGCAGGAAAGAATTTCTCCAAAAACAGCTTCTTAAGATCATTCCAGCACATGACAGAACTTGGATGCAAATAGTACAACCAGTCCTTAGCAGCATCCTGTAATAAGAAAAGGAATGCTCTAAGTTTGATGTGATCTTCTGAGATGCCTTGAGGCTTCATGGTAGAACACACAATGTGGAACTCCTTGAGGTGCTTATGAGGATCTTCTCCTGCATGACCATTGAACTTAGGCAGCAAATGAATTAATCCAGATTTATGTTCAAATGGAACATCAACATCAGGATACTGAATGCATAAAGACTGATATGTAACATCGGGAGCAGCCAGCTCCTTCAAGGTTCTATTATCCATAATCTCAGTATGCTCAGTAGAATCAGAATTGAAAGATGGATCAATGACAGAAAGTTCAGAATCAGAAAATTCAGAAGCAGAAAATTCAGAAGCAGAATCACTAGTATGATAAGTATGTGAAGAATCAATACTTCCTATATGCTCAGCAAATGTAGAATCAAATCTATTGAACCTATGCAAGGTAGGAAAAGTCCTATCTATCTCAAGATCAAAATTATGCAAATAACCAGGATTGGACCTAGTCATATAACATGTAAAACTCGAAAATAGCAAAACAACAAAATGGAGTATCAAACAACAAAAATGCACTAAAATAAATCTAATTGACCTATCAAATGATTTTTAAAAAATATGAGACCACCACACACTAAAAACTACACTAAAATGGAACTAAAAAATACAATAAAAAATATTCAAAAATTGAAAAAGTGGTCTAAACGATGGAATTTGGCTAAAAAATGAGTGACCTTAGTAAACAAGACACTAAGCCTCTCTTAGAATGCCCTTTTCCTTCAAGGGAACAAGTCTCAGCTCAATCTAAAATTAAGCCCTTTTTCCAGAAATTATAAAACTACCCAAAAACCTTACCAAATGATGAAAATTGGCTAAAATCTGTATACTACATCCCTAAAGGGATTATTTTGCTCCAAATGATGTTTTACCCTTGGAAACCAAATTTCAGCTCAATCAGAGTTAGCCAGATTACACTTTGTTCTCCCCTACACCAGAAATTAGGAAAAAAGTGCTAGCAGTGTATGAAACAGTGGTAAGAAGCTAGTAACACGCCCAAAATGAATGCATAACACTCACAATAAGGTCTTGCAATGTAATTGGTAATAAGATCAACAAAAGGATGGTCAACAGCAGAAAAAATCAATAAAACAGTAACAATGCAAAAACAGCAACAGAATGGGCAGAATGAGCAGAATCCGTAGCAAAAAAAAATAAAAATAAAAATAAAAATAAAACATCAAAATGCACTTAAGGAATTCCAGCAAAGTTGATCACGAGTACAGAAAAATTAACAGCAAATAGGAACTTCTAATAAACCTAAGAAACCGAAAATAGATCCCCGGCAACGGTGCCAAATTTTGATGCGCGATGTCATGCTCGCCTCAAAATAGACTAGGATTTAAATGGAATATAGCATAGTGCATAACCTAGGTCATCTCCCAAGGATCAATTCAGATTTCTTAAGTATATTAAAAATTATCAAAAGGTAGGGGGTTTTATTCATCAAGTAACAGAATGCAAATTCGTTAGTAATTAGGAATAAATTCAAAACTGAAAACACCAATCCAAGGGCTTCAAATCAAGTGGCAAAGTAAATCATAGTTCAAAGAGAGTAAAATTATTTATGCAATTACCTCTGTTAATTCAAATTCAACTAGATAATCACCTAGAATTTATCAACTAAAACAGAATTACAATCGCAATTCTTGATTAAGATTGAATTAAACATAATTTTGAATTAACATAGATTATCAATCGATGATCTATTCTCCATTAAATTCAAATTAATCAATCCAAATCTATCTTCAATTTTGAAACATAATCATAAATTAATTAAAGAAGGAGAAGAGGAAAGAACACAATCAGAAATCATAAATAAAACAAAAGAACTCAAAACTTTAACCACAATCATTGAATTCCTTGGATTGATTGGATCTTTAGCCTTCCATGGCCATCACCATTGAAGAGATACAAATTAGAGAAAAGAGGAAAACGAAATAGAGAAGACGAAAAGAGAAGAAAAAGAGTTTCTTGATTCCTATCGTAAAACTCCAAAATCAGGATTCGTAAAAAGTGTGTTTTTCATATTCTGCCTAAACCTATTTGTAACTAAAAATTCTTCTGTAATTCCTAATCTACCCTAGACCAATCTGTAGCCCTCTGAATAAGCTTTACAGAGACATATAGTTTGCATTATTTGGGTTTAAATTGAGAGAGTTAAGCCCAAATCAGTGAGGGAAGGTCCAAGCTTTATGACAGCAACAGCGTCCTAACTTCGAGGCTCAATTTCGCCCTGAATCCAGCTGAATTAGAAAAACTGCATTACATTCAAAATTGTGTATCTTCGTCTCAGCTTTTAGGAGACACCAAGATCATCCAAATATGACATTTGTAGCCTAAGATATGGCTTGTATAAGATAGAAAGGTCAAAACGAGTTAAATTCTAAAAATTAATAAAGCTTTTACAACTAAGCTCAATGAGGCCCAATCATTTAAAACTCACCCACAAACATAATAATATTGGATACAATTATCATCAATTAGGCTAAATATAAAGTAATAATGAATGCCTCAAAATTGATTGATCAACCCTCAAAGGTCGTCAAAAATTAAGTCACATTGAAGGTACAACCCCTAGTAAGATTGACCCGACATTTGAAGAATGGGATAATGAGGACTCTCTCATTATGACATGGTTATAGAATTCTATGACACCAGAGGTTTATAGAAATTGTATGTTCTTGCCTATTGCTTGGGACATTTGGGACAATATTCATCAGACATATTCCATGAAGCAGGACATAGCTACATGCTATGAGTTGAAAACCAAGATTTTTTTCACTAAGTAGGGGGCTTTAGTGGTCATAGACTACTATGAGATCTTCAATGGGTTATGGATTGGGCTAGATCAGTATCAAAATCTGAAAATGGAGTGCAGTAACGATGCTTCCACTTTGGCCAGTTTCGTTGAACAAGACCGCATCTTTGAGTTCCTCTCTGGTTTGAACTCAGAATATGACCCTATTAGAGTTCAGATTCTAGTTAAGGAAAAGTTTCTCTCTTTTTCTGAGGTCTTCTACACTGTTCGTGGAGAGGTGAGTAGATAGGTTGTTATGCTTGATGACAAACCCTCTAATAGGTCAGCCTTGATCATAAGCAAGCCTCCTAAACCCAGCTCTTCCTCTTCCTCTTCTTCTTCTTCTAAACCTAACAAAGTTAGTCGTTGGTGCACCCACTATAAGAAATTTGGTCACACCAAGGAAACTTATGTTTAATCTCCATAGGAAGGACCAGGTGTTTCGGTGTACAAGTGGATTCAAGGGTATTTAGCATGGGCTGGCTAATCTGATAGCCTCAAATGAAGTCTCACATGTGACAGATGAAGTTCCTGCTCCCAATCAGGATGAACTGGAGTGCCTACAGTCTCTTATTGACTCTCTCAATAAGCCTTCGTGTCATGACTGGTAAGAATTTATGTTTTCAGTCCTTTAATGCTTCTAGTACTGCTTCTGAAGAATCATGGGTTATTGACTTTGGTGTTACTAATCATATGATTTTTTCTTCCTCATATTTGTTGTCTTATAAACCACCTTTTGGTATCCCTACCCTCGTTGTGGCTGATGGCTCACACACCTCAGTCGCTGGCTATGGTAATATTAACCTTGCCTCCTCTATCTACTTAACCAATGTTCTTCATGTTCCTAAATTGTCCACTAATCTTATATCTGTTCATAAACTTACCAAGTATTTAAATTGTGCAGTAACATTTTTCCATTCTCATTGTGTCTTTCAGGATCTTGTCACGGGGAGGATGATTAGAGTTGTTGAGGAACGAGGAGGGTTGTATCATCTCCTCAATGGTCCAGGTGGCTCTAGTCAGAGGTTGCTACTTTAATGTCATCAGTCTAGCCCTGAGATTTGGCTTCAACATAGGTGTCTTGGACATCCTCCTTTCTATTTACTTAAGTCTATATTTTCATCTTTATTTTTAAAAGAGTTAGTGGAGTCTTTTCATTGTGAAGTCTGTGAGTTTGCTAAACATCATCATGTACCTTTTACTTCTAGCATTAAGAAAAGTGTTGAGCCTTTTGCTCTTATCCATTTGCTCTTATCCATTTTAAATAATTTGTTTCATTTATTGAAGATTGTACTCGTACAACTTGGCTTTTCCTCATGAAAGACAAATTTGAAGTTCCAAAATTATTCGTTCAGTTTTATCGTATGGTTCAGACCGAATTTGGAAAACCCATTAAATGGTTGTGCTCTGATAATGGTAGGGAGTATGTTAACCAAACATTTTTTAACTTTCTTAAAGAGCATAGTATTGTTCATGAGCTGACATGTGTTTATACTCTTCAACAAAATGAGGTTCCCAAGAGAAAAAATTGTCACTTACTTGAAATAACCAAGGCACTACTTTTCCAAATGTATGTTCCATATTCATATTGGGGGGAAGCTGTTTTAACTGCTGCTTATCTGATAAATCGATTACCATCTCATGTCCTTAGTAATGAAAGTCTTGTTCAACTCATGACATCCTTTTTGCCTTTTGTTCCTATTATACAGAGTCTCCAGGCTCGTGTTTTTGGCTGTGTGGCCTTCGTACGTATCCATCGGCAGCATCGTAGTAAACTTGATCTTCGTGCTGTCAAGTGTGCCTTCCTAGGTTATGCTCCTGACAAAAAAAGGTATAAATGCTATCATCCTTCGAGTCATCATTTCTTTGTCTACATGGATGTCACTTTTCATGAAGCCAAGTCTTATTTTTCTCGTCCTCAACTTCAGGGGGAGAGCTTTCCAGAAGCTGAGCCTTCTGAGTCCTTTTTTCCAGAGCCTTTCGTTCCTTTACTTCCTGGGTCCAAATCTATCCTAGACCCTATCTCTCGTAGTCCACAGGAGTTAGCATCCTCTTCTGGTACCCCACCTAAATCAGTTAAGGTCAAGACCAAGGCTGGCACACCGAAATTGGTGAATAAGAGAAGACATGAACCCAATCTAGCTCAACAACAACTCCCATTGTCCAAACCTATGGTAAGTACTAAAGGTATAGTTTCCTATATTTTTGAACCTAATACTTTCAATATTCCTTTGGATAATTGTGATTCTGACCCAGATGACTTACCCATTGCCTTGAGAAAAGGGAAAAGGTCGTGTACTCGATACTCTATTTCTCAATTTGTTTCCTCCAAAAATATTTCTTTGCAGCACAAGAGTTTCATTTCATCCCTTGATTCTGTTCAAATTCCAACATCAGTATAAGAAGCATTGAAGGATAAGAACTAGGTTCAAGCCATAAATGAGGAGATGAGTGCTTTGGAGAAGAATGGAACATGGAAGATTGTTAAAAAACCTAGTAACAAAAGATCAGTGGGGTGCTGCTAGATCTATATCTTGAAATATTGGTTTGATGGTACACTAGATCGATATAAGGCAAGGTTAGTCACAAAAGGATACACTCAGACTTATGAAATTGACTATCAGGAGACATTTGCTCCAGTAGCAAAGATGAATACTGTAAGAATCCTACTCTCTCTTGCTGCACTTCTTGTTTGGGAATTGCATTAGTTTGATGTGTAAAATACATTCCTTCATGGAGACTTGGAGGAAGAAGTTTATATGGAGATTCCACCCAGTTATGACTCCACCAATGGAAGAAATAAGGTATGCAAGTTAAAAAAAGGCTTTATATGGGTTAAAGCAGTCTCCCTGAGAATGGTTTGGAAGGTTTACAAAGGTAATGGTGTCCTTGGGATACAAACAAAGTCAAGGTGGTCATACCCTTTTCTTTAAACATTCACAAGAAGGTAAACTCACTATTCTACTTATGTATGTGGATGACATTATTATCTCTGGGGACGACTTAGTTGAGCGACAGTTGCTAAAGAAAAAATTAGCAACTGAGTTTGAGATAAAGGAACTTGGGAGACTAAAGTATTTTCCTGGGATTGAAGTTACCTACTCCAAACAATGCATCTTTATTTCCCCAAAGAAAATATGTTCTTGATCTTCTCAAAGAAACTGGTAAGCTGGGTTGCAAGTCTATTGGTGTTCTCATTGAGCAAAATCACAAAATAGGGAACAATGAAGAGAGTCCCAAGGTGGATAAAACTCGATATCAGAAGTTAGTAGGGAAGTTGACATGCGTAGCACACATTAGACCAGATTTAGCATATGCTGTCAGTGTTGTTAGCCAGTTTATGCATGACCCAAGGTCTTACAGGCCGTGGATAAAATTCTACAGTATCTTAAAACTACACCTAGAAGAGGGTTACTATTCAAGAAAAGTGGAAGTTTATCCGTGGAAGTATATACAGATGCTGATTATGGAGGATCAGTCATTAATAAAAGGTCAACCTCTAGTTATTATAAGTTTTTAGGGGGAAACTTAGTAACTTGGAGAAGTAAGAAGCAAAATGTGGTAGCTCGGTCAAGTGCAAAAGCTAAATTTCAGGCTATAGCACAAGGAATTTGTGAAGTGCTATGGATGAAAATTATATTGGATAATCTGAAGATAAAGTATGAGACCCTATGAAATTACTCTACGACAATAAGTCTGGCATTAGCATTGCTCACAACCAGGTTCAGCATGATAGAACAAAGCATATTGAGATAGACTGGCACTTTATCAATGAGAAGTTAGATAGCGGGTTGATAACCATAACATATGTTCCCTCTGAACTGTAGATTACTGACGTGTTGACTAAAGGGTTAACCACGGAGAGGTTCCAAGATCTTACTAGCAAGCTGAGAATGATAGATATCCATTTACCAGCTTAAGAGGGAGTGTTATAACCGTCTCCTTTATGTGATTGTTGTAACTGTCTCCTTTATGTGTATTTTTTTTAATTATTATAAATTATTATGAGTATCATTAGTTGCTATACGTTGTATATTTTTGGAAGTCTCGAAGTCTATATATTATAAGAAATTATGTACAAAAATTATCAGGAAAATATACAGTTTTTTATCCTTTCAAGTGAGCATATCAAGAGGCTAGCCTTCCTTTTCTCCCTTGCTGATGTAGCCAAGGATTGGCTATATTATCTTCCACCTGGTTCTGTGACAAGTTAGAATGACATGAAGAAGTTGTTCTTGGAGAAGTTTTCCCTACGTCCAGAGTTGCTACCATAAAAATATATATATATGTGGGATAAGGAAAAATTCTGGAGAGACTCTGCATGAGTATTGGGAGAGGTTCAAGAAATTGTGTGCAAGTTGCCCACACCATCAGATCAGTTACCAACTATTGATTCAGTATTTCTATGAGGGATTGTTCCCTATAGACAGAAGTATTATTGATGCTGCTAATGGAGGTGCATTAGTTGACAAAACCCCAGCTGCTATCAAAGATTTGATTGCAAACATGACTGCTAACTCCTAGCAGTTTGGTACTAGGATGATTACTCCCACTAGGGAAGTGAATAAAGTTCATATGTCTCATGCTGACCAGCAAAGGATGGAAAATAGACTTAATGAGTTGACTTCTTTTGTAAGGCAATTGGAAATGGGGCAATAAATACTTGTGCAAGGGCCTGCCAAACTATGTAGAATTGGTGCTTGTCCAGCCCATCCTACAGATGCGTGCCCCACACTCTAAGAAGACAATTCTGCACCACAAGCTTATGCTGTTACAGCAGGTATCTTCCCTGGTAAACCATAGTACTAGTAGCCGAGATATAATCCTTACTCCAGTACTTACAATCCTGGATGGAGGGATCATCCAAATTTCATATATAGAAATGCAACAGCAGAAGCACCATAGCAGCTATATCAGCCACCAGTTAGGCCACACCAGTTTCAACAAAATTATGGACCAAGCAGGCAACAATTCCAACAGCCTTCTAAACAACAGATACCGCAACCACCTGTGCAACAACAAGCTTTGAAGTTTTTCTTAAAGAAACCTGAGGCTAAGCCAAGATTGATTCGGTGGATGCTATTGCTCCAAGAGTTTGACATCGAGATATATGGCAATAATGGAGTAAAGAACTTGGTAGCTAACCATTTGAGTTGAATTAAGCAAGTTGCTGACCCCTTTCCCATCCATGACACCTTCCCTAATGAGCAGCTTTTACAACTGCATGGTAACACTCCATGGTTTATCGATATGGTAAATTTCTTGGTTGCTTGTGTCTTGCCTACATATTTTCCTAGAGCACAAATTGATAAATTAAAGAGTGAGTCAAAATATTATGTGTGGGATGATCCATATCTATGAAAATTCTGTAGTGACCAAGTGATTAGAAGATGTATGCTTGATCATGAAGTCATTCTGTTCTTAGATTTTACCATGTATTTATATGTGGTGGGTATTTTGGGTCTCAATGTACTACTAGGAAAATATTATAATCTAGATTGTATTGGCCAATCCTTTTTCATGATGCATATGTGTTTTATAAATTTTGTGAACAATGCCAACAAATAGGAAATATCTATTGTGGGAATGAGATGCCCCAACAACCTTTGTTATTTTTCGAAATATTTGATGTTTGGGGTATTGATTTTATGGGTCATTTACTTGTCTCATTTGGTTTGTTTACATTTTAGTTACTGTTGATTATGTGTCTAAATGGATGGAGGCAAAAGCCACTCAGACTGATGATTCAAAAGTTGTTGTGGATTTTGTCAAATCAAATATTTTCTATAGATTTGGCTTTTCGAGGGCTACCATTAGTGATCAAGGGTCATACTTCTGCAACCGCAATATGGAGGCTTTGTTGAAGAAGTATGGAGTCATGCAAAAGGTTTCTACACCTTACCACCCCCAAACAAATGGGCAAGCTAAGGCATCAAATAGAGAGATCAAGCAAATCCTTCAGAAAACTGTCAAGCCTAATAGAAAGGATTGGAGCAAGCAGCTTGAGGATGTACTTCAGGCTTACCAGACTACCTAGAAGACACCACTAGCGATGTCCCCCTACCGAATTGTCTTTGGGAAGGTATGCCTCCTACCGGTGGAGATAGAACATAGAGCATTTTGGGCAGTGAAGAGTTGCAACATGGACCTTGACCAAGTAGGAGTGGAAAGGAAATTGTAATTATAAGAATTGGAGGAAATCCACTTGGAGGCCTATGGGAGCTCCAAAATCTACAAGGAGAAGACCAAGGCTTCTATAACAAGAATATTACAAGGAAGGAATTTGTGGTTAGGAAAAAAGTTCTCCTCTATAATTCCTACCTCAAGCTCATGCCCGGTAAATTCCATTATAGGTGGTTAGGCCCCTTCATGGCCACTAAAGTCTTTCCTTATGGTGTGGTGGAGTTCACAAGTGAGGCAACTCACAAAACATTCAAGGTTGATGGACATCTCCTCAAGCCATTCTATGAGGGAGCTCAAAAGAACATAGTGGAAGAGCTTCATTTGCAAGTAGCCATCTACACTTAATAATGATGTTTTCTCTCTTTCTCTTTTGTTTTACTTGTCCTGGATTTATTAACGATATTGATGGTTTGATGATCTTTGAGCTTTACATTGAAGACAATGTAAAATTTAAGTGTGGGGGAGAAATTTACATTTCTGTTTTGTTCTATTAGTTTACTGTTTATGTTTTGATATTTGTTGTTTCTTGATTTTTAATTTGCAATTTTGTTGTTTTCGTTCTATTTTTTACTATTAATGTTATTATTTCTACTATTTCTATTTTTTATTTTCTATTTTAAATTGTTTTACTATTTTAAATTCTGTTCTAACTTCTATTTTTGTATTTTTAAAAGAAAAAAAAAAGTCATAACAAAGTGTGTTTTTAATTACTTTCCAATGAAACTTTGAGTTTGTGAAAGTTGTAAGCATGTATAAATTGAAGTAACATAAGTGAATAAATTGTCTCTCATCTTGAGAATAACTAGTTTGGTAATGAAATTGAATTAGTAGATTAAGTTTGATAGAAACATACCTTGTGATACTTTGAGCCTTTTAATGAATGGATTGAACATTAGTACCATTCTCTTCATTTTTGTGTGATTTGCACTCATGGAATTTGTTACTCTAGAACTTTCTCTGATTCTTTTTTAGGCTACATTTTTACATGCATACATGAATATGATTGAGGTATTCTTCTTGAATTAGCCACTTTAGCCAAATAGTCAACCTTGCATATTTTTCCTTGATTTACCCCTTTGAGCTTACTTGATCATTCCTTGTTTTAGCTTATTACATGCCTTAAATGAAAAACAATGTTTCTACCCAACCTTAGGGAATAAGAGAGCATTGACATTGTTATTAGATGAGTTCTTGAACAAATGTGGGGTTTTCTTGGCCCCTTTACAACCTTGACTAAAGTTCTCTTGATTTGTGTGTGCATGTGTTTTGAGTAGTGGAGAAGTAGAAGATAAGCAAGCTTATGATAGTTCATATTTTCATGAGTTGAACTGAATGAAACACTTACCTTCTAAACACTTGAGAGGTTGAGAGTAAATCTTGTGAGGTTCTATTATTCGTGATCTATGCTTTTTAATTGAAGTTACTATGCTTATTGGTTTTGAGATGTAAAGAAATGTGACTTCATTAATGTTTTAATTTCTTGAATTTTTTATTAATCTCCTTTTGTATTCTTAAACATCATTGGAAAGTGAGTTTTTCTTGAGTTTTTAATTTTTAAGTTTGTGTTATTTTTCTGTCCCCTAGTGGTGGATTTCTACTTTTTCCTGGGAATGCAAAAGGCTAAATGTAGGGGAATTTGATAAACACCATTTTTTATATATTAGTTAACCCTTATATTCGACATTTTAGACCTTTCATGTTCTTAATTGATTAGTTTTGGCCACTATTTATAAGTTTGGGATCAAATTGGGCTTAGTTGTATTTTTTAGCATTGTGATAATTTTACACTATTTCTGTATTTCGAGTATAACTTGAGTTATAGATATCTAAAACGGTGATGTTTTGATAGGGTTGTTAATGTCTAAAGGGAGATGATGGGATCTAGGAGCTATTAAATGTGTTTTAGTCATAACTCCTTCATTAGGTGTCAAAATCTTGCAAATTAGGTGTCTAATTAAAGCTAATTAGAACAAGAGACGTCCGAAGCTAGGGGCACACTTGTATTTTTTATAACTTCTAGAAATAAAGTTATTTCACTTGAATTTGAATATATATATATATATATATATATATATATGAGCATGCTAGCCTTAAGTTTTCTAGCCCAAATGTTCAATTCTTGCATGACTTTGATGACTATGATGAGTTATAATGTGCATATAATGAATTATATGATAGTTTGTTGAATTTAGAAAAGAAAAACTTATTGTGTTTGGAAAACATTTCCTTTATTGAAAATGAAATTTAAACTTTGAAAAATGAAAGTGCTTTTCTTGATGAGGAAATGCCTTTGAAATGTGAAACCTCAACTTCTTGTGAAAAGTGCATTGATTTAGAATATCAAGTTGAGGACTTAAATTTTGATTTTGCCAAAGCTAATGATCCTAATTACTTATATTCTATGCTTGTTAATGAGAATAAAATTAACGTTATTCCACATGAAAATTTAAGCAAGGCTTATGGCAAAAATAATTTAGAATATAAAAATGACAAAAGGCTTAAGTTTTCTAAAGATGATTTTCAAAGGATCAAACCATCATTAAATTCAATTGTTTTAAATTTTTGTGGTCATTTAGGACATATTTCTCATGTATGCAATTATAGAATAAATCCTTATATGAGAAATTGTATGGTATGGGTTCCTAAAAATCTTAAAGCCCCTAGTACTAATATTCAATGACCCAAAATGAAGTGGGTACCAAAATATCCTCATAGTGTTTCAATTTTGTAGAAAATTTCTCAAAAGGATGGACAAATTGGTCAAAAGAAAGAGGAATCATCAAGAAGAATGCTTCCAAAATCCAATGGTAGACATCTAGGTCATGAAGGCAAAAATCCTTCAACTAAAACTTCTCACATGCATAATGTGGAACTTGCAATGTTTAAAATACCAAAAGAGAAGCAACGGATAATGAAAAGAGTTTCCTTAATTACCAAAGTCAAGGTATCAAAAGTTTTTACCTCTTATGCACATTCACTTGTAAAATCAATTAATTTGAGGTATATTCCTTGTAGGCCTTAAGTGATTGATAGAATCATGTGTACTTGGTAAAATTTTAATATTATGTTTAGGACATGATTATGTTCATTCTTATTATACCATAGTTCAATTATCTTGGTATATAAGGTTCTACAATGCCTAGGTATGCTTGCTATGCTTTAAAATTATCTATATATCATGAAAGTAAGCATGCTATTGGTTATGTGCTTAATGGTAATTATTTATTTAATTTCTTGTACTCAATTTACATACTATGAAAAAATTGATCATTATGAGATCATAATGGATTAATAGCCAAAAACCAACACACAAGGACCTAAGAAAATTTGGGTACCAAAATTTAAAAATTGAAGTGTGTTGTAGGTGTACTTGAAGGCCAAGAGCTGACTTTGGCATCTTGAAAGTGGCTGCTCCAAGTACAAAGACCATAAATTATTCCAAGCTCTCTTCTGTGTTTCCAAGAAGCTTGAACTTGCAATCTTTGGATAAGTGAAAACTTTTATTATGCTTTTCTAGCTTTATGTCTTGAAAATGTTTCTACATGTTAATATACTAGATAAAGTATGCTCCTTGTTTGAAATGACATGATAATATCCTTGAGCTTGAGTTTTTGATCAGTCATACATATAATTGAATACTTGTGTTTATTGCTTTATCATTGATTTATTACTCTTGAATTATTGTTGACTTGAGCGTTGGAGATATCCCGAAACTTATTTTGCAGGTATCTCATCTTCGGGTATGTTTCATTCTCTCTAATTGTATCCCTATATACGCCTATTATTATTTTTCTGATAATTTTATTTGAATAACCCGGTGGCTATTCAAATAAACAAAGTCAGTTGCTCAAAGAAATATGTTGTGCATCTATGTTATTTG
This sequence comes from Ormosia semicastrata, assembly GCA_029884595.1. Classification (NCBI taxonomy): domain Eukaryota; kingdom Viridiplantae; phylum Streptophyta; class Magnoliopsida; order Fabales; family Fabaceae; genus Ormosia; species Ormosia semicastrata. The sequence goes on from JAQQTO010000044.1 coordinate 22,563,058, forward strand.
AATAAAACTCAATTTATTCGAATAACCAGAATCAGACAACTACAGTCTGTGTGTTTTATATCTGTGCTATTCAAATAAAATAAATTTTATTCGAATAAACTGATATCTAAATCAATTTCTCACAGCTTTTGGCTTCTGCCATATTCGAATAAAGCCTAAGAGAAAGACATTTCTGGGTGCTGTGTTATTCGAATAACAACATTGTTATTCGAATAATGCTTGGCAGAAAACCAAGTTTGGTTGTTTCCCACAAGTTTATTCAAATAAAGAACATCCTATTCAAATAAACATGGATTATATGAAAGGTTTTGGTATTTTTCCCCTTCATTTTTCAAGAATTTGTTGTATATGTTGAATTCTTTGTAATTGGACTGAAAATGCAAATGCTTAACTAAATGTAATTGACTATTTTTTTGATGATTATGTGTACTTAGTTAAATTGATTAATGAAATGAAATATCTTTTGCCCTTGTGAACTCATTTGTTGTTTTATTGTTTTGAATGCTTATTTGCTTATGAGTTTCACATAATGACTAACCTATGTGGATCCAAAATTAATGGATATCAAAGAAAATATTTTGAATTGTGTTGTAGGGTCATAACTACCTCAAGTAATCATTTAAATGGAATAAGTTTATTCAACTTAAGGATAGTAAAGTTTAAAAGGATTCAACTTTTAAAAGACATGCAAAGAATCTCTATTCCCTCATGAAAACTTGAAGCTTGGAAGTTGGAGTCACCTTCAAAAACTCAAAGAGAATACTTTTGGTGATATCAATCTCTTATCATTATTTTTGCTTCAAATTGAATATCATGTGATATTTGGAGAAATAAAAAGTTGCTTTTATGCTTTTACATGTCTTACATAATCATTATTTTCCTAAAAATGCCTAAAAATGTTTTGATGATGATCATGTGTTTCTTGATAAATTTGAATCATGCTTTAAAATGCTTAAACTTTTTTTTTTGGATTCAAGTGCATATGTGCTTCATGCATTCTTGTTAGAGCTAACATTGCATGGTTGATGATGTGGTACATGTTATACATTATATTTCAATCTAAATTATGCTTGTAAACGAGCTTAAATGATATTTGATGCTAACCTATGTTTTAGAGAAGTTTTAGAGTTAGCTTTTCAAGTGTCTCTATGTGCTTCAAATATAGTCATCAAATATTGAAATGTCAAGCATATATGGATAAATGAGAAGAGTTGAATGAAGAAGGACGTGAGGAGACTTTCTTCGAGTGCAATGTAATGGAATACTTAATGGAAAAAAACACAAACTCAAAGGACAAATAAATGAAGAACACTCTAAAGAAGCATCACCCTCTATCTAAATCAATAAGTATCTTTATCCCTAAGTTACTGTGATATTTTATATGCTATGGATTGTATGATACTTGTTGATAAATTGATCTTAAAATGATTAAATTCTTTCCTTACATGAGAAGTATGCTTAGCATTGACAAAGTGCCTAATTGGATACTAACTTGCTAATTTTGTCATTGCATATAGGATAGATGATGTTAGTTCTATACATACTTTGATCCCTATAGCATATTTCATCAAGGTGAATGTTTGATATTTATGATTCTCTTGATCCATGGCTAACATATGGCAAAATACTAAGAAATTAGTAAATGTAATTGGATTGCAAATGTAAATGATTATTTTGATGACTATGCATTGGCTGATCAATGAATGAATATATGTTCCTTTGAACTTCTTTGTGGTTGATGTGCTGAATATTGTGTTTATCTTGCTAAATTTATAATATTAGACTTTGATGTTATTCTGGTCTACTATGAATGAATATATCTTGTCGGACTTGAATATACTTTGTTTTAGCTCTATGCTTTCTCTTGCCCCATCTTTCTGATTATGACAAAAGAGGGAGAAACAGCTTAAGTACCTATGGTTTGAGCATATTTTTGAGAAAAGATAGGTTATTGTAAAATGGATCTTGGGATTCCAAAAGAAAGAGGGAGTTATGCACATCTCTGATATAAATCACCTCTTACGAAAACGAGGAGGAGTAAGTTTCTCTAAAAACTTTGTGGATTCCAATTTAATTAAACTAATTCTTTTCTCAATGATAGTTTATCATCATCAAAAAGGGAGAGAATGTAATTGGTTGTTGGACAATGAATATATGTTTTGATGATAACAAACATGAATATGATGACAAAATCAAGCCAAATACCAAGTCCAAAGGAAGATTAAATGGTATAGCTTATAGGACTTAGGATCTTTATGTAAGAAGCCTTCTGGATATCTCAAATATATTTTTAAATCTTTAAAAATGGTTTTCACATGCTAAAATACCTAACAAAAAAGTTTTGAAAAGCTAGTTATGGTGGTAGTTCAAATCTATGAAAAATAGCCAAGTTTGAGTTTTGAAAAACTGACCTTTGGTTATTCTTTTGATCATATCTTTCAAAATACTTTGAGTTTTTTTTCTAAAAACTTATTTCATTTGAAAAAGGACTCAAATATCTTTCCAATTAGTGGTCATTTGCTTTAAACGGATGAGAAATAAAGAAGTTATGACTATTTAAAGTCAGTTTTCAAAATCAGAGTGGTTTATTCGAATAAGCAAGTATTTATTCAAATAAAACACCCCAAAAAACATTTCAGAATGTGTTTTTGAAGAGTTATTCGAATAACACATAGGTTATTCGAATAAACACGGGCAGAAACACACAACAGCTATTTTCTAAGCATTTAATATGATATTAAATGATACCCAACGACTATTTTCTCAATAACACTATAACTACATGGTTTTAGGACATCTTTTAGTAACACCCAACTATCTGAAATAATTCTTTCATGCTTTAATTTGTGTTTCATATTTGTCACTATTTCCTGTGCTCTTTTTACTAAAATTTGAGATATCCTTAGAGAGCTTCAAGTTGTGATATTTACTCTTGTGAGAGTTTTTCTTTTCTTCTATATCTTGATTCACTGTAAAGAGGGTGAGGTATCCATCAAAGAAATTGTAAGGGTGAGGTATCCCTGATTGTCGAGGCTCAAGCACGAGGGTGAGGTATCCCAAGGTGTGAATAGTGCTCTAGTTTGTAAAGGTTTCAAGCACCTGTTCAAGCTTGAAGGTTTAGTGGAAAATCTCAAGTGGTTTACTTGACGACTGGACGTAGGCCACAAGTGGTTGGTGGCTGAACCAAGATAAATTCTGTGTTTGCTTCTCTAAACTCAAACTCCTTTATATTTATGCTTTAATTTTGTATATTTCTTGAATACTCTTTGTGTGGGTTGTTCATATATAAATGCATCTTTCTATCTTCTCTATTCTTTCATTTTAATCGATAAATAGCTTCAGAGAAAATTATTTTTCAAGTGTTTGATGAAAGTTTTCAAAGAGTTTCTATCTCCTTTACATTTATGCTTTAATTATATATGCTTGAGTTGAATTTGATATTTAGCTCATTTGTTTAATTTATCCCATAACCCAAGTTATTTTTGAGTAATCAACAATAGTTAGACTTATTTCGCTGCATGTGTTAATTGAAAATATCAAAATGTATAATTTTTCAAAATTGTTTTAAAAATTTGTAGTCACTCAATTCACCCCCCTCTTGGGTGATGGTTGCCATGACAAACACATGACCCTCTCAGGTTTTTAGGATTTTCAAACAAAGACACCCACGCCTAGGCATGGGAAATCCACGCCTAGGCATGGTTAGCAGCTGACAGCATGTGTTTCATTATCACGCCTAGGAGTGGAAAAGTTGTGCCTAAGCATGGGAAAAGCCTTGGTCTACGAATTTCACCCTTTTTATCTGAATTTTGAGGGCATTTTGAGGGACTGCTATTTGTCACCAAGCACGAACTTCATAGAGAAAGGGAGAAGACGATTAAACCTTGGAAGATAGAGGTGATTCAAGTGAAAAATCAAGATCAATGAGGAAGATCAAGCATTGGATTCTCACCATTCTTGTTCATTCTTCCCCTTTTCTCTCTTGATTTGTAATTTGATGGGTTTCATGACTCCATTAGTTTTCTCTTCTTTCATGATGTGTCACTAAACTCTAATCTAGGGGCTCTCTTGGATCTTACTATGGATTTGAATATCTTGTAATTTGTTGAGTTTCTATCAATGATGTTGGTTTTGTTCTTCCATACCTATACTTAATGCTTGCTATTGTTTGACCATCAATTGCATGATCTTAGTGTTCCAAATGAACTAGACGTAGGGATTTATGAATATGGATATGGTATGGTTGATGCATGTTCAATTACATTCTATTGGATTAAGTGTGTTGATTAGCTAATGGGATGGATACATACCTATTAGTCATGCATAGCAAGTGTTTGAAATTTGGTCTCAATGAGTGATTCTTATGCTAACTCACATGGACACATAGTGGATTAACTAGGTTTCACATGGGTAATTGTCCTAGACATAGGCTTTTATCTATTGTTTATTTTTTAGCTAACAAAATCAATTCATTGATAGGTGCTTGTGAATTGCAAATACTCATTGAAGTAGTAAGTGAATAGGGACCCCTAGGCCTTAATCATTATCATCTTTCTCTTGTGAATTTGGTGTTTGGTGCATTCTTGTTTTATTTCTTTTAAGTTATCATTTTAATTGCAAATCACTCTCACATTTTGATTGCTTGGATACGAATTTGTGAAAATTGGTTAAGTTTAGCATTTCTCTAATTGTCAATCTTTTAGGACACGATACTCTAACTCTCATATATTACTTGTCGACCCGTGTAGTTATGGATCTTTTAAACAATTTTCACTTTTGGTGTCTGTTATTTTGGATTGGGAGCCAGATCCGAGGCTAGTATACAGAGACACTTCTCATTTTTCAATTTTCATCTTCTCTCTTGTTTTCTTCTCTCCTCTCCCCTCCTCTCTTCTTTTCTCTTCTCACTTTGTCTAAGTTTTCTTCATTTTTTCTATTATGCTTTCCATTCATGGAGAGCTAAAGCTTTGTAATCAATCTTAAGGATTGAAACACTCTTAATGTTTAATGTTGAGATCGTAGTTTAAATGTTTAATTTACTTGTTAATCATATTTCTCTCTTCCCTTTCTTTGATTTTGTTACTCCTTGGCTGAGTGCTTAACTTGGCCTTGGTGTTCATATGATGGTTGCATGACTATCAAGTTTTTAATGGGAATTGTAGAAACTAGACAATGCATCAAAGGTGTTTGATGGATTGCCTAGCTCACATGAAGTCTGTAAATAAGGTTGATTTAGAGTTGAATGTATGCTTAATCCATTTTTCGTTGATTAACTGATGTTGATTTACGGTTAAATGGATGCTTCATCCATTTTTTTTTATTGACCAAATCCTAGGTGCTTACCTACTAGAGAGTTTATGTTGGATGAGGATTTCACAGAGACTAGGAGATACATCAAATGTGTTTGATGAATTACCTTGCTTGGTTGAATTTTGAGTTTTAGGTTAATTTAGGGTTAGATGGATGCTAACTTCATCTGACTTTGATTATCCAAATACCATATACTTATCTAGTAGAGAATTCATGGGCCATATTAAGGCTTTTTAATGTGACCTAAAACCAATAATCTAGCTAGTCAGTGAATGAATCCTTAGTGGTCAAGGATGAATTAAACTCAAGAGTTGTTAATTCCCTTGGATTGGTTATTTACTTAACTTTGTTTGAAGTCTTTAAATTGCTTTGTTTAATTACCCTTGTAACCAAAACCCCCTTGTTGCTAACTTCTTAATATAATTGATCAATTGGAATGATCCAAAGGCTCGACCCAGTTGCACCACATATTATAAGTGCTTGGTGAATCGGTTAATAAATCTCATCTAATTTGGTAGCCTCGGGAGCTATCAAAGTTCCTTCCCCTTTGTGATAGGTCTTCTTTGGAGGGAAAGGAGGTCTTCTTTAAGTTCCATTCTTCTTGAAGAATCTTCCAAACTTCTTTACTAGAAGGCTAAGGTTTTCCTCATTAATCTCAAGATTCTCCAAGCGATCTCCATCATCTTCATCATCATCATCATCAATCATGGAGGAAGTATCCTTGATAGAAATTTCCTTCTTTTTTGTTGTCAACCTCCTCATGTTGGTTGAGCCTATTCAACTCCAATTCATGTTTTTGAAGCTTGCCAAAGAGTGTGGCTAGGGTCATGGTTAAGGGATTTCTTAACTCCGTAATAGCTGTCATTTTGAGTTGCCAAAGCTTGCTTAAACACTTCAAAACATTGTTAGTAAGGTCTTCATTAGGAAATGTCTTTCCTAATGAAGCTAGATGATTAACAATATGTGTGAACCTTTTTTACTTATCTTGAATGTTTTCACCTTGGTTCATTCTAAAGAGTTCATACTCATGAGTGAGAGTATTTATTCTTAATCTTTTCACTTTACTAGTACCATCATGGGTGACTTGTAAAGTGTCCCACATTTCTTGGGAATTTTTACAATTTGAGATCCTAAAGAATTCATCATGTCCTAAGGCTTTGGTAATGATGTTTTTGCCTCTTAAATTGTATTGAACATTTTTCTTATCTTCATCGGTCCATTCACTTCTAAGTGTATTAATTCTTGCACCATTAACAATATGTGTGAGAAAAAAAGACTATTTTTTTATTGCATCATACACATCTAAATCAATAGCTTTTTGATAATCACATATTTTATACATTAATAAGCCCTCATTTTTAGTGATTTACACTCTCCATGTACTTAATTGTTTGAGTTTAGTCATGTTTTATAAGTTTGGGCTCAAATTAGGCTTAATTGATAATTTTCAGCATCGTTGAGGTTTTACACTATTTCTGTATTTTGGTCATATCTTGAGTTCTAGATATCTGATAATTATGTATTTTACCTTGTAAGAAATTTAAGAGGAAGCTCTAAAACTTTGATGAAGAGCTCAAAGTCTCAATCGGATGTCTAGTGGACCGAATTGGGCCTGGAAGTCAAAATACGAGTGTAGTGACCCTAGTGACCCTTTGATATTGTTTTGATCATAACTTGAGTTGTAGAACTCCAAATTACTTGGGGTTTGGGCCTAGTTGTTCATAATGGACCCAGCTTTGTATCTAAGTGGATTCTAATCATGCGAGGCCAAAAGAGGAGGTAGTTTTAGTAATTTTAGGAGCAATCTGAGGCTAGGCAGATGAACCTCTCTCATTCCACACTTTTCTCACCTCTCTCTAGAACTCTCTCCTCTCCTTTCCCTTTCTCTCTAGATTTTCATTTTCTAAGTTCTCCTCTTCTCATGGAGGGCTAAACACCTTGTAATCAATTCAGGATTCTTGAGATCTTGTTCTAATTTTATTTTTTTGATTTGTATTTGGATTCTTCTTTTTTCCCTTCTTATTCTTGATCTGATTGGATCTTGATTTAAGATTAAGAATTGTGATTGAATATAGGTTGATTAATCTGGTTTAGTCACGAAATTAGAAGTTAGGTGCTAATTTGTGCTTAGGTTAATTGAATTTGGCTAAAATTAACATAGATATGACATAAATTATACGATTACGAATTTATGTGTCAATTATTAATTGAATTCTAGATTATTATCTAGTATGAATTCTGCATTTAATGCAGAGATTTTAGTTAATTCCAAGTTAATCATTCAAATGCAATTTAAATGTTTATTTAGTGATCTATGATAGAATCCACCAAATTTCGGATAGATTTCTGAATTGATTGCGCTTTTAATTGATTGTTCTTTCCTTAATTATGCTATTTTTTATTCTGTTTCTCAACTCCTTCTTCCCAATCTCGACTTAATCTGATTAAATTGTAATTAAAAATCCTTGAGAGACGATCCGGTGTTATTTCCTATGCTACAAGTCATAGGCATAGCTCGGTTGTAATTTTGATTGAGTTCGGTGCTCGTCAAAATTTTGGCACCATTGTTGGGGATCCTTTAGTTGCAATCTGATCATATTAAGTTACGTTACTAATAATTAACTCAGTTCTGATCATATAGTTGTAGTTGTAGTTGTAGTTGCATCAATTCTGCATTCTGTTACATTCATGTAATTGCATTAGTTGCATTCTGTTGCATACTATTATGTACTATTGTGTTGTATTATTTTGCTGCATAATTCCACTGTTAACTGCTGCATTGTGCATTCTGATGCATTATACATTCTATTGTTGTGCATAGCATGATGTCCTTATAATTGCATTACATTGCTTAACATAACATACCCTTTTGCTGCATTCTGTTATTTTCAGTTGCATTCTGCTTAGTTACTATTCCATTAGTTTCTTGTTGCTGTTCACCATCCTTTTGTAGCCTTTGTTGATAGTTGCATTGCAAGTTGCTCTTGTAAGGGTTATTGAATCATTTTGGATGAGTTCCTAACTTTCTAACTTTTTTTTTTACCCAGCTAGCACTTTTCACCTTTACTTGGTTTTCATTTTCCTGGTGAGCCAAAAAGGTACTAGTAGAAATCCTTAGGTAAAATGGAGTTTTGAGTTGAAACTTAGTCTCCAAAGGTAAAGCACCATTCTAAGCAAAAAGAACCCATAGGGATCTTTTTTCAAAATTTTGGCCAATTTCTATCATCTGGTAAGGTTTTTGACCAAAATCAGTTGGAACAATGGTATTTTGGTAATTTTTGTACGAACAAACATGCTCCGATTGAGCTGAAAATTGGTGGGTTGAAGGAAAATGGCCTTTTACATAAGGCTCACAAATTAGCTATGAGGTCTACCCAAGTTTGCCCAAATTCCTTCATTTAGACTTTTTTTTCAATTTTTGAAATATTTTCTCTCCATGACAATTTTCTAAAAAAGTGTAGTTTTCATCCTGTGGTGGTCCTATGATTTTTAAAATTCATTTGATATGTTTTTCATGTTTTCTAGCCATTTCTGTAGTGTAGATTTGCATGATTTTGTGTTTCTGGCATCTAGACACCTGTTAGCCTTAATTAGTGCATGACTAGGTTTAATTCTGGTAACTTGCTTGATTTTGATCCTGAGATTGATAAGACTTTGCATTCATTGATAAAAGCTCATAAGCTTAGTCAACGAATTGATTATGCATTTAATTCTAACATTGAATCTGTCATTGAACCTGAGAGTTTAAGTGATTTCGCAACCATGGCTGATAACATGCATAATAGGACTCTTAGAGAGCTTGCTGCCCCCGATGTCACTTATCAAACATTATACATCCAGTATCCTAAAATTGATGTTGATTTTGAACTAAAGTCTAGATTAATCCATTTGCTTCCTAAGTTTCATGGACTTGCAGGTGAGGATCCCCACAAGCATTTGAAAGAGTTCTATATTGTGTGCTCAACTATAAGACCTCAAGGCATCCATGAAGAACACATCAAGCTGAGCGCATTTCCCTTCTCCCTTGCTGATGCAGTCAAGGATTAGTTGTTTTATCTTTCACCAGGTTCAGTCAGGAGTTGGAATGACATGAAGAGGTTATTCTTGGAGAGATTATTTCCTGCATCCATAGTTGCTGCAATTCGGAAAGACATATATGACATTAGGCAGATTTCTGGTGAGACCTTGCATGAGTATTGGGAGAGATTCAAAAAGTCGTGTTCAAGCTGTCCATACCACCAAATTAGTGATCAATTGTTGATCCAATACTTTTATGAGGGACTGATGCCAATGGACAGAAGCATGGTGGATGATGCCATTGGAGGAGCTTTGATGGATAAAACTCCTATTACTACTAGAGACTTGATAGCAAACGTGGCTGCTAATACACAACAATTTGGGACAAGAATGGTAACTCCAACCAGACGTGTAAATGAGATCCAAATGTCTCTTGTAGACTAACAGAGAATGGAACACAGATTGGATGAATTAACTTCTTTGGTGAGACAGTTAGCAGTGGGATAGTAACCACCTATGCAAATGGTTACAAGCATGTGTGGAATTTGCTCTTGTCCATCTCATCCTACAGATGCTTGCCCCACACTTCAAGATGATGGTTTTATTTTTTCAGAGCAATCAGTTGCAGCAACTGGTATTTTTCTTGGTAGACCTCAACATCAGCAGTCCCAGCAGTAGCCAAGATATGATCCATTTTCTAATTCTTATAACCCTGGCTGGAGGGACCATCCCAACCTGAGATATGGGAATTCTGGTCAGCAATACCAACCACTTGCATTCAGACAGCCACCTATGCAGCAGCCCCTCATGCTGCCAAGTCAAGCAGCCACTCCAGTCGAGCCATCATTGGATGACTTGATGAAACAGATGGTCACAAACAACATTCAGTTCTAGCAGAATGTCAATGCCACTATTTAGAATTTACAGACTTAAATTGGGTAGTTGGTAACTACTGTAAGTGAGTTGAAAAGTCAAGGGTTTGGCCAATTACCTTCGCAAACAGTCAAAAACCCAATAGGCAATGTAAGTGCCATTTCCTTGAAAAGTGGCAGAGAAGTTGATGGTCCTAGTCAACCTATTCAGCAACCTGAGCAGCAACCTGAGATAGACCAAAAATAGCAAAATTCATAGAAAATAAATAGTTTAGTGCAAAAATCTGTGACACAGAAGAAATGTCCAGAGAATCCAGATTTGGCCATTCCACTACCCTTCCCAAATAGAGTCACACAATCTAAGCAAACAGTGCAAGCATAAATGGAAAGAGAAGTCATGGAGACATTTAGGAAGGTGGAAATTAATATCCCCCTCTTGGATGCAATCAAGCAAATTCCAAAGTATGCCAAATTCTTAAAGGAGTTGTGCACTCATAAGAGAAGGTTGAAAGGAAATGAGAAAGTGAGCATGGGAAGAAATGTTTCTGCCTTGATACAACCAAACATGCTTCCTAAATGCAAGGATCCTAGAACATTCACCATTCCCTGCATAATAAGCAAGAAGCAATTTCCTCATGCAATGTTGGATTTGGGTGCTTCGATCAATGTGATGCCACAATCAATTTTTGAATCTCTGCGGCTTGGAGAGTTGAAGCCAACCGGAGTAATAATTCAGCTAGCAAATAAGAGCACGACTCATCCTGTAGGAGTGCTTGAGGATGTTTTGGTAAAGGTAAATGATTTAATATTTCCAGCAGATTTTTATGTTCTAAACATGGATGAGGAATCTGCATCTAGTCACCCACCATTGATTTTAGGTAGACCCTTCTTGAAAACTACAAAAACTAAAATTGATGTGCATGCTAGTACCCTTTCCATGAAATTTAGGGATAACTTAGTTCAATTCGATATCTTTGATGCCATGAAACATCCTTTAGAAGAGCATTCTATTTTTCAGTTAGATATCATTGATATGCATGATGATATGTTAGCTGAATTTTTTGAAATTATGGTATTTCTAGATGGTGTTGATTTTTCTGGATGTTCTGGATGTGCTGTTTCTGATGGGGCTAGTATGTGTGCTGTATGTTCTAAAATTCTTGCATGTATAGGAGATGATGCTGCATATTCTGAATTTCCTCCTTCTATGAGATATGATCATGTTGTTTTGGAAGATTGTATACAGATTACAGGTGATGTTGCAGTTAAATCAGCATAATTAATTTCAGTGCCGCAACCACGTACCCTTGAGTGGAAGACCATTGCATAATTCTTAGAGAATCACCGGATGGCAGTCATTACTGTGGTGGATTTTGTTTTTGAGTCATGCTCCAACATAAACAAGGAAAATGATGTTGATCAAGTCATGTTGGAAAATGAAACTAAGGATGGCCAATGGGACCCCGGTGGAAGCTCTTTTACTACAAGTCATGTTTCTAGTCTTGCTTCAAGCTTCACTTTGTCTCGATCATCTCACTTCAAGCAATGGGACCCTAGTAGAAGTCTTTTCACTTGATAAGGATGTTTCTTTTCTTTCCTTCTCCTTTATGTTACTTGTCCTTTATTACTTGATGATTTTGATGGATGTTGTTTGTCTGTTGAGCTTTACATTGAGGACAATGAGAATTTAAGTGTGGGGGGGGGGATTTTAACATTTTGTTTTTGTTGTTGTTTTCAATTTTAATACTTGTTGTTGTTTAACTTTCTAGTTTTGCTATTTTTAATTTACTATTTTTGTTTCTATTTTTATGTCTCCAAATTCTATTTTGTTGTTTTGATGTTTTTGATGTTTTTGTATCTGCTTTTACTATTTTTGATTGTTGCTATTTTTATTTCTATCATTTATATTACCATTTACTTGATATTTTATGTTTGTTGTTTCTTTGTTAAATTTCATTTCTAATTTTTTTTGTCTGATTTTTTGCTTTTTCTAAATTTACATTGTTATTGAATTCTGTTGTTTCTGATTTCTATTTTTGTTTTTAAAATGTGTTTGTGTTTTTAATTGTTTTCTAATGATATTTTGAAGTTTATGAAGTTTAAGAGTTTGAGATAATTGAAATTCAAGGTTCATAACATGATTGAATGAATTTTCTTTCTTCTTGAATTTGATATGCTTGGTGGTGGATGTTTGAATTAGTAGATTAAGTTTGATAGATGCATACCTTGTGAGATTTTGAGCCTATTGGTGGATTTAACATTTGCATCATTCTCTTCTTTCTTATGTGATTTTCACTCATGTCATTTGATCACTCTAGAACTTGCTTTGATTCTTTTTCAGACTACATTTTTCACTTGCATGCATGAATATGATTGAGGCATTCTTTCTTGATTAACTACTTTGGCCAAATAGCCAACCTTGCATCATTTCCCTTTGTTTAACTCCCTCGAGCCTACTTGCCTATTCTTTGTCTTAGCTCATTATATGCCATGCCTCATATGAAAAACCATGTTTTACCTTACCTTAGGGAATGAGAGAGCATTGGTTCATTTTCATTGGAGGGGCTCTTTTTCTTGTTGGTAATAATAGTTCAAGAGTGGGGGTTATGCAAATTGATGTGCAATATGCAAGGTGTTTGGTGATAAAAAAAACAAAAAAAAAAGAAAGAAAAAAGGATCCAAAAAAAAGAAGAAGAAGAAAAAAAAGAATAAAAAAAGAGAATAATGCAAGAAATGTTGTGAAAAAATAATAATAATAATAATAATAATAGATGGAAAGAGAAGGAAATATGTAAAGAGAATGTGCATAATTTGGAGTTGGAGGATACAATTTCATGTTTGTTACTTGTCATTTGAGTTTCTTCCCAATGCTCTTTTATTCTCTTGGGTGTTTAACTTGTCATATCCATATTGTTTCCTTCCCTTACCTTGGCCCCATTACAACCTTGAATAAAGTCCTCTTGATTTGTGTGTGCATGTGTTTTGAGTAGTGGAGAAATAGAAGATAAGCAAGCTTATGGTAGTGCAATTGTTCATGAGTTGAATTAAGTAACATACTTACCTTGTAAACACTTGAGGGTTTGAGAATGTATCTTGTGTGAAGATCTATCATTCTTGATTCATACTTTTCAATTTGAAGCTACCTTGCTTGTTGGTTTAAGATGTAAAGAAATTTTAATTCATGAATGTTTTGTTCTCTTGAATCTTTTATTACTCTTCTTGCTTATAAATTTTTGCATTCTTGAATGTCATTAGAATTTGAGTCTTTTAAAGTTTTTAGCTTTTGAGTTTTTGCTTTTCCCTTATTCCTTAGTTTTGGTCTTATGTGTTTTGCCTAGGAGTGCAAAAAGTTAAGTGTGAGAAAATTTGATAATCATATATTTTATACATTAATAAGCCCTTATTTTTACTGATTTACACTCTCGATGTACTTAATTGTTTAAGCTTGGTCATGTTTTATAAGTTTGGACTCAAATTGGGCTTAATTGATAATTTCCAACATTGTTGAGGTTTTACGTTGTTTTTTGTATTTTGACCATATCTTGAGTTCTCGATATCTGATAATTATGCATTTTACCTTATAGGAAAGCTGAGAGGAAGTTTTACAACTTTGATGAAGGGCTCGAGGTCTCAATCGGATGTCTAGTGGACCGAATTGGGCCTGGAAGTCAAAATATGAGTTTAGTGACCCTAGTGACCCTTTGATATTGTTTTGATCATAACTTGAGTTGTATAACTCCAAATTGCTTGGGGTTTGATCCCAATTGTTCATAATGGACCCATCTTTGTATCTAAGTGGATTTTAATCATGTGAGGCCAAAAGAGAAGGTAGTTTTAGTAGTTTTAGGCAGCAATCCAAGGCTAGGCAGATGAACCTCTCTTATTCCACACTTTTCTCACCTCTCTTTAGAACTCTCTCCTCTCCTTTGCCCTTCTCTCTAGATTTTCATTTTTTGAGTTCTCCTCTTCTCATGGAGGGCTAAACACCTTGTAATTAATTTGGGATTCTTGAAGAAATTTTGGTTTGGATTATTGAGATCTTGTTCTGATTTCTTTTTTCTTATTTGTATTTGTATTCTTCTTCTTCCCCTTCTTTTTCTTAATCTTGATCTGATTGGATCTTGATTTGAGATTAAGAATTGTGATTGAATTTAGGTTAATTAATCTAGTTTAGTCACAGAATTAGAAATTAGGTGCTGATTTGTGCTTAGGTTAATTAAATTCAGATATAAAATTAATATAGATCTAACATGAATTATACAATTGCGAATTTGTGTGTCAATTATTAATTGAATTCTAGATGATTGTCTAGTATGAATTCTGGATTTAATACAGAGATTTTGGTTAATTCCAAGTTAATTGTTCAAATGCAATTCAAATGTTTGTTTAGTAATCTATGATAGAATCCACTAAATTTTGGATAGATTTTCGAATTAATTGCGCTTTTAATTAATTGTTCTTTCCTTAATTCTGCTATTTCTTATTCTGTTTCTCAACTCCTTCCCCCCAATCTCGGCTTGATATGATTAAATTGTAATTAAAAATCCTTGAGAGACGATCCGGTGTTATTTCTTATGCTACAAGTCATAGGCATAGCTCGGTTGTAATTTTGATTAAGTTCGACGCTCATCAAGCTTCAATAAAAATTTTCATTCATTCTTTCCAATATGCATAACTATCACCATTGAAAAAGAGAGGTCTATAGAGAGAAGAACCCTTCAATGAAAAACCATTTGAAGAAGCCATCTCACCTCTTGAAGATTTTAAACTCTTTACAAAAAAGTCTAACTCTAATACCACTTGTTATCAAGTGCCTTCAAACTCAAGAGGGGGTGAATTGAGTTTATAAAATATTTTTGCAAACTCTTCACAAAACACTTGTTTACTAATTTTTGTTGAAGCTATTAATTGATTGAGGTGAATAGATAGAAAAGATTGAATACTTTACTCACAAATAAATAAGCGAAGACGAAGAGAATTTAAGTAAGCATATATGAGCAAAGCACAAAAGTAAAGGAGATAAAGTAGAGAAGAGCAAACTCAAGATTTATCGTGGTTCAGCCACCCCTTCTGACCTATGTCCAGTCCTTAAGTGATTTACCTAAGATTTTCTCCTATAACTTCAAGCTTCAACAGGTGCTTGTAACCTTTACAACCAAGAGCACTTAACACATCTTGGGATGCCTCACCTTTTATGCTTGAGCCTAAAAAACAAGGGATACCTCACCTTTATAACTTTTGAGGGATACCTCACCCTTATAATTTTGAAGGACACATCACCTTCTTCTCTATCAAGGGATACCTCATCCTTTTCTCAATCAATGATACCTCTAAGGGATACCTCCCTCGTACATAGGAAATCATAGTATATTTGAATGATAAACTCTCACAAGAGTGAATAATACAAATTAAAGCTCAATGGGTAGGGTGATTAATCACACTTTTAAGCTCAAAATAGAGAGTTAAAGTTTAAGGCTAGTATAGCTCATATTAAATGCTCAACAAGATGTTTCAAAATGATTTCCTACCCTCCTTTAATACCCAATGACTTGTATTTATAACCCAAGTCATTAAAGAGCCATCGAAAGTGGTTGGAAGCATTAAATGCAAGCAACTAGCTGTTAATTTCTATTTTTGGAAACCCATATAATCGATCAAAGGAAGAGCCTAATCGATTATCCTCATAATAGCATAGCAAAGATGAGTTTCTGGAATATCCTAATCGATTAGGCGTATAGTCTAATTGATTAGGGCTTTTTAAAAACTAAAGGCACGTAAGGCTTTTTTAAAAGATCTAATCGATTAGATGCCCTATTCTAATCGATTATGGCTTAATGGAACGAAATCCTAGGCATTCTGACTTTTGCTAATTGATTAAGGAAGCCCTCTAATCGATTAGGCCCTTTAAAAAATAGTTTAAATAGTTTTGAGTCTTAGCCAAATGCCACTCGGAGTTCCAACAACCTTTTAGACACTTAAAAGCCTTTCCTTATGAATTCAAAACTCATTTTAAAAACTTGGAAAACATGTGTGCTAATTTTGGGTTATTGAAAAACATATTTGGAACTTAAGTGTGAACCTTTTTACCCTTACAATTGATCTAAGTCCTAATACTATTCTTGAAAGGTCTTGGAATTGATCTTGCCATCATCTTCATGTTTGTTATCATCATAATTATCTTCAATAGCGAATAGCCAATTACAAAGCTAAGTAGAGCAATTGAAGTTTCCCGTCTGTATAGACACTACACGTGAGGTAGCAGTCCCTAGATCAGGCAATGAGGCTTCAAGATGGAGGGCAGTAAATAGGGGCTGTTCTCCTGGGAAGAAAGGGTCAAAACATCATGGAATCCAGCTCAATATAGATTTAATCTATGTTCCACGTAAGTCTCCTTGCAGAACCTTGAGACTCTAGTTAGCTAATTGGCTCAAGCTTTGAATAATAGGCCTCAAGGAAGCTTCCTTAATGACACTATCAACAATCCCAAGGGTGTCTCTAAGGAGCAATACATGGTCATAACCCTTCAAAGTGACAAAGAACTTGAACGAATCCTGACTAATCAAGAGCTTGATAGCACAAAACCAATGGCGGTGACAAAGAAGCGGTGCATAAGCTAAAATTTGCATAAAATGAGAATGACTGTAAAAAGAAAAAGGATAAGTCATTTAACCCACCCTTTCTATTCCCCAACCATCAAGTCAAGCATAAGTTGGATTTATAACTCTCCATGTTCATGAATATGTTTAAAAAGCTGCATATTAACATCTCATTTGTAAAAGCCCTCAGTCAAATGCCCCGACATCTTAAGTTCATGAAAAAGATCTTGTCCAAGAAATGATAGTTTGTGGATGATGTGATTGTGGCGGCCCTAGAAGAATGTAAGGTCATCTTACTTGGTAAACATCCTCCTAAACTCCCTGATTCAGGATGCTTCATACTTTTATGTGACATTGATAAGCAATTCTCTAGAAATGCCTTGTGTAACACCCCAAATTTTCTAACTATTGACAGTAATAACGAAATTCTACTATTTAGTGATTTCTGTGTACTGTAAAATTATTTTGAATATTTCATGAATATATTTAATCGTTTTGTGTGATTTACTCCGTGTTAGAAAAATAATAATTTTCGGGCCGAGGAAAATGTATAGTAATTTATTTATTACTGTTGATTCTTAATTCTTTTTGCTAATCTGATTTGATTTTCATAAGTTTTGAAATTTTTGTGATTTTGTGGATTATTATGATATTTTTATATTTTTCTGATTATTTTAATATTATTCTAGGCTGTTTGTGGGCTCAGAGGGCTGTTGTGGACCCAGGTGGGGCTAGAAAAGTGAAAATTTTTCTGGAGCCAGAAAATTCTGTACTATTGAGACCGGGACGGGGGATCTTACTAAACCCGAAACCAGAAACAGTTTTAGAAATTTTCTTTTACTGTGTTTTGTATTGTATTTAATTATCGGGCAATAAAAACTATAGTTAATTGTGTTCATAGGGTAATAACAGATAAAAATAAATGTTATACTACTTAGTCAATATTAGTGATTATGAAGACTTTATGATGGACCAATAGGAAGCAAGCTTAATGTTGAAGCCTTTGGATATCCACCATTGATTTAATCAAGGATGGAGATTTGGTCTTACAAAGTGGCTATGACCATTTGTAACCATTGGATGTAAAGCATGAAGAGGAGATCTTGACCCTTCATTTTGGAGATACATCTAATGGCTAGGATTTCAAGAAAAAAGATTCAATGGTCTAGATTTGGTCTTATCAATATAGAAGCTATACTTAGAAGCTATATTAATGTAAACCATTGATCTAATCAGTGGCTATCAATGCCCAAAATGGTGGCTAGTGAAATTATCACTCATTGAGTGTACAAGAGGGGGGACAGTTTTTGAAGGCTTAAGGCCATAGGGAATTTTCAAGACCACTTCATCTTCTCCAAAATCCTAAAGCACTTACAAAATTTTCTCTCCACTCTCTCCATGGTAGTTTCGGCCAAGCACCCTAAACGCCTTCCATCACTCTATAATTTTAACCAACCACATATCTTGCATCCTTACATCAATCTAAGAACCTTTGTAGTTAAGCTCAAGCTCTAAATCTTTCATCTTCAAGGACTTTCTTCAAGATCAAGTTCTAGGCTTTTGAGGTAAAGTGTAAGGAAACTTTACTACTTGTCTTATTTTCATGTTCTAAGCCATGTTTAATCCATAGTTCTCCTTGTTCAAGCTTAATATGCTAATAAACTTGTATTTTATTTTGTGTTTAAGAAACTTTTGGTAGTTAATCACTTACTCAAGGAGCAAACCAAGGAGCTTAGGAGGTTCTTCAAGAGGTAAGAGTGAGATCCATCTCACCAACCAAGTATGGTGGTGGGAGATGAATCTTGTATTTGATGGATAGTGAATCCATGTGAGGATTCATATCCTTGGTTGTGTAATTATTTATGAGTGTTTATGCGCTTTAAATTATTTATTTGTGTTTGCATGCTTTATGTGATTTTTATTGCTTTAAGGTATGCTTGATTATATGATATGATGAATACATACATGTATGCATGATTTGATGATGAAAGGAAAATAAAGTTTTGGTTCCAATGACTATGAGGGTTCGGCCTCAACACCTCAAAATAGGTGTTTTCAAACTAAAATTTTCATGAATGGTAAAATTGAATTATTAGAAAAGGAAGGAAAAAGAAAAGATGGATTGCTTTCAAAAACCAAGTGTTTACGGTTTTTGAAGAAATTTTAATGGTTTTGTTTGTGTAAAACCATGAATGGAAATATAATTGATTTAGTACAAGGATTAAAGAAATGAAAATAAAGTGTTTTGTCACTTCAAAAATGGAATTTTCGTATATGAATGGAAAAGAGAGGTTGAAAGTGTTTGAACCTCAATTTATTTTAACGAGGACTGATTTTTAGAATTGTTTTGAGAATTAAGGAAAATGCGTTGGTAACTTGAAATTTACTGACGTATAGCTCACCCTCTGGGTTTTGAAGCGCGTTAGAAAATTTTGAGCTGTAATATCTCAAGTAACTGTAAGAAACAAAATTTTTTGGAAAACAGTAGAAATATTAATTTTTAGAGGGACTATATTGAAAATATTGATTTTTAGATAGACTATATTGAAAATACTGATTTTTAGAGGGACTATATTGAAAATATTCTTTAAAAATAGACTTTATTGTAAATATTATTTAATGAAAGACTATTTTGGAAATATTATTTGAAGAGAGGCTATTATGTAAATATTATTCTATGAAGAAGGGCTATTATGTAATTATTATTTTATGGAAGGACTAATATATAAATAATGAAAATAAGGTTGAAATAAACATTTTGAAAGGTTGAAAAAAAATTATTATGTGATTTGAAAATGTGACAGAAATGTTACGCGATTGAGAAAATGTGAAAATATGATTACTTGATGAAAATACAATAAAGATATTGTTGAGCCAGTGTGTGAACCCTGAAAATGAGATAATGAATTTGAAATTGAGAATGGTGCATTTGTACATGCATTGAAAAGGTCGATGGACTGTATGAGGCTAATTGCCTAGGAGAGAATACACCTCTTGAGTGGGTGCGATATGCGTAGTGTAAGTCACTTGTTGACCTTGGGGGCATTGGGGTGCGGGTTACCTACAATGGGCAGTTGGTAGCTCTTCTGTACCGTGGGTTTGACCGATGTAACACACCGATGATCCTGACCGAGACACTATTCTTAATCAAGATCTGATAAAGACTGTAGTGTATATGCTAGATGTGCAAATACATCTGAGAATTGTAGCACGTGGTCTTAGGCATGTTGGTATAGACAGATATTTTCGATCACTCTCTCCGACCTGAGTTTTAGCTCCATGGAGTAGGAAATTGAGTCTATGTGTGCATGCATAATTTTTTAGTATTGATATCGGTGTGATATTTGAACTATTAAATATTTGAAAAATACTGAGGGCATTATCGTAATTAATGTTTATGATAATTGAATTGTTGAATAATTGGATATTGTTGAGGGCATGATCATAATTATTATTTATTATATCTATTGTGATGATAAATAATGTTAATGGCATAATTGTAATTATGGTATGATGTATCTGTATGATATATTGTATGTGTTTATCTCCATGCTACTATGTTGGTATTGACGTAGGTGATCTCACCTCTTTGTATGCCTATTTTGTATTGTATTTATATTTGTAAAGACGTTAGGCAAGCAATTGAACAAGAAGGTGAAGAGGAGCAGATTCCTGTGGAGGAAGCTGAATTCTGAGAAAATGGCGATGCCTAGTTTCCTAGGATATATGAGGTTGCAGTTTCATGGAGGACCGGAAGCGTGGCATGTTGACCTAGATAGGGTGTGTATTTACTATATCAAAGACTTGAAGATTACCCTAAGTAGGCTTTATCAAGGGAACCCTTATTTCAGTGTAAATATTAATGTACACTTAGAGTTTTCATTGTCCATTAGGTAGTACTGGGGAACTTACTACCGTACTCCTAGTGAGATTAGTATCGTGTCATCTGCGCGGATACCTATTCGTAGGACTTCACGTCAAGTCGGATTCCTACCTGCTGAGGAATCTGAGGAGGACCTGTCTGAGGTTTCTGCTGTTTAGTAGTACTTGGGCAGTATGTTAGTTTTGAATAATGTTCAAATACTTTGAGAACCTGGTCTGCAAATATTTAAGTATGACATTACTAAGACTTGTGTATATATGATGTAAATTATTTGTGATGATGTTGTAATATTTTATTTTTCGCTAAGTTTATCTTATTGATATAAAGAAATTTTACAACTCGTATTTACATTACAAAGCATATTTATAAAGAATGGGTAATTTGGTAATTAAGTAACATAAAATGTGATACCCTACGGTGGGTGTTACACCTTGTGTGACCTTGGGGCAAGTGTTAATCTTATGCCTCTCTCCATATATGAGTAGCTAGGTTTGGGCTACCCTAAGCCCACCTTAGTTGTTATTCAACTTGCTAATAGGTCTTACTCCTATCCTTAGGGTGTGGTGGAGGACGTACTAGTCAAAGTAGATAAATCCATATTCTCTATGGATTTTATTATCATTGATATGGAAGAGGATCTTACCATACCTCTGATATTTGGGTGACCATTTTTTGCTTCTACAGGTACTTTAATTGATGTGCCAAAAGGTGAGCTAATTCTAAGAATGGATAGTGAACAAGTTTTCATCGATGTGTTTGAAGGGAAGAAATTAGCTACTAAACCTACCCTTGTTGCTCAGTTACATTTTCTAGAAGGCAAGGGGGTCAAGAAATTAGCCCAAGCAAACCATGTACTTTCTCATGAACAATGCAACTCCAAGTCCACAATGGGTGTGAATGGCAAAGACCTTCTTAGAGAGCACAATGGCATCCCAAGGTTTATTCCACATTCTAACCATCTCAAAACACTTGGCCTCATAGAGAAATTCATTACAGGGAGCTCTCAAGTTAACAAGTCACATTTGGGGCATCATATGGCCTTGGGGTACTTCAAAGGATATTAATCATCACACGACTGCTTACTTTGACAAAGGAAAGAGGATTGCATTTCCTTCTCAATTACAAGGAGCTCTCAAGTCAACAAGTCATATTTGGGGCATCATATGGCCTTAGGGTACTTCAAAGGATATTAATCATCACATGACTCCTTACTTTGACAAAGGAAAAGGGATTCCATTTCTTTCTCAATTCAAGTCTCCATGATCACTCCCCCTAACAAAGTCCATCCAGGACTATAAATAAGGCAATTCTTGGGAGGCAACCCAAGTTCTAAACTCTATCTCTCTCTTTTAAGGCATTTTTGGTTTGATGCATTGAAGTTTAGTAATTTTGATCTGTGGTTTTAAATGAGTGAATTTTGTTCTTTTTAGTTTCTAGATAGTTCATTCTTTACATAAACATCGATTTTAGTTTTGGGGTGTTTTTGCAGGTCTAGAAGTAAGGAGGAGTGCAACAACTACATCAAGAAAATGAGTGCTACAGAATTCTACAGATAAGCAAGCCATGCCTAGGCACAAGGCAAAAACCTAATTCCTGGAGTGTCACGCCTAGGCATGCTCAGGTCATGCCTAGCTGTGGCCTTATCATGCCTAGGCATGAGTTGTTATAAAAAGAAATGAAATTTGTAATTTTTTTCCTTTCCTTGAATCAATGTTATTTCTTTTCATCAATCTATTTTCTTTTCCCTCATTTTCGCTCTCCTCCCTATATTTCTCTCCCAAAACCTAAACTTCAAATGACCCATCAATTCCACCCTGCATTGTAGCTTGCTCCTCTGGCCATCACGCCACATGCCACAACACTACCACGCCATCTAGCACACGTCCAGCCCTTCCCAACTGCGCCTGCCACCCACCACACCATCCCCCTTCCCTCTCTTCTTCTTTTCACTTCCTTAACCCAAATCCCACTTCCACTCATCAACTCATTCCCTCACACACCACCTTTTTCTGGCCAATCTCCACCACCTTATCTTCTTCCATTCTTTATTTTTTCTAGTTTGGCATTTCTTCCCTCTTTGTTAGTTTTTTTGACAATTTTTATTTTATTTTATTTTTGGTTCATTATAATTTCCTTTATTAACTTAGGTTACTTAATTTTCATGATTTTTCTAATTACTTACTATTTAATCTGTGTTAATATAAGTACTTTTTGTGAGTTTGGTAGTTTTGTTGTTGCCTTTGGTAGATTGGTATGCAATTTTGGTAGTTTTGTTTTATTAGTAATCTTTGTTTTGTTTTGTTTTGGTAGATTGGTAGTTATTGAAGTTATTGTTTTGGAGATTTACATGTCTTTACATTTAGCAATATGGCATGAAGACTATAATTTTGTGTTCTTGAGATTTTGGGGGTCATTTTGAGGTCAATGCTTGGGTTTGCTCATTTGGTAATTTTAAGGCTTATGATGTTTTGAGGCTTATAGTAATGCTTGAGTGCATGTATGTTTGGTTGGGGTCTTTACAATGCTTGTGCTCTTGAAAGGTATGATGCTTACACATGATTAATTTTTGCCCATAGTGCATTTGATCTTTCTCTTATACATAGCACATTTTGTAATGTTATATCAATGGTTGTGCATTTGATTTTCTTTCATTTCACAATATTTTCCATTGTTGCATATGCCTCCAGCATGATTAGACATTTTATGACATGGTGCTTGCATTTGTTGGCATTTTGTTTTGTTTGTTGGTTTAATGGGAACTATTAAGAGTGATTGTCGATTTTGTGGATGCTTTCTAGTTGGCACGTCTCCTCTATTTGTGATTTATGCACTATTGCTCATTGTTGGTGATTCATTTTGTATTGGGGGTAGCTGCGGTTGTTTGAGATGTATGCTTTGAGGTTGACAAATATTGTTGGAATCAGTTGCTTATTTTTTTTTTTTTACTTGGTGGGGTGTTCATTAATTCCATTATCTAGATAGGTTTGGGGAAGGCACATGCTTGGGTCTTAATCTCCTTACATCTTCATTTTTTTATCAAGACTAATTCGAGGAATTGTTCTTTTTAGGTACTATTTTTATCATGGCTTCTAAGCATCAAAAGAAATCTTCTGAAGCCAGGCTTAACAATGCTAAAGACTTGGAGGTGAATCCAAAATATATTTCTAACTTTTATGTCTCCCAAGAGGCTTTCAACTCCTTTTGGTTACACCTACACCATATGTCCATTCATTATGAGCATAGCTTCCAAGATGCCTCCACAGCCCTTTATCTAATGATTGGGGAGGCCACATCTGCACTTAAATGGCAAATATTTTTTCATCATCCTTCAGTAGATCCAATGTCATCAATATTGTATGAATTCTATGCTAATGCCATATAAAGAAGGAGATAGCTAATATCACCATTGTGCATGGCAAAATAGTCCATTATTCTCCAGCCC
Source organism: Ormosia semicastrata (assembly GCA_029884595.1). Classification (NCBI taxonomy): domain Eukaryota; kingdom Viridiplantae; phylum Streptophyta; class Magnoliopsida; order Fabales; family Fabaceae; genus Ormosia; species Ormosia semicastrata. Next base: position 22,587,178 of record JAQQTO010000044.1, read on the forward strand.
AGATTCATAAGGTTTTGAAGCTTACTTCATCTCCAGAAATTTGTGCTTATTTTAATATGCGACAATCTGAGCTAGTTGGCACACCCCTCAAGGAAGTAGCAGATGCCATTTGTGATCCTGACTTTCCCCCTAATAGGAATACTATCAAGATGGTACCCTCTGTTTCCTTAAGCTGGATGGTCTACTTTGGGGTTATACCTGTGGCATCATTTCATCACTCGTTGCATAATGCCCATAGGATACAAGTCAGAGATCTATCTTGATCATGCCTACATGTTGTATGTGATCATGATGCATAAGGACATGGATATTCCCCAGATCATTTATGATGAGATCAGGAAGTGTGTGCAGGGTAGAACCAAATCTCTATTCTTTCCCTACCTCATTTGCTCTCTCTGTGCGGCATCCAAGGTAAAGTAGGCTAAGATGGAGGATAGGGAGAAGCTAAAGACTACTATAATAGAAAGAGTAGTCTAGCAGATTATGGATGAGAAGTTTCATGCCATTAGCAGGCCCCAACCCCAGCTTCAGACCCTGTCCCTGCACTAACACCTGCTCCTGCTCCTGCCCTGTAGCCTGCACCATCACCTATTCTAGCCTTTGATGCTGCGTGGGCAGGCTCTATTTATTAGAGGTTAGTGTAGTAGTCTACCATTTTGGCACAACAGCAAACTACACTAGACCAGCATATAACCATGCTTGCCTCCATTTATTAGAGTCTTCATTAGCCAGCCTTGAACCAGGGCCATCTAATGCATGACTTCCCACCATTGACTCTTTTCCCACATGCTGCTTTGGAAGTTCCTCCACAAGCCCCACTGCTAGTTAATGATGCTGCTGATTCAAATATGATGGATAATGGCTTGGGTGATGATGGTAGTGATATATGCATGTTTGATGAGGATGATTTCCTCTAAGGCACTAGGGCCTCTTCTGCTCTCTCTTTATCTCCTTAGACTTTCTTTTCTTTATTTGCCTTATATATTTAAACAATGGGGATATTGTACCCCTTAGGTTTGGGGGTGGTGAGTTATTTTGAGTTGTATGCTATTATTGTGATTTGCTTGTGATGTATTTTGATCACCTCCCCTTTCCTATGCACATTTGATTTCATATTTAGATTATGTGTTATGGTGAATGGTGTTTTGGTTTCCCTTTCAAATTTTGATGAATTAGTTGTTTCTTTCTAGTCTCTATAGATTGTGGATATGTTGATTTAAGGGTGTGGTGAGTTAAGCCAATTAATGATCTTGATGAGTTAAATGTGGATTAGTTGCAACCAGGCTTACACATGGTGTTGGGCCTCATGGAAAAATTTAAGATGTTATCCAATAATGACATGAAGCATGGAATGGGGAAACTTTATTTTTTTTTCTTGCTTGCATGATGAACCCTTTAGTCTTTTTTTTTTATATGCATATGAAATCATTGCATGTATATGGGATTTTGGATTAAAGGTGAAAAATCATATTTGAAAAAATTATAAAAAATGCTTGTGCAATGAAGGTTTATGTGTAATTTTGGTTGCTTGAATTGACATCTTGGTTAACTTCTCTTTGAAAAGATTATTTTTTCTTTTATTTAAAAAATTTGAATAAAAGAAAATGAATGACCAAGTAGGGGCCAAAGGATTGTGATGTGTGGTTTGGACGTATGATCATAACTCTAAGCACTTAAACTAGGGTTGTGACCTGTGGAAGAGATGCACGGTCCCTACTAAAGTCATTACAAAGCCATAACTGCTTAAGTAAAAAAAATTTGATGAATGATTAAGCAATAAATGTTGTTTGAATAAGTGGTTAATAATCATCATGGCATTTATGGCTACTTTGTTTATGTTCTATAAGTTCTCTGGGTAAATGCTATGTCTTAATATGTTGAATTAAATTATTAAAATGAACCTCTACCTCAGAGATAATAATCGGTTATAGCTTCTGCCACCTTTCTAAGAAATTTCTGAGGTTTGTGAAAACTCTGAAGCACTTGGAACTATCATGATGGCACTTGTATGTTAGAATTATTGAGAATTCTTAGAATTCTTACCCTGTTATTTATTTTTGTGATATTCCAACACCTGACACCTCTGCCATCTAAAGATGTTTATGCTAACCATTTATAGTTATTTTTGCATACAACATTTGTGCTTAGTTGTATATCAAATATAAACATGCCTATCAGTATACTTGTAGAGATAACTCTGACTCTGACTTTCATGTAATGTTACTTAGTGGACTACATAGGGTACTTATGCCCTTAACTTTACTTTACTTATTTTATTTTGTATGTATATATGAGCCTGAGGCTTAATGAATAGTGATGTAGTGTAGGTACTGATGACTACATGTTTGATATAATGTTGTATATATAATGATGAATCAGTTTATGTATGTTTCCGATATAGTGTTGTGACTTGAGAAAGGAATTGACGCAATATGGAAATTAATTGTTAGGGTTCTTCTAATGAGAACCCACTTGCACTAATGAACCTAATAACGAATTAGTACTCAAAAGCATGGATAGTAAACTTGAAGGCAAATGGCCTTGCTCATCAAGATGAGCTAAAAATCCCCTCAACAGGCTTGGGAAACAAATAAAGATGAAATTGTAAACATTGAAGTAGTAATCTAACTAAGATATGAGATTAAGGAATTAGAAATTTACTGTAATTGTGACCTTTGAAGACTTTGTTTTGATCATAACAAACATGAAGATGTTGCAAGATCAAGTCCAAGACTTTTAATAATAAATTTAGGACTTAGATCATTGTGTAAAGGTATAAAGAGGTTCACACTAAAGTTCTAAAACTTGTTTTACAAAGAACCCAAATAGCACATATGTTTCCAAGGCTTCAAAATGGATTCTGGTTTCCAAAGAAACAATCACTAAGTGCCCAAAAGCTTATTGGATCATTTGGAATCAATTGACAATGTTTAAAAGCAGTATAGAATGTTTTTCAAATAGGTTTACTCGAATAAAGGATCCCTCATTCGAATAACCAAAGTCAGAGAAGTCAAGAATTCCATCTAGTTAAGCTTTATTCGAATAAAGCCCTGCTTTATTCGAATAAAGGTTTAAAATAAGCCTTGGCGCTTCAGTTTTATTCAAGTAACAACACTTGTTATTCGAATAATATGTTTTTCCAGAAACCAATTTTGTGTTATTCGAATAACACATTCCAAAGACAAATTATCTACATGCTATTTGAAGCTTTATTCAAATAACAAAGTTGTTATTCGAATAAATGCGCATACCAGAAGTAGAAACAATGGCTAGTTTAAAGCATTTAATGCTCCAACCAACCCCCCCCCAACGACTATAATCATTAATGGGCTATAAATACAAGTTGTTGGGCATTAAAGGAGGTTAGAAAATCAATTTGAAAATCTTTGTTAAGAATTAATACGAGCTTTCAAAGCCATTTCATTAAACCCCTCTATTTTGAGCTTCAAAGTGTGAATCAATATACCCATTAAGCTTTAATTTGTATTATCCACTCTTGAGAGAGTTTCATTTTATTCATGCTCTGATTCTCTTGTAAAGAGGGTGAGGTATCCCTTGAAGTTGAGGCTCAGGCACAAAGGGTGAGGCATCCCAAGGTGTTGTTGAGTGCTTTATTGTGTAAAGGTAGCAAGCACCTGTTCAAACTTAAAGTTTTAGTGAAAAATCTTGGGTGATTACTTGATGACCAGATATAGGTCACAAGGCGTGGCTAAACTAGAATAAATCTTGTGTTTGATCTTCTAAACTCTACTCCTTTACTTTTGTGCATTATTTTTTGTTTGCTTGCTTGAATACTATCTTCCTTGGATAATTCATTTGTGAGTAAAAGTATTCAATCTTCTCTATCCATTCATCTTTATTAATCAATAGTTTCAATGAAAATTGATAATCAAGTGTTTTGCGAAATATTTACGAAAATAGTTTATAAACTCAATTCACCCCTTTCTTGAGTATTGAGACCACTTATTAACAAGTAGTATCAAAGCTAAACTCTTGTGTAAAGAGCTTAGCAGCTTCAAGAGAAGTGATGGCATCAAATGGTTTTTCTTTCGAAAGTTCTTCTATAAATAGACCTCCCTTTTTGAATGGGGATGATTATGCCTATTAGAAAGAAATGATGAAGATTTTTATTGAAGATATTGATCTTGATATGTGGGATGCCGTTGAAAATTATCCCTTTGTTCTCACATGTATGGTTGATAGTGTAAGAACCAATACACCAAGAAATGAATGAACTGATGAAGACACGAAAAATGTCCAATACAATTTGAGAACCAAGAACATCATTACCACTTCGTTGGGGTATGATGAGTTCTTTAGGGTGTCAAATTGTAAGATTATCCAAGAAATATGAGATACTTTATAAGTGACCCGTGAGGGTACAAGTGAAGTAAAAAGATCAAGAATAAATACTCTCACTCATGAATATGAACTTTTTAGAATAAACTAAGGAGAAAGCATTCAAGAAATTCAAAAGAGGTTCACTCATATTATAAATCCTCTTGCTTCATTAGGAAACAATTTTCCTAATGAAAACTTTATTAACAAAGTTTTAAGGTATTTGAGTAGGAATTGGCAACCCAAAGTGATGGCTATTACGGAATCAAGAAATCTATCAACAATAACACTAGCCACTCTCTTTGGTAAGCTTCAAGAACATGAATTGGAGCTAAATAAGCTCAATCAAAATGAGGAGCTTGACAAGAAGAAAAAGAGGATTGCTCTCAACTACACTTCCTCCATAATTGAGGATGATGATGAAGATTATGGAGATAGCTTAGAGAACATTGAGCTAAATGAGAAGAATCTTAGTATCCTTGTAAGAAGGTTTGGAAGATTCCTTTAGAAGAAGGGAATTCAAAGAAGGCCATTTTTCCCTCTAAAGAAGACTTATCATAAAGGGAAGGAACCTCATCCACTCCAACATGCTACGAGTATGGAAAATCGGGACACATGAAGATGGAGGTCCTGTTTATCAAAAGGAGATGAAAAAATTTGAAAAGAGACTTTTTAAAGAAAAGAAAGGAAAGAGAGCCTACATTGCATGGGATGATAATAACATAGACTCCACTGATAACTCGAACAATGAAGAAGCTCATCTATGCCTTATGGCTAAAGGAAAAGAAGACGAAGAATGTGACTTGGAGGTAACCTCTTCTAACCTTGACTTTTCACCTTCCTATAGTGAATTACAATGTGCATTTGAAGAGTTGCATGATGAATCTATGAAACTCACAAAATTAGTTTCTTCATCCAAGAAAACAATCTCCTCTTTGGAAAACAAAATATTTATTTTAAATAAAGAGACTGAGGAACTCAAAAATGAAAATAAGACTCTATGACTAATTGATGCTAACTCACAATGTATAGCTTGTTCTTCACATGATAATGCATCCACATCCTCATCTTGCTCATCATGTAAAGCATTTGAAAAAGAAATTGAGGATTTGAAAAACACTCTTTCAAAATTTACTTTTAGAAAAAAAAACTTGAATGTGTTGTTAGGGAATTAAAGATATGTTTTCCAAAAAGCCGATTTAGGGTATAATCCCAATAACTAACAAAAATTTTACAAAAAATTATTTGTTTCCTCAATTACATCAAGTAGCCCCTTCATTAAATGTTTTCATTATGGAAAGAAATGGCATAGTGCATCAACATGCAATGTTAGGAAGAATATCAACACCAAGGTTAGGACTAGAATGGTTTGGGTCCCCAAAGGCACCTTGCCCAAAGCTAACACACGAGGATGCAAGAAAATTTAGGTACCAAAGGTTAAAACCCAAATGTGTGTTGTAGGTGTGCTTGAAGGCCAAGAGCTTAAGTTGGTATCTTGATAGCGGATGCTCCAAGCACATGACCAGAGATGGCTCCAAGTTTTCCTTCCTTGTCCCCAAAAAGAATGGACATGTAACATATAGTAACAACAACAAAGAGAAGATCCTTGGAGTTGACAAAGTTAATAAAATCCCTTCATCTTCTATTGATAATGTTTTACTTGTTAAAGGGCTTAAATATAATTTGCTTAGCATTAGTGAATTATGTGATAAAGGAAATAGAGTTATATTTGATTCTAATTGTTACATAATTGAAGGAAAAGATGATAAGCAAGTTAAGTTTGTTGGTCATAGGGTCAATAACATATACATGATTAGCCTTGATAATATATGTTCAAATGATGCAAAATGCTTTATGCGTAGGGAAGATGATTCATGGTTATGGCATAGAAGAATTGTTCGTATTCACATGGACCACTTAAATAAGTTGGTCTCAAAAGAGCTAGTAATTGGACTTTCCAAGCTCAAATTTGAAAAAGATAAAATATATGGTTCATGTCAAAAGAGAAAATAAGTAAAGGTCTCTTTTAAAGCTAAAAATGTTGTTTCAACTACTAGACTTTTACAACTTTTGCATATGAATATTTTTAGTCCCTCTAGAACAATGAGCTTTGGTGGAAATTATTATGCACTAATGATTATGGATGATTTTTATGGGTTTACATGGACATTATTTCTATCTCACAAAAATGATGTTTTTCAATCTTTTAAGAAACTTACCAAAGTTATCCAAAGTGAAAAAAGTTTTTGCATTGCATCCATAAGAAGTGATCATGGTGGTAAGTTTGAAAACTATGAGTTTGAAACCTTTTGTGATGAACATGACATTGAGCATAATTTTTCTACCCATGGAACTCTATAACAAAATGGAGTTGAAGAAAGAAAAAATAGATCTTTAGAAGAAATGACAAGAACTATTGTGAACACTCAATTTTATCCAGCTCATTAAAATCTTTTAATTCAGAGTAAAACAAAAATAAAGAAAAAATAAAAATAATTATGTTAATAAGTGTTCCTTTTTTGTTTGGCCCATTTCCTTAATTTTTAACCCAAAAAATTCATAACCTACTCATTCTCAAACATAAGCTACCATCTCACCAGACAAGTAAAATCTCCAAACACCTTACAATCCTTTCCTTCACGTGACTGCCTACAGCACCAAGTAAGCTCTTTGGCAATTTGCTCTAGGCACAAGGCTCAATGCCATTTCTGCAGCACCACCAAGGCCTATACACAATACTCAAAATCTTATTGCAGCATCCTAGGTCAGTAGCAAAATAAGGAAAAAAGAATGGAATAGGAAATGGGAAGAAGAAGAAGCATGGGGCAGAGAAATGGAGCACAAGAAAGGAAACCAAAAATGAACCTAAAGTAATCAGCTCCTACAACATGGTCAACACAGGGAAGACTCTTCGACCCCAATTTTCTCTTTAAATACCAAGGCTAAGGCACCAACAAAAAGGGGGAATGAACCAAAAAGAAAGGGGATTCTGAGAAAAAAAATGATGAGAGAGTAGAGAGTGAGTGAGACCAAAAAAGAATAGAGAGGAAGATAAAGGAAGAGGTAAAAAGGAGAGAGTTTTTCTTTGGTTTTTTTTAGCAAGATCTGATAGCTCCCCAGCCACTTGTGTCACCAGTAACCCAACTTCGCACCTCTACCACACCATCACTCCACCAAACACAGCCATGCAGCACTATCACCATTAAGCTTCAATCTTCATCATTGAGCCATCATAACCACCATAATAGCCACAAAAAACCTCTGCCCTTACGACCAGAACCCTACCAAACAGCCACCACCGTACCCTCTTCCATTCACACCTCTGCCATGCGTAGAAACCCCCTGCTCACACCACCAGAACACTATGACAAACCAGCTCTACCCCTCTATTGAGTAACATAGCCTGCATACGACCCACCTCACCGTGAAGCGAAACACTGCAGCACCCACCCAAACACACCAAATTTGAGATAATGGGTAAACCAGCCATCATCCTCGAACCACCGCACGGGCACGTCGTCCCCAGATTTGCTACGCAGCTAGATCTATGACCTGCACAACCACGCTCCATCGTTTCATGTGAATCCAAGCTGTTCAACCACCACCAGAGGCCACCATCGTGCAAGCAGCGCTACGTCTCTGTTTCATAATTATAGCCACCATTTTGTCGTCTTTTATTTCTTCCAGAAATGTCCACAACCCTAGCAACCCGCAACCTCCATCTTCACTGTCTAACCACTGTGAAGATCCGTGAAACATGACCATCTTCCTCCGCCACGCACACCACTACAGAAACTGTCACCGCGCCACGTGCGGCCTTCATCTAGATCCAACCACCACTCTTTTAGTTGCGCCATCAACGTAGAGTCACGCACCACCCAGTCGCACACCACTCCTCCATTTGTGTGTGCGCATCATAGAGCCTTTTCCTAGTTGTTTTTTTAACTTCTCTGCTTTTTTTATTTATTTTTTGTTTGTTTAGGTTAGTGTTTGGGAAATGAGCTTGGACTAATGGGTTTAGTGGGCTAAGTTTCTTTTAGTTAGTAGGCTGAAACCATTCTTTTAATTTGTTTTGTTTATTTTTCATTTTGTTAGTTTTTTATTTTGGAAAGTAAGAAAAATGAAAAGCAAAAATTAAAAAATGATAAAATCAAAAATAAATAAATAAAATAATTGAACCTTGTTAAGAAAAATAAATCGAGATTAGCTGAGTTATGACAGCTTGTTAATTCTGTAACTTTTACAATCATCTAAGTTGTGACAATTTGACGATTTGTTTTTTTAAACATAAAAAAATCAAATAAATTTCCAAAAATAAAAATATTTGTTAATTAAAATCAATTAACCCACAATCGCTTTTCTAAAGAATGACATGGCTTTGAATTCCTCATTGCACTTGGGGATACATAGAAGCAAAATCTCTATTCTATCAAGTCAAAATTAATTTTTTGTAATTTATTTGTCTATTTAGTTTATCTTGTAACAAAAATGGTTAAAACAAATATTTTCAGGATTTATTAAAAGTTTGCACAACTGACTTAGGGTAACTATCTCACGACGGATGTATTAGGGGTACTGTGGAATTAAGTTTCCGGTCTTCTATGTACATAATTAACTCCTAAATCCAATTTGCTTTTAAAAGACCAGTTCTTCCTAAAATAAAAAGGTTTTCAAATTTTTTCCTCGACTTAAATAACATTGGTGGCGACTCCATTTCTTTTTCTTAATCATTTATCTTTCGCTGCTCCCGTCGTGATCCCAGTCACGACAAATGTTGACTCCACTAGGGGCGTTTGAGTGTCAAGCCTTTTCTATGTTGGTTGTGCAAATTTTGTGATATTTATATGTTTGTTTTACCCTTTTTGTTTTTGTTCTATTTTTTTGTTTTGTTTAAATTGTTTATTGATTATTTTAGCTGTGATTTTATTTGCTATGCAAACCTTAGGATAGAGAATTTCTTTTGGAATTTTGTTTTGCGTTTATTTTGTTTTGTAGGTTTGGGTAGTCCTTAGGATTATAAAGGTTTGTACGCTCCCTACACCCATTGTACCTACACGTTTATCACACACATTCGAATGGAGCCCTGTACCCGGGTCTGAGTGAAGCCTAAGTTAGGTAGAGGTTACGTAGTGGTAGCCATTTTGGATGTACATCCTATTTGGTTATCGCGAAAGCCTCATCTAGAGTGTGCTTTTTTCACGAATGTTCCACACCTAGTGGTTTACCCACTGTTTGTGGTCAACATTCTAAAATGGGACTTAGCTCTAGCGACCTTTAGAATAGTAGAGCCACCCAATGAAAATTCTCACAAATCAGAAAGACTCATAGATCCTTAGGGTAGAATTCCTCAAATTTAAGGCAATGTCTTAAGGCACAAAGGGAGCATACCTTTATGTATCTTTAAAATTATTCATTTCATAATCTCTACTCGTACATATACATCATAAGTAGTGTGGTCCATTAATGTGATAAGTCATAATTGTACCCCTCCAAAAGAAAAGTTTTTTGCTAAAAAAAGAAAGAGAAAAGTTTCTTTACAAAAAAAGGGGGGCAAGTCGCTATTAAAGGATCAACTATTTATCTATCATTGCATTCATCCTATATATTGAAATAAAGTATTATTTTAAAAATATATATACAAAAAAATAAAAAAGCATATTTTGCATCCTCGCACCATGTTTCTTTGTCATACTCTGGTCTCTTTGTCATTCCTAGGGAATATTTTTTAGAGAACTATTAAAACTCCCTTCAAATCTACTTGATTTAAAACTGCTAATAGTCTTCTAACAAATAATGAGCACAATTATTGATCTTTTGATAAAATAATAATTTGAAGGTAAAAGCTTTGAACCATTGCTCATCCTTGGAAAACACAAATCACACAAACCTAGACTTACGAGACTAGGTCATAAGCTAGGCAACAAGAAATGTCAAATTAGGAAAGAAATTTGGGTCAAGAGATGGATGAAATTAGGGGAAGAATTGATGCGATGGCAGAAGGACAATCAAGGATTGAAGATTTACTGAGATAGTTAAATGAGACCCTTAGAACAACAAATGGAACCTTTGCTGGCAATGGAGTAGATGTAAATGAAAGGGATGATCCCATGAACAGAAATCTTGAAGGGGAGAATAATAATGTAGGAACCACTCATGAGCAACTAGTGAAAATATTCCTGAACAACAACACAAAAAAAAAGAAAAATTAAGAGATGAATTGATCAGAAAGATGCAAGAGCAAATTAAAGCCATTCAAGGCCCTAACCTGTATGACTCAGTGGGAATCAATGAGATGTACCCAGAGGCTGAAGTTAATATCCCTAAGGACTTCAAAATTCTAGATTTCTCAAAGTACGATGGAAGCACCAATCCCAAGTTTCATCTAAAGACTTACATTACTAAAATGGCCATTTCGTCACGGGATCAAAAATTCCTAATCAATTTCTTTGATGAAAGCCTAACTAGGTTGACTTTAGAATGGTACATGCAACTTGACCATTTGAAGGTTTCTTGTTAGGATGATTTGACAAATCTATTCTTGGGGCAATATCTATTCAACATTGACAGTGCACTTACCTGAGAACAGCTAGGGGTAATGGAAAAGAAGAATGATGAGACTTTCAAGCAATACGCTCAAAGATGGAGAATGTTGGCAGCCCAGGTTCAACTACCATTAACTTCATTAGAAATGAGCTCGTACTTTATGGGGACCATAGGAGCACCTTTTATTGGGCCGATGGCAGGGGCTACCTACAGAAAATTTTTTGACCTAATTTCAGCTAGAGAAAGTACTGAGAATCTTACAAGATCAGGTAACTTACCTACTAGAAATATAGAGAGCAATTTTCCTAAGACGGTGGCATTGACAAGGGAGGAAGAGCCAGAAGTCAGTGTTTACCAAACCTTACACCAAGTCAATAATGTTCCCTCGCCGCGTCCATATGTCCCAACCCATCTTGTCTATACTAGTCATCCTCCCACACCTCAAAATCCAAGAAACCAATGGTATGCTCGACCCTCGTCGAATCTACCCCATTTTCTAAAGTTACCAATCTCCAATGCTGATTTGTTTCAACAATTGTTCAATGCGCACTTGGTCGCATGTGTTCCTTCTTTCCCTATGGTATCGCCATTCCCATCTTGGTACAATCCTAGTGCAACTTAGAAGTTCTATATGGACATTCCACTACCATTGGATGAGCAAAGGTCTATTTCTTTTACACATGTGCTAGGTAGATATTTCTTCATGAAATATCCCTAAGAATGTCTTAACTCACACTAAAAAGCATGCATAAAAGATCCTTACAAGTAAGGAACTCTAATTCCTCAACATAAAAAGCCTAGGAAGTTCTGTACATGGGCACTTAGGCGCTCACTTTCTTAGCGCTTAGGCATTCCATGACAGCAAACCTCCCCTATTTCTTCTATCATTAGGTGCTTAGGTGCCCAACTTTTAAGCGCTTAATCGCTCAGCTTCATAGCTCTCTAGACTTGCGCGCTTAGTTGCTCACTCTAGCGCCCATCACGTTTCTACTTTCTGGGCTTGGACGCTTACTTCTTAGGTGCTTAAGCTCCCAACACCAAACTCAGATACTTTGTTCTACTGAGTTTCTAACTCCACTTAGACCCTCAAACATAAATCCTACGTGGTTTTCAACCACAATCATGGTCTCTAAACATCTTATTACTCTCATGCACTTACTCAACTCATTAAAGTATAAGTTCACGAACAAAGACTAAACCTCAAATACTCATTTCTCAACTTCATTCTCAAGGGTTCATATAGACATCTCTAAGTTCACAAATCATAACTATGCATAGAATGAGTCATAAACAACCATTTCAACCATTGAAAACAAGATTTAACTCATAAAAACTATTGAATCCTTCTCTAACCCATTTCCACTAAACTAAACATGCACCAAGCATCAAGAAGTAAATAGGGAAAGAGATAAGCAAAAGCAAACACCCCTACCTCAAGTTATGTGAAAGCTGCTTAAGCTTTATTCTTGGTCTTCTTGTTCTTCTTTGATTCCTCTCCCTTTTCCTCTTCTTCCTTCTGCTTTTTTTCCCTTTCTTTTTCTCTTCCTGGTGGTTTCCCATGAGAGAATGAGTGTGAAATGAGAGAAAATGACCAAGTCAAAGGGATGAAGGATAAGGATGGTGGAAACAAAGGGTGAGTTGAGATATTTTACTAAAAATTTTATATCTCTTAAGAATACTTTGATCTTACTAATCGAAATTTCTTAACTTCCATAGGTATTATGAAAAATCCAAGGATTCATCTCAATCCTTGTCTCATCATAACTTAATCTTTCATACATCTAAAACTATCACTGAAGTTCTATTACTCTTCCTTAGGTTATATTAAACCTTAAGAGAATGAACTAATAAGCTTATATGTATCAATCTCAACCTGTTCTCATTATAAGTAAATTCTTCATTCTTTAGTTTATATCGTCTCAAATTCTCATAATTTTATGATATATCTGTCTACTTAATCTGGTCTTTAAACACTCACTTAATGTTACTAAAAATACTACACTATCTCAGTTAATTCTTCAAAATTAACCGCATCTTTTTCTATTTATTTGAAACCTGGAAACAAATTCTCCATATTTATTTCCCTTATCTAAATAGTTTACACTACTTTCTAAGCTATTAACAGTTATTTCTCACATTCAGTGTTATAGCAAAATAGCCTAACTATCTTGAAAAGGTTACCAGAGTTAACAAGTAACTCTTACAAAAGTTACTAAACTTCTATAATCCCGATTAAGACTAATTGGTTAAAGATGATGTTACACATGTCACAAGTTTCACTCCAGTTACATAAACCTAAAATATGTATTCAACAGGTTTTGTGTTTTGCTTGAAATGACACATGTTTTGTCAAAAATTGAATTTCAAAACCCATACATGACAAATACCCCATATATTTTCAATGCTTCAACAATCAACCTTAACATCACTAAGCATTAACCAACTAGCTTAGCTACACTACAACAGTAATATAAACTGATACAAGAGCCATATGACAACTTAATAAAATAAAACTCAATGGCGATTATTTCAATGAAATAGCAACACAGATTCACAAAGGCCTCTCTGCCAAATTCATGATGTATATAAAGTTTCCACACTACCAAAAAAGTTTCTTCATCAATTTGTCAATATTAGTTCAATAATACATCAAAAACCATTTAATTACATCCTTATCACCACTAAAACACATACAAAGCGATCAAAACCCAGGTTCCAACAAGCAAATTCAGATACTTTTCCTCTCTATTCCTGCATTCAGCTATAACAACTTGTAGCTTTGTAACATCTTCCCTAACCTATTAGTCGTAATTATGGTTATAGAAGTTCAGTAACACTTGTATGAATTACTTGTTAATTTTGGTGACCTTCTGAGTTAGTTTGGATATATTGCTATAACACTGAATGTGAAAAATAACTTATAATAACTCACAATTTAGCATAAATTACATAGGTGATGGCAATAAATATGAAAAATTTATTTCTAGGTCTCACATAGTTGGAACTAGTTGTAGTAAATGTTAGATAATTAACTAAGCTAGATTGACATTTTTAATAACATATAATGAATGTTTAAAGGCCAAATTAAATAAATAGGTAGCTAGAAAAATTATGAGATTTTGTGGAAATATCAAGTAGATAATAGAGAATTTTCTGGAAATGATTACAGGTTAAGGCATATACCTATAAGCTTATTAAGCTTAATTCCTTAGGTTTAACTTAACTTAAGGAATAGTAATAGAGCTTAAGTAACAATTAATAATACATAGAAAGTCATTGAAAAATGAGTGTAAGGACTAAATGAAGTCCTAGAATTTTATATAACCCTTAATAGTATATAGAAAGTCATTGAAAAATGAGTGTAAGGACTAAATGAAGTCCTTAAATTTTCTATAACACTTATGAAAGTTAGAAAAATTGTTAATGGAAGATCATAGTATCCCTAAGAGATATAATACTTCCATTAAGTTATGAAAGTCAAATAAACTTATCTCATGACTTCTTCCTCCTCGTTTTCTTTGACTTCTTGCCTCTCATATCTCACTTCTCCCACTCACTCATGTAACACTCTGCAGCAAAAAGATAAGGGAGAAAAAGAAAAGGAAAGAAAGGAGAGGAAGAAGAAAAAGGAAAGAAAACAAGGAAGAACAAGAAAAATGAATAGAACACTATCTATAAGCAGTTGAGGTAGGGGTTGTTGTGTACCTTTACCATGCTCTATCCATATTTGCTTCTGGAAAACTTGCATGGAATGGATTGAATGAAAGCTTTTCATGGAACTCTATAAGAACATGGTTGTATATATAGAGGTGTGATTGTTGAGATTTTAGCATAGATGTGTGTGTGTGTGTGTGTGTGTGTGAACATAATCATTTAAGTTTAATATTGATGATTTCTAATGCTTTGCTACATGGTTTATACTATGAATAGATGTATATAGTAAATTTGATGTTATGGTAATGAAGAATGGCAGAAAATGGTTGTTTCTAAGGCTTCTATTGTATTTCTACATGTGCTATTCAAATAGACCATGATGGCTATTCGAATAGACAATTACAAAATGCAACAGAATGCATTTTCGTGGCTACTATTCAAATAAACCAGGGGTGCTATTCGAATAAGCTTTGCCAGAATACAATTTTGTGAATGCTATTCGAATAGACCTGAGGTGCTATTCAAATAGGCTTCTCCAAAATGCCATATTTTGAGTGCTATTTGAATAGATGTGAGGTGCTATTCAAATAGAATTTTACAAAATGCCATGTTACTGTGCACTATTCAAATAACAGGAAGTGCTATTTGAATAGCAGTGCTCTATTTTAAGGGATTAGAGATTCTATATTATACAAGATGATGAGATTTGAAGGTTTTCACTAAGTGAAGTGACTTAACCTAAGAATAAGCACTTTATATACTTATGCAATGATGATCTTGTGCATTTAGTTACTTGTGGGGTAGCCTCTTATGCACTTAGAATGTGATGTATTTATTATTACATTGTCCACTTAATTCACTTGAGAAATGATAGTGTTATGTATTTAGTTCATATGTGAGATGATGATTTTATGCACTAAGTTCATTTGAGAAGTGGAACATTGTGCACTAAATAAATATATAATGAGATGAATTTGATTTATATGCTTGTCATGTATATAAAGTGTACTAGAAACATGAATTGCTCCTTTAATTGCTAAAGTTGAGCCATGAAAGTGTACTAAAAACCTGAATTGCTCCTTTATTTGCTAAAGTTGAGCCAGTATTAAATGTTTATTGTGATTGCTCCTTTAGATTATTAAAGTTGAGCTTGTGTTAAATTGATGTGGTGTGTACTCAAGATAAATGACACTAATTGATATAAACCTTAGTGATCCATACTTGTTGTTCCTTAAGTATTGTAACCATATTATGATGTGCACAATCATTTGGCCAGAGAATTATAGGAGATTATCCTCGATAAGGAAGGGGATTCTAAATTCTTATTGTAGGAGCTCTCAATAGTTTCCTTATCATAGATGGAATTGTAGGAGATGATCCTCGACAGGGAAGGGGATCCTAAATTCCTAGTATGAGTATTCCCAAAAGTTTCCTCATCAACAGGGCTAGGGTTACAGGTAGTGTAAGGAGGTAACATTCCCTTCCTACCCAGATATACAAGGAACTGGGTTCTTGGGAATATCCAAGAAGCATGACATTACATGAGCATAAGCATAAGATATTACATGAGCATAAGCATAAGGCATTACATGAACATTAGCATGAGACTTACACTTGAGTTAGTATTTTTATATCATTACAGAGAAGTTAGTTACACATATAGATCATGGATCTGCATTATGAATGTTTACACAAAGAAAGTATATGATTGTCGAGTGATAGTGAGTTGTGCCTCATATCTGACTCATATACTTGTGATTTCTATGATCTATTGATATCATGATGATTTGATATAAATGGTTGATTATGAGATAATAAAGTCATAGTAATAATTAAATTATCTGCCTCAAGAAGAGAATGGAATAATTTTGGCTTATGCCACCTTTCTATATGGTATTTATAATACTAATTTGATTTCCCCGAAATAGCTAGAGTTATTGTGAGGATATTATATGTATTAGCATTATTGAGGATTTTATAATTCTCACCCATTTGCTTTATTTCCATGATAATTCTAGTATGAGGTCCGTCCAAGGAGAAGAAATAAAGTGGATGACATAGAGTAAAGTTATTTACTCTTTTGACCATTGCTTTGTGTTATAAAGTTATGCAATGGAGAGTTTAATTTGCATTGTACATATGCCTTTGAGGCTTAGTTTATATATACTTAAACACTGATGTACAAGTTGGTTGAACTTATTATATCAGTAAAGAATACTTTTTTCAGATGTATATTTATTCATGTACAAGTTACATTTCCCTCTCGAAGCTCTATATAATAACATATATAGTTATTATCAAGGTACTTTGATGTTTATATGTTAGAAGTGACGTGTCTAATCCTGTTTACTCATGTATATTCCAAATATATTACAGTATTAGTATTTGGGCATTACAATTTCTATACTTATTTTCTTTGTTGGCCAGTTGTAATTCTAACTCCATTCTCTCCATCTCAAACTCATTTCGAAGCCCTTCAAAGTTGTTATTTGTGACGCCCCTTTTTGACCAAGGGAACATCTCACTTTCAATTACAATGCGGAAATAAAATTTATGTGAGTTAAGACCCGATTCATTTTAATAATATGTATTTTTACTTGATTATAGTTGAGTAATTAAATTGGCGAGTATATTTTTTTTTCTTTTTGTTACATTACATTAACGTTAACGATAATCAATATCCACGGTGACGAAACATACATGGAAAATTAACATTTCATTTCATATATATATATATATATATATATATATATATATATATATATATATATATATAATTATCAAACTGTTTAGTTACAAAGCCTGGCATATCAAAAAGCAAAACTATACCTGCCCCCAAAGGATTATACATACATATCCCTACGGTATCAGAATATACAGCCCACTATAGACAAAACATCAGGCCCCCAAAATAAAATACTGGTAGCCCTCAGTAGCTACAAGTAAAGTCAGTCCCTCAAGTGAGGAGGAATCGAGTCAGGATCCTTTTCAGGATCCTCTTCGGGGTCGTCCTCAGGAACTTCTTCGGGATCTTCCTCAGGATCTTCTTCGTCAGAGGAAATCACCATAGGAATCGCAGAGTCACGGGACGGGGCCCGAGCTGTGGAACGAAAAGAGTCTTCCCGCGGAGTGAAATAATGGTCACCCCACATCTCGCGTATCGGTAGTTGAAACTCCAAACGTAAACTAATACAGCAGGTGAAGACAGGCGGCTCGTGGCGTCTCCAGGCTAGAGATATCGACACATCCCCCGTATAGACGCAACGCTCAGAACCATAGTTGATGTACCAGCACTCTGGCCCTCCCAAGAAAGTCAGGCGCACATCTCCCAAAAAATCTTTGCATGCGTGGCTCCATATTCTTCTGCAGTCGCTCAGTCGAGATGAGGCCAAAAGCTAGGGAAGTCGGGGGCTTCCGGTTCCTTGCAGTTATTTTCTATGGAACGCAGTATATGGACAAAACAGAAATGGAGAGACAGAGAAGAGGTAAGACATCCTACCATCATTACCAATCATAGCATCGAGAAACCAAATGGCGCAAAGCGCCCACATAGCATTTATGACAGCAATAATGGTAATAAACATTCAATAGCAATTATGATCAACCAAACAGTTCCAGGAAGTCATGTACATATAGATATATCAGAGGTACGACAGTTCCAATTATAATAGCAATGTATGCCAGATAATTCATGGACTCACTATGCACACGTGCCCTCAATAACCAAAATCCTACTCCATGGAGCTAGACACAAAACAGTCAGAGAGAACAATCAGGAGGTATGTCTGTATTCTTGGTTGCCCAGGCCCTCAAGTGCTAAAATTCTCAAATTATCATTGTGTACATCATGGCATTTTACAAGACATTCTACACAGATCTCGACATAGGACAACGTCTCGGTCCGGATCGTCAGTGTGTTTGCATCGGTCTGCCCCACAGACAGAGAACTACCAGCTGCCCATTGTGAGGTACCCGCACCCTGACGCCCCCAAGGTCAACAAGTAACCTACACTTGTCTATTCACACCCGCACAAAGGTGTAAGTTCAACTTCTAGGCCACCGGCCTTAACCAAGTCCAACGGACAATCTCTTTCTTTTTGTTCAATGCATGACACAATCATACTCTTCATAACCAACTAGGTCCATCATGCTTCAAATGCATGTCATATCATTTATCAACAAGATCTGATCACATTCACGGGTTCACAACAAGCCAATAGTGCATTTTAAGGATATCCACAATTTCCATTCATAGTCATGATAGAAGTCAACCATTAAATTCATTATGTGCCTCACAAGCTCACCCATACTCATATTCTTCCCTGTTTATGAATCCTTACTTAATCTCTAGTCATCCAATCATTTATGATTTATGTGCTTTTATTAATCCAAGGGTTTTGAATCCAGGAAGATACATGGCCAAAATCACCAACAACGTCACAGATTTAATTGCTAGGTATTGGGTGATAAACCATGGTTATGAATTCGACAGAGACAATGTATTTAGTGAAAAATTGAGGCTGCCATTCGACGAAAACTAACATGGCAGAAGGATGAAAAATGGGAGAACATTTTATAACAAGATTGGATAAAAATTAATTTCTGTCGGATGGGGGTTCTGTCGAACAGAGATCAAAACTGTCAAATTTTTCCAGAAGGTCAGCAGAAGTCCTATTTCGATGGATGTGGGTGTCGACGTTGGAGAAATCTCCCAAGTGTCGAACCGATGAAAAACACTATGGTCAGAACTCTAATTCGACGGATCTTGACATTCTACTCGATGAATATTAACTTTGGGAAGCTTCTGATAAATGGACAGAAGATCTACTCGACAGGTATGTCTCTCGATGGGTATTGGCATTCTAACTCGACGAATATGTCACTCGACGGATGTGGTCATTCAAATTCGACGGATTTTGCATTGGAGGAGTTTCTCTCCTAAGTGGTCAGGAGTTCATACTCGACGGATTTTGATATTGCACTAAATGACCAGGAATCAAATTCGATAAGCATGGCCAGGGGTTCATACTCGACGGATTTTAACTTTACTAAGTGATCAAGACATCAAATTCGACAGGTTTGGCCAGGAGTTCATATCGACGGATTTTAACATTTCATTAGATGATTAGGATATCATATTCGACGGGTTTGGCCAGGAGTTCATACTATTACTAGTTTTCACATGAAATTTCCAAATTTCTGGGCTCAACGCCGTGACCATCTGAGAACCAATCGGAAGTCATTCCCTTCCATATTACACGTTCCAATACATCCAGATATATATCAAAACACACAAACAATCAAATAGCATATATACATCACCAACAGCATGTAAACAAAGATGACTCTCAGTACCAATCACAAACAACGTCCCTAAATGCTAAAAGAGGTTGAGGAGGAGTGTCTTCCTCTTACCTTGGAAAAGCACAAAGAAAGGTGGCTCCTTTTTTGTCAGGATTTTGTTTTCAGCTTCCAGGAAATCCTTAAACATTTAAACTTGCAAGAATCAGAATCCTAATATTGAAATGGATACCTATTGTCATCAAAATGACAGTGGGTTACGAAAAAGAGAAGAGAGGGAGAAAAAGCTAAGAGTTTTACCTTAAAGCTCCAACCTTTAAGTTTCAAAGACGTAAGAGAATGGAGATGGAGAAAATGGCAGAACTGTGAAGCTGATTTCCTCAATGATGGTGGTCCTCCAAACACGAAATGGTGCTAGGATTATGACGGTTTGAAGAACAAAATGGAGGTGTGGGTGGATGGTGTTGCTACTGTGAGGTGAAAGAGAAGAAAGAAAGATGAGTGAATAGTGAGCTGCGCATTGGGAGGAGGGGAAATGTCAGGAAGAAAATGAATTAGACCCCTTAATTCAAATGTGCTGCACAAATTAGGAGGAGAGAGAAATGATAAAAATAATGGTTGGAGGAAGCTTCCTTGAGAAGCTTCGCGCGCTCCTCGATAAAGCACATAGTAAGCTTGTCTCCAAATTAAATACATCTGATAGATGATTAATTACACTGTGGAATTATTTTCTCAGTGAATAAAATTTACAATTGATGAAAATAATATTTTATTATTCATCAGATAATTTTATGATACCGCAATTTTATTTAACAGATAAAATCTTAAAAAATGCAAATCTCTCAAACTGTGCCCGGCCTCGGGTTTAGTAAGATCCCCCGTTGACATGTTGACAGTTTAAAGTTTACCAGCCTCAGGGAAAATATTCTAGTTTCCCCAGCTCCGCTCAGTGTACACGTAAAACGAAGAATATATTAAAATATTCATCGTTTCCAGAAAAATCCACAAAAATTCTTAAAAATCATAAATATTATAAAATGATCGTTTATAATGAAATAAAGAATTTTTGGGATGTTACAACACTCCCCTTCTAAAAAGGAATTTCGTCCTCGAAATTTGCATACCTTAGAATAACTGTGGGTGTTGCTCCTTCATCTTGTCTTCCAGCTCCCAGGTTGCATCTCTTGTCACCTCGTTCCAGATTACTTTCACCAATGCGATCTCCTTGCCTCTTAATTGCTTTATCTTCCTATCCTCGATTCTTACAGGAGACGTCTCATAAGTTAAGTTGTCTTTTAATTGTACTGCATCTGGTGCTATGACATGACTTGGGTCAAGAAGGTATTTTCAAAGTTGTGACACATGGAAAACATTATGAATGTTTGAAAAGAAAGGAGGTAAGGATATTTGGTACACTACAGGACCTACACGATGAATGATTTGGTATGGTCCAAGGAATTTAGGAGTGAGTTTTCTAGATTTTAAAGCCCGGCCTACCTCAGTCATAGGTGTGACTTTCAGGAATACATGCTCGCCTTCCTCAAACTCAAGAGGTTTTCTCCTTCGGTCTGCATAACTATTTTGCCGACTTTGAGCCGTTCTCATCTTTTCCTGAATTATCTTAACCTTCTCAGTTATCTGCTGTATAATCTCTGGTCCAACACTAAGGCGCTCGCCGTCTTGGTACCAACACAGAGGTGTTCGACACCGTCGTCCATACAGAGCTTCATAGGGTGCCATCCCTATGCTCGAATGATAACTGTTGTTGTAGGTGAATTCTATCAAGGGTAGAATGTCATCCCAACTTCCAGTTTGCTCTATGGTACAGGCTCTAAACAAATCTTCCAAAGATTGGATCGTCCTTTCTGATTGACCGTCGGTCTGCGGATGATAAGCAGAACTCAGACATAGCTTCGTCCCCAACGCTTCTTACAAACTCTCCCAGAGATTTGAAGTAAATCTCGGATCTCTATCCGAAACAATACTCATAGGTACACCGTGTAGTCTAACAATTTCTCCAATATAGATTTGAATCAATCTCTCCAGTTTGTATTTTATGTCGATCGGGAGAAAGTGTGCCGACTTCGTGAGTCGGTCCACAATTACCCAAATCGAATCATGACCTTTTCTTGTCCTTGGCAATCCGACTACAAAATCCATTGCAATACTGTCCCACTTCCATTCCGGAATAGACAACGGTTGCAGCAAGCCTGCTGGCCTCTGATGTTCCACCTTAGCTTTTTGACAAACTAGACAAGTCGATACACGTCTAGTGACGTCACTCTTCATTCCATGCCACCAGAACAACTTCTTCAAGTCTTGGTACAT
Source organism: Ormosia semicastrata (assembly GCA_029884595.1). Classification (NCBI taxonomy): domain Eukaryota; kingdom Viridiplantae; phylum Streptophyta; class Magnoliopsida; order Fabales; family Fabaceae; genus Ormosia; species Ormosia semicastrata. The sequence continues at coordinate 22,609,342 of JAQQTO010000044.1, forward strand.
CTTTGTTATGCCTGGATGCATACTCAGCTGGCTTGTATGAGCATGGTTAATGATGTATTCTCTAAGCTCTTTGTCACGGGGAATACAAACTCTTCCACGAAACCTCGAATTCCATCTCGTTCCTTCCGCAAACTCTGTTTCATCTCCTTGCTTCACTTGCTCTCTCACTTCTTGTAAAAACTTGTCAAAATCTTCCGCTTTTCCTTTATGTCATCCAGTAGCTCACTTGTGATGGTAACCATATTCATGCAAATCTTTCCAGGTTCTAACTCCACAAAAGACCACACATCTCTAAAGCGCTCTAGCATATCCTTTTCCTTGATCATCGGGCGGAGACACCGATCATCTTCCTACTTAGAGCATCCGCCACAACATTTGCCTTGCCAGGGTGATACAGAAGTTGGAAATCGTAATCCTTCAGGAATTCTAACCACCTTCGTTGGCTCATGTTCAACTCCTTCTAATCATACAAATACTTCAGACTCTTGTGATCACTGAAAATATTGAACATTGCTCCGTAGAGAAAATGCCTCCATATCTTCAGAGCAAAAACTACAGCCGCTAACTCCAAGTCGTGTGTCGGGTAATTCTTCTCGTGCACTTGTAACTGCCTTGAAGCATAAGCCACCACTCTTCCATGCTGCATAAGTACAGATCCTAACCCTTGGTATGAAGTGTCACAGTACACTTCAAACTGCTCATTCGGATCAGGTAGCACTAACACCGGTGAGGTAGTCAGTCGATTCTTCAACTCTTGGAAACTTTGCTCCCAGCTGTCGGTCCACTCAAAAGCTTAGTTTTTCCTCGTGAGTTGTGTAAGTGGTCCAGCAGTCTTTGAGAATCCCTCAATGAACCTTCGGTAATATCCAGCTAAACCCACGAAGCTTTGAATTTCCATCACGGATGTTGGTCTTTCCCATTGTAGCACTGCCTCCACCTTCGATGGATCCACGGCAATCCCATCCTTCGAGATCACGTGACCTAGAAACTTAACTTCTTCTATCCAGAACTCATATTTTGACAGCTTGGCATACAATTCCTTCTCCTTCAGAATCTGAAGAACTACACTGAGGTATTCAGCATGGTCCTCCTGATTTTGAGAGTATACCAGAATGTCATCAATGAAAACAACAACGAATCTATCCAAGTAAGGATGAAAGATTCGGTTCATGTAGTCCATAAAGATAGCTGGTGCGTTCGTCACACAAAACGGCATCATTAGGTATTCGTAATGACCGTATCGGGTACGAAAAGCTGTCTTGGGTATATCCTTTGTCTTCACTCGTATCTGATGATACCCAGACCGCAAATCGATCTTCGAAAACACCACTGCTCCTTTCAGTTGGTCCATTAAGTCATCAATTCTCGGGAGTGGATACTTGTTCTTAATCGTTACCTTGTTCAGCTGCAGATAGTCCACACATAATCTTGAGGTGCCATCCTTCTTGCGAACTAACAGCACTGGTGCTCCCCATGGTGACACACTTGGCCTGACAAATTGCTTTTCCAAAAGCTCTTCTAGCTATTTCTTGAGCTCAGCTAACTCTGTCGGTGCCATCCTATACGGTGCTATAGACACGGGACCAGCTCCCGGTACTAGGTCGATAGCAAACTCTATCTCTCGAGCCGGTGGTAAACCAGGTACATCATCAGGAAAGACTTCGGGAAACTCATTCACCACTGGAATTGTGTTCACATCAACCTCGTTCTCGACTTTCAAAGAAGACAGTAGCATGTATCCGTGAGCTCCTTCTTTCAAGAGAGCTTGAACTTGGTTGGCCGTCAAAAATCTAGAATCCTCCATTATGGGAAAAACTATGGTCTTTCTAGAACAGTCTAACAGAACATGGTTGGAAGACAACCAGTCCATCCCTAAGATAATATCTAGTTGGGAAAGGGGTAAACAGATCAGATCGACCGAAAAGGTTCGACCTTCAACAACCAATGGACAATTTAGACAAACTTTGGTAGTAACTACCGGTTTATCAGTGGGGGTAAAAACAGTTAAGTCAAAAGGTAAAGATGACACAAATAGACCCAGTCTTTGCACACAGTCATATGATATAAAAGAATGGGTTGCCCCAGAGTCATACAGCACAGTTAAAAGATTACCTTCTATGGTACCTTCCCCTAATATCAAATCTTCAGATTCGGAAGCCTCAGCTCCTCTCATAGTGTAGACTCGCCCTCCAGCCTGTGGTTTCTTGGCTCTTGCAGCATTCACTGAAGGTTCAGCCTTCGTTTGATTGCAGTCTCGGGACACGTGGCCAGGTTTGCCACATTTGAAGCAGATGAATCCCTTCATGGTACAGTCCCTTGTGAGATGGTCTTTCCCACACTTCAGACATCTGGAAGGATACGCTGTGTTCTGGCCAGTCCGGTTCCCAGTAGAACCTCCACCAGAACTTCCACCCATGGCTTGTTGCCGATTCCCCATGGGTCGAGAGTACAGCTTCTTCTGGAAACGGTTAGCACTGTTACTGCCGCCTCTCTGGAATCTCGTAGGCCCAAAGTTTCTGCTCCTCATGTCTCTAGATTGCTCCAGAGCCTCTACATCACAGCAAGTATCCAATAGTCATGAGAATTCATTGATCCTCAAGGTGATCACAGCCTTCTTCACTTCATACCTCAGTCCTTCCGTAAATCTTCGGCATTTCCATGCTTCATCTGGTTGGTTCTGAAAGTACATCGAAAATTGTGACAAGTTTTCAAATTTCACTGCGTACTCGCTAACAGTCATATTTCCTTGTCGCAAGTTGAGGAATTCCGACTCCTTCGCATGCCTTGCGCTTGTAGGAAAATACTTATCCAAGAACTGTTCCTTGAATAAGCCCAAAGTAATCTCTCGGTTCATAGACTTCCAAAGATTTCTTTGCACTCCATTCCACCAATTTTCAAGCATTGCCTACCAGATAAATGTAGCATAGTTCACCTTCTTGTCCTCGGTACAACTCATTCCTCGAAAGACTTTCTCCAATTCCTTGATCCACAGACTAGCCTTGTCCGGATCAAATTCTCCTTTGAATTGAGGAGGGTTATGGCATCGAAACTCTGCTAAATTCTGAGCATCAGCAGTGGCCTCTAGCTGTTGAGCAGCTCGCTCTTGTTGTTGTGCAACTCTCTCTTCTTCTGGCCGAGCGGCTTGCTCGGTTTTTGTTGTGCGACGGCCTCAGCCATCCTCTGCATCGCTGTAATAGCTGCTGCCATATCTTCCCCTCGTGCCATCTTACTTTCCTAGATCAGATTAGCTGAAAACATAGAAAAGTCAGTTGCATTCACTAGGAACACCAAACAATACACCTTTACGTATACTACTTAGAGAACACACAGCACAAACAAGACAGACTCAAACACAAGACCCAAAGAAACATAAACTAGGGCTCTGATACTAACTTAGTGTGACGCCCCTTTTTGACTAAGGGAACGTCTCACTTTCATTTACAATGCGAAAATAAAATTTATGTGAGTTAAGACCCGGTTCATTTTAATAATATGTATTTTTACTTGATTATAGTTGAGTAATTAAATTGGCGAGTATATTTTTTTTTCTTTTTGTTACATTACATTAACGTTAATGATAATCAATATCCACGGTGACGAAACATACATGGGAAATTAACATTTCATTTATATATCTATATAATTATCAAACTGTTTAGTTACAAAGCCTGGCATATCAAAAAGCAAAACTATACTTGCCCCCAAAGGATTATACATACATATCCCTATGGTATCAGAATATACAGCCCACTACAGACAAAACATCAGGCCCCCAAAATAAAATACTGGTAGCCCTCAGTAGCTACAAGTAAAGTCAGTCCCTCAAGTGAGGAGGAATCGAGTCAGCATCCTCTTCAGGATCCTCTTCGGGGTCGTCCTCAGGAACTTCTTCGGGATCTTCCTCAGGATCTTCTTCGTCAGAGAAAATCACCATAGGAATCGCAGAGTCACGGGACGGGGCCCGAGCTGTGGAACGAAAAGAGTCTTCCCGCGGAGTGAAATAATGGTCACCCCACATCTCACGTATCGGTAGTTGAAACTCCAAACATAAACTAATATAGCAGGTGAAGACAGGCGGCTCGTGGCGTCTCCAGGCTAGAGATATCGACACATCCCCCGTATAGACGCAACGCTCAGAACCATAGTTGATGTACCAACACTCTGGCCCTCCCAAGAAAGTCAGGCGCACATCTCCCAAAAATCTTTGTGTGCGTGGCTCCATATTCTTCTGCAGTCGCTCAGTCGAGATGAGGCCAAAAACCAGGGAAGTCGGGGGCTTCCGGTTCCTTACAGTTATCTTCTATGGAATGCAGTATACGGACAAAACAGAAATGGAGAGACAGAGAAGAGGTAAGACATCCTACCATCATTACCAATCATAGCATCGAGAAACCAAACGGCGCAAAGCGCCCACATAGCATTTATGACAGCAATAATGGTAATAAACATTCAATAGCAATTATGATCAACCAAACAGTTCCAGGCAGTCATGTACATATAGATATATCAGAGGTACAACAGTTCCAATTATAATAGCAATGTATGCCAGATAATTCATGGACTCACTATGCACACGTGCCCTCAATAACCAAAATCCTACTCCATGGAGCTAGACACAAAACAGTCGGAGAGAACGATCGGGAGGTATGTCTGTATTCTTGGCGCCTGTGCCCTCAAGTGCTAAAATTCTCAAATTATCATTGTGTACATCATGGCATTTTACAAGACATTCTACACAGATCTCGACATAGGACAGCGTCTCGGTCCGGATTTTCAGTGTGTTTGCATCGGTCTGCCCCACGGATAGAGAGCTACCAGCTGCCCATTGTGAGGTACCCGCACCCTGACGCCCCCAAGGTCAACAAGTAACCTACACTTGTCTATTCGCACCCGCACAAAGGTGTAAGTTCAACTCCTAGGCCACCGGCCTTAACCAAGTCCAACGGACAATCTCTTTCTTTTTGTTCAATGCATGACACAATCATACTCTTCATGACCAACTAGGTCCATCATGCTTCAAATGCATGTCATATCATTTATCAATAAGATCTGATCCCATTCACGGGTTCACAACAAGCCAATAGTGCATTTTAAGGATATCCACAATTTTCATTCATAGTCATGATAGAAGTCAACCATTAAATTCATTATGTGCCTCACAAGCTCACCCATACTCATGTTCTTCCTGGTTTATGAATCCCTACTTAATCTCTAGTCATCCAATCATTTATGATTTATGTGCTTTTATTAATCCAAGGGTTTTGAATCCAGGAAGATACATGGCCAGAATCACCAACAACGTCACAAATTTAATTGCTAGGTATTGGGTGATAAACCATGGTTGTGAATTCGACGGAGACAATGCATTTAGTGGAAAATTGAGGCTGCCATTCGATGAAAACTAACATGGCAGAAGGATGAAAAATGGGAGAACATTTTATAACAAGATTGGATAAAAATCAATTTCTATCGGATGGGGGTTCTGTCAAACAGAGATCAAAACTGTCAAATTTTTCCAGAAGGTCAGCAGAAGTCCTATTTCGATGGATGTGGGTGTCGACGTTGGAGAAATCTCCCAAGTGTCGAACCGATGAAAAACACTATGGTCAGAACTCTAATTCGACGGATCTTGACATTCTACTCGACAAATATTAACTTTGGGAAGCTCCTGATAAATGGACAGAAGATCTACTCGACAGGTATGTCTCTCGATGGGTATTGGCATTCTAACACGATGAATATGTCACTCGACGGATGTGGTCATTCAAATTCGATGGATTTTGCATTGGAGGAGTTTCTCTCCTAAGTGGTCAGGAGTTCATACTTGACGGATTTTGATATTGCACTAAATGACCAGGAATCAAATTCGACGGGCATAGCCAGGGGTTCATATTCGACGGATTTTAACTTTACTAAGTGATCAAGACATCAAATTCGACGGGTTTGGCCAGGAGTTCATACTCGACGGATTTTAACATTTCATTAGATGATTAGGATATCATATTCGACGGGTTTGGCCAGGAGTTCATACTGTTACTAGTTTTCACATGAAATTTCCAAATTTCTGGGCTCAACACCATGACCATCTGAGAACCAATCGGAAGTCATTCCCTTTCATATTACACATTCCAATACATCTAGATATATATCAAAACACACAAACAATCAAATAGCATATATACATCACCAACAGCATGTAAACAAAGATGACTCTCAGTACCAATCACAAACAACGTCCCTAAATGCTAAAAGAGGTTGAGGAGGAGTGTCTTCCTCTTACCTTGGAGAAGCACAAAGAAATGTGGCTCCTTTTTGGTCAGGATTTCATTTTCAGCTTCCAGGAAATCCTTAAACATTTAAACTTGCAAGAATCAGAATCCTAATATTGAAATGGATACCCATTGTCATCAAAATGACAGTGGGTTACGAAAAAGAGAAGAGAGGGAGAAAAAGCTAAGAGCTTTACCTTAAAGCTCCAACCTTTAAGCTTCAAAGACATAAGAGAATGGAGATGGAGAAAATGGCAGAACTTTGAAGATGATTTCCTCAATGATGGTGGTCCTCCAAACACGAAATGGTGCTAGGATTGTGACAGTTTGAAGAACAAAATGAAGGTGTGGGTGGATGGTGTTGCTACTGTGGGGTGAAAGAGAAGAGAGAAAGATGAGTGAATAGTGAGCTGCGTATTGGGAGGAGGGGAAATGTCAGGAAGAAAATGAATTAGACCCCTTAATTCAAACGTGCTGCACAAATTAGGAGGAGAGAGAAATGATAAAAATAATGGTTGGAGGAAGCTTCCTTGAGAAGCTTCGCGCACTCCTCGATAAAGCACATAGTAAGCTTGTTTCCAAATTAAATACATCTGACAGATGATTAATTACACTGTGAAATTATTTTCTCAGTGAATAAAATTTACAATTGATGAAAATAATATTTTATTATTCATCAGATAATTTTATGATACCGCAATTTTATTTAATAGATAAAATCTTGAAAAATGCAAATCTCTCAAAGCGTGTCTACTCGGGTTTAGTAAGATCCCCCGTTGACACGTTGACAGTTCAAAGTTTACCAGCCTCAGGGAAAATATTCTAGTTTCCCCGGCTCCGCTCAGTGTACACGTAAAATGAAGAATATATTAAAATATTCATCATTTCTAAAAAAATTCACAAAAATTCCTAAAAATCATAAATATTATAAAATGATCATTTATAATGAAATAAAGAATTTTCAGGATGTTACATTATTGAAACCTGATGATTATGGAATCATGCACCGAGCATGGGAACTTGATGACTCTGGTATCAAACGTCCACTAGGGGGATCAACCCAGTCAAAATATTTGCATGTTTATCAAACAAAATGAACACAATAAACTAGGGAACATTGACAACGAAAGGATTGGAGTTAAGCCAATTAAAATACATATAATACATACAGGTTTTCTACCAATTAAAATAGAGCACTTCTAATATCTTCTTTCGGGGTTCATCTAAGACCAAGATATCCTAATAATTGGTACCTCACCGCAAAAAGAAAATCTCACATCAGCCACTCCAGCTCCACGGTTTGGAGATGTATATAATTGGGAAGCCATCATAAATATGTTCAAACCACAGCCACATCCTACCATCCAATTTGCAAAAGGATAGCAAACAGTTGAACAACTTAGTTAAAATTTATTTAATATAAACTATGAGATTCTAAACAAGTTTTGAAACAAACAAATTAATGCCCAAATAGTGCTACAAATAAGGCTACACACACACATATGGGACTTATTATTAATGGCCTCATTAAAATATCTGAAGCTAAAAATTAGATTCAATAACTTCTGACACTATAAGCTTTAGAACAGTAATGATAACAAAGAATCTCATTTGAATACCAATTAAAGTTTCATTTTTATGAACAATAAAATCCACATCTCAATCAAACTTTAAAAAAATTAATACTATAACAGTAAACTTTAACATATCAATTCAGGTGCAGTTACTATGTGAAAGCAAAAAATAATAAATAAAAACCAAATCCAAAAACAAAACCAAAAAATGGTACATTAAACACCATGCAAATTATAGGGTTGCATGATTCAAAGCATCCTTTTATTTTTATAATTTTTTTACTGCTGCTGCTCCCTACTCTAAATTATGGAATCTTTCATTACTAAATTTAGAGGTCTCAAAGGTTATCATACGAATGAGATGCAATTTAGCAAACAAATTAATACAGAGACACTATACCTTTGCTCCCAATTTTAAAAGCCAAGTCACAGCAACATTGAGATATATCCACAGAGGCACACTTCATTTAGAGAAAGAAAGAAAGTGATAAACACACAAAGAAGAAGCAAACTCCCTTTATACAGAGAAAGAAAGAAATAGAAAAAAAAATGACCAAAATTCATATATTCTTCCTTCTTATAGTTGTTTAAGGATTTCACAATGAGGATAACTATAATTTAGTCTAAAGTTCTGTAACATTCAATGAAGGATATATTTAAATTTAATAAGCCTAGATCAATTATAGATACAAGATCATAGCATATTAAACACATTGTATTGAAGAAATTGATCAAGAATGTGTACCTAACATGATTGCGCAATCCATTGCTGTTTAGTGAAGAAATCAGGAAGGAATCCTCGTGTGAGAGAAAACTGCCCTCAATCTTGGTAAGTTTTCTATATGAGTTGTAAACTACCTAATGGGGAAGTCAGTTTATATTCTTACCAGATGAGAGAAGGGACCTTTCAACAAGCTACAAAATGAATAGCCCAACCCATTACAGGCCATTCACACTAAAAAGCTCAATTACAATATTCACAAATTGACAATGTACTATATTATAAATCATAATTTCATAATTAATATATATTAATGATTTAAATAATATTTTAATTATTGATTAATGCTATTCACGTTACATATATATTTAAGAGATTCAACAATTCTCCCACTTAGATAGCATTAGTCAATCATTAAAATACAAGAATCATTAAGACTAGAATGTCAACTATGGTCAAAGCACATGTCAACCAACAGTTTAAGAAACATAAGTTTTAACGTTACAAAAATAGTATCCGATAGGAAAGTAGATCATACATGTTAAATGCTGATATTTCATATAAAGAATAATGAATATGGAAAAACATAATCAATTAAGAGAAATATGCAATCCAAGAATGGTCCAAGCATCTGAAAATGCTATAAGATATATGATAATAAAAGTGACGTCATCTCATACATATCTCATAAGAATGATAATAAGTAAATATAAAATTTCCTACTCCCACTAACCTAAAACATCAAAAGACTTAACTAAACTCATATAAGCTACGTGATTCTGAAAAGCTCCAACAGTCAAGCCTCTAGTTAGTGGATCTGCTAACATGTTCTCTATAGCAAAATGCTTAATTCAAGTTTGAAACTCTAGAATTTTCTCTCTAACAAACAGATATTTAATATCAAAATGCTTTGAGCGAGAAGAGCTTCTGTTGTTTTGAGAGAATTGCACAGCAGCAATATTGTCGCAATATATCACAAGTGGCCTAGATATGATTTCAATAATCTGAAAGCCAAAGATTAAGTTTTTTAGCCACATGGCTTGACAAGTAGCTTCATAGCAAGCGACATACTCTGCTTCCATGGTAGAAGTAGCTATAAGAGTCTGTTTGACACTCTTCCAAGATATAGCTCCTCCTGCCACTATAAAAATAGAGCCAGGAGTAGATTTTCAGTCATTAGGACAACCTGCGAAATCAGAATCATAATAACCAATGACTTGAAGTAAATCAGACTTCTTATAGGTCAACAAATAATCCTTGGTTCCATGCAAATATCTCATGACCTTTTTCAAGGCTTTCCAATGACCTAAACATGGGTTGCTCTAGTATCTCCCTAAAGCATTAACAACAAAAGAAATATTGGGATGAGTACAAACTTGAGCATACATTAAACTACCAACAGCGGAAGCATATGGGACTTTTTCCATTTCAACTATCTCTATATCATTTTGAGGACATTAGGATTTAGAGAGCTTATCACCTTTTTGAACAGGTGCAGCACATGAGGAGCAAGAATGCATGTTAAACTACTTAAGAATCTTTTCAATATATCCTCTCTGAGACAATCCAAGAATGTCACGTGACCTATCACGGTAAATCTGGATACCTAAAACAACTGAAGCATCACCAAGGTCCTTCATATCAAAATGGTTACTCAATATCAGTTTTATTTCAGTCAAAAGTTTAACACAGCTGCTAGTAAGAAGAATATCATCGACATATAGAATAAGAATTATAAAATTGCTCCCACTAGTCTTTAAATAAATGCACTAATCTAAGGCATTTTCTTTGAAGCCAAAAGAAGTGACAACCTGATCAAATTTTAAATACCATTGCCTAGATGTCTGTTTCATTCCATAAATGGACTTTTTAAGTTTGCAAACTAAATGCTCATTACCTGTTTCAACAAAACCATCAGGTTGAACCATATAGACATCCTCAGCTAGATCTCCATTCAGAAAAGTCATCTTCACGTCCACCTGGTGAAGTTCTAAATCAAAGTGAGCTACCAAAGCCATAATAACTCGAAATGCATCTTTTGTAGAGACCGGTGAGAAAGTCTCCTTATAATCAATGCTTTTTCTTTGACTATAGCCTTTTGCTACTAGTCTAGCTTTGTACCTCTCAACTCTACCATTTGGACTACGCTTGGTTTTGAAAACCCATTTGCACCCAACAGGTTTGCAACCAACTGGTAACTCCACGAGATCCCAAACAGTATTATGAGATATAGAAGACAATTCATCATACATAGCATTTAGCCAATCCAAAGCATGAGAGCTAGATATTGCCTCCTTAAAAGTGATAGGATCGTCGTCATCATAGAGATCAAACTCGTGCTCCTGAAGATACACTACATAGTCATCTGGTATAAAAGGCCTGCGTACTTTCTAAGATCGTCTTAATGGGTCTACTTTAGCAATGTCATCTGGTTCCTGTTCATCAGCTGGTGGTGCCACTACATCATCTTCTCCTCGAAGAGCCTGATCATCATTATGATTAACTGGAACCATGATATCTGTAGGAAGTGAAACAGCCAGTATAGGAACTACAGTCCGATCTTCTTTAAGAGTGACTGGTCGTGGTGTATGGCTCCCACTGTCCAAAACATCCTCAAAGAATATCGCTCGGTCAGACTCGATGACTCGCATCGAGTGAGAAGGACAATAAAATCTACAACCTCTAGAGCCCACACAGTAGCCAATGAAGAAACCGCTAATAGTCTTAAGATCAAGCTTCTTCTGCTGATGATTATAAGGTCTAACTTCTGCCTTACAACCCCACACATGAAAGTGTTTCAAACTCGACTTCCTTCCAGTCATTAGCTCATAGGGAGTTTTTGGCACAGACTTGCTGGGTACTTGATTAAGAATGTACACAGCAGTCTTCAAAGCATCTCCCCAAAGAAAATTTAGCAATAACGAATGGCTCAACATGCATCTCACCATATCCATAAGTGTGCGGTTACATCTCTCTGCAACTCCATTCTGCTCAGGAGTACCAAGCATAGTATATTAAGCTTCAATTCCACATTCATCGAGAAATCTAGTGAATGGTCCTGGATTTCTTCCAGTTTCATTATATCTTTCGTAATACTCACCTCCTCTGTCAGACCTCACACATTTGATCTTCTTGCCTGTCTTCAATTCAACGGCAGCCTTGAAGGATCTGAAAGTATCCAAAGAACCAGATTTTCCTGGAGAAGATCTATCCAATCGAATCTGGAGAAGTCATCTATGAAGGTAATAAAATACCTATATCCACCCATGGCAGTGGGTGTAATAGGTCCACACATGTCTGTGTGAATCAACTGTAGCACATCATCACACTTGTTCACTCCTTTATTCCTAGTTTTGGCAGTGAACTTGCCTTTAGCACAATCAACGCAAGTGTCAAAATCAGAGAAGTCAAGGTTATGAAAAATATCTTCCCTAATCAGTCTTTCAATTTGGGGCCTAGAGATATGCCCCAAGCGTCTATACCATAGCATAGAAGAACTCTCATTAGTCCTACTATGCTTACTTCCAACAGCAGAGTTAATAGACATATCATTCAAATTCAACATACATAGTCCATCACACAAAACTCCAAAACCAATGGCAACGGAATTAAAATAAACAACAACTTTTCCATTATCAAATTCAAAAGTGTAGCCATATCTATCCAAAGCTGAAACTGAAATCAAATTCATTCTCATGGAAAGTACATAAACAGCATCTTTCAATAATAAAGTATGTCCAGAAGGTAAATACAAGGCAACTACTCTTATTTCTTCCACTGATACTCTAGCTCCATCTCCCACAATGATCTTGGATTAATCATTACTTGGCTTCCTTAAGCTTGTGAACCCTTGTAAAGAATTCACAATGTGAATAGTTACACCTTAGTCAAACCACCAAGTATTGGGAGCAACATTAATCACATTTGATTTAAAACAAGCTAGAGCTAGGAGTGTACCTTGCTTCTCAAGTTTCTTCTTAAGAATATAACAATCTTCCACTTTATGGTCATATTTCTTACAATACTTGCAGTTTCCCTTAAAGAAATTCTTCTTAGGCTTTAGGTGTTGAGATACTTTCCCTCCTTTCTTCTTATCATGTTGAAACTTGCCTTTGTAGCCTTTCTTTTTCTTATTTTTAGTACCTGAAGTAGAAGCAACAAACTGAACATTGTGTGATTTCCCTTTCCTTATAGAATCCTCTTCTTGAGAGACAATAGCAATCATTTCATCAACTATCCACTTATTTTTCTGAGTGTTATAAGAGGTCTTCAGAACATCAAATTAAGAAATGAGTGACTCCAGAACCTTCCAGATTAGATAACTTTCACCGAGATCAACCTTGAGAGACTTCAGTTTATTAAAATAGTGCACTAACTTCATGATGTGCTCACGAACTCCACTAACACCATCGTATTTAGTCTTCTCAATCAAAGAAAGATATTGGCCCTTCTGAGCTTTATCAAAAGTTATGAATTTCTCACCAACAGATTTTAGAAATTTCGCAGCTTTCTTGCTCTCTGGAATGCTCTATCTAATTGGCTTCTCCTTAGTGTATTTCATCTCCATAAGACACACTATGTTTGAGTGCTTCCATTTTTCACGAGAAACCTTTTCAGCAGTAGTGGACTCCGTAGTAAGAGCAGCATACCCTTCTTCTCTCAAAGCCAAGTCCATATTAGTGATAGCCAAATAGAGATTTAGAGATTCTTTCCAATCCTCAAAGTTAGCCTCATTCAAAGTCTTGACAGAAGTCAATTGCATGGGCAAAGAGGCTAGCATGAAAACAACAAAAGGACACATTTAATATGCACAATTTTATTATGCAACAAAAGAATTAAATGGTTCCGTATGCATAGCCAAATAAGCCCTTTTAGAAAATTTTCTCACTTATCATGATCCCGCTTAAGGGTCCCGAACCATAATAAATAAGAAATATGATAATACAATGCACAAATCTTATATCACCAAAATTTCTAATACTAATAGGGTACTCGAAAGATAATTGACAAAAACATAAATCTAACAGCACATTGTACAATAACAAATTACATTAATAACAACACATCGATAGGGTGTAATTACTATGAATGCAATAAAAAATTATAATTAAAAAAATTTAATCATTCAACTCACAAACTTTGCACAATTATACCTGCGATAGGTAAGCTCACAGTTATGCAAATTATCAGCAATTATGCTTAATAGAATATGATAAACTCATATTATGTATATATATAAAAAATTCAATTCACATATATACCTAAAAATAATTCCATGACTATGACACATTAACAAGAAGAGTATCATATACCAAAGAGTCACCAGCAGAATAAAGAATAGTCACAAAAAATTTCAAGCCTAAAATCCGAGAGTACAATATTTAAAATTACAAATTATTCTCAGATAAATTATTATAAAATATTTACAGATGTCCAAAATTTTCAAAAACATTCCAAAAAATATTAAATATTAAATAACAATTGTTGGATGAAAAAAAAATAGACATTGGAATCACGCTCACGCGCCTCCATGCACGTTGCCTGCGAGTGGAAGTTGCTGGAAGAGTCATCTTCCTCGCCCGAAAATAGAAAATGGGTCGCGACGACCCGTGATACAGACTCGTCTGTATCTCGTCATTTAGGCAATGAAAAACTGACATTTTTAGGGCCAAGGTCGCACTTTTGCGACAAGAAGAAGCCCTCAAATAATTTTTTATTTCATTGAGAAAAGAAAGGAAAGAAAAAGATGATTTTCAAATGAAGAAAACGGAACCTGCGAAGAAGATTGACTCAATTATGATAAATCACACAACGAAATGACATAATATTTGGGTATATGAATCAACATTCACTAACAAGAAAAACCCCTAAACTAATTTGATCAAATTCGGTCAAAAAAGAATCTAATCGAAATTAGGGTTCATAAATGGGTATACAAAAATTTTGTTTTGATTATGAAAAAAAATAGCCATAATCTGTATGTATGTGTCTCTAATACCAATTGAAGGATATATTTAAATTCAATAAGCTTAGATCAATTATAGATACAAGATTATAGCATATTAAACACATTGTATTTAAGAAATTGATCAAGAATGTGTACCTGATATGATTCCGCAATCCATTGTTGTTTAGTGAAGAAATCAGGAAGGAATCCTCGTGTAAGAGAAAACTGCCCTCAACCTTGGTAAGTTTTCTATACGCGTTGTAAACTGCCTAATGGGGAAGTCAGATTATATTCTTACCAGATGAGAGAATGGACCTCTCAACAAGCTACGAAATGAATAGCCCAACCCATCACGGGCCATTCACACTAAAAAGCCCAATTACAATATTCACATATTGACAAAGTGCTATATTATAAATCATAATTCCATAATTAATATATATTAATGATTTAAATAATATTTTAATTGTTGATTAATGCTATTCACGTTACATATATATTTAAGAGATTCAACATTTAATCCATCCTAAACTGACATAAACACTAAATCCAATAACAAAATCTTTACATCATAAACTAACCTTAACTCTAGTTCAACTCATGCAAACTTGCTACAAGTTACTATCAAAAGACAAAAAAATTGCAATTGACAAATAGCAATGATTTTGATGATCACAAACAAGAAGAAATATGCAAAATCAAGTCCAAGTTCCTTCAAGACTGGGATATAGGACTTAGATCGCATGTAAAGGTAAAAAAGGATAACACTAGACTCTTAATTTGTTTTTCAAATATCCAAGATAACACTTAATAAATTAATGTTTTTTCTTAAGTTGCCAAAAATGTTTTTCAAGATAAGGGAAAATGGCTTTTACGTGTTTGAATTTGTTTTGGAACCTTTGGGTGCATATGGCTTGTGTTGGCTAAGTGTTCTTATGTTGTTAGAAGCCAAATAATTGATTATAAGCTTGTCATAATCGATTATTTGGGCTCAGCAGAATGCCCTGTTATGGGTTATAAGCCAATAATCGATTATGGGATTAGTATAATCGATGATCAAAAGTTAGAATGCTAAGTTTTTTTATCCTTCAGGCAATAATCAATTATTACATGACAATAATTAATTATTGAGTTAAAAAGACTAATTCTCACCCAAATGGCTAAAAAGTAATAATTGATTATGGCTAACCAATAATTGATTATCAGTGTTCTAGAAACTTAAAATTGTGTTATCTCACAAATAATCGATTATGGGTTTCTAATAATCAATTATCTAGGTTACTAAAATTAGAAATTGACAGTTAGTAACCCGCAATAAATGCATTCAACAACCCCTGCAGCTCTTTTAATTCATGGGCAATTTAAATACAAAACCTTGGGGACTCAAATGGAGTTGGATAACACTCTAAAAATCCTTCTTGAACAATTATTGCGAATTATAATAGCCTTCATTCGTAATCCTCTATTTTTGAGCTTAGGTGTGTGATCCTCTTGCTACCTCTTAGACTTCAATTTGTATCATTTGCCATTGAGAGAGTTTCTATTCGTTCTCTTCATCTAAAATTCATTATAAAAGGGTGAGCTATCCTTAGCAAGATTAAAAGGGTGAGGTATCCCTTGTTGTGAGGCTCAAACACTAAGGGTGAGGTATTCTAAGGGTGTTGTGAGTACTCTTTGTTGTAAAGGTTGCAAACACCTGGTGAAACTTGAAAATTAGTGAAAAATGTCGAGTAAATCACTTGAAGATTGAACGTATATCATAAGGAGTGGTTGATCGAACTAGTATAAATCCTGGTATTTGCTTTCTCTCAACTCTATCTTTTTTATATTTGTGCACTTTATTGGTGAATGCTCTCTTGAATACTTTGAGTCTTGATTGTTCTTGTGTGAAAAGTTCTCATCCTTATCTATCTATTCAATTTTGAAAATTAATAGCTTCAATAAAAATTGATAAACAAGTGTTTTTGAAAAAGTTTGCGAAAATCTTTTTACAAACTCAATTCACCCCCCTCTTGAGTTTGAAGCCACTTGGTAACAAAAATCACATTTTTAATAGTTCCATAATCTCAATTAGTGGAAACAATATCGCATACGTTCAAAAAGAACATTACAAATAACTAATCCAAGGATTAATGGCTTACCAAATCACGTGCTTCAAAAATGATGAATAGAACACAATGACAATTGACGTAGTAAAATATTTTAGGGTTCTTTGATAGCTTCAATTAGGTGGTGATCTGTTTCATTGGTTCTTTCGATTCAGAAATGATTAACAAATAAGAGGAACAAATACGAATAATACGACTAAATCGCTCGATGTGGAAGAAATATTAGGATGAAGTTGAAAGGTAACAAATTATTAGGGTTCTTAAGATGGGGGCATTTTGGGGATTAGGGCTCATACAATGGGGGATTCTGGGGATTGAGTCATTTCACAATCAACATTGTCCAATGGTGCACTGAGAAGAGACTAAGGAAGAAAAACAATGACAAAGGTGGAATTTCAAGCTTATGATTTATACGAATTGGGAATTTGGGGATTAGGTCTCATAAGATGGAGGGAGTTTGGTGTTTTGATTGGGAACCAATTGAGTAAGGTAATGAAGGAACACATATCATTGGTTGGGTACAGAAGAAAAATGATGACGAAGGTGGAATTTAGGTCTTAGGGTTTGTTGTGACTTTCTTTAAAAGCCTAAAAATACTCGTAAGTACACGAGCCATACCGAAGTACAATTGAGCAAGTATAAAGTCGATCCAACAAAGACTTAGAGTTAATTTTAAATATTAAAAAATTCTTTCTAATCTAGTCGTACAAATTAATGAGTCAAAGATGCAAAAATTAAATTAAATAAATAACAAAAATAAAAAGCAAATTAAAAGAAAGTAAGTATAAGGATGAGGTTTCTACCAGATGAAAAAAGACAAAAGGTTCAGAATCCATCAAGATTAACTTTAACATTAACTATGTCAAATTATTATACGCAAATAATTTATTTCATGAACATCTAGCGGTAAAGCATGTGCTCATAAAAAATCTATCAATCAAGGACTAAAAATAATAATCGAGTGTATGATAAAATTTTCTTAATTAATAGTAAATTATCAAATCATCAAATGTATTCCTATAAAAAAAATTCACAATTGATATTCAACAATTATCACTAATACTTAAATAACACAAATAAATTATAAAGTATGAGAAAAACATAACTAAATTCAACTAAAAATTCATTCATATAATCTAATAAAAAAATAAAATTAATAAACACTAAATCCTAAAATTAAGTAAAAATAATTCGATATAATAATACTAAAACAATCACAGTTTCATTATTTTCTTAATATAAAGAATTTAACAAGATATAAAAAAATTAAAATACAATAAAAATTATCTTGCTAATACTCTCTATAAGAAACAACTTCCTCTTCTCTATTATTTTTCTTCACTGTTGCGCTGCGCCTCTGCTCTCCAAACGGTGTTGCCACTGTGCGTGCAATTCTCCAATCTCCCCGCAATTTATAGCTTTTTCATGCCGTTTCTTTTAGTCACTATGGGACCCAACAACTTTGTTTTCTTCTATCAATTATACCATGGTAAAAAGCTTCAGCCGGCCCATTGCTTTATTTTCTCTTCCTTCCAATACACTTTATTATACCATGGGCCTAATTATTATTTTTTTCCTAAATAACCTGACCGATGCAAGGATTTTATCAAGGCTTTTAAGTCTTGAACCAATTGACCATGTGATTTCTTTTATTCTTAGTTGTTTCACTTCTACAGCTTCACCAAATCCAACCAAAGCCTTGTTTGCAACGTGGGCTTTATCTTCTAAAATTACATTTTGATTACTTTTTACACAAATTAACCTTGCCTTTATGCTTGAACTGTGATGCACCTTAAATGAATAATGATGTCATTCTTATAATTAACACATAATTTAATAATTTATTTATTTCAAAAAATAAATATTATTGTTACATAATTAATAAAATTAAATATATTAAAATATAATAATACTTATTTTTTATAAAAATATATATAAAAATTAAGTTATTATCATAACTTTCATTCAACTTATTACTAGTCTCTAATAATAAAAGCGACTTAAAACAAAGCTTACAGTAAAAATCATCCTACTCAAAAATATCAATCATGTATCAGAACACTACAATTGTCACAAAAGTTCTACTATTATCAAACTCAAAGTGTGTGAATAATATAACTACTACGGCATATACCCAATGTATCCAAATATCACAACTAAAATTTCTATTAGAAAACATCTTTCAACCATATACAATCCTCACAAGAGTTACACTCACCAATAAAAATCACTCAGAAACATGATGTCATTCATAGTAAGTATATGTGAGTAGAGTAGTATGTATAAATCAAAACAAATATCTCACATATAAAAATGATAAAAAGAATGCTAAGAAAATAGAACAAATATCATTTCATGAAAAGATGCCAAGAAAAGACTTTATATCATACATTAAGATTAGTCATGTACATTGGAAGAATCATGTAATCCCTTAAGATCAAATATGACTTTATTAAGTTTGTAAAATGGGTAAAGAAAAAATATGAAGGTTAAAGGAAACAATGAAAATCAAAACTGTTTCAAGAATATTTAGACGCGTGGTTTCTATACTTTCAACACAATTTTCTTTACTTTCTTTAAATCACTTTTTTAAAACTCCCAAACCAAACTTTTTTTTCTTTTCTCAATTTTTTCTAACTTCGTAGCTTTTTAAATTTTTTTTCTTTGCACTTTCACTTTGCCATTTTTTTTCCTTTATACATTCTCATATTGTAATAATATTGTTTCTTTCCTAAAACACCTTGGGAAAGGGTTAAGAAAGAAAGACTCAATAAATAGGCTCAAATGGGTGACTAGCGGCAATATGTGAAAGAACAAAATATTATTCTAAGGCTCAAAATAAAAAACATGACCTAATATCATCTCTCGAGAAAACACACAATTTTACCAACTTCCATGACATTAGATAAAATGCAAATATGATATAAAACTTCTCTTTAGCCAAAAATAACAATAATAAAACGATTTAGTGAGGAAAAAAAATTTATGAGTACCAACAAGAAATATTCGAAGGTCAAGAAAATACTCTCACAATAAAAATGAATGGCTCAAAACTCACTTGGCAAAATTATGGTATCCATATGCTCGCATCAAGTTTTTTAATTATTTTAATTTTTCAACAAAGAGAGATGCAAAAATAACTATGAATAATGTGAAACAAGTTAAGTAAGATGATAGAAAATATTTTGCTCACAAAAGTAACATAATGATAACATGACTAAAATTTAAGTAATTCTCACCCCTAATCAAAATCAAACACTGTCCTCAATGTTTCAAATTAAATTCAGACTTAAGAAATAATTAGCAATATGCATCAAAGACATTATTGGGACAAAAATAAACAGAGTAATGAGGAGGAGTCACATACCTGAAATGCTTCGCAACTAAAAATATAAGATGAGAAGATGATAACTACACCCTGATAATGGTTAGCAATGACAAAAATAACAATAACAAAATAAAGTAAAATAAAATAAATAAGCATGCAAACTTTTTTTTTTGTGGATTTTTAATTTTTAATTTTTTTTGCTGGCCGACACTATTTACATCCTCATACAAAGGTTCTGAAATCTGGAAGGTACTTAAGCCAACTCAATAAAAACAAAATTCACTGAAAACTTACTTCAGTTTTGGTAGATAGGATCGTCTACCAAAGTTTCTTCTATATCTAGATCTTTTAACTCAAGGTGTGGCTTCAACCGCTGACCATTTACCTTTAAAATATTACTATTCTTGAAATTTTCTATCTCAACAATACCACGAAGGTAGATAGTCCTCACAACATATGGGCCAGACCACCTGGATCTCAATTTACTTGGAAATAAATGCAAACGAGAGTTATACAAAAGGACTTTTTGACCAGGTTGAAAAGACTTCCTAAATATGTGACTATCATGCACTCTCTTCATCCTATCCTTATAAGACTTTGCACACTCATAAGCATCATTACAAATTTCTTCCACTTCATTGAGATGAAGTTTCCTTTGATTACATGCCTTATCTAACTCAAAATTAAGATATTTGATAGCCCAATATGCTCTATGCTCCAACTTAACAGGGAGATGACAAGTCTTACCATAAATAAGTCTATATAGAGACATCCCAATAGGAGTCTTAAATGTCGTGTGGTATACCCACAACGCACCATCTAGATGTAAAGACTAGTCTTTCCTAGAGGGGTTTACAGTTTTCTTCAAAATTATTTTAATCTCCCTATTAGATACCTCAATTTGACCACTAGTTTGCAGGTGATGAGGGGTAGCTACCTTATGAGTAATGTCATACTTTTTCATTAAATGCTCAAATGGCCTATTGCTAAAATGCTTGCCCCCATCACTAATGATAGCCTGTGGTGTCCCAAAACTTGCAAAAATATTTTCTTTCAAAATTTGGATAACCACCTTGTGGTCATTGCTTCTACATGCTTTTGCCTCAACCCATTTAAAAACATAATCAACACCAACAAGAATATATAGATAACCAAAAAAGTTAGGGAATGGTCTCATAAAATTAATATCTCAAACATCAAATATATCAACAATCAAAATAGGATTCGATGGCATCATATTTTTCTTACCAATGCTCCCAAACTTTTGGCATCTTTCGCAAGCAGAACAATAAGCATGAGAATCATAAAAAATAGAAGGCCAATAAAAACCACACTAAAAAATTTTGGCTGTTGTTTTCCTAGAGCTAAAATGCCCACCACATGCATGTTTATGGCAAAAAGATATGATACTTTGTTGTTCCCATTCAGGAGTGCATCTCCTAATAATCTGATCAGGACAGTATTTAAACAAGTATAGATCATCCTAAAAGAAATGCTTTACCTGAGATAGGAACTTTAATCTATCCTATTTAGACTAATGAGATGGCATTTACAAAGTAACCAAATAATTCACAATATCAGCATACCATGGGATTTGTGAAACATGCAACAACTGCTCATCCAAAAAAGATTCTACAATAAGAGAAGTATCACTATCATGCTCAACAACCAATCTAGATAAATGATCAGCAACCACATGCTCAACACCCTTTTTATCCATGATTTCAATGTCAAATTCTTGCAAAAGTAATACCCACCTAATAAGTTTAGCTTTTGCATTAGCTTTAGCAAACAAATATTTCAATGCAGCTTGATTAGAATATATCACAATTATTGATCCAACAACATATGTTCTAAATTTGCCTAAAGCAAACACTATAGCTAGTAATTCTTTCTTAGTGGTGGAATAATTTAATTGGGTAGCATTCAAAGTCTTACCAGTATAACAAATCACATAAAGCAACTTATTCATTCTTTGCCCTAAGACAGCACCAATAGCATAATCAAAAACATCACACATAATCTCAAAAGGTAAACTCCAATCAGGTGGCTTAATAATCGGAGCAGAAGTCAATTCAAGTTTCAACTTATTAAAATATTGCAAGCATGCATCATCAAAAACAAATGGAACATCCTTACCAAGAAGGTTGTATAATGGTCTTGCTACCTTGTTGAAATCCTTGATAAACCTCTTGTAGAAACTTGCATTCCCTAGAAAAGATCTAATTTCTTTCACAGATTTAGGGGGAAGGAGGTTAAAAATCAAGTCAACTTTAGTCTTATCAACCTCTATGCCATCTTTAGATATAACATAACCAAGCACAATACCCCTTTTAACCATGAAATGACATTTTTCTCAATTAAGCACAAGATTCTTTTCTTTACACCTAACCAAAACTAACGACAAGTGATGCAAACAATCATAAAAAATAGATCCAAAAATAGAAAAGTCATCCATGAATACTTCCAAAGATTCACCAACCATATTAGAAAAAATACTGATCATGCATCTCTGGAAGGTAGCAGGTGCATTACCTAACCCAAAAGGCATACGACGATATGCAAAAGTACTAAATGGACATGTAAAAGTAGTCTTTCCTTGATCCTCTGCTACAACTGAAATTTAATTATACCTTGAATATCCATCTAGAAAACAATAATATTCATGACCAACAAGTTTTTCCAATATTTGATCAATAAAAGAAAGAGGAAAATGATCTTTCCTAGTTACAACATTCAATTTTCTATAATCAATACACACTCTCCATCTTGTTTGCACCCTAGTTGGAACTAACTCATTAGCCTCATTTTCAACCACAGTTATTCCAGACTTCTTAGACACAACCTGCACAAGACTAACCCATTTACTATTAGAGATAGGATAGATAATCCCTACATCTAACAATTTCAACACCTCTTTTCTAACTACTTCCTGCATGATTAGGTTCAAACGTCTTTGGGCCTCATTAGTAGCTTTAGCACCCTCCTCTAAATAAATCCTATGCATCACTACTGAAGGACTAATACCCTTAATATCTGCAACTGACCATCCTATAGCTTCCTTATACTTTTTCAACACGTTCACTAACTAATGTTCTTGGGACTCATCTAAATCAAAAGCTACAATAATAGACAATGTCTCATTAATGCCTTAAAACACATACTTGAGGGTGTTCGGCAAAGGCTTCATCTCTAACTTTGGTGGCTCTACAATGGATGGCAAAGGTGGGGATGAAGACAAGGTGATTGGTTAGGTTATGGGCTGCCACCTATCCACATTCATCAGAGGAACAGAATCTAACAAATAATTTGTATCCCTAATGACTGAATCAATATCTAAATCAGCATTAAAATGATTCAAGCATGCTAATAATGGATCATCACAATTAGAATACATAAATGAGTCATGAACCAAACTACCAATCAAATTCAATTCATGCACCTCATTATCATTTTCTTCAGGCATTTGTTTACTGATATGAAAAATATTAAGCTCAACAGTCATATTCCTAAATGATAGTTTCATCACACAACTCCTACAATTAATCAATGCATAAGATATAACAAGGAATAGATGATGCAAAATAACATTACTTGGGGGATAGAGATCATAAATAGGCTCAGTATCAAGCATAACAAAGTCAACAGGAAAGCAGAAATATAATTTTTATCAACACATCCTCAATAATGCCCCTAGGATATTTAACAGATCTATAAGCTAATTGGAGAGTCATCTTAGTTGGTTTCAACTCTCCTAAACTTAACTGCAAGTAAATAGAATAAGGCAATAAATTAACACTTGCACTTAGATCTAGTAAAGCTCTCTCAACATGATGATCCCCAATTTTATAAGCAATAGTGGGTGATCCAAGGTCTTTATACTTAACAGGATATTTATTGAGAATCGCAGAACTTACTTACTCTGTCAAAAAGACATTATTGGGAACATTAGACTATTCTTGGGAACATTAGACTTCCTCTTCACAATGAGAAGATCCTTCAAGAATTTAGCATACACAGGCATCTATCTAATAGCGTCAAGAAAAGTCAAGTTAATTTGCACCTATTTAAAAAATCTCCAAAATATCACCTGACTACACATTGTTCTTGGGATTTCCTAATTTGTGAGGAAAAGGGGCCCTAGGCACATACTCCTTAACTTCAGGCTCTACAACTTTAGGAGTAGAGAAATTAAGCTTTAAGGGCGCATTATCTTTATCTGAGTTATTCTTATCCCTAGAATTATTGGCTTTAAACTTCATGTTATCCCTCACAGACTCTACAACATGATTATCGATTTGCTTCTTAGACCTTAAGGGTGGTGATAGACTAAACCTATTCATTTTCCTTATTAGAGCTAGATATCTCATAAATTGCATACTGTCCTTTGGGATTAGTGATAGGATGATTAGGAAACTTTCCTCTTTCTCTTTCTGCCATCTGACTGGCCAACTGACCAATCTGAACTTCTAAATTTGCTATAGCATTGGTGTGCACTTGGGTAATATTCTTTATCTCTTGAATGACATTGTTAGTCACTTGTCTGGTATTTTTGATCCCTGCATAAATTGCCCAAAGAGTCTCCTCTAGTGATAACTGTTGCCTAGACTGACCCGCTTCTTGATTTGGAAAATATGATGGTTGTTAATAACCTCGATTAGGCTATTGGAATTGAGTCTGACTCTCCATAGGTTGACCACCTAAGTTACCTGAAAGTTATTTTGCTTCCAAGAAAAATTAGGGTGATTTTGCCAATTAGGATTATAAGTATTTGAAGAAGTATTAACAAAAGATCTTCCTATTGCATTTCCCTGCTCAACAAAACAATCATTGTTAGGTGTAAAAGAAGAGCACATAGAAGAAGCATGCATATTATTCCCACAAAATGCATAATTTTCCTGTTGGACACTATTAGCCTAACCAACTCCTTTATTGAGTGATAGGAACTTAACTTCATCTGCAATAACATCTAGTCTAACTTTAATATTTGTATCCTTACTAATCTCACATAAACCTCCCTTCTTAGGTTGGTTTGATTTATCCCTACGATTAGCAAAGTCCCACTGTTGAGAATTTTCAGACAAATCCTCAAAAAATTGATAACCATATTGTGCATTCAAATTAAAAAATGTTCTACCATTCATAGACTCAACCAAGCCCCTATTAGATTGTAACACCCATTATAAAAATATTGCACAAGGCGCTATTTTTCAAAACTATGGTGAGGGCACATCACAAGTAAATCTTTAAACCTCTCCCAACTTTCAAAGAATTTTTCATGGTCTTCTTGACAAAAATTTGAAATTTCCCTTCTCAAAGAATTTGATTTGGACATGGGAAAAATTTAAATAAAAACTTTTGGCACAAAATTTCCCATGATGTAATAGAGTTAGAAGGTAAAGAATTCCGCCAAATTTTTACTTTATTTCTCAATGAAAAAGAAAAGAGACGCAAACGCACAGATTATGTAGAAAAATTTTAAAATTTAAATGTTTTACAAATTTCTAAAAAATTATTGACATGCAAGTATGAGTCTTCCCTATCTAAGCCATGAAAAATTGGAAGCAGATTGATAATTTGAGGTTTAATCTCAAAATAGGTAGTAGTAATAACAAACAAAACAATGCACGAGGGTGGATTCACAGATATTGGACAAAATAATTCCCTAAGTAGTCTAACATCATCTTCTTGTACAACCACATTTGTCTTTTACTATGTTTTCAACATTAACTCCTTGCACAGACACATTAATCTCTATTATGAGTTCTATATCAACTTACTAATTTATGTGTATGATCACGAACCCAAGCAATCATGCAATGCTCAAACAACAAAAAATAAAACTAAAGAAAATAGAGGAATAAAATAAAAATAAAATAAGGCAAATAAGAAAACAAATTTGAAAAAAAAATCAATTAGTAGAAGAGAAAAATTTAACAAATACTTAACTTTAACTAACTAAGTCCCTGACAATGATGTCAAAAACTTGTGACTTTTTTTAAAAGCTTAAAAATACTCACAAGTGCACGAGCCGTACCGAAGTATAGTTGAGCAAGTACAAGATCGATCTCACAGAGACTTAGAGTTAATTTTAAGTATTGAAAAATTCTTTCTAATCTATTCGCACAAATTAATAAGCCAAATATGCAAAATTAAATTAAATAAATAACTAAATTAAAAACAAATTAAAAGAAAGCAAGTATAAGGATAAGATTTCTACCAGATGAAAAAGGATTAAGGTTCAGAATCCACCAAGATTAATTTTAACATTAACTATGTCAAATTATTATACCTAGATAATTTATTTTAGGAATATCTAGCGACAAAAAATGTGCTTACCAAAAATCTATCAACGAAACACTAAAAATAATAATCGAGTGTATAATAAAATTTTCTTAATTAATAGTAAATTATTAAATCATCAAATATATCCCTAAAAAATCACAATTAATATCCAATAATTACCATCAACACTCAGAGAACACAAATAAATTACAAAGCATAAGAAAAATATGACTAAATTTAAAAATTTATTCATATAATCTGATAGAAAAATAGAATCAATGAACATTAAATCCTAAAATTTGATAAAAATAATTCAACCTAATAATGTCAAAACAATTACGGTTTCATTATCCCTTTAGAACGAAGAATTTAACAAGATATAAACAGATTAAAACACAATAAAATTATCTCATTAATACTTTCCATTGGAAACAACTTCCTCTTCTTTATGATTTTTGAAAAATATTAGTTATACACTCTTTTTTAGGGGTGTGTGACTATTCATATCATTTTTAAAGAATGTAATTGAGTGAGAAAAAAATAAAAAAAATATATATATATAATAAATAGTATTAAATAATGTTTAAAAATAAATGTATATACTATTTAATGTAAGAATATAACACACATGATTTTGTTTCACTGCTGCGCTGCTCTGCACCTCTGCTCTCCAAACGGCGTTGCCACTGTGTGTGCAATTCTCCAATCTCCCCCCAATTTATAACTTTTTCATAAGAAAAATAATCATCTTACACCTCTTTTAGAGGTGTAAATACTATATACACCCTTTTTAAAGATGTGTGATTGAGAAAAAAAATGATAGAAAAAAATAAATATAATGAATAATATTAGATGAGGTATAAAAATGAATATATATACTGTTTATGATAAGAATATAAAAGTTGTTTTCATAACCTTTCTTTTGGTCACCATGGGACTCAACAACTTTGTTTTCTTCTATCAATTAAAAGTCTTTTCAAGGATAAAAAGCTTCAGCCAGCCCATTGCTTTATTTTCTCTTTCTTCCCATACACTTTATTACACCATGGGCCTAATTATTTTTTTTTCTCCTAAATAACCTGACTGATGAAAGGATTTTATCAAGGCTTTTAAAGTTTCTTGGATTTTATCAAGGCTTTTAAAGTTTCCTTTAATTTGTCAAGTTGCAAATTTTTAGTCATTGAGATCTAATTATGAGTTATTAAATGGAAAAATAAATAAAAATTTACAACTTGAAGAGCTATTTCTAAAGGACCTAACGAATTCTTAATTGGAATTAAAAGATCTCTTTTAATTTGATGAATTCTTTCTTTTATCCTATTGTGATATTTTACATGTTGAATGGTCTCATTTGAAAACAATTAGATGATGACAAAATTATCAAAGATTGACATTCCTTATTTCTATTCAACAACATACGAATAGTTCCGTGATTTTGGCTAAGTGATTGTTGAATTTTTGCCTTGGAATAAATAGAAAAAAATGGATTGATATTTGTCCGATCTGACTCATTATCCGAGATCAATCCTGAACCAGACGGATCATTCCTTTTTCAAATATACGAAATATGGGATTTCACTAAGTCTTGGACCAATTGACCATGTGATTTCTTTTATTCTTAATTGTTTCACTTCTACAGTTTCACCAAATTTATAATTGGTAAAACGAGTCCAACTCATTAAGTTAATTCACTAACCTGTCATTTTTTTATAGATTAGGTTCAAGGATTAAACTTATATTTTTTTTAACTTGCATAACCTGCCCTGCTTAACCACGCGGGTTAAGCGGGGCGGGATCGGGGGGTTAAGCGGGGTGGGGTTGGGTTGACCCGTTGGGTTGACTCTTTTCTTTTTAAAAAAATGACAAATGATACTATAAATAAAAAGTATTTTGATGTTATATAATTTATGTTTGAATATTTAATTAAGTTATTTTAAAAATCATTTTTTAGATATGTGATTTGTAATTTTTTACCATTATTGTTTATTATTTTTTTAAATTTTTTATAGTATTTTTTAATTTTTAATTTTATTTTTATTTTTAGGTAAGTTAAGTGGGTTGACCATAACCTATCTATTTTTTTTCATTTTATCTTTTTATGCGGGCTAACTCGGCAACTCGCTAACCACCTTAAAACAGAGTGAGTTAGATCTTCCAATTCATTTCTCAAAATAGGTCAACCCATCCTACCCATATGTTAGTGAGTTGAGGTAGGTTAGAACGGGTCGGAGCGAGTTGACCCGTTTTACCAGCTTCAAACCAAAGTCTTATTTGCAACATGAGCTTTATCTTCTAAAATTGTATTTTCATTACTTTTTACACAAATTGACCTTGCCTTTATACTCGAATCATGGTACAGTTTGAATGAATAATGATATTATTCTTATAATTAATATATAATTTAATAATTAATTTATTTAAAAAAATAAATAATATTATTATAAAATTAATAAAATTAAATATATTAAGATATAATACTTATTTTTATAAAAATTATATAAAAATTAGACTATTATCAAAGTTCATACCAATTGAGAAATTTGGAGCCGTAGGGCTCTTGTGGTGGAGGAATTTGGGGTTGGTGATTTTAATTTTTGGATTAAGTTTTTTACTAAATAGACTATGATTGTCTAAAGTGGGGTTAATTTTTCAAAAAATTATTCAAAGGTCCCTGGAGTCAATTTGTAAAGTAAACAAATAATCAAGCTCATAAAAAATATATGTAACTTAAATGACGTGGCAATAGTTGAACGTTTATCCTTTTTAAGTTGATTTATTTAAGAAGAATTCTTAAACCCATCTAAATTTCAGAGTAGTAGAAAAATCACCTTAAATTACTTTTTTTAATGAGACTACCTAAAAATTTCTCAATCTCGAATAAACATAACATGCAAATGGATATAAACCTCGTGTACAACTCCACGTGTACAACTCCCCAAGCCCTCATCCTCTTCCATCATCATCACTTCATCACATATAAACCCCGCCATTTTCCATTTTCTCCCAAAACCTTCGTCGTTTTGATACCCAACCCTTCTCTCTCTCTCTCTCTCTCATCTGAACAAATGGATCAAGTTCTACCCATTGTGGCGCTCTCGCTTCTCCTGGGTGCCATAATCGCCCTCGCCTTCTTCAACACCTACTTCCGCAAGCGGCAGTCGGAGGTCCGATCCATCGCGAATCCGGATCCGGGTCCTCTCTCGGATCCCAAGAAGCTCCCCTCTCAGCCCTCTTCCAAGAAATCTCACTCCAAGTCCCATTCCAATTTCTCTGACAAGGTGATTTCCAAATTGGGTTTCGAATTATGGCTTGGTTTGGTCTTAATTCAATTGGGTTTTCAATGAATTTGAGTTATTCGGTTCATTTGCATTGCATGCATTGGTTAAGTGATGAGAAAATTATTGCTTTTTCTATAATGAGTGTGTCTGGAATAAGGTATGCGTTATTGCGTTTTTTAGTTTATATTTTTCTGTAATTACTGTTTTTTTCCGTCCCCTCTATGTTGTTGATTTGCTGTAGTGTATGAGAAAATTGAGTAATCTACTGCTTCAGAAGTGTTGGGTTATTAGATTTAAGTGGAAGAAGCTTACTTTTCCTTTTAAGGGCCTATCTGGAAAGAGGTATTTGTTACTTTTTTTTCCCTTTTCTATTCTATATTGTTGTTTTGCTCTTGTGTTTGAGAAAATTGAGTAATTTACTAGTTCAGAATTTTTGGGGTTAGGATTACATTAGTGGGTTATTGGATTTAAGTGGAAGAAGCTTACTTTCTATTTGTAGTCTCAAGTTTGCGTTAGTGTTGATCAAGTGCTTCTTCAAGTGTTAGTATGGTTTTGTTGAAATTTTAAGTTATTTTCTGAATTGATAGATAAGAAATTCTCAATTTTGTCATTAAAACGGGTCTTGGTAAAGCTTAATGGTCTTAAGTTGTTGTTGTGGGGTTTCAGCTGTTGTTTTGGGGTTTTGGTTTAAAAATATGAATAGTGATTGAGTTTTTAAGCTGATATGCCTTACGAATGAAACACAACTTATTTCGAGAACTCGCGAATTTACTCTGATTTAATTTATGGTTTGGTTTTTGCTTGGCTTAACCTTTTGTTTATGGAACATTAGGATCAAAACAAGCGACATCATCTGTTGGATTTGAATACCTTGAAAGGCCATGGTGATGCAGTTACAGGGATATGCTTCTCCCCTGATGGACGAAATTTGGCAACAGGTATTCAAACATATTTGTTCACAGCAGATATATGTAGTTGTGAGAGTTTACTACCTTTTAAAGATGATTTCATCAATCTTCATGGAAATGCTCATATATGACCCTTGCTAAGTTTACAGTTTTTTTATTTTTTTATTTTTTAATTTCCATAGCCTTAAGATCTGTCTTCATGGCTTTATTTATCTATCTACATTATTCAAGTAAAAAGTGGCTATGAAGTGGTTGATATGCATCTCTTTATTCAACAATGCTAATTATACTCATTTTCTTAAGAAAAGCCCATCCTGACCTTATCATTGACTTGTTTATTACTGTCATTTTTTTATAAAACAAGAAGCTTCATTAGAGAGATGAGAGAAAACAATAACTAGCGGAAGAATAAAGAATCCATTAAAATATAGAAACTAAAACAAAACAAAAAGCCAAAATGGCTCTGAAACTCAACAGAGTTAACCAATCTCTCTGCATAAAAGAAATTATACTCCTTTAAAACCACCATGAGCTGAGCAGCCATAAACACAATTTTATCCCATAAGGCCATAACATGTTTAAGGGATAAAGATATACTGTTAAAGTTACGGACAAACTGCCCCAGCCAATGACACCAATAACTGCAAAAATTGCATATTGCCGCAGAATTGGCCTCCTTATTTACATTCCTTATTGTCACTAAGTAATTACATTTGTTGATTTACATTCCTTATTGTCACTAAGTAATTACATTTGTTGATATGTATATATCATGCATCATTGTTGTTTCCTAATTTCCTTTCTAGTTTCTACGACCTAAGATTCCTAGCTGTTCTTATGGTTATGTTTTTTATTTTCACTTGTATGAGCAATTGAGCATAATATATGAAACTTTTTCTTATGTTCTTACAATATATTGTCTGTGCAAAAAGCTTGTGCCGATGGAGTAGTGAGAGTATTTAAGTTGGATGATGCTTCAAGTAAAAGTTTCAAGTAAGTGATTTCAAGAGCCTCTTCATACATATACATATTAACTCAATGTCCATCATGTTCCATGTGCATAAATTTTATTCTCTTCAATCTTCTGCAGGTTTCTGAGAATTAATTTACCTGCCGGAGGTCATCCAACTGCAGTTGCATTTTCTGATGATGCATCCTCCATTGTTGTGGCATCTCATACTCTCTCTGGTTGTTCATTATACATGTATGGAGAAGAGAAACCTAAAACTTCTGAAAATAAGCCACAAACAAAACTTCCTCTCCCGGAAATTAAGTGGGAACATCACAAAGTTCATGATAAAAAAGCAATATTGACTTTGTTTGGAACCACCGCAAATTATGGCAGTGCTGATGGAAGTACGGTTATTGCCTCGTGTTCAGAAGGTATTTTTATGTCATCATCCCACATTGAAAATTATAAAGAAATTGTTCTGTCAGTTTATTTATTGGGGGTCTTCTCACCTAATAGTATTCTGCAATTATGAAGGGAATTTCAATTTTAATTAGAAGTAGCTTGTGGAAAAAGAAGTGCTTGTATGGGTAAAGGTCCACAAAGTGATTTCAATAGAATATACATTTCTGTTTATGTTGCCTTTGCTTCTCTAAACTTGTATATGACCACTATAATACTGTAAAGGTTTCAGCTACCAATACATGTTACATTACCTAATGAGACATTTTCTTCTGAGTAAGAAACATCAAATTATTAACTAAATTTTGGTTCTGGTATGAAGTTTCTTCTGCTTTCTCAATCAAATGCATTATGTTTTATACTTTTATTTCAATTAGTTAATGAAATTATTGTTACTATCTTTATGCCGAGATGTAATGCTTGATGGTGGCTTTCTACAGCCTCTGTCAGTCTGTCCTAAAATTTGATTTCTGATACAGGGACTGACATCATTCTTTGGCATGGAAAAACTGGGAAGAGTGTGGGGCATGTGGATACAAATCAATTGAAGAATACCATGGCTGCTATATCACCCAATGGGCGTTTTATTGCAGCTGCAGCATTTACTGCAGATGTGAAGGTGAGTGTAATTATATTTAATTTATATAAGAGTTCTTAATCTGTTTTATGTATGCACAAAGGCACAGACACACACAAACACATAACTACTACTATGCAATAGGATGTAACCTTTAAGCTTCCTCTCCTATTCCTTTACTAACTGGGGTTGAAATTGAATTCCTGATTTAATACTTATCCTCACCTCAGCAATGAGGCTGCGCCCAGTATGTTTTAATCCATTTGGTGCTTGCCTTGAAAATTGTCCTCTTGCATTTATTCAATTTTATTGAATAAAAAGGAATAAGCAACATGGCTATGTTACTGACTCATAGAGTTATTCTTCATTTCTATTGTATATTTATATGAAGTTTATGGTAAAATGTTGCTATAAACATTGCTGTGTGGAGAAGTTGGTAATCATACAGTAAAATATCTTTGTGCACTTTAACTAGAAGGTAGCTCGCCATGCTCCTCATTCTTTTCCTACTTTTGTATATCCAACCATCTTCCTTGCCCATTCTTCTCTTTCTCTCTCTCTCTCTCTCCATCTAATCATCTATTTTTGTTTCTCTCTTTCTCTCTCCAAACATATATGTATATCACCTTTTACTTTAGTTTTATGAATGGCTAATCTGCAATTTTGGGACCGAGCAATTTTCAATATTGTGGTCAGTTGGTAAAAATGGAATTGAGGGAGAAACTTGACTTGAGAGACTCAAGTAGTCTGTTTTCATTGATTTTGGTAGAAAAAGAAGTGTAAAAGTTGGGAATATGAATAATGTTTCCTAGAAAGAAAAAGAGAGAAAAAGAGGGAATGACTTGCTGACATATAGTGGGTCTGTTGGTGGATGACTCAAGACCAGGATGGAGAAGGCAGTAAATGGATTATTGAAGCCAGTGCTAATCCTTGTGGCAGAACACATCACGCTTTGGGCCCTGCTTTGGTCTCTTAGGACAAATTAAAAAATTGAGGTTTAATTGAAAATTTAGAATCATTTTAGATAATATTCTGTTGAAGTATTGCAAAAGATTGTAGTACTAGTTTGCCAAGGAAATCTTTAAGTGTGTAATGATCAAAATATTGGGTAATCCTCATTTAAAAAAAAAAAAATCTTTCAATAAATTTGCCTATTCCAGAACCAAGATACTGGCAAGCTTATATCAATTGAAACTGCAGACCGGACAACTTGTGAAAGCCAAAATCATTAAATATGCTTTGAATGTGCCAATCCACTGCTTAATTTTGTGTGGTTTGTGTAAACTGAAATTGATGGAGGGTTAATATAGCAAGCTTTGTCAAAATGAGATTAACACTGTTACAACTTTTAATTCATCTTTGATGTGAATAGGGTTTAGTACAATTGTCTAACACTTGGTTAGATGACCGCAGGGAGCCTCTTGATACATCATTAGCATAATAAATGCATACCCTATTATTACATTTTCTGATTGAAAAATTGTATCACAATTTTCCTGCTTCTGTTTTATTAGAATGATTAACATTCTTTACTTCTGATTGTTTACTATGTGTGGCAGGTCTGGGAGATTGTATATGCAAAGGATGGATCTGTCAAGGAAGTTTCAAATGTTATGCAGCTTAAGGGGCACAAGGTTTAAAATATTAGTATTTGTATTTTTGGGTGATTTCAAATTTAAATTAAGCTCCCATTTTGACATATATAGATTTTGCATACCAAAAAATTTAAAATTATATTTGTCATCAAATGCTTCATATTTTCATTTATGTGAGAGGTACATTATACCATAATTTTCATATATTTTGATGGAGTACAATTGTATATTTTCATTTATTATATTATATGATCTTGGATTAATGTGAAATTTTATGATCATGATGTGCATGATGCAATCTTTAAATCCAATGTCGGATTTTGTGAACCATTAACTAATTTACACAAAAATTAACTTGTTTAACTTGTTTGAATGCGATTGAAAATTAAATAATTTTTTTTAATAACAACCTCCTTTTCTCCAGGATGTTTCATCATCATCTTTTTGACAATGATCTGATATGCTCAATGATTTTATTACTTCCTTTTCTGTCAGAGTGCAGTGACTTGGTTATGCTTTGCCCCAAACTCTGAGCAAATAATCACAGCATCGAAGGATGGTTCATTAAGAATATGGAATATCAATGGTAAGCAAAATTCTAAAGATGATTATTTTTCACTTGTCAAATTGGTTTTATTTTTTGAGCAAACTCTCATGTCTACCCGGTAACCTGCAGTTTCAAATAGTCCAAAGGTTTAAGACAAGATATGTGGTGCTGTTATTAAATGAAGAATTCAAAGTAGTACTTTGATGAGATTCTATGGCTGAAAATGGCCATGGTCTCTTTCCCTGTGTTACATATTTTTTTGCCCATAGTTAGAGAAGTGTGTGCTTGTTATTTGATCAATTAATGGTGTCCTTTCCTGCATGGGGTTTAGGCAAGGAGTAGGAATGTTCATATGCGCTGTCTGAAGGACTAGGTTTTAAATTAATTTAACTCTTCTCACCTATATTTTTCTTTGTATCTTGAAGTTCGCTATCATCTTGATGAGGATCCAAAGACACTGAAGGTGTTCCCAATTCCTCTCCACGATTCTACCGGTACTACTTTGCACTATGATCGCATTAGTATTTCTCCTGAAGGAAAAATTTTGGCTGCAACGCATGGTTCCACATTGCAGTGGTTATGTGTTGAGACTGGAAGGGTTTTGGATACAGCTGAAAAAGCCCATGATGGTATGCCCAAGCATCAACTCCTTGATATTTTCTGTTCTTCAATTAATTTTCTATCTATGATCATCAAGTCATTGATTCTTTTCTTCACTTGCAGATGAAATTGCATGCATTTCATGGGCACCTAAAGCTATTCCAATGGGTAAAGCTGCTAATCTGACTCGATTCCTTTTGGTTCTTTACTTAATTTATAGTTCCTAACTTATTTCTCTTATTGACACAAATTTTCTGCCAAATCTGTTTCATTAAGGTTTTGTTTGCTAAGCAGTGTTAGAAGATAATACAAAATTTTATAGATAACTTTACAATGTATTTGATTTAAAATGTGAGGAATACGAAAATATGTTTGGCTGTTGTGCATGTGTGTTTGTATTTCCAGTATGATGCCTAGAATGTATTTTATACTAACCAGCATGCAATTTTTTGTCATCTTAAATGTTGTGGTGCCTTTTGCAGGCAATGAACAAGTCTTGGTTTTAGCCACAGCCAGTGCTGATAAAAAAGTCAAGTTGTGGACTTCTCCATTGCTCCCTTCATCCTGAACTACTATTCTACTGCACCAATCGCCATCTTTAGCATGCCTGAGCACCTAGTGACAACTAATTTATTTCAAAGAGAGATGCTTCAAAAGTTCTCAGCTTTGGTTTCTTCCTCTTTGGTTCAGTCATTTTGCAACTTGATTAAAGCGGCATGTTATAATGGAAAGTTGAATGAGAAACTAGGATGAGCTGAAATCGATACAAGTCGTTCTGTTGCTTCTAAGACTTGGATCTTACCGAATTTTGCGAGACTAATAATTTGTGTAGTTTATAGACAATGTTGTTGGTTTTGGTTGCTAATGAGCCTGATGTGAATGATGAGGTAATGCGAGAATAGTGTATCAGTAACTTTGAAAGAGGACATATTGGACAAGTTGCTAGCAGCTACAGGGCACGTCATTAAAAAGATTTTCATATTTTCTGCGCCACGTAAGGGCATTATAACTTTCAATTTTCAAATCTGAGATGGTTACATTGGGAATTCACTGGAAATCTCTAATTGATTTGTGCTTGGTTTGAACACCAAATACTTTTTCTTTGAGATAACGAGAATTGCAAGGAAATTCATTGCGATCCTCAATGTTTAAGGCATTAAGCCAACCGTAACTGTTAATTAAGAAAAACTCTTGTTCAGGTCTAGTGAAAATATGAAGAGGTGTTTTTGATGAATTGTGTGGCACTAGCTGAAAGTGATGCTACAATGTACAATGTAGCTTCAACATGAAGTGGCTGTATGGCACGTAATTAAAAGGGCTTAAATTTTTTCTGTTTTTGGTTGAATTTCTAGAGCAACTAACACAGCATCATTGGCAACGATTTTCAAACCACAAGAATAGAAAGAGAACAGAACAGAAGAAAACTACAAACAAAACAAGATACGCCCACCGTGGGGCTCGAACCCACGACCACAAGGTTAAGAGCCTTGCGCTCTACCGACTGAGCTAGACGGGCATTGGTTATCATTTTGTGCTCGCTAACATTATTTATTAACAATTGTTCTTCTTTTATATCATACAAATATTAACAAGAAACAAAAAACACAATATAAATTTAAAATATAGGCAACATCAAATTTGTGGTGTAGAGATCAAACTTCACAGAACAGTTTAGATTAAATGTAAAAAGTTTTAACCTGTTAAAGTTTTTTTGTGTGTATTATGAATATAACTAAATTAAGATATTGCTATATGTAAATGTATAAGGTGGCATAAAAGTAACATTACTCTAAATTTTAGTACGTTGTATGTGAACACAGAAGCACCAATAATAGTGTGCATATTTTTATGCTCCCTTGGTCAAAAGTAGAAGCAAATATCATTTTTTTCAAAGTTTAGGAATTTTCACTTTTTTTTCTTCACATAACCGAATAGAAGTTTGAGCCTGGAATTGGCTCTTTATCTACTTATTAATTTACTTAAAATGGTGCCAAGAGAAGGAGTAAACTAGGGGTCGTTATGGCCTGTCCCAAATTGTGATCTGACTCAACTTGAAGTTAATTTGGCCAAATTTAGATTCTTAAAATTATTAGACTCAATATATTCTTAAAACCAAATTTCGGGATTACCTAATTGATGCAGAATTAAAAGTTGTGTTGCAAATTCAAGTGTAGGTTATCTCAAGTAATAAATTCTCGATGAGTTCAAAGTCGAATCACAGAGACTTGATGAAGAAAAATTAATTAAGGTAAAGTAAATATTTTGTCACAATAAATAAAAAGATTTACTTGGGTTAGGAGATCTACTCTTGGTAAATAAAATAAGAACAAGATTAATTTTTTTTATAACTCAATTAGAATCCACATATAACGGAGGTTCCAATTGAAAAATACATCGTTCAAAGTTCATTAAAAATTATATACATAATTATATTATACCTCTTTTAATCATCTATTAACACCACCACTCATAAATGAGATCAAGCATTCATTGTGTCAAAATCTTGTCTACAACAAATCAAGATCTCTACTTTACAAGGAGAGTTTCTAACACCAACACTTGTAAATGGGTTCAAGCATTCATTATATCAATACATTGTCTACAACAAATCAAGAACTCCACTTTACAATGAGGGTTTCTAAATTGATTGGAAACAAAATACAATACATATAATGACCACTTGAAAATATATCATTTAAGCACAAGAGAGAAATCAATCTAACCTTATTTTATTACCAAGAGCTTCACCCTTTCACCCAAGTAAAATGAAACTTAGTTACTCATAGACAAGAAGAAAGAAGGAGAGAAGAAGAAGAAGAAGAAGAAGAACATAACTTCAATTTAGAACAAATGAAAACTACAACAACATAATAACATGATCTTGGCTTCTAGGACTAACAACCCCAAATGATCTGCCAATGGTGCATTTTATAGAGGATTAGGGATACAAAATGACAAGGGGGCTGAGTCATGGGTGAGTGGATGAGTGGAAAATGAGTGGAAAATGCCAAATGACTTTTGATGAGTAAAAAATTATGAAAATTATTTGTCTCCAAAATTATTTAGCTCTGAAGGCATTGCATTCGTCATTTTTGAGAAATGTGGTCTTCATAAAATTTGTAGGCCTGGATCTTATCTTTCAAATGCCATTGGTTTGGGTCAAAAATCATTTTTACAACTCAAGATATGGTCTAATTACTATATACTGCTCTGGCCTAGTGATAGCTCCTCTATTCTGACTTCCAAGCTCAATATGACCCATTAGACCTCACATTCTGGAAAAGTGTTCAACATAAAAGTTGTAGATTTGGGTCTTAGATATCAACCATCAAAATTGCATCCCATTTGACATCCTATATCCCGAGCTATGTCATGAACAGTACGCATAGGTCAAGTTGTCAAGATCAACACCCTAGTTCTTGCTTCAACTCCAATTTGAGTTATCCAATCTTGTGATTAAGCCTTTGAGGTATCATGTAAGTTGTAGAACTCTCTCTTATCTTTCAAATGCCACTAGAATCACCTCAAAAGACCACCTACAACCCAAGATATAACTCAAATACAGAAATAGTGTAAGACGTAAATCATGCTGAAAAATTCAATTAAGTCCAATTTGAGTCCAAACTTACAAAACATAATAAAACTCAATCAATTTAGTATATGGAGAGTGTAAATAATTAAGAATGAGTTTTTATTAATGTATCAAATATGTGATTATCAAATTCTCCCACAATTAACTTTTTGCACTTCTGGGCAAAACACACAAGACCAAAACTAGGAAAACAAACTCAAAAGCTAAACACTCTAAAAGACTCAATTTCTAATAATATTTAAGAATGAAGAGCAACCAATCATTCAAGTAATCAAAACATTTATGAGGTAACGTTTCTTCACATCTCAAATCAACAAGCAAGGAAATTTCAATTGAAAAGCATAAGTCAAGAATGATAGATCTTCACAAGATTTGCTCTCAATCCCTTAAGTGTTTAAAAGGTAGGTATTTCACTCAATTCAACCCATGAAAATTGCACTACCATAAGCTTGCTTATCTTCTACTTCTCCACTACTCAGAACACATGCATACAAAATCATGAAGACTTTATTCAAGGTTGTAATGGGGTCAAGGTAAAGGAGAAGGTAATATATATATATGACAAGTTAAATACCAAAGAGAATAAAAAAACATGAAAGCTAAGTTCAATTAACAAGTATGAAAGTTCATCCCAACTCCACCTAATACAAATTCTCTTTACATATTCTTTTCCTTTCCTTTATTGCCTTGTTGACCCTCTTTTTCTTTTTACATATTTTTTTATTTTTGATTTTTGATTTTTGATTTTTTTATTTTATTTTTTACAAAAATAAAAACATCATATATACATTTTTTTAACCATTCTGTGTTACCAAGTGGCCTCAATACTCAAGAGGGGGGTGAATTGAGTATGAAAACTAAGTTCGCAAATCGTTTGATAAACAATTTTCGTTGAAGCTAATTGATGATTAGAGATGATTGGATATAAGAGATAAATACTTTCACTTATAAATGCAATAGCCAAAGGTACCAATATTCAAGCAATTCAATAAAACAGTACTCAATGTAAAGAGAAGGGTTTAGAGAAAACAAACACAGTGATTTATCCTGGTTCGATCACCAATCCACTTGTGATCTACGTCCAGTCCTCAAGCAACCGCTAGAGATTTTTCACTATTTCTTCAAGCTTCAATAGGTGCTTGATAACCTTTAGAACCTTGAGCACTCAACACTTTGGGATACCTCACCCTTGGAGCTTGAGTCTCTTCAACTAAGGGATACCTCACCCTTTACACTTTTGGAGGGATGCCTCACCCTCTTTACAAAACAATATAGATTGATTGAATGAAGCTCTCACTAGAGTAGATGATTACAAATTGAAGCTCTAATATGCTCTCAAAGATTTTTTCACGTTTTTACAAAAAACAGAGTAAGAAATGGATTTGAGGATTGATTCACGTTTGGAAGTATTGGTAATCAGTTTTTGGTTCAAGGTCAACCTCAAATGAAGACCCAACATTGGTATTTATAAGTTTCTCAATAAATGGAGCCGTTAGGGGGGGTTTTAGCCATGCATTTAATGCATTTAACATAGCCGTTGGACGTTGTCAGAGTGCGTGTAATCGATTACACAACAAATGTAATCAATTACATTGTTGTTCCAACGTGTTCTTGGCTTTCTGGGCTCTGTGTAATCGATTACATTATTGGTGTAATCGATTACATGGCTTCTGACTTGCTTGTAATCGATTACAATATCCATGTAATCGATTACATGACTTCGACTTTCGTGTAATCGATTACAATATCCATGTAATCGATTACATGACTCTTTGAACGTGTTCTTGCCTTTCTGGGCTTAATGTAATCGATTACATTTATTGTGTAATCGATTACATGGCCTCTGACTTGCTTGTAATCGATTACATTGCTCATGTAATCGATTACAAGGCCTCTGTTTGCTGTGTAATCGATTACAAACATCATGTAATCGATTACATTGGCCTTTGAACACATTTTTCAAGTCCAATAAAGCTTGTAAGCCATTTCTAACACCTCAAGACAATTGATTAAACATAAATCCTTTTAAGAGTGTTAGATTTAAGATAGAAACTCAAGTTTCTTGAACAACCATGTTTAACTTTGAAATTTTCCATTTATTTTGAAATGATATATTGAAAAACCATTTGAGAAATCTTGAGAGCATTTAACATTAATGTTCTAAGTCTTATAACTAAATAAACCTCTTGACTTCTTTCTTTGATCTTGATTTTTCCTTTTGCGCTTGATCTTCACTTTTGCATTTGATCTTCACTTTGGTCTTTGTTATCATCAAAAACTATTTGACATGCTTTAGGGACATAAGCATTCACATTCTGCACACACACCCCACACTTGTTCAAGAACTCATCCAATGACAAAGTTAATGTTCTCTTATTCCCTAAGGTCAGGTAAGAACATGATTTTTTTTCATTTAAGGCACAAAATGAGTTCGAAACAAAGAATGGTCAAATAAGCTCAAAGGGGTTAAGCAAGAGGAAATAGGCCATTTTCAATGCTTTACGTTGGCAGGAATCAGAGAATTTCCAAGAAGTCATAAGAGTGCTTGATATCATATTGAGACAATATGCTGCTAAGCAAGGCTGGCTATTTGATTAAAGTAGCTATTTCAAGAAAAATGCCTCAATCATATTTATGTATACATATGAAAATGTAGTCTAAAAAAGAATCAAAGCAAGTTCTAGAGTAACAATTCCATGAGTGAAATTCACACAAGAAAGAAAAGAATGGTACAAATGTTCAATCCATTCATCAATAGGCTCAAAATCTCACAAGGCATAATTCTATCATTCTCAGTCCACTAATTCAACATCCATAACCAAACATGTGAATTTAAAGAAAGAAGACAATTTACTCAATCATGCAAATTTTCCTGAATTTGAATTGCTACTTCCACACAAACTAGTTATCTACCCCAACTAATATGCGTCTCAAGAGTAAAATTCACTCATTACT
Source organism: Ormosia semicastrata (assembly GCA_029884595.1). Lineage (NCBI taxonomy): Eukaryota > Viridiplantae > Streptophyta > Magnoliopsida > Fabales > Fabaceae > Ormosia > Ormosia semicastrata. The sequence continues at coordinate 22,651,037 of JAQQTO010000044.1, forward strand.
CTGCTATTCTTAACTGATTTAGTAAGTTACTAATAAACACAATAAGCATATTAATACACACACTTCGTAAATTTTTTTTGGTTTTTTTTTAGTTTTTTTTTACACAGCTGTCCTTCTCCCCAACTAGATCACAACATTGTCCTCAATGTCAAAACATAGATAGGTAAAGGATATATGATAGTACCTGTTGTTGTAATTACTGAAAAGAGAAACCTTACACAAATTTAAACAAAAACAAAGTACGATGAATAAAACCAAAGCTTGTAATTATTTAAATAGTTGGAGTGTTTGGTATAGCTTGCTTTTCATATTGCTTCCCTCATCGCTTCTTTCTGACTAATATATATGAACTGTTACTGGATCAGGTTCATAAACAAAAGTTTCTAATTTATCAATCAACTTATCAACAGTGGAAGCAGAGATAAGGAGTCGTCTAGCAGAAGGTATGACAAATTTCTGTTCCATAGCATGGTCAACAAAAGATAACAAATTATCAAAGAAATTATTAACATTCAACAGAAAGTGATACAGCCCCCATTAACCCAATGCTACCTCCCCCATATACTACACGAATGTTCCTCGCAGTAAGTGTTCTACCAACAGTGCTTGCTACGTTTACAAACTCTAAACTATTCTCATAACTTGTCCCATAAAATACACAGATACTAGCAAATCTACGAACAGAAGAAGAAGTTCCCTCCATTTCTACACTCACACTCTCTTTAAATGATTATGAGTTGCAGGAAAGTGAAGAAAATGAAGTGTTTAAATAGGAAGAGAATAGAAAAAATAATAATAAGTCCTATATAGGTAAGTTGGCTATTGTCAGAAAAGTTTGAATTTAAGAAACTTTTTATTTTTTATTTTTTTTTATTTTTTATTTTTTTTAGACTTCGAAAAAACCATTAGGATAAAGAAGTCTAGAAACCCCTGAAGGATCCCGTCCAAAGCATCGTCTGTCCAAAATTAAAATTCAACAAAATCATACAAAGATAAAATAATAATAACAAATGATTACATACCTTTATGTACAGGTTTCATGGCGGATCTTTATACTGCGCGTCATGAGTGCGGTAATACCAAGATGGCTTAGCTAATCTTGGAATTCTTCTTCCTCCAGCTTATTTGAAGAAAAGAGAATAAAGAAACCATCGTGGGTTTCCATCCTGGGTCTAGAACCTGGAGAGCTCACACTTGGATTCGTAACATCAACAAAGATGCTAAAATCTGAAACCCGCAATGTCCAAGATCCAGAACGCTCCATCCCAGGGAGCTGAGAGGCCCTTCTAATAAAAGAGAGGATCAAGCTCAGATGCCTCATACGCTTTGGCAGCCGTGGGTTACTTCTCACTAATAACCAAAGTGGGACGCTTCTATCTGTCCATCAACTCCACAGTGCCTAGATGGTGAACATTAAGTTGTGGAGTGCGGCTCTCTATAGAGCATGGCACACGAACCTTATTTACAGACCGGCGTGCGATGGTCCACCTGAGTCAATGACGGGACTGTCGCTGGCAGGGGCTCTTAATCTAATTAAAGACTAAGTACAACCGAAGTTTTGCCCTCTTTTTTTATTTCTTTTTTCTCTTTTTTTCTTTCTTTTTTTTTTTTTTTTTTTTTCTTTTCTTTCTTTTCTTTTTCTTTTCTTTTTAAAAAAAATGTACAAGATAATATATACACTGTGATTGTGGCTCACATCTTCTTCTGGTTTCACATTCAGAAAATGACTTAAACGCTTTCTATGAGTCGAGGATAAGCTTCTCATCCAATTTTCTTATAAATTGGCAAACATGATCTTTTTGAGTCAGATTCCGAAGGCTATAACGCTCTTACTCGTCCCTAAAGAGATTCCACAAACTAGGAAGTTCACGCTGCACAACTCCAAAAGAATGCGTCTCAAGAGTCAATAAAATATTATCTAATGACTCCTTACTCAGTCTATTCTTAATGAAGAATATTTTATCTTCTCTGTTTACGGAAACCATCCCCAAAGAGCGACATCGCGTGTTACAATTCCACCGTGCACACTTGTAACAAACTTGCATTCTTTTTGCTCTTCTCCTTTTTGAAAATGAACTTTTACCGAGACCAAGCATATATGGGACAAATGAATCTGAAGATTCACCAGCTAAACGAACCTTTGCTTCGATTATCCAGCGTATATATTTTGGGATACCCTTGTACATTAACAGTCTCAGTCTTTCACACCTAGCTTTGTAGATTTTGGTTAGAGCATTTTTAGGAACAGAAGGGAAATGCTTTCATAGATTTGAGAGAATGACATCCATTTTGAAAGAGAAGGAATCAGTTATTATGGGAAACTGAAAAACAAACCGACTTGAGAGTCACGGAGTACCGTTATCCGCCACTTAACCGGGAATACAAAGAATTGCAAAAAGAAAGAAAGAAAATTAAAATAAATTTTACTCATAACATGGATTAGAAAGGGAGATGGATTCTACCTCAATAACTTGATGTTTCAGAAATGGTTTGAGTTTTTGTCCATTGACTTTAAATACATTACCATTCCTAGGGTTCTCAATGTCTATGGCCCCATGAGGATACACATGTTTGACAATAAAAGGACCAATCCACCTAGATCTCAATTTTTCAAGGAATAGGTGAAGACAAGAATTATAAAGCAGAACTTTTTGACCAATTTCAAAAGTTTTTCTCAAAATTGATTTGTCATGAAAAGCTTTTGTTCTAACTTTATAAATTTTTGAGTTTTCATATGCATCATTTCTCAATTCCTCAAGTTCATTCAATTGCAATTCGCGTAACTTGGAAGCATCATCAAGATTTGAGTTGAAAGCTTTAATGGCCCAAAATACTTTATGCTCCAATTCTACAAGTAAGTGACAAGATTTTTCATAGACCAACCAATAGAGTGATAAGGGGTAGAAATTTTGTGTGTGATGTCATATTTCTTCATTAAAGATTCAAATGGTTTATTACAAAAATATTTTTCCCCATCACTGATGATAGCTCGAGGGATTCCAAATCGACTCAAAACATTTTCTTTTAAAAATTTTAAAATAGTTTTGTGATCATTGTATCGACATGGAATCGCCTTAATTCATTTTGAGATATAATCAACTGCAACCAAAATATACACAAGTCCAAATGATGATGGAAATGAACCTATGAAATCAATTTCCCAACAATCAAAAATTTTAATGACAATGATAGGGTTCAAAGGCATCATGTCTCTTTTAGAAATAGAACCTAATTTCTGACAACTTTCACAACTTTTGCAAAAAATATAGCTGTCCTTAAATAATGTAGGCTAATAAAATCCACACTGTAAGATTTTCGCAACTGTTTTCTTTGAAGAAAAATGACCTCCACATGCTTCTGAATGACAAAATTTAAGGACACTACTTACCTCACTGTCGGTTACACATTTTCGAAAGATTTGATCAGGACAATATTTGAACAAATATGGGTCATCCCAATAGAAAATTTTAACCTCAATCAAAAACTTTTTTCTGTCTTGGTACGTCCATTGCGGCGGCATCTTACCTGTTACAAGAAAATTAACAATGTTAGCAAACTAAGGCATGAAATTGACAGAAAATAAAAATTCATCGGAAAAAGAATCATTGATAGGTGTGCTATCCAAAGATGAGCCTATTGTAAGTCTGGACAAATGATCTGTAACAATATTTTTGGCTCCTTTCTTGTCTTTTATTATGATGTTGAATTCTTGAAGCAACAAGATCCACCGTATCAACTTAAGTTTGGCATCCTGCTTAAACATTAAATATCTAACAGCAGCATGATCAGTGAAAACAACAGTGGAAGAACTAATTAAATAAGCTTGAAATTTGTCCAATGCAAAAATTACAGCAAGTAGTTCTTTTTCAGTAGTGGTGTAATTCATTTGTGCACTATTCAAAGTTCAACTTGCGTAATAAATTACATGAGGCTTACCTTCCTTTCTTTGACTTAAAACAGCACCAACAGCAAAATCACTAGCATCACACATCAACTCAAAAGGTAAAGACCAATCATGGGATTGCATGATAGGAGCAGAAGTCAAAAGACCAATTAATTTTTCAAAAGATTTTTGACAATCTTGGGTCCAATCAAATGGTGCATCTTTTATTAGAAGATTACATAATGGTCTAGATATGGCACTAAAGTCCTTTACGAATCTTTTGTAAAATCCTACATGTCCTGAAAAGGAATGAACTTCTCTGACTGTTTTTGGGGAAGACAAATGAGCAATTAATTCAACTTTGACCTTATCAACTTCAATTACTTTAGAAGATATCACATGACCTAACACTATTCCTAAGGTAACCATGTAATGACATTTTTTCCAATTTAACATAAATCATTTTTCTTCGCATCTTTTAAGAACTTTTTCCAAATTATCAAGACAATTTTCAAAAGAATTTCTAAAAACTGTCAGATCATCCATGAAAACCTCTAAATAATGCTCAATCATGTCACTGAAAATACTTAACATGCATCTTTGAAAAGTTACCGGAGCATTACAAAGACAAAAATGCATTCTTCTATATGCAAAAGTGCCAAAGGGGCACGTAAAAGTGGTCTTTTCTTGATCCTCTAATGTAATTAGTATTTGATTATACCCTGAATAACCATCAAGAAAACAATAGTATGGATGTCCTGCTACTCTTTCTAGAATCTGATTAAGAAATGGCAAAGGGAAATGATCTTTCCTAGTGGCTGCATTCAATTTTCTGAAATCAATACACATGCGCCAATTAGATGAGACTCGGGTAGGTATTAATTCTCTTTTTTCATTTTTAACCACTGTTATTCCAGATTTCTTAGGGACAACTTGTGTAGGGCTTACCCACTGACTATCAGAGATAGGATAGATAATTCTAACATCAAGTAATTTAAGAACTTCAGCTCTAACTACCTCTTTCATGTGTGGATTTAATTTTCTTTGAGGTTGTTGAGATGTTTTAGCATTATCCTCTAAATGTATTCAATGTGTACAAATTAATGGATTAATACATTTTATGTTTTTTAATGTCCATCCAATTGCACTTTTATGCCTTTTAAGTACTTCTATCAATATACCTTCTTGTTCTTTGATGAGGAAATTACCACTGAAAAACTTTATTCTTCTCCCAAAAATGTGTACTTCAACCCAGCAGGTAATGACTTTAGTTCCAATGTGGGTACTTCTTCATAGGTATCATCATTCATAGGTTTTAGCTCTTCGAATCTTGGCTTCCTTCCTTTGTATTCCATTTCCTGTGCACAGTCAAGCAAAGAGCATATTTCAGAAACATCATCATCTAAATGTGTAGTTGAATCAAATGAATTAATTAAACAAATTTTTAATGGGTAAGAAGAACTCCTGGTTTGAAGATGATCATCTATAATGGCCTCAATCCCTTCAATTTCTTCTTTTTCATCATAAACTTCTTGCAGTTGCTTGCACATGTTGAAAACATTAAGTTCTAGTGTCATATTTCTAAATGTTAACTTCACCACTCCATTTCTGCAATTTATCAAAGCATTAGATGTTGCTAAAAATGGGCGACCTAAAATAACACGAATTGACTTGCTACTATTTTTCATAGGTTCAGTTTCCAAGACAATAAAATCCACAAGATATATGAATTTATCAACTTGTACCAGCACATCTTCCACTATTCTTTTTGGAATTTTAATTGATCTATCTGCAAGTAGAAGAGTTACAAGAGTTAGTTTTAACTCACCCAGGTCGAGTTGCTGATAAACTGAATATGGAAGCAAATTAACACTAGCACCAAGATCAAGTAAAGCTCGTTCAATTTTATGTTCACCAATAATGCATGAAACTGTAGGACAACCAGGGTCTTTATATTTCAACACATTATTGTTCTGAATAATGGAGCTTACTTGTTCAGTCAAAAATGTATTCCTTTTCACATTATGTTTCCTTTTAATAGTGCACAAGTCTTTCAAAAATTTGACATAACAAGGAATCTGCTTGATAACATCTAACAGAGGAATATTGACCTTCACTTGTTTAAAAATTTCAAAAATGTCACTGTTACGGTTCACTTTACTTGAATTGTTTAATGTTTGAGGATATAGGGGTGAAGATGAGGGTTTTGTCTTTTTTTGGCTAGGTGGCTTATCAACTCCTTCCTCATATTTGGGACTTGACTCATCATTTTTCTCACAAGGTACAGGAATTTGTTTTTCAACAACCTTTCCACTCTTAAGAGTTATCACTGACTGGACTTGATCTATTTGTTGACTTTCTAAACTACCCTCATTTAGGCTATACCGACTCTTGGGATTTGGTTGAGGTTGAGAGAGAAATTTTCCTTTCTCGTGAATGGCAAATGCAGAAGAAAGTTTAGCAAGAGTGTCTTTTATGTCAATCATGGCTTGAGTGTTTTGGTTATTAATGGCCTCTTGCTTTTCGATGAATGCATGCAATGTTCCCTCAAGGTTTTTCCTATATGGTGGGACATAAGGTGCATATCCTTGAGTTTTGAGAGTCTTGCTGTGCTTGAGGAGGTGGTGGTTGCATGAATTGTGCCTGATTGTTGGTCCTCCAACTGAAGTTCGGGTGATTTCTCCATCCCGAATTGTATGTATCTGAAAAAGAAGAAGTGAATGGCTTTTTGGACATTCATTTGTTGAGTGTCCTAATTCATCACAAATGCTACAAATTTCTTCATTTTGCACAGATTTGATTTCTTTTACTTTGTCTGATTCCATGGCTTCAACCTTTCTAGCTAAACTGGCGAACCTAGCATTTATATCTTCTTCTTAATTAAGGTGATATTTTCCTTTACTAGCACTTGTAAAGTTAGATTTAATTAAATTTTTAGAAGGATTAGTACCATGTCAAGATTAAGAATTTTCAGCCAACTGGTTTAAATAGTCTAAAGCTTCATCAGGTTCTTTATCAAGAAATTTACCATTGCACATTGTTTCCACAAATTGCTTAGTTTCAGATGTTAACCTTTCATAAAAGAAGCTTATAGTGCGCCATTTTTCAAAACCATGATGTGGGCAAGAATTCAACAAATCTTTAAAATGTTCCCAACTTTGAAAATATGCTTCATTTGAGTTTTGGGAAAAATTTTGAATTTGTCTTTTCAAAGCATTGGTTTTATGTGTTAAAAAAAATGTCTTTAAAAACTCACTTTGCATTTCTTACCATGTGCCAATTGATCTTGGTTTCAAAGTGTTAAGCCAAGCTTTTGCTTTATCTTTCAAAGAAAAAGGAAACAATTTAAGCTTAACAACCTCTTCAGTGCAAGTTTGATCATGAAAAGTGATACATACTTCCTCAAATTCTTTTAGATGTAAATATGGGCTTTCAGATTCTAAACCATGGAAATTAGGAAGTAAAGAAATCATACCTGGTTTGAATCTAAAATTGTTAGCATTGAGTGAAAAGATAAAACATGATGGATTAGAATTTCGAGATGGTTGCAAATACTCATGCATGGTTCGCAATGGTTGATTTTCATGTTCATCATGCACACTTTCATTTTCAGCCATTGTGTTTGATGTGTGTGATTGTGATTTAGACAAATTAATATATAAAGTACTTGGATTAACTTTAACCAAACAACCAGAATTTAAATCACGATACTAATTAAGCATAAACAAGTAACTTAAAATATAAAATAAACTGTACAAGCTGGCAGTATAAACCGTCCATTAAATATTAACAAAGATGTGGTATAAACTAGCCACCAAATAAGCTAATAAGCAGAAAAATTAAAAAGCTAGTATGCAAATAAATTAAAATGTTCGAAGCAGATAAAGTAAAAAGTTAAATAGCTGATAAAGTAAGAAGTTAGATAGTTAGTAAGAGAGTTGGTAAGTTAGTAAAGAAAAAATAAATGACAGAAAATAAAGTGTGAAAAGTAAATTTAAAATATGAAAATCAGAGAATCGGTAAGCCGATTTTTTGCTCCGGCGAGAGAGAAGAGAAGAAGAAAGATTATTTCATTAATGATTAAAGATTACAGAGAGATTAGGGAGAGTTTCCTCCACTAAGTTAGTACGTTAGTAAGTACAAAAAATAATAATTAAAAGAGTAGAATATATATATATAAAATATTTACACCATAAATTTGTTCTTCAAATCAAGTCCCCGGTAACGGCGCCAAAAACTTGATGCGAATTAAAAGTTGCATTGCAAATTCAAGTGCAGGTTATCTCAAGTAATAAATTCTCAGTGAGTCCGAGGTCGAACCACAGAGACTTGATGAAGAAAAATTAAGGTAAAATAAATATTTTGTCACAATAAATAAAAAAATTTACTTGGATTAGGAGATCCATTCTTAGTAAATAAAATAAGATTAAGATTAATTCTTTTTATAACTCAATTAGAATCCACATATAACGGAGGTTCCAATCGAAAAATACATCATTCAAAGTTCATTAAAAATTATATACGTAATTATATTATGCCTTCTTTAATCATCTATTAACACCACCACTCATAAATGAGATCAAGCATTCATTGTGCTAAAATATTGTCTACAACAAATCAAGATCTCCACTTTACAAGGAGAGTTTCTAACACCAACACTTGTAAATGGGTTCAAGCATTCATTGTGTCAATCTCTTATCTACAAAAAATCAAGAACTCCACTTTACAAGGAGGGTTTCTAAATTGATTGGAAACAAAATACAATACGTATAATGACTACTTGAAAATATATCATTTAAGCACAAGAGAGAAATTAATCTAACCTTATTTCATTACCAAGAGCTTCACCCTTTCACCCAAGTAAAATAAAACTTAGTTACTCATAGACAAGAAGAAAGAAGGAGAGAAGAAGAAGAAGAAGAAGAAGAAGAAGAAGAAGAAGAAGAACATAACTTCAATTTAGAACAAAGAAAAACTATAACAACATAATAGCATGATCTTGGCTTCTAGGACCAAGATCCCCAAATGATATACTAATAGTGCCTTTTATAGAGGATTAGGGATACAAAATGATAAGGGGGCTGAGTCATGGGTTAGTGGATGAGTGGAAAATGAGTGAAAAATATCAAATGACTTTTGATAAGTGAAAAATTATGGAGATTCTTTGTCTCTGAAATCATTTAGTTCTGAAGTCATTGCATTCATCATTTTTGAGAAATATGGTCTTCATGAAATTTGTAGGCTTGGATCTTATCTTTTAAATTCCATTAGTTTGGATCAAAAATCATTTTTAAAACTCAAGATATGGTCTGATTACTACATACTGCTCTGGCCCAGTGACAGCTCCTCTGTTCTGACGTTCAAGCCTAATATGACCCATTAGACCTCAAATTCTAGAAAAGTGTTCAACATGAAAGTTGTAGATTTGGGTCTTAGATATCAACCATCAAAATTGCATCCCATTTGACATCCTATATCCCGAGCTATGTCATGAATAGTATGCATAGGTCAAGCTATCAGGATCAGCACCTTAGTTCTTACTTCAACTCCAATTTGAGTTATCCAATATTGTGATTAGGCCTTTGAGGTATCATGTAAGTTGTAGAACTCTCTCTTATCTTTCAAATGCCACTAGAATCACCTCAAAAGACCACCTACAACCCAAGATATGGCTCAAATACAGAAATAGTGTAAGACGTAAATCATGCTAAAAAATTCAATTAAGTCCAATTTGAGTCCAAACTTACAAAACATAATAAAACTCAATCAATTAAGTATATAGAGAGTGTAAATGACTAAGAATGAGGGTTTATTAATGTATCAAATATGTAATTATCACTAATCTAGCCTAATATTATATAATATATTGAAATATATAATTTTATGAAAATAAGTAATAAATTATAAGACTCATGACTCAAATTGATACCCTTTGCATTGGTATAGTTTGTTTCAGAATATATATTATAAAGCATCCTATAAATTTTGTTTACTATTTTTAAAATTTTATGACTTGATTATACACAATATCCAAATTTGCACATTTTATCTAAATGGTAGATCGGCTTGGTCCTAACTTGGTAATTAGTCAAGCCACAATTAGGTCAGGTCCAAGTCTAAAATTTTGGCTCGATCAAAATATTAAGTCAAGATCGGGTTAGGTTAAACTTCGTCCAACCTGATCTATGAGCACCCTTAGAGTAAATAACCATGTTTCCTTATGCAGAAAGAAAATAAGATATCCCTAGGGTTGTCAAAACAGGCCAACCTATGCAAGCCAAGTCAAATTTCAGGTCAGGCTGGACCGAGCCAAACTTATTGCAAGGTAGAATTTTGCTACCCTAACTTAACCCTATGCAAGCTGTGGGTTGGGCTAGGTCGGCCTGTTGGTCTGAATTATCTTTTTTTTATTCTCTCTTATATTTTTAACACTAAAAAATTTTATCATTATATTTCATCACTATACTTTTCTTTTACATACTTCTAATACTAACAAAAGAAGGATAAAACTGTTAGCCATGACAATTATCACCCAAGAAAGGGAGTGAATTAAGTGATTACAAATTTTAAAACACATTTGAAAAATTATGTATTTTGAATAACTTAATTAATAAATGCAGCAGAATAAGTTTAACAAAGGTAAAACTATTAGATATTTCATAAATATAACTTGGGCTATAGGATAAATTAAGTAAATAAGCTAGATATCAAATTCAACTCAGGCATATACAATTAAGGCACAAATGTAAAGAGATAAAGTTGAGAAGATCAAACACAAGATTTATCTTGGTTTAACCACCAACCCACTTGTGACCTACGTCCAGTCCTCAAGCAATCACTCGAGATTTTCCACTATATCTTCAAGCTTTAGTGGGTGCTTGTAACCTTTACACAATAGAGTACTCACCACACTTTGGGATACCTCACCCTTTGTGCTTGAGCCTCAACTTCAAGAGATACCTCACCCTTTACAACCTTGAGGGATACCTCACCCTCTTTACTAACAAGGGATACCTCATCCTTTTCTCTAGAGGGATACCTCACCCTCTTTCAATGATTTTAAGATAAAGAGAAAGATTAGAAACTCTCACAAGAGTAGATATACAACTTGAAGAACAAAGTATGGATGATAAGAAACTCTCTCAAGAGTGGATAATACAAATTGAAGCTCTATGGGTATCAAGGATTCACATTTTAAAACTCAAAATATGATTTTGATGATTCAAAGATCAAATCAAGTGTTCAAGAGTTTCTTCAAGTGTAAATGCTTCAATCTACACTTATTTATAGAGCCCAAATGATAAAAATAGCTGTTGGTAGTGTTTAGAAATAGTTTTTTATGAAAACTAGCCGTTTATAGCCATTGGGGACGTTTCTGGGTACTTGGTAATCGATTACACACTTTTGGTAATCGATTACATGGCCTCTGCCAACGTTGTAATCGATTACAAGACTTGTGTAATCGATTACAGAATTTTTAGTTTTGAAAACTGACTTTAAAATGTCATAACTTCTTCATTTCTTATCCGATTAAAGTGAATGACCACTAATTGGAAAGACCTTTGAGTTTATTTTCAAATGAAAGAAGTTTTAGAACAAAACTCAAAGTATTTTGAAAGTTATGATCAAAATAGTAACCAAAAGTCAGTTTTACAAAATACAAACTTGACTATTTTTGAAAACTAACTTTAAATGATCATAACTTCTTCATTTCTTATCCGTTTAAAGCAAATGACCACTCATTAGAAAGATATTTGAGTTTATTTTCATATGAAAGAAGTTTCAAAACAAAATACAAAGTAGTTTGAAAGTTATAATCAAAAGAGTAACCAAATATCAATTTTGCAAAACACAAACTTCGCTATTTTTCAAAGGTTTGAACTACCACCAAGACAAACTTTCCAAAAAGTAGTTTGTTGAGCATTTAAACATGTAAGAACCATTTTTAAAGACTTAAAAAACATATTTGAGCTCTTTTGTTGTAAAACCTCTATCTTTACATAGGAGAAAACCTAAAAGAAAAATATACCAATTCTAGTCCTTAGGCTTCTTCATATAATCCAAGCTTCTACAAATTTCTTCTTTTCAAATCTTGCAAATGCTTGGAACATCTTATCATTCTCATTCTTCTTGAGTTGAGCATAATTGTGATTTTTTACTTTCTTATTGCAATGCTCACTCTTGGTACTTGGACTATCCTACAAAGTATTACTCACTTAAAATAAGCATAGTTAGTCCAAATTCATAATTCAATATCTTCATATGCATGATTCATAAATGTATAACTCTAGTTAGCCTAACATGCATATAAGACTTTCATAGATACATCCAAATAAGATATTTATTAATTACAAATAGATATGCCTATATAGGATGCAACAAAGAATACTTTGCACATTTTCATTTAGATAGAGTCAAATCCAATATTAATTTAATACAACTCATATAAAGCATTATTGGATATATTATATGAAGAATGTTACACATATCTCATTGCATGATTATTAAGTGAAATATAATTAGATAAAGTACATAATCATGCATGATACGATATATCTCATTAAGTACATTTATGTAACATGATCAATATTCTTTTGTGATGCATTTGTCATCTATAAAGCACATTTATCAAGCATAAGCATCATTTTTTTTGTCTTGTATTTGTCATCATCAAAACTTAACATATTAAATCATTGGGGCAAACTTATTTTCATAAAAACTTTTTACATATTTGGCCCACCCCACCTATTTTTATTAGGCTATTTGGACTAGCCCAACGAACTTGACCAATTTTAACACCCTTATATATCCCCTTGAGAAAGCAGGAAATAGCTAGTCCACCTTGTAATTTTGGGCAAAGAAGTTGAAAGTAGTAGATGTTTTCTTGCACATCTCATTTTGGCACAGCATACAAAGATATAGGCTTTTTGGTCCCAATGTCCCACTTTTAATTTCCTCCTTTGTTCCATATTTCATCTTATTTCCTACACTATATACCACTTTTGCTAACTTGTTGAAACCAGCTGCCAAGTGAGGATACATGGATAAAATTGTTGAAATAAGTAATAAAGGTGAAGATAATAGTTCATAAAAGAAAGGGGTTGATATATATATATATATATATATATATATATATATATATATATATATATATATATATATATATATATATCAGTTTTAAGTTAGTGGTTTAGGAGCAGTCTGGCCCACTAAAATTGGATCTCATATATTTATGCGCACTATTAGATAAGTAAATCTACTTATTTATGAAGAGAATCTCTTGAAGGATCCCTAAGGAAATCAATTATACCCCTCATAAATCCCTAATGCAGATTTAAACATGATTATTATCAACCAAGATACTCTTATAAATACCACACAAGGTAGCAAAGCTATGCATCTAATTCTAATTCTAAACACTAGCCACCTTGTGCACGGTCTAACTTGAGCATCAGAGTACTTTTTGTAAGTTCCCACCCCTCGCACCATTGTTGCAACCACCGTACATTGGAGGAAACTACCTTTATCAACCTTATTTAGGTAATCATCTGAACTCCGTTCAGAACATTGGCGCCGTCTGTGTAAAGATATAAACTTTGATTTCCATTACCACTATCATGGTCACTACAAGGCGATATCATGTTTTTTTCCACTCAACCATCTTCTCGCCGCCGCCATCTGGTATCTGCCCCAGTTCAGGAGCTAGTCCAGGAGTCAGTCACAACCCTATCAAAACCCAAATAGGAAGGGGTAAAGACTTCCCATACTAGCACAAATCTCACTCCTCTATCGCGGCGAGTTCCAGTGAGACAACGACTTGGTCCGCAAGGAGTACCTTATGGAGATACCAGATAGCGGGTATCAGCGCTGCAACGCTTAGGAGCACAAGTGGATAATGATGAAATTTGATCCCACCAAGGTGAATCCGATCTCCCGAGGCTATCCAGAGAAGAACCCATCTCTCTTGTTAAACTCTAGGATGAACGTATTTGTAACCTGGAAAGAGCTTTTAACCATGAGAAAGAAGGAAAAAATTGAATTCCTAATAAGAATCAAGAAAACCAAAGGGACCTAGCCCGTGACGGGGTACATCATCCGGAGTATTCCAAGATCATGGAACCCAATTAGAGAGATGAAATCTCGATTTAGGGAAATAAAGAGCAGGATCAAGGATTAAGGAATTCGGTTAAACAAAATTAACATTTCTCCGATAAACTGATAGCCTATGAGATCCCACAGAATTTCAAATATCCAATAAATATTGAAACTTATGATGGGACCACGGACCCTTAAGAGAACTTAGATGCTTATGTTTCTACTCTCTTATTCATTGGAGGAGATGATTCACTCATGTGCCACACTTTTCCTCTTTCTTTGAAAAAGCTGCCTTAAGATGGTTCACTACTTTGACTCCTAAATCCATTATTAATTGGAATACATCTCCTCAAGATTTTTGCTGTACTTCACCATTAGTAAGGTGCAACCAAAATCCATTTCATGTCTCTCCCATATTAAACAAGTAAAAGGAGGAATCTCTCTGAGACTTTATATTCTGGTTCAATAAAGAAATTGTAAATATTCGTGAATGGGATGAAAAACTCGAACTACATTACATGAGAGAAGGACTCCGCCCTTTGCCATTATCTTTTTTTCTTTCCAAAAAGGAATCAAAGATTATGGATGAGTTTTGTACTAGAGTTGATAAATACATTTTTATGGAAGACGTTTTTTGTGACACCCAGGGCCGACGAGGGCGGGGAGTGATTGTCAATGTAAAAGATGAAAGCACGGACAAGGAGCGGCTCCTGGCAGGCTTCTAGGCGGAGGGACACATGAATGAACTGAATACACACCGAAATGAGAAGGATCTAGAGACTGTGCAGGTATGGGATTGCATAGTTGAGGATGACTTAAGAGAATTGATTAGCACCACCCATATCAACAAGATGCATCTTCTTTTCGGGAGCCAAGAGCATAAGTACTCCATAGTTAAGCGTGCTTGACTTGGAGCATTTATGGGATGGGTGACCTCCTGGGAAGTTTCCTAGGATGCATGTGAGTGAGGACAAAGCAAGCTAAAAAGACTCGTGTTAGTTTGTGTGGACACTCATCGATCCTGTAGGCAGTCTCGGGATGTTACAAATGGTATTAGAGACAGAACCTCTCCCAGTACGGTGTAGTTTGGGGATGAACCATACCGAAGCTAGTGGGCATGTGACACCCAAGGCCGACGAGGGCGGGGAGTGATTGTCGATGTAAAAGATGAAAGCACGGACAAGGAGCGGCTCCTGGCAGGCTTCTAGGCGGAGGGGCACATGAATGAACTGAATACACACCGAAATGAGAGGGATCCAGAGATTGTGCAGGTATGGGACTGCATAGTTGAGGATGACTTAAGAGAATTGATTAGCATAACCCATATCAACAAGATGCATCTTCTTTTCGGGAGCCAAGAACATAAGTACTCTATAGTTAAGCGTGCTTGACTTGGAGCATTTGTGGGATGGATGACCTCCTGGGAAGTTTCCTAGGATGCGTGTGAGTGAGGACAAAGCACGCTGAAAAGACCCGTGTTAGTTTGTGGGGACACTCATTGATCCTACAGGCAGTCTCAGGATATTACATTTTTCGAGGCAAGAAACATCTGGAAAAAGGAGAAGATGCCAAACCTAAGCCTGGACAACCCACCCAACAAGGCTAGAACTTGAGGCCACCTTTGAAGGGAAAGTATAAAAGTTACACCCTTCTCAACACACTTCGGACTCAAATTTTCTAAGAGGTGATCAATACCAAGTTCAGTGTTGTGCAAAGACCTCCCCCTTGAGAAAACATGCACAGAAGGATAAATCTAAACATTGTGCATTTCACGAAGGTCATGGGCATAATATTGAAGACTGCATCAACCTTCGAGATGCCATTGAATCTTTGATCCAGGATGGCGGCCAAGGCCATTATGTGCATCAATCTCAGAATAATAATCAAAGAGGAGGACATAATTATAGAAAACAAAGCTATATCCCTTGGAGAAGCCCGTCTCCACCATACCAAAGTTAGAGGCTTTCGATATCTTCAAATCTAAATTCGTCAAAATAAATATCAGGAAGAATTATAGGGAAGTAACAATTGATCCCTCCCTTTCTCCATTTATTTTGTCTATGATAACCCTGAGTTAATTAGCTTTAATATGTAGTTGTTTAATTTCTATGACTAAGTTGTGCATGAAACTGGGCAAGAAAGATTTCCATTTAGCTTGGTACTTTAACACTATTATATGGCCACTATTAATTCAAATAATAGCAACAGATACCATGGATTGGCACAACATCGTACACCATTAACTAAACAACGATTGTTCATCATTAATTATTGCCTATCATTATAGTCATCATTAGTGCTTATCATTATGAGTTCTTTATTTCCTATTACTATGGTCATCATTATGACATCTTTATGTATTTATTAAGTATTACAAATTACAATGACTCCAATAAGAATTGCTATTAGATGGTCGTATATTACAGATTTCTATCATGACCTATAGCCATAAGCTGCCTTGTGACAGGAAATGCCATTCACGGCATGGCATCAATGGCCACAATGTTTAGCCAATAGATGTTGTCACCATCATTCAAGAAAGAACCAATTTGCATGTTGATTATGTGAAAGATATGCTCATGATTGACTTCCTTAATTGTCATATAATAGTATCCTAGAGCCAAAATGCACCATAGAGAGTAGTATCTTGGCGTGACTTTGCATCCATAAGTACCTAAGCAAGAAGGACCTAAGATCTCAACATGCCTTTATCTCGGCCAGTAACTGATATGTTGATTATTTTTATATCTTGAATGTCTTATGTTTGATCTAATTAGACTCCATATATGCTTAATTGTTAACATTTAGCTAAGTTTCTGATATAAAGCTTAATCAAATGTTTATTATGAAATTATGCTTAACTGTGATTATAAGCACTCACAATTGAATTGTATTTTTCAGGAGATCTTTGAGTGTTAGAGTCCATTAGCTTCAAACTAAGCTTGTTAACCATTTGAGGAGAGAGAAAGAGCTGAGACTCAAAGAGATCAATATCAACCCTAGAAGCAAAGAGAAAAAAGAACATGTGAAGAATCAGGGCTGAATATGAAGAAATTAACTGACACGGCCCGTGTTCTCAGATATAGGGTGGGTCGTGTCCTTCTCTGGTACTTTAACAGGATACTACACTAAGCCTGACAAAAAACACGGCCCATGTCCTCAGACATGGGGTAAGCCATGTCCTCCTCTGGTATCACAAATTGGATCCAATTCTGGGTGCTTCCGAGAACACAGCCTATGTCCCCAGACACGGGTAAGCCGTGTTCCTGTCTACCTTCAAATCCTATTGGAATTGTGTTGTCAGACTCAAACATGGGGTTGGCCGTGTCATAAGACATGGCTCGTGTCATGACATGGCTCGTGTCTTCGAATCAGGAAATCAGATTTCAATCTAATTGAGGAGCTAGGTATTAAAAGCTACAAATAGGATAGCTCAGGGCTCCTAAAAAGGGGATCTGGACTGGAAACCGTCAAGGAACTAAGGAAAATACGAAAAATAAGAAAAGGGGATATTCGATCAAAGATTGGAGACTCGGGTTCAAGCGATCGAAAATCAATAAACCTTAATCCTTGGAAACTAGTTTGATCTTTAGTTTTCTTCTCTTCTTTAATTCTGGACGAAGTTTTTCTTCTGTTTTTCTTGTGATTTTGAATTTGCCATGTGTGGCTAAGTTTCTTATTTGGTTAAGGGAATATGAAACCTTAATTTTGATTGTGTGAATCCTATATACTTTTTTATTTCAATACAGTTGTGTTTTTATTCATATGTTTTTTATCTTAATTTAATATAAAGGTCTTTATATTATTTGCCAATTTCGAAAGTGGTAAAACTAGAATTGCTATGCGCGGTTGCGGTGGTAGGACTAGTGAGACATATGATCTAAGTAATTCAATCCCGGTGTGTGATTGGATCTTAGTGTGATTGGTTTTCTAAATCTTAATGCTTTCATTAGGTGGATATAAGAGCGGTTTTAACTAGTGATTAGGGATTAATTTGAACGGTTACTAAATTAACCAAAACCTACGAAAAACAGAGAATTAATCTCACAATTTCATAAAGACATAATTGATTATGTTAGGATAAAGGGTATGTAGGTTAGCATTATCATGTAAATCTAATGGTGGATTCCATCTCTTAACCAATCTCCTTAAATTGGTAAATCAAATCATATTTACTATTATTGCTTTCAATTTAATTTCTTCTTATAGTTTTAACAAACAAACCCCCCTTTTTATTGTTTATTATTTTTAGAGTTTGAATTAGGATTCAGTTTTAGTGTCAATTGAATTAGTTCTCTGTGACCCTTACTAACTACAACTGGTTGCAAGATTTTTATATTTTTTATGGAACTTGGCAACTGTTTTTAATTACAATTCGTAGAACACCAAATTTTGGTACTGTTGCTGGGGAACTAATTTTTTAATTGCGCTATTAATTTGTTTCCTATTTTTCACTTTGTTTTTGTCTTTATTTTTTTTTACTTTAATTAGTTCTTTCTAACTGTTTTGTAGGTGTCTATGTCCGTTGAAGAATTGGAAGAGAGAGTGAGGGATTTAAGGCATTATATTGATCAAATTAGCTTACATCCTCAGTTTCCTTTCCATCCATCTAATTTTTAATTCACACCTACTGACATTGAAGCTGCCTGCCATATAAATCGATTAAGTTCTGAGACATCTGAAGAGGAGGCGATGATAGAAAATACTCTAAGGGCGTTGGGTGCTCCAAACTTGGACCAACAGCCTCCGTGCATAGAAATTCCAGAAAATGAAGAGGCATTTGAATTGAAGTCCGGCCTAATCCATCTTTTGCTATCTTTTAATGGATTAGCCGGGGAGGATCCCAACAAGCATCTGAAGAAGATACATATGGTTTATTCTAGCATGAAGCCAATGGGGATTCCAATAGAACAAGTCAAGCTGAGAGCTTTTCCATTCTCATTGAAAGATTTTGCAAAGGAGTGACTATACTATTTGCCACCCAGATCCATTAATTCATGGCAGGACATGGCTCTTGCTTTCCTGAATAGATACTTCCCTGCCTCAGAGGATGCAATCATCAGAAAAGAAATTTGTGGCATTTAACAAAGGCATGGGGAATCACTTCATGACTACTAGGAGATGTTCAAGAGACTATGTGCTAGCTGCCTGTTAGACCATTTGTGTACCGCAAGTGCATGAGTCATTCAAGTAATACAATTAAACATAAAGTTCATTCCCACGAGGATGTTGGCTTCCAAAGCTAAGTATCAACCAATAGCTTAATTAATTCTATTCAAGAACATAAAAAATAGAGAAAGTGCACATAAACTAAATCTAAACTATAAAGTAATAAAGATAATGTTTAGAGCTTTAGAGAATCCTTCTTCACCTCCTATTTCAACTAATAATATGCAATCCTTACAAGCAATATCAATGAATTGTTAAGTTAGCTTAAGAATCTAATTTAGTTAAAATCCTATGTCTAGGTCAATCAATCATAGCTTCATTTACCAAAAACTCCTTAGTTTGATGTAAAATCTACTCATGAATGATCTATTCTCAATCACCCACTATGCATGACTAAAAGGTATATTTCTATCCAGTTAGCAAATCAATTTATCTAAGCTAATTGAATGAAATTGAACATGTGTTTATGTGTATCCGCAAGCACACGGGTCAACAAGTAATATATGAGAGTTAGAGTATCGTGTCCCAAGGGATTGACAATTAGAGAAATGCTAAACTTAACCAATTTCCATAAAACCTTATCCAAGTAAACAAAATGAGAGAGAGGTTTGTAATTAAAATAACAACTTAAAAGAATTAAAACAAGAGAACACCAAACACTAAATTCACAAGAGAAAGATGAGAATGAAAAAGGTGTAGGGGTCCCTATTCACTTGCTACTTCAATGAATAACTTAAAATTCACAAGCATCTAACAATGAGTTGGTTTTGTTAGCTAAAACAAGCAATAGATAAAAGCCTATGTCTAGGATAATTACCCATGTGAAACCTAGTTAATCCACTATGCATCCATGTGAGTTAGCATAAGAATCACTCATTGAGACTAATTATCAAACACTTGTTATGCATGACTAATGAGTATATGTCCATCCCATTAGCTAATCAACACACTCAACCAAAAAGAATGTAATTAAACATACATCAACCATACCATATCCATATTCACAACACCTTATTTCTAGTTCAATTAGAATACTAAAATCATGCAATTGATGGCCAATCAATAACAAGCATTAAGCATAGATATGGAAGAACAAAACCAATTTCATTGAAAGAATACTTAACCAATTTACAAGATATTCAAATCCATAGTAAGATCCTAGAGAGCCCCTAGATTAGAGTTTAGTTACACATCATGAAAAAAGAGAAAACTAATGGAGTCATGAAACCCATCAAATTACAAATCAAGAGAGAAAATGGGAAGAATGAACAAGAATGGTGAGAATCCAATGCTTAATCTTCCTTCTTGATCTTAATTCTTCACTTGAATCACCTCTATCTTCCAAGGTTTTCTCCTCCTCTCCCTTTCTCTATGAAGTTCGTGCTTAGTGACAACCCAAGATACCCCCTCAAGTCCCAAAAATCATATATTAAAGGCTAATTTCGAGGATCAGGATTTTTTCCACGCCTAGGCATGGTTATGAATCACGTGCTGACATCTGCTGACCATGCCTAGGCGTGGGTGTCTCTGTCTAAAATTCCTAAAACCCTGAGTGTCATGCCTAGGCGTGTCTTTTCCACGCCTAGGCGTGGACGTCTCTGCTTGGAATTCTTGAAATACTGAAAGGGTCACGCCTAGGCATAGATTTGTCACACCTAGGCATAGGTTGGCAACCCTTCCTTCTCTCTTACATCCTTCTTCAATTGAGCTCCTCTTTGCTTTCTTATCCCTTCCAAGGTCTTTCCATCTTGAATATCTGCTTCAAAACAATGCTTAAATTCATCAAGCCATAATCCATCTCAATTTCTTAAATACAATCATCAAATATTCAATTCTTAAACATTTGAGATACAAAGCTTAAATTATTAAAGTCATGCATGAATTGAACCTTTGGCCTATAAAACTTAAGGATAGCATGCTCATATACATTCAAATTCAAGTGAAATAACTTCATTTCCTGAAGTTATCAATATGCATCAACCATACATTAGATCTAAAATCCAAATTCCTATGTTTAGGTTCGTCAGATTTCAACAAATTACTCAAAAGCTGATCAAACAATCAAGAGCATTAAGCACCATATGATTGAACAAAACCAAACATCAATATAAGCTCAAAAGACTACAAAATCATTAATATTCATAGAAGGATTCAAAGTTTTCCCTATATACAACTTAGCTAATCATTGAACATGGAAATATAACCATAAAAATCATGCTCAAGATAGAAGGAAGAGAGAAAAGAGAAAGGAGAAGGAAGGAAAGCTGATGAATATGTTCTTTGATGCTTGAATCTCCTTCCATGAAGAAGATGACCTCCAACCTTGGTTCCTTAGGCTTCCTCAGCCTCCAAACAGTAAAACTCAGCGCAGCTTCTCTAAACTAAAGAAAAACTCTTTCTCACAAATCTAATAAAACAGTATTTATAGGCTCAGAAATACAAGGCACGTCGCAGGGCTAACATGCCTACATTACGGTGTGCGTCAATTTAGGTCACAGACACCGTAGCATCCACTTTTCAGCATCGCGGCGCTCTAGCCTTTGGTCTTTGTATTGGTGCAGGGGATGTGCACCACCGCTGCGGTATTGATGTGCCTACACCGTAGTGTCGCCTGCTAAGATGCAAATTTAGCTTTCTCTTCTAATTTTTGCTCAAATGCTCCATATATCATCTTGTTTGGAGCCCTTCCTAATATAGAGAAAATACCAAATCAATAACAGATACAAATCCACTCAATCTCTTATCAAATTAACACAATTTGCTCAAAAACATATAGGAAGATATCAGAATTAGAATATGACAAATATAAGCATAAAACCTTCCAAATATGCATTATGCACAAGGACTAATCATTCTTTATAGCACAAAAATAGGGCTTAAATAACTGTATTCCATGAAGTTATCACACCTCCAAACCTACATTTTGCTAGTCCTCGAGCAAAATAAAATAGGACTAAGTAAACAAGCTTAACAATTCATGTTCAAACATTCATTCAGCAAATAATATAATTTCAATTTTCTTCATTTAAAACCACAGCCAGTGTATGATTGGATCAGTCTAAAAAGCGCAAATGGCCCAAATTTAGCTCCACATATATATAATCATTCACATGCTAACAATCCAGCTTCCTTTCATGCAATTCACATTTTCTCACAAACATGTAAGATAGACTTATGCTAGTCAAGTCATACACATCTGGATAAGTTTATCAACCTACATATATATGAATCATAAAATCCACAAAATTATAATTCAACTCTCCCCCACTAATGTAAATCATACAAAATTAAGGATCAAAAGGGACTTCAATAGCTTGTAATGTAAGGCCAATGGTATTGGGTTAAAGAACAGAAAGGATAGGACTTAACATAAACATTGAGAAACATAAACATGTTATTCTAAGTCATGAGCTACTAACTGATATTAGCAAGGTATTCAACAGTGAAAGTAGAAAACTTGCCAGAACCATTTTGATGCTTTTCCACTTTACATTTCTTATGCTTTGCTTTTTCTTTTCATTCTTTTTTTTTCTTTTTTTTTCTTTTTCATTTTTTTCTTCTGCAAAGCAATGATTTTTCTTTGACTGCATCTGGTCCCTTCAGGTTCATTTCGTATTGAATATTCATTAACACCCCTAATCACAAGACTCACTTCAAGAAATAACATAGTATGCACTCAACAAACAATGATGGTAGGAAGAAAACGACATGCTTTCACATGCATTAGAATGGTTAACAGATTAATGATCACAATGGTTATGAAAAACAAATAAGGCCAAACAATTATAAGGCTTCAAAAGGAGACCTATGATAAAATCATTCAAGGTAAGCTTTTAAGGCTCAATCGGTTCAAACAATGCCCTAATCATTTTCTCAATCATGCACAATCTAGAATTTCGCCTCAAGAGAGTTGAAAAATAATTTCAAGAATGACTGAAACTCTACATGTATATCCATAAACTTTCTTTAGACATGCACTCTTATCATTTTCAAAGTTACACTTGCATCTAAGTGGAATGTAAATCATGCATAAAAAACAACTAAATTGTTTCACATACTTCAAGATCACATAAGGTTTCACTATAAATGGGGCAAATAGCAACCTTTCATATTATTGCACAACCATACAACACCAGCAATTTTGTAACATATCATGCATTCAAATAAATCCAACTTTTTCAATTCAAGCATGCACATCATTATTTGCATAATGTTAAAAATTGAAATATTTGCATTATCACCCTTTAGTAATAGCCAAAACAATAGAAAATCATGAAAACATGGTGGCTATCACAACTGCATCCAGTAAACATCATCACACGCATACATTCATCATTATAATCAAAGTATGTAATGATACTCCCCCAAACTAAAGTGAGACAAAGTCCTCCCTTTACATGGCACAAAGGGTACCTAACTTTATCAAAAATAAGCACACTATTAGTCTGAGCATACTAAAATATAAAACAACATGAAAAATAAAAGAGATATGTACAAAACAGAGCACAACACCGCGACATTAATCTGCCAACATCGCGGCGTTAAGCTAGTCTGCAGAATTCTACAGAAAACACTCACCAATGTCGCAACATTAACATGACAACGTCGCAGCGTGAGAGGTCAGTCTGCAAAATCTTGCAGCAAAAATAGTTTTGCCACTAAATTTGCTTCAAAGGGGTCTCCAGCACCTGTAAAACTTATTCAAAAAGCTAGATTACTATATATATAACACAAACATAATAACATCACAAAATTAACATATCAACATATTTAAGACTTAAAACTTAACTAAAACATAAAAATAATTAAAAACTTAAAACTACTAAATTAACATACTAACACATATAAGTACTAACATAAATAAGACTTAAAACTTAACAAACAAAAGCTAACATAATTAAGACATAACAACTAACAAAAGCTATAAACTACCATATTAACATACTGACATATATTACCTATTAACATATTAATAAAACCAACATACTAACATAATTAACATAAACATATTAACATATATATATTAACAAACAAAATTCAACATACTACATATTTATGCAAAAAGTAAAGACAATAATTCAACATAAACTTAGGATTCCTCCCAAGAAGGGCCTAATTTACAGTCTTGATAGGTCTTTGTCACCAAAATTATTTATATACAACTTGAACTATATACAACTTAAATTAGATCTAACTAAACTCATTGTTGAGATTAGTAATATAGAATTAAACCATTATTCCTGACAACGGAGCCAAAAACTTGTTAGACCATTTGTGTACCGCAAGTGTACGGGTCATTCAAGTAATACAGTGAAGAATAAAGTTCGTTCCCACGAGGATGTTGGCTTCCAAAGCTAAGTATCAACCAATAGCTTAATTAATTCTATTCAAGAACATAAAAAATAGAGAAAGTACATATAAACTAAATCTAAACTATAAAGCAATAAAGATAATGTTTAGAGCTTTAGAAAATCCTTCTTCACCTCCTATTTCAACTAATAACATGCAATCCTTACTAGCAATATCAATGAATTGTTAAGTTAGCTTGAGAATCTAATTTAGTTAAAAGCCTATGTCTAGGTCAATCAACCATAGCTTCATTTACTGAAAACTCCTTAGTTTGATGCAAAATCCACTCATGAACGATCTATTCTCAATCACCCACTATGCATGGCTAAAAGGTATATTTCTATCTAATTAGCGAATCAATTTATCTAAGCCAATTGAATGAAATTGAACATGCATCAACCATACATTAAATCTAAAATCCAAATTCCTATGTCTAGGTTCATCATATTTCAACAAATCACTAAAAAGCTGATCAAACAATCAAGAGCATTAAGCACCACATGATTGAACAAAACCAAACATCAATGTATACTCAAAAGACTACAAAATCATTAATATTCATAGAAGGATTCAAAGTTTTCCCTAAATATAGCTTAGCTAATCATTGAACATGAAAATACAACCACAACAATCATGCTCAAGATAGAAGGAAGAGAGAAAAGAGAAGGAGAAGGAAGGAAAGCTGATGAATATGTTCTTTGATGCTTGAATCTCCTTCCATGAAGAAGATGGCCTCCAACCTTGCTTCCTTAGGCTTCTTCAGCCTCCAAATAGTAAAACTAGCGCAGCTTCTCTAAAGTAATGAAAAACTCTTTCGCATAAATCTAATAAAACAGTATTTATATGCTCAGAAATACAGGGCACGTCGCGGAGCTAACATGCCTACGTCGCGGTGCGTGTCAATTTAGGTCACAGATGCCGCAGCATCCACTTTTCAGCGTCGCGGTGCTCTAGCCTTGGGTCTCTGTGCTGGTGTAGGGGATATGCACCACCGCCGCAGCATTGAAATGCCTACGCCATGGCGTCACCTGCTGAGATGCTATTTTGGCTTTCTCTTCCAATTTTTGCTCAAATGATTCATATATCATCTTGTTTGGAACCCTTCCTAATATAGTGAAAACACCAAATCAATAACAGATACAAATTCACTCAATCTCTTATGAAATTAACATAATTTGCTCAAAAACATATAAGATATCAGAATTAGAATATGACAAATATAAGTACAAAACTTCCAAATATGCATTATACATAAGAACTAATCATTCTTTATCGTACACAAATAGGGCATAAATAACTGCATTCCATGAAGTTATCATTGCCCTCAACATCAAATCAGTGAGCAACTTCTGATTCAGTATTTCTATGAGGGTTTGTTAGTGATAGACCGTAACATGATTGATGCTGCTAGTGGAGGATCTTTGGTTGATAAGACTCCTCAAGAAGCTAGAAATTTGATATCAAGAATGGCTACAAATACTCAACAATTCTTTACCAGGAATGACACTAGAGTGAAAGCAGTTAAAAAGGTAGAATCAGCCAGTTTGCAGTAACAAGTGGCCCAGTTGACTACTATGGTTCAGCTGTTATTGGATAATGGGAAAGTGCCAATAAAAGCTTATGGGATCTGTTGTTCTCCTAGACATCCCACTGATATGTGTCTCATTCTACAAGAGGACACAAGCGAGGAGGTAAAGGCAGCAGGAGGATATTCTGGGCCTTCCACAAACTACAACCCCTACTCTAATACATATAATCCGGGATGGAGGGATCATCCTAATTTAAGCTATGGAAAGCAGCCCCAGAATCAACCTCAAGCCTATAGACCTCTAGGATTTCAACAAAGGCAAGCACATTTCC
The DNA here is from genome assembly GCA_029884595.1 of Ormosia semicastrata. Taxonomy (NCBI): domain Eukaryota; kingdom Viridiplantae; phylum Streptophyta; class Magnoliopsida; order Fabales; family Fabaceae; genus Ormosia; species Ormosia semicastrata. The sequence goes on from JAQQTO010000044.1 coordinate 22,677,393, forward strand.
CTCAGAAACAACAACAAGCTCAAGCTCCAAGGCAACCTTAGCTTTCACTAGAGGAGTTAATGAGACAAATGGCCACTAGTAGCATTTAATTTCAGCAGGAATAAAAGGCCACTATACAAAGTTTCCAACAAGAAACAAGGGTTACTATTAGTAACCTACAGAACCAAGTAGAGTAGTTAGCCACAGACCTCAATAAGGTTCAGAGTTAACTTTCTGGGAGACTTCCCTCACCACTAGAAATGAATCTGAGGAAAAATGCTAGTGCTATCACCTTGCGAAGTGGGAAGATGTTAGATGACTCTACATCTCATCCACAAGCCACTAAAGAGAAGAATCGAGAGCCTAAGGAGGTAAATGAGGAGGGGCAAAACTCTAAGGCCCCTAAGGTATGTATTTATGAACCCCTTCCTAAGTATGTCACTAAGGCCCCATTCCCTAGTAGGTTGGTTAAGAAAAAGAATGATGAAATAGAGAAAAAGATCTTAGAGACCTTTAGGAGAGTGGAAGTTAATATTCCTTTGTTAGATGCCATTAAGCAAGTACCTAGGTACGCCAAGTTTTTAAAGGAATTGTGCACTAGCAAAAGAAAGTTAAAAGGTAATGAGAAGGTTTAAATGGGAGCAAATGTTATTAGTCATGGCAACCATCACTCAAGAGGGGGGTGAATTGGGTGATTACAAATTTTTAAAACAACTTTGAGAAATTATACATTTTGATAAATTCAATCAACACATGCAGCGGAACAAGTCTAACTATTATAGATTACTCAAAAATAACTTGGGTTATAAGATAAATTAAGTAAATAAATTAGATATTAAATTCAACTCAAGCATATATATAATTAAAATACAAGAAATAAAGGAGTTTGAGTTAAAAAGAGCAAACACATAATTTATCCTGATTCAGCCACTAACCACTTGTGGCCTACTTCTAGTCCTCAAGTAAACCACCCGAGATTTTTCACTATCAATGCAAGCTTGAACAGGTGCTTGCTACCATTACAAACTAAAGTGCTCCTCACACCTTGGGATACCTCACCCTTGTGTTTGAGCCTCAACTTTCAGGGATACCTCACCCTTACAATTTCTCTAAGGGATACCTCACCCTCACTACTAAGAATGAAGGAGTAGAAGAAAGAAGAAACTCTCTCAAGAGTGTGTATTACAAATTGAAGCACTATGAAACTCTTTTAGGATATCTCAAATTTTGGCGAAAAAGAACACAGAAATTTGGTAAAATATGAATCACAAATTAAAGTAAGAAAGAATTGTTTCAAATAGTTGGGTGTTATTAAAAGATGACCCAAAAACATGTATTTATAGAGTTCTAAGAAAAAGAGCCATTGGGTATCATTTAATATAATATTAAAAGCATAGAAAATAGTCGTTGTGTGTTTCTGCTCGTATTTATTCGAATAACCTGTGTGTTATTCGAATAAATCCTTTCAAAAGTTACGTTCCTTAATGCCTCTATTTGAATAACAGATTTGTTATTCGAATAAACCTTCAAAAACATGTTCTGGAACATTTTCTGGGTCGTGTTATTCGAATAACACATTTGTTATTTGAATAAGCCTTTAAAAACATGTTTTGGAACATTTTCTGGGGTATGTTATTCGAATAACACATCCTTTATTCGAATAAACCACTCTAGTTTTGGAAACTTACTTTAAATAGTCATAGCTTCTTCATTTCTTATTCGTTTAAAGTGAATGACCACTCATTGGAAAAATCTTTAAGTCTATTTTCAAATGAAATAAGTTTGAGAACAAAACTCAAAGTATTGTGAAAGATATGATCAAAAGAGTAACTAAAAGTCAGTTTTACAAAACTCAAACTTAGCTATTTTTCATAAATTTAAACTACCAACATAAATAACTTTTCAAAACTTGTTTGTTGGGTATTTTAGTATATGAAAACTATTTTTAAATATTTGAAAAACATATTTGAGATATCCATAAGGCTTCTTACATAAAGACCTTAAGTCCTATAAGCTGTACCATTTAATCTTCCTTTGGACTTGGTCTTTGACATGACTTTGATGTTTTCAATACATTCATGAAATAGGCATTCACATTCTCCTTGAGTTGAGCTTAACTGAGATCTTTTGCTTTCTTATTGTAATACTCACTCTTGGTACTTGGACTATCCTACAAAGTATTACTCACTTAAACAAGCATAGTTAGTCCAAATTCATAATTCAATATCTTCATATGCATGATTCATAAATGTATAACTCTTTAATATGCATGTAAGACTTTCATAGATACATCCAAATAAGATATTTATCAATTACTAATGGATATGCTCTATATACGATGCAACAAAGAACATATGCAAAGTGCTCTTTTTGTCTTGTATTTGTCATAATCAAAACTTAACATATTAAACCATTTGTGACAAACTTATTTCCATAAATGTGTCAGCTTTAATTAACAAGAAACTCCTAACAAAGTGTAAGGATCTTGACATATTCACCATACCATGGACTACATATAGGTAACACAAGGTTTGATAGGGCAATGCTAGATTTAGGTGCATCCATAAATGTCATGCCTTATTCCATTTATACATATTTATGTCTAGGTCCTTTAGAACTAACTAGTGTTATTATTCAATTGGCTAATAGATCTAACGCATACCCAAAGGGTGTTGTTGAGGATGTTTTAGTGCAGGTGAATGAGCTAGTCTTTCTGGAAGACTTCTATGTACTGGACATGGAAGAGGATAAATCCCCTAACTTTGCTCCTATTTTGTTGGGGAGACCATTCTTGAAAACCGCACAGACAAAAATTGATGTGCACTCAGGGACTTTGACAATGGAATTTGATGGGGAATTAATCAGATTCAATATTTTTGAGGCTATGTGATACCCGAGTGATGTGCACTCTGCCTGTTTTTTTATGCTTTTGATTTTTTAATTCCTATAGCTTTTGAGTCTAATTATTTTGATACTCTTAATACAATATTAACTCATAACTTAATTTCATAGGAAGAGAAGAGGGATGATGAAAGAGAGTCATGGAGTGATGATATCCATGATGTTGTAGCAGCTTTGCATGAGCTCTCTTCCACTTCAAAAGGACATGAGGTTTCTTATGTTGAGCTACCAATTACTATTGATGCACATAAACTTTCTGTTGTGTAGGCACCGAAGTTAGAACTAAAAGAATTGCTTGGTCATCTAAAATATATATTTTTGGGAGAGAAGGACACATTTCCAGTGATAATTGCTAAGTCACTCACCCAAGAACAAGAGGAGAAGTTGGTGTCTATTTTGAAGGAGCATAAGACGGGCGTTGGTTGGACCATAGCATGCATTAAGGGCATTAGCCCCTCCATTTGCATGCATGGAATCTTAATGGAGGATGAGGCTAAACCAGTGAGAGATTCCTAGAAGAGGTTGACTCCTCCTATGATAGAAGTTGTGAAGAATGAGATACTGAAGCTCTTAAGTATAGGGGTGATCTATCCCATTTCTGACAGCAAGTGAATGCTTGTAGGACTTTGCAATGCACCAGGAAACTTTTAGAAATTGGAAATCATGAATGAGGTGTATGAAAAAACATTCAAAGTTAATGGACACCGCTTCAAGTCATACCATGAACTTCCTGATAATGAAGAAGTGGAAGAGAACCCTACTCTATCCATATTATGAAGAACACTAAAAAGTGGAGCAATGTCAGGCTGAGGACAATAAACTAAGCGCTTAATGGGAGGCCCATCACCCAGAAAATCATATTTGCTTTCTTTTCTCTCTTATTTTTTGTTTCTTTATTATTTTCTTGATGAGTTTCTTAAGTTAAGTAGACCTTGGTGTGTTTCTTGCGTGGTTACCTATGTTTCCCACAAAATTAAGCCATAATTTCTCTCTCTCTTGTGCCATCTATTTGCGCAATCTTCACTTATGTTTTGAATCTGACAGTTGATATTTTGGCATTATATTGGGTCCTTGTTTGGCTACGGATTTTGATTAATGGTTATGGATATGATTTCTTATTATTTTTGCTATGCACTACTGATTTTCTCTAATTTATTTGTGTGTATGCATTGACATTAGGGACAATGTCTGGTTTAAGTGTGGGGGTCATGTTCTTAATTGCATATCTGGTGAACATTGTTCCAATGAGTTTTTAAAATGATTTGAATGGTAAGTAAAGGACAAATTTTTTTTATCTAATTTGATAAGTTTTTAAGCATGAAGGAGTGGCTTTTCTTGAATTCAAATTTGTTGATTATGGTTTTGAAAAATTGAAGAGTTAATTTAAATGTGATAAATTGAGACCTAGTGAGATTTTGGGCCTTGATGTGAATGGCTAATTTTAGGCCATTTTAGTTCTTTGTTGTGTGATTCCACTCATGATTATATGTTCTTTTGAACTTGTCTTGACTCTCTTTTAAGCTACAAATGATCACTGCACACATTTGAGATGAAAAAGGCATTTCTTTCAAATAGCTACTGGTCAAACAACTATCCTTGCATTTTATCTATTGTTTACCCCATTTGAGCCTAATTGACTTTTTCTTCATTTACAGCTCAATACAAGCCTAAAAGTGAAAAATCATTATGCTACCCTACCTTAAGGAGTAGAAGAGCTTAATTGTGTTGGGAATTGGTCTTGAACAAGTGTGGGGGGTTTAACAATATGTTTGCCTAGCTATATATGCATATAAAAAAAATATATATTGGCAAAACAAAAAGATTCTTGGATGTGATAAAAAGAAGAGCTAAAAAATGAGAAAGAAAGAAATGAAGAAAAGGAAAAATTTGACTGTTGTATGGAGAAAGGCAAGAAAAAGGAAAAGATATAAAAAGAAAATTGAGGTTGAAGAGTGTTTGGGTGATTTTTATTGTAATGATTGAATATATTCTCCTTTGCTCTTCTAATTCCTATGGTCTAACTTTGCTCATCCTTGGTGTATTCTACCGTAACCCTGACCCCATTACAACCTAATTAAAAACCTTTTAATCTTTATATGCATGTGGCCTAGATGGTAGAGAAGTAGAGGCTTGCCAAGCCTATGGTAGGGCATGTTTTCATAAGTAGGTTGAGAGTAAACACAAGCCCAAAACACTTGAGTGAAAGAGCATTTCAGTGAGGATTTATCATATTGATTTAACCATGGAATTTGATTGACTTTACTTGCTGATTTGGATTGCCAAGGGAGGAAATTCCTGAATGCTTAAATCTCTTAGAAAGAATAAGGTGTGTAGGTCTTTGCTCATTATTCTGCACTTTAATTACTTATTGGGAAGCATGTGCTTGATTCTATGTTTTTGCCCAGGAGTGCAAAAGACTAAGTATAGGGATATTTGATCTATCGATTATTTTCATATCTTGAGTGTCTTATGTTTGATCTAATTGGACTCCATATGTGTTTAATTGTTAACATTTAGCTAAGTTTTCTGATATAAAGCTTAATCAGATGTTTATTATGAAACTATGCTTAACTGCGATTACAAGCACTCATAATTGAATTGTGTTTTTCAGGAGAACTTTGAGTGTTGGAGTCCATTAGCTTCAAACTAAGCTTGTTAACCACTTGAGAGAGAGAGAGAGAGCTAAAGACTCAAAGAGAAAAGAGAACATATGAATAATCAGGGCTGAATATGAAGAAATTAAATGACATGGCTCATGTCCTTCTCTGGTACTTCAACAGGATTCTGCACTAAGCCTGACCAAAAACACGACTCATGTCCTCAGACACGGGTTAGTCATGTCCTCCTCTGGTATAACAAATTGGATCCAATTCTAGGTGCTTCCAAGAACATGGCCCGTGTCCCCAGACATGGGGTAAGCCGTGTTCCTCTCTGCCTTCAAATCCTATTAGAATTGTGTTGACAAACTCAAACATGGGGTTGGCCGTGTCATAAGACATGGCCTGTGTCTTCGAATCAGGAAATTAGATTTCAATTTGATTGAGGATCTAGGTATTAAAATCTATAAATAGGATTGCTCAAGGCTCCTAAAAAAGGGATCTAGACTGGAAGCCGTTAAGGAACTAAAGGAAATACGAAGAACAAGAAAGAATGAGATTCGATCAAAGATTAAGACTCGAGTTCGAGTGATCGAAGATCTATCAACCGCAATCCTTGGAAACTAGTTTGATCTTTAGTTTTCTTCTCATCTTTTGTGAATACTTATGTCTCTAAGGCATGTCAAATGGTTTTTGATGATAACAAAGATAAAAATGAAGATCAAGGGCAAAAGAGAAGATCAAGCGCAAAAGAAAAAATCAAGATCAAAGAAAGAAGTCAAGAGGTTTATGTAGTTATAAGACTTAGAACATTTTATGTTAAATGCTCTCAAGATTTCTCAAATGGTTTTTCAACATATGATTTCAAAATAAATAGGAAATTTCAAAGACAAACATGGCTTTTCAAGAAACTTGAGTTTCTATCTTGAATCTAACAATCTTAAAAATCAAGTATCTTGAGGTGTTAGAAATGACTTACAAGCTTTATTGGACTTGAAAAATGTGTTCAAAAGCCAATGTAATCGATTACATAATGTTTGTAATCGATTACAAGCAAGTCAGAGGCCATGTAATCGATCACACAATATATGTAATCGATTACATGGATATTGTAATCGATTACACAGTAAGTCAGAAGTCATGTAATCGATTACAACAATAATGTAATCGATTACACCGAGCACAGAAAGCCAAGAACACATTGGAACAATAATGTAATCGATTATATAAGTTGTGTAATCGATTACACGAATCCCTGACAACGTCCAACGGCTATATTAAATGCATTTAATGCATGCCCAACCACCCCAACGGCTCTATTAATTGAGAAACTTATAAATACCATAGTTGGGTCTTTATTTGAGGTTGACCTTGAACCAAAAACTGATCATCAATACTTCCAAACGTGAATCAATCCTCAAATCCATTTCTTGCTCTATTTTCTGTCAAAAACGTGAAAAATCTTTGAGAGCATATTAGAGCTTCAATTTGTATTCATCTGCTCTATTGAGAGCTTCATTCAATCTATTATTATTGCTTTGTAAAAAGGGTGAGGCATCCCTCCAAAAGTGTAAAGGGTGAGGTACCCCTTAGTTGAAGAGACTCAAGCTCCAAGGGTGAGGTATCCCAAAGTGTTGAGTGCTCAAGGTTGTAGTGGTTGTCAAGCACCCATTGAAGCTTGAAGATATAGTGGAAAATCTCAAGTTGTTGCTTGGGGACTGGACGTAGATTACAAGTGGATTGGTGATCGAACTAGGATAAATCATTGTGTTTGTTTTCTCTAAACCCTTCTCTTTACATTAAGTACTATTTTATTAATTTACTTGAATATTGGTACCTTGGCTGTTGCATTTATAAGTGAAAGTGTTTATCTTCTATATCCAATCATCTCTAATCATCAATTAGCTTCAACGAAAATTGTTTATCAAACGATTTGCGAAAGTTTTACGAACCTAGTTTTCATACTCAATTCACCCCCTCTTGAGTATTAAGGCCACTTAGTAACAAGTGGTATCAGAGCTAGACTCTTGTATAAAGAGCTTAGCAGCTTCAAGAGAAGTGATGGCTTCAAATGATTTTTCAAATGAAGGTTCTTCTATAAATAGACCTCCTTATTTCAATGGGGATGGTTATGCCTATTGGAAAGAAAGGATGAAAATTTTTATTGAAGCTATTGACTTAGATGTGTGGGACACCATTGAAAATGGTGCTTTTGTCCCAACACAAACTAAAGATGGTGTGACAATTAATACACCTAGAAATGAATGGACCGATGATGATAAAAAGAAAGTTTAATACAATTTGAGAGCCAAGAACATCATCACCACATCCTTGGGATATGATGAATTCTTTAGGGTGTCAAATTGTAAGACCGTAAAAGAAATGTGGGATACCCTACAAGTAACTCATGAAGGTACTAGTGAGGTAAAACGATCTCGAATAAACACTCTTACTCATGAATATGAATTGTTTAGAATGAACCAAGGTGAGAGTATTCAAGATATGCAAAAGAGATTTACTCATATTGTTAATCATCTTATCTCATTGGGAAAGACATTTCCTAATGAGGATCTTATTAACAAAGTCTTGAGATGTCTAAGCAAGAATTGGTAACCCAAAGTAACGGCGATTACGGAATCAAGATATTTATCAACCATGTCTCTAGCCACTTTATTTGGGAAGCTTCAAGAACATGAGCTAGAACTAAATAGGCTCAACCAAAATGAAGAGCATGACAAAAAGAAGAAGGGAATCGCACTCAAAGCTACTTCCTTTACAATTGAAGATGATGATGAAGATGGTGAAGAGGATGGTGAAAGTGTGGAACTTAGTGAGGAGAATCTTAGTCTCCTTGTAAGAAAATTTAGAATATTCCTAAAGAACAAGGGATTTCAAAGAAGACCACCCTTTCCTCAAAGGAAAGCGTATCACAAAGGAAAAGGATCCTCCACTCCTCCAAAATGCTATGAATGTGAAAAAATGGGACACATGAAAATGGAGTGTCCTATGTATCTCAAGAAGATGGAGAAGTTTACGAAAAGGCCTTCTAAGGAAAGGAAAGGAAGAAGAGCATATATAGCTTGGGAGGACAATGACTTAAGCTCTTCCGATGATTCAGAAAATGAAGAAGCCCATCTTTGCCTCATAGCTCAAGGAGAAGAAAGTACCGAGGTAACCTTTTCTAACCTAGAACCTTCACCTTCTTATGATGAATTGCAAGATACCTTTCAAGAATTGCATGATGAATCTTTGAGGCTCACAAAAATGGTTTTGTCTTCAAATAAAACAATCTCCTTATTGGTAAATAAAGTTTCTATTTTAACTAAGGAGATAAATGAGCTTAAAATTGAAAATGAGACTTTAGGACTCATTGATGCTAATTCATTATGCATGACTTGTTCCTCACATGATAATACATCCATATCATTACCTTGTTTATCATGCAAAGTTTTTGAAAAAGAAATTGAAGATTTGAATAGCACTCTTACAAAATTTACTTTTGGAAGAGATAACTTGAATGTATTGTTAGGGAGACAAAAATATGTTTTTCAAAAAGTCGGCTTGGGATTTAATCCAAACAATCATCAAAAGTCTTATAAGAACTTCTTTGTTTCCTTAAATACCTCAAGTAGTCCCTTTATTAAATGCTTTCACTGTGGTAAGAAATGGCATAGTGCATCAACTTACAATGTTAGAAAGAACATAAACACTAAAATTGGAATAAAAAGAGTTTGGGTTCCTAAAGGCACCATGCCTAATTCTAATACACAAGGACCCAAGACAATTTGGGTACCAAAAGTTAAAACTTGAATGTGTGTTGTAGGTGTGCTTGAAGACCAAGAGCTCAAGTTGGTATCTTGATAGTGGTTGCTCCAAGCACATAACCGGTGATGGCTCCAAGTTCTCCTCCCTTACACACAAGAAACATGGTCATGTCATATATGGTGATAACAACAAAGGGAAGATTCTTGGAATTAGCAAAGTTTGTAAGATCCCTTCATCATCTATTGATAATGTTTTGCTTGTTGAAGGACTTAAACATAATTTACTTAGTATTAGTCAATTGTGTGATAAAGGCAATAGAGTTATATTTGATTCTTCTTGTTGCATAATTGAGGGAAAGGATGATAAGCAAGTTAAGTTTGTTAGTCATAGAGTCAATAATATATATATGATTAGTCTAGATGATATCTCCTTAAATGATGCTAAATGCTTTATGAGTAAAGAAAATGATTCATGGTTATGGTATAGAAGAATTGCTCACATTCACATGGATCACTTAAACAAATTGATTTCTAAAGAACTAGTAATTGGTCTTCCAAAGCTCAAATTTGAAAAAGACAAACTTTGTGATGCATGTCAAAAGGGAAAACAAGTAAAGGTCTCTTTTAAAGCTAAAAACATAGTTTCAACTTCTAGACCTTTACAACAGTTGCACATAGATCTTTTTGGTCCCTCTAGAACTATGAGCTTTGGTGGGAATTACTATACATTAGTGATTGTGGATGATTTTTATAGGTTTACATGGACATTATTCTTGGCCCACAAAAATGATGCTTTTCAATCATTTAGAAAACTTGTCAAAGTTATCCAAAACGAAAAAGGTTTTTGTATTGCATCTATAAGAAGTGATCATGGTGGTGAATTTGAAAATCATAAATTTGAAACTTTTTGTGATGAACATGGTATTGAGCATAACTTTTCTGCCCCTAGAACACCACAACAAAATGGTGTTGTAGAAAAGAAAAATCGATCTTTAGAGGAAATGGCAAGAACAATGCTCAATGAGGCCAACCTTCCTAAGTATTTTTGGGCCGATGCGGTTAATACCGCTTGTTATGTTATGAATAGAGCCCTAATAAGGCCAATTTTAAAGAAAACCCCATATAAATTGTACAAAGAAAGGAAACCCAATGTGTCACATTTTCATGTCTTTGGATATAAATGCTTTGTTTTGAATAATGGAAAAGATAACTTGGGGAAGTTTGATGCAAAATCTGATGAGGGAATATTCATTAGTTATTCTATTCATAGTAAGGCCTTTAGAGTCTATAATAAACGAACTATGACCATAGAAGAGTCCATACATGTTGCATTTGATGAAACTAACCCAAATGAGCTGAGAAAGGAGCTTGTTGATGATGTTGCAGAAATCTTGGCAAAAACACACTTAGAAAATCAAGAGAAAGAGTCCAAGAAGGAAGAAGAGAGACTCCTTGATCACTCATGGTAAAAAGATTCAGAAATCTTGGATCTACCCAAGGAATGGAGGACTTCAAGATATCATCCTCTTGACAAGGTGATAGGTGATGTATCAAAAGGGGTAATTACTCGAAACTCACTTAGAGATGCATGTAATCACCTAGCCTTTGTCTCTCAAGTTGAACCTAAAGACATAAATGAGGCCATTAATGATGAGCATTGGATCTTGGCCATGCAAGAAGAACTAAACTAATTTGAGAATTGGGAATTAGTTCCAAGGCCCAATGATCATCCAATAATTAGCATCAAATGGGTCTTTAGGAACAAACTTGATGAAACGGGCTTAATAATAAGAAATAAAGCTAGGCTTGTAACTAAGGGATATAATCAAGAAGAAGGCATAGACTATGAAAAAACTTATGCTCCCGTAGCTAGATTAGAGGCCATTAGAATGTTACTTGCATATGCTTGCATCATGGATTTCAAACTCTATCAAATGGATGTCAAAAGTGCTTTTTTAAATGGTTTTATACAAGAAGAGGTGTATGTAGAACAACCTCCTGGTTTTGAGGATTTTGAAATGCCCAACCATGTTTTTAAACTGAAAAGGCCTTGTATCGCTTAAAACAAGCTCTTAGAGCTTGGTATGAAAGGTTGAGCAAATTTCTTTTAGAAAAAGGATTTTCTAGAGGCAAGGTTGACACTACCCTTTTCATAAAACACAAAATGCATGACATACTTCTAGTTCAAATATATGTTGATGACATTATATTTGGAGCTACTAACAACTCTCTTTGTAAAGAATTCTCAAATATTATGCAAAGTGAGTTTGAGATGTTTATGATAGGTGAGCTCAACTTCTTCCTTGGTCTCCAAATCAAGCAAACAAGAGAAGGAATGTTCATAAGCCAATCCAAGTATTGCAAGGAGCTACTCAAAAAGTTTGGAATGGACAATGCCAAGCATATGGCTACTCCTATGGGCACCTCTTGCTATTTAGACAAGGATGAAGGAGGTAAATCAGTAGAAATTACGAAATATAGAGGTATGATTGGCTCACTCCTTTATCTCACTGCAAGTAGGCCTGATATAATGTTTAGTGTATGCATGTGTGCTAAATATCAAGCTAATCCTAAAGAATCACATCTAAGTGCTGTTAAAAGAATAATGAAATATATAATAGGCACATCACAAATGGGTTTATGGTACCCTAAAGGTGCCTCATGTAGTCTTATTGGGTATTCCGATTCTGATTTTGCTGGGTGCAAAATGGATAGAAAGAGCACTAGTGGGACATGCCACTTGCTTGGAAGCTCACTAGTTTCTTGGCATAGCAAGAAGCAAAATAGTGTGGCATTGTCTACATTTGAAGTGAATATGTTAAATTTGGGAGTTGTTGTTCTCAAATCCTTTGGATGAAACAACAACTCTTGGACTATGGTCTTGAGCTTGATCACATCCCCATAAGATGTGATAATACTAGTGCAATCAACTTGTCTAAAAATCCCACTTTGCATTCTAGGACTAAACATATTAAAATAAGACATCATTTCATTAGAGACCATGTTCAAAAGGGTGATTGTATGCTTGAGTTTGTGGAAACCACTAAGCAACTAGCTGACATTTTCACTAAACCCCTAGCAAAAGAAGCATTTTTCTATATAAGAAATGAACTTGGTATATTGGATCAATCATGCATAAATTAACTTTTGCTGCATAATCCTGAAACTAATGCATAAACTTGCATTTTTCTGCATAATCATGCCAAATTGCTGCATAATCTCTGAATTTTTCATTATATTTGAATCCAATGCTGACTTGAGCGTCGGAGATTTCCCCTAAGTTGTTTTGCAGGTGCTCCCTCATAACCAAGACTCACAAGCAACTCAACATCCTCAAAATTTCACCAAAAATGGTGAAATCATTGGTAAAAATGGTAATTTTGATCAATTACGTGAGTTGAATCATAATATGATTAGATTATATGTTTGAATGATGATTTGACTTGATCTAAGTTGCTTTGGAACTGATTTGGATTGATTAAAGTTGGTTATATGCTGTTTGAAATGCAAAATCTGAGTTAAAGAGTGCTGGTAATCGATTACAATGCCTTTGTAATCGATTACACAGGTTCTGTCACGCATGTAATCGATTACACACCTTTTGTAATCGATTACAATCAACTCAGAACTCAGGTAATCGATTACATCAACTATGTAATCGATTACAAGGTTCCCAGAAAACATGTAATCGATTACACCAAAAATGTAATCGATTACATACCCACCAGAATGTATGTAATCGATTACACACTCAATGTAATCGATTACATAAGGTGTTTTAAAAGGTTTCTGACGCGCGTAGAGCTTATTTTTTAGAACCTATTCATCTTCTTCATCCTCCTCCTCTGCTCCCACGCACCCTAAACCTCTCAAACCTCAAAATCTCTCATTTCTCACTCAAATCTCCATCAAAATCCCTCATTTCACCTCTCTCAATCTCGAAAATCTCCTCTCCACACAACCCATCTCTCAAAATCTCCTCATATCCCTCACCCAAATCTCCCCATCTTCTCTCACGAACCCCATCTCCGTTTCTCTGCCCTAATCTTATCCCTTTCTCTCTCCTCACTCATCCCTAACCATTTCCACTCCTCCCACTCTACTCCTACTCCTCAATGGCTGAATCTTCTCATCGTTCAAAGCGCCCAAGAACAGGGGCTGCCATTGCAGGGTCTTCTGGTGGTTCTTCACATAACATATCTGGCCTGGACCTCACGAGACACTTCTTTACCGTGAAGCGAGCTGAATTGTTCTGGAAGAACTTCCAGCTTCGCAAAATCATCTCTCCCAGGTATCTACCCATCACCTTCTACGAGAGTGAACCATTAGAGAGCTTTAGGACAATAGAAAATTTAGGCTTGCTGGGTTTCCTGAGCATAGAGAAAGCCATCTACCCTAATCTTGTGTGAGTCTTTTATGCGAACCTGAAAGTTGAGGATAATTGTATCATATCTGAAGTGAAAAAGCAACAAATCAGGTTAACAATGGCAGAGTGGTATAGGCTGACAAAGCTCACTCCAGATGGAGCTCACTTCTGTGGAAATGCCAATGTTTGGGGGCATGAGTTTGAGCACAAGGCTGCTCTTCTCTCTTTGATTAGGATTGGCTACCACCCCCCGAGTGATCCTAAACGAAGAATTATGGCCACTGGCTTCACTATGGAGAATAGGGTTCTCCACTATCTTTTGGTCCGTGGATTGATTCCCAGGGGAGGGAATTACTCCCAAGTCCTCAAGGATGATGTGATTACATTATGGGCCATGACCACAGGGAGGCTAATTAACTGGGGTTATTACATTTTAGAGCATATCTGGACGTCAAGAAAAAAAGAACTCTGCTCTCCCTTCGCCATGTTGGTAACCACTATCCTTGAGCACTGTCGCATTTCGCTGGCTGAAGAGTCTAAGGACACCAGCTCAAAGGGACCACAATCAGTTGGGTTGCATACTCTGAGGAAGCTCCAGCTCTATAAGGTGGATAACAGATGGCATTACATCGCTCATGGCACTTTTGGTCATATCCATCACGATCCAGATAGTGACGATGATGAGGAGGCTGAGCATCCTGCCTCTGCCCCTGCTTCTGCTCCCACTTCTACTACTCTCGATCTCTTGCTCCAAGAAATGCGCAACCTGAGCGCTAATGTAAACACACGCATGGATCATATCGAGCAGAAGATTGACCATCTTGAGCTGAGGATGGACTACTTTGATCAGGAGCTTGCCTCCATTCGATCTCTCCTGGGTGGACCTCCTATTCCTCAGAGCGCTGCAGCTGCACCTCCCTCATCCCCTACCTCTCCAGATCCCCTCTCCTTCGCTGGTCCATCTAGAGTTCGTGCTGATGATGAGGAGCCTCTGGACTCTGACGATGATCTTATGCCCAGCGATGACAATGATGATAAAGATGACACTGCTGCGGATCCAGAGGGTGATGTCTTTTGTGACAGCGAGGCCACTGACAGTGATCATGGCTCCTTGCCTTGATACTTTTTTTTTGTGTTTTGATAACTACCTTGTACTTATTTTGTTTTGACTCTGATTATATTACATTGGTTTACCTTTATGGTGTTATTTGATTATTGGCAATACTGGCTGTAAAAAAATTTCTTTATCCATGACTGATTAATAATATATGAATTTGTTTCCGCTTTGAATGTTTGGTTATTTGATAATATTTGGACTGTTTAATCTCCTTGGCATTCTTGGTTTAGCAAAAATTGGGGAATCATGAACTATAGCTGTTATGCTGTCCAATTTTTTTTTGCTTATGTCTTTTTGATAATGCTAACAGGGGAGAAAATAAGGAAAAATGAAAGGTTGCATGAGTACAGGGGAGTTATTGAGCTTTTGAAAATCTAACCCAATATCATGCATAAACTCCGGGGGAGCATTGCGCCTAAATGTCTATTATATACAAATGCAAAAATTCTTTCTTTTTCCTATGATTAGTTTGTCATCATCAAAAAGGGGGAGAATGTGAATACTTATATCTCTAAGGCATGTCAAATGGTTTTTGATGATAACAAAGACAAAAGCGAAGATCAAGGGCAAAAGAGAAGATCAAGCGCAAAAGGAAAAATCAAGATCAAAGAAAGAAGTCAAGAGGTTTATGTAGTTATAAGACTTAGAACATTTTATGTTAAATGCTCTCAAGATTTCTCAAATGGTTTTTCAACATATGATTTCAAAATAAATGGGAAATTTCAAAGACAAACATGGCTTTTCAAGAAACTTGAGTTTCTATCTTGAATCTAATAATCTTAAAAGGATTTATGATTAATCAAGTATCTTGAGGTGTTAGAAATGACTTACAAGCTTTATTGGATTTGAAAAATGTGTTCAAAGGCCAATGTAATCGATTACATAATGTTTGTAATCGATTACACAGTAAACAGAAGCCATGTAATCGATTACATGAGCAATGTAATCGATTACAAGCAAGTCAGAGGCCATGTAATCGATTACACAATATATGTAATCGATTACATCAAACCCAGAAAGGCAAGAACACGTTTAAAGAGTCATATAATCGATTACATGGATATTGTAATCAATTACACAGCAAGTCAGAAGTCATGTAATCGATTACATGGATATTGTAATCAATTACAATCAAAGTCAGAAGCCATGTAATCGATTACAACAATAATGTAATCGATTACACAGAGTACAGAAAGCCAAGAACACGTTGGAACAATAATGTAATTGATTACATAAGTTGTGTAATCGATTACACGAATCCCTGACAATGTCCAACGGCTATATTAAATGCATTTAATGCATGCCCAACCACCCCAACGGCTCTATTAATTGAGAAACTTATAAATACCATAGTTGGGTCTTTATTTGAGGTTGACCTTAAACCAAAAACTGATCATCAATACTTCCAAACGTGAATCAATCCTCAAATCCATTTCTTGCTCTGTTTTTTATCAAAAACGTGAAAAATCTTTGAGAGCATATTAGAGCTTCAATTTGTATTCATCTGCTCTATTGAGAGCTTCATTCAATCTATTATTATTGTTTTGTAAAGAGGGTGAGGCATCCCTCCAAAAGTGTAAAGGGCGTGGTACCCCTTAGTTGAAGAGACTCAAGCTCCAAGGGTGAGGTATCCCAAAGTGTTGAGTGCTCAAGGTGTAGTGGTTGTCAAGCACCCATTGAAGTTTGAAGATATAGTGAAAAATCTCAAGTTGTTGCTTAGGGACTGGACGTAGATTACAAGTGGATTGGTGATTGAACCAGGATAAATCATTGTGTTTGTTTTCTCTAAACCCTTCTCTTTACATTAAGTACTGTTTTATCAATTTACTTGAATATTGGTACCTTGGCTGTTGCATTTATAAGTGAAAGTGTTTATCTTCTATATCCAATCATCTCTAATCATCAATTAGCTTCAACGAAAATTGTTTATCAAACGATTTGCGAAAGATTTGTGAACCTAGTTTTCATACTCAATTCACCCCCCCCCCTCTTGAGTATTAAGGCCACTTGGTAACATCTTTTATTTTGGACGATGTTTTTCTTCTATTTTTCTTGTAATTTTAAATTTGCCATGTGTGACTAAGTTTCTTATTTGGTTAAGGGAAGATGAAACCTTAGTTTTGATTGTGTGAATCCTATATACTTCTTTATTTCAATACAGTTGTGTTTTTATTCATATGTTTCTGATCTTAATTTAATATAAAGGTCTTTATATTATCTGCCAATTTCAAAAGTGGTAAAACTAGGATTGCTAAGCGCAGTTACGGTGGTAGGACTAGTGAGACATATGATCTAAGTAATTCAATCCTAGTGTGTGATTGGATCTTAGTGTGATTGGTTTTCTAAATCTTAATACTGTCATTAGGTGGATATAAGAGCGGTTGCCTTATAGCTAACTAGTTATTATGGATTAATTTGAGTGGTTGCTAAATTAACCAAAACCTAAGGAAAATAGAGAATTAATCTCACAATTGCATAAAGACATAATTGATCATGTTAAGATAAAGGGTATGTAGGTTAGCATTATCATGTAAATCTAATGGTGGATTCCATCTCTTAACCAATCTCTTTAAATTAGTAAATCAAATCATATTTACTATTGTTGCTTTCAATTTAATTCCTTCTTATAGTTTTAACAGACAAACCCCCCTTTTTACTGTTTATTATTTTTAGAGTTTGAATTTGGATTCAGCTTTAGTGTCAATTGAATTAGTTCTCTGTGAATCGACCATTGTTAACTATGTAACATCCTTAATTTCATTACCATATACGTATCTGGAACTACACACTAGTAATTAAAATTAAGTACATCACGTAAATTAATTAAATAGCTCGTAATAAAATTTATATAATTATATGCAAAATATGAGCCTTTGGAGTTTAACATACTATACATACCATAATAAGAACAGTATACAGTTTATGTTACAATACCCAATATTTACGTATTGAGTTTACAATATACTAAATATATACATCACGATTACATGAGAGCATCAAACATGTCCTAGATCTTCTTCCTCACAACTGCTAGCCGAAGTACACGCACTTGGAAATATTAAGGAAATATAATAGAAAAGGGGTGAGAATTCCAAATTCTCAGTAATACAATTTAAAATGGTGTCATCATAATATTCTCAGCTGTTTCAGGAAAAAACACAATTTAAGTACATTATATTTTAGAAAGGTGGCGTAAATACCAAATCTGACCCTTTCTCTTCCCGAAACAGAATGCTATCTATTAAGATTTCCAAAATATTTATACATTGACTCTCATAATACAGTAATGTCAAATTATGACATTAAATACAAAAATTCATTATAGTGCTCATTATTCATATGCTAATTCCCATAGAACCCACAATACTATACCAAATCGGTAAAGGTCACCTCACATAACCTGGGTTCTGTTCACTTAAGGTAGATCTCACTACCACAAATTAGGCAATAGTCTGCTTCTAGGTCGGTGCACCCCAACCTATTCATGACACTACTATGTATGTCACACAGAACTATTCCTAAGTATCCTTATGTCCATGCATGAGGGAAAACTAGGCTTGTGAGGAAACTGGTGAGGAATTTTTTTAAGAACATAGGATCCCCTTCCTCACGGAGGTTCATCTCCATAATTCAAATAGGATTTCGGATACCCTTCCCTCAAATAGGATAATCTCCAATATCCACTCAAGCTAAAAATACTCAAAGTTTAAGGAATACTCATAATATTGGGAATAACATTCTCGTAAATAATACAAATAAAAATCCTATGAGCACTGATATTCAAATTCATCAATTAATCTCACTTAATGCAAATATATCATGCAAACAAGCATCATTTTAATACACACTTCATCAAATACCTATAGAAGTATTTTAACATTCTTAAAAGAGCATACATGTGTGATTCTAACACTTAGGGAAACTCATTTCCTCAATCCAACATATTAGCCCTTGATACTCCACCTCAATAGGGTTATCTAAGGTCTCTCTAAGGCTCCTAGCCTTATAGAATGCCAAAACATGCATTTCCTAACCAAAAACGCATCATGCTCAATCTTAACATTTGACCTTTGCTCAGTAAAATGAGCATAACTTGAGCTACAGATGTCGAAATGAGGTGATTTTGGTGGCGTTGGAAAGCTAAAAGAAAGAGTTACAACTATCATGAAGACTACAAGAGCTCATTCTCATTACAGAGGGAGACACAGCCCGTGTCATTTGACACAGCCCACCCCATGTTTTCGTTTGTGAGCACTATTCACAAATTTCAACTGGCAGAAAAGTACACGGCCCGCCCCGTGTCTTAGGACACAGGCCGTGTTTTTGGGCCAGAAACTCTTTGAAGAGCGTGACATTGTTCCTTAGGCCAAAATCCATCTTGGATTTTGGCCATTCCAATCCAACCTCTAGGTGATTTTAATCCCTAAACAAGTTCATAAACATCAAGGAAACTTAAAATACCAATTTATTTAATAAAAAATGGATCAAAATATCAAATCCCTCATTCAAATCACAAATCAAAAGTGGGTTCAATAACCCTTTTTCAACCTTGAAAATCATCAAGAAACAAGAGAGCAAATCAAATTCTCACATTATGAATCAAACACAAAAGGTTAAATCTTTCATCTTCAAACTAGAAATCTCCTTTAAAGCCATTAAGAAATCAGATCTTGAAATACAAAAGAGGAAGAAAAGAGTGAGAAAAATGTCCCTACCTTAGCACCTCTAACTTGCTACTTTGTTCTTCCCCTTTTTGTCTTTGTTTCCTCCTTCCTCTTGGTTCCATCTTCCTTCTTGTTTTTCTTTGTTTTACTGCCTATTCCTTGGTGGTCCAACTGATGTTCCAACTGTGGAAATAATAGAGGAAGAAGCATGAAAGTAAGGTTAGATTTTGATGGAAATGGAGGGTGAAAGATAGAAGAAAATAGAGTTGATGGTGAGTAAAAGTGCCGTATGAAAATGAAAGAAAAATAGAGAGAATTTTGAAGAGAGAAATCTGTCGGTGGTAGTGATCTGTTAAAAATATTTTAATCTTCTAAAGTTAAGTTTTCAAGTTACCATATGTGTTATGAAAAATTTTAGAACTCAACTTAATCTTTGGATCTATTTTTCCATAAATTTTCATATACTGTTATTTATTAGTTAAGCTTTATTACTCAGTTCTAAAGTAAATTAAACTTAGGAATTAAATAAATTTACTTACTAATACTTATTTTGATTGGTATTGTATACCAAATTATTCCTTGTATCTTACTTGTTATCTCCATGAAATTTTATAATTTTCTGAGTTACTTAACTGTTCCACAACTGTGTCATCAATTCTTTTTCGGTACCCTTAAAAATACCAAATAATGTCAATTGTTTCTCTAAAATCTTATATAACTCTTATCCATCACTCACAACTAGAAAATAAGTTTTTCATGTTTGTTTCCATCATATCAACTGTTTATGCAGATACTTTAATTATTTTCTTGTATTCAGTGTTATAAAATTACGCTCAAACTGATCCAGGAAATCACCTGATTTAACAGGTAGCTCATACTAGAGTTATTGAGCTTCCATAACCCTAATTAGAACTATTAGATTAAGGAGAATGTTACAAACTATAACTGGTTGCAAGGTTTTTATATTTTTTATGGAACTTGGCAACTATTTTTAATTACAATCCATAGAACACCAGTACCTCAGCGTGACTTTGCATTCACGAGTACCTTGGCTCGAAATACCTTGGACCTCGACATACCTCCATCTTATCCGTGAAGGACCTAGGGTCTTGACATGCCTCCATCCCGGCCAGTACCTCGGGGTGACTTTGCATCCATAAGTACCTTGGCTTGAAAGACCTTGGACATCAACATGTCTCCATCTTGTCCATGAAGGACCTAGGAGCTATACTAGCCTCCATCCCAACCAGTATCTCAATCGTGACTTTGAGTCCATGAGTACTTTGACCTATTCTCATCTAAGCCAGTACCTCAGTTGTGACTTTGCGTCCGCAAGTACTTCGGCCCGACATCATCTTAGCAGTACCCATAAGGTCATATATGGTCACTTTAGCAAGGCCTAATGCCACCTTGGCGAGATCCAAGGAATACACATTCCGGAAAGGAACAACTATCCCGATTACAACTAATACAACACACAAGGTTATCACACCTTGAAGAGATCTGAGGAATACAAGGTCCAATTAGGATTAGATATTCCGATGTGTAAAGGAAAGTCAGAGGGAACCCACTTGACCATAATCCATGTTCAAGAAACGAGTTCAAAGGGTTTTAACTTGTACCTTAATAAGCCTGACCTTAAGCCATAAACATAAAAGTTTAAAGAGGTTAAGAGTATTCGACCATAGCCCAGGATAAGTGTAACATTCTCTTTAACCCAATAGACTTAATCAGGGTTATAGAAGCTTATTAATACTAGTACAGGTCTCTTATTAATTTTGGTAATTATTTGGATTTGTTTGAGTATAAATCTATAATACTGAATATGAGAAATAGTTCATTTAAACCTGGATTTTGTTTAAATAGTTGAGAAAATAGAAATAAATAATGAGAATTTGTTTCTAATCTATGAATAATTGGAGTGGATATCTGAAAGCTTCTTAATTCAATATCATAGGTTTAATTTAAACCAGGAAAGAATAATGAAGCTTAGAGACTGATAATGCAGTATAAGGAAAATGGTGGAATGGTAATATAGAGAATAGAATGAAATCTTAGAATTTTCTAGGATACCTATGAAGGTTAAAAAATTCATTTCTAAAAGAATAAAGTGTTCTTAGCAAACGTAAAGTTTCTAGTTGGATTTCATTTTTAAACTCTCTTTTTACTTACTCCACTATAGCTTTCTACTAACTTATCTAATTTGTTGACTTTGCAGATTGCTTGTTGTTCTCATTCTCTTTACTCTCAGATTTCATTCTCACTCTCTCTATTTCCTCGTTCTCACGCACCAGCAAAGGAGAAAAAGAAAGACAAGAAAGAAACAAGGGAAAAAGAAGGAGGAAGCAGCAAAGAAAGAAAAAAGGAAAAAGGGAAGAAGAAAGTGTCAAGTTGAGGTACGGGTGCTTGTTCCTTTATCTCATATTTTGCTTCATCAACTTGTTGATTTCTTGCTTGGTTGTGTGAGTTAAAGAAATAGGGGGTTTTTGAGGTAAAGATGGATCCTTTGATTGATTTTTGTTTCCTTAGGCTGAATTTAGTTTGCTTTTTGCTAAAACTATGCATAGTTGTTGGTTATGAATCTATGAACCTCCTTTTGTCTAATTGTGTAGGTAGTTGAAAAATGAGCATAGAAGATGTTGTTTTGGTTCATGAATTTTCATGCTAATTGAGTTTAGAGTTTGTATGAGAGTGTTAGTAGGTTTAGGCTCCATGTTTTTGGTTGGAAACCACTTAAAACTTGAGTTTAGGAGGTTAGAATTTAGTTTAAAAACCAGAGGAATTGAAATGGGTCTTCTGGTGCACTAGCGCCTAGGTTCCAGAGTTAGGCGCCCAGGCACCCAATGCTTAGAACTATTTCTGCTTCAAGTTGCACGTAGGGCACCTAGGCGCCAGGAGCGCCTGAGCGCTAGATGAGCTCCTGAGCGTCAGGAGTTGAGCACCTGAGTGCCAGTAACTGGAAAAAACAGAGTGAGTTTCTAGTGTCTGGGCACTCAGTGTCCACCATCTAGGTGCTAGCAACTAGGAAAAACAGGGCAACATTCTGCCATGCCAGCGCCTAGAGCTGATTTTCCCAGGATATTCAATTTGATGAATTGGAGTTTCCTACTTATTAGATTTGTTTATATATGCTTTTTAACTGGTATTAAGACACTAGTAGGGGTATTTCATAGAGGAATTGATCACCTTGGATTTGTGAAATTCTAACTTTGAAATGATATGATGAAATACTCTAGTGTATGATTGATGAGATTGATAGTTAAGATGATCAACCTAGAGATAATAATTATTTTTCAAGAGTAAACCATTATCTAGGATATCCTTGGACCTAGGGTGAGACTTGGATAATGGTGGTTGAGGATAAACATTCCCTTACCACCTGTGTAATTGAGGTTGAGGATGAACATTCCCTCCCTCTTCTCCTGAGTCCTCCCTAGATAAAATGTAGTTGAGGATGGATATTCCCTCTATATTTGAGGTATTACTAGATTAAAGATAGTGTGAGGAATGATGATACTCTCTTTATCAAAAGTAGTTGAGGATGAACATTCCCTCATTATTGGTTGTGACTGATTGGATTACTCGGAATAGTTCTGTGTAATAAGAAAGGATGTTATAAATAGGTTGAAGTGCACTAGCTTGAAAGCATACTACTACTAAGTGACGGTATTGTGAGGATGGACATTCCCTCCATACCATTTTAATAAAAGATGATTGATGAATATTGATGATTGATAAATGATGATTATGGAAAGATGACCATTATGAGATAGCTTATTGCATAAGTCTATCATGGATTGGATTCTTGATATGATATTGAGATTATGATGAGATTTGATGACTTCTTTGATTATACAAATGATTTTGTTAAACTTATAAAATGAACCTCTGTTTCGGGAAGAGAAATGACTTGATTTGGCTTTGGCCACCTTTCTACTGACTATATGTTAATGATTTGAAATGATTTTTTCCCCAAAATAGCTTTAATGATTATGATAACATGTTTTTAAAATTGTTATTGAGAACTGTGAAATTCTCATCCCATTTGTTTGATTTCCATAATGATTTCAAGACGTCCTTATGCAGACCATAGAGGCAAAGAAGAACCTGATCTTATAGATTTTTTGCTCCTTTTGTTTTGACATATATACATGGTTGTATACCATTTTTGTACCTTAGTGGTATATGATGTATTTGATTTACCTTGATGTATTATTTGTATAGAACACATTTTGATATATATGTATTATGTACTTCCACTTCAGGCTCATATTTTGTATATTAAATATGTTTTCCTTCTTGAAAAATTGATACTGATCTAAGTGGCTTATTCTAATATGATTGCTAATGCATAATTCCAGATATGTCATTAGTTTAAATATTAGGATGTTACAATAAGGCAATAACATTTGCCATGGACGTCACTCCAAGAGGCTTCTGTGTCAAAATCATACTTCATAGGATCAGATATTCTGATGCGTGAATGAAGGTCAAAAAGGAGAATCCACTTATTCGATTTTTGAGTTCAAGAAGTGAATTCAAGGGTTTTAACTCATACCCTAATGAGCTTGATCATAACCCATAAGCCTAAAAAGGTTTAAAGAGGTTAAGAGTACCTGATCGTAGCTCGAGATAAAGTAATAACATTTGTCGTGGACACCACTCCGAGAGGCTTCTGTGTCAAAATCATACTTCATAGTTTTACACTTAAAAATTTGACTAAGTGACAACAAAAGTGGAGAAACATAGTTGATAAATAAACAGAGTGAACCCTAGAAAAAGAACTACCGAGATCGAGCATTGGACCCATCTCGGTTGGGAAAAACATGAGTGTTCACTAACTATAAAAGAGAAATATTGAGATCGAGCTTTAGACACATCTCAGTCGAATAAAAGCAAGAATATGCACTAAGTGTAAAAGAAGCCACCGAGATCGAGCATTGGACCCATCTCGGTTATAAAAAGAGAAGGCAACAGGAATATGCAAAAAAATATTTTAAGTATAAATAATGCCCAAAGATCGGGACTTGTCCATTTAAAGATAAAATAAAACCCCACACAGGGGGCAAAGTAAAGCAACATAATGAAGATCAAGCATCTTGGGTAAGCTCTTCTTGATTGATGACTTCCACCTCAGCCTCCTCTGTTGGCCCGCCCTTCGAGCTCTTATCCCCCTCATCCTCACCTTCTTTCGTAGTCACAGGAACCTTATTCAATGGAATGGCCATGGGGATGGCATCTACAATGCATCTATCGCGGACCACCTTCCTCGAATTAGTCCCTTCAATGACCAGATTCAGATTTAACAAACATAGTTGAGAGAGAGCATTTAAGAAAGACTCATCCACTGAATTGGCCCATTCATCTTCGATAAATAAAATATCTCTTTCAAGCTTGGCCTTGGATTGCATGAGAATCTTGTTCTCAGTCCGAAGAGCAGTTAGGGTGTATTCAGCAGAAATCATTTGACTTTTATATTATTTTCTTAAGCAATTGCCTTAGCAACCTTAACCTGGAGTCTGACCACCTCAGTCTTGCGCAGCTTAAGCTCCCTGCCAACTTGAGTCAGTTGTCCATCTTTCTGAGGCACAACTAACTCAAGCTCCTTCCTTTTACCTCGGAGGGCATCTAGCTCCTTTTTCAACTCTCAAGTCTGATGAATAAATTCAAAAGTAGACTCCAAAAAGCAGAGAACATAAGTGTTGTGTAAAGCCTGCACCTAGACATCCCAGATGAGCTCAATCAAGTCCTACTCAATCAAGACATCTTGGTTAACTTGGGACAAAGGGCATTGTTAATTATCTGCCCAAGATCAGACCCTCTACCCCAAACTGACCTTCCAGCAAATTGCAGAGGGGCGCCCTCTAAGATCTTAGTCTCCCGGCCAACAATAAGATCTCGAGGAGCAACCTCGGTCATCGGTCTTTTTCCTCGTTACCCCTAGAGCTCCTTCTACTTTGAAGAAATCTTTCTTAAAATTCTTGAAAAGGATTCCTGATATGGCTTGCACACCATACATCCTAAGTGACCCATCCTTTTTGGAAGCTATTCCCAGAGGACCAAAATCAAGTGAAGAGGAAAAAGAATGACCCCACAGAGTATGGCCATCTAAAAGTTTTATAGATAAGTTCAAAAGTCTTGATGAAACCCCATGCGTTTGGGTGTAGCTGAGTTGAAGCTACACGCAAGTGGTTGAGGACTCCAATCTCAAACTCAGAAAATGGAAGCTGAACTCCAATACGGGTAAACAATTTGTCGTACATATATATAAAATGGTTTGTTTCTGTCCTTGTCTAATAGACCCTTTCTTGGCCTGATGGAGCCCGAATTATGTATTCACCATTATGAAGTTAGTCAGGTTAAGTGTAAATACTCCTGTTTGACACAGGTATCCTTTAATGTCTCAATGCTTGAAAGAGTACTCAGGACTTCTCGGCCAACCCATTGGTATAAACTGATGTTTTCTAGGAAGATGTACTCTCTTGGTTCTGAAGTAGTCGCTCTTCGATGTGCCATATCTGAATTAGTAGTGTTGCCTATAGAGGTCGTACTCATGTCAAAATATGAAGAGGATTCACTAAGATTCTCCAACTCTATCATGAGCGCAGAGAGCAAACGTGTTGGTCTTATCTTTGCCAGTTCCCTGGCACAATACATCCTCTATATCATTTCTCGGATATCCACCCTAGATAGCGACCTCAGATCTCTATCAGAATCTTCACCATGAGAAGAACGTCTCTACCGCGCCTAAGGCAACGAAGACGACGAAGCACTTAAAATTTCTATGGAACTACTCTCTGCATAATTGTTTTGTGATATTGTCACCCTCACCATGGTATTTTCAGAAAAAAAAAAAAGAGAGAATGGAGAAGGAGAATACATTGAGAATAAGTGAAGAAAAGGCTTGAAAGGAGTCAAAAACCACTAAGAACTATCGCTTCTGATCGTCGAAAATTGCCTAAGGTCGCTAAAGAAGGAGGCAGAAATGGGAAGAAGAGAGAAGAGTGAGGGGTTTTCCCCTCACCCCCCATTTATAGGTCCCAGAAAACCTCCCCCAACCGTTGCCATAAGAAGGGGTAAATCAGAAGCTTGCAATAAATTTGAAATAGTAATCAAGGAGGTACGAAACTCAAATAGCGGCTTCTAATACCTTTAGGCCACATGGCTAAATGTACCTAACAAGGCAGTTGAGAGAAAAATGCTCAAAGTTGAAGCGACTTATGACGTTACAAGAAGATATTCAAACTGAATCACAGACTTATGTCATGATATATTGACATGTTTGAAATACAGATCTTGATTTGAGATCAAATTACTTTTAGAATTTAATGGGCCCTACAGAAAAAATCTGTATGGGGACAACCTACTATGAATCATGGATGACGATGTATTAACTTTATGCAAAGTGATCCATTTTGGATCCTAGTATTATTCATTAACACTGGGGGCATTCTACTATATATCACGGACATCGGCCGCCCTTTGATAAAAACATCGTGAGATCCAACATCTATATTATGACTAGGATCCCTTTGTCCCATGCATGCCGTTTGCTCCTATTGAACTTAGATATTTTGACATTCAGTTGTAACATCTAAACATCAAGCTGAGAGCAATTGTTCTGGACTAGGTTCTAAGTTAGCGATTTAGGAGCAATCCGGCCCACGAGAACTCGGCAATATTAGATAAGTAAATCTACCTATTTATAAGGAGTAAATCTCTCACATGATCCCTCATAGATAAGGAAATCAAGTGTATCCCTCATAAATAGAGGAATCAACTATAAGAGATAACAATCTCATTAGATTCTTATCATAATTAACAGTATTTAATGTATATTTAAATATGATTCTTATCAACCAAGACACTCCTATAAATACCACACAATGTAGCAAAGGTATGCATCTAATTTCAAATACTACACACCTTGTGCACGGTCTAACTTGAGCGTCGAAGTACTTTTTGTAGGTATTCACCCCCTCGCACCACTATCGCAACCACCGTGTATCGGAGGAAACCACTTTTGTCAACCTTATTCAAGTAATCATCTAAACCTCATTCAGAAATATATATATATATATATATATATATATATATATATATATATATATATATATATATATATATATAAAGGAAATTAACATAGAACATTTTAAATGAAAAATTAAACTTTTTTCAATTTCTAATATAGTAAATACTCTAAAGCTTTTCATTTTAACTTCTTTAATAAGTGCCCTTAAGACATTTTTTAACAAAACCTTTTATATTATTATGTTGCCATTATTCTTATTTTAGTTCTTCAGAAAAATATCTTTCTTTCTTTGTAGTTTCATTTGTATATTTGTTCACCTTTGATCCTATTTGATTGCATTTCTTGATTTCATGTAAAGTATTATTTCATTAGAAAATAATTTTATTAATTAATTAAAATTAATAATTTATCCTTTCAATGGTTGGCAATAATTGATTGTATGGCTTTGTGTCATCCTCAATATTATCGAGACTATACGGCCTTGTATAATCTTGAATTCCATGCAAAATGAATTTAAACCACCTTTGAGAGGGGATTGATATCGTATTATTTCTTTTCAAAGTACTATATTTAAAATGAGTTGTATTGTATATTTATTGATTATTAATTATTTATGAATATTTATTATAATGATGAAAATAACAATTTAGAAATTAGTATAGATTGCTTAAATGATAGAAATAAATATGAAAAAATTATTTTTAAGTCATAAATAATTAGAATGAATTGTGATAATTTTTGAGGAATTAAATAAAGTAGTTTGATATTTTTAATAAATAGAATGAGTGTTTAAAAGACAAATTAAATAGGAGAGTAACTTGGAAAATTATGAAACTTTGTGGAGTTTTTAAATATAGGGTGGAGATTATTCTAGAAATGATTACAGGTTATGGCAGATGTCTGTTAGCATATTAGTTTAACTTCTTAAGTTTATCTTAACTTAAGAAAGGGTAATATAGCTTAATAGCTATCAATAGTGTGTATAGATATATAGTAAATGATAAGTATAGGAAATGAATGAAGTCTTAGAATTTTCTATAACATCTGTGAAAGTTAAAAAAACTCATCAATGGAAGATCAAAGTATCCCTAAGAGATAAATCTCTTCCATTTCATGATGACTGCACATTTCCTTTCATTCTTATCCTTATCTCTCTACCTCTCCAACGCCTCACACACAATCACACACTCTCACCATTCTTTTCACTTTTCTATCGATAAAGCAAAAAGAAGGAGAGGAGAAAGAAAAGGAAGATAAACACCATCAACAAGGAAGCAAAGGAGGAACAAAGGAAAGAAAAGAAATACCATCATCAAGGGAGCTAAGGTAGGGGTTTGTGCTTCTCTATCTTACTATTTTCTCTTCTTTCTTCCTAAATCTTGGATTAGTGAATTGGTTTGAAATTGCTCTTGTGATCTGTATGTTGGATTGATGGTATATATATGATTTTTGGTCTTGTGAATATCTATAAGACTCTATGGATTTGTGGTCGATGATTTAGGTTTTATTGGATTGACCTCTATTTTATACCTTGTGGATTTTGGCTTGAGTATAAATTGAGGCTTTGATGTTGTCTTGATTGGATATGAAGAGAAATGAGTTGTTCTGAGATTGTCATGTTTAGTCCACCTTCTGGATGTTGGAAAAAAATTGGGTAATTGATTATTGATTATTGATGTCAGTAATCGATTACCAATTTTCAAAAATTGTAGTTGGGTTTGTGGTAATCGATTATTATAATCGATTACCAAGCTGCTGATTTGAGAAAATATAGTGTGGTAATCGATTACCACGTATGGTAATTGATTACTAAGCTCCTGTCTTGAGAAATTCTAATGTGGTAATCGATTACCAAGCATGTTAACCGATTACCAATCCCCTGTTTTGGGAGAATGACTTCTGGTAATTGATTACCAAGCATGGTAATCAAATACCAATCCCCTGCTTTGAGAAAACAAAGTTCTCTGCTCTATGGAAACCAAATGGGATATATCTATGTTGTGTGGTGTGATGAGATTTGATTAAGTTCACTAAGTAAGGTGACTCGTGTCTATATGATGTGCATTTGGTATACTTATGAGATAAATTATGATGTTTCACTTGGTATACCTATGAGATGAATTGTGATATGCATTTGGCATACTTACGAGATGAAATATAATGTGCACTTGTGATGCTTATGTGACAAACTATGAAGTGCATTTGATATGCTTATGAGATGAATTAAAATGTACTAGAAAATGATATGCTCCTTTAAAATGTTAAAGTTAAGCCAGTAATTGAATTAAAATGTAAAATACATCTTTAAGCGCTCAAGTTTAAAAGAAATTGGACGTGATAAAGAAAATGACGGTGATCCTTTATGACATGATCCTTAGATGTTACTCCCTTATGAAGGGTAACCCATAGATCTGATTTAGGAAATGACGGTGATCCTAAATGTGTATCTTTTGAAAATGACGGTGATCTTTTGGATATCCTAGATTTGACCAGTGATGGATTTAGGAAATGAAGGTGATCCTAAATCTAATAATGGAAATGATCCTCATACTTGGGGTGATCCTAGACGTGTATCATTTGCAAATGACGGTAATCTTTTGGATATTTAGCCAAGGTTACATGGGATAGTGTTGTGTAACGAAGGACTGTTACGTATAAGCTGAGTGCACCGGCCTGATAAGCAGATTATCACCGAGTGTTGGGTAGATTGAGGAGGTGACATGCCCTCTCTACTTAGTAGATTGAGGAGGTAACATGCCCTCTCTTCCATTTGAAATAAAAGGACATGAGTCCAGGGAATGAGTTAAGAAAAAAAATGATAACTAATAAGCACTAGATTAAAAGCATTGCTTGAGCATTAACACATCTTCATGAATATGCTATATAAATCATTAATTTGATAATGAATATTTGCATTTTGAGTTAAATGTAAATATTTTATAGATAATGTGAAATAATTTATATGCTAGTATATTTTTGGAAAGTTTCATGATTTATTGGTTGATGTGCTTGTAAAGCTATGTAATGCCCGGATTTATGATTATAAAATGTATTATTCAATGTTTAAAAATTGAACTTCTGTCCTCGGGAAGAAAAAGGAACCATTTTGGCATTAGCCACCTTTCTACAATGGATTTTAAAAATGATTTAATTCCCTGAAGCAGTTGGAATTATTGTAATGACACATATTTGTTAGATATACTAGGAATTCCTAGAATTCTCACCCCCGCTATTTTCTTTTCCATGATGATTCTAGCACGTGATCCACCTATAGAGTTGAGAAGCAGATGTTGATGTAGTATAGAAATACTTATTCTTTTTTACTATTGCTATGTATTATTATTTGTGCGATGGTTTGTACATGGTTTGTATAAATATGCCTTTGAAGGCTTGGTATGTATAACTAGGATACTGATGTAAAGAATTGATGTACTAGGTTGTATAAGTTACTAATGCCAGTATAATGTATGCATGTTATGTATATAATTATGTATCAAAGATACATGTTTGTACTCCAAATTAGTATATAAAAATCTCTATAGTACCCAATTAGATATGTAATTGTGCAAGTTCCTAGAGTTCTTTTAGGAGGACTCAAAGGACATTAAAACAATAAATGAATATATATAAAAAAAAAATTTAACCCTCACAAGACTTGAGTAAGAAATAAATTTTGTATAGTTAATTACCAAGATAAATAATAGTTTAGTTGTAATGTACCTGAGCCTAAGTGCTTCAATGTAATCTAGGTACATGTGGAGTATTAGTCTTACGACGTTACAATAAAGGTATTTACAAAGACACTTTGACACTCAAGTTAGTCTCAAAGTGAAATAGAGATATGAGTATAAACAAAAAAGTTAATATACCTGGGGTAATCCCTTAGTGTCATTTTAATACAAAGAAAAATGTTTTGCGTATAATTTTTATATGCATATTATATTTATACCATATGTTAATATGAGAGAAATATCAAATCAACTTGTATATGATTATAATATTTTCGCAAGATACAGAATGAATTTGTGAATAAATTAAAAAAAATTAAATATATAAAAATTAGATGAATAACAAGACTGTAATACAAATGTTAGGTCCTTAGGGTCTAAGATCGGGTCATGTGCATGTCTTTGAGCTTAGGCAATAAGGATATACGGTCCACAACCCCAACTTGGTAATATATAAGCCGAGCAATCATGTCGAGCAATAAGGTATATGAGTTACAATTCTGATAATCTTACTTATTTTTAATCATATTATTTTTTATATCATATAAAGTTAATTAATGAAGTATAAATTTATAGTTAATAACGTATAGAAATTAATTAATAAATATATAAAAAATTAGTTAATGAAAAAATAATAATTAATAATGTGTATAAGTTGATTAATGAAATTAAGTTAAAAATATTATATATTTATATATACTTATTAATTAATAATGTATACTTTATTAATTAACTTTAATATAGTGTTAAAAGGAGTACGTTACTATTTGTAAGGTATTAGAGATCTTTCTTGGGTCTGCTACGCACTCTTTGTTGACTTAAGTAATCTACCTTGGTTATTGCATCTTCTACTTTTGCTGCGAAGAGCAATCTTTAAGCTCCTTCAATGGCAACTCAAACTCCTTTAACCAATCCAGCAATGGATCCAACAAGCCCGTATTTCATGCATCCTAATGAGAATCCGGGAATCGCTCGTGTCACCTGTGTTGACTGGAGAGAATTATCATACATGGGCGCGTGCAATAAAGATGGCACTACACACAAAGAACAAAGATCAATTCATAGATGGCACCATTCCCAGACCACATGCATCAGGTCCAATCTATGGAGCCTGGGATCGCTGCGATACTCTTTTGCTTTCATGGATCACACACTCGCTGAGCCCTTCAATTGCGCAAAGCGTGCTGTGGATGGATACTGCAAGGGATGTATGGGTTGACCTGCGTGAAAGGTACTATCAAGGCGATATTTTTCACATTTCTGAATTACAGAGAGAACTTTACACTTTCAAGCAAGGAGAGTTATCAATTGCTAGTTATTTCACACAATTGAAAAGCATGTGGGAAGAATTAGAAAATTTTAGGCCTATTCCATCTTGTACATGCCACATTCCATGTGTGTGCAATTTGGTTTCTACAATCAAAGGTTATATAGGCAGAACGATTATGTGATTCGTTTTATGCAAGGCTTAAATGATCAGTATTCAGCATGTCGTTCCCAATTCATGATGATGGATCCGTTAACCTCAATTAATAAGGTTTTTTTTTCTTTGTTGTCACAAGAAGAAAGGCAACTCAATTTAGAATTTGAAGAACCGAGAGTGCTGGCCATTATTGATGATGGCAACTCTTTTGTACCTCGAGGTAGATCCGGAGGAAGAGGGTTTCAAGGGTCGTATTCATCATCACAAGGAAGAAGTTATAGTGGACGAGAACAGTCTTCCAAAGTCTGTACTTTTTGTGGCAAAGTGGGCCACACAATAGATATTTGCTACAAGAAACGCGGTTTTCCTCCGCACATGAAACCAGCTGGTAGTAGAAGTGGCAAAGTGAACAATTTCACTACAGAAGAAAGCTATGATGATGATGGACAAGGAAGCATCATCTCACAGAGGGATAATCAGGACGAACCCAGTTCTTGCTTCACTCCTGAGCAACAAAAAGCTATTTTGGCATTGATTCAGCAATCAAGTGCTCAACCTGCTTCCCACTCAACCAACCAGATAACTTCCCACCTTGTTTCTGAGTCAACCAATTCATCTAATCTCCATACTTCAGGTATATCTTTTGTGTTTTCTTGTTCAATCAAGCCAAAACACTGGATTCTAGACACTGGAAGCACAGATCATGTGTGTTGCTCCTTGTCTAAGTTCAGATGTTATAAGAAAATCAAACCAATCCCTGTTAAATTACCTGATGGGAGCCAAGTTATTGCAGGTATTTCAGGCACAGTTTCTTTTTCAGATAACTTTTACCTTGTAGATGTCCTACATATACCCTCTTTTACTTTTAACCTTGTATCTGTCTCCAAACTCATTTCTTCCCTTCACTGCAAACTAATTATCTCTTCTTCCAAATGTGAAATACAGGACCTGCATACATCAAAGATGATTGGTGCAGCTAGCCTTAAAGATGGTCTCTATGCACTGGTTTTTCCTGTTTCTCTTACATCTTATAGCTCTCATACTGTTAATACCATTGACGTTTCAGCTGTCAATGTTTGGCACCTTAGGCTAGGACACCCTTCATATGAAAAATTGTATGCTCTTCATAAATCATTCCCTTTCATTTCTTGTAAAAATGTAAATAATCACTGTGAAGTGAATCATTTGGCTAAACAAAAAGAGACTTTTCTTCTCTGATAGTGTCAGTATGTCTAATAATATATTTTTTATGTTATTCATCTTGATATCTGGGGCCCCTAATCTGTCCCTTCTATGTTTGGTCATAGATATTTTTTAACCGTGGTTGATGATAAGACTAGGCACACGTGTTTACCTTATGAAACTAAAATCAGAAGTAGCCACTCTTATCCAGTCCTTTGTTTCTATGGCTGAGACTCAATTCAACAGTAAAGTCAAAGTCATCAGAACTGACAATGGTTTGGAATTCAACTTGCCCTCTTTTTATGCAAAGAAGGGCATTCTTCACCAATCCACATGTGTGGAAACTCCTCAGCAAAATGGAGTGGTGGAGAGAAAACATTAGCATATTCTAAGCATGACTAGATCACTTCTTTTTCAATCTAACATGCCTCAGTGTTTTTGGTCCTATGCGGTAACCATGCTGTTTACATTATAAATAGGTT
Source organism: Ormosia semicastrata (assembly GCA_029884595.1). Taxonomy (NCBI): domain Eukaryota; kingdom Viridiplantae; phylum Streptophyta; class Magnoliopsida; order Fabales; family Fabaceae; genus Ormosia; species Ormosia semicastrata. The sequence continues at coordinate 22,711,628 of JAQQTO010000044.1, forward strand.
GCCTAGTTCTTACTTGAAAAACAAATGTCCCTATGAAATATTGTTTAGTCAACCTCCTGACTTCTCAAATCTTAAAGTGTTTGGCTCTCTGTGTTATGCTTCCACACTAGTGGCTCGTAGGAAGAAATTGGATACTAGAGATAGAAAATGTCTGTTTCTCGGTTTTAAAACTGGGACAAAAGGCTATGTGGTATTTGATCTTAAGTCTAGAGAGACTTTCTTATCTAGAAATATACATTTTCATGAACCCATGTTCCTTTTCATTTACCACCCTGTGGTTGTACTTCTCAGTCACCTATTGCTCCTTCTTCTTTCATCAGTAATTTGAATGATTTGTTTCCTTATCCTTTTATCCAGCAGTCCTCACAACCTGTTTTTGGTACTGATGATCATGCTTCCCATCCTGCTGAGTCCAATTCTGAGTCCAGCAATCATTCTAACCACACTTGTCCAGCCCCTGCACCTCTTATGAGACATTCTCAAAGACACAGAAAGTGGCCTACTTACCTACAAGATTATCATTGCACATTGGCCACTGCAGGGCACTGCAACTCTCATATCAGTAAGCAGTATCCTCTTTCTCATCACCTCACTTACGATGACTTGTCACCTTCCCATTAGAGCTTCTCTTTAGCCATTTCTTCTATTTTAGAACCAACTTCTTATAAACAGGCTATAGTACATGAGTGTTGGAGAAATGTCATTTTAGCTAAATTGTAAGCTCTGGAACAGAACAGAACCTGGATTTTGACTGATTTACCCCCTGGGATGAAAACAATAGGATGTAAGTAGATTTTCAAGGTCAAATATAGACCAAATGTGTCTGTGGAGAGACACAAAGCCAGGCTAGTAGCCAAGGGTTGTACTCAAACTGCTGGGCTTGATTACTTGGAGACTTTTAGTCCAGCGGCAAAAATGGCCACAGTAAGGACCTAGTTAGCCATAGCTTCTGCCAAGCAATGGCATCATCAGCAGATAGATGTTAATACAGCTTTCTCGCATGGAGACCTCCATGAGGAAGTGTATATGTCCTTACCACCTGGACTCCACCCTGAACATCCTAATCAGGTCTCCAAGCTGCAAAATTCCTTGTATGGATTGAAGCAAGCCAGCAAACATTGGAACTTCACAGCTACCCTGACTGAAAGTGGTTACAGACATTCCAAGGCTGATTATTTTTTATTTACAAAGAGTGGGATTTCTTCATAGTAGTATTAGTTTATGTAGATGATTTGATCCTGGCTGGGAATCATTTGATTGAGATCAACCAACTTAAACAGCTTCTATATGACAAATTCAAGATTAAAGATCTTGGTGATCTGAAATTTTTCCTAGGTATGGAGGTGGCTTGATCTTCTCATGGAATCACACTCTATCAAAGGAAATACACTAGAGTTACTGGAAGATGTTGGTCAGCTAAACCATGCAGTAACCCCATGGAGTATTCTCTGAAGCTTCAAAAGGATACAGGATCTCCTTTTTTAGGTGTTTCTGCTTATCGATGACCGATAGGAGGACTCCTATATTTGACAACCACTAGACCTGACATTTCTTTTGATGTCAACCAACGTAGTCAATATCTGGATTGTCCTATGTTACAGCATCACCAAGCTGCACTCTGAGTACTAAGGTATCTTAAAAGGTTCTCCTGCTCGAGGTCTTTACTTTCCCTCTAATTCTTCTCTAAATCTCAGAGGTTTCAGTGATTCAGATTGGGGAGCATGTTTGGACCCCAGAAAATCTGTCAGAGGTTTCTACTTTTTCCTTGGATCAGCATTGATTTCTTACAAAAACAAGAAACAGACTACCATATCCAAATCGTCATCTGAGGCTGAGTACAGGGCACTTGCAGCTGCCACTTGCGAGGCACAGTTGGTCTATCTCCTTCAGGATTTACAGCTCACCTCTCCTACACCAGTGGTACTTTTCTGTGACAAAAATTCTGCAATTCATATAGCTTCTAATCCTGGCTTTCATGAGAGGACTAAACATATTGAAATGGATTGCCATCTTGTAAGGGAGGAGCTCCAATCAAGCCTCATTCACTTGCTGCCAATCTCCGCCAAGGCACAAATGGCTAATATCTTAATCTTAACTATGGCATTAGCACCTGGTCCATTCCAACAATTCTCATCCAGTTCGATATCCATATGCCAGCTTTGGGGGCGGGGGGGTGTTGCCCAAGTCCAATTCTGAGAAGCCCAATTGTAGCCCAAGTCTGAAACACCAAGCTGCTATTGCTGCTCGAGTTACTGAACTAATAACAGAAGAAGCTTCTTGAACATTAGAAGCTTGCTCATGCTGAGTCAGTATTAATTGAAACAGTTAGTATTGTTAGTTGTAGAGATGTAACCACTGTAACTAATCTGCTAGATTAGTTGATAGCTAAACCTGATTAGTATACTTATATAAAATCCTCTGATGTATTGTTTGATATTAGATTGATTAATTCATTCAGTTCAAGTTCTTCAATATATTCTCTCTTTTCACAGCAATCACTATTGCTTGATTAATTTTTTCGTATGAGCACAAACAACATAATACTAATGTCTTTTTTAATTTTACCATGCTATTTTTCCTTTTAACATTAACATAATGGTTATTTTGTATTTAATATTTAACATTTTTTATTTAAATATTTTTTACTTCTCAAGGCAATTTTACTATATCTATCACTATTACATGCTTAATATTTTTCTTGCCAACACTCAAACTTTATCTTTTTTATTAATTTCATTATTACATTCTTAATTTTAAATAAACATTTATTTAATGATTTAAAAATTAACATAATGTTTATTCTGTATTTAATATTTAAAATTTTATTTATAATATTTTTTACTTCTCAAGGCAATTTTACTATATATTATCATTATCATTATTACATGATTAATATTTGTCTTGCCAACACTCACATTCTGTCTTTTTTTAAAAGAATTTTATTATTGTATTCTTAAATTTAAGTAAACATGTATTTAATGATGTTATTAAATGCCTCTCATGACAATTTTACTATATACTATAGAATACCATTTTGTTCTTTTCTTTTAAGAATTAACTTAGTGATTATTTTTGTATTTAATATTTTTATTTAAAATAATATTTTACTTCTCAAGGTAATTTTTGTATATCTTATCACTATTACATTATTAATATTTTTCTTGCAAACACTCATACTACTTTTTTTATTAATTTCATTAATGTTTTTAAAAATGTCTCTCAAGACAAATTTGCTATATACTAGTTTTTACGCTCGTATGATGCACGGGTTTGTAATATATATAGTATGAATAATATTACTTGCATATATCTACTCATATATCATTTTACATCTCTACAGCTTTTATTATTTGATGTGCTTCTTGGTGATGTACACCAAAAATTATCCATATGGTATATCCTATAATTATAATGTTAGTCATTCAATATTTATAAATAATAGTATTAAATTTACTGATTTTATTTAGAATATTATATTTATATCAATAAATAAAATAGCTAAATTTACCAATAAAAGATTAAATGGATAAACTTTAATTTTATAAAAAAAAAAAAGTTTGCTATATATTATATTTTTCTTTTATAAGGTTAATAACATCAATATATTGAATTAATAAAAAGAACCTTAAACATGTAAAAATAACAAAATAAATTACTTTTACCTACTTTAACAAAATAATTGAGCCATAATATGTACTCCAAATTTGTGTTAATGTTCAATAAAAAGTATCAAACCCAACAAGATTTGTTATAATTTTATATACTCACATTAAATGGGTATAATTTCCCTTGTATTTTCTCCCATGTTGTATCTTAAAACCTTATTTTTTATATAAATAGAAAAAATGTTTGTTTGGATTAGTTTATTTTATATTTAAAACAGTTTATAATTAAAAACTTCTAGAGAGAATTTTTTAAAAATAAACAGTTATTTCCTTAGAAATAATATTTCCCAAACATGCAAAAAATAGTTGGTCATTTTAAGAGCCTAACACAATTTTTAACTCATAACCCAATTTTCAAATTTATTTTTAATTCATGCAAAAGGTGTGATTCAAGAGGTAAGTGATAAAATTATTTTTTAATTTAATTAAATAACATAAAACTATTACTTTAAGGTCGTTAATAACATTTATTGAATTCAAGTCTATATGCATAATATTTATTAAATTTATATTTATATTTATTAAATTCAAATTATTAATTTATTTATCAAACTCAAGTCAATTTTACTATAGATATAATCTAAGCTAAGATAAAATTATGTAATTTGGATTATTAGGTAATTTAAACAAATTTGGATAATAAATATATTTTTCTTTTTTTTCTTTTTTTTTTGTCTTTTCTTACTCTTTTATGGACTCGAACTCCTAATATTATAGAAGCTTCTGAATTGCTAAGCTCAAATTTACATACCACCTGAACCAACTTTTGTGTTTTAAATAGACTAAATATTGACATAGTAACATCATAATTATTCAATATTATTTTGGATACTAAATTTTACAATCTAAACTAGGAATTCAAATCTCACAACCTTTCAAAACCGGAATAGAAAATAGAATATTTGAATTCCAAAATAAAGACTAGATTTATTGAAACTTTAATATGTTTATCTACACTCTCTACTTTTTGATTTTTAATGAAGAATTTGAGTTTTTAAAAAACTCAAATAATGGTAATTGTAAAATCCAATTTTTCATAAAATAATTTTGTGAAGAATAAAATTTTAATTTCTTTAATTCAAACATTTTATTTGATTTTATTTTACAATAGTTGTTACTAACAAGAAGGAATTAGACAAAATTTGTAATAATTTAATTAAAATTATTGAGATTGAATTTATAAATAAATTAGGTAATAGAACAAAAATTTTGAAGTTAAAAATAGGAATTTATAGAAATAAAATTTAGTATTTAATATTTGATCAAAAGTATTTTTATTATTATTAATAAAAGAAAAACATTTATAAAAATATATTTATGAAGTAATTATTATTTTAATATAAATATCTACCCTAAGTATCTAAGATAAATATCAAGGTGTAATAATTACTAAAGATAAATATCTAAAAAAAAAAAAGGTGTTATGTTGCACCTAGAGAATTGGTGCAACACATCCATTAACATCGCGCCCCTTTGACATCATCAAAAGCCATTTGTAATGGCTATAAAAAAAGGGTGGGGAATTAAGCTAAAGGAGACAAGAAACAGGAAGAGAGGGAGGCAGTAACGAGAAAGAAAAAAAAGGAAGAAAGAAAAAGGAGAGAAAGAGAAAGAGAAGAAAAGAAGAAGAAAGAGGAAGAGAAAATAAAAAAAAAAAAGTCTCTATGAGGTAAGAACTAATTTTTTTAAAATAAAACAATGGCATCAAATATGTTTATAATTAGTTAGTAATAAGTATGATTATATGGTTCATTAGTAATTTAATAACATTAATTAATTTATTGCTTTAGTTTTTTTTTGTGCATATTGTTATTCTTGTCAAATTAATTATGCACATTTAATGTTGTTAGATTATAGAAACTTAATATTTGTATTTGTGCTTAACTTTGAAATTTTTATGGTACTTAACAAAATTTAGAGTTATTATAATTTGAATATTGACTCTCTCATGGAATCAATATTATAATCTATAAAAACTAAAATATTATTCAAAACTTAAGCTAAATAAATATTCTTAATTACGTTGAGGTATTGTTACCTTGGCTTGAGAACATTTTATGACCTTTGCAAGGATAGTACCATTGTGCAATGAATATATATCCTTAATCTACATAGACTTTCACACATTTACCTTGGCTTGGGAGCCATTTTATGACTTTTATATTGACCTTTGCAATGAAATAATTTTTGTGCAATGAATACATTATTAAAATCAGGACAAATTATAGACTATGATGAAGACCAGATAAAATATGGACTAAGATGAGAACTAGACAAACTATGGACTGTGATGTGAATATTTAAAAGAATTATTAGATTAATTTAAAATCAAAGTTAGTCTCTTGGAGAGTTGACATTTAAATTTAATGACTCTAAATTTTGTGAATTTTATTTAATTGTCATGATTTGTTTGAAAATAGACTTGTATATGATGAATTTATTTGTGATATATGTAACGTCCCAAATTACTAACACTAATGACGTATCTAGTTTACGCATCAGTAATTAGAATTTAGAATGTTACTTATGAATATCAACAATTTTCAAATAAAAGATTTGATAATATACAAATATATGAGCCTTCGCGAAAGCATAATTTATATACATAATGAAAGGAATAATATACAAACTATACATCTTCGCACATTATATACAAATTTTATTGGATAATTAAAATTACTTGGACTAGTTTATAAATACCTAACTAAGAACATCCTAACTAATCCTTCAAGTAAGCTCCATACATTTGCTGATATGCTCAGGCCATCTGGAATTATCATGAAAACCATAGAAAATAGTGGGGGTGAGAATTTAGAAATTCTCAATAGCTTGTTTAAAAATGTATCATCATAATAATTTCAGCTATTTTAAGAAAAAATCTCATTTTCATTCAAAACATTTATTATTATTCTAAGAACATGGCAAAGGGCCAAATCCATCTCCTTCCTCTTCCCGAAATAGATAGTTCATTTAATTACTATAAAAACTCCTTTAATTCTTCTAATCATGCACAATATCACTAAGTACTCAAAATACCATTAAATACCAAAGTTTACCACAACTCCATTTTAGAAGATTCATCAAAATATAATCAATTTTCCAATCTCAATATTTCAAGATGAAGATCTCATCATCAAAATCAAGTTATAAGCTCACAAAATCATTTATTCACTTAGTAGTAGTCTGCTTTTAGGTTGGTGCACATCAACCTCTTCATGATAATATGACGTCACACAGAACTCTCCGAGTAACTAGGCCTAGTCTTCCCTTGTCTAGCTTAGAGGAAGTACGTCTCCTCAATATCAAAGTTAGGGTTAGACTTCAATCTATCATGATAAGGAGAAGGTACGTTATCTCACATTATCAATCATCGGGAATAGAATGAGAGGTACGTTACTCAAACTATCCAAGATTTAGGATTACCCCAAGTAGTGAGGGAAACACTCATCATCGACCACTTAATGACTAGGAAAGTTCAAGTAAAAGGGAAGGTTCTTCCTTAACCTCAATTATTCTAATATAGAGAAAATCACTTATTCTCTTACCATTAACCAAGACTTACCCTAGTACAAGAACATCCAAAATCCAATTCGGCCTAGTTCCACAAAGTGGATACCCATGAAAATCAAATCATCACATATGCAATATAATGCATAATCCAATCATACTCATCATGGGTATTCAAATATCATCAATCAATCTCACTTGATGTAACAACACCATAAAAATCATTTTCTTAAACTTGTTTGGATGCATAATCTTTTCACAATCTAGTGAATTCCAATAATTTAATTCAAGGTTTAAGGTTTATATTTAGGTTACCTGAGTTAAAGAACTATGTATCCATCATTTTTAGATAAAAAATGACACTTTTAAAGATTTTTAGCCTTAGACACGGGCCATATCTGATTACACGCCCTCCCTCCCCCCCCACCCGTGTTTTGCTCTGTGAGCACTGTTCACAAATTTCAACCGGCACCTAAGCGCTCGGGTGCCGCGGCGTGAGACGCGCAACAACACCAGATTTTTCTGGTTTTCAGTCAAAAATCCATTTTTTTTCGTATCAAACCAGAAGCCAGACCAAAGATCATCAATAAATCATCAAAGTTATCATGTTTAAGCATCAAAATCTTCATTCAAAATCACAAATCAAAAGAAGGATCTAATACCCCTTTTTCAACCTCAAAAATCATCAAGAAATCAAGAGACGAAAACCAAGTTTTCACATCATGAATCAAACATAAAAGCTTAAATCTTTCATTATCAAACCAGAAATCTCACTCAAGGCCATCAAGAAATCAGATCTTGAAATACAAAAGAGGAAGAAAAGAGTGAGAAAATCCCCCTAACTTGGTTCCCATAGCTCTTGATCTTGATTCTTTCTTGGTTGGTGTTCTTTCTTCTTTCTCCATTTTCTGCTCCTATTTCACGTTCCCTCTCCCTCTTCCTCTTTTATCATTTTCTCTCATTTCTCCCATGTTTCTCTCCTCTTCGTTTCTGTCTCTACCTTTGTTTCTTTCTTTCTCATCTTTTTTTCTTTCTTTCTTTTATTTGGGCTATTAGCCGAAAGTGAGGGAGAGAAGAGAGAGAAAAATATCTCAAAATGATAATGATGAGGGTGTGGGACGGTGGGGTAGGAAAATAAAAGGAAAAAGTACAATTCAACTGAAAAAATTTCATCTGCTAAGGACACTTTAATTCCTCATAAATGAATTTTCCAACCTCCATAGGCATTAGAAAAAATTCTAAGATTTCATACTATTTTTTATATCTATCATTTCTCAATCTGATAGTAAAACACTTCTACAGTATTCTTAAAAATATCAAACTGACTCCATTTGTCCTCAAATTTAACCACATCCTCTTTCACACATTTGTGACCTATTAATAAAATTTTTCTTATTTATTTCCTTTAATTTAATATTTATGCTATTTTCTTGAGTTAAAATATTCATTTTGCACGTTCTGTATTGTTGCAAAGTGCCTAAATTAACTCAAAACGTCTCGAAAATCAATAGACATGTTAAACAAGTATTATGGTACCTTATGACCATATATAAGTATAACTTGCTAAAAAGAGAATGTTACAATTCTCCCCTTTTTTTAGAAATTTTGTCTCTAAAATTTAGCTTCTCATACTAAAATTTAGAAACCTTCAACAACTATCCTTAATTGCATTCATCTTATCTATTCTGACTTTTATTCAGACTCAGATGTTCATTTTTTTTATCCTAATGAGAGTTACCTTGTAAAGAGTTAGAAGATTGAGCTTCCTCTTGCCTTCTTAAAGTATATACCCTACTTGGAGCTAGTAGTCTAGGATTGGGTATAACTTTCTACTTTCGTTGACACCTACTGATATAGTGTCCTGATTAATCATTTACATAACATACCAAACAAAGTTTATCACCATGTCGTCTCCTTCCACATTTAGAGCACTTAGACTCCTTAGCTTTCATTTGATTCTGACTCATTTCTAATTTGTGAATCACTGGTTGTAAAATCACATCTTTCATTTTCATCGTCTATTCTTTTCATCTTTTCAAGATTCGTGAGGATTTGCTCAATGTGAAACTTCAATTGAGTAGTCTCCATGATTTTACACTTCTTAACTAAAGTAGGAAAAGCCCCCAATCTCCATAGATTCAACAAATCTTTTAGTTTCTTTCCTTCGCTTCACTTTATATTATACAATAAACATGCCTCCTCATTTTAGTTCCAGATATACTCCACTCCTTTATCATCTTGTATATTTCTTAGAAAACACTTGCTTAAGAAAGTCTCTCTGAACACCTCCTATGGTACATAAGTACGTGCAACTTCTAATAATCTTTTTGAACTACTCAACTACTTCTCTACTTTACTTTCTTACCTTAAAAGTTCAACCAGATTAGGAATTTCCTTAATTTATTTATTTATTCTTTGAATCCTTTCTTTCCAACACATTGCCAAAGCAAAAATATTGCCAAATCCTTTAAGACAAACCCAATTCTATCAGTGTGAATACATGGTTTCTCCTTATCGTGTACAATGTTACAATTTCATTCTGGAAGTAGACATCTCCAATAGGTTAAACCCTTATAGTTACCAAATCAATTTTGAGTGTTAAGGCCTTGACAGAAAGGGGAGAAAACCTAGCCATATATTTTTCCACATTAGCTAACATGTAAACATGCATGATTAAAGATCTAACTTCAAACATTGTCTCATTTGACAAAATGTAAGATGCCCTTTCATTTGTAGAAGAATATGATTTCATTCTAACAAACTATTTCACAAAATCCAAACTTCCTATAGGGAATATCAGTTTCTTAAATACTAGATTTAAGATTCATTACATTCCTTTCCTCAGCAAATCTGACAATTAAAACATTGTCATTACCTAAGGATTAATGCAGATATATCCGGATATTATGTAAAATAAGGTCATTGGACTTCAAGATTCCATATGAAGAAACATAACAGTGATATACATGTGGCCCATGAGAACCTCATTTATGATTCAATGGTCCTTTTCACAATTTAAGAGTCATAGATGGGTGTGTCCTCATTTTGCCACATTTGAAACCTTTCCCAAGTCGATAATATTCCTTTAGGAAGCACCACTAAAGGTCTAATATTAGGATGCTTACCAAGAAAACTTTGCATGGCATTGGCAATCATAAATATCTTCTCAACTCTCGAAACATGAGCCAAAAATGTAACCCTAGGGATACTCACCGCAAGACCCTAATAAAGAGAGATTGAATCCTTCGACTTAATGAGGTTTCACCTACTTCATACACTATAAGTGCGCAGAGATTTTGGTTACCAAAAGATCATCTTCAACAATCTCAATTCTATATATTTCTATTTTCCTCTGACATTCCACGAATCCTCCACATGAGTTTTTGTACTCCTTGTTTAATCCTACATTGGAACTCAAACATGGTTTCAACTCCTCATCTACTATAGAGTAGAGGATTACAAGAACATCTTCTGCTCAGTGCCTCAACCCTTTTTATTGGCCTTACCCAAAAGATACTCTAACTCAAGATCATATTCTTTTAAGAACTTGTTCTATCATCTCTGCCCCATACTTAACCATTTCTGGTCAATCGGTGTTTCAAACTCTTATGGTCATTAAAGACCTCAAATTTAACTTTATACACTTAGTGTCTCTAATCCTTCAAGGCAAACACCATAATTGTCAATCCTAGGCTATGGGTTGGATAGTTGTCCTCATGTGGTCTCAATCGCCTAGAGGTGAAAGTAACTACCCATCCATCTAGCATTACATGCATCCTACCTCTTTTCTTGAGGCATCCGAGTATATCTCAAAGTTACCTTGAGGATTTGGGGACCACTAAAACTAGTATGGAAGTCAGTCTCTTTTCCGTCCTTGGAAATTATTTTTGTACTCTTGTGTTTATTCAGAAGCACTACCTCTTTTAGTTCTCGTGTTTATTCTTACTTTAGTCTATAGATATCCCTTCTCTGGAAATTTCATATTCTAATATTTGCACCTTGCCAACATACAGTTGCTTCTCATTCAGAATTTCTAGAACCTTCTTGAGGTGATCTTCATATTCTTTAAGTGTCTTTAAATAGATGAAAATATCATCTACAAAGATGACAATCATTCTAACTAGATATAGTTCAGAAAATTTGTTCATTTAGTCCATAAAGATTGCAAGTGCTCTGTGCTCACATCTGGTTTTAAGGACGCTCTTCAAAATATTTTCTCTAAAACTCCATTCTGATAGTACTCTGACCCCCTTAAGTCATTCTTGGAGAACACTACCGTTCTCTCTTATCTAGTTTATCAAACCATCTATCCTAAGTTGTGACCCTTAAAAACAACTTTAATCATTTTCGAAGCAATCTAGGCTCCTGCTACTTCTAGCAATCTCTTGGTATCATCCGATCACTTTTCAGTCTCTCTAGTTAACAAATTCGAAGCCACAGTTTAAAGTTGACCACATTGCAATCGAAGAAGTATCAAACTGTCCTGGTGAACCATGTGACACATTCAAGCCTAAAATGAGGGTAAAAGCTTCGGAAGCAACAAGAAGAGAAGGAAAATATTCAGGTCTAACAATGAACTCAACCCACTTAGCTTAGCATTGATCTTCAACAAACATTAGTCAAATATTGGTTGTATTATTTATTTTATTCCTCCTCTTTTTCCTTCTTCAGATTTAATTAACTATTGACCTATCGTCAAACTTCCTTACTCACGTTCCATAAGTTCCAACTTCATTGCCTTAAAAGAGGGTTTAATACCCCTTTTTCAACCTAAAAATAATCAAGAAATCAAGAGAGGAAAACCAAGTTTTCACATCATGAATCAAACATAAAAGCTTAATCCTTTCATTATCAAACCAGAAATCTCACTCAAGGCCATCAAGAAATCATATCTTGAAATGCAAAAGAGGAAGAAAAGAGTGAGAAAATCCCCCTACCTTGGTTCTCATAGCTCTTGATCTTGCTTCTTTCTTGGTTGGTATTCTTTCTTCTTTTTCCATTTTCTGCTCCTGTTTCACGTTCCCTTTCCCTCTTCTTCTTTTCTCATTTTCTCTCATTTCTCCCCTGTTTCTCTCCTCTTCGTTTCTGTCTTTGCCTTTGTTTCTTTCTTTCTCGTCTTTTTTTCTTCCTTTCTTTTATTTGAGCTATTGGCCGAAAGTGAGGGAGAAAAGAGAGAGAAAATATCTCAAAATGATAATAATGAGGGTGTGGGATGGTGGGGTAGAAAAATAAAAGGAAAAAGTACAATTCAACAAATAAATTTTCATCTGCTAAGGACACTTTAATTCCTCATAAATGAATTTTCCAACTCCATAGGCATTAGGAAAAATTCTAAGATTTCATACTATTTTTCATATCTGTCATTTCTCAATCCGATAGTAAAACACTTCTACAATGTCCTTAAAAATATCAAACTGACTTCGTTTATCCTCAAATTTAACCACATTCTCTTTCATACATTTATGACCTATTAATAAAATATTCCTTATTTATTTCCTTTAATTTAGCATTTATGCTATTTTCCTGAGTTAAAATAGTCATTTTACTCATTTTGTGTTGCGGCAAAATGCCTAAATTAACTCAAAATGTCTCAAAAATTAATAAACTTGTTAAACAAGTATTATGGTACCTTATGACCATATATAAGTCTAACCTGCTAAAAAGAGAATGTTACAATATATCGTGAATTGTATTGCTTCTGTTTGTGTGTGATGGCAATCAAATGATTCAAGAAAAAGTTTACACCTAATCGTTGAGAAGACAGAGGGATAGATGTCCTTTTATGTCTCTTGCCTTGGTTAGTGTGGGTGTGTCTAACTTTATCGTCACGATGTTAAAGTAACATCAGAGATAGGGTGGATTCCCTATAAAAGTGAAGGCTTTCAAATGAGATGTAAGACAAGCAAACATGAAAATAAAAGTAAACTTTAAAGGGTGGATTCCTTGTGATGAGGAAAACTTGTTTACTGATGTTTATATATAATATTGCATTGCATGATTTATTTAGCATTCTGAATCATTTTATTTTTGTCATACTTTGGTTGCCATGTAATTTTCTATGTACTTTACATAACTAAAACTCACCATGTGTTTTCAAACATTTTATAACTATTTATTTCCTACTGAAAATTTTCAATTCTCACTCTGTTCATGGTGATTTCAGACTAGCACAGGATGCATTATAGTTATCATCATTCATATCGACTATGCATGGTTTCTAGTTCTAGAGGAGGGGCATATAAATTAGAATATGTATATATTTACTTTTGAGTAAACACTATGACTGACGTGCAATGTTATTTTGAAAAGCTATAGATATGTATTACGACTTTATATTGTTCTATGTGTCAATGCCTATTTCCTTTTATATTTTGATTATATGTATTTAGTGATGCAATCCTCGAGTTCATTTCTGTTAATTCATATAGTAATTTTTAATTATTCACTTAATAAAAATTAAGAAATTTTGCTATTAGTTTAAAATTTATGAAAGGAATTACATTTTTTGTATCAGAGTATTGATTTTTGGCATAGTTATATCTATGTCTTGAATTTTTTCCTATGTTGAGTTTCTGCATGATGATTGGTCTTATTATTTTGTACATGCTATATAGAATTATAACTACATTAACTTTGTAATATTGAGACTGATCACCTCAATATTGAATTGTTCATGGCTGTGTAGGACTATATGGCACCAAAACTCCTAGAAGTACAGAGTTCACAAAATGATACTCTAACAGTGATATTAGGAGCCATGAAAGGATTGGCTGACGCTGTCAAGGCCCAAACAAGTGAAGGTAGTGGAAATTTTATCATGGAAGCTCCCGTGGCCAACCTAAATTATCAAGGTCTTTCAGAATTTAGAAAAGTCAAACCATCATCTTTTCATAGAGATTATAACCTAGCACTAGCTAAAAAATGGGTAATGCAACTGGAATAGATTTTTACAGTCATGAGATGCACAAAAGGTAGTCTTTGCCACCTACATGCTTGAAGGGGAGGCAGAGTACTGGTGGAAAGGTGCTAGGAACCTGTTAGAATCTAAAAGAATTAAGATCACCTAGGAGGTATTTTTAGCCACATTCTTTGATAAGTACTTCCCCGATAATGTAAAAAATGAAAAGGAGGCAAAATTTATACAACTTAGACTAGGAAACATGACTATAGGACAATATGTGGTCAAATTTGAAGAGCTTTCTAAATTTTCTTCTTATTTGAAAAACAATCCTGATGGCCACTGGAAAGGCACAAAATTTGAGTGGGGGTTTGAGGCCTGAAATAAGGGAGAAGGTATCTACCTTGGAGATAAAAGATTATGCCACTCTAGTAAACAAATGTAGGATAGCAGAAAAAAGTTATCTAGAGATGGAATTTGAAAGAGAACGTCAAAACTTTCTACAAAGAAAAAGGGTGGCAAAGGCTCAAAAGAAAAATAATTTTAAGAATGGAGTGAACCACGGGAAGGTAAGCAAGTGAAGACTGATGGATTTTCACCTATGTGCAATAATTGTGGGAAATCCTATGGCTCTAGACCTTGCTATGTGTGTTATCGATGTGAAAAACCAGGACATATTGCCAAGGATTGTACCACTGAGAAGATGGTGAACAACCTTGTACCCAGACCACAGACTAAAAGAATAGTATTTGCTCTAAGTGGAGAAAAGGTAAACTAATCCCCCAATATGATTGAAGGTAAATGTTTTCTTAAAAACATTCTCTTAATTGCATTGTTTGATTCAGGGACTACACACTCATTTATATCTATTAATTATGTGAAAAAGTTAAATTTGCCTATAACTTCCTTGTCTTATATCTATTAGTTTCAACTCCCACAGGGGGGAAAGTTTCTACTTCTCAAGCTTGTTTAAAATGTCCCATTTAAATTGAAGGAAAAGCTTCCACTTTGAACCTTGTTTATTTTCCTTTGATTATGGGATATCATAATTGGAATGGACTGATTGTCTACTAATGATATTATCTTAGACTATTGATCTGTTGATTATTCCTATATTTTAGTTGCCTTATAATTAATTCATTGAACTCCATTTGTGCTTAATTATCAACATTTAGCTTAGTTTCTGATATCAAACCCTAATTGGAACATTACTGTGAAACTTTGCTTAAATGTGTTCATTTGCACTCATAATTGAATTATGCTTTTCAGTCACTGGACTTCTTAAGGTTCAATTAGGTTTAATTAAGTTGATTTTGACACATTTTATGATATTGAGCCTAATTGGATCATTAAGGGAATTATTGCATGACTTAGCCCTAATTTATCTCTTTGACAATGTTCAATAAACTAGCTATAATTTGAGTTTCAAATATCTGATTATTGTGATTTTGATCTTGTAGAAAAGTTTAGACAATTCTCTACTACTTTCATGAGGACCTCAAAGGCCCAATCACACGTTTGGATAACTCAAATTGGAGTTGAAGCAAGAACTAGGGTGCTGATCCTGACAGCTTGATCTTTGCATACTATTCATGACATATCTCGAGCTACAAGTTGTCAAATGAGCTGAAATTTCGATGGTTGATAGTTAAGATCCACATCTACAACTTTCATGTTGAATACTTTTCCAGATTCGGAGGTCTAATAGGTCATATTGAGCTTGGAAGTTAGATTACACAGCCTGCCCGTGGTTTCTACCATGGCCATGGTTCGAGGGAGTCAGCATTAACAAATTTACTTCCAGAATCAACCACGGCCAGGCCGTGGTGGCCACCACGGCTGTGGTTGAGAGTCAGCATTCACAAATTTACTTCCAGAATCAACCACGGCCTAGCCGTGGTGGCCACCATGGCCTAGCCGTGGTGGCCACCACGGCCGTGGTTCGCAGCGCAGACAGCAATTATTGAAACTTCTATGCGAAGTTTGTACGGGAGGCCTATATATTGGCACCCTTGGCACGTTTTTGAGAGAGTTTGGACCTAGGAAAGCAGCTACAACTCCTTGGAGAAGGAGAGGGGAGTCTTGGATCAAAGATTGGAGTCTCGGGTTCGAGCAATCGGAGATCCATCTTCCTCAATCCTCATAAACTCGTTTGCTTTAGTTTTTCTTCTGTACTTTGTTTTTCATGTTGTTCTTTCTCAGTTTTTCTTGTGATTTCCTTCTAGCTATGTGTAACTAAACCTCCCTTGGTTAAGGAGGTGATGAAACCACTAGTATTGATGTTGTGAATCTTGCATATTTGATTATTTCAACACAGTTATGTCTTTATTCATATATTTCTGAATCTATTGTTGGTATGAAGGTTTTTGTACTTGTTCCCACTTTCAAAGTGGTAAATCTGGGTTTATTATGCGTGGTTGCGGTAGTAGATCTCGTGGAATATATGATGTTCATGTGGGTATAATTATCTTTGTGCTATTTGCCAGTTATAAAAGTGGTAGATCTAGGTTTATTATGCGCGGTTGCGGTAATAGATTTAGAGAAATATATGTTCTAAGTAATTTAATCCCGGTGTGTGATTAGATCTTAGTGTGATTGGTTTTCTAAATCTTAATGCAATTGTTGGATAGTTGTAAGAACGGTTGCTTTATGACTAATCAGTGATTAGGAGTTGATTTGAGCGGTTGCTAAATTGGCCAACACGTAAGGAAAACAGAGATTTACTCTCACAATTGCATAAAAACATAATTGAGCATATTGGAATAAAAAGGATATGTGGATTTACATCATCATATAAATCTAGTGCTGGATTCAATCTCTTAACCAATTTTCTTATATTGTTGATTTCAGTTTATTTATTGTTATTGTCTTTGAAGCTGTTCATTGTTCATCAAAACTCCAAAACCCCCTTATTTATTGTTTATTGTTAATCAGAATTAAATTGGGAATTATTTGATAGTGTTAATTGAATTGGTTCTCTGTGGATCGACTCTTACTAACTACAACTAGTTGTAAGGTTTTTATTTTCTGGTGGGCTTGACAACTGATTTTTATCTGAATTTTAATCACTATATCCTCACGCATCAGAATTTTGGCGCCGTTGCCGGGGAACCAATTTTTCAATGACACTATTAATTTATTGCCTATTTTTACTCTGTTTTTGTTTTTATTTTTTTTATTTTTGATTCTTTCTTTCTGTGTGTCTTGTAGGTGTTGATGTCCATTAATCATGGATGCTTGTGGGATTTGCTTATCACCTGGACATATCACTGATTTGTGTCTCACTTTCCCGGTGGACACAAATGAGGAAGTAGAGGCAGTATGGGAATATTCTGAACCTTCTGACAACTACAACCCTTACTCCAATACATATTATCCAGAGTGGTGGGACTATCCTAACTTGAGTTATGGACAGCAGCCTCAGAATCAACCTCCAGCGTATGAATTTCCAGAATTTCAGCATAGGCAAACACCTTTCCCTCAGAGACAGCAGCAAGTTCAAAATCCTTGGCAACCTGAACCTTCATTGGAGGAACTAATAAGACAATTTGTCATTGATACTATACAGTTCCAACAAGAAATAAGGGCCGCAATCAATAACATGCAAAACTCTTTGGAGCAGTTAGCCATAGAACTCAGCAATATGCAGAGCCTAAATTTTGAAAGACTTCCCTCACAACCCGAAGAGGATGTGATGGAAGATCCTGGTGCTGTCACATTGCAAAATGGAAAGACGTTGGATGAACCCACCTCTCCTCCACAAACCACTACATAGAAAGACCAAGAGCCTAAACAGGTAAATAACGAAGGGAAAAACTTTGAAGTCCTAAGGGTAAGTAATCCTGAACCTCTTCTTAATGTAGTGGAGGAGCAACATGATGAGTTGTGTGATGAATTTCCTAATTTTATTGGTTTCAATAATTATATTCATTGTCACTCATGTACTGATATCATATGTGCTAGTCGTGCTGAGATTTCTGCAGAGTTGAAAGTTGATGATTCTATTTACAAAGCAGAATCTAAGACTCAAAGGGAAGTGGAATTACAGGTCACGGAAGAATTTTTAGAAAAGGAAGAAGAGCACCTGATGACGGTCACTACTGAAGTGAACTTTGTTTTTGGGCCATCATTAAGTAAAAACAATGCACATGAAGCTGATAAAGTGCACATATTACTTTTCAGTGGTGAAGCCAAGGAAAATAAGGGCCAATGGGATCCTGGTGGAAGCCCTTATGCTGCAAGCTTACTTTGTTCATCACACTTCTACCAATGGGATCCTGGTGAAAGCTCCCATATTGTTTCAACTATAGCTTGGTCATCACACTTCAACCAATGGGACCCCGGTGAAAGCTATCATGTTGTCTTAACTATAGCTTGGTCATCATGTTTTAACCAATGGGATCCTGGTGGAGTCTTTTCACCTACCTCACTTGATAAAGCCAATAAACACTGTCTCAAGTCTTTTTATGAGCTTCCGGAAAGTGTGGAAGTGAAAGTGTTGACCTTTTACCATCCACATTATAAAGATCAATGAGGGTCACAACGTCGGGCTGAGGACAATAAACTAAGCGCTCATTGGGAGGCAACCCAACCAGATTTGCTTTCTTTATCCTTTTTATTTTGTGCTTTTATTAGTTTCTTATTTTATGTTTTTATCTGTTTGTTGAGTGTGAGCATGTGAATCTTTGGAGAACCTTGTGTTTGGTTTGATTAATTGTGTGTTTGAATGCATTGATTGTTTGAATGTTAATTATGTGGACTGAATTTAATGGAAATCAAGGGAAATTGTAGGAATTACTTCCTTTGTGGTGTTGTTGTTTTGTTCTTCTAAATGCTGAATCATGTTTTTTGGGAATGATTTCCTTCAATTGAAAGTTAAATTGCATTTCATAATGAATGGACTGAGTAAAGAGTCAATCTCTTAAGACGCATTCTTATGAATTGGTGCCTTATGAACTTCATCGATTTTTGGGAATCCCCTCAAGCATGATGAGTTTTAGTCTTGGGAATCTGACTTTAAAAGACCCTGACTTGTGTTTTTGAA
The DNA here is from genome assembly GCA_029884595.1 of Ormosia semicastrata. Lineage (NCBI taxonomy): Eukaryota > Viridiplantae > Streptophyta > Magnoliopsida > Fabales > Fabaceae > Ormosia > Ormosia semicastrata. The sequence goes on from JAQQTO010000044.1 coordinate 22,730,742, forward strand.
CTGATTTCTTATTGTTTTTCAAAGAACATCATCATCCATAGGAGTTTTCCTATCATCTCAGTGTTAATCGAGTCATGCAGTAGATTTCCCCTCATTTCCCCATTAATGTACCCCCTTAGTTTCCATTGTATTTTCATTCTCTTGTATTGTGTACATTTGGGAATTGATTTGCACTATTGATTTGCTTGTTTCATTCATAGTAGATTTGTTTTTGCTTTCGGTTGTGGTATAGCTGTTTTTGGTTGTTTTCCTTTTCTGGATGTGTGTAGCATTCTCTTTGTCATTATTTTTCCTTTTCTAGATGTGTGTAACATTCTCTTTGTCATTGTTTCTCCTTTTCTAGATGTGTGTAGCATTGAGGACAATGCTTGTTTTAAGTGTGGGGGTGTGGATACTTTGATGCTCTATTGTGAATACTGTTGATTTCTGAATTGTTCTCCTGAGATTTGAATGACTGATTGAACTTTCTTGGGGTGAGTGTATTTGATCTTAATGGTGTTGTTCTTCTTGTGATACTTCTCCATTGGGCTTTTTAAGTTTCTGATAAGCTTTCAAGTGATGTGATTATTGAGCAATTGACCCAAATTTTTGAAAAAAAAAAAAACCTTTGAGCATGATTGAATGAACTTTCTGGTTATTGATTTTGTTGGGTGAAATTCTAAAAAATTAAAGGGTTTAATTGAAAATGATGAATCAAAACCTAGTGAGTTTTGGGCTTTGTTGTAAATAGCTAACTTTAGGCCATTTTGGATCCTTGATTGTGTGATTCCACTCATGGTTATTGTGTTTTTCAGAACTTGTCTTGGTTCTCTTTTAAGCTGCTAATGACCATTGCATGCATTTGAAATGATAAAGACATTTTCTTTTAAATAACTACTGGTCAAATAGCCATCCTTGCATTTTTTTTCCATTGATTAACCCCTTTGAGCCTAATTGACTAATTTTTCTTCTATCTAAGCTCAATTTAAACCTAAAAGTGAAAAACTATTTTACTACCCTACCTTAGGGAGTAGAAGAGCTTTATGATTATGATGGAAATTGGTTCTTGAATAAGTGTGGGGGTATTTGAATTAATGATGTATGTGCCTAGCTATGTTTGTATATAAAAGTCTCATGCTGGCATAATACCATTGTGAATAGGATGTAAGGTGTGTATATATATATGTAATTAAAGTTAAAAAAAAGAGAAAAAAAAAGAAAAGTCAGAAAAAGGAAAATGTACAGAATAGGAATTTGAATTTGAAGATTATTGGGAAATTATGTGTAATGATTGAATATCTTTCCATTTTACTCTTCTAGTTCCTATGGTCTACCTTTGTCTATCTTTGATGTATCCTACCTTAACCCTGACCCCATTGCAACCTGAATAAAGTCCTTTTGATCTCTGTTTGGATGTGGTCTGAGTAGTGGGAAAGTAAAGGCTTGACAAGCCTATGGTAAAGCATATTCTCATGAGTTGGTTGAGTGAAAACACAAGCCTGAAACACTTGAGTGAGAGAGCATATCAGTGAGGATTTATCATGTTGATTGAACCCTGAAATTTGATTGATTTTGCTTGTCAACTTGGATTGCTAAGAAAGGGAATTCTTGATTGTTTAAATGCTTTGAAAACTAAATGCACAAAGGTCTTTGCTCATTATTCTGCATTTGCTTGGCTTGTTGTGAAACTGTGTTGAACTGTATATTTTTGCCCAAGAGTGCAAAAGGCTAAGTGTGGGGGTAATTGATTTGTTGATTATTCCTATATTTTAGTTGCCTTATAATTGATTCATTGAACTCCATTTGTGCTTAATTGTCACCATTTAGCTTAGTTTCTGATATCAAACCCTAATTGGAACATTACTGTGAAACTTTGCTTAAATATGTTCATTTGCACTCATAATTGAATTATGCTTTTCAGTCACTGGACTTCTTAAGGTTCAATTAGGTTTAATTAAGTTGGTTTTGACACATTTTTTGATATTGAGCCTAATTAGATCATTAAGGGAATTATTACATGACTTAGCCCTAATTTATCTCTTTGACAATGTTCAGTAAACTAGCTATAATTTGAGTTTCAAATATCTGATTGTTGTGATTTTGGTCTTGTAGGAAATTTAAGACAATTATCTACTACTTTCATGAAGACCTCAAAGGCCCAATCACACGTTTGGATAACTCAAATTGGAGTTGAAACAAGAACTAGGGTGCTGATCCTGACAGCTTGACCTTTGCATATTGTTCATGACATATCTCGAGCTACAAGTTGTCAAATGAGCTGAAATTTCGATGGTTGATAGCTAAGATCCACATCTACAACTTTCATGTTGAACACTTTTCCAGATTCGGAGGTCTAATAGGTCATATTGAGCTTGGAAGTTAGATTACATGGCCTGCCCGTGGTTTCTACCACGGCCATGGTTCGAGGGAGTCAGCATTAACAAATTTACTTCCAGAATCAACCACGGCCAGGCCGTGGTGGCCACCACGGCCGTGGTTGAGAGTCAGCATTCACAAATTTACTTCCAGAATCAACCACGGTCGTGGTTCGCAGCGCAGACAGCAATTATTGAAACTTCTATGCGAAGTTTATATGGGAGGCCTATATATTGGCACCCTTGGCACGTTTTTGAGAGAGTTTGGACCTAGGAGAGCAGCTACAACTCCTTGGAGAAGGAGAGGGGAGTCTTGGATCAAAGATTGGAGTCTCGGGTTCGAGCAATCGGAGATCCATCTTCCTCAATCCTCATAAACTCGTTTGCTTTAGTTTTTCTTCTGCACTTTGTTTTTCATGTTGTTCTTTCTTAGTTTTTCTTGTGATTTCCTTCTAGCTATGTGTAACTAAACCTCCCTTGGTTAAGGAGGTGATGAAATCACTAGTATTGATGTTGTGAATCTTGCATATTTGATTATTTCAACACGGTTATGTCTTTATTCATATATTTCTGAATCTATTGTTGGTATGAAGGTTTTTGTACTTGTTCCCACTTTCAAAGTGGTAGATCTGGGTTTATTATGCGCGGTTGCGGTAGTAGATCTAGTGGAATATATGATGTTCATGTGTGTAAAATTATCTTTGTGCTATTTATCAGTTATAAAAGTGATAGATCTAGGTTTATTATGCGCGGTTGCGGTAATAGATTTAGAGAAATATATGTTCTAAGTAATTTAATCCCGGTGTATGATTAGATCTTAGTATGATTGGTTTTCTAAATCTTAATGCAATTGTTGGATAGTTGTAAGAGCAGTTGCTTTATGACTAATCAGTGATTAGGAGTTGATTTGAGCGGTTGCTAAATTGGCCAACACGTAAGGAAAACAGAGATTTACTCTCACAATTGCATAAAAACATAATTGAGCATGTTGGAATAAAAGGATATGTGGATTTACATCATCATATAAATCTAGTGGTGGATTCAATCTCTTAACCAATTTTCTTATATTGTTGATTTCAGTTTATTTATTGTTATTGTCTTTGAAGCTGTTCATTGTTCATCAAAACTCCAAAACCCCCTATTAATTGTTTATTGTTAATCAGAGTTTAAATTGAGAATTATTTGATAGTGTTAATTGAATTGGTTCTCTGTGGATCAACCCTTACTAACTACAACTAGTTGTAAGGTTTTTATTTTCTGGTGGGCCTGACAACTGATTTTTATCTAAATTTTAATCACTATATCCTCACGCATCAACTATTCTAGAAAACTTGCTTACTTTTCCAATGATCCATCCAAGGAACCAAAATCCACTAATACCTTATTCTTTAATGTCACTCAGGCAGAGAAGTGTCTCTTAGAAGAAGCTCAAGGGTTTCTTCTTTTGTTTTCTTTAAATTCAGAGGTTTGATAAGAAATAAACAGCATACCTATAGTAAGAGAATTTTCAGAAGTGTTTCCCAAAGAGATAGTAAACCTACCACCTGAAAGAGAAGTTGAATTTTCCATTGACCTAGTTCTGGGAACAGGACCTCTATCTTTTGCACCTTATAGCATGTCCCCTTTGGAGCTAAGTAAACTCAAGAAACAAATAGATGAACTGTTAGCCAAATGATTTATCAGGCCCAGTGTATCATCGTGGGGTGTGCCTGTTCTATTAGTCAAGAAGAAATATAAGAGCATGAGGTTGTGTGTATATTATAGGCAATTGAACAAAGTCACAATTAAAAACAAGTATCCACTCCCTAGGATTATGTTGGATCAATTGTTAGGAGTCACAGTCTTCTCAAATATAAACTTGAGATCAGGATATCATCATATAAGAGTAAAACCAGAAGATGTACCCAAGATAACCTTTAGGACTAGATATGAGCATTATGAATACCTTGTAATTGCCTTTGGACTAACTGATGCTCCTACAATATTCATGGATTACATGAATAGGATTTTTGGACGTTACTTTGACTAGTTTGTAATAGTCTTTATAGATGACATACTCATCTATTCTAAAACTAAGAAGGAGCATGAACAACACCTACAGTGCTACAAATCCTAAAGGAGAAGCAGTTGTCCAAGTTAGAAAATTATGAATTTTGGTTAAGTGACGTAAGATTCTTAGGTCATGTAATTACTCAGGGAGGAGTAGTTGTGGATCCTAGTAAAGTTGAAGTAGTAGTTCATTAGGAAAGGCCAAAGACAATTATTGAGATTATGAGCTTTCTAGGATTGGCTAGATATTATAGAAGATTCATTAAGAAATTCTCTCAGCTAGTTTTACCTCTGACCAAGTTAACTAGAAAGAATCACACTTTTGAGTAGGATTCAGCTTGTGAAGCAAGTTTTCAGGTGTTAAAGAACAGATTTATCTCCACTCTAATCTTAATAATTCATTATCCTAGACAAAGCTTTGTAGTGTATTGTGATGCATCTAAGAAGGGTTTGGGATATTTTTTGATGCAACATAATAGAGTTGTAGCCTATGCATCCAAACAACATAGATCATATGAAGAAAATTGCCCAACCCATGACTTAGAGTTAGCAGCAGTAGTCTTTACTTAGAAAATTTGGAGGCATTACCTATATTGAGTCAAGTTTGAGGTATACAGTGATCATAAGAGTTGAAAGTATCTTTTTGACCAAAATGAGTTAAATATGAGACAAAGTAAATGGATTGAGTTCTTAAAGGACTATGATTTTGAATTGAAATATTATACTGGTAATAGTGGTCGATGCCTTGAGCAGGAAGCCCTTGCACATGTCCTTGATGATGATAAGGGAAAAAAAGTTATTAGAAGATTTTAGAGACTTGAAGATTTCAGTGTCCTTGTAATCTCACTGCTTGTATGCTAGTGAACTAAGAATAGAGTGTGATTTAAGATACCAAGTAAGACAAGCCTAAGCAATGATGAGTTTTTGCAGTCTCTCAAAAGAAGAATTTTAATAGAACAGCTTGAACATTTTCGTGTTGATGAAAAGGGAGTTATGATGTACAAAAGAAGATTATGTGTGTCCAATGATGAAGAATTGAGAAAGAAGATTTTATCTGAGGCATATTGCAGTAAGTACACTATGCATCCTGGTGCAACCAAAATGTATTAAGATCTCAAGAAATTGTTTTGGAGGAATGAGATGAAAAGATACATAGCTAGTTTTACAGCTAAATGTCTAGTTTGTCCAAAGGTTAAAATAGAACACCAGAAATCTACTGGATTACTGCAACCTTTGAATATCCCTGAATAAAAATGGGACAGTATATCAATAGATTTAGTATTAGGATTACTTAGGACTCCATTAGGTTATGATGCAGTATGAGTAATTGTTGACAAGTTAACTAAGTCTGCTCACATTTTACCTATTAGGATTAGTTGCCCATTATACAAGTTGGCTTAGGATTACATTCGGGAAATTGTAACGTTACATAGTGTACCAACTAGCATAATTTTAGACAGAGACACAAGATTTACCTCAAAATTATGAGTAGCCTTACAAGAAGCTTTAGGTACTAAGCTCCATTTTATTACATCTTACCACCCTTAGACAGATGGTCAAACTAAAAAAATCATTCAGACCCTGGAAGATATACTTAGAGCCAATGTGTTAAAATTTCAGAGAAGTTGGAATACCTTTCTACTATTAATAAAGTTTACTTATAACAACAGTTACCATTCCAACATAGGAATGACAACATTTGAAGCTCTGTATGGTAGAAAGTGTAGATAATCTTTGTATTGGTTAGAAACAAGGGAAAATAGTTTATTAGGACATGATATAATGCAGCAAATAATAGAAAATATCAAATTTATCAAGGAAAAATTACTTGCTGCTTAGAGTAGACAAAAAAGTTATGTTGATCAAAGAAGAATACCTCTGGAATTTGAAGAAGGGGAACATATTTTCTTCAGAGTCACTCTTACTATTAGGATTGGTAGAAACCTTAAATCCAAGAAGTTGAATTCCAGATTCATTGGTCCAATCCAAATCCTTAAAAAAAGTAGGACCCGTTGCCTATCAAATTGCACTTCCCTCAAATCTTTCAAATCTTCATGATGTCTTTCATATATCCCAGTTCAGAAAATACTGTTTTGACCATTCATACATCATAGAACATGAAACAATGCAAGTAAGAGATGATTTGATTTATGGAACAAAACATGTACAAATCATGGATAGATCTGTCAAACACTTGAGAGGAAAAGAAATCTCTTTAGTTAAAGTGATCTGGGAAGGACTGTCACCAGAAAAGGCAACAAGGGAATTAGAAGATGATATCCAGAAGTCCTATCTAAAGTTATTTCAATCATGTTAGAGAATTTTTTGGACAAAATTCCTAAAAGGATGAGAGAAATGTAACATCCTATTTTTCATAAAATATTTTTATGAATAATAAAATTTTAATTTTTTAACTCGAATATTTTATTTATTTTTATTTTAAAATATTTGTTACTAACAAGAAAGAATTAGACAAAATTTGTAAGAATTTAATTAAAATTATTGAGATTGACTTTATAGATAAATTAGATAATAGAACAAAAATTTTGAAGTTAAAAATAGGAATTTATAGAAATAAAATTTAGCATTTAATATTTGATCAAAAGTATTTTTAATATTATTAATAAAAGATAGAAATATTTATAAAAATATATTTATGAAGTAATTATTATTTTAATATAAATATCTATCCTAAGTATCTAAGATAAATATCAAAGTGTAATAATTACTAAAGATAAATATCTAAAAAGAAAAAAAAAAAAAGAGGTGCTACGTTGCACCTGGAGAATTAGGAATTGGTGCAACACATCCATTGACGCACCCCTTTGACATCATCAAAAGCCATTTGTAATGACTATAAAAAAAGGTGGGGGAATGAAGTGAAAGGAGACAAGAAATAGGAAGAGAGGGAGGCAGTAACGAGAAAGAGAAAGAAAGAAGGAAAAAGAAGAGAGAGAAAAAGAAGAAAAGAAGAAGAAAGAGGAAGAGAAAAGAGAAAAAAAAAAGTCTCTGCGAGGTAGGAATTGAATTTTTTTTAAAATAAAATCATGGCATCAAGTATTTTTATAGTTAGTTAATAATATGTATGATTATATACTTTATTAGTAATTTAATAACATTAATTAATTTATTAATTTAATTTTTTGTGCATATTGTTATTCTTGTCAAATTAATTATGCACATTTAATGTTGTTAGATTATAAAAACTTAATATTTACTTTTGTGCTTAACTTTGAAATTTTTATGGTATTTGACAAAATTTAAAGTTATTATAATTTGAATATTAACTCTCTTATAGGACCAATATTATGATCTATAAAAACTAAAATATTATTCAAAACTTAAGCTAAATAAATATTCTTAATTATGTTGAGATATTGTTACCTTAACTTGAGGACATTTTATGACCTTTGCAAGGATAGTACTATTTTGCAATGAACATATGTGCTTAATCTATATGGGCTTTCTTACATTTACCTTGGCTTTGGAGCAATTTTATAACCTTTATATTGACCTTTGTAATAAAAGGACTTTTGTGCAATGAATGCACTATCAAGACCCTGATAAACTATGGACCATTATGAAGACCTGACAAAATATAGACTATGATGACGACTAAACAAATTATGAACTATGATATGGACTTTTAAAAGAATTATTAAATTAATTTTAAATCAAAGTTAGTCCATTAGGGAGTTGACATTTAAATTTAATGACTCTAAATTTTGTGAAATTTTTTTAATTGCCATGATTTATTTGAAAATAGACTTGCATACGATAAATTTATTTGTGATATATTGGTGAATTGTATTGCTTATGTTTGTGTGTGATGACAAGCAAGTGATTTAAGGAAAAGTTTGTACCTAACCGTTGAGAAGGTAGAGGGATAGATGTCCTTTTATGTCACCTGCCTTGGTTAGTGTAGGTGTGTCTGACTTTGTCGTTACGATGTTAACGTAACATCAAAGGTAGGGTGGATTCCGTATGAAAGTGAAGGCCTTCGAATGAGATGTGAGACAAGCATACATGAAAATAAAAGGAAACTTTAAAGGGTGGATTTCTTGTGATGAAGAAAATTTGTTTGATGATATTTGTATATAATACTGTATATGATTTATTTAGCATTCAGAATCATTTTATTTTTGTTATACTTTGGTTGTCATATGATTTTTTATGTACTTTACACAGCTGAAACTCACCATATGTTTTTAAACATTTTATAACTGTTCATTTTTTACTAAAAATTTTCAATTCTCACTCTGTTCATAGTGATTTCAGACTAATATAAAATGTATTATAGTTATTATCATTTAGATCTACTATGCATAAATTCTACTTCAAGAGAGAAGGGGAATATATATTAGAATATGTATATATTTACTTTTGAGTAAATATTATGACTGACGTGCGATGTTATTTTAAAAAATTATAAATATAAATTACAACTTTGTATTATTCTATGTGTTGTCTATTTCCATTTACATTTTTGTTATAAGTATTTAGTGATGTAATATTCAGATTCATTTTTGTTGATTCATATAGTAATTTTTAATTATTCTCTTAATAAAAGTTGATAAATTTTGTTGTTAGTTTAAAATTTATGAAAGGGTTACAGTTGTATCCCTTCCCAAAGCAAATCACCATCCCAAATAATACATTAAATATTTATTTTATACAAATTTTTCAATATTCGAATTCATATGGTCACCTCGTTTTGTGAAACGTTCTCCATCAAAAGGCACTGTTAAGAGCGCTTAAAGGGTAATAAATCCTCAACGTGCGCACCACTGCCCACTGTCCCGCACATACGCTTGGAAAGTGCAATCTTGCTTTTCAGCTTTGGTTCCCACCTTCAACTTCTCCTCCTAACAATGGCTCCAATGGCACTTTCTAGCACCTTTTGCAACTTCAACATTCACATCATCAAACAAAACAATGGTTCATCTTTTCCTCTTTTTCAACTCTCTAAGAAGCAGGATTACAAGAATCCCACTGAGCAAATCAAACGAAGGTTCTCACTCCCCCTTCGCCACCTCATGAATATTGTATTATTCTTGCATGTTCATGTTCTAAAATTTCTCACTCTTCCACGTTGTTCCCATCTTAAAGAGAACTCATACTAAGGAGTGGAGAATTAGCAACCATTGGTGCCATCTTCAACCTCAGGTAACCCTGTTTAATTAGTTTTATTATTATTATTATGATTCATCATAAGTGTACAAGTTTTTTAAACTATGATCTAATACTGTGTTGTCAACTTTTTTACAGTATAGTCTAATCATGTGATCTGATATCCTTTAAAGTTTTTGAATTCTTGAGTGATTGATATCAAACTATTTTAATGATGTATAACACATGATATGATAATAGTATAAAACAAAAAAAATTTACATGAGAGTTGATCAAAATTAAATTCATATTATATTTGAACTTCTATTTTTTTTTAGAAACTAAATCTAAATTTGACTCTTTTTTCTTCGATATTTAATGTGATTATTTGATGGGCAATTCAGGTTCAGGCTGAGTGTTGAAAGACGTTTGATTTCTGTTTTCTATTGGAAATGAGTGGTAAAACATTAGTTTGGATTTTGTGTTTGGTGCAGTGGGAAAACGCCTGAATATCTTGGAGTGCAAAAAAATCCACCATCACTAGCACTGTGTCCAGCAACTAAGAACTGCATATCAACCTCTGAGAATGTCACTGATCTTACACATTATGCTCCTCCTTGGTAAAGTTCCCTTCTTTTTCTTATTTAAAGTTTGAACTTTGGTTTACGGGATTATCTGAATTCTGAATTAGCTACAATTTGTCATTGAAGATTTGGAATGATGTCTATGCTTAGATTTTCAGTATGTTGTTTTTCTGGCCTTAATTTCCATGTTGTTATTAAAATGGCATTCTGCTAAACAAGATTAAGGAGATAATTAATTTTGGTTTATCCTACAAGGAATCATAGATGCCATATCCATATTAATAATCACTTTGGCAATGGTGCTCATGGAACAATTTACCACGTTTTGAAACACGTGAAAGTAGTGCAAAGTTCAACCAGTGTTGTGCATTGAGCCATTGCCTTATTAATGTTTTGGAAGTATTGTATTCATTGGTTGTTGAATTTCCTTTTTTTATTTCTCTCTAGCCAAGCTCATTGGTCGATGCATTGAGCATTGCCCACTAACCATAGATAAATCGGTGGTGAGTTTTGGTTTTGATTATTCTACAGGAACTACAACCCTGAAGGTAGGAAAGATCGTGTGAGCAGAGAAGAGGCAATGGAGGAACTGATAGATGTGGTAAATTTAAACTAAAATCATGAGTCTATGTATATTGTATTTCTCTTTCCCTTGTCTCTGGCCATCTCCAATGATTATTTGTAATTGGGTTGTAATAACTGGTGATTTCAACTTTTCAAAGCATTGAAGTTAAATTTTACAGATAGAATCAACAATACCACCAGAAAAATTTACACCAAGGATAGTAGAAAGGACGGAAGACTATCTCAGAGTGGAGTACCAAAGCCCAATCTTGGGGGTATGTGTGTTACCCTCTTCTAAGGAAACTTATTATCCAAAAAAAAAAATTAAAAATTCATCATCTTATAGCTTCAGATGGTTGAAAGAACCAGCTTTAATTTTTCCAACTCCTCATGTTCAAACAGTTTGTAGATGATGTTGAGTTCTGGTTCCCACCAGACAGGGACTCGATTGTGGAGTATCGATCAGCATCCCGGTTGGGAAACTTTGATTTTGATGTGAATAAAAAGAGAATTAAGGTAAAATTTCATCACTCATTCAGTGTGCTTGTATCTATGCTTACATATTGATGTTATGAAAACATCTTGCTGGCTGACAGGCATTACGACTGGAGTTGGAGAAGAGAGGATGGGCATCTCAAGACACAATATGAGGATCTTATGCAGAAATCATATCACTATCAGCATTAGCAAAACTATTAACTGCCATTGAATTCAACATCCCAGTCATTGATGCATGTTTTTCACATGTATGCTTTGCAGCAGCAAATAATTTTGTATTAGACTGAAATACCTTCTCAAGCATTGAGAGAATGACATTTCTTTTATTATTAGGATTGCACAACTCATAAGACCAAGACAGTAACTCATCAGGAAGGAATGAAATGAATATACCGTTCCTGCATTTATCCAAATTTATTCATTGATTTATTTCTTTATTTCAGTAAGTAAATTGACATGCATGCTTTTTGCCATGTATTATTAGATTTATAATCATGCCAAAATAATGCAGACTGTAAACACTAGATGTGGACTTGGTTTGAGATGAATAAACCAAATCTTTTGGGCTTTTTAACACAGTAGACTTGAATGAGAGTAAGAATAACAAAGGCATAAGAAATCTGCTGATTGTTTTAAGTATATATGAAGACAAATTCTAATACATACACTCGGATAACATCCTATGCAAATTTAAATTGACAGCAGGGTCTAGTTATAGTGAGAACAGACTAGCAGTTATTCAACTCGCTTCATGGGAAAGACTAATAACATATGAAATTCTAGGAGCATTTCAAACATTCTCAGTCCCAGTTGAGCAGCTCCAACTGTACATTCTGTCAAAGCATAAATTTTTCCTTAGGTCCATGAATTCACTACAAATGCCACTGACATTTAGGATGATAATTCCGAGCTTATCTCCCTGTAAAACATCCGTAGTAAAGGCATGTTTGGTACGAATGATAAGATAAAACTTGATAGTGTTAAGTCTGATAGTATAAAACCCGATAGTATAAGACTTAATACGTAATGATTGGGGATATCGAGGTGTTTAAAATTGTAATGAAAAAGTCTTAATAACAACTTATACATCAAAACTCAATCAGGTCTAATCTTACCTTCAAGGCTTGATTAAGTTCTCCATCGTTTTAATGTTATAAGAGAGATTTGATGGTTAAACTTATACAATACAATATTTATACCAATCAACTGATAATGTCATAATATATTGTATTAGCTTATCATATCAGGCATAATACAGTATGTCAATCAGGTCCGAAGTTACAACTTACAAGCTGATACTCAGGTGAGTCAGGTCAAATGGCATCTACGTCTAGTACAAAGAAACTTACAGTATATATCTCTCCTATTTGCAGATGCAAAAACAGTTTTGACCAGATCAACTGCTTCTGCTTCTGACAGTGGGGTGACTCAGTGACAGCATCCTGCAAGAGATCATACTTTTAAGGCAGTCAGCCAAACAAAATTTGCATAAGCAAACATTTTAACCCATGTACCAACTTGAGAACTTCACTTTGGCAGGTAATAATAGTGGGGTAGGGGATTTCAGTTGGTTGTCCAGAAATGGCATAATGACTGGAACCAGAACCGTGGGAGCTATATCCAACCCTCTCATATGAACCAACAGCATCATAACTGGAGACACATCGCTTTCTATTTTAGGTTGAAGTAGCTATTAGCAAAAAAATAAAAAATAAAAATAAAGAGAGGGGGTGAGGAAGCATAAAAGGCTAGAATGATATACCTACATTATTATCAAGGCCACCCAAAACATTGAAAGAATAATAAGGAAAAAAGCGTTTGTAATAAAGAGTGTTGGAAAACAACTGAGCCATCGCAGGGCAGCTCATTTGGTTATTGTGTTGATGCTATTATATCTGCATTCAAAGTAAGAAAGATATCATATCAGTTCCACAAGAGGCTTCCCTTTTTTCTCTTTTTTTAAGTTCGTGGTAAACTGAAAACTAGAGTAACAGAAAGTACAGAACAATGAGTCCAAATCCAATACTGTTTGCCCAGATTTATTTGGGAAAAAAAAATTACACTGACAAATCCAGCATGTTATTATCATAAAAACTAGTTTCATTCATGCACCTCATAATTGCCAAGGGCTCAATTCAGAAAGAAATTTCAATTGCAAATAATTTGTCAAAAGATGACAAACGGACTCTGACCATTAAAATTATCCAGAACTAAGCAAAAATATTTTTTTCAATCACACCTATTATCTTCCTCGACGTTTTTCTTTACAATTCTGAATATAAAATAATCTGGGCAGAACCAGAAAAGACAAATTCTTCTTTTCCATTATAAATGTAAAGAACAAAACTGTCATACAACCAGCAAATGTTTAAGTACTCGTGCCACATTCAATCCATAATGTAATACAAGTAATTGCAATAAACTACTTCAACTCTTCTGACTGAATAAAGTTACTTTACTTTTTTTTTGGTAATAAGTTATTTTATTTTTGGTAAGTAATAAAGTTACTTTATGAATACGTAGGTTCAACACAAATATAACAACAACGAGCAAAGCGTTTTCGTGTTAGGTGGAGTGAGTTACATAAGTCAAAGTACGTTCATTGTATTTTGTTATAAATCATGTCTTCACAAATATAACCTGAGCAAATTGCTTTTCCAACTTATTCAGAAAGATAATAATTCAATATAAAGAAACTTTTTGACAGAACAGATACTGAAAGATCAAATATAGAAGACTGTTGCTACGTCTGGAAGAATATGTAAGTGAGTAGTATTTGGTCATATATGTCTTCACTCACCAAATGCCTTGCAGGCCAACACCTTTTGTAAAGCGTTTACATCAGCTTGAAAACCCAAATGAGGCTATGAGCATGTGTTTAGGAATTCATAATTTTTCATTAATGATGATTGATTATCTCAATTTGTTTGAACCCTAAATGTGAAAATTGAGATTTTATTTATGTTTTCCGCTGTAACATGTTTCCATCACATATTAAAGAATCTGATTGTTTTTATCAAAACAATTGAAGATAAAGTTTCATTGCTTTATTGCTTGAAAAGGACCAGTTTCTTGATTGAAAATGGTCAAATCATTTGGCATTTTTTATTTAAAAAATTATTGAAAGTAATGTCCTATCTTAAATTTTACCCATCAATTATGGTGTTTTCTTGCTTTCGTCTTTTTGTGTATTGGATGCACTGTATTAGTTTTGCAATTTTGCAAACTAACGAAATGGCTTATTGGTTTTACTGAATATGAAATGCCCACTTTAATGGCTTTAATGACTTCGGGTGCTTTTTTTATCTTATATGTCAAGTTTGTGGTTTTTATATGACTTTTACCAAAAGTATGAACACAGAATATAGTGTTGTGTTCAATTAAATTAAATGTGTAATTTTATTTTCTCTAATATTTATAAAGTGTTTATATTTTAAAATTAAAATACGATAGATTTGTTAATCACTAAAGTAGTCAAATATTTAAGTTGATTTAATTCTAAATTGTAAGATGATTTTATCTCAATTACTCATATAGAATGGATGCTATAAATGACATGATAATTTTTGGTTTATGGGTATATTGAGATTCATTGTTATAGAACAGTTAAGGATCACCCAAATGTTAATTGTTTGTTCTTATAATTAATGAGCATGAATGTTGGTAGTGTAAGTGCACTATTAGCTTTATTTATATATCCAAAGATAATAAATATTTCTAATTAGTGTACATATCATTGCCAAATTATGTAATTTTTATTAGTATCATTATGTTGAATATGGTATATTGATGAATTGTCCAAAGTAAACATCAATATGCATTGTATGAAGTGTTTTTTTTTTTAATCTATATAGCATGTTAGTATGTAACTCAAAGCATTAATGTTTTAAATCTCTATTACTTGCAATACTTGTTGCTTTACATTCGCATCTCTCATCTATACCAGTTTTTAATGGGCTAAACTTCTCTGAATGGAATGAGCAAATCCAGTTTTACCTTGGGGTAATAATGAATTTGGACTTAGCTCTTCGCGTAGAGAAACCAGATGTTATTACGATGAAGAGAAGGTCCATTATAAAAACAGGGAAAGGTCAAACAAATAGATTCTGATGTATATGCGGATGAGTATAGCTAGAAACATTAAGTCAATTCTTCTTAAAACTGAAAGTGTTAAAGAAATGATGAAGTTTGTGGAAGAGCACTCCCAAACTGCTGATAAGTCTCTTGCTGGGACACTGATGAGTACCTTGACCACCATGAAATTTGATGGTTCTCGTACTATGCATGAGCACGTCATTGAGATAACAAATATTGTTGCAAGACTTAAGTCATTAGGAATGGATGTGGATGAAAATTTTCTTGTGCAGTTCATCTTGAACTCATTATCGTCTGAGTATGGTCTTTTCCAAATGAACTATAACACCATGAAATACAAATGGAATGTGCATGAATTGCACAGTGTGCTAGTTCAAGAGAAAATTAGATTTAAGAATCAAGGAAATC
Organism: Ormosia semicastrata; assembly: GCA_029884595.1. NCBI lineage: Eukaryota > Viridiplantae > Streptophyta > Magnoliopsida > Fabales > Fabaceae > Ormosia > Ormosia semicastrata. Next base: position 22,746,403 of record JAQQTO010000044.1, read on the forward strand.
ATTCCATCAATTATGTTAACTACCAAGGAGCTGGAAAGAAAGTTAGTAGGAAATATGACAAGAAAGGAAAATGACTCCTAAAGATGAATAAGGCCTCTTCCTCTCAAATCCACAAAATGGAACCGAATGAAAGCATATGTTATTTCTGTAAAAAGACTGAGCATTTCTAAAAGGATTGTCCAAGATGTAAGGCTTGGTTCGAAAGGAAAGGTAAGCCTAGTGCTTATGTATGTTTCAAATCAAATTTAGCTGAAATTTCTTATAATACTTGGTAGATTGATTCTAGTTATACAACTTATGTTTCTAATATGATGCAGGGATTCCTTATAGGGATGGCAACGGGGCGGAGTAGGGATGGGTAGTAGCCCCCACCCCCACTCCTGCGAATAATATCCGTCCCCGCCCCTGCCTCCATATCTGTGCGGGTACCTATTTATCATTCTCCCGCGGGTAAATGGATACCCACAAATATCCGCGGGTACCCAATAAATTGAAAAAAAAATCAACAAAATTAAAAAAATAAAATTAAAAAATTAAAAAATATAAAAAAAGTATAATACCATAATTTCTTAAAATTGTACAACACAACTTAATCTAAAAATAATGTCAAATACCTAAAATACTTTTGATTTATATAACTCTACCATATTTTAATTTATATAATTAAGTTTTTTAGTAATTTTATATAAAATATTTGTGTAATTTTTTGTGGGTACTCGCAGGTACGGGAGGAACCACCCCCGCCCTCGCCACGTTTATTAAACGGGGATAACACAAAATGAGTATTTATACCTGCGAGAAAAATTAGACGGATATTACCCACCCCTGTCACGGGTATTACCAGCGGATACCCGCGGGAGCAGGTAAAATTGTCATCCCTAATTCCTTACAACCCAAACCATAAGACCAAATGAAAAGTTTGTCTTTATAGGTAATAAAATGAGAGTTCCAGTGGAAGCTGTCGGAACGTATCATTTAATCCTCGATATTGGACATCATTTGGATTTATGTGAAATTCTTTATGTACCTTGTATATCTAGGAATTTAGTTTCATCATCCAAACTTGATAAATTTGGATACTCTTTTAAATTTGGTAGTGATAGTTTCAGTTTATATAAACATAACCATATGATTGGTAGTGGTATGTTATATGATGGATTATACAAGTTAAATCTCGATACTCTTTATGTTGAAACGCTCTTAACCTTACATCATAATGTTCGTACTAAACGTGGTTTAGTCAATGAACGCTCTACTTACTTATGACACAAACACTTGGGACATGTTTCCAAAGAAAGAATGGAAAGATTAGTAAAGAATGAAATCTTTCTGAATTTAGATTTTATTAATCTGAATGTATGTGTGGATTGCATTAAAGGTAAACAAACAAAACACACGAAGAAAGGAGCCACAAGAAGCACTTAGCTTCTTGAAATTATACACATTGATATTTGTGGACCTTTTGATGTTAATTCTTTCAATAAAGAAAGATACTTTATCATTTTCATTTATGATTATTCACGTTATGGTTATGTCTATTTGCTACATGAGAAATCTCAGGCTGTAAATGCCTTAGAGATTTATATTAATGAGGTAGAGAAGCAATTAAACAAAAAAGTGAAAATTATCAAGTCTAATAGAGGTGGTGAGTATTATGGAAGATATGATGAAAGTGGATAACACCCAGGTCCATTTGCTAAATTTCTTGAAAAGCGTGATATATGTGCTCAATACACAATGTCAGGTACACTACAGCAAAATGGTGTATCAGAAAAGCGAAAAAGAACCTTGCTAGATATGGTTAGAAGTATATTAAGTAATTCTTCTTTACCCATTTCATTTTGGACTTATACTCTAAAGACTGCCATGTATTTGTTGAATAGACTTCCTAGTAAGGCAGTTCCAAAGACTCATTTTGAGTTGTGGATTGGAAGGAAACCTAGTCTAAGGCACCTACATGTTTAGGGTTGCCAAGCAGAAATTAAATATTACAACCCACAAGAAAAGAAACTGGATGCAAGAACAATCAGTGGTTATTTCATTAGTTATCTATAAAAGTCAAAAGGATATAGATTTTATTGTCCTAACCATACTACAAGGATTGTTGAAACTGGGAATGCTAGGTTCATTGAGAATGATGAAGTTAGTGGGAGTGGAACACCACGTAAAGTGGAGATTCAAGAATTTAGAGTGCAAGTTCCTTTGACTTGTGTCTCTAATCAAGTTGTTGAACAGATTAATAATAATGAAGAACAACAAATAAATGATCCCATTACTCATAATGAAGTTGTAGTAAATGAGCCTATAGTAGAAGAACCACAACAAATAGTATTAAGAAGATCTCAAAGAGAAAGGAGATAAGCTAGTTCTAATGATTATGTGGTATATCTACAAGAGTCTGAAGTTGACTTAGGAATAGAGAATGACTCAGTTACGTTTTCACAAGCCATGAGTAATGATAATGCTGATAAATGGTTAGATGTCATGAAAGATGAGTTAAAATCAATGGGACAAAAATGAGGTTTGGGACCTTGTTGAGTTACCAGAAGGCTGTAAAAGAGTTGGTTACAAGTGGTAACTTAGAACGTTAGAAGGCCAAACTAATTGCAAAAAGGTTTACTCAGAAAGATGACATTAACTATAAGGAGACCTTTTCACCGGTCTCTAAGAAAGATTCTCTCAGAATTATCATCACATTAATGACTCATTATGATCTAGAGTTACACCAAATGAATGTAAAAACTGCCTTTTTTAAATGGGAATTTAGAGGTATAGGTTTATATAGACCAACCAATGGGGTTAATAGTGGAAGGAAAAGAACACATGGTATGTAAACTTAAGAAGTCAATATACAGACTTAAACAAGCTTCACAACAATGGTATCTCAAGTTCAATGACACTATTGTATCCTTTGGATTTAAGGAAAACACTGCTAATCAGTGTATATATCTAAAGGTCAGTGAGTAAGTTTATTTTTCTGGTTCTGTATGTTGATGACATCTTGCTTGCAACTAATGATCTTGGTCTATTAAGTGAGACTGAGAAGTTTCTCTCTAATAACTTTGAAATAAAAGATATGGGTGAGGCAACCTATGTGATTGGGATAGAGATATTCCATGATAGATAACAAGGATTATTTGGTTTGTCTCAAAAAGCATATATAAATAAAGTGCTAGAGAGATTCAAAATGGAAAAGTACTCAGCATCTCTAGTTCTAATTCAGAAAGGAGACAAGTTCAGTCTCATGCAATGTCCAAAGAATAATTTGGAACGGAAACAGATGGAAGCAATTCCGTATGCATCTGTCATTGGGAGTTTAATGTATGTTCAGACTTGTATCCGACCAGATATTAGCTTTGCAGTTGGGATGTTGGGAAGATACCAGAGTAATCCTAGTTTAGATCATTGGAAAGCTACAAAGAAAGTTCTGAGATATCTGCAAGGAACGAAGATTCACATGCTTACATATAGGAGGTCTGATCATCATGAAGTGATCGAATATTTAGATTCAGATTTTGCTAGTTGTGTGGATACAAGAAAATTTACTTTTGGTTATTTGTACCTTTTAGCTAGAGAAGCTATATCATGAAAAAGTGCAAAATAGTCTGTCATTGTTGCATCCACTATGGAAGTTGAATTTGTGGCATGCTTTGAGGCCATGATTCAGGCTAAATAGCTACAGAATTTTATTTCAGGACTTGAAGTAGTCGATAGTATTTCCAGGCCGTTGAAAATTTACTCTGATAATTCTGTAGCTGTCTTCTTTTCTAAAAACGACAAGTATTCCAAAGGTGCTAAACGTATGGAATTGAAATACTTTGCCGTTAAAGAAGAAGTTCAGAAACATAAAGTGTCAATAGAGCATATTAGCACTGATCTTATGATTGCTGATCCTTTAACAAAAGGATTACTGCCCAAAACATTTACTGGTCATGTTAAAAGTATGGGCATTATGTATACTAGTGAAAGTTGAACATTATTATTTTGTTTTAATTTATATTTGACACTCTGAGCTCATTAATGTATAAGTTTCTGAATTTTTCTATTTTCAAACTTATGTGTACATGTATGAATGATAATATTGAAAACAGGATTGGTCTTTAATAAAGGCATTATTGTTGGACATATTATGTACTTCTCATTAAAGTGTTATGTTAGGAAGAAGACTAATATAGTACTACATGGAAGGAACTAAGTCGATTTGATAATATACAACCGCCATGACTCTTATTAGTTCTTATTCTTAAGTATGACTTATGATGCAACCAATGTATGAAACTTTTAGCCTTGTCAATGCGTATTATGATTGATATTTTATTAAATCATGAAATGATATTTTGTCACATGAGTCAAGTGGGAGAATGTAAGAAATGTCTCGTGTGTGTGTGGCAAATTATGTGATTTAATAAATAAATAAGAGGCTAAATGGTAATTGCTTGATGACGGTTGGGAAGAGGTTTCTTAACCTCTATCAATTGCTTGATAGGAGCAACTTTTTGAATAGAAAAGAAAATAGAAGAAACCAAGTCCTCTCTCCCTCCAGAATAATTTACGTTTTCATAACTTTCATCAAGAATAAAAAGAACGTAGAGAAGAGAAGGAGAAGAGAGAGAAAAGAGTTTTATCTTTATCAAGATCTACAAATTGAAGTACCAATTTTAGCATGAATCAAGATTAGTACATCTAACATAATTATGTAAATGTAAAAGTTATGAATTCTCAATATCCTTGTATATATAAAATTTTTAACAAGATGATCATTATTCTTACACATATGTCTGCTCTGTAAGATAAGATGAAAGAAATAAATAGAACAAACATTGTCAGAACTGAGAAAGGCCAGTATAAATCCTGTCTGCAACTCTATATCCATTGACAATATGAACTTGTAATAGAAATAGAGTCCAAAACTCTAAGTTGATTGACTACATAAAGATGAGCAGGTACTAAACACAAGCAAGTCAACTCAATTACTCAAGAAACTAAGGCTAAAGCTTCCACATCAAGCTTCCACATCTCTCAAAATATTCAATACCATAACTGTAAAACAAGTAGAAACAACCTAATAAGTTGCTAGATACTTAATCACATGTTGGCCTTAATTGAGTTGGTCCGAATTTGAAATTATTAAATCTTAACTCGATCTTTGAAAATTGCAGGTAAAACAAGTCGACCTGTCAATCATTATAAAATAAAATGTTGAACAAAAAAAAAGGAAATCATGCTTTAAAATCAATAGAAAATTTGCGTATTAATTTCAATATTTTTAGTTTAAAGTTTATTCACAATTTATACTATTATTTAATAATATATTCATAAATTACTTTAAAAAGTTTGACTTCTTATATAGTTTTTTTTGGGGTATTACAATAAGTGGTGTCTGATTTAATTTGTGTGTATTTGAATTAATTCACCTCTCAAGTCTTATAAAAAAAATAAATCATTCATATTGAAATTAAAAAATTCAAAAAAAAATTCTTTTCTTTATGACTTGATTGTGTAATTACCCGCACATTATATGATCATCTATCGCTAGCTCAACCCATTGTGGTTTCCTTCTTATATAGTTATTGGCAATACATGACATTACTCAATAATAATGCATATCAGTTTAGCACGGATAACAAAATTAAATCCTTATTAAGGCCTAGAAATATTGAATGATCCGTATTGATATAATCAACCTAGTTCATTTCCTTTTCTCAGGAAAGACTAACTCGATAAAACTAAAAAAATAAGTTTAAAAATATCAGCCTTTTATGCAGATCAAGTAGGCCATGTTAAAATGAGTATTTTTACTTTTTTTTTTTTAAAAAGGAGTATTTTTAAATAAAATGAACCGGGTCAGCATAAAAAAATATGTTTTTAAACTTTCTGCCAGGCCCATAGAAACTATGTAGCAAATGGACCAGCCCAACAAAATTTGCAGACCAATGCAAAAAACAAGAACTGTCTTAGAAAATCAGAGTACGAGGAACAGAGGCAGTGAGAGGAACAGAGCGAGAGAGAGAGGCATGCGGTGGTGGCTGTTATGGCGGAGGTGTTTTATTGGATCTTAACATTTGTTCTCATATTGACCCTTTTTTGTATCCTCGGTTACCAGGTACATCCATTGTTATTTTGTTTCATCACAGCAGAGTCATGATCAACCATTTGTTTTGGATTGGATTTTTTTTTTTTTTCAATTTCCCAATTCCCAAGTCTTTGTTTGGTTTGTTTGAGAATGACACTCATTGATCATGCCCTTTGTTGATTTTAGTGGATCACCTTAATTATGCAGTCACAATTTACCAGAGCAACAGCATCGATATTTAAGTTTTCGTTGAATCTGAAAAATTCAATTTTTTTGTTAATTATAATTGCTTTTTCTCTATTTATTTTTTCACAGTTAAATGCTTCCCGTGAAAAAAGAAAAGAAAAAAATAAGAAATTTTTATAAATAATTTATTTTGAGCATACAAGGGCATAAGATTTCAATTCTAAAGGAGATTCACTATTACACTTAAGGCTGGTGGCTGGCTAGAAATTCTAGTTTGTTAGTTGATGAATTTGGTGATGGAATTTTTTTTTTTTATGAGTTAATTATAAAAATTGCTTATTTTATTTCTTTTAAAAAAATTTATTGAGAGGAGAACTTTTCAGAATTTGGTGGTTAGTGCTATCTCTGTGCTTATGTATGGTTTTTAGAACAATTCTCTGGCCATTTGTATGATTAAGTGCAGTGTTGGTCTGTATCTCACAATTTTTTTGCTTCATTTATTTTTCTATTTTTTTTCCTTTTTTATGGCCTTTGCCCTTTAGCATGCCTCTAAAAGAAAATGGCCGTCATTCAAAAAGCTTATTTTTCTTTTCTCTCTGTAAAAGATTAATGGCTTAATTCTTTTCACATCAATTTGAGTATCACTGTATTCGACCATTCCTGTTGGATATATGGATCTCTGCAATCTCATCATTGTAATTTGTATTAATTACTAGTTCCTTCACAATTCCTCTCCTACAATTTTCATCTCCAGAAAGATAGGGCAGTAGTGTGCTAGTAGTACATTATACCTACAAAATTACCTTCCTTCAAATGTTGTATAATTGATGAAGTTTTAAAACTATGGTTTTTAAAGTATGCTGTTGTAAATAGCAGCTTGAGATAGTATGATATACTGCTAGTTTTTGTTTCTTTTTTGTTTTTTTGAAGAATACATTGCTGTCTTTGAAGTTTGAACTCACGGTTCAATGATTATCTGCCATCTATAAGTGCAAGAGAGCAAATTTGCTGCTTACTATTTTACAAAACAAATTTGACATTCTCTGAAATTTTTATTGTAGCTTATAATGTTGGTGGACCTGGAGTTTGATTATATCAACCCATATGATTCAACAGCTCGGATAAACCAGATAATCTTGCCAGAGTTTATGACCCAAGGAATCTTCTGCTTCACCAATCTTATAGCAGGACATTGGTTTATATTCTTGGTATCTCTCCCTTGCCTGTATTACAATGTGAGATTGTAAGTTTTTCCTGCTTACCTTCTCAAAAAGTTTGTGTTTTATTTGTTCAGTCATGTTAAACTGCTTGATCTTATTTTATCTATACAAGGCAAGATAAAACCAAAGGAGCAGATCTTATTTCATATCGTCAGACATTATAGACTATAAAGCTTGGTAAAAGGACAAAATAATTCTTCATCATGAAACCTAAATTGGAGCAATGTAGGAAGGGCATTCATTGGCAGCATTTAAATTGTAAATAAATCAATTTTGTCACAAAAAATTGGCTTTCAAGTCCACATACCATAACTTGATACTCTTTAATATAATTGTGGAGATGGTAAATTTAAATTTATGAATGTTATTTCAGTAGGCTTCTCAATCTTCTTATTGGGAGGATTTGTATTAATTTGGGGGTTGAAAAGGTTGGTTACTTGAAGCAAAACTCAATAAAATGGAATGAATATGTGGCTGAGATTCTGGGATGCAAAACATTGTTTGAGGGGTGACTTGATGGCTTACAGTGACTAAAAGGTAGAGATTACAGGGCTTGGATGGTGTATAAAGGGTGTTGTCTTGACTCTAGCATTGCCACTTGCAAAATGGAAAAGAATGAAATTCAAGTGGTTATTCGAACAGTTTCCAACACTGTAATTGGCTAATTGCCCATAAAGCAAAGGGAGTTTGCTGGACAAGAAAAGAAATTTGCCTTTTTTTTTGTCTCCCATTTAAAACTGAACTCTACTAAGACTAATAACATTATCTAACATGGTGACTAATTTGAGGGATAACCTTGAGACCCTTGAAAAGACACTTAGGATTCTGACCATAAACATGATGAAAATTCCTAAAATACTTTTGAAAATACATATATACTATAAAGACACAAAAGACTGCCAACTCATATGTTAGAAGACATGATTAGAAACTTATTTAATCAAGGACTATCAAAATTTGAGTTGCGTAACTTTTAAAGTTTTGTCCCAGTTGAAATTCAATCGTAGTTTAGCATAGGTTCTGTCTGAAAAACTTTGGAGATGGAAATTTAACCCTTCTGCCATGAGGTTTTGTTTCCTATCTGTGTGAGACATAAAGGCTGTATTGCCATCAAAAAGAATATCCTAAGCATGCAATTGACATACAAATGCTCTGGACAATCAGATTGCAATGTTGAATTCAAAATTTCAAACATCTTGGCATTAAAATGGATATTTGCAGCATAGTGTAGTCCTGTTAGGTGTAAGCACATGAATGACTTTATTATATTTTTAACATAATTTATATGTCTAAAATACGAGCTGTTGTTACCTATGCACATTATTTCTGGCATATTGCTACACCTCATATGACTTGGAAGCTAATATCAGGTACATTAGAAGAGAACACTTGGTGGATGTTACTGAAATCTATAATAAGCTGAATTGGGAGAAAAAGAAGCGGTTGTTGAAAGTTGCACATCTTGTTCTGCTATTCGTCCTTTCTATATTGAGGTATTTTGATTAGAAATGCATTCTTTTGTGAATTGTACTGTACTATATCAAAGGAAAAGTTGGTGACTGTTCTCTCATCTGAATCTGTTTTAGCTTGGTATGGACGCTTACTGAGGATGAGCATTAACTGGTGGCTTACCTCCCATGCCTTCTGTAAGTTTCCAATACTTTTGTGTTTGAAGGTGAAGTTATTCTTTTTATAAATATATCAGCTAATTATATTCTTGGAAATATCAAAGAAGTTACAGGCTGAGACATCTCCAATACTTTTGTGGGCAAATCCATCTTGTGAGCTAAATGCCATGGGCAAGAATCATGGTGAGAGCCATCCATGATGGTCTGAACTCCTTAGAAAGGGACATGTGGCAATCCATACCGGTGATCAAGCAAGAAAGAGAGTAAACGGAGCTTGAGAAGGTGTGATACTATAAGTGAAGTTTGAGATTTTTGTTAAGAGCGCTTTAGGCATGAAGAAAGTTATTTGAGTTCGTAGTGGTTTAGGTACAAACACAAGCTACTTTTGTGTGATATGCATATTTTTACTGTCTTATTTGCCTCCTCTGCATGCGACTATAATAGTAACAGCAACAACACCGAAGACTGACAATAACAAAAGTTTCTGTTTGATTCAAACTAATTATGAGTTATTGTGGTATCCTAATTCTTCTTCGAAGGTACGAATACCCGTGATTATTTGTCAAACATTTATTGGTTATTGTTTCTCATAATAAATGTTTAAAGTTTATAAAGTATAACTAGTGATAAATAAATTTTTGACAACTAATTAGGGTACCTGTACCTAGTGAAAAAAAAAATGTGGTTACCAGAGTAATCCCTCGTACTTTTGAATGCCTATCATAGTAGGGATGTTCATTTAGTCGGATTATACGAATTTGGGGTAATATGAAAGCCTACTGTATTGTAAGATTGAGCGAGGGATTGTACAAACTTCAGAAATAAAACAATCTCCCAGTTTCCGCTTATTTGGCCCACAATAAAATGCAGTGATATCTTAAACATACCACTGTCGATATATAAGCTGTAAGCATGTTTTCTAAGATAAATATTGGAATAACTTGGCATATTTACTCAAATATCTGTCTATTTTAACCCCTTTTTCCGTGTCATAATTCATCCCATGTCCCAAAGTAACAATTAGTTTTTGACAAAAATAAAGAAAAATTTATTTAAATTAATTTATTTTTTCCCTAAAACAGTAAAGTATTGCATTTTTTTCCTTTTTTTTCAATGGATTTAAATCATTACTCCTAAACTGGAAAAAACCAATGTGTATTGTCAGGTACATGTATTCGTACATTTTTCTTGCTACATAAATGGTGCTGAGTGTGTGATAGTTTCTTTGGTTTTCTGTACACAACAAAATCAAATCACTATTCACAACAAATGAAATGAACTTCTGGAACTATAGCTACTATTAAAACGTACATCTTACGTTTTCTTTTCTTGAAGATTAATCTAAGTTAATGTCGATAAACTGTGGTAACTTTCAAGGGGGGAAAAAAGAGGAAGCAACTTCTGCTCTATAGTTACTGATTTTTGAGACCTACCTGACTAGGGTTGCTAACACGATTCTGTCATGCTTAGCAAGCATTATAGCACAAATCATCTTTCATTTAATGCTTCTAAGGCATGACACAGCATTATTTTTTTTTTTTACTTTTTTTAAGTTATCATCTTCAAGAATTATGTATGAAAATATGTATTAAATACGGAGATTCCCTGTATATCCTTTGTTTTTATGAGGATATCCGTATTCTTAGTAATTAGTGGTGAATATTTAACTACGTGTCCTATATAACTAAAATATAAGTTTGAAAAAATGTTATATTTATATTTCAACTAAATGAGACACATAAATAAATACTAATCAGTTATTGTTAAGAGATATTGATGCTCTCACAAAAAAGAAGCATACTAGAAAAATCTCCATTACAGCACACTTTTATTATTACAATTTACACAGTAGAAATATAATTATATCACATGTTGAGAAGCAAGCTTGACTCAAGTAACTTCCCAACATTAATAGCTTAACTGCTGTCCAATGGCAAAGGGTGTTCGAAGGAAGGAACTTTTTAGCATAGGTATTTCGAAAAGCATGTCAAATGAACCACAACTCATTTTGCATTGTTTGGTCAAATGAGGTTTTAAGATCTTGGTTGTTTATTCATTGAAAATTTCTTATAAACTTCTGGAAGAAGAATTTTTCTTCCCCCAAAAGAATTTTGACCAATAAATAACACCCACTATATGAGTCACCCATAAATCCAAGGGTGGAGATACTCTTTAGAGAAATTTTTCTTCTTCTAGGAACATATAAAAATATCTCGTATTCATTGCAGAACCCATGCAAAACTTAAAATAACTCCAAGGGTGGAGATACTCCTAGAGAAATGTTTCTTCTTCTAGGTACATATCAGAATTTCTCCTATTCGGTGCAAAACCCATGCAAATTTTCTGCTTCAAAGCTTAAATAAGGTTTTTTCACAATGTTAGAAGATATTAAGTTATTAGTCTTATAATTAATGGGCTTAGGCTTGTATTAGTAATACAAGTCTTTGCCCTAATTGTTAGTATATCGGATAGTAGGTTATGATTTTGTATTAGATTATCATATCAATAACATTATCGATTTATAGTCGCCTTTGTCTTTTTTTCTTCTCCTTAACCCTAATCTTATAATTCTTCAACATGATATCAGAGTAATATCATCCGCCTTGAAGGCCTATACTTTCCGTTGTGTTGAGTTCCATAAAAGTCTTTTGTATATTCTTTCTTATTTGTTTTCCTCCAAATTTATCCTCAGTTTTTACTTTTCAGTTCATGAAACTATTAAAAAAATAAAAATAAAAATCCTTGTTTAAAACCGTGATGTAAGTTTGCGCACAGCCAAGGGTGGCTGCGTGGCTGCGGTTCTGTATTCCAGGAGACCTAGGAGCGGTTATCAATGATTGGCGGCCAAACGGTGCCGGAGAGGCAACTGGTGTGGTCGGTGGCGGTAGTTCCTACCTTCCCTTGTTTTTTTTTTCAAATGCTTCCAGATATGTTTTTTGTTCTCTCTTGACGCAGCAGCTGTGCAAGGGCCGACAGTGACCTTCCTAGGTGCGACTTGTCAACAGCATCTTGGGTGGTTTCTGGTCGATTCTGAGGTTTGCGGCAGTTTTCTGTCTAGATCTAAGGATGATGTGCAATTTACAGGCTAAAATCGTGTAGTTGATGGGTTCAAACGTGGGTATGCGAGACCCAGATGCAGTGGGTGGCCTGCGACTCATGATCCCGATATGGACCAGAGCGTACGATGGTCCGGGAGGTGCGCCAATGATCGGAGGTCTGGTGACATCTCTTGTTTCAACCCTGTTTTGGTGATGTTTCAAGCGTTTTGACAGGATTTGGGTGACCTGGTCCGTTTGGGTGAGATTTAGTGATCTTTGCCCCCCTTCTTGGTTTGATTATGTTGGCTCCTTCAAGAAAGGGGAGTCTTGGACTGGTCGTGGTGGTTGTTGGTGCATTGGTTCAACCTCTTGAGGGAGGCGTTGTGGTTGTTCAATGGTGTGTTGTGGCTGGGATTGGATGAAGTTTTAGATGGTTGGTTTGCTATTGGAATTTTGATGAGGGATGCGACTATGAAGATTGGTCACAAAGATGAAGGTAGGAAAATTTTGCTGGGTTATGGGTCTGCATCATGAAGAGCAAGCTGTGTAATGACCTCGTTTGAGGGTTGACTATGGCTTTGCGTGGTGGAGTTGATGGTGTAACACCCCGATTTTTCTTTCTTTCTCTGTTATATTTGTTTTTCTAATTTTTGTGATTTCATGAATTATTTGAATTATTTTGATTATTTTATTATTATTTTGGACTGTTGTGTTTGAGGCGGCCTTGGAAAAATAAAAAATTTTCGGGGCCAAAAAATTTTGGACTGTTAATGCGGGGTCGAGGAGCTTACTAAACTTGAAATCGGAAACAATTTTTAAAAATTTTCTTTATCTAAGTTTTTGTTCTGTTTTATTATCCATTAGATAATGTTATTATCCATTAGACAATAAATACTAATTTTCTCGCAGTAGCCTTTGTCCATTGGGTAATAGCTACTGGAAAATATCTTGAAGGCTAGTCAAACTTGATGGTTATGACAACTTTATGGTGAACCAATGAGAAGGAAGCTTGATGGAGTCAACATAAGTGGCTTGGACTTTGTGTGTTGCACCAATGAATGGCAAGCTTAGAGGAGAAGTCTTGATCTCTACCCTTGATGAGGTTCACGGCTAAGATCTCTTAGAAGAAGCTTAAGTGATCAATTGGTCACTCATTCCTTCTATGTCTATCTTGTTTATTTTTTCATGAAACAAATATCAAGAGCTATCACAAAACACTCTCTTATTTTCTCTCCCTTTAAGTCCCACGGCCATAGACTTTTGGAGAGCCAAAAATTGATTTTGCTTCTTCATTATTTACCTATTATCTTTTCATGAAACAAGAACACAAAAAACTCTCTCTTTTTTTCTCGCCTTGAACCTCATGGCCAACCCCTCCCTAAACACCTTTCAACTTTGTTTCATCAAAACTAAATACATATCTTAAATCTAAACACCATTTCAAGACACTTTCTAGTTATAGGTTTTATCAAAATCATTCATCTTCAACCTCTTTCTTCAAGCTCAAAGTTTGAAGATTCATAGGTGAAGTTTTGATCTTCACTCCTAGATTTTATTTTAAAGTCCTAGACCATAATATTGATCTATGCTCATCTTGTTTCAAGCTTTTGATTTTAATGAATTTATGTTTGATTTGTTTTAAGGGTTTTCTTGGAGGTAGATCTTGTTACAAGAGGACATCAAAGGAGCTTTGGATCATCACCTTAAGGTAAGAAGGAGATTAACCTCATCAACCATGATATGGTGGTGAGGAACGAAATTTAGTTGTGGGTGATAAGTCCATGTGAGGATTTATTCACCATGTTTGTATAATTTTTGTGTGATTTGTATTTATTTGCTTTATGTGATTTTATTACTTTAATATTATGCATGAACTTGATATAGTAGGATTGTGATGATTAAAGTATGTGGTATGCTATAAATTGTGTTAGAAAGGAAAGAAATTTTGGTTCCAATGACCAATAAGGCTCACGGCCACTATGCCCTCAAAAGGGTAAACCAATGAAAAAATGATTTATTAATTGTTAACCTAGATGATTTAGTGGTGAGAAATTTAATTAAGGATTTATGAGATAGGAACGAAATGAATAAATTTTATCATTGAATAAAAGTGATTTTCGATCATGATGTGGGAAAATAGGATTGAGAAGTAAATTGAAACTTGATATATTTTATTTAAGAGGATTTTTAGTAAAGTAAATGAAAAGATTTTATTAAATTAAAATAATAAAATTTTTGGAAAGAATGTTAGAAAATATAACTTAGATGATTAGGGGACTAAATTAGGATTAAAGGATTTACAAGTTAAAAAGAAGATGAATACAATTTTATAATTTAAGGAGTAATGATTTTTGGCTATATCAATGGAAATAATTTTTAAGGATAGTTTGGAATTTAAAATATTTTATTTAAGAAAGTTTTTATTTAGAGTAATGAATAAAGAGTGATTTTCGGCCTTAGTATGGAAATAAAGCTAGAATGATGCTTTGAAAATTAAAGTATTTTATTTAATAAGAGTAATTGAGAAGGATTTTTGTAGTATCTTGATTTAATGAAAATAAATCTAAGTTTTTGTGAAAAATGTTTGGAAATATTAATTAGAGGTGGATTAGTGAGAAAATGTTGGAATTAAAGTCCAATTTTTATATTAAATGAGAAAAGTTTTAAATTGAACTTAGAATGTTAATAAAATTGTTACACGATTGAAAATACATAGAGAAACTCTTACGCGATTTAAAAATGATGATTTTTAGCTACGCGATTAAGAAAGAGTTTTAAAATCTTAACGTGATTATGAAAACGTTGGAAAAATGTTATGCGATTTGAAAAAGTAGCAAAATTGTTACGCGATTGTGAAAACGCGATAAAAGTGCTTCGCGATTAAGAAAAACAGCAATTTACTGTCGGGCTGATGTACTTGACCCGGATATATCAATGTTTGGTTGTAGCCGGTAATGGCTTGTGATATGCATTGAGTCATTGATCATGCATTATTTATAGACGCTATGGAGGCTTTTTTTGCCTAGGAGATGAATTACACCTTTGTGCGGGTGCGAATTGCGTAGTGAAGTTTATGAATGATCTTGGAGGCGTCGGGACGTGGAATTCCACATGTGGCCAGTTAGTAGCACTACTGTGTCGTGGCAACCGATGTAAACGTACCGACGATCTCAACGAGACACTATTCTTATTCCCGATCTGGCGTAGAATGTCTTGCATAAGCCATGATGTGTACACTGAGAAAAATTATAGCACTTGAATTGAGGCGGATGACGTACAGACATATCTTCTGGATCATTTTCTCTAATATTGTGTTTTAGCTCCATGGAGTGAGAAATTAGTACATTATGCATATGCATAGTCAGTTGACATTCTATTGTGATATATACATATGTTTGTGATATTATCTGTTATTTGATGCAATGGTTATTTGATGCAATGAATATATTTGTTATTGCTGTATATGAATAGCATTGTTGTTATTGTTGTTTCTTTGCTGCCATGCTGGTATTGATGTAGGGGATCTCACCTTTTTGTATTATTATTCTGTCTGTTTATGTTTTATGCTTATGTCTATGAAGACTGCGATGATGGCAAGGAGGGATCTGCTAAATTTTGTTAGACTACAGTTTTTCGAAGGCGCTGATGCTTGGCGTATCCATTGGGATACGGAGTGTATAAAGTATTGTGGAGACATTACTCTATCCATAAGTAGGACCTGCCATGGGGTCACTACTTTTTCTTTTGCTGCTGTATATGTAGAGTTTGTTATACCTATTAAGGAGTTGTGGAATGATCTTCACTATACTCCTAGGGAAGACTCTGAGATATCTTCTGCTCGGATTTCTATCCGTTGAGACATTCCCAGTTAGGGAATTTGTCTTTTGAGGAGGGCTCTTCTTATTAGGTGTTGTGAAGTTGGACCAATCTAGGTTGGTTATGTTAGATGTTTTAGGTTTTTTCTGGGTATGTATGTATGATGTACTTATGGTTGTAGTAAACTATGGTTATATGTAAAGTATATTATTCAGTTCTTATGTCTTGTGTTTCTATAATTTGGTAAGTTTATGTTATCTGTAAAAAGAAATTTTGAAACCCATATTAAAATAATATCAAATAACTTATGGCTTGGGTAAAGTTTTAAAAGAGTTGGTCTGAAATGTAATGCCCTTCGGAGGGTGTTACAGGTGGTGATGCGAATTGTTTGAGATTCTGTTTAAAGGCAAAGTTCTAGATTGTGATGGATGATGGATAGGGGTTTAGTTGATGATTGGGTTGGTGTGACCATCGACAAGTTGTGACTATCACATAAGGTGTTCATGCTATTCTTTCCTCCTTTCTTCTTCTATGCGTAGCCAAAGGTGTTGTGGGTAGTGTTTCTGACGACCGGGTGTGTCATGGTCAGCCAACATGTGACCAAGGGTGTCGTAGGTCTGGGAGCAAGAGTCATCCCAGTAACTTGTGGTTTTGACCAGCCAGAAAAGTGTGACTAAGGGTGTCACAAATATGGGAGCAAGAGTTTCTCAGTTTCTCTTCTCTTCTTTGTTCGATCTCCTTGATGTGGTTGCAGTCTTGGTTTGTTTGGTTGCTAGATTTGTGGACTGAAGACTTTGACATTGGTAAATGACCATCATTTGTATTATTAGATGGTATAATACTCGACTTAATATTTTGAAGACTAGTTTGGAAGTCAAGGTGGCCATTGAGGAGAAAGGTCGAAAACTCCAAAATTAGTCTCATTTGCTTGAGATGTGTGATGAGGAGAAGCATGGAGCTATCTGTCAAGGATGTTGCCAAGGCTTTGTTATTCAGGAAGAGCACTAGTTTTCTTAATTATTTGTTGAGATTGTTGAGTTTTAAATATTGGTAATATTCTTTGTTTTCAATTTATGCCTTTTTGGGTTTTCTACTTGTAACAAGCTAAAACTTAAGCTTTAACTTGAGGAAGAGTGTTAGAAGATATTAGGTTATTAGCCTTATGATTAATGAACTTGAGCTTGTATTAGTAGTACAAATATTTGTCCTAATTGTTAGTATATATAAGATAATATGTTATGATTTTATATTAGATTTATCATATCAATAATGTTATCAATTTATTATCAATTTATAAGTCTCTTTTCCTTCTCCCTAATCCTAATCCTATAATTCTTCACCATACAGAAACTGAGGATGAAACAAGCAATGCCAATTACTCATTTTTGACACCAAGTTTCTTCTCTTCCATTTTCCAATTTTTTTAGACCAAATTTCATCTCCTTCATTTTGGTACCGCACGATACATATGTCTTTACAATTTACAGGTACGTGTTCTATTGTGTTCATCTTTTTTTTTATAAAAAAAAAAAATAATTGTAAGAAACTGAATAAAAATTATAAAAAACAACAGAGTAATTAAACTGAAAAATAACAGAATCTTGGCAAACCTTAAATGATATCAAAGAATTAAAATACCAACCTTTTTTTTATCTACATCTGTCCACTATTTTATGCCAAATCTAGAATTTTTTAATAAACAAATTAAACTCATTAAAGTGAGTGAAGATTTTGGTGAAAATATAAGTCTATACTCATGACATGACAACAAATCAGTGTATCAAAAAATGAACAATATCAAAGCATATGGCTAGGTTGGAGGATAAAAGCTTCAACAAATTCAGTCATAAATAGGCAAACAAATTTTCATTACATCCGAATTAGCCTACTCATAATACTGCAGATTGCAGCATCTACCAAATCAGCCGACAAATTAGATACTCTACCTGACAGAAAAATGTGGAAACCTAGCTGCAACTTACAACACTGTCAACTACTTCATTCCCTGGTCATAGACATTAAGATCATAGGTTTGAAACAGGCTACATAATAGAGAACAACACTGGTAACCTTAAATAAATAGCTCAGTCATGAATGTTGTCAGCAAGACTAGACGATACATGATGGTGGGTTGATCATCAACTTAACTATCAGGCAAAGATATGTTGATATC
Source organism: Ormosia semicastrata (assembly GCA_029884595.1). NCBI lineage: Eukaryota > Viridiplantae > Streptophyta > Magnoliopsida > Fabales > Fabaceae > Ormosia > Ormosia semicastrata. The sequence goes on from JAQQTO010000044.1 coordinate 22,764,537, forward strand.
AGTAGCAGACTTTATCGAGTCCGGCAAAGAGTGCATGTTAACCCAGCTTTCTCTTCGAAATGTGGAAGGAGGAGTAAGGTTTGAGTTAAGGGTTCCAGAATTTTGCAGTACATGTCCACCCATGACATCCTCTTTTTCACCATTAGCTGGGGGTGGTGCAGAAGACACTGCAATGGCAGGGGTAACACTAGCTGGTGCATAATCTGACCTGAACTTCTTTGGTTTCTGTTCTTGCTGATTGTTTGGCAGAAAACTTCCCACCACCACCTGATATAACAGAGGACATAAGTCATCTAAGTGATCCTTCATTTGAGGAAGAAATATGACTATCTTCAAAGTAAATTGTACCAGAAGCCTCTTTAATTTCTCAACCCTTTATTGTGCCTTTTATTTGTTAAGGCACGCAAGCTAGCCTCTTTCATTTGTCAACCCTCAATTGTTTGGGGATATAAATTATTTGGCACGGTTTTCAACATCACAGATATATGGGATAATGAAGACTGTTCTGAATCTAGCCTTACCACCCAAACCATCCCCCACTGAAACTCCCAAGAAACAGACAGGTTCAAATGATCGCATGCATTATTAAAAATAGCATAAGGACAAGGCGGGGGATGTTTACCTGCACAGGACTGGCAGCTACAAGAAGACCAGCAACTCCACCGCCTACAACACGACCATCAGGGCTTGACAAAGAGACAGTCATCCCACCTGACCTGCTTCTTGTTCCTTGGCTGTCAGTAGGCATGAATGATCCAGACAAGGAAAGTATCTCAAAACGGCCCTAGAAAAAAAAAATCCAAAATATGAAACATAAGATTTTATAGCACCCATCATGAAACTTTACCAATAATCAAATGAAAAACTGCAATTTCCAAGTGATTGATGAGCTTATACAAAATTACAAATTACCATCAAGTACCAGCAAAGACACAATTGCACAACCAAGTTTTTGTTTCATTCTAGCCAAACCTAACCTAACCATTTGGAGTCTCTACACAGCAAAACCTAAATCCTGGAATATTCTTAAACTAAGCAATACTTCCATTCTACTCTTTTTAAGGCCATCAAGGGAAGCTTTCATTTCTTAAGCCCAACTTGCATATCATTGCATATCAAGAATAGTACTCATATAGTAAACGTTAAACCCCTATACCAATTCTATCCTCATTTTGAAATTTCACGTGCGTAACTTTTCATCATGAACAACATGTATAATAATTGCCCCTCAAAGCCTTTTTGTTTGTTTTACTACTACTCTAGATCTTCCCTATACGCTTGCATCATCTTTTTTTCATGCAAATTACCATTATAATACGAGCTGATCTTGTCTGGAACTGCTATTGACAACAAATAACATAATGACTAATAACAAGTGTTTTTTTTTCTTTCAATATAGTAAAATTTTACCATATCAAATTCAACATTCTCACCTTCATGATTAATTAACTAAACAGAGTGTTTACAAAACCTTGTTCATATAAATTTGGGACGTCATTACTAATTTCTCAATTTTTCTGTGCTGATTATAAATATTGGTAATCCTATAATTATTGACATCCCCAAAAATCATATTCATACTTCTAATTCAAGGATAACCATCATTGACATTAATAATGCATACAAAAGCAAACAACAGAAGCAACATAAACTCGTCAGTGAACATATCAAGGTCAAGGAAACCCAGGTTCAATCTTAAACTGCAATTTCTGGCCCTAAAGAAATAAAACCACAACCAAATCAACAATAATGCATCCATCTTGAAAGAGGGGGATAAAGGTTATTTATGAAACCAATTAGAGAATAGGCACAAGGAAGAGTGAAAGTTTCATTCATATATATTTTATTTTTTTTATAGAAAAATTCATATATGGTTTTTCATTCATATATGTTTATTTAACAAAGTTTCTAAGTTTGTGACTAGAGAAAAATAAAACTGAACAAAGTGCTATTTTGCCAGACAGACATTTCGAATTAATTTAGGTAAGATGGAAATTTCAAACAAATTGAAGATGTAATTATAAAATAAAACATGTAATAATGAGATGATACACTGCAGCACCTCATAGGTCAAAGTACCCCCAGAAGAATCAGGTTGACGAAGTGTAACATTTGAAATTACACCATTAGCAGATAGGATGCATATAGCTCTGGGTCCTTGTTGGGAAAAGGATATAACCTTCATTGTAATGTCCTGAAACAAACAAAGAGTAAAGCAAAATAACATTATTCAATCATATCTTCTGCAGGAAGAATTAGCATTACAAGATATAAAGCATGATTAGGGAATGTATGAATAAAGGCTTCTTTCTGTCAAATGGAGAATAAAGTACAAATACTTGATCTTTTCCCTCTCTTTTATTCAAACTATTTGTTATGAATAACTACAACTAAAATTGCAATAACTAGGTGTAACTCAAATATAGGTAGAAACGAATACAACTATTGTTTGTTCATTAAACTATACTGCAGATCAAGAACTAAGTATCAGAATAAATACATGAAACAAATGTTAATAACCATGGAAAAGATAAGGGGTAAATCCAACAACGGAGGAAAGTGGAACTGCATGTTTGACCCTTTAGAAACAAAATGTCTTCAGACCACAATACACTCAAAAAAGAAGACAGAAAAGGGGGGAAATAGAAATGTCAAATTCCAGTGAATAGTAGTCAGTTTGCATCTATAAAGGTCTTCTATTTACATTCTTCATAACAAACAAATTTAACGGCATTAATTTTATGTCCTTCATTATTGTGAAGAAAGTATGTTTCATGCCAAGCACAATAATCCAGCAACGTTCTTCAATTTTCATCTTGGTTAGCACATTCTTCTAATTTGCAAATGCCATCAAGACAACAACGAAACAGTTGTATATAATTGTCCCCATAACCACAAAATTAGATAAATAAAACAATATACTTTCTAAAAACCAGAAATTTGAATCATATTTTCATTACATTCCAAATACACAAACAAATAAAGGACCCTCACCTAGTGGAAAAAGGTTTTGTTGTTGTATTACATTCCAAATAAACAAACAAATAAAGGAAACAAAACATATTTCCTTAAAATAATAGATAGGCCTATTAATGGTTATTGTCTATTTGCAAGGTTTACCCTCCAACAGGAAACAAAGCAACCCCCTTACACACAATGGATATACTCTGACTTAACCAGTTATTCAATGAGGCAGATGACAGAAATTTATACAAATCCATACATTAAGGACCCTCAAGGGTGTAATAAAGGATAGTTGAGAGATAATTTAAAGCAAACTCAAATGTACCAAATGAAGCTAAAACAAATGTTTTCCCCCTTCTTGTCAAGCATACCTCACCAGCATTGACGGTAATGATATGGGGCAAAAAGTTTGTACCAACAGAATCACCTACATAAGTACCGACAATATATATTAACAGAACTGAGATGAAACTTAAAGCAATAATGTCTATAAAAGCAGTCATATATTTATTCCAGGATACATATATAATGAATTATCTTAGCAGTGTTAGCAATTTTAAACATAAACGAACTAGCACGGTGATATTTTCATTTGTCAAGCAGAGTTAGCAGACAAGTTAAACACAACAGAAAAAATAATCTATTTACAGAATAAACATAAAATGGTTATTCAACATTCCCTTGCTAATAGAGAAATCTCCTTTCTATGCATGGAAACATCATCAAAGTTGAAAATTAATTCATTTCGCCTCACTTACAAAAAAATAAAAATAAAAAACCTTTTAGGTACTTATAAATAAAAAAAGGAGAGAGTTTTCATGTGTTCAAGGAAAGTAGTTTAGAACTTAGACAGCAAACAAACCTGCAGAAGCAAGACAAATAATTTCACCATCACAAACAGAAAGATACTACTAAATTCACCAAAAAGTAAAGGTTGACAGCAAAAATGAAAGTCACAAGATAAAACCATGTTAGTGACACATAATTTTGCTGTGGACTAGCAATGCAATTAGCTTTAAAAGCATAAAAACCCATTACCTAGATGATCCGCTGCAATTTTTTTTGGCTGTTTGTATTCCATCCCCCGCGGTTTCCCCCGTTTCCCAGTTGAAAAGTCATTAGAAGGTGGAGCTGAAGATGATATTGGCAATGGTGACAATGCCATATTGACTGACCCATCTGGCCCATATTTCCTTGGTCTACCCCGTTTCTTCTTAACTGTTGTTCCATCCAATCCCACACTCAATGGTGAGACACCAACAGCTGCAGCTGTTGCTTCAGGGACATGACCCTGGCTTGGAGCTTCACTCCTTGGTGCCATATGATAGGCTGATGGAGCTTCTGCCCCTATCACTCTAACGCCAGAGCTGATACCTTCTCTAGCTTCCATGCTTATATCAAACTATCCCCTCCTAAGTCTATAACAATCAAACCAACATCTGCAAGCCAGAAATCAATAAATAAATACTAAGAATGTAAATTGGTCATTAGAGGACATATCATTACAAAAAATTGAGTATTTTAGCAAACCCTTGAATGTATTGAACCTTCTTAAGCAAGCAAGCTAGGAAGCCAAAGTGAAAACCCATCAAAGGATTCTCACAGATGAGGAAGAAAGAAAACAAAAGACACAAACTTTGGGTTTTTACATGAAGCTGTTTAGCTGTATTTGCAGAAATCCATTTCAACTTTAAACTAGGCATTAAATTGCAAAAATCACAGCACTCTACGGTCAGAGTAGAGAATCACAAGAAAGAAATGCAGTTATTTTCTAACAAAGTTCTGTTTTTTTTGTTTTCATCTCTGAAAAATGGGTACATCCTCAGTTTTCACTTTTCAAGATTTCAAGTATTGAAAGCAGAAATTCACGCCCCAACAAAAGACGAAAAGAAATATTAGCCATTAAAAGAAAAATTAAAAAAATCGTAAAATATTTTGCAATTTTATAATTTAAAAAAACCACTTGGATATGAAAATTATGAAAACATGATTAAAAATAATAAATTTCAAATAATCATCCATATAAATTTTGGTTAAAAAACCATTCATTTACTCCAAATATTTCTTAGCCCACAGCTCAAAACAAACCAAAAGCCATCCAAAAATACCAAAGGCTTTTCCAAAACAGAAAAACAAACTACACCGTTTTGCATAAATCTGCTTCATACCCAGCATTTGCCTAAACTTTTAAAAGACAGAAAGCTGAAACTCAAGGAAAAATTAGTATATAAAAGGGAAAAAAAATCAAAACAAAGCTCCTCATATTTTTTACACATCAACATCAAACTCTGGATATTCTTCAGATTGCAAAGATCATGACCTGTCACTTTGATTCCACACACTTCAGCAAGGTTCTTTTCTAAAGCAGTAATCCTGTATTAATTTTCTTTTTCAGCTCGCCCCAGAACTTAACAAGCTCACTCAACCCAGAAAGTGAAAATAAAAAAAAATACAAAAAAGAAAAAAGAGCAGAAAGTGTTTGCTTCAGGAGTTGAAAAAAACCTGTTGGCTGGTTGGTTTTTCCAAAGCTGCTTGAATAGAAAGTTGAAAATTTTAATGGGAAAAATGGTAAGCTCAAAATAGATACTACAACAACAACATTTAAAAACAAAAACAAATAATAAAAAATCGAGGAGTTAAAACCAAAGGCAAAACAATGATGATAAGGTAGGTAAATATTTAAGATTTTATTTTATTTTGAATAAATTGCTAAACCCCATAAATACAATTTAGTTAAGAACAATTTCAGGTCCGTGAGGGGCAATTAAAATTTTTTAAAAATTTTTGTATCAGTGGCTAAATGGTAAATTTTGAAAAAAAACAAAAAAAGGATTCTAAATTAGCGGAAAAAATAAACTTATGAAAGTGCTGTCTTTTTCTTTTTACTAATTTGATTTTCCATTTAAGGCTGCTAAGTCAGTGTTGGATGGCCAACCTTTCTGTGGCCGCTAACCTGCTTTTTGTCTTTCTTTTTTCATCAAATTAGAGTTGTATTTATTGACATTCTTAATTACTCATGTAATAATAGTTATAATTAATTATAATTTTTTAAATTAATTATATTTAAATTAATTTTTCATTTAAATCAAGTTTTAATTAATTTATTCCTATTTATTTATCATTAACGTATTTAATTACGAATAATTAAAATTATAATTAAAATAATTAAGGAATAATATGATACGAATAAACAATTAAAAATGGCATCAATATTATCCCGAATTAAAGATTATAGGCAATAATATGCCCATATTTTTTGCACTTTCGTCTAGGGCTCTAGGCTATCCTGTATTACATAAATCAGGTTTTCAAAAATTTTTTAAACATAAAAAGTTGATAATGTCACCTGTTGGTAAGGTTAGATATAATTGGTTATTTATGTTCCAAACTATACCTGTATGATCTAATAGAGAAAACGGAAACAGAAAAAGATATGTTTATTACTTACTAGATATCTTAATGGATACACTGGCACGTGACACTGGGGGTTGGTCATTGTAGTCGGTAGCTCCCTCTACTAGGAAAGACTTCCCTTACCTTACCCGTGAAAGAAAGAGAAAATAATAATAATATGCAAGAAAGAAAAAGCAGCTTGCCCACAAAGTCATGCCATTTCATCAACGAATTTAATGTTACGTTTTTCGACTTATCATTATTATAAACGTTTCATATAATTTTTTTAAAGTTATAAAGTAATTCAATATAAAATATCATGAAACAATAAAAATATGTATTCCATTTTGAATATGAAACTTTTGGGAGGGATTTTAAATATTAGAGATTCATTTCTTTCCAATAATTATATTCTAACATGGTATCAGTAAGAAATTGAGTTTCTATATTCTCTGCATTCTTTGATCCTTTCTCTCTTATTTCCTCAACTTTTTCCCATTTGAGTTTCTCCCTTTGCTCCATCCATGGCACATATCTTTGCCATTGATGGTGCTTCTTCTAGCCCATTCTTACTTCATCCTTCCAATAACTTTGATTTGCTTCTAGTTTCTCAACCACTGACGGGTGAGAACTATACCTTATGGAGTTGTGCAATGAAGATGGCATTGAATGCCAAAAACAAACTTAGGTTTGTTATGGCTCATGGTATGTGACCTTTACTTGACCATTCTCAAATGGAATATGTGATGTGTTTTCTTATGGTTTTTAATGATTCTTTTTCTCAAATAAGAGGTCAAATCCTATTGATGGACCCAATTCCCTCCTTCAATAAAGTTTTCTCCTTGATTGTGCAAGAGGAGAAACAAAGGGAAATTGGTTTGGTTCAACAGTCTAACATTGATTCACAAGTTGCCTTTACTATTAAAGCTACAAATTCAAAGCAATTTCTTGATAATAAGGCTAAATCTTCCAAGAAAGATTGCCCCCTGTGTAAACATTGTAGGATCTTGGGGCATTATATGGACAAATGTTATAAGTTGTATGGTTACCCTCCCAGCTACAAGTCCAAAGCCAAGCAATATGTTTTAGCTACTAGTATCAATCAAGTTACAAACACTGTTTAGTTTCAGCCTCCAACTTCTTCCTTGCAACTGACTACCCAGTAGTGTCAATTGTTGTTGACCTTACTACAATCTCAGATATCACAAGCTTCTCCTCCTGCCATGGAGAACTCTGATTCTCAACCTTCTATTAATATTGTGCTAACTGCTAGTTATTCCTTTTTCCCTTCCAATGCTTCTTCTTGGATCTTAGATTCAGGTGCAACAAGTCACCTTCAATGTTCTTTGGTTCATTTTGTATCTTATAAACTATTGCATAATGCTTCTGTTGCTCTTCCTAATGGTTCTCATATATTTTGTTTTTGCCATAGGTGCTCTTCAGCTAGCACCTCAATTTTTGTTGCACAATGTCCTGTTCATTCCTTCTTTTCATGTTAATCTCATATATATTAATTCATTATTATAGGATTCTTCATACACTGTAATCTTTAGCATTGATTCTTTCTTAGTTCAAGGTCAATACCCATCAAGGATGATTGGCAAGGGCGAAGTTGTAGGACGACTATAACTATTTTTCTTGTTAATTCTGTTTCTAATTTGCACAATGTTTCTTTTGAAATATGGCATGCCAGACTTATCATTTGTCAAACAAAGTTTTACATTTGTTGAGCAATAAAATTTCCATTTCATCTTACAAACATGATTCATATTATTTCATTTGTCCTTTAGTTAAACTTAGAAGACTTTATTTTGTTCTCTATAATCATCTATCTCTTTTTCCATTTGTTCTTATACAATGTGATATCTATGCCCCTTCTCATCATCTCACCTATGATGGTAAGAGGTATTTCATAACAATAGTAGATTATTGTACTAGATTTACTTGGACATATCTTATGAAGGTCAAATCAGAAGCTACTTCCTTAATCATAAGTTTTTTTAGCCTCATACAGACTCAGTTTGGGAAATTAATTAAGCTACTTCAATAAGATAATGACAAAAAATTAGTTCTCATTGAGTTTCTTAAAAAAAAAAAGGAACATTGCATCAATTCTCATGTGTTGAAATACCAAAGCAAAATTTCGTAGTTAAGCACAAACATCAACATTTATTAAATGTGGCTAGGGCCTGTAACATCCTAATACAGATATTGTAACACCCCAACTTTTGGGATAATTATAATATTGTCCTGAAATGTATTGTTTTGTGAATTCTGTGAGTAGTAAAATGAATTTGACTGTTTCGTAAGTGTATTTGACTGTTATATGTGATTTGCTCAGAGTCAGGGAAATAATAATTTTTGGCCGAAAAAATCTTATTTTAATTAATTAAATTTGGGGATCTTACTAAACTCAATTGATTGATATATATATTAATCTTGTAATTTTTAGGATTTAATCGTACAATAAAATAATTTTATATTATTATAATATTATTTTATATACAAGATTTTATTGTCTCAAAAACAAGTAGAAATCGCTTCAAAATGACCACGGATCCTTAAAAGTCTGTGGGACCGCGTTTAGGAAAAGCGGTCAATGATTCGATTTGGACAAATTCTAAACCAATGGAAAGCGAAGTAACGAAAGTGGCTTGACTATTTTGAACCAATAGGAAAAGGTCAACAAAAGGAGCATGGACTTTGATATGGACCGTTGGATGAAAACTTAGTGAGGAAGTCTTTAACCTTAACCGTTGATCAAACCAATGGTGAGATTAGAATTCAAGTTTTATGACTAATCAATATCCATCTTAGATTACATCTAGGGTTAGGGATTAAAGTTGAAATCAATGGTTAAGATTAAGTCAAACATAGTGGCTTGAATTTGATTAGTAGCTAATTAAACTTAATTTAGTTAATCTAATTACCTAATTAGCAAACTAAGTAAACTAGCTGAGTTATTAATTAGTTATAATTTAATTCTTAATTAGATATCTTAATTTTAATTAGAGGATATAATATATGTAATTATATGTCTAATTAATTAGTTATGTAATAGGATGATTAATTAAAATTGGTTAGGAAACTAAACCTAATTAATTAACTATTTAATTAGCAAGTAATTAGACTTGAATTAAAAGTAAATTAAGTCCCTAAATGCCCTTGGACCACACGGTTTGCAGCAGCCTTGGGAGGCAAAATTTGACAAGTTCTACATCATTCTTGAACCATTTTGCATGCACACTAGGTGGCCAAATGATGACATAAGCCATGTGCACCTAAATTGGATATTTTGTTCAAGTAAATCTCTTCATTTTCCACAAGCCACTCACAGCAGCAGCCCCTCCCATTTCCCTCTTGATATTCACTTTTATACTTACTAAAAACTTAGCCTTTTATTCTCTCCAAAATTCCCAAGAACACCAAGCATATTTTCCCTTTTATTTTCTCTTCTATTTTCCTACTAGAATTTGGCCAAGCACCAAAATACCACCACCAATCTTCTATAATTTTACCTCTTAGTTTTTCTTAAACCCAAATCACATTCTAAACACTTTTCCTTCACAAGGTTTTGTCAAAAACCTACCCTATCTAGTTCAAAATTCAATCTTTTGTTTACTTTCCTAAGGGTAAGTTTTGATTCTTTAGTTTAAAGTTTGATTTTTGATTATCTAAATCATGTTTGTTCCATGGTTTTTCAATATTGATCCTTGTATGTGTTTTACTAATTGTTTAAGAATTATTAGGATTTTGTGTTGATTTTAAAGAAAACAAGGAGAAGGAGGAGACTAACCGATTATTGTCTTCAAGAGGTAAGAGGGAGATTTAATCTCATCAACCTTGTATGGTGATGAGAAAATGGAATTGTATGTGTGTGAAGAATCCATAAGAATTCATTTGTGTGATTGTTTATTGTTTTCTTATTTGTGTGGTTGTTTTAAATGCTTTCCTATTTGCGATTTATTTTATTCGCTATGCATGTCTATAGTTTTAAAATATATTGCATGTGTTTATAGTTTATGAAATATATTGCATATGTTTATAGTTTTTAAAATATATTGTATCTGTTATTAATAGTATTATTAATTGTGTTATTAATTGTATAATTATTAAATTAGGATGTGAATAACATGTAACGAATTGCATGAGTGTTCCAAAGAACACATTGAGGCTCACGGCCTTCTCATGAGAATAGAGAACCAAAACGTTCTCAACCATTTTCTAAATCAATGATTTAAAGAATCTAGGTAAAATAATAAATTTAAGAATGATTTTGATTAATTATGGCCAACACGCCATTTAATGTATAATTGAATGCCATTATATTTTTTATTTTGACCAACATGCCATTTTACTTTCTAAGATAAGTTAGGTAATTAATTTACAAAAGATATTGATTTCCAATGAATCTTTGAGAAAATAAAAGGAATGAATTTGGTTCTAGAATTCTAAATTAGTAGAATTTATTTTAAGTAAGAATTAAAGAGAACACTTGAAAAATACTAACGTAGAGCTCACTCTCTAAGTTTTGAAGCGCGTTAGCAAGTTTCAATGTGGAACTGATTGGGTAAGATTAAAATAAATAGAATTTAGAGGAAAACGTTGAAAAATACCTTATACTGATTTTATAGGCAAAATGCTACCAAAATTTACTAAAATCAGACGAATAAAATGAAAAGATTCCATACTATATTTAAAACACAAGGAAAATACTCCACGTATTTTAAATATACTAGATATAGTCTACACATATTTAAAATGATGATTTTAAGCTATTCAGTTAAGAAAACGAATTAAAAATCGTACGCGATTGAGAAAATGATTTAAAAACATTACGCGATATTTAAAAATGTCAAAATATGTTTACGCGATTTATAAACGTTTGTAAAAATGATGAGATTGTGAAAATATGATAAAATTCCTACGCGATTAAACGATACAGCGAGTTTTGCTGTCGGACCAAAGTGGTGGACCCGGACATGTTGTGATGTAGTACTATCAGGTGAGACGTACTATACTTTGATATTTTGTGACTAAGGGTATTTTCGTAATTGACTAAGGGTATTTTCGTAGATATGATCAAATATGGGTATTTTTTTGTAATTTTAGATCATGCTTAGGGTGTTGTGTCAATTTGGTTGATAATTGGCGATTGATTGACGAGATGAATTACACCGTGTTTTGGTGTGATAAGCGTAGTGTGGTTCATTTATGAATTTGGATGCATTAGTGTGCGGAGAATTCCATATGTGGATAGTGGTAGCACCTCTGGGCCGTGGTAACGGACAACACACTAATGATCTTGACGAGCACTATTTTTAATCGAGATCTTGAAGAGACTACTAAGTACTATGCCTATAGTGCACGATGTTGGACTGTGTACTACTACACGATGTTTGGACTGTGGGCTATAGACATGACGTTAGACAGTGCAATAGTTTGGTTGGGCAACCATAAAGTATTATTAGTTTCTATTCGGATCATTCTCTCAGATATCCGTATTTAGCTCCATGGAGTAGGAACGAGTCAGTGTGTATTCATGCATTATCTGCATTTTACTGCTTACCATAATCTGTGATAAAATATATGATTTATTGCTTTAATATATTATGTATGATATAATGGTATGTGTTATTTTAATATGTATTGTATTGTCCTGTGTTGTATTGTCATTTTCTTTATTGTCATGCGGGTAATGATGTAGATTGTCTCACCTCTTTATTGTATTGTTCTGTTTTGTTTCTACTTTATGTTTATATCATCGAAGACTACAATGGCGGCAAGAGGAGGTCAATTAGGTTTCTTTAGACTACAGTTTCTCGAAGGCGTTGAGGCTTGGTATGTCCACCGGGACACAGGACACATAGAGTACAGTGGTAACGTGACTTTATCAGTAAGTAGGACTCGACATTGGTTCATTACTACACGTTATACGGTTGCTTTCGTAGAGATCATTTTACTTATTAGGGAATTGTGGGATGAATTTCACTATACTCCTAGAGAGAACTTCGATATAATTTTGGGTCGAATTTCTATCGGTCAAGACATTCCCAACTAAGGAATTTGTCTTCTGATAATGACTCATGTCTTAGCCATTATGTCTTAGTATTATACTGACTTTTTACTGCTTTATGGAATATTTGTAGTTGTAAATTAATTGTATACTTCAGACAAACATCATATGTATATTATGGTGTGATTATGTTTTGCTTTATTTTGTGTTCTGTGTTATTTTATTTAATATTATAAGTATAAAAGGAAAAAAAAACTACCACTAATATTATTTATGTACCAAACATTTTATAACTTGGGTAAGAATTTTATTTAATTTTATTTTATTGCATCATAAATATGACATCCCCACAAGAGTGTTACAGATATCTAGATATATCCTAAACAAATAAAGATATATAAAGATAACCGGTACTAGAGATGTCACTTCTACATATCTAACTAATACATATATCAATAATCACAACTGAGTAATTATAGTAAGCCTTAAGAGAATGCAGAAAAACTTAAACTCATATATATATATATATATACACACACACACACAACACTTACCATAAAGGGCATATTGTATTAGATACTACTTAAAACATGCAAAGCAAAATATAAACTTTATACATCGACTTTGTCTACTAAAGTATATAAAAACTATATTATTACCTCTGTACCTGGATTTACATGGAAGAACAACTGGGGTGAGAATTACAATTCTCAGCAAAAGTAATTTCAATATCAGCTAGCTATAACATTGTATACAAATATAACAATTGCTATAACTACAAGCATAGGAGTTTACTCCACTAATCTCATAACTGCACACCACTAAGTAGTGCGATCTAAACTGATAGCCTATATGCCATTAAACACAAACAACTGCTCATACAACTATAAATATCAACAGCAACAGACAATACTCATACAATTGTCTGTATATGCAATGAGTATGATATGTAGTATGATTATGCCTAAGAAGATCCTAAAGATATGCTTGTACAATGTTTTGTTTTGAAATACATGCAGAGTTTTATGTTGAAAACAAAGAAGGTCATTAAGAACTGGTTCAGTATATTATCCCGTGGTGAATAGAGGGAGATCTCCTCCTCACATCACATATATCCTGGTACGCTAAGATGTTCGGTCTAAATCTTGAATCCGAAGAACCTTATGGATACTCACAAAGATCAATACTACTAGACCATTTCCATAGACATACATACATCAGGGTTATGTCCTTCCTCAATTAAGTCTATCAGACACCCTTTAATCTTTCTCTTGGCCTTCATAAATGAACATCAAAGGATACTCACAAAGATCAATATTACTAGACCATTTCCATAGACATGCATACTTATATCTAAACATCAACTCATACTCATTGCTCTTAAGTGACCTCTATGCAATACTATGTTGCTAAGGTGTTAGATACTTACCTATGACAAACTATTACTCTTAGTTATACTATGATGATCACATATTTGATACATTAATAATCCTTTATTTTTAGTATACGCTCTCCATGTACTTAATTGATTGAGTTTGATTATATTTTGAAAGTTTGGACTCAAATTGGACTTAATTGAATTTTTTAACATAATTTATGTCTTACATTATTTCTGTATTTAGACTATATCTTGGAATGTAGGTGGCCAAATGAGGTGAATCTGGTGGCATTTTAAAGATAAGAGAGAGCTCTATAACTTTCATGAAGACCTCAAAGGCCCAATCACACAAGTAGATAACTCAAATTGGGGTTGAAGCAAGAACTAGAGTGCTGTTCCTGACAGCTTGACCTATGTGTACTGTTCATGCCAAATTTTGGGTTAGAGGCTGTCAAATGGGCTAAAATTTTGATGCTAAATAGTTGAGACCTATATCTACAACTTTCATGTTGAACACTTTTCCAGAATCTGAGGCCTAATAGGTGATATTAGGCTTGCAAGTCAGAACAGAGGAGCTGTGACTGGGCCTGAGTAGTGTGAAGTAATTTAAACGTATCTAGAGTTATAAAAATGATATTGGACTCAAACAAAATCCATTTGAAAGCTAAGATCCAGCCCTACAACTTTGATGAAGATTATATTTGCTCATTTTGATGCATTCAATGACTTCAGAGCTAAATAATTTTGGAGACAAGGAATCTCCATAATTTTTCACTCACTAAAAGTCATTTGACATTTTCTACTCATCCACCCACTAATGACTCACCTCCCTTATCATTTTGTATCTCTAATCCTCTATAAAAGGGGGCCTTAGCAGATCATTGAAGGTGTTAGGTGTTAGGTACCAAAATGATGCTAGTTTGTTACTAGGTTTTCTTGTAGTAATTTTTCTTTGTTCTAAATTGAAGTCATGTTCTTCTTCTTCTTCTTCTTCTTCTTCTTCTTCTTCTTCTTCTTCTTCTCTCTTTCTTTCTTCTTATCTATGAGTAACTAAGTTTCATTTTGCTTGGGTGAAAGAGTGAAGCTCTTGGCAATGAAATAAGGTTAGATTAATTTCTCTCTTGTGCTTAGATAATATATTTTCAAGTGGTCATTATATGTATTGTATTTTGTTTCCAATCAATTTAGAAACCCTCCTTGTAAAGTGGAGTTCTTAATTTGTTGTAGACAAGAGATTGACACAATGAATGCTTTAACCCATTTACAAGTAGTGGTGTTAAAAACTCTCCTTGTAAAGTGGATATCTTGATTTATTGTAGACAAGAAATTGGCACAATGAATGCTTGATCCCATTTATGAGTGGTGGTATTAATAGATGATTAAAGGAGGTATAATATAATTACGTATATAATTTTTAATGAACTTTGAACGATGTATTTTTCGATTGGAACCTCCGTTATATGTGGATTCTAATTGAGTTATAAAAGAATTAATCTTATCCTTGATTTATTTACTAAGAGTGGATCTCCTAACCTAAGCAATTCATTTTTATTTGTGACCAAGTTTTATCACCTTTATTGTTGTAAGAAAATATTTTCCTTACGTCAAATAAATTTTTCTTCATCAATTTCCTGTTGATCGACCTCGGACTCCCGAGAATTTATTACTTAAAACAACCTGCACTTGAGTTTGCAACTTAACTTTTAATACCGCATCAAGTTTTTGGCGCCGTTGCCGGGGACTTGATTTGAAGAATAAATTTTTGGTGTAAATATTTTGTATATATACTAATATATTAACTTAGTGTGGGTAACTCTCCATTTTATTTTCTATACATACTAACTTAGTGGGGAAATCTCTCCCTTTTATTTTTTTCTGTACTTTATTAACTTAGTTGGGGTAATTCTCCCTTTTAATTTCTGTACAGTGGAGATAATTCTCCCTTTTATTTTCTTGTACATATTAATTTAGTGGGAGAAACTCTCCCTTTTATTTTTTGTATATACTAACTTAGTGGGGGAAACTCTCCCTTTTATTTTACGCACTAACTTAGTGGGGAACCTCTCCCTTTTATTTTTTTGTACTTTACTAATTTTGTGGGGGAAATCTCTCCCTTTTATTTTTTTTTACATACTAACAGTGGGGAAACTCTCCCTTTTACTTTTTCGTAATTTAATTTTTACATTTTATTTTCTCGTATGTTATTTTTTTTTTATTTGGTGGTTAGTTTATTACCACACCTTTATATATATATATATTTGGTGGTTGGTTCATACCACACCTTTGTTATTTTTTTATTTAGTGGTTGATTTATTACCACACCTTAGTGTTAATATATATTTGGTGGTTGGTTTATATCACATCTTTGTTAATATTTAATGGATGATTTATACTGCTAGCTTGTACATTTTCTTTTCTATTTTAAGTTACTTATTTATGCTTAATTGGTATCGTGATTCAAATGCTGGTCGTTTGGTTAAAGTTAATCCTAGTACTTTATATATTGATTTGTCTGGATCACAATCACACACATCAAACACAATGACTGAAAATGAAAGTGTATATGATGAACATGAAAATCAACCGTTGCGAATTATGTATGAGTATTTGCAACCATCTCAAAATTCTAATCCATCATGTTTTATCTTTCCACTCAATGCTAACAATTTTAGATTCAAATCATGTATGATTTCTTTACTTCCTAATTTCCATGGTTTAGAATCTGAAAGTCCATATTTACATTTAAAAGAATTTGAGGAAGTATGTACTGCTTTTCATGATCAAACTTGCATTGAAGAGGTTGTTAAGTTTAAATTGTTTCCTTTTTCTTTGAAAGATAAAGCAAAAACTTGGCTTAACACTTTGAAATCAAGATCAATTGACACGTGGCAAGAAATGCAAGGTGAGTTTTTAAAGAAATTTTTTCTAACACATAAAACCAATGCTTTGAAAAGACAAATCCAAATTTTTTTTCAAAATTCAAATGAAGCATATTTTCAAAGTTGGGAACGTTTTAAAGATTTGTTAAATTCTTGCCCACATCATGGTTTTGAAAAATGACATACTATAAGTTTCTTTTATGAAGGGTTAACACTTGAAACTAAATAATTTGTGGAAATAATGTGCAATGGTGAGTTTCTTGATAAAGAACCTGAAGAAGCTTTAGACTATTTAGACCATTTGGCTGAAAATTCTCAATCTTGGCATGGTACTAATCCTTCTGAAAATTCAATTAGATCTAACCTTACAAATGTTAGTAAAGGAAAATATCACCTTAGTCAAGAAGAAGATCTAAATGCAAGGTTTTCCAATTTGGCTAGAAAGATTAAAGCTATGGAATCAGGGAAAGTGAAAGAAATTAAATATGTGCAAAATGAAGAAATTTATAGCATTTGTGATGAATTGGGATACTCAACAAATGAATGTCCAAAATAAAGAAGTTGTGCATGAGCAAGTAAATGCAATGAATAATTTTAAAAAGCCATTCACTTTTTCTTTGTCAGATACATACAATCCGGGATGGAAAAATCACCCAAACTTCAGTTGGAGGACCAATAATCAGGCACAATTCATGCAACCATCACCTCCTCAGGCACAACAGGGCTCTCAAAATTTTCAAGAATATGCACCTTTTGTCCCACCATACAGAAATAACCTTGAGGAAACATTACATGCATTCATGGAAAAGCAAGATGTCATTATTAATCAAAACACTCAAGTCATGATTGACATAAAATATACTATTGCTAAACTTTCTTCTGCACTCACCATTCACGAGAAAAAAAAATTTCCTTCTTAACCTCAACTAAATCCCAAGGGTCAATACAGTCTAAATGATGGTAATTCAGAAAACCAACAAATAGATCAAGTCAAGTAAGTGATAACCCTTAGGAATGGAAAGGTTGTTGAAGAAAGTAAGAAGATAAAGAATCAAGTGTCCAAAGTGATGAACTCCTTGAGTGTGAATGAGCTAGAGGATGTGGAAAAGAATCAAGATAGTAGTGATGCTGAGCTACCCAAGGAACCTGAAGTGACAAAAAGTATTGTTAAGCCAAAAAATGATGACGAGGGCCACCAGACATACATGATTGACTCAATCATGGATAGGGGAGTTTCTACAACCCATGATTTTGATCCCCTTAAGAATTTTCTTGTCAATTCTGAGTTTGATTCTATCAGTAATCCCTCTGATGTAGTTGATATTTCTACTTTTTTTAATAAAACTCAGGATCATGACACTCAGGCATAGCAACCAAAGTTTAAGGAGTTTCCTAAGAAAAGTTGAAACATTGCTAATAAAAAAGGTGTTTGTCCCTTGGTCTATTCTTATAAAATTAATTTGGAAGAAGGTAAATGGTCAGTGGTTGAAGCTATAACTTGAGTTGAAGGATCCAGATGTAGCAGAGACTTTAGTAGACGATCCTGTCTACCAAAGCTGAGGTGATTTTTTAGTATTTTGTGTTTTTATTGAGTCGGCTTAAGTGCCTCCCAAATTTCAGAGCCTTTGTATAGGGATGTAAATAGTGTCGGCCAACAAAAAAAATTATAAAACAAAAGAACCCAAAAAAAAAAATGTTTGCATGCTTGTTTATTTCATTTTTTTTCTTTTTTTTTTGTCATTGCTAACCATTATCAAGATGTAGTTATTCTCTTCTCGTCTAAGCATTTCGGGTATGTGACTTCTCCCCATTACTTTGTTTAATTTTGTCCCAATAATTTCTTTGATGTATATTGATGATTATTTCTTCAGTCTGGATTTAATTGTTAACATTGAGGACAATGTTGTGATCTGGTTGGGGGGAATGATAGTTGTGTAAAAAAAAAACCAAAAAAAATTTTTTAGGAAGTGTGTGTATTAATATGTTTGTTGTGCTTATATGTTTGTCAGTAATTTACTAAATCAGTTAAGGATGACTGAGTAAGGAGTAAATTTTACTCTTGAGACGCATCTTAGTTGGGGTAGACAATTAGTTTGTGTGGAAGTAGCAATTCAAATTCAGAAAAATTTTCATGATTAAGTAAATTGTTTTCTTTCTTAAAATTCACATGCTTAGTTATGGATGTTGAATTGGTGGACTGAGAATGATAGAATTATGTCTTGTGAGATTTTGAACTTATTGATGAATGGATTGAACATTTGTACCATTCTCTTCTTTTTTGTGTGAATTTCACTCATGGAATTATTATTCTAGAACTTGCTTTGATTCTTTTTGAGACTACATTTTCATATGCATACATAAATATGATTAAGGCATTTTTCTTGAAATAGCTACTTTAATCAAATAGTCAGTCTTGCTTAGCAGCATATTGTCTCAATATGATATCAAGCACTCTTATAACTTCTTGAAAATTCTCTGATTCCTATCAACGTAAAGCATTGGAAATGACCTATTTCCCCTTACTTAACCCCTTTGATCTTATTTGACCATTCTTTGTTTTGAACTCATTATGTGCCTTAAATGAAAAATCATGTTCTTACCTGATCTTAGAGAATAAGATAATATTAACTTTGTCATTCGATGAGTTCTTGAATAAGTGTGGGAGTGTGTGTGCAGAATGGTTAAAAAAATATATATATGATGTTCTTTTTGTAATAATAATAATAATAATAATAATAAATAAATAAATAAATAAATAAAAATTAAAAATAAAAAAATGTAAAAAGAAAAAAAGAGGGTCAACAAGGCAATAAAGGAAAGGAAAAGAATATGTAAAGGGAATTTGTATTAGGTGGAGTTGGGATAAACTTTCATGCTCTTTTATTCTCTTTGGTATTTAACTTGTCATATTCATATTACCTTCTCCTTTACCTTGACCATATTACAACCTTGAATAAAGTCCTCATGATTTGTGTGTACATGTGTTCTGAGTAGTGGAGAAGTGGAAGATAAACAAGCTTATGGTAGTGCAATTTTCATGGGTTGAATTGAGTGAAATACCTACCTTTTAAACATTTGAGGGATTGAGAGTGAATCTTGTGAAGATCTATCATTCTTGACTCATGCTTTTTAATTGAAGTTTCCTTACTTGTTGGTTTGAGATATGAAAATATGTTATCTCATGAATGTTTTGATTACTTGAATGATTGGTTGCTCTTCATTTTTAAATATTATTAGAAATTAAGTCTTTTAGAGTGTTTAACTTTTGAGTCTGTTTCGTTTTTTTTTAGTTTTGGTCTTGTGTGTTTTGCCCAACACCTCAGGCTTAGGTTCTTCAAGCAGTCCAAAAGTGATTATTCCATTTTCTCTTCAGGCTTAGGTTCTTCATTAGTCATTTTACTTGTCTATGTTGATGACATCATCCTAGAAAGTCCAAATCTTGCTATACTACCCAAGGTTCAAGCTACCCTATAGCAACTATTTTAGTTAAAAGTTTTGGGAGACTTGAAATATTTTCTAGGCTTAGAAATAGCCAATTCATCAAAGGGAATATGTCTGTTTCAACAAAATATACATTAACCCTCCTTGAAGACATTAGTTTCCTAGATTGCAAATCTGTTAGTCTACCTATGGATCCTAACACCAAGTTATTTGGTGCTGATGGAGATCTACTAGATGATGCTAATGTATATAGAAAGGTTATAGGGAGGTTGATATATCTTACAATTTCTAGGCCAGGCATTTGTTATTATGTGTACAAATTGAACCAATTTATGTCCAACCCCAGGACCTTACACTTACAGATAGTACATCACCTTTTAAAGTACTTGAAGAAGTCTTCTGGTCAGGGTCTATTCTTTCCTTCGAAGAATACCCTGAATCTCACTACATTTGAAGATGTAGATTGAGGTAGTTGCCTTGACACTAGAAGATTTACTATTGGGTATTGCTTCTTCTTAAGCAACTCACTTATATCCTGGGAGTCAAAGAAACAATCTATTGTTTTCATATCATCAGCAGAGGCTGAATACAAGTCACTTGTTTGTGTAGCTAGTGAATTGACATGGATTTGTTATCAACTTCAGGATTTTGAAGTTGTTATTCCCTTTGCCATGATTTTATGTGATAATCAAATAGCAATTCATTTGGCTTCAAATCTAACTTATCATGAAAGGTTTACATATGTGGATATTGATTGTCATTTTATCACAGAAAAAGTAAATTTTGGTCTTCTGAAATTGGTGCATGTAAAGTCTCAACATCAGTTGGCTGATCTTTCTACCAAACTAGTTCAAGCTCCACTATTTTATCAACAACTATCCAAGTTGGGAACTAAGAACATTTACTTTCCACCTTAAGGGGGAGTATTATGAATATTGTATTTCATGTGTATTCTATTGTATGTGTAACTTAATTATCTTTAAGTATCTTTATTGTTAGTTGACAATTTGATTAGTTAGACAGTTAGATTAGTTAGCTCTTTTTCCTTCCAGCAAGTTTTAGTTATATTCTGTTAGAGATGATTGGAAATCATGTATACAAAGTTATGATTGAATACAATTGAGAGATTCATTTCTTCAATTCTCCTATTTTAATATATTTTGAGGGATACAAGTTTAAAGTTTTTTGCAAAAAAAAGAAAAGTTTAAAGTTTTAAAATGAAAATGTCACTTTTTTTTGTTAAAAATGGAAAAAAAATTTGACGAGTTAAAAATGGAAGTTGTTTATTTTTTTTATGTTCATATTAATTAGGAGTTAAAGATAGATTAGTGGAGATTCAATCATGATATATAGAAACTAGAGAATATAACATACAAAAATGATGTGAAAGTATTCAAATAAAAAAAAAATGATGTGAAAGTAATTAATTGGGGGCGTGAAAACTTGGATGGGGAGGCATAATATATAGTTATTGGGACCAAACGCATGGAAAACTCCCATATCTTCTACTTGCATTTGTTACAAATTTTTGTGCTAAACATTATTTTATTTTAATTGAAAGTTATTATAATTTTATACTATTATAAATGGAATTAATCCAATTTGATCACATTTTAATTATTCCTAAAATGTTAATATAATTTATTAAAAACAAATAAAAAAGAATAAAATAATAACACGAGTACATTATCACTTTTAATTATTTATTAGCTCTTTGAATAATTAAAGATAACTTTTTGCATAATCAAACGAAAAATTCAAGAATTGTGCATTATAACAAATAATTTCTTTCAAAGACGTAATTTTTTTTTTAAAAAAAGTAAATAATGTGAGCCAATACGCTAGTAAAGATAATAAGGGAATAGAGACCTTGTTTGTTGTTAAAATATTATTTAAATTAGATCAAACGTTATTAAAGACTATCTACTCACTAAATTCTTACACTTTTATTTTAGTCTACAATTTCTTTTTTTTAATTCAAATCTTGTGTTAATATGAGTAGAAAAGACTTGAGTCACTTAAATATGTAATTTTAAGTTTAATTCTTAAATTTATATGTATAAAAATAATATTATTAAATTTTTTTATTAAAATACTTAATAATATTTTAAAAAATTAATCTCTTATCTATCATGTAAGAAAATACTCAAATCTTGAACATTTTTCATAACAAAAAATATTTAAAATGTTCCTTAAATATTATGAGAATTAAGAAGTCATACTCATATATGAAAACATGCTTAGTTTTTTTAATAAGATTAGAATATTCATATAATTTTTTATTAGAACTCTTTTTATTTGGCGTTAGAAAATTCAAAGGCTTCTTAACTTTAGCTGTATAACAATTTTCTTCAAGATAAAACAATTTACCTACAATGATTAAAAAAATGAGTGCGTTTAATATCTTAAAGAATTTAATTAACCTTTTTCAATGTTCTTATCTTTCTTTATAATTGAGTATGGAATCTTTATGCCTCAAAATTCATTTCAAACACAATCATTTAAGATAAGATTTTCTCAATAAAAGAATTGAACTTTTGCTATTTTTTAGAATAAAAATGTGTTCACATTCAATGAAGTGTGCAGTGTACATTCAACTAGGATCAGAGCCAAAGTGCATGGTCCTTGTCCTGTTCTTCCACGTGTAGGACACACATGACACCGACTTGGATTTTGGATTCAGCCACAAGCAGTTACACTTGTCTTAGGTTGCTTTGGCTTTTAGTCACCCACCCACATTCCAGATCTCTTTATCTCTCCTCTCAGGTTATTGCAGTGCACATGCTGTGCTAGTCCGCTAGTCAAAACCCAAGTAATTATAATGGACCCACACACAATTTCAAATTCATAAATAAAATCAGAGAATTAACACATAAAAAAAAACTAATTTTATCAATTCAATAAAAAAAAATTAAAAATGATTTTAGTTTTAATTTCTTAACATTAAATTTGTCCTTTTAAAAAGATTAATTTGATGTTAAAATAATTTTGAAGTACTTATAATCAAAGCATCAAACCTTTAAGACTTGCATTTTTAAAAATTACTCTAAATTAAAATTTAAAAAGTATTCTACCATAAAAAAGTAATTATATTTTTCTAAAAAATTTCTTTCAAATTGTATATGTAATAATAATAATAATAATAATATGCGTTTTTTGGTAAAATGACATGCAATTTCTTTTATCTGAGAATAATATGCATTTTTTTATCTGAATAATATGCATTTTTAAATACTGATGTTCCAAAACTGAAACAGTAAAACTAATCCGATCACCCGACAATTCTGAAGATGAGAAACGACTTTATGCGACAGAAAATCCAAAGCCATGATCATGTGTATAAACTATAAAGCAATAAGATTGGGTCGCCTGAGTCATCCAACCATCCATAGTATAATATTTTTAATATGTCATATATGTATAAATAATATTTTTAATATGTCATATATGTATAAATAATATTTTTAATATGTCATATATGCCAGATCCAAAAAAAAAAATTGTCATATAATGTATATATTTCTCCATGAAGCGAGGGGAGAAAAAAGTGGTTGGTGTTTAGTTTGATAGCATTTAATTGATAACTGACTTCAAACTACTAGAATATTACTAAAATCAACAAAAACTGTCCCAATCGAAATGGTCGAAAATTGAAGAATAAATATAATAAAATTTAGAACAAGAAGTACACCGAAAAAAAAATTAGAACAAGGACAACCTAAAATAGTAGAACTAGAAAGCTCACTTCGGGCTTACCAAAAAAAAAGGAAAGCTCAGCTCGATAAAATCTAAATAAAATAAGAATAGCTCAATTCATCATTCATGTGGCCCAAAGAAAAAAACCGCCATTCACCTGGTATTTTGGATCAAATCAAAGTATTAATTTGATGAGTCACATTGAATTCAACCAAGATTCACGTGTTCTCAATCAACCCCCAAACCAGTATTCCTCAAAAGCAAAAAAAGAGTTAACAATTTTGTTATTGCAAAGCAGAGAATTTGTCAGCAAACTAGCTATTGTGTTCATTGAACTTCCTCTCAAACCATAATCATTGAGCATAGGTTTTAGGTAGGATAAAACCGGCTCTCTCCTCCTCAAACAAATATTCAAATGGTTAAGCATTCTTTGCAGCAGCGGTAGAACCAGAATATACATTAGGTGTGTCTGGTGTAGTGGCAGTCAACATATGAACTGAAGATAGAGGAGTGAT
This sequence comes from Ormosia semicastrata, assembly GCA_029884595.1. Lineage (NCBI taxonomy): Eukaryota > Viridiplantae > Streptophyta > Magnoliopsida > Fabales > Fabaceae > Ormosia > Ormosia semicastrata. Next base: position 22,788,819 of record JAQQTO010000044.1, read on the forward strand.
CGGTACTGGAAGTCCCATATTCTTTGGGGTCCTGTTTTCTTCATCGCCAACAATAATTGGCTTTGAAGTGGGTGTTCCTGTTAGCATTTGACTTTTTTGCTGTATTGCTTGTGCTGTTGCCAAATTCTGTATTTTTCTATGGTCTTCCTGAAAATTTGTTATGTTGGCTTTAGACAAGACTGAGGAAGAAACGGGAGAGAGGGGCTTCCTAGTCAATGGTGACTGAATTTCAATTTCCTTTTCTGCACTGTACGTAGTATTCTTCACTGAATGACCAACCACTTTAGAGGTGGCCTTTCCTGCATAAGTTTTCTATTGACATTAAGCATTTAAAATTTCAGAAAAACATCAACTGATAAACAGGCAGCGAACAAGAAAAATTTAAATACCTGAGGACTGAGTTGCATGGCAAGCATTCTTGTACCGAAGGATAGAGCCTTTCTGATTGGTAATGTTACCCTTTTTATTAGATTGCTGAATGAGTGCAGCTTGTCTTGGATCCTGAAGCATTGCTCCACCAACGGAAAATTTTCTGATACTCAGCACTCCTGTTGAACATCTGGAAGCCTTTTTTCCACTTTTAGATGGGCTGGCTTTTGAGCCAAAAAGTGTTTCATGCTCTGCCATCAGTTGCCCCTGATGTCTCTTTTGATCCTAAAATTGATATAAAATAAAAACAATTGAATTATATAGATGATGAGTTGCAACAAGTAAAATGTCTCGAAGAAAATTCCACGCAATGTACTGAATGTTTAATTACAATAATGTACTTCATACCCTCTGCCTTTGCCTTTCATTCTCTTTCTCCTGCCTTAAGATGCTGTAATCTTCAAGCATGGACAGTAGTCGGCTCTAAACACATCCATCAAAACAAATATATATGAAAAGAAATGAGATGTATCCGGTAAAAGGGATGGAATTTACATGCCAAATGCTATACTTTGGACATAATTTTCCAGGAGAAGTCTACCTCAGCAATATTTCATAAAATGTAGCAGACTAATTCATATAAGTTGCATAAATGATTGTGTTAAAAATACTTACTCCTTCATACAAAAACTCCAGTCCTCTTTCTTTCTCCCATGCTGTAACTTTTAAAATTAATGCCTCTATCATCCCTGTTTCAATAACATACAAAGTAAAGACAAGGGGAAAAATGAAGACAAAGCCCATAATTCAGACACTACATAAATTAAACTCCTCTTGATAAATCAAACTCCTTTGCTAAATCACTAAACCAATACTCTAAGAAAAACGCAATTAAAAATATACAAACAACGGCATACAATTAATAAGCTGACTTCAACATGACAAGTGTCAAAATTTTGTCCAAATCTAGCTTATTGTGAAACTTGAACCAAAATGCACAGAAGCCACTGCAAAATGATTAGTAAAATATTTGAAGAAATAATTATGATGTGCAGAGGGATACTTACCAGGAATTTTGCTTAACAAAGCACGGGCCTTCTCAGCACGTTTGAAGGCAAGATGTGCACCTCTTCCAGCATTATAACGATTATCATCCTAACAAACCACAGTAATTAAAAAAATAAAGCAAGAGAAAAATAAAAATGGAAGAATCCATTATTCTCAATTACAACAGTGCCCCACCCTGTTGTACTCCTCCAGCCAGCTTTCTTCTTGACTAGCAGCCAACCACTTCTCAACCTTTTCAAGGATTTCTTTCCTGCAAAGAGTTTCTTCTTTTGTCTTTGTAATTTGGTGCTCAATTTGTTCTAACAGGCTTTCATGGTTAGCAGATTCTGCAGAATGGATTTCAAAATGGATGAGAAGACAAATAATGAGATTCATGGAACATTTTGATAAACAATAACAAAACTAGTATAGAATTATTAAACCAAAATCTCGTAGCAGTCCTCTGAATAGCATATGAGAAAAAGAAATTTTAATTAACACTAACAGCCATATCTTTGTTCTTCTGTTAATGATTATCCATCACCGGATGAATCTTGTGACTAGCCTATGCCTTGGTCACTTGACATATATCCTTAAATGTTTTAAAGTCAAAATTGCACAAACTGTGGAATCATTAAACAATAAATGAAAAATGATACAACTAGCAGCAAGCATGAAAAGCTTATGGAAAATCTTACTTACCAGAATCTATATACTCAATTTCATGTTCACTTGGAAAAACTGCTTGTGTAGTCAAATGTGTACTCCTGCATATTTCCTCTAACTCCAACTTCTTTCTCAGTAAAAGTTCTTTCATTTTGGTTGATTTAAGTTGTTGAAGCCTTTTAACTTCCCTCTCAACCTGCAAGGAGAAAAACCCATCCAGTTGATTACATAATTGACGCAGCCCAGGAATTATTTAAAATTAAGGGTTGGGTGGATAGGGAGTTATGGAAATAGGCTGGATAGGAATTCGGAATAAAAAGGTTGCGTGTGGGAGGAGTCCACCTCCTTGGACAGAAATCTGATTATCAGAATTCTAATCCGGAATTGAAAAGAAACAACAGAATATTATATTCTGAATATACTTCACTGTATTGTACTGAACTGCTCCAAAATATAAAGACAATGATTATTTATCGACCACATAGGACTCTAAAACTGACTAGACTCTTAAGTGGCTTAATTAATGACTTTTGACTGACTTTTGGACTACTTTTAATTACTTAGACCCCTAATTACGAGATTACTTAATTAACTACACAAAACCATAACTCTTTAGCAATTCTAAACCTTAATACAATGAACAATTTTCTGCATCAATTCTCCCGGCCTGGACAGAACTCGTCTCCGACGAGTGAAAATCTTGATATGTTTTGAACAGTTTTGGACTATTACGTTCAAAGTCAGCTGCAGTAATCCAAGTACTTTCTGAAATTGGCTTTCCTTTCCATTTCACAAGATATTTCTTATAGCTCCCATGTCTTGTAAAAACATTCTGCTCATCAAGCACATCTTCAACTTCCTCACGTGTTTTTGTCACCCTAGGCAGCCTAGGAATAGTTTGTCCTCCATTAATGTCTTCATGGAATTCATAATGTGGACTGAGGTCTTCACAATAAAAATAGGACTAAAACTAAGTTCTAGTGGCAGCTCTAATAAGTAAGCATTCCTTCCGAGGCGTTTCAGCACCTTGTACGGTCCTGCTTTCCTTGAATGGAGCTTCTGATATGCATCTTTGGAAAATATGCAGGCGGGCCATAGCCTTACCACAAGGACTTCCTCCTATGAGGAGTATTCAACATGCAATTGATCTTATACCTGGAGCATCACTTCCAAATCTGCCAGCCTACAGAATGAGTCCAGTTGAACATGCAGAACTTTAGAGACAGGTACAAGACCTTTTATCCAAAGGGTTTATTCGAGAAAGCCTCAGTCCCTGTGCAGTTCCAGCATTATTGACACCTAAAAAGGATGGCAGTTGGAGGATGTGTACTGATAGCAGAGCAATTAACAAAATAACCATCAAGTATTGATTCCTTATACCTAGACTTGATGATATGCTCAACTTGATGACAGAAGCAAGGGTGTTTTCAAAGATTGACCTTAGAAGCGGCTATCATCAAATCAGAATTCGATCGGGAGATGAGTGGAAGACAGCATTTAAGACAAAGGATGGACTCTATGAATGGTTGGTGATACCATTTGGGCTCACTAATGCCCCAAGTACCTTTATGAGGGTAATGAATCATGTTTGCAGCCATATATTGGGAGATTCGTCGCCGTTTATTTTGATGACATACACATTTACAGCCGCAGTAGAGAAGTGCATTTGTTTCACCTAAAACAGGTCCTAGAGACTTTAAGGGCTGAAAAGCTCTACGTTAATTTAAAGAAGTGAGAGTTCTTAAGCAATCAGGTAAACTTCTTGGGCTTTATTGTCTCCTCCAAAGGTTTTGCAGCTGACCCAGAGAAGGTGAAAGCAATACTTGATTGGCCTATACCAACCAACAGCAAAGATTGTGAACGCGTTGTTATTGAAGCAGTTCGAAGGAGAAAATAAGACTGCAGATTCTCTCATCAAACATTATGGATCCATTGAAGGTATTGATGAAGAAAAAATCATTCATACACTTCTTAAGGTGTCAAAAGCAATTTGGGATCCTGAAGATTTTTTCAATGAAGAAGACATTTCCAACCATGCAGCAGACAAAGAACCATTTAAATGCTGCTAAAGTCTCGAGATTCTGATTTCAAAAGAAAATCAGTAGAAGTTCCCAACAAGCCAGGTCGAGATAATGAATGCTTTAAATGTGGAGGAAAGTGCCATTTTGCTACCATTTTGCCCAACAAAAACCCTGAATCTTTGTGAAGGAGAAGGTGACCAGCTAGAGGATGAAGAACAAACAACCCTAAAGCAAGATGATGTGGAAGAAGTCGAAGGAGAAGTGCAAGTGACTATGGTGATGCAACGTATTCTTGCAACCCCTAAGAACTCTTCGGATGACAAATGGCCTCAAACTAGCATTTTTCACACTAATGTTAAGTGTGGAAATCAGGTAGTGTTAATTATTGATGGTGGAAGTTGTGCCAATGTTGTTTCACAAGCTCTTGTAGAAAAGGAGAAGTTGAGATGTCGATAACATCCAGAACCATATAAGGTTGCTTGGATCAATGACACATCCCTTCCAGTCACAAAGTTTAGTGACTTCCGCAGTTGGTGATAGATACAAGGAGACACTTTGGTGTGAATTTATTCCAATGAAGGTCACACATTTTGTTGGGACGTCCGTGACAATATGATAGAAAGGTGCTGCATGATGGTAAAATGAATACCTATACTTCTAATTACAATGGAACAAAGATCAAGCTATTACCAATGAAAAGTGAGGGGTCACAAGGAAGGCAACCAACGGCAACAGCTATCAACGTACTATCGTTGAAACAGTTTGAAGAGGAGAGGAGGAACGGGGGAAGTATTGTTTATGCATTGGTTGTGAAGCAGATCCATGATGTTTTCCAACCCCAACAATTAGAAGCTGATCTACAGCACATATTATCAGATTTTAAGGATCCGATTCCAGAAGAATTACCACATTGGACTCTAGAACTGACTAGACTCTTAAGTGGCTTAATTAATGACTTTTGACTGACTTTTGGACTACTTTTAATTACTTAGACCCCTAATTTCGAGATTACTTAATTAACTACACAAAACCATAACTCTAGCAGTTCTAAACCTTAATACAATGAACAATGACTCTTGAGTAGAAAAATATCTATTAATCTTAAATAATAATCAATTTTCTGCATCAATAATAAATAGTGAAAAACACAACAAAATTGAAGCGGATTGATTTCAGGTGAAAGGGGAGAAGAACAGAAGCAAAGACTTTATAAGTCCAAGATCAAAACTCACATAGATGACGGAGTCAATTGAGAGCATGTTAGGCTCAGTAATTTCAGATTCCAAAGCAGCAATTTTACTGGTTACATTGTGAAATTTCTGTTGTTCCTCAAGTGGTGTATCCATCAAATTCCACAACTCTAATAGTGCAGTTGCAAGACTTTGAAGCTGATTCAGCATGAAAAGTCAAAAAGGCTTCCTGAAATAAAACAGGTTTTTGACAAGGTGAAGGATAAGATTAAGAATACTGACCTTCTGCATTCTCTGTATTTTAACTTCTCTCAAATCTTGTACTTCAGAAGTCAAATTCTTAATTGTATGGTCGCTTACATCTTTTGTTAACATGGAATTAACCATAGTGGGCCAAATCTCACAAATTTTGTCTTTGACATCCAAACCAAGGACTGAGCACAGAGAACTGAGAGTGTTCAGGTGGTCAGATATCTGCTTCAGTCGACTGGCCTGCGGCAATTGGGAAAAAATATCACTAAGAGAAATTACCATTTGAAAGCTATTCTTTCTTAGGCAGGAATAGGTTTGGAAGAAAACAAAATACCACTTTTTCATTAAACCTACACAAGCACTAACAATATGATTCACGCTGCATTGCAGCATTCATGAACACATGGACAATATCCATTTCTGTCTATCAACATTTTGGGCAACAAAGAAAATAAGAGTAACGATAGAAAATCACCTTTTCATTTTGAAATTGAAGTAACTGGCTTCGTAATTCTTCTAGTTTTTTCAAAGATAAGTTGTTCTCATCTAAATATGCATTAACCCCCAGGCAGCCATATAGCTCATTGGAAATGTTCTGTAACTGATATAAGACTTCTAAAAACTGTTTCTTCCTCTCAGTTTTCAGCCTGCGCATCTCCTCAAGTTGTGAAACAGCAATTTCACGTCCTTTTTTAAAGTTTCCACAAGACTTCCACTCAAACTGAGGAGACACAAATAGAAGTTTGTCAATTGTAAAATTTCCCTATAACCAAGAAAACAGGTAAATTATAAACTCAATTTTGAAGTGCCAAAATGACTTACGCGTAGTGGCTGTTCACCTATTGCAGCACAGATGCTAGCAATTTCTGCTTCATAATCAGCAATTTCTTGCTGAATTTGTGCTTTATACTGTTTTGCTTCATCCACTTTTTTCCTATACAACTCCAGACACTTCTGTTCAATTTCGAGCAACATTGCATCCCTCTGAGAATCAGGCTCTCCAACTTCATCCCATATTATCTTACATTCAACACACAAGGATCAAGCAAACCAAAAATAAACAATGTCAGTTCATTCACAAGGTCTCCTAGAAGAAGCAGCACAAAGGAAGCGTTAAAGAAGAGAAGATGAGCAAAAAGGCATCCTTCACAACTTAGATATGGTGAAAACCTGAAGTTCTTTTAGTAACAAATCACATGTTGTTTCTTGATGAGCAAACTGACTGCTATGGCTGCGGAACATGGTAAAACAAGTATGCTGAAAGATAAAACAACATGTTGATAAGAATATGTGAAACTTATGCCCACTGAGATACAATCAAACATTGACAAATTTCCATCAAATGAAGCTGATTTTTTTCCCCACCACCCCAAGTAAGTAAATATGTCTCTGGAGAAGGCAGCAAAATAAAACATCACATAACGTTCGACTCAATCATGCTGTGGAAAGCCAAAAACAATAAAAATAAAAATAAAAGAAAAAACAAAAAGAAAGGAAATTTTCTTTTGTGGATAGAGTGACAGTGTGTAAGACACACAAATGTTATGATTGTGTCATTCATGCACACTCTGTTCATGCAAGTATATCTCCAATGAAAGTTGCAGTAGATGAAAAATGAATCAATGATTCCCTTATATGATAATAGTCGTTTTCTAGTGAAAAAAGAATGATTTTCCTATCTCTCCTATGCTAATTAAACGATTATTCGATGTCTGATCTTCAAATTACAATAAATTATCAATTGAAGGGGAAAAAAAATTAAACTTCAAAATTTTCAAAAAATTTGAAGATGCTCAAATCCCATTGTTTTTCTGACTGTTCACTCTCCCAACCAACTTATAGAAGGGAAGAGAAAAAAAGAAAAAAAGTTGCAGTAGATGAAAAATGAATCAATGATTCCCTTATATGATAATAGTCGTTTGCTAGTGAAAAAAGAATGATTTTTCCTATCTCTCCTATGCTAATTAAACGATTATTCGATGTCTGATCTTCAAATTACAATAAATTATCAATTGAAGGGGAAAAAAAATTAAACTTCAAAATTTTCAAAAAATTTGAAGATGCTTAAATCCCATTGTTTTTCTGACTGTTCACTCTCCCAACCAACTTACAGAAGGGAAAAGTAAAAAAGAAAAAAAGAATGCATATTGATGAGTAATTGGTTGCTGAACGCTGAATGATCGAAATATTCCAAACATAAATTGTGTGTGTGTGTGTGTTTTTTCTTTTTTCCTTCGTTTTCTCAGAAAGCAAACAGGACTGAATCGAAAGAATGCCGAAGAAAACAGACCAATTCCAGGCTCCACAAGTGCTCGAAGGTGCGTGCGAATCTTTCTCCGAAGAAGACAAATTGAAACTTTTAGGGTTTTTGGAAATGAAATGCGATATGGTTAATGAAGAGAGGGGTTTTTGAGTGAGAAGTAGCAGAACGAAGAGAGTGTGAGAATCTAACTCGGTTTTGGGAGGGAAACGGAGCGGGAGGAGCCGTTTTCTCGGGGTTCAGAATCGAATAAGATCTTGACACGTCATCAGGAATTGATCGCTGTTGATGATGTGTCGGATTAATTTCTCGTAATTAATTCTGTATGGACAATATATTATAACATATGAACATAATAGTGGTATGCGATTTATTTGATTTGATTTGATGGATGGATGGTCAAACATTTGAATTGAATTTAAAAAACGGTATTGGTTTAATTTATCGTTGAACTTTGTATTTATGTTTAATTAATCATAATCTTGGATATTTTTAATTATTAATATAATATTAATTAATATTAATGTCACTTAAATGATGAAATTTGGAGAAATTATCTAAGTTCTATATTTTAAAAATTAAAGAGTAAAGACCCATTTTTGTCATTGAGAAAAAACTCAGCTTTCAAAATAGTATCTAAAAAAAAAAACACAACCTGTGATTCTTGACAATAACATTAATCATTCTGTCAAGTAATCTCTGTTAACGTTAACGGAGGTACCTATGCGACATGTTAAAGTGTGGATTTGGCACCCAAAATCTTCAAGTTGAAATTTTATTTTTCAAGTGGAATTGAAATAGTAATAGTAGGGTCAAAATGGCGCCATGTGGTGTGGAGGTATAAGGTTAAAAAAATACCCAACTCTCAAATTACATCTTCTTCCTTAACGTTCACTAATCCCTCTCCAACCCACCTTTCACCTCTGCAACTAACATGAGAAAAAGCCACCTAGCTGCAACGAAGATTAAGTTTTGTTAATAAAATGACAAGTTGTGGAGGAGTTGGGAGCTCAGTTGTGTTGAATTGACGTGAAGTTAGTTGGAGTGGGAGTGCTTCAACCATGGGAATTAGGCTCCATAGTAGGGATGCTGCTGCCCCGAAGTGTAAATGTGGAAGGAATGTCGTCGTGTACACCTCAAACCCCCCAAGAACCCAAACAAAGCATTCTTTTGGTGCCCACATATAAGGTTATGATCCTAATACTGAGATTTTGATTGAACCAAATTTAACTTGAAACTTGCCCTGCGTCTATTTATGTATTGATTATTGAATCTCCTTATAGGAGAAGAAGCCCTATTGTCGTTGGATGTTGCTACTGATTCTGATTTTGTGCTTTCTAAGTTGGAAGAAGGCAGATTCAATGATTTGGACCTGAAGATGAATGACATGGAAATGAATATGAATGAGCTGCCAATGAAAATGAGTAGGGAGTTTGATAGGGTGGGGAATGATATTAGGCATTTGAAGAAATGTGTTGAGGTGTTAGGGGCTGTGATGGTGGTTGTTATGATTGTAGCTCTATATATTTTGTAGTAGTGATGGATGGATGCAAGTAATATAGGCTTAGATTTGGAATTAGTGTTAGTTTTGGTTTAAAATGTAAATTGGTATTTGCAGGCACCATGTGCCTTTTTCGTAATGAAATGAAATGAGCGTTTTGGTATAATGAATTGAAAATTTGGTTCATTTGGACAATGGCATGTATGATTAATGATTAGTGATTATTGATTTTTTTCTATCCTTATATGACTTGATTTTATATTGAGATCTATGAAAACAACACACTAAAACAGAATATTGAAGAATCCAAATAGAACAATGTAACCAAAAACCTGTGGACTTTCATTGATTCCAAATTGTGTAATTACATAGTCGTTGTAAAGGCGGCCTAACCTTTAGACATATTACTGTTCACATAATTACAAAAGATGTATACCAAAAGACTTTCAAAACATAACAACCCAAAAAAATGGCCTATATGTTGTATTATCTCATTGCACTATACCAAAAGACAATAATTTGTGCACTATACATTAATTTAGCAATTTGTTCACTATACAAAATCAAGTTGACCATAATATTCCTAATTAGAAGGTGACTGTCACACCTTAAATAACCAAAAAAAGGCAGTGTACAAATTCTCTTAACATTTCATTCATTTCTTGCTTGTAGCTGCTGGTGGCTTGAAACCTGAGGTTGGGATGAACTTAGAAAGTCTTGATGATGTGCCACTACTTACTGTTGCCATTGTCTCAGTAGAAATTACTTTAGTTTTTTATCCATCTTGAGCTCCTTTAGTGGTTGGCTGCTGAGGTTGATTTGTAGGACTTAAAGGGGATGCTACCATCACCCTTGGTGGTAGGTGTCTTATTTTGTGATAATCTGGTGGTCTCCTCATTGCACATCTTGGAATGAGACCTAGTGGCATGTGTGGTGGGTCACACAACGTCATTCCTTTGAGTGGTGGTTTAACAAGTAAAGGTGATTCAAGGTCAAAGGTTGTCAGACACTACCCAAAACATAGTTTTATATGCATGATATCCAAACTCCTTAAATATCTTTTATAAGTCAAACAAATTGATCAAATCCACATCCATTCTAGGCAAGTAATCAACTTTTCCATATGTAAAAATTAGCACACCATTGAGGTCTCTTACAAATAGACCCCCATGATGAAATACAAGTGCAATGTATTCAGTCATCTATAAACAAGAAAGACCAAACATGGCATGAATCAAATATTCATAGTTTACCAAATCAAACAACCATAATTTACAAATAACAAACACATCACACATGAATATTTTACCAAAATAGAACATGTACAACAAGACCACACAAGCACTCATACACCACATTCACAAGCACAACCATTATTTTACATACATAGGGCACACTCACCAAACCAATACATGCACACAAGGGACCACACAAGCATTTGGTCCACACTCAGCCAACCAAGACATGCACAAAGGGATCACATACACTATCCTAGGGACAAAACTTATTTTATTCTCAAACAGGTCTTTAGGACCATAGACAAGGAATTTTTCAGAAAAAATAAAGGCATATTGAGAGGGAATCAAGCTACTTACCTCTAAAGATTTCTTAAATGCTTTGAGAAATCGAAAATTTCCTTCAATGCTTTCACCAACCAAGTCATACAGTAACTGAAATCTTCTCAACTTTTTCTAACATTTACAAATTAAAGAGAAGAAATATGAGTGTAAAGGGTTTTTTACCCTAGGTCTTCACAAATTGGAGGGAAAATGATAGGTGATTTGGGGGGAATTATTTTACCCAAGGTTGTTTCCCCTTCTCAGGTGAAGCAACAATGCATTTTGTGTGCGCAGGGATGGTCAAATTTTGAGTTTTCAAACCCTCATCCAAACAATGTCATTCCAATAATCTAGCTAGACAACATCATCCAAGTGTCAAGAATGAGTGCCAAATCACCACTTTAAAGTGCCACACATGCACCTCCGTTATCGTTAACAGAGATTACTTGACAAAATGATTAACATGTTTCACGATTGCCATTGTCAGGGACCATAGGCTGCCTTATTTTTGCTTAGGGACTATTTTGGAGGCCGAGTTTTTTCTCAGCGATGAAAATGGATCTTTACTCAAAATTAAAACAAGAAAATTTAAGACTTTACCATGCAATAGAGGTAATATTGTTGGAAAATATAATTATATTTAAAATTTTAATTTTTTTACCATATAGAATTAAGGTTTCTTCTATATGAATTTTATACAATTAAGGTTGGAATTGTTATTTGGATATCAATTCACCACAACATGTCAAAATGGTTTAAATATGTTTTAATTCCTCTTAATATAATATTTTTTCATTTTAATCCTACCTTTTTAAAAATTTATGAACAAGTCCTCTATATTTTTTTTTCATTCTCATATGACTTTTCTATTATATTGTCATTTGAGAAAGTCATTATCTACCTACATGGAGGTGAAGCATCTTACATGATATATGACGTGGCCTTAATGAGGTTAATGTGAATCATAAACATAAGAGGTGGAAATTTGGTAAGGAAAATTTTGTTAGGTGTTGGTTTTTCTTTCTATTTATAGACTTATCATGTGGTTTGTTAATTTGGTTGAGATGATAGATGTGGTTTCTCACCAAGGGAGTTACTATTGATTCATCTCAACTACTTTCTCATTCGATTTAGTGGAGAAATATTATCTTGTGCTTTTAGTTCATCATAAGGCACAAAGTGAACCTCTATTTGTGGGAGTTATAGAGAATGTGGAAGGTCCCTTAACCTTTTGTAATTGTTGTTGATAGATTGCCAGTAGTGGGTGTTGATGGTTTTATTGTCTCAGTGGCTTAAGAGAATATCCCCCCCCCCAAAAAAAAGAAGTTTCTTATGGGGTATCAAAAATTGATCATATGCATACGTTTCCCCCTAACTCACAACTTCCTACTATCACTCATGTTGCTTCTCCTGTTTCTAGTCATGGTTCCTTTGGACAAGGTGATCCCAACCTTGCTTCTTATGTTGCTAACTTGCAAGTCTTTCCCTCGAGTATACTTCATATTTTTTCTTCTCTTTCCTCTTTTTTTTTTTTTTAGAATTGACTTCATTTTTTCTTCTTTTTTTATTTTTCCTTTTCTTTCTTTATCTTTCTTTCTCTCTCTCCAATTATATTTTAAAAAAATTCTTTTGGTACTTGTGAATAGTGAACTTTTAGAGGGCTTTCTTTTCAGGACTGATTTAGCTCCTCCTTCTCTTCCTTAGGGCCATTGTATTGATTGATACTGTGGCAACCATTTCACTCATGTTTGATTTTATTTTGGTGCAAGCCAAATCTTCTTTTGCAAGTATACCAAATTAAATTCTTTTATTTTTATTGAGCATACACTTATTATTTTTTTAGTTGCAGGTGATCAACTTTCTATTGAGTTAGATTCCTTAGTGAAGTTTAATTCTTTATCATCTGAAAATGCTATTTTGTTATCATAATTTCTTCCTCAACATTCGTCTTTAATTCTAGACACTCAAGTCATTCCTAACAAGGTCAATACACTTTCTTATGGTTATCTTGTTAATTTTCTCCATTTCGTCAAAACTCATACCAAGTAGGAGATTACTGCCCTATACATTCCACTGTTGATGAATTCATTTGTCGCTTATGGTTCTTTCCTTTTGATAAGGCTTGGTTGGATGCTGTTGAACAACACATCAATAACTCCATTGTTCCAACTTCTCAAGAGACTCTTCAATCGTTGATTGATTCTAAGAATTTTCTTTATCAAGAAACCAATATCTTGCACTTGAAGATCAATTCCTTGTCCATTGGTTTTGATGCATTAAAATACTAATCGGTAGAGATTGAGACTGAATTGTTTGTAATGAGAAGTCAAAAAGATCAAGCACTTTATGATAGGAATGCTTCACTTGTTCCCTTTGCTCTTTGAGAATGGCTTCTTAAGTGTTTTATTTATTGCTTTATTTTGAATAAAAACAAGTTTATCACATTTTTAGGGTTTCTTTTTAGGGTAAATTTTTGTACCTATAACTTAAGTAATGAATGGGAACTCTTTGCATATTTGGTTTTATATTGTTTTCTTCTTTTTTCTTTTCTCCCTTTCTCTCTTTCTTTCTCTCTTTAAAAAGAGTTTTCTCTAAGTATTCCTAGGCATTTCATTATTATTAATCCACTTTTTAGCCTAAGCTTTTTCACCTAATTTGATCTTTTACAAGGGAATGCTAGATTTCTAAATGAATTTTAAAATTTTTCTAGGGATTTCTAGATTTCCTAAGGAAATTGAGTCTAGATTCTTCTTTGACTGAATACCTAAGAGTATTTTTTTCTAAGCCTTTTATCTTAGGAGCTTTTATGATTCTTTAAAATTCTTAAGGTAGTTTGAGTTAAGCTTCTCTTGGGGCTTTTTCCTCTCTTTTTTTGTTGGCCATATTTCTAAGGGATCTTGAGCTTTTCTTACCAAATCTCTAGGGAAACTTTATCTATACTTTTATTAGAGCTTTCATGCTTTTGTTGGCCAAATTTACAAGGTAACTTGATAAGTGCTTCTTATAATATTGAGGCTTGCATGTTTTGGGTTTGTGCTTTACTCAAAACTTCTAAGGGAGCTTTAGAGCCTACGACTTGCCTTGAACATTTTGAAGTTGTGCTTTGCTCAAAGGGTTTATTTTGGTTGGTACTTGAACTTGTAGGGTAGTTTGGGTTTATTTTGTTGTGTGTGTATACTTGAACTTGCTAGAAATTTGGCCAAGGATATGTTTTGTGTTATACGTGTACTTCAACCTATAATGTAGTTTGATCATGAACCTGTATAGGAGTTTGGACTTGCTTAGTAGTGGAATGTATTTGTTAATTTTGTATTTTTAATTATTTTATATAACATATTTAATAGAATTACACTACTATGTTAATGCAAGCCGCCTTAACTGTTTTAACAAATTCATAATATAATTATACTTAAAACCTTCACATTAAATCACATTCTTCGATTCATTTCTAAAAACAAATGCAATACGATAATGTGTAGATTTTTCTAACAATTAGCTAAATGACACACTTTTTTTGACACATAGACACCATCCTTTTACACATTTGGAATTCTCCCATAAATTAAATATTATCTCTTTTAACATTTAAACATTATTTAAATATCTTTAAAATAAACATTTTCTTTCCCCTTTAAGCAACAAAACGAGAACAACCCATCCATAAGATTTTGCAAATACCATTTTGCAGTCATATTTAGCCCATTAACACATCCTTAGCTCAATTGCGCCAATTATAGTCCGCTATCCACATTTCCATTTATGTTGGCCTTCTATCTCTTTTTTCTCTTCTTAACTCATACTCATATCAACTTCGCTTTTGGGTCTGAGTCTGAGTCAAATAATATCCTCATAACAAGCGAAACAACACATATTGTATCAAAACAAATTGTAAACAAATAACTTTACTCACACTACACCATTAGGTTCGCTACATATTATAAACATAGTTAGGTTCCCTACAAATAAACAAACTAGTGTTTTTCCTCGTGCTATGCATGGGTTAAATGATTATAATAGAGCTTTCTTTGTTTTTTTAATTGTGATATACTTAAGCAACATTAATTACATCTAATTTTATAATTCATTCAGATGATCAGATTAATTTTGAGACCTTTTATATTATGTTATGTTTATTTCCAATAATTTTATGCAACAATTTTGATATATTCATAATATATTTTCAATATCACAAAATATTATCAAATCAGGAAAAGAAAGTGAAAATGCAACATAGGAGACGTTGATAACTTCATATTAAGCTCAAAGAATCCGCTCAAAATGACCATATAAAAGTGATGCTCTTACTCATGTAGACAAATTAATTTATTAAACAAACATCTAACCTTTGGAAATATATTATGCACAATCCAACCTCTGCCAACAAATTGTCAACAAATTCTTTACTCCAAGGGCACTAGGGTAGATGTTGGCAAATGATAACAAAGATGAGAGATCCCCTTATCCTATCCTTATAAATCATTCTTGATGCTACCCTCTTAGCCTAAAAACAAAATAATTGTTAGTGAAAATCAACATTATCACACAGGGATTAAAATACAATGAAGTTAACAAATTCGATGATCATTTGAACATGAAAAATTGTTCTATCAGGAATTTCATCATCTTTAACTTTCTTGTTATGTAATTTCCTCATTTATTTCTATAAGAGACTATGTTATTCATTACTCTTCTCTAAAAAATAATTGTTGAGAAAAAATAATATACCTTGTAAAGTGAAATTCCTAATAGTGTGCCTAACTTAGTAATTCATCAAAGCTACAACAGAGGCATACAAAAGCAACTGAGACAAAATTTGGGTAGCTTGTCAAGTGGAAATAAAGAGAAAATTGTAAGTCTTTTTTTTTTTATGTTTCTCCAAAAAACAAAATCAACAAACTTGTTATCCATGCCTTATGCAAATAACACTTTATATTGTCTAAAAAATAGCAATTGAAATTAACGAGAGAGGGGGAGAAGAAGGATAAAGAAGCCCATACAGTGACATGAAAGTAACCATCAGCCCCAACCCTATGAAAACACCAAATCTCAGTCTAGTTTGATGTGCAATTTTTTAATCTTTGACTCTGCATTTTCTTGCAAATAAGAGGATTAAATTTTACTGATTAAGTTGAACATTAATGAATCAAGTCAGCTCATATTGGTATTTTACACTCAACCCACTTTGTTTTTGTATGCAGTTGCACTTTTTGTGCCTCACTCCTCATGAACTTACTTTTCTTTTAGTTTTTGAATTTAATGAAAATCAATAAACAAAGAGAGACATGTACTTTAGCAAACATATTAAGTAAACCTCATGATCAACTAAATTAGAAGAGTGAAAAAATAAGGACCGGTAATTTACCCACTTTCTTATTGTAGTTCTTTCTTTGTCCTCAAGCTGAAAGAGGTTGTTATAATTACCGATCTCATTTCATTTTTGTATGCAAATAACAATAATATTTTTTTAAAAAAAAGCCTATTCAAGGTAGAAGTGCCGGTAAAATAATCATCAATTTGGATTTGTTTAATTTGGATTAAAACAAAGCCATTATTATATCTTTACCAGTATTAAGACATGGATAATTATGGCTCATGTAATACCCTTAGTAACATGTTAGACTTGTATATGATTACCAAAGGTAGCATAGTACTTGCTTAACATGCTTACAAAGTTTTGTGACAATTTGAGTTCGTTTAGGCACTTAGTTACAACACAGAAGTTGAAACGTAACTTAAAATGACTCAGATAAGGGCTTAAAAAGTTAAGTTGAGGAAAACAGGTATGGAAACCTTGTTTCTAGGTCACAAATGAGCTAAGTAAGATGTGGTAAAAGTTTCAAGTTAATTAGAGTTAGTTTGGTATTTTTAAATATTCTAGTTGTGTGTTTTAATACCGATTAGCTAGCAGCAGATATGAAAAATCATGAAAATGGTGAAACAATAATTTAGATGAATCTTATGATTTATTTTAAAGTTATTAGAAGCTAAAAAACTTGAATTAGTATAATTCAAGTGTTCTTAGCAGATAAGGAAGTTTCAGCAAAATATCCTAAGAGAGATGATGGTCATTCTCTTATTTCTCTTTCTCGGTTAAAAGCAACAGAAGCTACAAAAATAAATAAAAAAACAAAGAAAGAAACGAAGGAAAAGAAGAGACAAAGGAAGAAGAAGAAGAAGGAGAAGGAGGAGGAGAGGAAGACCAAGGGAAGATCAAGATCAAGTTCAAGCTTGAAATTGGATCATCTTAGCTGCCAAGAGGTAGGGGTTTATGTCCATATTCATCTCTTTTCTCTATTTTCACCATAGATGCACCTTTGGTGCTTAAGAGGTCAAAATGAGTTCTAGAGGTGTTTGATGTGTTTGGATTGCATGAATGTGTTTCTTTAGTCATTTATGACTTATTCATAGCATAAGTTGAAACTAGAAGCTTAGAACATCTCATTTACACCTATGATTCACAAAGAATGGTTTTAGGTCAAGCAAGAGGGGTTTTGATTCATAATCCAAATTAAGAGATTTAAATTTGTGATTAATGATTTATATGTGTTTAAGAACTGATTAGGGACTTAGAATCACTTAGAAACTGGATTGAATGGCCAAAATCCAAGAAAAGAACCAATGGAACAGGTTCACAGTTCTGCAGAATTTTTTTGGTTAAGAGATTCGGCCCATGTTCGAAGACACGGGGGCGAAGGGGGGTCGTGTCCCTCTTTGCCTGTTCTAGTTCGTGTAACTGTGCTAACAGAGCAAGACATAGAGGGGGGAGGGGCATGTAATCAGACATGGCCCGTGTCTGAGGCCAGAATCTTCAAAAATGTCATTTTTGATGTTTTCAAGTTTTTGGCTAGATGAGATCATTAAAATATGTTTCCTAAAGTGTGTTAAGGCATAAATGAAAATATTTTCAAGAGGGAAATTATCACTTAGAATAAATGAGAAAGCTTAGGCTTTAAGCATCCAAAAGTGAAGGATTGCCCTAGGTAAGAACATAGCACTTTAGACAACCTAATGTTGCATTAAATATCACTTAAGATATGATGAGATAGTACATTAGAGACAAGTATACTAGGATGGATTGTAGTATTCACTCTAGTAAGGATAAGGAATGTATGAACCTTAGGATATCCAAGAGTAGTGGATCACCTTGGGAAGGTACCTAGAACCTTAAGCAACAAAGAGTTACAAGTAAGAACCATTCTTGAGTTACATTCACTTGAGTGGAGATAAGGTTGTGTATTTAATTCCAAAGAGGGAATATTATGTACTAAGTCTCTAGTTAAACAAGATCTTGTGCATTGTAGAATACACAAAAGGATGAGTTGAGACTAGTAAGCTTGTCATATCCGTGAGAGTAGTTGGATATGCAAAGTTCTAGAGAAATGCTCATTTATTTCCTTAAGTAAGATTGAATGACGCATTAGCTAAGATAGACTCTTTCACTAGGATGAGTTGAGTCTATAGGAAAGTTAATGTGGTGTTTATATAAGAGGTCAACATAATACTATGTTTTTCACACACTAGTTAGTTAATATAGCTTGTATGTGAAAGCTATGAGAACCTTAGTGCAACCAAGAGTAATGGTTTGCCATAGGTGAGTATCTAACACCTCAGTAACATAGTGTTGCATAGAGATCACTTAAGAGTATGAGTGATGAGGTGGTGTTTAGATATAAGAAACTAGGATAAGTTGGCATTGTCTACCTATGAATGTAACTTATATGACGCAAGGTCATTTAGCCAAGAACGAAGGGAATCAAGAAGTTCCTAAAGGGATAAGTATTCCTATCCAAGTGTTAGGGTTGCATGTAGTGTGTAGATTTCAGTTTTCCTATCTACAAGGGGGTAAACATGAGAAGTCAAAATTTCCTAATAGAATATGCTTAGATCTTAAATGAACTACGTATATAAGTATGTATATATGTCTATGGAAATGGTCTAGTAGTATTGATCTTAGTGAGTATTCTTTGATGTCCATTCATGAAGGCCAAGGGAGATAGATGAGTGTCTGATAGACTTTTTTGAGGAAGGACATAACCCTGACATCTCAATAGTGCCAAGGCCAAGGGAGATAAGTGGGGAGCCCCTAAGGTTCTTTTGAACAAGGATTCAGCCCGAACTTCTCAGCGTGTCAAGATACGTGTGATGTGAGGATGAACTTTCCCTCTATTTACCACAGGATAATATACTGAATCAGTTCTTAATGAACTTCTTTGTTTTCAAAATAAATCTCCGCATGTATTTCAAAACAAAACATTGCACAAACATATTTTTAGGATCTTTCTTAAGCATAATCATATTGGATATCATTCGCATTGCATTTACAGACAATTGTATAGGCATTGTTTGTTCCTGTTGGTATTCACAATTGTATGAGCAGTTATTTGTATCTAATAGTATGTAGGCTATCGGTTTAGACCATAATACTTGGTAGTGTGCAATTATGAGAATTAATGGAGGAAACTCCTATGTTAGTAGTTATAACAATTGTTATATTTGTTATACAATGTTATAATTAGCTGATATTAAAATTGCTTTTACTGAGAATTGTAATTCTCACCTCAGTTATTCTTTCATGTAAATCCAGGTACAGAGGTACAGACCCTGTAAATGGAATAAAGGTGAAGCATGAAGACTAATGCAATTTTTATATGCTTTAGTAAACAAAGTTCATGTATAAAATTTATATTTGCTTTGTAAGTTTTAAGTAGTATACATTACAATATGTCCTTTTGTGGTGCGCAAGAGTTGTATATATATGTATAAGTTTAAGTTTTTCTGCATTCTCTTAAGATTTTTTATAATTACTCACTGTGATTATGGATATATATATATATATATGTATTTGTTAATATGCAGAAGTAATGTCTCTAATACTATTTATCTTTGTACATCTTAATATTTCTAGAATATATCTAAATATTTGTATTAAGATATTACAGTTAGTTGAACTTTTCAAATTTAAGTATCGCCCAAATCCAATACATGCTTTACAGTGAAATCACAATATACTAATGCAAATCAGCTGGCTCGTCTTTGTGTGTGTTTGTGTGTTTCGGCATTACAGCACAAATTAAATTTTATTACTAGATTCTTTTTTACATCTAAAGGAGATTACAGACAATGATCTTCTAATATCTTCTATATATTATAACTGAAAGGGGATAATAAAATCCAAGTTTCACTTGTCTATTTTATCATTTTCGCCACACCTGGACCGTTCTTTACACCCAACTGACCTTTAAAAGCCACATCTCCAATCATAAACCTAAAAAGCATATTACAACAGCTCAGCACCAACTTACACCCGTAAACTTACCCTAAGAAGAAAATTTCTTCATTTTAGTTACATATAGCAGTCGAAGATAATAAAATATTTAAATCTACATGTATAACATAGCTACAATCAAGTTCTTAGATTTTTGCGTCGTTCGGATACACTTTTTTTAAAAAAAATAAAAAATCACTTATTTTTTTTTAAATACTTCAACATATTAATAGGTGTGTTTGGATGCCACTTTAAAATAAAAAGTAGAAGTAGAAGAAAAAGTAGTAGAACCACTTAATTCTGAAACCAGCAATTCCCTACTTCAAAAAAAAAAAAACGGAAGGAGAAGTGATTTTTAATATAAATTTATGCCAAAAATAACCTTTATTATTTTTAAAGATTACATCCTATATTCTCACTTTTTCTTCCTTAAAACCCTAACCTCGATTCACAGACCTTTACGTATTCCTTCACCTTCACGTATGCTCTGCACAGGAATTCCTTCGTTAGCACTTGCATGTGAGAGCTTCACCACATTTCAGGTAAATGGTAGATTATAATTTTTTTTTTCAAATTTTTGTGTTTAATTTCGTTAATTTGCTACCATCAAATTGTTTCATTCATTAGAATTGTTTTCTCCATTTTATTGCCCATTGTTTTTCCCGGTTATATCGATTTGTGTTTGCCCATTGTATTGTTATCATATTGTTCATTTATGTTTAATTGCTATACATTTGTGTTTTTCCCATTCCGTTCATTCCATTCAATTAATATATAACTATTTGAGATGGCATTTGGATTACAAGTTAAAACCATCAGCACGTTTTGATGATTACTTTATAGCAAAGTTTTCATTGTTTTAATTTTTTTTCTTAATGCATTAAGATTTTTATAGATAATAAAAAATATTTAAAGTTGGCCTTTTTGCATTAAGGTTTATTTATTAAGGTTTTTCTTTATGATTATTACATTATAATTAATCAATATTTGAGATTGCCTCATTTCATTATTTTTTAGGGATATAGCGTGGCTTCAAAGTTAATTCTTATTAGGCCTACACAAGAGAAGTCAGATGAAAAGCCAAATTCATTAATGGCCAAATGGAATGAGTTCACCACTGGAGCTTTCTTAGATGTATGTGTTGAGCAAGTAGCTGTTAGAAATAGGCCTCATTCTCACTTCACTAAAGAGGGCTGGAAGAATATAATTGCCAAGTTTTATGAAAAAACAGGTTATAACTATGCACAAAGACAACAGAAAAATAGGTGGGATGCTTTGAAAAGTTATTTAGAATAGGATCCAGTTTAAAAAAAATCATAGAAGCACCTCCAGAGTTTTTGGGAAGCTAGAAAAAAGGTATGTCTTTTATGCAAGTGCTATTTATTTTAATTCTCACTTGTTCATTATATATTTATTAACTTTTTCTTTCCTTTCAATTTCAGGAAAACCCAGATTTTCTAAAGTATAGGTATCGAGGTCCTTCACACTTAGATGAGTTGGAAGCAAGTTTTAAGGATGTGATAGCTACAGATAATGTAGCTATGACACCATATGCATATCCATCATCGAATGAGGTGGGCATTTATGGTGAAGGGAATGAGAATGATCATGAGGCTTTAGGTGAAGGTGGAGGCGACTTTGATGATGTTTTTCTTGAAGAAACTTATCCTCCACATAATATGGAGCCCATTCTTTCACTTAATGATCCCACAAAGAGGAAGAGAGGGGGAGGAGATGAGAAACGACTTGGTAAAGCAGATAAGCTTCAGTGTTCCCTTGATCGCATAATTGATGGGCGGATAACCATGCCAAAAACAAAAAATACCATGGCAAGACCAGCAATGGATGATGCACAATCCGTGGACAATTGTTTGACCTTGCTTGACAATGTGCCTGATCGACAGAACGGCAGTACTCTGTACTTCATTGTCTGTAGAGTTCTCATAAAGCCTGCAAATAAGCAGACTTTTGTTGCACTTTATGCGAGACGATCCCGAGTTGGCATTTGGATGGCTGAGCACTTTCATTTTAGAGGACCTTGTTAGATTTTTGTTAAGAACTAATATAAATTATATTATAATTTTATAAAATTTAAATTAATTAGATATTAAAATTATTAAAATATTTTATTTAGTTTAAATTGTGATAAGTATAGTTAATGAGTTTATTGTTATTAAAATATTATTTATATGTGAATTTTGTTTTATAAGTTATGTATATGAATTTGTCATAATGAATAAGTTTAACCTATTTTAGTTATTATATATATATATATATATATATATATATATATATATATATATATATATGGAGAGATTTATATTTCTAATTATTCTAGTGAATACAAATTGTCCATTAATATTATCTTGACGTATGTAAATTATTCTTGTGAGATAGGAATAGTATCTCTACCTCATCGATATTACTTTTAAGAGTTTCAACAATGGTTTTCTCATCGACATTTTTTCAAAGTAACCCTAAAACTTTTTATATATTTTTATATGTCATAATTTTTAGGATTAATAGATCCGATAAATTTCTATCAATTGGTATCAGAACTTAGTTTTTAATCCTAATTAAGACTATCAATTTTTATTTTATCTACAAAATATGAGTTTTAAAATTATATAAATCAAAAATATTAAAGTATGTGATCTTCAATTTAAAGATTTCTTTAAAAAAAAATTGGATGATCACGTCCTTGTTGTGCTATGTCTCGAGCAATGTGCTTTGTCGCAATGTCTAATTTGTTTTCTCACATTGCACTGTGCATGACGCATCCAATCTTTTTTTTACCTTCATCTTGTTTTTCGTGCAATACTCATCCTATTTCTTTGTTTATTTTCTTCTATGTGTAATGAAAAATTCTCGTACGCAGCAATTGACTTCAAAATCCTGTTTATTTTGAAGTTGTGTGTAATGTAAAATTTTAGTGAAATAATTTTATTCAGATTATCTTAAGTCTAAAAAATTATGTACATTGAATTATAATATTGTAAATTCACAAAGAATTTTATTTATTTATTTTTCATGCCTATTTATTATTTATTATTTATTTAAAATTTCTAGAGATTAAAATTATTAAAAATATATAGTATTCTTTTCTTTTGTCTCTGGAAATTTTTTGTGTATTATTGTGATGTTACTGGCCATGGTATATATTGTGCACTCTTAGAGTTGATGTTGTTTGAACACCAAAATAATTTTGGTGCTATTTTGTGCATAAATTAATATATAATATTTTGAAAACTATTTATTTTGTTGTTATTTATGCAATTTGATTATGAGAGTTGCTATTTAAAGTATTGTGGTACTTAATTGAAGCACTTTGCATAATTGTGATGCTATTGGATATCATATATATTGCACACTCTCAAATTTTGTGTTATTTGATTATTTAAATAATTTTGATATTATGTTGTATATATAATATTGCATAATGTTAACTCCAAGTTTTGATCTAGAATTTTTCCAGCATCATCGTGACACTACTAAGAGTATTGTACAATATGTACTCTCAGACTTGATATTATTTAGTCATTGAAATAATTTCAGTGTTATTTTGTGCATAAAATGCTATGTAAAATATTTTATATTGTTATTTCTTGTTATGTTTTATGCAATTTTGTTCTGAGAGTAATTATTTAAAATGTTGTGGAGCTTTTGGGCACATTTCATGATTGTGAGCTCGCTTTCGCAAGACCAATTATGTTGAAATGTCATTTTGTTAATATTTTGTTAATAATGTTACATTGAAGATTATATTGATAATGCACTTACCCTATTGGTTTGCCTTTATTAATGTAATTTCTGATGATTTGTTAAGTAATATTATTTTGGGACACTTTACATGATTGTGAGCTCGCCTTCGCGGAACCAATTGTGGCAAGGTACTATTTTGTTAATAAAATATTATTATTTTGTGGCATTGGAGATTATGTTGATAATGCGCTTATTCTATCTGTTTGCCTTTATTAATATAATTCCTAATGATTTGTTAAGGCATTGAGGTTATGTCTTTAGAGTTTTCAGTATCCTCTCGGTACTAGCTTTAGGGACATGATTTTAATATCTGTGAGAATCTACTCATGTATTATAATTCGGGACCCTTAAGCAAGATTACAATTGCATGGGAGAGCTCCATTGTGATTATTGCTCATCCTGTTTATTGAAATACTCAACAAGAAAATCTCCCTTTAAAATATTGATTTAATTTTGCTTATGAAAATAAATGTTTTGACAAAGTTGTGTGGGACTAATTATGAGGACTGAGTTAGGTCAATGAGTTTATTTCTAGCTATCTCTGTTATTGATGTTGCTCTCGCTGTGGATGAATCCCGAAGCCCATAGATATGTTTTTCGTTACGATTAAGGTGAAATATGAAAAGTGAGATCATTTAAATAAGGTTTGTCTCATGATAATAAAGTATAGCATGGACAAAGCCATTAAGGAGAGTTTTCATGAAGTGGATAATGTCAACCAATTTTGTAAAGCTTTTAACAGATCTAGAAGGCCCTGTGACCTCTCTATGTTGATCAAGACTAAGTATGATGGTGTGAATGGTGATTGTGAACGTGCCACAAAATTTGCGGATTGGCTCAAACGAGCTAATTGTATAGAGTTTAATAATTAGATTAACGAGAAGGAAGTTGAACCCCTGACTCTAATGTGCTATGAATTCAATCTTGTTAATGTTCCTTCTAACACTTGTTGGTTAGATATTGATACAACTACTCACGTTATAAGCTCATTACTGGAGTTCAAAATAAGCGAAAGTCAAGTGAAGAAAAGTTGCTGATCACATAGGAAATAAAGTTAGTGTCAAAGTAGAGTATATAGATATTATTTCCTTGAAGTTATGTATTGGATATTCTTTAGGTTTAAAAGGCATCATCTATGTGATCTCTATAGGAAGGAACTTGTTTCTGGTTTCTATTTTGGATAGTTGCACTATCATATCTATTTAGTGATAAGAGAGTTTCCTTACCTTATGATTCTATTTTGATTATTTATGGTATTTTTGGAGTTTCGTCTAATGACTTTTATATGTTAAATATTGACCCCTTCTGTTGATTTAAAGATGTTTAGATATCAATAATATTTTTGTAAACAAGCATGATAGCGTTGCTGAAAACTCTTCTATGTTGTGATACAAACGTTTAGGATAAATCTCTAGGGAGATAATGGAGAGGTTGATTAAGGAGAATATTCTTCATGATCTAGACTTCTCTTATTTTGATACTTGTATTAATTATATAAAAGGGAAACTTACAACTAGAACTAAGAGGAGTGGGGTTACCAGGAATGAAGGAATACTACAGTTAGTTTATACAGATATTTGTGGGCCCATTACTCCTATTACTATGGGTAATTTTAGGTACTCTATCACCTTTATTGATAACTTCTCTACATACGGGTGAATTGATTTTTTGTGTGAGAAATTTGACTTTTTAGATGTCTTTAAAACATTCAAAGTCGTTGCTAAATTGAAATTTCGTAAGCAGATCAAATGTGTGAGGTTTGATAGGGGTGGCAAATACTATGACAAGTATGACGAAACTGGTAGAAATCTTGGATCTTTCGCTAGATTCTTACAAGACTATGGTATTGAGGCACAGTACACCATGTCTGACACTCTACAGCAAAATGGAGTTGCAGAAAGGCGAAACCGTACTCTTATGGATATAGTGAGATATATGCTTAGTCATTATATTCTTCCAGAATTCTTGTGGGGAGATGCCTTGAAAACTGTTACTTATATAGTGAATCATGTGCCAAGTAAATATGTGCTGAAAACTTCATATGACCTTATGACAGGCAAACTTCCTACCTTGAGGCATTTCCGTGTTTGGGGTTATAGGATAGAGGTGAGACCTTATAACTCATATTTAAAGAAACTTGATCCCAAAATCATTAGTGGTTTCTTCATTAGTTATTGTATTGGCCCAAGGGATTCTAGGTTATATTGTCCATCTCATACTATTAGACTTACTGAATCCAATTGGGCTATTTTTTTTAAAGGGACTTAGAACATGGTGGAACTCAAGAGCTGCGTATTGTTGATTTTAGAGAGGAGTATGTTGTTGTTCCTATTCTTGTTGTTCCATTTCCAAGGATAATGCCATCTTCTTTGATCCATAATGATGATGCGTTGATCCTATTGATAATGTCGATATCCCTCAACAAGTCAAAAATAATGTACAGATTCCAGATACTATTATGACTCCCCTGAGAATATATGAGCGAGTTCCTATATCCACTGAGTCTACTAAATTCAAAGATTATATTGTGTACCTACAGGAGCATGAATTTAATTCAGTTAAGAATTCTGATCCTATTTCCTTTTAAGAGGCCATGGTTAGTCCTAATATACACAATGACTAGTGGCTCTGGAGAATGAGTTAGCTTCTATGAGAAAGAATAATGTTTGGGAATTGGTGGAGTTGCCTACTAGTTGTAAAATTATTGGTTACAAATGAGTCTTTAAGACCAAATGTGATGCTAGAGGTGAAATTGAGAGGTATAAGGTCATATTTGCTACTAAGGGATATAACTAGAGGAAGGCATTGATTATAAGGAGACTTTCTCACCGGTCTTCACTAAAGACTCTTTTCATGTTGTAATGGCATTGGTAGGTCATTTTGATTTGAAGTTTCATCAAATGGATGTTAAGACTGCTTTCCTAAATGGTGATTTGTATGAGGATGTGTATATGGATTAACCTGATGGTTTTATTGAAGATAGTAAAGATCATATGGTATGTAAATTGAGAAGATCCATTTATGGATTGAAACAGACTTCCAGACACTAATACTTGAAATTTAATTATATTGTTAGCTCTCTTAGTTTTAAAGAAAATATTGTTGACTAGTGCATTTATCTGAAGTTTAGTGGGAGTAACTTCATCATTCTTATTTTTTATGTTGATGATATATCATTGGCTAATAATAATGTTGATTTTCTATATAAGAGTAAGCAGATGTTGACAGCGCATTTTGATATGAAAGATCTTAGTAATGCCTCTTTTGTACTGGGCATTGAGATTCACTGTGACAAATCTCGTGGTATTCTTGGCTTGTCTCATAAAGTTTTTATTAAAATGATTCTGAATAGATTTAATATGAAATCTTGTAATCATTGTGCTGCACCTATTCAAAAAGGGTGAAAGAATCTCTAATACCCAGTGTCCTCAAAATGATAAAGATGTTGCTGAAATGGAGAAGGTTCCATATACTTCCACTGTTGGCAGCCTTATGTATGCTCAAGTTTGTACACGTCGTGATATTGATTTTGTTGTTAATGTACTTGGAAAATACTTGAGCAAACCTGATGTGGCTTATTGGCAGGTTGCAAAATGAGTTATGGGGTATCTATAGGGTACCAAAGATTATATGCTTACATATAGGAGATCAGATAACCTTGAAGTGATAGACTATTCTGATTCTGATTATAGTAGTTGTCTAGATGACCACAAGTCCACATAAGGTATATCTTTATATTGGTTAGAGGAACTGTTTCTTGAAAGAGTGTTAAACAGATACTTACAACTACTTCCACTATGGAGGCAAAGTACACTACTAGAAATTTAGGTTTTAGAGACCGAAAAATCAATCTCTAAATCAAGAAAATCAATCTCTAAAATATTTAGAGACCGATTTAGAAACCGATTTAAATCGATCTCTAAAACCATCGTCGCTAAATATTAGCAACTGATATTGGTCGGTCTCTAAATTTAGAGACCGATTTAGAGATCGATTATTTGAAAAAATTGGTCACTAATTTTTGGTCAATTATTAGTCAATTATTTTTTTAAAAAGTACATTAGAGACTGATTTTTTAAAGACAAATTTTCAGTCTCTATATTAGTCTCTAAATCAGTCTCTAAATCGGTCTCTAAAAAATATGAATATATTATATATTTTATAAAATCGGTTGCTAATACAATCTCTAAATTAGAGACCGACTTATCAATATCTAAATCAGTCTTTAAATTAGTCTCTAAATTGGTCTCTAAAACTCTGAATATATTATTTTTTTTATACCATCTGTCACTAAATCGGTCTAGAGATTGATTTATCAGTCTTTAAATCGGTATCTAAAAGGTTGAATATATTACAAGACTGATTTATCAATCTCTAAATCGGTCTCTGAATGTCTTTTTTGGTATATTCGGTCCCTAATTCGGTCTCTAATTTATGATATGAATTTGTAATTATTTTTAAATTTATTAAAATCCAAATTTTTAAAGTACCTAATAAATAACAGTCAACAATCTCATATATAACCAAACAAATAAATAAAAAATAACGTAAACTAAACTAATTCAATCTTTAGAATATCTCATTTAAACATCAAGACATTCTAAAATAAATTAAACTAAGCATTGTCTACAATATCTCATTACTACAACATTTCAAATATAAGAAAGTTGAACACAACACAAACTAAACTGTAATCATAAAAACTCCTCCTCCTCCTCCTCCTCCGCTCCATCAGTCACGAGAAATGTTTGAGAAGGCTGAAAGTTTATTGATTGCATCATCTCTCGTACCATTCGATTTGTCTCCTATTATCTGCCACTTGAGCCCGAAGCTCATTTCTCTCATTTCTTAATTCTTCAAATTCATCTCTTCGCACTGATAACTCCATGTAATATAGTTATTTGTGTCTCATAATTGTGTTTCATAGAATGCTATGTCCTTGTTATTATGCATATATGAGAGATTTTATGCTTATATTGGTTAAATTTCCTTTGGATGTCTCTCTATATGATTATGAGCAATTTGTATATATTTGTTGAATGATTAAATAGATTTATAATTTATATTTAACTTGATAGTTTTCCTAATGTAGGATGGGCTTAAAACAGAAGAATTAGAGTGATTCAAGGTTCAAAAGCCCAAGAGAAGGATCAAGTGGTATTCTGGGAGAGAGCGTCGCGCACAAAAGAGTGTGCGCCGCGGTGCGAAAGTGCATCATCAAGCTGTCATACAGAAACCCAAGGCTAGAGCGCCGCAGCACAATTGAGTGTGCGCCGCGGCCCTTTGTGACCGACTCAATGCGCACCACGGCTCAGGTTAGTGTGTGCATCGGCGTGATGTACAGAATTGAGCCTATAAATAGATTTTTATCAGATTTTCTTAGAGATTTTTTTAGGTTTTAGAGAAAGTTGCGGCTAGAGTTCATGGTTGGAGGCTGAGGAGGCCAAAGGAGCCAAGGATGGAGGTCTTCTTCCTTAGGGAAGTTGATTAGAGCTTCAATGATCATATTCTAAGAGTTTCCTCCTTCTCCTTTCTCTTTCTCTTGTTTTCCTTATCTTTTGAGCATGATTTTTGTGTTGTAATTTGTATTCATGGATTAGCTGAGCTATATTTAGGGATACTTTGAATCCTTTCTATGATTATTAATGAGTTTGTTATCTTTTGAGTATGTATTAATGTTTAGTTATGTTCAATCATATGGTTCTTAATGCTTTTGAAGGTTTGATAAGCTTTTGATTGATTTGTTGAAGTCTGATGAACCTAGACATAGGAATTTGGATTTTAGATCTAATGTATGGTTGATGCATGTTCGATGAATTCCAATAGCGGGATGAGTTGATTCGCTAACTGGATAGAAATATACATTTTAGCCATATATAGTGTGTGATTGAGAATAGATCATTTATGAGTAGAGTTTGCACTAGGTCTCATGGAAACATAGTGGATTGGGTAAATGAAACTATGATTGATTGACCTAGACATAGGCTTTTAACTAAATCAGATTCTCAAGCTAACTTAACAATTTATTGTTGCTGCTTATAATGGTTGCAAGTCATTAGTATGAAATAGGAGGTGAAGAAAGATTCCCTAGATCTCTAAATCATTATCTTTATTACTTTTGTAGATTAGATTTAGTTTATTTATGCTTTCCCTATTTTATATGTCATTGAATAGAATTTGGTAAGCTATTGGTTAATATTTAGCATTGGAAGTAAACTTATCATCGTGGGAACGATCTCTTACTCTATATCTATATTACTTGAATGACCCGTGGACTTATGGTACAAATGGTCTAAACAAGTTTTTGGTCAAGAAAACAAGTTTTTATCTAATGAAAGGGTCAAGAATTTGCCTATCATGCACCCAGTCAGATGATGAAGAACTTGAAGCACGATATTGTGATCTTCCAGCTACTACAGTTGACTTAATTCCAAGACCATATATTTTACCTTTTTTCACTCCTACCCGACAAAAGTCTATTATACATCCAAGCCTAATATTGACGAATGTCCATGTTCTGTAACATAATCAAAATGAAATATTAAAACTATAAGTGAAATTTAGTCTAACCACAAGCATCAAATTTTTAAAACTAATCTAAAATTAGACATTAGTTCATTACTTTTAAACAAAAATTATATAAATTTAAGATACAACAAATGGGTGAGCTTTATGAGTTAAATTAAAATAAATGAATTAACAAGAGAGAAATTACTTATTGAATTTTTTTAAACTAGTACATTATCTACTAATAAGATTTAACATGAATTAATTGTAAGAGCATAACAACTTACAATCCTATAAATTAGTACATGAACTTAGGATTAATTTTACAGATTAATTACTTTGTTTAAACTTTAAACTCATGACCACAAAGCAATGCACAATGATATAAATATTAAAACAAATAATACATAATTAAATATTATAAGATAAGCAACGGAGGCAACAACTGTACATTGTGATTAAATTAAATTGAAGGAAAAGTCCAAAACATAGAAAACGGTATATTATCAATTATCAATTAATTTCCAGCAGTGCAGGGACCGCAAGAATTCCACGAATGCAATCATATGTTGATTAAGGCTTTGTCACTAGTATAAGTTGAAACCAAAAAATTACAGAAAACAATTGTATCGAAATTACGAAAAATAACAATTGTATATACTGAATTTGTAATTTCAAGATTTGACAGACTCAATCCATAAAACATTATTTAATAAAAAATATTGGTATAACTTTTTCTTGTGGTATATAAATACCACAATCTCCCTCTAAACGAATTTTTCTATATTAGTTTGGAATGTATAATCGACTATCAACGTAAAGTTAGTCTGCTGAATGAAAGGAGTTAAAATTTATTAAGTAATTTTAAAATTGATCTTAAGATTTATATGTATGAAAATACAAAAGAAAATGTGGAATTGACTAGTTGGTCAATATTGGTTTATTAAATTTAACATTTTATTTCAAATAATCATTACTATATTAAAATTTGAAGTTTAAAAATGTTGAAGACTTGAAATGGACATGTGCCTTGAAAAAAATCTGGTCATACTCATCTCACTACTGGCGTCTTTCTATATAAGTTGTAACTAAACCCCTTCCCCCTTATTGTCTATAACTCCTAATTGGTGACAAAGATTGAAGATATTTGAATACTAACCTTGTCGACAAGGTAAAAAGTGAGTGCCATTTTTTAATAGTAAAATAAAGGAGTAGGATGGGGGACTGGGAGGGGGAAAAGTTTGATAGTTGAGTTGAAGATGAGGCTTTTGCTGTGAAACGCAATGATGATTATATTTTCTTTATGCACTGGCAGACTGCAGCACACGTTTAGCAGAAGGCGCAAGGGCCTGTGATGAATATACGTTTCATTTGTCACGAGACTAACCCATATATTAACTAATATTATTTGTGGAAGTAACGAGTAACATATATAATAATATATTAATGTGAGTGATTTAAATAATAAAAAAGAGAAGGCAGGTTAAGAAAATAATGATGATTATAAATAAGAAATGATAGTTGACTATAAGATAGGGCGGGCCGAAATGGGAATAATAAGATTTATGAAGAAGGCAAGGCAAGGGTGGCTAGTCCTGAAAGTTCTTTGCTTGCGATTGTGACACTAGCACTACTCAAAAGAAACTAGAAAAGCCCCCCGTCTCTCGCTCCTCAGTCCTCTCTATATATTATTTCCCTCCCTTTGTTTGCGTTTTTCGCTCTCAACCTCAACACACACATATGCAATGCTGTGAAATTCTATCCTAAGCCTTCATTCACAAATCATAGTAAGCTTTCTCTCCTCTCTCTCTCTCTCTCTCTCTATATATATATATATATTGATCAGGTGTGGTTCCTTTTGTTTCTAAAATGAGCCACTGGTAGATCTCCACACTTCTAAGCATCATTTTCCATACCCCGAAAATCTAGTTGAATGCAACTTATGGCAGGCACTCCAAATATGTTCTTGGACCAAAAGTTAGATTTGAGAAATAAAAAATGTAATCTACCTTTCAAATACAGCAACAGTCATGAAAATCAAGAGAGAAAGATGACTGAAAAGAACGAAAATAGGTGAATAATTCATGATGAGAAGGGAGACACGTGTCAATTAATTTAAATCACACAGTTTCACATTCCTCCATTGATGAAATCTCATACTTAAAGAATCAAGATATCAGAGAATCGTTCTCATCCTAACTGCTTTGCACATTCCTCCTAATCCTAACAGTTTTGCACAAGCACATGCAACCTTAAAGATCGTAAAAGAGATGTCCCAATTTTTTTGAAAAATAAAAAGGCAATGCTAACTTATTTCGCAAATTGCCTTAAAAGTCTGTCAAACAAATACAATAAATTCTGTTATTTCTGTACCAGCTAAAATCCAAATGGAGCTCGTAAATCATTAAAAAAAGATTTGTTCAATAAAATTATGAAACAACATTTCAAAACTGTTTTGAAAATATAGTGGTTTCTCTTCTTTATACAGTAGGACATAGCAAATGCGAAGGTTCAGATTTCCGTTAATACTGAGAATAATGCTTGATTTGCTATTTCAAAATGAGGAAAAGGTTGCTTGCAATAGATCTGGTAATAGACCACGTAACAAGATCGCAAGTATTTCAACTCAGATTTGGCACAAACAAAATGTCAAACTAGAACTCAAATTAAAGTTAATCAGATCTAGAGCAAGGAAGCACACACACGAAAATGAGTACATAGCAAGAGGAAGCACTATCACTATTCTTAATAGAAAAAAGCTTACACGGAGAAAGAAGAACTTACCAGGAGAATAAGCTGAAGCTGAACCAGAACAGTGAGATTAGCAAACTTAAAAGGACAGATCCAAGAAGAAGCTTACTCCTATGAAAATAGGCTTTTATTGTTGATGTTCTAAACAGAGGGGTAAAAAAAACCCACGAAATTTATCTCCCTTGCTTCTAAACCTCCCCCTCCATTTGATCAACAAAGTCAATATATATTATATAACCAAAAGTCCAAAACTCAGCCAGAATGCAACAACCCACATAACACACAAAGCACAAACTTTTAAGTCAAACGAAAAATCAGCACACGCAAAAACAATAATGACAAAATCTTCAAATGGGGTACCTTTGGGAGACAAATGTTGCTGCCACACCGTTATGCAGCCGGATCTCGAAGCTGTCAGCTGCCACCGTCGAGGGGAGGTTGGCGTGGGTAGTCAAGAGGAGGTTCCGGTGAATCAAGAATGCAGGAGGCTGTTCTGGCGTGGATCTAACGCCTTTTCTGGTTCGTGGCCCGTGGAGCCAAAGACGGTGGGATGGGAGGAGGAGCGTGGCATGTGGAGACAGTGGAATGGGAGGAGGAGGGGAATGGGGGGAAGAGGGAGGATGAGGGGAGGGGGAGAATGAGAGAGACAACAGAGCATATAGGAAAATATGTCTGATATTTTAGGAGAGAAGAGTTCTTTAGAGAACAAATTTTCGGTTTCTAATTATTTTTTTATAAATTTTTTTATGTAGAGACCGAAATATCGATGTCAAATCCTTTTACTTGTTTTTTATTTTTTAGCTACCGAATTTTCATTCTCTATTGATTTATTTTATTTTTTATTTAGAAACTAAAATATCGGTATTTATAAATAAGATATTTTTTATTTTTATTTTTAATTTATTTTATAACATAATTTTTGGTCTCTAAAAAATTTAGAGACCGATTTAGAGACCAATTTTATTTCAGTAGTAAATTTAATTTTTTTTAAATTTTTTTTATATCAGTCTCTAAATCAGTCTTTATAGATACTAAAATAAACCGTTCTCTAAATTAGTCTCTAAAATCAAAATTTCTAGTAGTGATATATATAGCATGTTATGAGGCTACGCATCAAGTGGTATGGTTGAAAATTTTGATTGCTATAATTTCTATTGTGGAGATTATTTACAAGTCTCTTACTATCTATTGTGATAACTCTACCGTAGTGTGCTTCTCTCAAATCAATAAGAGCTTTAAGCGCTCGAAGCTTTTGATACAAAGTATATGTTTGTTAGAGAGAAGATTCTAGAGTTTCAAACTCATGTCGAGTATATCCCTATATGACTTATGATTACAGATCCCCTAACCAAAGGTTTAGCTATCAAAGTTTTGTTGATCATGTGACCCATATGGGTATAGTGACGTCTTTTGATGTTTTGGGTTAGTGGGTGTTTGTTTTGTAATTTTATTGTGACCTCATTTTATTATTATGTCTTAAGACCATAAACAATTATATTGTTATTATTATCATTGCCATATAATATTGTTATTATTATCATCTGCATAATTTTGTTTGTTTATAATATGACATATTGTGGGGATATTTTGGACCTAGTCTCATTTTGTTATTGTACTTAGATATTTGTTAAATCTTAGAAAGCATCTTGGGCAGATGCTTGTGGCCATTTTATTGGGAAATGCACTTTGATCACATATTGACATGCAATTTTGAATGTACTTTCCCATTACCCATGTATTACATTTTGTTGAGTCACCGAGATATGAGTATCTTGTATGTATGATATCAATACTCATTCGAGAATGATTTTCAGCATTGCTCAGATGCTTGTACTATCATTTTGGACCAGTTGTTGAGAGTATTGGCTCGATTTTGATATCATGTTGTGACCACATATTATTTGATTAATCTAGAGAATTATTTTTTATTGAAATAATGTAATGTAACTTATGCTGTCCAAGTGAGAGAATGTTAGATTTTTGTTATGGACTAGCATAAATCATATTATAAGTTTATAAAACCCTGATTAATTAGATGTCAAAATTATTAGAGCATTTTGTTTAACTCAAATTATGATCAGTATTGTTAATGAGCTTATTGTTGTTAAAGCACTACGCATATGTAAGTTTTGTTTTATGGGTTCTGTATATGAGTTTGTCATAGTGGGTAGGTTTAACGGTGTTTAGTTATTCTATATATATATACAGGGAGAGACTCTTATTCTTAGTCGCTCTAGTGCATACAATTGCCCCATTGATACTAATGCATGAATGACTACTGTGGGATAGGAATAATATCTCTCCTTCATCGAGATTACTTTTAAGGGTTTCAACAATGACTTCTTCATCGGCGTTTTTTCAAAGTAACCCTAAAACTATTTATATATTTTCATATATCATAATTTTTGGCATTAATAGATCTGATAAATTTCTATTAGAACTAAAGCATTTGGATGGCTGTTTGTGATGATCCACAAGTGTACGGGTCGACAAGTAATATATGAGAGTTAAAGTATAATGTCTCAAGGGATTGACAATTAGAGAAATGCTAAACTTAACCAATTTTCATAAATTCTTATCCAAGCAATTGAATTGTGAGAGTGGTTTGCAATTAAAATAACAAATTAAAAGAAACAGAACAAGAATGCACTAAACACCGAATACACAAGAGAAAGATGAGAATGATTAAGGCTTAGGGGTCCCTATTCACTTGCTACTTTAATGAATATTTGCAAATTCACAAGCATCTAACAATGAGTTGGTTTTGTTATCTAAAACAAGCAATAGATAAAAGCCTATGTCTATGACAATTACCCATGTGAAACCTAGTTAATCCACTATGTGTCCATGTGAATTAGCATAAGAATCACTCATTGAGATCAATTATCAAACACTTGCTATGCATGACTAATAGGTATGTGTCTATCCCATTAGCTAATCAACACATTTAATCCAATAGAATGTAATTGAGCATACATCAACCATACCATATCTATATTCACAACACTCTATTTCTAGTTCAATTAAAATACTAAAATCATGCAAATGATGGTCAATCAATAACAAGCATTAAGCAGAGATATGGAAGAACAAAACCAATTTCATTAATAGAAATCTAACAAATTTACAAGATATTCAGATCCATAGCAAGATCCTAGAGAGACCCTAGATTAGGATTTAGTTACACATCATAAAAAAAGAGAAAACTAATGGAGTTATGAAACCCATCAAATTACAAATCAAGAAAGAAAAGGGAAAGAATGAACAAGAATGGTGAGAATCCAATGCTTGATCTTCCTCCTTGATCTTGATTCTTTATTTGAATCACCTCAATCTTCCAAGGTTTTCTCCTCCTCCCCTTTTCTCTATGAAGTTCGTGCTTTGTCCCAAAACTCCAGATGCAGAATGCTCCAAAAAATCAGATAAAAAGAGCCAAATTCGCGGACCAGGGCTTTTCTCACTCCTAGGCCTGTTTTTCCCACACCTAGGCGTGGTTATGAAGCACGTGCTATCAGGTGCTGTCCACGCCTAGACGTGACTTTTCTACGCTTAGGCGTGAGTGTCTCTATCTGAAATTCTTGAAAACCTGAGAGTTCCACGCCTAGGCTTGGTTTTTCCATACCTAGGCGTGAGTTTGTCAAGTCTAGGCGTGGTTTTGTCAAGCCTAGGCGTGGGTTGGCAGCAGCATCTTTTTTTTTTTGTTTTTTTGTTTTCCACATTTGAGCTCATTTTTGAGTTCCTTGGCCCTTCCAAAGCTTTTTCATTTTGAATACCTACATCAAGATAATGTCAAAGTCCATCAAATCATGATCAATCCAATTTCTTTAAATAAAATCCTCAAAGATTCAATTCTCAATCATTTGAGTTAACAAACTTAAATCATTAAAGTCATACATGAATTGAACCTTTGGCCTATAAAACTTAAGGATAGCATGCTCATATACATTCAAAATCAAGTGAAATAACTTCATTTTCAGAAGTTATCAATGGCTAAGCACTAACATCAAATATTATGTATTTTATTGTTTTTGTTTGAAGTTGAACATGTATTGACTTTGTATTATTCTTGTTTTCTTTCACATTTGAAATATGGATGGTTGTATTTGATAACTATTTATTTATGATATTTGGCGTGCGGTTTTAAATTTTTGTCATGGTGGTATTGTTTATATATAGGATTATATTTATATTTCCATTTGATAACACGAATGGTTGTACATGATATTGCACAGGATGAGTTCTGATTCAGACGTAGACACAGATGATGAGAGTTTTGGAAATGCAAAGTTTCATCAACTTCAACTTGCAGGAATGGTAGCTGCTATTGCAGTTGCAAGGTATCACTTGAAGCATGTTATGAAAGAGAAGAAGAGGACTTCGATTTTAACAGGGCACATGTGGTTAGAAGAATTAAAGGCAGGAAATGAAAATTGATTTTTTGAACAATTTCGAATGAGAAAACATATGTTCAGGCAGTTAGTAAGTGACTTAAATCAGAAGTATGGATTAGAACCAACAAGACAAGTTGGCATAAAAGAGGCCGTAGCAATTTTTTTATATATGATTGGTCATGGAGCTACATATAGAATTGCAGAAGAGATATTACAACATTCAGGGGAGACAATTTGTAGACAATTTTATCGGGTGTTGAAAGTTGTCAAGAAACTCGGAAATGAGAACATTAGGCTTACTGATTATATGTTTAGGGATGTTCCTAAACACATTAGGGAGGATGAACGATATTGATCTCATTTTAAGGATTGCATTGGGGCAATAGATGGCACTCATATAGCTATCCATGTACCTGTTGATAAGCAAACACCTTTCACTTGCAGGAAAGGATATACAAGCACTAATGTATTAGCTGTTTTACGACTTCAATATGTGCTTTATATTTGCATGGTCTGGTTGGGAAGGTGCTGCACATGATACTAGAATTTTTATGAAGGCACTTCGAAAGCTATAATTACAATTTCCTCATCCACCTGCAGGATAGTGATCCTACATGTTAAATTCAAATGAAATTTTTAAAAATTACCTATACTAGTGTATTTTGACTTAATTTTTTATTTGATTTACAGGAAAGTATTATCTAGTTGATTCAGGATACCCTACATTTAAAGGGTTCTTAGAACCTTACAGAAATACAAGATATCATCTTCCTCAATTTAGGACATCTTTCAGATCACAGAATGCTCTTACTTTTAGATCACGTGATGAAGCTTTTAATTATTACCATTCAAGTTTGAGGAGTGTTATTGAGAGAACTTTTGGAGTTTGTAAAGCAAGGTGGAGGATTTTGCAAAATATGACTAACTTTAAGCTCAAGACTCAATTTCAAATCATATTAGCGTGTTTTGCTCTTCACAATTATATAAGAAGAATGGACTCAAATGATGTAAGTCTTCTTCAACAGTTTGAGAATATTTCTAAGGTAGAAGACATGGAGGGAGACAACGACGATGATGATGACAATCCTAGTCAAGTTGAATGGGCAGAACCAACTCAAGAAGATGTGAGATACATGGAGGAAGTGAGAAATAGTATAAGGGATCAATTGCCAGACTGAATGCGTCGTTAGTATTGTAATTGCCAAAAGAATTTATATTTTCTTTATTATGGAACATGACAACAATTTGAGAATTTGAAACTAACTAGCTGGTTTTTATTTTTTTTATTTTTTTTTTAAGAAATAGTGGAGACTCTTCACTATGTTAAAGTGATCAACTAGCATGAATGAATCTCTACTGTGAGTTTTACATTTCTCTTGGCATATGGTCGACATTTTCATTCTGAAGCTTGCTAATAATTATAATTTAATATTACCTTTCTCACACTTTTGAGGGTGCATATTCCATGATCCTAATGAAATAACACAAGCCAACATGCTAACACCCCATGAACCATTAGGAAAATGATTTTTCTAAATTAAAAAAAAATCACTTTTTTATCCAAACAGATAAAAAAGTGCTTTTAGATACTTTTTTTTAGTAATTTTGTTATAAAAAAGCACTTCTATTGTTTTTTATTCAAACAAACTAAAAAGTGCTTATGTTACTTATAAGTACTTCTTAAATATTGTATTCAAATATAAAATAAATTTTTTCTTTAAAAAAACAGTACAACATAAGAGGCATAAAAAAAGCGCACTTTTTACATTAGTGTATCCAAACGAGCCCTTTGTCTGTTCCTTAGCAACATAAAAAACTTGTTCTGTCTCAAGGAGGCTAAACAGAAAATTTGGTGGAAAGAAACATAAATGAAAAATATGTTTATCTAGATTTAATATAATTAATTAAAAAAAAACTATACTAAAGACCACAACAACTTACCATTTATCTATAGATCTGCAACAATTTCCTGCACTTTAATCTCCTAAAAATCGGACTTGAAGAGATTATAGAGAGTAACTCATCAAAAGAGGCACATCTACAATATTAGATACATGAATGTACACTTACCGCATAAGTTGTCACAACATCAGCAGAGTCACTTCCTACCAACTTTTGCTTCATAATGAACCACCCAAATCATAACATTGCTTTGTTTGGAACTGACATCCTATAACTATATAAAGGGAAAATCTGACATATTAATTTTTTTAAAATCCTAAACTACTTATAAAATGATTTAAAACTATAATACGCAAAAGAATAGCTCCTTGAAAGTAGCAATGCCAGTGTGTAAGTAGAAGGTAAAAATATTGCAAGTGAATCCTCAGATTTATAAGCAGATAAAACCACCAGAAATTGACTTATCAACTCATGAAATGTAGAATCAGCTAAACTTATACATAATAATACAGTAATGAATATTTACATCCATGCTCATA
This sequence comes from Ormosia semicastrata, assembly GCA_029884595.1. NCBI lineage: Eukaryota > Viridiplantae > Streptophyta > Magnoliopsida > Fabales > Fabaceae > Ormosia > Ormosia semicastrata. Next base: position 22,828,801 of record JAQQTO010000044.1, read on the forward strand.
TATGTTTTCTTAAATGGATTAAAGATCGAAATATGGTACATGTGTACTCAAAAAATAGAATACTTTTGTTGAAGTCCTTGTAGTATATAAAGAAGCTATGGCTACCATGCACTGACTAAAAGTGGCACTTCGAATTTACTTTTCTTTTCACATAATGTTTTTAATGATTATAAATAAGCATTACCTAACTGAGCCTATAAGATCCAACTAACTTCTTATGATCGAGCCAAAAGAAACAAAGACAATTATCACAGCGAAAAAGATAAAAAAAAAAAAAACCACTAACCATGTCACTGAGTAAGATAACCAAGGATAGAAAATTAAGTCAACAAAATAAATTGGGGAAAAAAGGTCAAAACAAAGCCATTAGTCCAAATAATTCTTAGCAACAAGTAGCAATTCTTAGAAACAAATGGAGAAAAAAAGGTAAAACTAGTGCCACTTTTAATAGTCCAAACAATTCTTAGCAACAAGTAGCAAGTAGTTGATAAACATAATTTTCATGCATTAGTTAATCCTCATATTTAGTCTCTTAGACCTCTTATGTGTTTAATTGATAGTGTTCTTTCCCCTTGAAGTCGATTGATGGTTCCAGAGAGTTATTAAGAATGTTTTGGGCATATCTCTTTCATCCTAAGTTCAAATTAGGCAAATTACGTGTCCAATTAAAGTTAAGAGAAAGATGATTAATTCTAAGTTAGGGGAAAACTTAGATTTTCAGTTTTAGAGGCAATTATGTAGGGAAAGCAAAGAGCTAAGGGAGGAGGAGAGACATATTTTTTTCTTAGCTTCTCTTGCACTTTTCTCTCATTTTTCTGCATCTCATGGAGGGCTAAACTTCTATAATCAATCTGAGAATCTAGAAAAAAAATTTGGTTTGATCTTGAGACCTTGCTATACTTGAATTTGAATTTCAATTGGTGTTTCTCTTCTTCTCCAAATTCTTGATCTAAAACTACATGTGTAACACCCCAAATTTTAGACTATGTTGCAAGAGCTGACAGAATTACACTACTTTGTGTTTTCTGTGCATTATAAAAATAATTTGATTAGATACTATTTGTGATTATTTTTGTGATTTGCTCTGGTCAAGAAAATAATAATTTTGGTAGGGAAATTCGATTATTTAGAGACGGGGATCTTATGATGAGTAATTTTGATCTAAAAGAATCTATTAATTTTTAGAATTTATCTGTAAAATAATTCTATTTTACTGATAAATATCTATTGCTTTATGCATAGCTATTATTGCTATGAATTATTTGACTTAGTATAGTTTCATTTGCCATTATACTCAATCGACAAAATTATTTTCGACCAAAAGAAATAATAGGTTCTCAAGATTTCCTCTAGTTTTCATTTCAAGTTTATTTGCAAGTCTAGGACAAACCAAATTAATTTCTTTTGAGAATAGATTCTTGTCGATTTCTATTAAGCAAACATATGAATATATCTAACATGAAGCCTTATAGAGATCCAAAAGATCAATCTCACGTAACTCATTCGACAATCCAAGATTTTTGAAGGTGTCAATTTGGACAAGATCCAAACACTTGGAGAAATTTTCCTAATCTAGGATTTAATTATTGAATGCAAGCATAAGTTAAATTGAGTTTGAATTCGACACTTCCGAGCATTTCTCGACTCGGTAATTGAACCCAAAATACCTCAAAATTTGGATGAAGTGACCAATCTTTGAAAGGCCTCTTGAAGTTCGACCAAGATCATCATGACTATTTTGTGGATTCGACAAAAACGCATTTGGATGGTAGCAGAGAAGATGGAATGTTCTCCTTTTCCCTCAATTTCGTAAATCAAAATGAAGATTCTTGGATAAATAGATTGAACACTATTTTTTGTGCTCATTGTTGATTTTTTTTACTTCACCATTTAGACAATATTCATTTACGAATTTGATCCTCTCGATCATTTAAGACAATCATATCAAATTTGGACTTCTATCCCGTAATTTAATCTTTACTAGTTGGTACCATGTTAAAATTGAATTGATCTTTTAATTATTAGGTACCAAGTTAAAATCCTCGAGTGCGATGCTAGTACTGAAGTGAAAATGTCAATATCCGTTGTTCCGAATTTGAATGATAATGTTCGTCGAGTTATGGTGCTAATAGTCGAGTGAGGATGCTCATATTGAGTTTGTTTTTTGAGGATGCTAATGTTTGATAATGTTCGTCGAATTATGGTGCTAACGATTTTCGAGTAAGAATTCGATTTCGTAGAAAAACTTCTCGGTTAATGGGGATCGAATTTGATCTATATGATTCGACAATTGGAAGATTTCTTCAACGTTAACACCGTTCGACGAATTAGGCTTTTAAGTTCATTGACAATTTTGATCTTCGTTCGACAGTAATTCCCATCCGATGAGAACTTGATATTTAGCCATTCTTGGAAAATAACGTTCTCCCATTTTACATCATTCTCGCTTTGTTTGGAAACTCACGTTCATGCAAAGCAATTTGGAGGGTTCTAGTTAAACGATAAAATTGAAGGAGGTTCTAGGTTCTTGAACAATCTAAAAGCCTTTCAAAAGAATGACAAACGTGCATTATGATATTTTACTTCATGTAAATTCTAACTTTATTTAAGCTTATCCCAAGGCAAAGAATGACCTGCAAAAATTGGTTAGAAGAAAATCACACGGCCCAAATAGGCTTTTCCTGAACGTCCTCACTCTTCACTTTTCTACTTCTCAAACATAAATTCATCTTCAAAGTTCCAAAGGAAAACTCAGAATCGGGCAAAGTCACACCATCCATCCTTTAAAACATTCATCTCTTGGATTTTGTTTTGATTCAAAGCCTACTCTAATCATTTCTTCTTCATAAGGTTTTGCCACAAAACCCATTCTATCTTGTTCAAAGCTTCTTCAATCTTCTTCCTAAAGAGGAGGTGAACAAAGTCTCAAAGAAAGGAGGAAAGCTTAGAAAGCTTGAAATCATCTATTTTCTATCTTGTTCTTCAAAGCTCAAGTTTGAAGCCTTGAAGAAGCTCTGGTGGAGGGAGTTTGGTACAAGGAGCTTTGGAGGTTCTTCAAGAGGTAAGAGGGAGATTTAACCTCACCAACCAAGTTTTGGTGTGTGGAGATGGTTGTGTATGGTGAAAAACCCCTAGTGTTTAATTGCTTCTTTAGTTGTGATTTGTTATTGGTGATTTTATGTTTGTGATTGTGATGTTTATGGCTTTGAAAATTATGATTTATGTGTGATAATATATTTATTATTTTGATAAATGTTTTATGTATGAAACTGAATCATGTTTTGTAAATTAGGATGTGAATAATATGATGGATTAAACCGAGAATTTGGGATTTGAAAGAAAAGGAATTGAATTTGGAAGAGTCAAATACAACAAGATAAAATAATTTTGGAGAAACAATACAAATTATGATTTTATAGGGGCAATATTATAATTTTTGTGTTTAATGGGGCTATGTTGTAATTATTGATTTTTGAATGGTTATATTGTATATATTATATTTTGGAGGAACTAATTTGTAAATATGATTTTTTATGAGGGACTATTTTATAAATATAATTTGTATGAGAAACTATTTCAGTAAATGTGATTTTATGAAGGACTATTTCGTCAATAGGATTTTTATGAGGGACTATGTTGTAAATTATGAATTTTATGAAAGATTATTTCATAAAAAGGAATTTTATGAAAAACTATTTTGTAAATATGAATTTTTGAAAAAACTATTTTGTAAATATGAATTTTTGAGGAGTTATTATGCAAATATGAAAAAATGAAGTTGAGTTTTGGTGTTAACCGATGAAACTAGTATTTTTAATTTAAAACGTGTGAAAAGTATTTTACGTGATTGAAAAATGATGAAAAATTGATACGTGATTTGAGAAAATGCGAAAAATATGGTTTCGCGATGAAATTGATAATATAATATTGGGCCTATATGAGGACCCCGAATATGAGAAAAAGAAAATTGAATTGAGAAGATGAGAGAATGAATTGAATGAGAAAAGTGCATTTGAATGTGCATTGAAAAAGTCCGAGTGTTGAATAAGACCGATTGTCGAAAGAAGGAAAGAACACATCTCCTGAGTGGGTGCGATGTGCGTAGTGTAGGTCATTTCGTTGACCTTGGGGGCATCGGGTGCGGGTTGCCTACAATGGACAGAGAATAAAGCTTTGCATCTGTAGGTTAGACCGATGCAACACACCGATGATCCACGAGACACTATCCATAATCGAGATCCGATAAAGACCGTGATGCATATGCTAGATGTGCAAATGCTAAATGAGCAAATGATAAATGAGCAAAGAGAATGAGCACGTGGTCCGAGGCATGTTGTGCTAAGTGATTCTTTTCATCACTCTTTCCGACCCGAGTTTTAGCTCCATGGAGTAGGAAAATTGAGTCTAGGTACATGAGTCTAGATGCATACACGAGATATTGAGGGTATTATCATAATTATTGATTTTGATAAATGAATTATTGAATAAGTGAATATTGATAAGGACATGGACGTAATTATGAATTATGATGATAAATGATGTTGGTAGCATAATTGTAATTATGTATGATGTGTTGATATGAGATATGATATGTGTTAGATAAATGATATTGATGATATAATTTTAATTATGTATGATGTATGGTATGAGAATTTGTATGTGTTTATCTTCATTGCTACCATCTTGGTATTGGCGTAGGTGATCTCACCTCACGTCTATTTCGTATTATATTTATAATTGTAAAGAGATTGAGCAAGACGTTGAGTGAGAACGCAAGGAAGATCAGATTTTCAAGAACGAAGTTGAGTTCTAAAGAAATGGAGATGCTGAGTTTTCGTAAGGTTTATGGGAACCGGAGGCATAGTGCGTCGAGCTTGTTGGAAAATGTATTTCTCACATAAACAGTAATGTGGGAGCTTACTATTGTACTCCAATGCAGTTTAGTATTATATATTTTGTGTCAAGTTGGATTCCTCCTGTTGAGGAGTCTGAGGAGAATGTTTGAGGGCTCTGCATGTTTAGAGTTACTTGGGCATTATGTAATTTAATTAATGTGTAAATATTTTTAGAGTCCAATTTGTAAATATTAAAGTGTGATAATACTACGACTTATACATATAATGTAAAATTAGATTGTGATGATGTTATAATGTTTTAATTTTCACTAAGTTTATATTACTATCATCAAGAAATTTTATAACTCGTATTTATATTACAAGCACGAATCATAATAAAAGGGTAATTTGGTAAATGAGTAACAAGAAGTGTGACGCCCTAAGGAGGGTGTTACAACATGCATGGTGATTACTATTTGTATTGAGATCTGATTTGATCTGTATTCTGAATTAAGAATTATGATGAGATTTTGATCTATTGATCTTAGTTTTGTCACACAAATTTTAGATAATAGGTTCTATAGATTTGTATGCCTAGGTTAATTACATTCTTGATCTTAAGCAAACATAGATCTAACATGAATTATGCGATTGCAAGTTTGTGTGTCAATTGTTAGTTGAATCCTAGGTGATTGCCTAGTAGTGAATTCTGGATTTGATGCCGAGATCTCGGTTGAATTCAATTTAACCACTTAATTGAAGTTCAATGCATGTTTTGTGGTCTATGGTAGATGGAATGCAATTTCGGATAGAATTCTTGGATTGATTGTTTTGTTCATTGATTTTTCTTACTTCAATTTAGTCATTTACATTCTGTAATCATCAAATCCCCCTAATTCTTCTTGTTTGATTGAATTTGCATTCTTGATCCTTGAGAGACGACTCGGTTTGTTCCTTATACTACAAGTTAGCATACAAATTGATTTTTTGTACTTTGATTGAGCTCAGCATTTTGTCAAATTTGGTGCAGTTATTGGGGATCATTGGATGCTATTTGATCATATCAAGCACTTGTCTAACCCATGACACCCTTTTCTGCTTTGTTTTGGAAGGTTTTAGTTAAAATTAGGCTATATTTTGTTAGAAAAAAAGTATGTAATTATGTCCTCAGAATGACCTAAAAATTGGTTAGAAGATGGAAATGTTGTGGAGAACAAAGTGCGCACCACCCTATTTTGGCCAAATTCCAATGTTTAGACCACTTTTCCATTTTTTAAAGATTTTTTTATTGCATTTTTATACCACTTTTGAGTAGCTTTCACCTTGAGGTGGTCCCATAATTTTTAAAATTGTGTAGATAGGGTAACTAGTGATATTTTGTGTGATTTTTACTACTATTTTATGTTTTTGTGTTTTGAGTCATTTTGAGCCCCTATAATGTAGTGTAGTGTATGACTAGGTTTGTCACTTCTCATAATATTTTTGACTTGGACCTGAGATAGAGAGAACTATGCATTTGCTTAAAAGGACTAGGAGAAGGTTGTTTGATCAAGTTAATAATTTTGACTTTGTTGACAATTCTGTACCCATGGCTAACAACATGAATGATAGGACTTTGAAGGAGTTGTTTGCCCCTGATGTGACTTACAAGCCATTGTGTATTCAATTCCTGATCTTGATGCTGATTTTGAATTGAAATCTAGACTAATCCATTTGTTACCTAAGTTCCATAGACTTGTAGGTGAGGACCCCCACAAGCACTTAAAGGAGTTCTATGTGGTGTGCTCCACCATGAAACCACAAGGCATTCCTGAAGAACACATCAAGCTTAAAGCATTTCCATTCTCACTTGCTGATGTAGCCAAGGACTGGCTCTACTACCTTCCACCTGGTTGTGTGACAAGTTAGAATGATATGAAGAGACTGTTCCTAGAGAAATTCTTCCTTACTTCTAGAGCTGCTACCATTAGGAAGGATATATATGGCATAAGATAGATATCAGGAGAAACTCTACATGATTATTGTGAGAGATTCAAGAAATCGTGATCAAGCTGTCCACACCATCATAGAAGTGACCAACTATTGATTTAGTATTTCCATGAGGGACTATTGCCTATGGATAGGAGCCTGATTGATGCTGTTAGTGGAGGTGCCTTAGTTAATAAAACTTCAGCTATTGCTAGAGATTTAATTGCTAACATGGCTTCCAATTCCTAGCAGTTTGGTACTAGGATGATTACTTCTACTAAAGGAGTGAATGATATTCTTGTGTCTCATGCTGACCAACAAAGGATGGAATATAGACTTGATGAGTTAACTTCCTTTGTGAGGCAATTAGCAATGGGACAACAACAAATACCTGTTGCAAGGGCTTGCATGGGTGTGTGGCATTTGTTCTTATCCATCCTTATCCTATAGATGCATGTCCTACACTTCAAGAAGATAATTTTGTATCCCAAGCTTATTTTGCTACTGCAGCAAATATTTTTCTTGATAAACCTCAATACCAGCAACAACAGCCTAGATATGACCCTTACTCCAGTACTTATAACCCTGGTTGGAAGGATCATCCTAATCTCAAATATGAAAATGCGACAACACCACAGCAGTACCTACAACAATACCAGCAACTAGCTAGGCAACAACAGTTTCAACAGAATTTTGGACTAAGTAGGCAACAATTTCAGTAGCCTGCTACACAATAGATGCAACAGCCATCTATGCCGCAACAAGGTCCAGTATCTACTTAATCTGAGCCTACATTGGAGGACCTGGTGAAGCAAATGGTGACCAATAATATCCAATTTCAGCAAAGAATCGAAGCCACCATTCAGAACTTGGAAACTTAGATTAGACAATTGGCTTCTTCATTGTGACCAAATTTCTTCTTAAACAAATTCCAAATCCAAAAGCAAATATTAGTGCCATTATGTTGAGGACTAGCAAGCTTGCGCAAATGCCAACTGACCCTCAACCAGCAAGCAAGCATAAGAAGCAGAAATCAGCAGAGAAATATGATGTTGTAGAAAAATTAGATTCTGCAGAACATGAGACTAGTGCAAACCAGAAATTTGATCTAGTACATGATGTGCAGAAATTAGTAGTTAATGTTAAATAGTAGCAAAAACCCGATCATGTAGTAATTCTTCCATTTCCATAGAGGGCTCTTTAGTTCAAAAAGATAAATGAGGCAGAGAAAGATAAAGAACTTCTTGAGACCTTTAGGAAAATGGAAGTGAATATTCCATTGCTGGATGCAATCAAGCAGATTCTAAAACATGCTAAGTTTTTGAAGGAGTTGTACACACACAAGAGGAGACTGAAGGGTAATGAAAGAATCAGTATGAGGTAGAATGTTTTAGCCCTCATTCAACTAATTCCTTAAAAATGCAAGGATCCAGGAACATTTATAATTCCCTGCATTATATGCAATTGCAAATTTGAGAATGCCATGTTAGATATAAGAGCTTCAATAAATACGATGCCTATATCTATTTTTAATTCTCTTGGACTTAGACCTTTGTGAGCAACAAGTGTTGTGATTCAATTAGCAAATCAGAGCAACGCATATCCAGCAGGCTTGATAAAAGATGTTTTAGTGAGAGTTAATGAAGTAATATTTCCTGCAAATTTTTACATTTTGGATATGGAGGGAAAGTCACCATCCAACAAGGCTTAAATCATTTTAGGGAGGCTATTCCTCAAGACCGCAAGGACCAAAATAGATGTGCATGATGAAACTCTTTCCATGGAGTTTAGAGATATTGTAGTTCAGTTTAATATTTTTTATGCAATGAAGCATCCCATGGAGGAACATTTTTTTTTCACATAGATATGCTTGGTGAATTAATTGAGAATAATTATGATGAGTTGTGTGCTGAATTTCCTAATTTTCCTAGTTTTATGATTATGTTCATTGTCACTCATGTACTGGTTGTGATGGTGCTGTGATGTGTACTTTATGTGTTGAATTTTTTGTATTTTTGAGAGATGATGAGCCTGTTTTCATAGATTATGCAGCAGCTGCTAATTATGTAGAAATTTAGTCTACAAAAGTAGTTTTCACCACCAGATTGCTTCCCTCCATAGTGCAACCACCAAAATTAGAGTTGAAACCTTTACCTAAGCATCTTAAATATGTATATTAAGAAGGTGACGAGAAGCTTCTAGTGATTATAGCTAAGAACCTCTATGTTGAACAAGAGAAATTGCTGTAGATTCTGAGAGAGCATAAGAGAGCTATCGGATGGACACTTGCAGACATTCTTGGTATTAGTCCTTCTACGTGCATGCATCGAATCTTGCTTGAAGAGGGAGTTAAACTAGTGAGGCAGCCCCAGAGGAGACTGAATCCACTAATTCTGGATGTGGTGAAGAAGGAAGTGACCAAGGTGCTGCAAGCTAACATAATTTACCCCATCTCTGATAGTAAATGGGTGAGCATGGTCTAAGTCATTCTGAAGAAATCCAAGGTTACAGTAGTAGCAAATTAGAAGAATGAATTGATTCCTACCAAGGTGTAGAATAGTTGGAGAGTCTGTATAGATTATAGGAAGCTTAACCAAACCACCTGAAAGGATCATTGCCCCCTACTTTTTATTGATAACATGTTAGAGAGATTGGCTGACAAATCGCATTGCTATTTTTTGGATGGCTACATTGGTTATTTCAGATCCATAATGTACCAGATGATTAAGAGAAGACCACTTTCACTTGTCCTTTTAGCACTTTTGCTTATAGAGGGATTCCCTTTGGCCTCTGTAATGCCCCTGGTACTTTTTAGCAGTGCATTGTAAGTATTTTCTCTGATTTGTTAGAAGAGTTCATGGAGATATTTATGGATGATTTCACTGTGTATAGTTCTTCTTTTTATTCCTGTTTGGATAGCTTGGCTAGAGTATTGCATAGGTGCATTATGACTAACCTTATTCTGAATTTTGAAAAGTGTCATTTCATAGTAGAGTAAGACATAGTTTTAAGTCATGTAGTGTCTAGCAAGGACATTGAGGTAGATCCTATAAAAATAGATATGATTTCTTCTTTATCTTACCCCACATATGTGCGGGAAGTTCGTTCTTTTCTTCGTCATGCAAGTTTCTACAGGCTTTTTTATTAGAGATTTTAGCAAGATAGCTCTTCCATGTCCAACCTTCTACAAAAAGATGTGGAGTTTGATTTTGATCAGAAATGTAAGGAAGCTTTCAACCATTTGAAGTAGGCTTTGACCAGTACCCCCATTATCTAGCCACCTAATTGGACACTTTCACTCGAGCTGATGTGTGATGCTTCAAATTATGCAGTGGGATCTATCTTGGCATAGAGAGTGGGCAAAATGTCTCATGTGATTTATTATGCTTCAAGGACTTTGGATTCTACTTAGACAAATTGCACAACTATAGAAAATGAGCTTTTATCCATTGTTTTTGCATTAGGTAAGTTTAGATCATATTTGCTTGGCTCTAAGGTTATGGTGTTTTCTGATCATGCAGTTCTGAAGTTTTTCCTGAAGAAACTTGAGGCCAAGCCACAATTGATTTAGTGGATGTTGTTGCTCCAAGAGTTTGGCATTGAGATATGTGATAAGAGTGGAGGAAAGAACCTGGTGGTTGAGCACTTGAGCAGGATTGAACGAGCTTATGACTCTTTCCCCATTCATAACGTCTTCCCTGATAAGCAGCTTTTACAGGTGCAAGATAACACCCCCTAGTTTGCTGATATGGTAAATTTCATGGTTGCTAGTGCTTTACTTGTAAATTCTACTATAGCGTAAACTGATAAATTAAAGAATGGGTCTAAGTATTATGTGTGAGATGATCCATATCTATAGAAGTTCTGTAGTGACCAAATAATTAGAAGACGTGCTCCTGATCATAAGTTCCTTATTGTTCTTAGATTTTGCCATGCATTTGCATGTGGTGGACATTTTGGGCCTCAACGTACAACTAGGATTGGAATCTAGATTGTATTGACCTACCCTATTTCATGATGCATATGTGTTTTGTAAGTCTTGTGAATAGTACTAATGAACAAGAAATATCTCTTGCAAGAATGAGATGCCCCAACAACCTTTGTTGTTTTATGAGATCTTTGACATATGAGGTATTAATTTTATGGGCCCATTTCCTAGTTCATTTGGTTTTGTTTACATTTTACTTATTGTTGATTATGTACCCAAATAGGTGGAGACAAAAGCCACTCAAACTGATAATTCTAAAGTTGTGGATTTTGTTAGATCATACATTTTTTGCAGATTTGACATTCCAAGGGCTATTATCAGTGATCAGGGTTCACACTTCTGTAATTGGAACATAGAGGCTTTATTGAGAAAAAGTGGAATCATGCATAGGGTTTCTATACCTTACCACCCCAAACAAATGGGTAAGCCAAAGTGTCAAATAGAGAGATTAAGTAAATCCTTAAGAAAACTATCAAACCTAAAAGGAAGGATTAGAGCAAGAAGCTTGAGGATGCTCTTTGGGCTTACCAGACAGCCTATAAGACACCATTATGGATGTCTCCTTACTGGATTGTCTTTGGGAAGGCATGTCATCTACTGGTGGAGATAAAGCATAGAGCATTTTGGGCAGTGAAGAGATGCAACATGGGCCTAGACCAAGCAGGAATGGAAAGGAGATTTCAATTGTAAGAATTGGAGGAAATTCGCTTGGAGGCCTATGAGAGTTCTAAGATCTATAAAGAGAAGACCAAAGCCTTCCATGATAAGATGATTGCAAGAAAATAATTTGTGATTGGACAAAAAGTGCTTTTGTATAATTCTTGCCTTAAATTGATGCTCGAAAACTTGAGTTCAAGGTGTGAAGGCCATTTTTTTTTATTACTAATGTATTTCTTTGTGGTGCTGTTAAGCTTCAAGATGTGACAACAAAGAGATGCTTCAAGGTTAATGTGCATAAACTTAAGCACCATGGAGGAGGTAGCCTTGTTTGATGCTACTTATCCAACTTGGAAAGAGGGAGTCTCATTTCCACACTTTTATTTTTTTGTCTTTGTGTTACTATTTTTGTAATTCAATTCTTTTTTTGTTTTTGTTTTAATTTCATTGTTAATGTTTATGTTTCTATTTTAATTATGCTATTATTTACTGTTTTCTATTTCTACATGTTGTTTCGTTAAAAATACTATTTTTTGATGTTTGTTTTCTTTTCTATTTTCTATTTTTCATCAAATTCTAGTTTTGTTTTCTATTTTTTTTTTAAAATTTATTTTTGTTTTATTTTTAAATTTTTCTATTTTTAAATATATATATATATATATATATATATATATATATATATATATATATATATATATATATATATATATATAAGTAGCCCATTTGCTTTCCTACTTCTCTCTATCCTTCCTTTCCTCCCTCTCCTTACCCTCCTATTCGGGACCCCTTCTGGTATCAAAGCCTGATGGGGAAGTAGGAATGTATGGATGGATTTAAGTTAATTATCTCTCTGAACTTTATGTTAACATTTTAATACTGTTATTATGCTTGATTTGATAATATAGTTTTTATTTTTCCTAACTATTCTAATTAGAAAGTACGTAATGCCAATGATGTTATTTTGTGAAGTTGTAGCAGTAAGTCTTGGAAAAGGCAGTAAGTCTAATTTGACAATGCTTCCACAAGATAGAATAACATGAGGCAAGTCGGTGACTATAGCTAAGATTAGTAAAAAAAAAGAGTATGGTATAATAAAGTTATGTCAAAATCTTAAGATTGAGTTCAAAAGATAAGTTTTAGCTTAATCCATCCCCTGCATTTTTATGAAACCAGATGAAGGTAATTATATTAAAGGTAAGGAAATATTTACTATTTAATCATATGTTACGTTCTTTTGCCTCTCGACTTTCATTTAGATCTTCTCAACCTTCTTCATCATCGCTCAATGAGCATCAAACCCAAACTTCTTCAAACAACATTTTCAATGAATAAATCTGTTTTGAAGAAATCAATCAAGATATAGATAATTGGGAAATTCCCAGAATCCCAATTAAAGAATTATACAAGTCAGAAGGAATATTCTTTCAGAGTTCTGATTACATTATCAGAACTGTAGAAAAGAATATTCCAATTAGCCCAGAGAATGAAGAATTTCACCTTCTCTCTTAAGAAACCTTAAAAAGTCAAACAAAAATATAAGTATTTGCATGTTGGATGTGTGCAGGTAGCAATCAAACCTCTAAATTGAGAATGGTTGAACGCCTCAGTTCTTTTTTGTTTAAGAGACATAAAACACAACCAATTTCAGGATTCCCCTTTAGGAATAGTAAAAACTAGTTTGAGTCATAGACCAATCTATTTTAACTGCTATCCTAATAGTACAATTAGTTTATTAGATATAAACATTTTGGATGTCTTATTCCTTAATATCAAAGTCTTTGGCTTAGACATGAAGCCTGGATCAATCCCAACAGCCTTACTTTATAGGATTCAATGTAAAGTTATGAATTCATGTAACTCTAAGTTCTTAAAAAACAAAAACATTAAGGGAAACAATTTTATTCCTTACTAATACAACTAAGGCCAATGCAACTATTCCTAAACCAATCCTTTGGAATGAAGTAGTATTGCCTGAAAAATGGACACTAGAAAAGGCAACACTAGCCTTACCTATAATAACACTTGAGTTCCAAGAAATAAAACAATATCAATTAGGGAAAGTTGAATTAGTCATTGATAGAAGAAATTCTTTTAGTTTTTCTAAATCTCTAAGGACAGAAGACTCTAGATCAAAAGATTTTAGATTTATAATCTCTAGGAGATCTTTCTCTATCATTTCACAATCAATTCAGTAAACGGTTCCATCCACAATCCACCTCCAAGGGTTGGATACATCGTCAAATCTTCCTAGACCAACATACCAAAGGGAAGATGATGACCAAAGATCAATTCAATCTCCAACTTATTCCTCTCTTAATGAATCTTACGATGTCATCTGAGTTCGTTATAGATAAAAAATTCCTAAGGAAAGAATTCTATTATGAGGAATGAACTCCTCAAAGAGAATGGTTCTTTCAAAATTATCAGGGAACAAAAAAAAAATATTCAAGAAGAATTTTATAAATTTCTTAACAAAGTTAAGATGAACATCCCATTTTTTGACTAGTTTCATGCTTATATAGTAAAAAACAACATAGATTATCCATTCCAAATTGAACTAATAGGTACTAGAACAACAAATGTTATTACTATCTGACATCTTAAAGATGGTGAATTAGTTAAATCTGAACTACATCTAACTGGTCAGTATCAACTTCCAAACATTAGGGATGAAAAACATCACCATCCTGTTATGGTTTCTCCTTTCAAAACAAAAAATGAAGAAGAACCAATTAATTCTAAAGACATTAAAAGTCTTATAGAACAATCAAATTATACTAATAAATATCTTCAAATCTTAGGAGAAAAGATGACAGTAAAATCAAGAAAAAGAAGAGCCAACAACATCCTCCACTAAAATTGATAAACTAATAGAGGATCCTCTATTCAAACCTTTTAAAATGACAAAACAACTTTAAAAAGATTTAGAACTTCTTAACCCTAAAAACAAAGTAAAGAAAGAAGAAGAATTAACCTCAACACAGGATGAATTCTTTAATAAAGTTAATGAACATCTCAAATTATTAACTACAACCATTCTAAAAATGCCTCAACAATCTCAAGAAAAACTCAAGACATCAAAACAACAGTCCTATAAAGGATTAACAATTAATACTATAGGACAATCTAATTCTTCAAACAACTCTAAATCATATTCGGAAACTAGTTTTGTGATTAAAGTCAATCTAGTAATTAGTCAAACACTTGATCAGAGAGATCCATCCAAACTTTAAAAGTTTAAGTGCAAACAACATCTATGAATGGAACATAGATGGTCAAACTGAGTACAATATAGTCAATACTCTTCAACACATGACCATGGTAGTATTAACTTACCAAACAAGCCATGATTGCTTTAAAGAAACTATTGTCAATATTTTAGTTGCAGGATTTTCTGGTCATCTTAAAGGATGGTGTGATAATTATCTCACTCATGAGGAAAAAACCAGAATTCTTATTGCAATCAAAATTGAACCGGATGAAACACCAATCACTAGTAATGGGCAAAATATCCATGATACTGTTAATGCATTAATTTTTTCAATTGCCCAACATTTCATTAAAGACCCTTCTCTTTAGAGAGATAGGTCTGTCAAACTCCTTTCAAACCTTAAATGTAAAAGCTTAGCTGATTTTAGGTGTGTTGGTGTATGCCCTAGAGGCTAATACATTTTCTGTATTTACATACATTCTATTATGCTATTTTATATATGAGGCATTTCATTTATTGTGTTCTTTTTGATAAACATAATAAAGTCCATAGAATAGTAAGTTTGATGCCATAGGACATCAAGTGGATGACTTGATCGTGAGATCCTTTTGGTTACAACACTATTCTTAAATGTCCCTAGTCAAGTATTATTGTTAATTAGGACAATAATAATACATTGAGACTAGTATGTGCAGAGACTGATGACCACATCTCACGGGTCATGGATATGAGTTATCAAGTCTTCACATGGGTACATATTAGAGTAATGATGTACTGGACTGACCCACCATGAGAACGCTACATGGATCGTTACGTGAGTGTCATAAGCGATTCTCATAGTGACAATGGTGTTTGTGGTCCTTTGACCTGAAATCACTACGATTCCTACATGAAGAGTTATGTGTTTTAATGCCATCAAACGTCATCTATAACAAGGTGATTATAAAGTTGGTTATTGGACATACCGCAAATCATGCAGAGGGATGTGAGTGACCTAGATGGGATTTGTCACTCCTACATAACAGGAGCGATATCTTCGGGCCCCCTGATTGAGTGAGACTGCGAAATGCATGGCCATGCTCAAATGAGTCAATATGAGATATTGATCTCATTTGTTGTTACAAAGTCTACTCGAGTATCAGGAAACGAATGATTGGACTATACAAGGGTGACGAATTCCATGCCTTGTGTTCAATCTAGATATCTTGACAAAGGGACTAAACGACACGAAAACATTGGTCACGGAAAGGTTATGTCAAATCACTGGCATTCTTATTACTTGGGTAGCAGCGACATGTTGCTAGATACCGCTCACTGCTTGTAATATTAAAATGAGATTTTAATATTACTGCCAACGTAATAAGAACCTGTAGGGTCACACACATAGAGCAGACTAAAATTGGAGCAATGGATCCAAGTTAGACTCGGATTCAAATATGGGCCGACTCATAACAGATGGGTCTAGGGTTGCACTGACTTACCTTGCTCTTGCTCACACTCACTTAAGGCGTTATTATTATAAATAGTACTTGCTAAGGGGCTGCTTTGAGATACAATTCTGAACCTTAGCCGCACCTACAGAAAAGTGAGTGAGAGAGCAACAGGTATCTTCTCTTCTCTTCGCAGCTAGCACTGTGTAAGAGACGTGAGGCTCTTCTTTGCGGACGTTGGACGTTCGTGAGTCTGTTCGTGTGGATACCGCAGAGACATCGTTTCTATTACGGTGTTAGTGATTCATGCTTCAAGAGGTAAATCATTTAAAAACTCGGATTATGGCTTTTTCGCATGGATCCTCGATGGGAATCCCTGTTTTCCGCTGCGCGTTATATCCGCAAAAATTCCCAATAAGGTGGTATAGAGATACCTTCCTAACTAGAGTCTACACCAGAGAGGACAATCAGCAACCTTTCTAGAAAGAAAAATTCTTACTCGGTCTTCCAAAGTTCTTAGGAGATAAGGTCAAAGATAAGATCAGAAGCCAAACTACAAATAGAGAAATTCCATATGAGCAATTAAGTTATGGATAATTAATTGGTTATATCCAAAAAGTAACTTTAAAAATCTATCAAGATGATAAAATCCAACATCAACTTGCCAGAGAAAAGGCTTAAACTAAAAAAGACTTAGGATCTTTCTGCGAACAATTTGGTCTTCCTTGTTCTAAGAAGAAATCAAAACCCAAACCAAAACAAGTCCAGAAAACTAATTATAAGTCTAAATATTACAAATATAAATCAAACACTCCCCCTAGGAAACTTAAGCAAGAACTTAAGTCCAAACCACTAATAGATATGAAGATTCCTGAAAAACTTGTAATATGTTACAACTGGGGTAAACCGGGCTATATTAGTAAATATTATAGCTTGAAAAAGAAAATAAAAGCTTTAAATCTTGAACAATTTATAAAAGAACAAATTAACAATCTTCTAATTGAATCATTTGATGAAGAATCTGAAAAAGAATCTTGTAAAGATTTAAATCAAATCCAACATGATGACATGATGTCTAAAGGATATTCAGACTCTCCAAATGAAGTAAATGTTCTAACAAGAGAACAAGATCTTCTCTTTGAAGCTATCAATTCTATACCTAATCCTCAAGATAAGAAAGTATATTTAGACAAACTAAAATAAACTTTAAAAACACGATCTTCAAAAACCAAAAGATTTGTTAGTAATAAATAAATTTAATCTTAAAGAAACTCTTAAAAGACTTGAAATGAAATCTTCAAAACTTGTAACAATCCAAGATCTCCAATATGAGATTCATAATCTCAAAATGGAAGTCAAATAGATTAAAGAACAACAAGAAGTTCACCAAATAATATTAGCCTAATTACAAGATATGCAAAACATAGAATTGTCAGACCAAGAAGAGGACAACATTCCTGAAAAAGAAATGTTCAAAACAAATCAAAAGGAAGAAGATGAACTCTTGGGATTAATTAATCAATTAAAAATCCAAAAGTTCTACATCAACGTTAAGATCATAGTTGAAGAGTTTTTTTTCTAAACATTGTCATTTTATTCGACACAGGAGGAAATTCAAACTGCATTCTAGAGGGACTCATCCCAACTAAATATTTTGAAAAAAAATCAAAACAACTTAGCACTACTAATGGTTGTAAACTAAAAATTAATTTTAAACTTTCAAAAGTAGTTATAGAAAATCAAGGTTTCCAAGTTGAAACATCTTTTTTGCTAGTAAAAAATCTTAAGAATGAAGTGATTTTAGGAACATCGTTCATAAGGTCACTTTTCCCCTTAAAAATTTTTGACGAAGGAATCACTACCAAGTATTTGGAAAATCAATTATCTTTAAGTTTCTTAAAAAACAATCATCAGAATCCTTATCTAATTCAACAAAAACAAAATCAAATTAATTTTCTTGAAGAAGAAATTTCTTTTAAGAACATTGATTCATAACTTAATCAACCACATGTCCAGAAGAAAATTCAGCCTCTTCTTGACCAAATCCAAACATCAATCTATTTTGATCTTCCAAATGCATTATAGGAAAGGAAAAAACATATTGTTCATTGATTCGAGTGCCGAACTCAACCAAATAACAAAATTCTAATTCTACTGATAACTTGTAGTACAAGGCAGCGAACCGAGTCATCTCTTGAGGATCAAGATAACAATCAAACCAAATCAAGATTAAACAGGGGGGATTGTGCATGTAGAATGTAAACATAATAATTAAATGTAAGAAAGAAAATAAAATTATAAAGCAACCAATCCAAGAAACCATCAGAAACCTAGTTAGCTTATCATCGATCACTAAACATGCATCTGGATTGAATTAATTAGTTAATCTATCATTGACCGAAATCTCTGCATCAAATACATAGAATTCAACACTAGATAATCACCTAAAATTTAATTAACAAATGATTCATAAACCTGCGATCACTAGAATCATGCAACCTATGTTAGTTTAACAGCTAGAATTCAATTAACCCAGATTAACAAATCTGATAACCTAACTGTTTTCAATTCATGTGACTAAACAACAATTCATCAATTATAATTTAATCATAAATCTTAATTAGAATTAACGATTCAATCAGATCACATCACACAATAGAAATCTTTAATCATGTAAATCGAAATCCAAATCAAAAGAAGAAGAAGATAATTAATTCAATTCAAAATCAAAATTAGGAACAGAATCTCAAAGCTAAACCAGAATTTCCTCAAGATCCTTGGATTGATCTCAGATATTTAGCTCACCATGGTTGCCACATAGTTTGTAAAAAGAAAATAGAAAACTCTAGTAGTAGAATCAAGTATTACGGCTTACGGCTACTATCTATGTCAAGTTCCCTATTTATACAAAAATAACTGAACTAAAAAGTAAGAATCCTAATTTACCTATAGGTTAAATTTAATTCTAGGCCTCTTAGCTTTACTTTACCACCGATATCACTTGAATTAGGATGAAGATGAGAGAGTTATGCCCAAATCACTCTTAACAGGTCTCTGATCCTGTCAGCCAATGTAAAAGGATGAAAACACCATCAGAAAGTTATAGTTTGGATAAATGGTCTCAAGATCTATGTCTTAGCTTTCAAATACCACCTGTTTCAGGTCCATATCACTCCTACATCCCAAGTTATAGACCAATTAGTGCACGCTACTCGGGTTATGTAACAAAACTCATGTTTTGAATTCCAAGCCTAATTCGGTCCACTAGATATCTTATTCAGCTCTAGAACTCTTATGAAAGTTGTAAAGCTCTCTATTATCTTTCCTACAAGGTAAGATACATAATTTTTAGATATCTAGAACTCAAGATATGACTGAAATACAGAAACAATGTAAAATCCCAATAATGTTAGAAAAATCAATTAAGCCCAATTTGAGCTCAAACTTACAAAACATGGCTAAACTCGATCAATTAAGTACATGGAGAGTGTAAAGGACTAAAAATGAGAATTTATTTAATTATGAAATCTGTAATTATCAAATTCCCCACACTTAACTTTTGAACGTCTCGAGCAAACTAAATATTCAAACTAAGGGACAAGGAACACAAAAAATCAAAAATCAAAACTCATAGATATTCACTTTCCAATGATATTCAAGAATGCAAAAGTTTGTAAGCATGAAGAGCAATCAAAGATTCAAGGGATCAAAACATTAATGAGGTAACATTTTTTCACATCTCAAATCAACAAGCAGGATAGCTTCAATTTGAAAAGCATAAATCAAGAATGATAGATCCTCACAAGATACATTCTCAATCCCTCAAGTGTTTAAAAGGTAAGTATTTCACTCAATTCAACTCATGAAAATTTACACTAGCATAAACTTGCTTATCTTCTACTTCTCCACTATTCTATACACATGCATATACAAATCAAGAGGGCTTTATTCAAGGTTATAATGAGGTCAAGGTAAGGGAAAGAAATAATATGGATATGACAAGCTAAATACCCAAGAGAATAAAAGAGCATTGGGGAGGAATTCAAATGACAAACATGAAATTTTACCCCCAATTCCATATAATGCACATTCTATTTACATATTCCTTTCTTTTTTTTTAATTTTTTTTATCTCTTTTCTTTTGCAACCTTCTTGCATTTATTCTTATTCTTTTCCTTTTTTTTCAATTGGCTCTTTTTCTTTCTTTTTCTGCCACCAAACACTTTGCATATTGTACAACCCCCACACTTGTACTATAAATTGCCCACAAGCTAAAGAGCTCCTCCAATGAAAATGAACTAATCTCTCTCATTCCTTAAAGTAAGGTAAAAACATGATTTTTCACATAAGACATATAAAGAGCTAAGATAAAGGATAGGCAAATAGGCCCAATGGGGTTAATAAAAGGGAAATGATGCAAGTTGGTTATTTGGGCAAAGTAGCTAATTCAAGAAAGAATGCCTCAATCATATTCATGTATGCAAGTGAAAATGTAGCCTAAAAAAGAATCAAAGCAAGTTCTAAAATGATCAATTGTCATGAGTGAAAATTACACAAGAAAGAAGAGAATGACATAAATGCTAAATCCATCTATCAATAGGCTCAAAATCTCACAAGGTATGCATCTATCAAACTCAATCCACCAATCAAACATCCAAAACCGAGCATGTCAAATTTAAGAAGGAAGATAATTTATTCAATCATGCTATGAACTTAGAATTTCAGTTGCTTCAAACTCATAAATTTCACAAATCCTAAAACATCATTGGAAGGCAATTAAAAACACACATTTTTTTAAAGAAAAATAGAAATTAAAACAAAATTTAAAATAGTAAACAATTTTAAAAAATAAAAAATAGTTTAAAAATAAAAATAAAAAAAAAAACAAAATTAAAAACATAAAATAGAATTAAAATAAAAAAAATAGAAATAGAAACAGAAATATAACAAAAACATAAATAATAAAAAATAGCAAAAATAGAAAATTAAAAACAAAAATTGAAGAAACAAAAAATTAAGAACAAAAAAAAAAAAATAAAATCAAAACAAGTAATAGTAAAATAGAAACATAAAATTAAAACAGGAAATTAAAAGAGAAACAAAATTAAACATAGAAAACAAAAAATAGAAATGAAACATAAAATAGAATATAAATTCCTCCCCCACACTTAAATTCTACATTGTCCTCAATGTAAAGCTCAAAAGAAAACAACATTCCACAATTATCATTAATTAATTTAGGACAAGTAAAAAAAGAGAGAGAGAGAGAAGAAACATCCTTATCAAGGTGAAGATTCATTAAGGTCCTGATACAGTTGAAAAGAAACTCCCACCAGGGTCCTATTGCTTGAAGCGTGATGACCAAGTTATGGTTGAAGCACAAGGGCTTCGATCGGGATCCCAAAGACGTTCTTCAATTCCCATAATGTGAAACAACAAGGAGAACAACTGGGAATGTATTCTGACATTCTTCAATAATTTAACAGCAGCGCCAAAAATTCTCCAAAGTGTTAAGCTGCCATTAAATCTACCTGTGGCTATTATGGATGAGTTTGGACCATTACAAACATTATCTGCAAAGCCAAACTCCTGCTGTCCATAGCTTGGAGTCTATCTGATGGCTTTCTTATGCTCTCTCAAAATTTGTAGAAGTCTCTCCTCCTGTTCAATAAGGAGGTTTTTGGCCACGATCACAAGAAGTTGCTCATCATCCGCCAAGTATGCATACTTCAGGTGCTCAGGCAAAGGCTTAAGCTCCAATTTTGGTGGTTGCACTATAGAGGGTAATAATCTAATGGGTTGCCCCTGCTCTGCTTCTACTGCTTGAACCTCTGCATATATATCATCTATTGTACAATCTGCTAACACAGGAACAGATTCATCATATCCCAAAAATATAAAAATTTTAGAACACATAGAACACAACTTATCACCATCACAACTAGCACACAAATCATCGCACATAGAGTCACCAAAATCAGTAATCTCAGGAAACTCCTCACACAAGTCAGCATATGAATTATCAACCAAATCATCAGTCAAATCAATGTGAAAGACAAAATGTTCTTCCATAGGATGTTTCATAGCATCAAGAATATTAAACCTCATAATGGAATCTTCAAACTCCATGGATAGAACTTCTGCATGCACATCAATCTTTGTTCGTGCTGTTTTGAGGAAAGGTCTCCCTAGAATAATAAGAGTCTTGTTGGATACTCTCCCTCTATCTCTAAGATGTAGAAGTCACCTGGGAATATCAACTCGTTCACCTAGACCAGCACATCCTCCACTAAACTAACTGGGCAAGCATTACTCCTATTAACTAGCTGGATCACTACAACTATAGCCTGCAATAGACCAAGTTCAAGGGAATTAAAAATAGACATAGACATTATATTAAAGGAAGCACCTAAGTCTAGCATGGCATTCTCAAATCTACAATTTCCTATTATGTAAGGAATTATAAAAGTCCCTAGATCCTTGCACTTCTGTGGCATAGGCTAGATGAAGGCTGAAACATTCTGCCCATGCTGATTCTCTCATTGCCCTTCAACCTCCTTTTGTGTGTGCACATTTCCTTCAAGAACTTGGCATACTTCGGTATCTTCTTGATTGCATTTAGTAATGGGATGTATACTTCCACTTTCCTAAAAGTCTCAAGCAGCTCTTTGTCTTTCTCAGCCTCTTCTATTTTTCTGGATTATGTGGCTTTTTGTGGAAAAGGAAGAGTTATGGCAGGTTGAGGCTTCTGTTTGGCTCCAATAGCTGCTTTCTCATCATCATTACCATATTTCTGGGCTGGTGCACCAAAATCAAGTGTGGCTACTGTTAATGGCTTGTGCAGTTGTTTGTTCACTGTTGGATGAGAATCCACCTCCACTATTTTTATAGACCTTAGCATAGTAAAACTCACATTCCCCTTTGGATTAGGAATTGTTTGGGAAGGGAGTTGGCCAGATCCTTGATTCTGTAATTGACTCAGAGTAGAAGCTAACTGTGCAATTTAAGTTTCTAAGTTTTGAATTGAAGCTTCTATCCTCTGTTGAAACTCTATGTTGTTGGTGGCCATCTGCTTCATCAGATCCTCTAAAGTAAGCTCAGATTTTGTGGTTGTAGGACCTTGTGGTTGTTGCTAGAAGGGTGGTCTGCTTGGTCCAACCTGTTGTTGAAATTATTGTTGTTTCATTGGTTGTTAGAAGGGCTGCTTGTACTATTGTTGTGGTGCTGCATTCCTATATCTCATGTTAGGATGATCTCTCCAGCCAAGATTATATGTGTTGGAGAATGAGTCATATCTTTGTTTTTGCTGCTGGAATTGTGGTTTACCAGGAAAGACACCTGCTGCAACAATAAATTGGTCTTTGAATGTAGAACTATCATCCTGAAGTGTAAGGCATGCATCTGTGGGGTGTGAAGGACAAGAACAGATACTACATACTCGAGTAGGTCCTTACACAGATGGTTGGTGCCTCTCTACTGCCAGTTGTCTCATCAAAGGGGTCAGCTCATCAAGTCTATATTCTAGTCTTTATTAATCATTAAAAAGCTGGACTTCATTGACTCCTCTAGTTGGAGTTATCATTCTGATACCAAATTGTAGTAAGTTGGCAACCATATTTGCAATCAAGTCTCTAGTAGCAGTTGAGGTTTTGTCAATTAAGGCACCTCCACTCACAGCATCCACCATACTTCTGTCCATCGGCAGCTAGCCTTCATAAAATTACTGGATCAACAGCTGATCACTAATCTGGTGGTGTAAGCAGCTTGCGCATAATTTCTTGAATCTCTCCCAGTATTCATACAAGGTCTCACCACTCATCTGTCTGATCCCATATATATCCTTTCTGATTGCAGCAGCTCTTAAGGTAGAGAAAAACTTCTCCAGAAATAGTCTCTTCATGTCATTCAAGGAAGTGATAGCTCTTGGTTGCAAGTAATATAACTAATCCTTAGCTACACCATCTAATGAAAAGGGAAAGGCTCTTAGCTTGATGTGTTCCTCTTCACTTCCTTGTGGTTTCATAGTGGAACAGACCACATGAAACTCCTTTAAGTACTTGTGAGGGTCCTCTCCTGGAAGGCCATGAAAGTTAGGCAGCCAATGAATTAAACCAGATTTAAGTTCAAAATCAACATCCAAATCAGGATATTGAATGCATAATGGTTGATAGTTCACATCAGGTATAGCTAGTTCCTTTAAGGTCCTATTTTGATTGTTATCAGCCATAGGTGTAGTGTTATCTATATGCTCACCTTCAATTTCAAATTCAATGTCAACTTCAACTTCAGATGTTATTCTTTCAATGTCAGTTTTAGTTTCAAATTCACTAATCCTACAAGTTCTATTCAATACATACAAGGTTCTTTCAATTTCAGGATTGATGTCAAGTACATGATTATCAAAAGACCTAGTCATGCATTAGATAGCACTATAGGGACTCAAAAAACAGCTCAAAACATAAAAACAAAAAAGCAATGGTAAAAATCACACAAAAACTTAACTGAAACTATATCTACAAATTTTTAAAAATTATTGGACCACCACAGGGTGAAAACTAGTCAAAAATACTACCAAACAGTAAAATAAAAAATCTTGAAAAATTAAAAAAGTGGTCTAAACGATGGATCTTGGCTAAAACTTTTCTTAAAACCATGTTTTCCTTCAACCCACCAAATTTCAGCCCATTCTGAGCACCAAGTTTCGAACAATAATTACCAAAAATGTCATTCATAAAAAACACTTGAAACAAGTAAAACAAAAGCAAAACAAAGGTTAGTAAAGGGCTAGTAAAAGCCTTTGTATGATTAATTAGCACCTAATAATTCCTGGAAATGGTGCCAAATTTGATTCTAGTGTCGAGCTCAACCAAATAACAAAATTCTAGTTCTACCTTGTAGTACAAGGTAGTGAATCGAGTCGTCTCTTGAGGATCAAAATACCAATCAAACCAAATCAAGATCAAACAAGGGGGATTATGTATGTAGAATATAAATATAATAATCAAATGTAAGAAAGAAAATCAAATTGTAAAGCAACTAATCCAAGAAACCGTCAGAAACTTAGTTGGCTTGTCTTCGATCACTAAACATGCATCTGGATTGAATTAATTAGTTAATCTATGATTGACCAAAATCTTGACACCAAATACATAGAATTCAACACTAGATAATCACCTAGAATTTAACTAACAAATGATTCATAAACCTGTGATCGCTAGAATCATGCAACCTATGTTAGTTTAACAACCATAATTCAATTAACCTAGATTAACAAATCTACTAACCTAACCGTCGTCAATTCATGTGACTAAACCATAATTAATCAATTAAAATTTAATCACAAATCTTAATTAGGATTAAAAATTCAATCAGATCACATCACACAATAGAATTCTCTAATCATGTAATTCGAAATCCAAATCAAGAGAAGAAGAAGATAATTAATTCAATTCAAAATTGAAATTGGGAACAGAATCTCAAGGCTAAACCATAATTTCCTCAAGATCCTTGGATTGATCTCAGATATTTAGCTCTCCATGGCTGCCATACACAATTTTCAAAAAGAAAACAGAAAACTCTAGGTAGAAGAATCAAGTATTACGGCTTACGGTTACTATCTATCTCGGGTTCCCTATTTATACAAAAATAACTGACCTAAAAATTAAGAATCTTAATTTACTCCTAAGTTAAAGTTAATTCTCAGCCTCTTAGCTTTCATTGGCCACCGAAATCACATCAATTGGGCTTAAGATGAGAGAGTTATGCCCAAATCACTTTTAACAGGTCTCTGATCCCATCAGCTGATGTAAAAGGATGACAACACCATCAAAATGTCATAGTTTGGATAAATGGTCTTCATAATAATTGAATATCTATGTCTTATCTTTCAAATGCCACTAGTTTAAGGTCCATATAACACCTACAACCCAAGTTATGGACCAAGTAGTGCACGCTGCTCGGGTTACATGATAGAACCCTTGTTCTGACTTCCAAGCCCAATTTGGTCCACTAGATATCTAATTCAGCTCTGGGACTCCTCATGAAAGTTGTAGATCTATCTCTTATATTTCTTACAATGCAAAATACATAATTTTTAGATATCTAGAACTCAAGATATGACCACAATATAGAAATAGTGTAAAATCCTAATAATGTTAAAAAATCAATTAAGCCTAATTTGAGCCCAAACTTACAAAACATGGTCAAGTTCAATCAATTAAGTACATGGAGAGTGTAAATGACTAAAAATGGAGGTTTATTAATGTCTGAAATCTATGATTATCACTGATCTTCCCTATGAAAAGGATTTTTATAAACGATAAATTCCTACTAAAGTTAGGCCAATCCAAATGAACAACAAATTTCTCCAATATTGTCAAAAAGAAATCAATGATCTTCTGGCCAAGGGATTAATTCGGAAGAGTAAGAGTCCCTGGTTAATTACAAATCACTCAATCAAACTCTTCAATGGATTGGGTATCATATTCCAAACAAAAAAGATCTTCATAATAGGTTACACTTAGCCAAAATATTCTCCAAATTCGATATGAAATTAGGATATTGGCATATTCAAATGAAGGAAAGTGATTACTTCAAAACAACTTTCACTGTTCCCTTTGGGCAATATGAGTGAAACAGAATGCCCTTTAGTCTCAAAAATGCCCCTTTTGAATTTTAGAGAATTATGAATGAAATTTCCAATCCTTATTCAAACTTCATCGTTGTCTATATTGATGATGTTTTAATCTTTTTCCAATCCATTGATCAACATGTCAAACATATTAATATTTTTGCAAAAGTCATCAAAAGAAATGGTTGTTGTCTCTAAATAAAAAAAAGTCTTTTCCAAACCAAAATCAGGTTTCTTGGACATATCATTCACCAAGGAACAATTACTGCAATCAACAGAGTAATTGAATTTGCGGATAAGTTTCCTAATAAAATCATTGATAAAAATCAATTACAAAGATTCTTAGGCTATTTGAAATATGTTGTTGATTTTTTTCCTCAACTTAGTAATCTTATCGAACCACTTCACGATCGCCTGAGAAAGGATCCTCGTCCTTGGACAAATGATCATACAAATATTATCAAACACATAAAATCTCGGGTAAAGGATCTTCCATGCCTTTATCTTCCAAATCCTTAAGCCTTCAAAATTGTTGAAACAGATGCCTCTAACATAAGTTATGGTGACATTCTTAAACAAAAAGTTTGCAGACAAAAAGCATGTCATTGCATATACTTCAAAACATTAGAATTCTGCACAACAAAAATATTCCACTATTAAAAAAGAAGTTTTGGCAATTTTACTCTATATTTCAAAATTTTAATCTGATTTACTAAATCAAAAAATTTTAGTAAGGGTCAATTACAAATCTGCAAAAGATATTTTACAAAAAGATGTTAAAAATCTAGTATCCAAACAAATGTTTGTCATATGGCAATCAATTTTAAGTGTTTCTGATTTTGATATTGAGTATCTCAAAGGCACAATAAACTCTCTTCCTAACTAGCTTACTAATGAGAACTTAAAAGCAAAATATAATGATGCCACAATCGACAAAATTAACCTCTTCCAGAGCTCTTCCAGAGGAAGAGGAACAGGTAAATTAGTCTTTGCAGGGCTAACTCAAAGAACAACTAAACAAACTGTGTCATCTACCCAATCTGGGTCATCTACTAACAACAAACAAAACGAACTGGGTCATCTTCCCAAGAGCAAAAACCTGAAGCTGCATCTTCATAAACAGTTAAATAAACCAAAACAGATTATGCTATCCCTATCCAACCACTTCAAGCTTTGCAAGATCAAGGCCTAACCCAACTTCCTAGAAAATCTTGGGCAGATATTGCCTCAGAAGATTATGCGAAAACCTAATCTTTAGTGCTTCTCATCAAAAATCTAAAAGAAAAATATTTGAAAATCAATTCCCTATAGAAGGAATTGATAGTACAACCAATCTCAATCTCATCTAAAAAACCATAATCACAAACATATTATATCTCCAAAAAAAAAATTTGGCCATTCGTCCAAATGGAGCCCAAATTCTAGGATAATAACCCAAACAAAGTTCCTTCAAGATATTTCCAAAAGGTTTCCATTTCAGACCAGTATCTCCAAACAAAACCTAACAATTATGAATTTATCCTTGTGGATTTAGATTCAATCTCCGTAAAACACTACAGAGACCCCAGGGATCAAACAAACATTACCCATTCAACCCTCTATATTTTAAAGGTCACGACACCCTCAGAATATGGAAAAAGTCCTAACAATCTTACAAAATTTTCCCAAAATTTTGACCCAGTTAGTTATAATTATTGGGATTATGTCCAAGCATGGACCAATTTTTTTCGGAAACAAAATAGAATAAATCGTCATTCATGACTAATTTATTTTAAACGAAATATCTATTATAATTTTCCACATTAGTTCATTCAATGGTGGGATTTCTTTGGACTAATTACACAGATCCTTCCCCCAATTATCACATAAGGATTTCAAACTTTTAATAAAAGGATTAATCTGGTTAAGGATCCTTTTCCAGCTGAACTTCATTTTTTTCTCAAAACTATCCCTAGCATAGGTATTTTCTTGGCAATGCAAATACGAGAACCATGATCATCCCAACTACCTACCAGTTCTACAAAGACAAGCCTATGTCAAATGGTGGGTAGGATTTGATGCATCTAGAGTCAACTCGGACAACATCAAACTTTGGCTCAAAACAAACCCAATATGGCTTGCTGCAGCAAATTTAGAAACTAGCAAGTTTCTCAACCAAAAGGCCCACATCACAGTAGCCTTAGATACATCCACTAGTAAAGAAAGCTTTTCGCAAAACCTACAAAACATTCTCAAACTTATTCAAGAAGAAGAAGCAGAACTTCTAGTAAAGTAGAAGCTTTCAGCCTCTTCTTCATCTTCAGCAGGATCATCCTCAAAGTATTATCAGAATGAAGATGACTATTTTGGTATTAACTAACATGAAGACTATTGAAAAACTTTTGCTGTTGTAATAGTTCCGGTTATATTACTTGTACTATTGTAATAGTAAATTTTTAAGTCTATTTAAGGGCCTGCCAATCTATGATGTAAGACACCTTTTTTGATACCAAGTTAGAGAGAGAATTTAGAGAGAGAGTATTTGAGAGATATATCTTTGCATAAGATTTCTTTATTTCTTTCTCAATGAAACTTTTATGTTTCATTTCTTTTCCTCCTTATCGATTTTGTGCAGACTACTGCCGCTCTGGTCTTCTTTTCTTTCTTTTATTTAATTTCCTGCATCTTTATGTAAAACCTTTTTCATTTCTTCTCCTCCTCACCGGTCCTATGCGGACTACCACCGCTTCGGTCTTCTTTTCTTTTCTGTCTTTTATTAAAATTTTTTATATATAACTTTATTTATGTAAGTAATCTGTCTTCTCTCTTATTTCTCTCTATTCTTCCTTTCCTCCCTCCCCTTCTGGACCTCTTCTGGTATCAAATATATATAAGAAAATGTGTTTTTAATTGCTTTCTAATGGAATTTTGAGATTTGTGAAAGTTGTGAGTATGCATCAATTAAGGTTAATGGTTCATAACATAAGTGAATAAATTGTCTTTCATATTGAAATTAACTAGTTTGGTAATGAAAATTGAATTGGTAGATTGAGTTTGATAGAAGCTTACCTTGTGAGACTTTGAACCTCTTAATGAATGGATTGAGCATTTGTGTCATTCTCTTATTTCTTGTGTGATTTTCGCTCATAGAATTTGTTACTTTAGAACTTGCTTTGATTCTTTTTTAGGCTACATTTTCATATGCATACATGAACATAATTGAGGCATTTTTTTTAATTAGCTACTTTAGCTAAATAACTAACCTTGCATATTTTTTCTTGATTAACCCCCTTGAACTTATTTAATCATTCCTAGTTTTTAGCTCATTACATGCCTTATCATGCTTTTACCTAACTTTAGGGAATAAGAGAGTATTGACATTATTATTGGAGGAGCTCTTGAACAAGTGTAGGGGTGTGCTAATTAGTGTGCAAAGTGTTTGGTTAAAAAGGAAATAGTAGCCAATTGAAAAAAAATAAGAAAATTGAAGAAAAAAAAGAAGAAAGGAAAAGGTTGTGAAAGAAACAAAAAAAGAAACGAATATATAAAGAGAATTTGCATTATATAGATTTGGGTTAAACTTTCGTTTATTTGAACTCATCCACAATGTTCTTTTATTCTCATTGATATTTAACTTGTCATTGTGGAAATAAGTTTGCCCTAAATGGTTTAATATGTTAAGTTTTGATGATGACAAATACAAGATAAATAGAATGATGTTTATGCTTGATAGATGTGCGTAATGTGTGATGAGCGATGTCGTACTCACCTCAAAATAGTCTAGCATTTAAATGGAATGTAGCATAGTGCATAACCTAGGTCATCTCCCAAGGATTAATTCAGAAATCTCAAGAATATTAGAAGTTATCAATAGGTTGGGGGTTTTGTTCATCAAGTAACAGAGTACAAATTCAACAGCAGTAATTAGGAATAAATTCGAAACTGGAAACACTAATCCAAGGTCTTCAATTCAAGTGGCAAAGTAAATCATAGTTCAGAGAGAGTAAAATTCTTTATGCAATTACCTCTGTTAATTCGAATTCAACTAGATAATTACCTAGAATTTGATCAACTAAAACAGAATCACAATCACAATTCTTGATTAAGATTGAATTAAACACAATTTTGAATTAACATAGATTACCAATCGATGATCTATTCTCCATTAAAATCAGATTAATCAATCCAAATTTATCTTCAATATGTGAAAATATAATCATAAATCATTTGAATAAGGAGAAGAGGAGAGAACACAATCAGAAATCACAATTAAACAAAAGAACTCAGAACTCTAACCACAATCATTGAATTCCTTGGATTGATTGGATCTTTAGCCTTCCATGGCCATCACCATTGAAAAGATATAGATAAGAGAAAAGAGAAAAATAAAAAATAAAAAAAAAACAAAATAGAGAAAATGAAAAGAGAGAAAATGTTTCTTGATTCCAATCGTAAAACTCAAAAATAAGGATTCAAAAAGGTTCCTTTTCGTATTTTGCCTTAACCTATTTGTAACTAAAAATTATTCTGTAATTCCTAATCTACCCCTAACCCAAACTGTAGCCCTCTGAATAAGCTTTTCAGAGACATATAATTTGCCTTATTTGGGTTTAAATTGAGAGAGTTAAGCCCAAATCAGTGAGGGAAGGTCCAAGCTTTATGACAGCAACATCGTCCTAACTTTGAGGCTCAATTTCTCCCTGAATCCAGCTGAATTAGAAAAACTGTATTAGATGTAAAATTGTGTATCTTCGTCTTATCTTTAATGAGACACCAAGATCATCCAAATGTGATATTCGTAGCCCAAGATATGGCCTGTACAAGACAGAAAGGTCAAAATGAGATAAATTCTGAAAATTAATGAAGCTTTTACAACTAAGCCCAATGAGGCCCAATCATCTAAAACTCACCCACAAACATAATATTGGATACAATTATCATCAATTTGGCCAAATATAGAGCAATAATGAATGCCTCAAAATTGATTGATCAAATTCCCCCACACTTGAACTTTTGCACTCCCGGGCAAAATACAAAAGACCAAAACTAGAGAATAAAGAAAAGCAAATGCAAGAATGCAAGAAAAGTAAAAACTCAAAAACTAAAAACTCTAAAAGACTCAAATTCCAATGTCATTCAAGAACGCAAAAGCTTACAAGCAAGAGGAGCAATAGAAGATTCAAGAGAACAAAACACCCATGAATTAAAATTTCTTCACATCTCAAACTAACAAGCAAGGTAGCTTCAACTTGAAAAGCGTGAATCAAGAATGAAAGATCCTCACAAGATACACTCTCAATCCCTCAAGTATTTACAAGATAAGCATTTCACTCAATTCATCTCATGAACAACTACACTACCATAAGCTTGCTTATCTTCTACTTCTTCACTACTCAAAACACATGCACACAAAAATCAAGAGGATTTTGTTCAAGGTTGTAATGAGGTCAAGGTAAGGGAAGGAAACAATATGGATATGACAAAATAAATACCAAAGAGAATGAAAGAGCATTGTGAAGGAACTCAAATGACAAGTAACAAACATGAAATTTTATCCCCCAACTCCAAATAATGCACATTCTCCTTTACAAATTTCTTTCTCTTCTTTTTCTTTCACAACCTTTCTTGAATTTATTCTTTTTCTTTTCTTTCTTTCTTTTCTTTTTCTTTTTCTTTTTCTTAATTCTATTTTTTTTTTCAATTTTTTTTAATTTCACAACCAGACATCTTGCACATTGCTCATCAAAGTACACAACCCCCACACTTGAACATCAAAAGAGCTCCTCGAATGAAAATGAACCAATGCTCTCCTATTTCCCAAGGTAAAGATAAAAACATGATTTTTTCACATAAGACACAAAATGAGCTAAAACAAAGAATAGACAAGTAGGCTCAAGGGGGTTAAACAAGGGAAAGTGATGCAAGGTTAGATATTTGGCCAAAGTAGTTAATCAAGAAAGAATGCCTCAATCATGCTCATGCATACAAGTGAAAAATGTAGCCTCAAAAAGAATTTAAGCAAGTTCTAGAGTGATCAAATGACATGAGTGACAATCACACAAGAAAGAAGAGAATGGTGTAAATGTTAAATCCACCAATAGGCTCAAAATTTCACAAGGTATGCATCTATCAAACTTGATCCACCAATTCAAACATTCACCACCAAGCAAATTAAATTCAAGAAGAAAGAAAATTTATTCAATCATGTTATGAACCTTGAATTCCAATTGTCTCAAACTTTTCAACTTTACAAGCCTCAAAACATCATTGGAAAGCTACTCAAAACATACTTGTGTGCCCTTTTTTTAAACAAAAAACAGAATTAAAAGAAGAAAACAAAAACAAAAATAGCAAAATAACACAAAATACAAAAATAGAAAATAGAAATAGAAAAAGAAAAAGAAAACAAAAAAATAGAACAGAAAATAGCAAAACAAAAATAGCATAATTTGTATGACAACAAAAATAGAAAATAGTAAAAACAAAAACAATAGAAAAAGAAAACAGAAAATGAAAATGAAAACAAAAACAAAACAGAAAATAGCAAAACCAAAAATAGAAAAACAGAAAAACAGAAACAAGAAAACAAAAACAAAAATTCCCTCCCCCACACTTAAATCACACATTGTCCTCAATGGCAACACAAATCAAAAGACAAGTAGACAAGTGAAATAAAAGAGCAAAGGGAAGAGAACACCCTTATCAAGGTGGAAAGATTTGCACTTGGGGAAAGGTGGGCTTGTCCAAGGAGAGCTCCTCCACAAGTGCGGAGTGCGCGTGGCTCTCAAGAAAGGGGTTAAGACTGTGCCCATTAACCTTGAAACTCTTGTTGGTAGCTTCATTTGAAATCTCCACTGCACCATAAGGAAAAATGTTAGTGACAACAAAAGGACCATCCCACCTAGAACGGAGCTTACCGGGCATGAGTTTAAGGTGAGAGTTGAACAAAAGCACTTTTTGGCCAATGGAGAACTCCTTTCGGGAAATCGTCTTGTCATGAAAATGTTTAGTCTTTTTCTTATAGATCTTGGAATTCTCATAAGCCTCCAAATGAAGTTCCTCAAGTTGTTGCAATTGAAGCTTCCTCTCTGAACTCGCTTGGTCAAAAACTAAGTTGCAACTCTTCACTGCCCAATATGCACGATGCTCTATCTCCACTGGAAGGTGGCAACTTTTACCAAAGACAACCCTAAAGGGAGACCTCCCTATAGGCATCCTGTAAGCAGTACGATGAGCCCAAAGAGCATCTTCTAACCGGCAGCTCCAATCCGTCCTATTCGGCTGCACCATATTCTCCAAAATCTGCTTTATCTCTCGGTTAGAAACCAAGCCTGCCCGTTAGTTTGGGGATGATATGCTGTAGACACTCTATGCACGACCCCATACTTCCGAAACAAGGCCTCCATAGTCCGGTTTCAAAAATGAGTCCCTTGATCACTAATGATAGCGCGAGGCACTCCAAACCTGCAAAATATGTTAGACCTGACAAAATCCACAACAACTCAAGCATCATTAGTCCTGGTGGCCTTAGCTTCCACCTATTTAGAAACATAATCAACCGCAAGTACAATATAAGCAAAACCAAAAGAAACAGGGAAAGGGCCCATAAAATCGATACCCCAAACATCAAAGACCTCACAGAAAAGAATGGGTTGCTGAGGCATCTCCTGCCTGCGAGTAATGGCCACTCCTGCTCTCTGGCACTACTCACAAGTAGTGAAAACCTGATGCGCATCTCTGAAGATGGTGGGCCAGTAAAATCCAGAATCCAGCACCTTCCTAGCTGTCCGCTGTGGTCCAAAGTGTCCTTCGACTGGAGAGGCATGACAGAAGTGAAGAACTGACTGGATCTCATGGTCAGGTATGCATCGGTGAATCACCTGGTCACTACAAAATTTTCACAAATATAGATCATCCCAAACATAATATTTAGCATCACTCTTAAACTTAGCTCTCTGTGATCTAGATGCATGAGGGGGAAAAATAGATGCAACCAAGTAATTAACTAAATTAGCAAACCAAAGGGAAAGTGAGGAATCATGTAGCTGCATGAGCTGCTCATCGGGAAAATCATTTCTGATAAGAGAAGGGTCAACAACTCCTTTAATCCTGCTCAAATGATCCGCCACCAAATTCTCTGCACCACTCCTATCTCTAATCTCCAAATCAAACTCCTGGAGAAGCAGTATCCATCTGATCAATCGAGGCTTCGAATCTGCCTTCTTCAACAGGAACTTTAAGGCTGCATGATCAGTAAAAATAACCACTTTAGAGTCAAGCAAATATGATCTAAACTTATCAAGTGCAAATACAATAGCAAGCAAC
The DNA here is from genome assembly GCA_029884595.1 of Ormosia semicastrata. Taxonomy (NCBI): domain Eukaryota; kingdom Viridiplantae; phylum Streptophyta; class Magnoliopsida; order Fabales; family Fabaceae; genus Ormosia; species Ormosia semicastrata. The sequence continues at coordinate 22,863,824 of JAQQTO010000044.1, forward strand.
TCTTTCTCAGTGGTGGTATAGTTAGCCTGGGCAGCATCTAAAGTCCTGGAAGCGTGGGAGATGACATGAGGCAGCCTGCCAACTCTCTGGGCTAGGACAGCTCCCACTGCATAGTTAGATGCATCACATATGAGTTCAAAAGGGAGTGTCCACTCGGGTGGCTGAATGATGGGAGTGGTGGTCAGAGCTATTTTGAGGCAATCATAAGCCTCTCTACACCTGTTATCAAAATTAAAGACAACATCTTTCTGTAACAAGTTGGACATTGGAAGGGCCTTTTTACTGAAATCTTTAATGAACCGCCTGTAGAAACCTGCATGGCCAATAAAAGAACGAACCTCTCGCACGCAAGAAGGGTAAGGCAACTGGGAAATAACATCAATTTTAGCAGGATCTACCTCTATACCCTTCCGAGAGATCACATGGCCTAAGACTATGTCCTGTTCTACCATAAAATGACACTTCTCATAATTAAGAACAAGGTTAGTCTCAATGCATCGATGCAAAACTCTATCCAGACTGTCCAAACAGGAATCAAAGGAGGAACCATAAACAGTAAAATCATCCATAAGCACCTCAATGCAATCCTCTAAAAAGTCTGAAAAGATACTTACCATGCATCGCTGGAAAGTTCCAGGGGCATTGCATAGGCCGAAAGACATCCTCCTATAGGCAAAAGTGCCAAAGGGGCAGGTGAATGTGGTCTTCTCCTAGTCCTCTGGTGCTATGTGGATCTGGAAATATCCTGAAAAGCCATCAAGAAAATAGTAGTAAGATTTTCCAGCCAAGCGCTCAAGCATCTGATTAATAAAGGGCAAAGGAAAATGATCCTTTCTGGTCACTTGGTTTAGCCGCCTGTAATCAATACAAACTCTCCAGCTACTCTGCACTCTAGTAGGAATCAGCTCATCGCAATCATTTTTCACTACTGTGATTCCTGACTTCTTTGGAACCACTTGAACTGGACTCACCCAAGCACTATCTGACATAGGATAGATGATGCCAGCTTGCAGAAGCTTGGTCACCTCCTTCTTTACCACATCCAGGATCAAAGGGTTGAGTTGCCTCTGTGGTTGTCTCACTGGCTTAGCACCATCCTCAAGAAGTATCCTATGCATGCACATGGAAGGACTAATGCCAGGAATATCAGCCAAAGTCCACCCGATAGCTCTCTTATGCTTCCTCAGTATTTGCAGCAACCTCTCCTCCTGCTCAGCATGGAGGGCAGTAGAAATAATCACTGGCAGCTTCTTATCATCCTCTAAGTATGCATACTTAAGGTGCTGTGGAAGTTGCTTAAGCTCCAGTGTAGGTGACTGAACTACAGATGGAAGTATCCTGGTGGTAGGAACTGTGTCTACAACCTGTAAGCCTACATAATCCAAACTGCTGCATTCTGACTCCATGGAATTCGCAGCTACACCACCATCAAACTGTTCAGAACCTATAAGATCTGCATCAAAATCTGCATCAAAATCATCATGTAAACAGGATGCAATCTCAGTACAAACACTGCACATTTCAGACTCAATACAAGTAGAACAAGTGTAAATATCATCAAAATCATCAAAATTTGGGAAATCAACAGCAAGGAACTCAGACAGGTTATCATCAACTATATCAGCTAGCAAATCTATATGGAAAACAGAATACTCCTCCATGGGGTGCTTCATGGCATCCAAAATGTTAAATCTGACCACACTATCTCCAAACTCCATGGAAAGAGTGCTTGCATGGATATCAATCTTGGTTCTGGCAGTTTTGAGGAAAGGTCTGCCAAGAATGATGGGAGCCTTGCTGGATTTAGATTCTCCATTCATATCCAAAATATAGAAGTCTGCAGGAAAGATCAAATCATTAACTCTAACAAGGACATCTTTGTTGGGAATTGCGGATCAAAATATCTCGCAGCGGAATAATAGGATTCCCACACAGGATCCATGCGAAAAATCCATAATCCGAGTTTTTTTTTAAAAATTACCTCTTGAAGCGTGATAAACACAAGCGAGGTGAATCACCAACACCGTAATAGCGATGATGTTTCTGCGGTATCCACACGAACAGACTTGCAAAAGGAGTCACGCCTCTGTTTTGCAGTGCTAGCTGCGAATAGAAGAGAAGAACCTTTCACTGTCTCTCACTCACTTTCTTAGGTGCGGCTAGGGTTGTGATGTAACGTCTATAGCAGCCCCCTTAACAGTACTATTTATAATAGTGGCTGCCTTAAGTGAGTGTGAGCAAGTGGCAGCAAGGTAAGTCTGTGCAACCCTAAAACCCATCTCGTCATGAGTTAGGCCCACAATTGAATCCGAGTCCAACTTGGATCCTTATTGCTCCAATTTAGTCTGTTCTAAGTGTGCGACCCTGCAGATTCTCATGACGTTGGTAGTAATATTAAAATCTCATTTTAATATTACAAACAGTGAGCGGTATCTAGCAACACATCACTGCTACCCAAGTAATGAGAATGTCAGTGATTTGACATAACCTATCCGTGATCAATGTTTCCGTGTAGTTTAGTCCCTTTGTCCGGATATCCAGATTGAACACAAGGCATGGAACATGTCACCCTTGTTTAATTCAATCTTCGGTTTCTGATTCCCGAGTAGACATAGTAATAACAAATGAGATCAATATCTCATATTGACTCATTTGAGCATGGCCATGCATTTATAGTCTCACTCAATCAGGGGGCCCGAAGATATCACTCCTATTATGTAGGAGGGACAAATCCCATCTAGGTCACTCACATTCCTCCACATGCATCGCAATATGTCTAATAACCAACTTTATAATCATCTTGTTACAGATGACGTTTGATGGCATTTAAAACACACAACTCCTCATGTAGGAATCGTAGTGATTTCAGGTCAAAGAACCACATACACCATTATCACTATGAGAATCGTTTATGACACTCACGTAACGATCCACGTAGCGTTCTCATGGCGGGTCTGTCCAATACATCATTACTCTAATATGTATCCATGTGTAGACTTGATATCTCATATCCATGACCCGTGAGATGTGGTCATCAGTCTACGCACATACTAGTCTCAATGCATTATTGTTGTCCTAATTAACAATAATACTTGACTAGGGACATTTAAGAATAGTGTTGTAACCAAAAGGATCTCATGATCAAGTCATCCACTTGATGTCCTATGGCATCAATCTTACTATTCTAAGGACTTTATTATGTTTATCAAAAAAGAACACAATAAATGAAATGTCTCATATATATAAAATAGCATAATAGAATATATGCAAATACAGAAAATGTATTAGCCTCTAGGGCATACACCAACAATCTTCAATGAGTCCGGCAGTGTATGCATTACTCTTGTTTGCCAACTGAATGATAACTCCTGTATTCTGTAAGGGTCCAAGGGAAAGAGAGTTAAACATAGACATATGCATAACATTAATTGAAGCACCTAAATCCAACATGGCATTTTTGAATTTGCTATTGCCTATGGTGCATGGAATAGTAAAAATCCCTGGATCCTTGCATTTTTGAGGCATTGTAGGCTGAATAAGTGCAGACACATTTCTCCCCATACTAATATTCTCATTTCCCTTTAACCTCCTTCTGTGAGTGCACAAATCCTTAAGAAACTTGGCATATCTTGGAATTTGTTTAATTGCTTCAATGAGAGGAATGTTCACCTCAACCTTCCTAAAAGTGTCCAAGATCTCCTTATCTGTGTCAGTCTCAAAAGTCTTCTTAAGCTGCACAACCCTCTGAGGGAATGGTAGTGGGACGGATTGCTCCTGCTTATCAGTAACTACACTTGGAGTGGGGATAGAATCTGTTTTCTTTATTTTGCTACTACATGAAATTTCTGGTATGGCATGCTGCTCCCGACTCTCTTTATCTAATCCATGTTGTAACTAATAATCTGATGCATCAATAATCTTACCAGATCTGAGAGTGATGGCACTCATATTTCTTGGATTCACCACAGTTTGTGCAGGCAACTTATCAGAATCTTGTGTCTGTAATTGGTTCATTGAACTAGCAAGCTGTCCAATCCGGTTCTCCAAATTCTGAATGGTAGCTTCTGTTCTCTGCTGGAACTGCAAGTTGTTCACTGCCATTTGCTTCATCAATTCCTTTAAGGTTGGCTCAGATTTAGGAGGTACTGTAGTAAGCTGCTGCATATTCTGCTGCTGCTACAGGAAAGGTGGCTGATATGGTCTATTGGAACTTGCAGTAGATTGGAAAAGAATCTGTAGCTGCTGTTGTTGCCTAAATTGAGTAGGGGCAGATGATGTAGAGTTATTCCCCCACCTCAGATTTGGATGATTCCTCCAACCTGAATTATATCTGTTGGAGGACAGATCATAACTCGGCTGCTGCTACTGAGGCCTGTTGTTATAGATATTTGCTGCATAGGCCTGTGGGGTACCATCAATGTCACCCTCTTGTAGTGTAGGACAGGAATCTGTGGGATGATCAGTAGAGGTGCAGATGCCACATACTCTGGCAGGGACTACTGCAGCAGGCTGCTGGTGTTTATTTACAGCTAATTGTCTCACCAAGGATGCGAGATCATCAATTTTGCTTTCCAATTTCCTGTGATCTGCAGCATAGGAAGCCTCAATTTCGTGGACACCTCTAGTCAATACCACTGAGTTACTTCTAGTGCCAAACTGTTGGGAATTAGTGGCCATATTCTCAATTAGATTCCTTGCAGCCATAGGAGTCTTGTCTACCAATGCCCCTCCACTAGCAGCATCAACCATACTCCTATCCATAGGAAGCAGACCTTCATAAAAATACTGGATGAGTAATTGGTCACTGATCTGATGGTGAGGACAACTTGCACACATTTTCTTAAACCTCTCCCAGTATTCATATAATATCTCTCTGTCAAATTGCCTAATGCCACATATTTCTTTTCTGATGTAGGCAGCTCTTGATGCAGGAAAGAATTTCTCCAAAAATAGCCTCTTAAGATCATTCCAGCAAGTGACAGAACTTGGATGCAAATAGTACAGCCATTCCTTAGCAGCATCCTGTAAGGAGCAAGGAAATGCTCGAAGTTTAATGTGATCTTCTTCAATGCCTTGAGGCTTCATAGTCGAACACATAATGTGGAACTCCTTAAGATGCTTATGAGGGTCCTCACCTGCATGACCACTGAACTTAGGCAGCAAATGAATTAATCCAGATTTAAGTTCAAAAGGAGCATCAACATCAGGATATTGAATGCATAAAGACTGATATGTAACATCAGGTGCAGCAAGCTCTTTCAAGGTTCTTTCATCCATAATATCAGTGTTCTCAGTAGAATCAATGACAGAATGCACAGAATCAGAAAATTCAGATGCAGAATCACTATTATGATGACTATGTGTAGAAAATTCAGATGCAGAATCACTATTATGATGACTACTTCCTATATGCTCGTCAAGTGTAGAATCAGTCCTATGAGACCTATGCAAGGAATGAAAAGTCCTATCTATCTCAGGATCAAAAGGATGTAGTATACTAAGGTTAGACCTAGTCATGTAACATAGAAAACTCAAAAACACAAAATCAAACAAAATTGACTATCAAACAGCAAAAATGCACTAAAATAAATCTAATTGACCTATAAAATGATTTTTAAAAATTATGGGGCCACCACACACTAAAAACTACACAAAAAGGGAACTTAAAAATGCAATAAAAATATTCAAAAATTGAAAAAATGGTCTAAATGATAGAATTTGGCTTAAAAGTGAGTGACCTTAGTATTTCCTAAGCCTTGCTTAAAATGCCCTTTTCCTTCAAGGGAACAAGTCTCAGCTCAATCTAAAATTCGGGCCCTTTTCCAGAAATTACAAAACTGCCTAAAAACCTTACCAAATGATGGAAATTGGCTAAAATCTGAGTACCTGATCCCAAAAGGGATCATTTTGCTCCAAATGATGTTTTACCCTTGGAGACCAAATTTCAGCTCAATCAAAGTTGGCCAGATTGCACTTTGTTCTCCTCTGCACCAGAAATTAGGAAAAGAGTGCTAGCAGTGTATGAAATAATGGTAGGAAGCTAGGAACACGCCCAAAATGAATGCATAACACTCACAATGAGGTCTTGCAATGCAATTGGTAATAAGATCAACAACAGGATGGTCAACGACAGTAAAAGTCAATGGAACAGTAATTATGTAGCAAAATTGCAAGTATGTGAGTAATTGTGTTAATTGCAGCAGAATGAGCAGTGTGGTATGCTAAGTGATGCAATACGAGTATAAGGCAAACATGCAATGCACAATAACAGAATGCAATGTAGCTGAGTCCAATGGAACAGTAACTTCATCAAGTTATGCAGTTCAACAAATTATGCAGCAGATTATGCAGCAGAATCCAATGGAATGTGTTACTTGTGCAGCACAAATACCAATTGTGTTATGTGATGCAATGCACAATAACAGGAATGATGGAATGCAGCAAAATCCAATGTAACAGTGGCACGAAATTTGCAGTAGAATGAAGCAAATCCAATGCAACAGTAATCCAATGTAACAGTGCAGCAGAATGCAAAAATGACAGAATAAACACAATGCACAATGGATAATGCACCAGAAATGCAATTACACGAATGTAACAAAATTTGTTTTGACAAAACAGAATGCAAATGCAAAAATAGTTGACGAAACAGAATGCAAAAATAGAATGTGGAAACAGGAACAAAATGCAACTACAACTTAAACTTAATATGATCAATTAAACACGAAAAGATCCCCGACAATGGCGCCAAATTTTGATGAGCGATATCGTACTCACCTCAAAATAGTCTAGGATTTAAATGGAATGTAGCATAGTGCATAACCTAGGTCATCTCCCAAGGATCAATTCGGAAATCTCAAGAATATTAGAAGTTATCAATAGGTTGGGGGTTTTGTTCATCAAGTAACAGAGTACAAATTCAACAGCAGTAATTAGGAATAAATTCGAAACTGGAAACACCAATCCAAGGTTTTCAATTCAAGTGGCAAAGTAAATCATAGTTCAAAGAGAGTAAAATTCTTTTTGCAATTACCTCTGTTAATTCGAATTCAACTAGATAATCACCTAGAATTTGATCAACTAAAACAGAATCACAATCACAATTCTTGATTAAGATTGAATTAAACACAATTTTGAATTAACATAGATTACTAATCGATGATCTATTCTCCATTAAATTCAGATTAATTAATCCAAATCTATCTTCAATATGCGAAAATATAATCATAAATCAATTGAATAAGGAGAATAGGAGAGAACACAATCAGAAATCACAATTAAACAAAAGAACTCAAAACTCTAACCACAATCATTGAATTCCTTGGATTGATTGGATCTTTAGCCTTCCATGGCCATTACCATTGAAAAGATACAGATCAGAGAAAAGATAAAAATGAAATAGAGAAAATGAAAAGAGAGAAAATGTTTCTTGAATTAAGATTAGGTTCCTTTTCGTATTTTGCCTTAACCTATTTGTAACTAAAAATTATTCTATAATTCCTAATCTACCACTAGCCCAAACTGTAGCCCTCTGAATAAGCTTTTCAGAGACATATAATTTGCCTTATTTGGGTTTAAATTGAGAGAGTTAAGCCCAAATCAGTGAGGGAAGGTCCAAGCTTTATGATAGCAACAGTGTCCTAATTTTGAGGCTCAATTTCACCCTGAATCCAGCTGAATTACAAAAACTTCATTAGTTTCAAAATTGTGTATCTTCGTCTCAGCTTTCAGGGAACACCAAGATCATCCAAATGTGACATTTGTAGCCCAAGATATAGCCTGTACAAGACAGAAAGGTCAAAATGAGATAAATTTCGAAAATTAATGAAGCTTTTACAACTAAGCCCAATGAGGCCCAATCATCTAAAACTCACCCACAAACATAATATTGGATACAATTATCATCAATTTGGCCAAATATAAAGCAATAATGAATGCCTCAAAATTGATTGATCAATGTGATATATTGTATCATGCATGATATGTACCTTATCTAGTTATATTTCACTTAATAATCATGTAATAAGATATATGTAACATTCATCATATAATATATCCAATAATACTTTATATGAGTTATAAATGAATTAATATTGGATTTGACCTTACTTAAATGAAAATGTGCAATGTGTTATGTTACATCTTATATAGAGCATATCTATTAATAATTGTTAAATGTCTTATTTGGATATGTCTATGAAAGTTTTATATGCATGCTAAACTAACTAGAATTATATATTTATTAATCATGCATATGAAGACATTGAATTATGATTCTGGACTAACTATGCTTGTTTAAGTGAGCAATACTTTGTAGGATAGTCCAAGTACCAAGAGTGAGCTTGCAACAAGAAAGCAAAAGATATCTATTAAGCTCAACACAAGGAGAATGTGATTAAACATATGTCTTTGAAGATTTGTTTTGATAACACACATGATGGGAAAACCAAGTCCAATATCTTATACGAATAGCTTTAGGACTTAGAGTCTCTTTGTTCGAGGATCTCTTTGGATATCTCATAGTGCGTTAAGATAAAACAAAAATGCTTCCTTAAACTTATACCAAAAATTGTTTTGGTATTGAAAATAACTTAAAAATGTTTTGGTGTTTTTTGTTAAACTTTCTGGGATGTTTTTCAAACATTTATAACTATTTTTAAATAGAGGTATTCGAATAACCTTGAAGGTATTTGAATAATATCCTTCTAAATAGCTTTTTAAATGTGTTTAAAATAGAGGTATCCGAATACACTCTTGTGGTATTCGAATAACCTGCTTCTGAACCTTTTTCTTTTATGAAATGAAAACAGTGGTATTCGAATACCTCATGATGGTATTCGAATAACCCATATCAATTTGCTTTTCACGATGGTATTATGAACAGTGATATTTGAATAATGGTTTACACTATTCGAATAAACATGGTAAACACAGTTCCGGATATAGTATGTAACAGACATATTTTTATAATAATCATGAAATTAATTGTTCCAACGGCTAATTTTCCTTCAGGCTCTATAAATAGAGACTGTGGGTCTCATCTACAAGCAGCCCAACTATCTGTTTAATTTACGCTTGCTTTGAAAAATGTGATTTATAATTTACGCCTATTTTCTGTGTTCTTTTTGCTTAAACTTTGAAATATCCTTTGAGAGCCTCTTAGCACTTCAATTTGTATAATTTGCTCTGAGTGAGAGTTTCTCTTCATCTATATTTCTGTTCTTCTATATTGAGGGTGAGGTATCCTTCAAGGTTTGTATAAGGGTGAGGTATCCCTTCAAGGTTTGTATAAGGGTGAGGTATCCCTGCAGGCTGAGGCTTTAGCACAAAGGTAGAGTTTCCCTTTGTGTGAAAAGTGTTATTTTATGTAACGTTTGCAAGCACCTATTGAAGCTTGTATACATAGTGAAAAATGTCGGATTATTTTCGAGGACTGGACGTAAACCACAAGTGGGTTAGTGGTCGAACCAGGATAAATATCGTGCCTGCTTTTCTCTTCTCAATCTCTTTATTTTACGTAATTTTATATTATTGCACATTTATTTATTTGCTGTTCTTAAAGCTTTTATTCTTCATCTCGCAATTCTTTCTCTTTTATTTAATAGCTTAAATATTTGTGTTTATTTCAAGAGCATTTGTGAAAAGTTTTTTAATACCCAATTCACCCCCCTCTTGGGTAATGGTTGTCATGACTAACAAGTGGTATCAGAGTTTCGTGCTCTGGTGAAAGCTTAACCGCTTAGAGTTAAAGATCCTTGTTTATTAGCAACCTTGAAAGTTTTTCAAAATGAAAGGTTTATTGATAAACCACCATTCTTTGATGGTGTGCATTTTGTTTATTGGAAAGCTAGAATAGAGTTTTATATATAATCTATTGATTTGGATTTGTGGGATGTTGTGCTAAATGGATTTACTTACAAATCAAAATAAACTTGGAATAGTTTTGACAAGAAATGCTTTTCTTTGAACATTAGAGCTATGCAAATTTTGAGAAGTAGTTTGAATGATGATGCTTATGGTAAAATTAAAAGTTGTTTTGGTGCCAAAGAAATTTTAGACACTCTTGATGCTATTTATCTTGCTAACAATGATTTTGTGTATAAAGTTGTATATAGAAAGCAAGAAGAGCAAAAGCTATTGAAGGAAGCTTGTCATGAAAAATATCCTCAAAGAGATGCTCAAACTATTGAAGGGAATCAAATGCCTCTTGGTGACGATGGTGCTCAATTTGAAGAAGAGGCAAAACAAAACAAAATTGATGAAGAATAAGGTGATTCCCTTAAAGAGTCAAGTGTGCTAGAAATTGAGACTACTTCCTATATGGCTAAAAGAGACTTTGAGGTAAATTATTTTAAACTAGATTATAGTCCTTCCTACAATGAGTTACAATGTACATATAATGAATTGTATGATGGTTTGTTGAATTTAGAAAAGAAAAACTTATCTTGTTTAGGAAACATTTCCTCTATTGAAAATGAAATTAAGACTTTAAAAAATGAATATACTTTTCTTAATGAGAAAATGCCTTTGAAATATGAAACCTCATCTTCTTGTAAAAAATGCATTAATTTAGAAAATTAAGTTGAGGACTTATCTTTCAAATTTTCTAAAGCTAATGATTCTAATTGCTTACATTCTATACTTGTTAATAAAAATAAAATTAATGTTATTCTACATGAAAATTCAAGTAAAGCTTGTGGCAAAAATAACATAGAATGTAATAACAAGAAAAGGCTTAAGTTTTTCAAAGATAATCTTCAAAAGACTAAGCCATCATTAAATTCAATTGTTTGTAATTTTTTGTGGTCATCTAGGACATATTTCTCATTTATGCAATTATAGAAGAAATCCTTAAATGAGAAATTGTATGGTATGGGTTCCTAAAAATCCTAAAGGCCCTAATACTAACATTCAAGGACCCAAAATGAAGTGGGTAGTGTCCTCCTAGTGTTTCAATTATGCAGAATATTTCTCTAAAGGATGGACAAATTAGTCAAAGTAAATAGGAATCATCAAGGAGAATGCTTCTAAAGCCTAATGGTAGAAACTTTGGTCAAAGAAGGAAGATGGCTTTAACCAAAGCTTCTCAAGTACAAAATGTAGAACTTGCAAAGTTCAAGACTCTAAAAGAGAAGCAATGGATAAGAAAAAGTATTTCCTTGATTACCAAGGCCAAGGTATCAAAAGCTTTTACCACCTATGCACATTTACATGCAAAGTCAATAAATTTGAGGTATATTCTTTGTAGGCCTTAAGTGATTAATAGAATCATGTGTACTTGATGAAATTTGAATATTATATTTAACACATGATTATGTTCACTCTTATTATACCATAGTTCATTAATTTATTATATATCTTGGTACATAAAGTTCTACAATGCTTATGTATGCTTCTTGTGCTTTAAAATCGTCTATATATCATGAAAGCAAGCATGTTATCGGCTATATGCTTAATGACAATTGATTATTTAATTTATTGTGCTTAGCTTACATTTTATGAAAAAATTGATCTTTATGAGAGCATAATGAATTAATAGTCAAACACTAACACACAAGGACTCAAGAAAATTTGGGTACCAAAAGTCAAAAATTGAAGTGTGTTGTAGGTGTGCTTGAAGGCCAAGAACTCACTTTGGCATCTTGAAAGTGCTGCTCCAAGTACAAAGACCAAAAATAATTTCAAGCTCTTTTCCTTTTCTCCATGAAGCTTGGACTTGCAATCTTCGGATAAGTGAAACTTGTATTATGTTTTTTCTAACTTTATGTATTGAAAATATTTTTACATGTTAATATGCTAGATAAATATACTCATTGTTTGAAATGACATGTCTAATGATAATATCCTTGAGTTTGAGTTCTTGATCAATCATACATTTAATTAAATATTTGAATTTATTGCTTAAACATGGTCTTTATCTCTCTTGAATTATTACTGACTTGAGCGTCGGAGTTATCCCGAAATTATTTTTGCAAGTACTCCATCAAAAGGTAAGCTTTCGTCTCTCAAAATGCATTTCCTGGACATAATATATACATGTTTTCTTGTTTAAGTTATTCGAATACCTTCTTATGGTATTCGAATATCATTGCTTTTATACGTGTACATCTGTGTTTTACTGATAGGCCTATTCGAATAGACCTATGGCTATTTGAATACCATACATCAGTACAGTATTCCTATAAGCTGGTGTATTCGAATAACTAAGTAGTTATTCGAATAACCTGAGGCTTATTAATATCAGTGTTTTTCACATGCCTCTGGAGTATTCAAATACCTTGGAAGCTATTCGAATACTTGCTCCTGTCTTGCTTATTTTTTTTGTGTGGGTATTCAAATACAGGAATAAGTATTCGAATACCATAGGCTGGCAGCTAAGCCAAACTGGCCCATCTATTTGAATAACTGGTAAGTTATTCGAATACCTTCTATCAGAAGGGTGCGTCCTTTGGCATTTCCCAACCGAGTGAGCGACTTCGCTAAACCATCATCACGTGTTTGGGTCCTTTACCCTCAACAAAATGAAGATGATCAAGACCGATGAAGGCTGGGTGTTCCTAGTTGAAGTCGATGATGATGAGGACGACCCTCAAGGTGATCCTCCTCCTGCTGCTGCTGCTGATATTCATGCCCCTGCTTTATTTGAAAGGTTCTGCTACAATTGTTGCTATATATATTGCATAGCATTAATAATCAATATATGCAAAATTCTTTGTTTGTTTTATCTGAAAATATGCACTTAATGATATGTATGAAAAATGCAAATGCTTAACCAAATGTAATTGGCTATTCTTTTGATGATTATATGTACTTAGCTAAATTGATTAATGAAATGAAATATCTTTTGCCCTTGTAAACTCATTTGTTGTTTTATTATTTTGAATGCTTATTTGCTTATGAGTTTGGCATAATGACTAACCTCTATGGATCCAAAATTGATGGATACCAAAGAAAGTACTTTGAATTATTTTGTAGGGTGTCAACTACCTTAAGCAAGCTTTTAAATGGAATAAGTTCATTCAACTTGAGGATAGTAAAGTTTAAAAGGATTCAACTTTTAAAAGGGGTACAAAGAATTTCTATTCCCTCATGAAAACTTGAAGCTTGGAAGTTGGTGGAAGTTGGAGTCACCTACAAAAAACTCAAAGAGTACACTTTTGGGTGATATCAATCTATTATCCTTATCTATGCTTTAAATTTGATATCATATGATATATGGAGAAGTAGAGAGTTGTGTTGTACCTTTACATACCTTACATGAAAATTATTTGCCTAAATAAGTTTTGATGATGATCATATGTTTCTTGATAAACTTGAATCATGCCTTAAAAATGCTTAAACTATTTTTTTTTTAGATTCAAGTGCATATGTGTTTCATGCATTCTTGTTAGAACTAACATTGCATGGTTGATAATGTGATACATGCTTTAAATTATTTATCAACTTGAATTATGTTTATAAATGGACTTACATGATATTTGATGCTAACCTATGTTTTAGAGGACTTTTAAAGTTAGCTTTGCAAGTCTCTCTATGTATTTCAAATATAGCCATCAGATTTTTTACATACAAGCATATGTGGATAAATGAGAAAAGTTGAATGGAATTCAAATGAAGAGGAAGATAAAGAAGACTTTCTGCTAGTGCGATGGAATGGCGAATTTAAAGGAAGAAAGCTCAAAGTTAAAGGACCAATAAAGAAGGATCATCATTCTTTAAATTCTAGGCCATTGGATCTTTCTCCTTTAAATTCTAGCCATTAGATGTGTCTCCAAAATAAAGGGTCAAGATTGCTCCTTCAAACTTTAAATCCAAAGGTCATAATTAGTCTTTGTCACTTTTTAAGACTAAATCTTTACCATTGATTAAATCTTCATCCAATGGTTATAAATGGTCCTTGTTACTTTACAAGACCAAATCTCCACCCTTGATCACTTCTAAATCCAATGGTAAATGGTCATAGCCATTATATAAAACTAAATCTCTACCCTTGATTTAATCTCCATCTAATGGTTATAAATGATCTTATTCACTTTCAAGATCAAATCTCCTCCGTTGATTAAATCAAGATCAAGTCTCCATCGTTAATTAAATCAATGGTGGATATCTAAACCACCAATGTTGACTTAACAGTATAGAATTTTATTTTTATCTGTTATAATCCCACGAAAGAATATATTTACTGTATTTTTATCGTCTGATAAATAAATACAGTACAAAACACAGTAAAAGAAAATTATAAAAACTATTTCCAGATTCAGGTTTAGTAAAATCCCCTGTCTCTATCTAAACAGCATAAATTTTTCTATGCGTAGAAAATTTTTTCACTTTGTGAGACCCACTTGGGCCCACGTATGGCTACCTGGGCCCACATACATCCCCCTAGGCCCACAAACAGTAAAAATTTTCATAATCACACATAAAATCACAAAAATTAAAAAATTCACAAATATCAAATCAGATCACGTAAAATAATCAAAACCTAATGGTAAAAATTAAATTACGTAAAGTTTTCCCCGGCCCGAAAATTTTTATTTTCCTAACACGGAGTAAATCACTCAAAACGATCAAATACGCTGATGGAATAATCAAAATAATTTTACAGTATCCAGAAATTACTAAATAGTAAAATTTTGTTAACTGTTAAAATTACTGTTTAAGAGATAGAAAATTTTGGGGTGTTACATTACTCCCCCTCTAAAAAGAAATTTCGTCCTCAAAATTTAATAACCATGATTTCACATTCTCAAAATAAATATGAACATTACTCTTTTATCTTATTTTTCAATTCTCATGAAGTTTCCTCTCTTACATCTTGCTGTACTATTCTAACCAACAAAATCTCTTTGCTGATGTTCAACTTCTCCTGATCAAACAGATATCTCAGACTCCTATAATTACTGAAGATGTTGAATGTTACTCCAGAAATAAAGAATTTCCATATCTCTGATACCAACTAATGTAATGTATTACTTAAAATTTCCTTATTCTTATATCACTACATATTCTAGCTTTTGCTTTTAACAAGAAATGTCTCACTAACCGAATTCTCCTTTCCATAGCACGATACCAGATACTTCCATAAAAAAATTTTTCTACGATTTTCCATTACCGTCTTAAATTTTTCCATAGAAGAATTGTTCCAATCTTTTGAAGAATTCACCACGCTTCTGCTGCGTTACTCAGATACGTTAACATGGATACAAATATAGAAATATCCTTTCTTGCAAGATATTCCTTCAATTGCAGGAGATGAAAGAAAACATCATGAAAGATAACAAAACGAATCGAACCTGTTATCGAACATATCCAGTAAAGAATTGGATGTAACCCGATTTTCAAAAATGAATTTTCTCTGGATTACTCACACTCTGTTAAAATAATCTCATTGGATATGGTTGGAAAATAACCAATCCATTTTCAAAGACCACGCCTGTTTATGAAATAGATCAAACTAACATAAAAATTTTGAACAACAGATCAAACTAATACAAAGATTTGATCCGTAATAACAATTTGAATAACTTGAATAGCTTGATCAGCTAAGAATAGAAACAGAAGTAAACAAATCAGAGGATAACGAATAACTCTAACATATAATTGATTTACTCAATCATATGTCATAAGGAATAGGTTATTCACAGAAATATTCAGTATAGTTTATAGGATTAGCTCCAATGACGCAATCTCCATTGTTTAAATCTTCCGCTCAGAACACTCCCGTTCCATTCAGAGTAACAACTTCCCTTACTATCTAAAATTTTTACTAATAGAAAACTCTGTTTTCAAAGAGCATAATCTCTGGGAAAATGTGTCCAACTTTTCTGCAATTTGTTTCCTTGACGTACATTCCTTCATTAAGTACCTTATTTCACATCACTTACTGCTTTTAGTTTCCTCAATGGTTGTAAATACCTCTTCCATCGAAATCAATTACTTTCTCAATATCTTAAAAAAATACCAGGTTCCAAAATTACGAAATCTTATATTCCAAGACTGATTCTCTTCCATCAGATCCTAAACTTCAACTTCCAATTTTCACTGAACAACGGTCCTTTGTTCGTGCAGTCGTCTCCGTTGCTCCCGTAGCTACAACTGTATCACTAGTAACATGTTCCACTTCCACACAAGTATAACTATCCCGAGCCATTCCCTTTTTTTTAAGGCCTGCGGATCGAAATACAATGGATCTAATATCCATTATAAACAATATTATTTTTTTTCGGAAAACAAACACAGAGAACACAACACAAGCAAAATAGACCTAACCACAAACCCCAAAAGACTCAAATCGTACTCTGATACCAACTAATGTAACACCCTCCTTAGGGCATCACATTTCCGACTCCCGACTCATAATCTGAAAAGAAGTTCGCACAAAGTTTGAGTTATAAAAGATGGGTTTCAAAATTTCTTCTTTACTGAAACGTAAATTTACCGAAATATTAGGTAATATTGAAAATCATATTTCAACTATTCATTATGCAATATTGACACCAATTAATATCACAATTTAAAGAGAAATATAAAATTAACAGACTTATTTTTTTTTAACAGTAGCAAACCCCATAAAGGGTCCTACTTAATAGCACGGTACAACACTAACGAGAAACTTTAACATACTTATTCCTTTTTCTGTCCATCTTGATGCATCAGACATCTGTTCCTTTGTCAACACTGCACACCTTCGAGTCCTGAATGTCCACTCCTTATTGTTGTCACCAATCTCAGAGTATCCATCGCCCGTTATGTCTAAGACAACTCGATCCTTCTATTATTTGATTTTAACAGTACAGACACAGCAAAACAATATAACAAAGAGGTGAGATCACCTACACCAATACCAACATGGCAGCACAGAGATAACACAAACAGCAATATCATACAGATAGATCATACCGCAATTATGATCATGCCATCAACATTAATCAACTATCATCATCCAATCATTTATCAATTCAATCATCATCCAAGTATTCAAAACAATTGTCATAACCAATAACCAATATTCCTCAATTAATATATCACACAGATATAAATGCTCAGATTTATGCATATGCACAAAGACTCATTTTATCAAAAACAACTCCATAGAGGTTTTCACAATTTTGAGAAGAATGCTCTGGTTAATTGTCAGCCTTAGCCCAAAGACAATCTCCCAGTCGTTGAAAAGAATCGTGTTCTTGTCGGGTATCGTCAATGCGTTGCAACGGACTGCATCACCAAGTGGCACAGGGTACTCGCCAACTGTCCACTGGTCGACCGCCGCGCCTTGATGCCCCCAGGATCCATCATATACCTCACTATCAATTCTCATTTCCTCTTCAACCACAAGGGCCATAATAGCTATTAGCTATATTTTATACAATGCACGAATATATCAGTGCAAGTCCAACCCCAAAGGGCCAAATCTTTTCAATTTCATTTGTTCAATGTAATCATATGCTTCAACGCATATTTTTCCAATGCACGTATAATGCACCAAATCTAATCACAGACATATCTTTCTAATGCATGTATAATGCATCAAATGCCAATCACAGGCAAAACATGTCATTTTCTCACACAGCATCCATATATTGGTTCTACAGTATTTATACTGTATTTTCAACAGGAAAATCATATTATCACATTTTCATAATTATAAAACACTTTCGTCGTATTTTCACAAAATTGCGCAACATTTCCATTTCGTTTTCACAATTCCAAAATATTTCTGTTATGTTTTCACAATTCCAAAACATTTCTGTTATATTTTCACAATACCATAACACTTCTTTTACGTTTTTAAAATTTTGTAACATTTCGTTATATTTTAAAATACTACAACACTTACATTGCACTTTTAAATCACGTATTTAATTTTTTAATATTTTTTTCAATCACATAAAATATATCGTTTCTCAAATTGCGTAACAATTTTCCACCATTTTCAAAATTGCATAACTTAAAAATCTTTCTTTTAAGTTGCGTAAATCATTTTCCATCATTCTTAAAATATTTAAAATACTTTCCAAATCACATAAGATTTTTGTCTTTTTTACAATTACGTAAAAATATTCTATCATTATTTAATCACGTAGTGATTTTTTAATAATATTTTTAATAGTGTAAAATATTTAAACGCTTTCCAAATGACATAGAAATATTTTAACATTTTTTAAATTGTGTAGAAATATTTTACTGTATTTCAAATTATTTTTAAGATACGTAAAATATTTTTCAACATTTTACAATTACGTAAAATATTCCTCAATATTTCAAACATTATTTTGGACTTAAATAAATCAATCTTAATTCAAGAAATCATTTTTCAAAATATAATTCACAAAATCACTTTTTCATTGATATAAATCAACGTTTCAAAACTTATCATTTTCTAACGTACTTCAAAACTCAAAAATAAGTTATACGTTAGTAAATTTTTAAAATACCATTATATTCTCTATTTTTCCCAAATCATTTCCAAATTAACCTTCCTCAAAATAATATAATTTTCTACTTCATTTAATATATCTTCTTATTCAAGAAAATTTTTTTCATAGTATATTTCACAAATTCACAATTCCATTGAATTAAATCAATGTTTCTAGCTTTAAAAATTACTAACGCTTTCCAAAATCCAACTGGATTTTAATAAATTATTTTTAAAACAAATTGAGGCTCACTTGCAACCTCTCTTTTTCATTTACATAAAAATTCATTTCTCAAGTGCTAAAATACTCTGATTCCCTTTTCAATTTCCTTATATTAAATTAATTATATTTCCTCTTAGAAAATCACTTTGTTTCATCAAAATTAATGCATTACAAGCCTTCGAAAACGTGGACATGACTATTGAAAATTATCAAAACATTTTTCATTCTAAATTGATATGGTTTTACACAAACAAAACTATTAAAATTTTATTTTCAAAACCGAAGTGCCGATGGTTATAAAAACCAAACCCATTTGTTCAAATTCATTTTTACTTTCTTTTGCAAATCCTTTTTCACTTTCTTTGCAAATCCTTAAAATCAACGTTTATCCGTTTCATTCAAAACTCATGTTTAGAAAAATACTCAAGATCTTTGTACAAAAAATAAATAAATAAAATTTCTTCAAAAACTGTGTTCTTGTTCTCTTGAAAAACAAACCCTTTGTTTATTTTTTATACTCTTCAAATCATCCATTTTCATCCTTCATGAAATTATTAATTTATGAACACCTATTTAGAGGTGTCTTGGCTGAAATTCACTAAATTCTAGGGACCAAAAATTAATTCCCTTATTCTTGAAAAATTTCAACATGAACTCTAATTTTTGGGAGCTCAAAACCGTAGCCTCCCCCTTGGCCTTTGGAGCCAAAAATCAATTTCCTTTTCATCACCACATCATGACATACACATATATATATTTCATCATAAATACTATAAGCATGCCATATACTTATCATGCATAATATAAGCATATCATCAAAGCCATAAAATCATATAAAGCATATCAAGCATAAGCAAATAAATCAAAGCTCATAAACACACATAAATTATTACATGACCATGGATTGGAATCCTCACATGGATTTACCATCCATCAAATATAAAACCATCTCTCACCACCATGCTTGGTTGGTGAGATGGATCTCCCTCTTACCTCTTGAAGATCCTCAAAAACTCTTTGTTTTGCTTCTCTTTCCAAGTCCTTCACCACCAAGGGCTTCTCAAATACAAAACAAAATACATAGAAATTAGTATACTAAGCTTGATTAAGAGGAACCATGGATCAAACATGGTTTAGAACATGAAAAAGAGAAAAGAAATGAAGTTTCCTTACACTTCACCTCAAAAACCCAATAACTTTGATCTTGAAGAAAGTCCATGAAGATGAATGATTTAGAGAAAATCTTCAACATGAAAGTTGCTTAGAATATCTTGTAGATTCAAGATCTATGGTTGGATGAAATTAAAAGAGATTGGATGGTGGTTTTGAGTGTCTTGACCGAATGGTTTCTCTTGAAGCACAAAGATGGAATTTTTGATTTTTGATAGAAACTTGAAGCTTGGATTTGAAGCCCAAGATGAATGATTTTGGAAAAACTCATAACTAGAGATGTTCTTAGAATGGTTTTTAGGTTTAGAAAATCAAGTTGGATGAAATGATAGAAATTTGGATGATGGTTCTAAGGTGCTTGACCGAAACTTGCTTGGAGAAGAGAAAATAAGAGAATTTTTTGTATTGGTTCTTGGTTCTTTGGATAGAATGATGAGCAATTGAATAAGTGAAATCAATAAATGAGTATTGTCTCCTACTTTTGAGTGTATGACCGTGGGATATCAAGAAGAGAGAAAGTGAGAATTATTTGATAGCTTTAATAGATATTGAGTAGGATGATGACTATAGGGTACATGTGCAAAGTCACTAAAATTGACTAAGCTTTGCATTAAAAGATGATAACTTCCTTTTGTCACAAAGTGAAGACAATGAAATGAAATGTCTTCTTTCTTAAGTGTATGGCCGTAGAGTGTGATGAAAAATGAAGGTGATAATGCATGAAATAATTTTGGCCTCCCTCCAAGAAATTTCCTAAGGATGCAAACAAAGAAATCATAATCAAGGATGATGTAATATTGACCATGACATGTAATAATGGTCATAAAGCTTTTTTTTTTCTTTGTCTTCTAAACAATCCAAAATCGTCCCATTCCTCCATTTTGCATGCAATAATTTGTCATCTTTTTCAAGCCATTATTTGAAGCCTTTCTAGCCATTGATTAATTCAATGGTTAGGATTTAGGTAGACTTTTGATTTAGAAGACTTAATCTAGGCCATTGGATCTTTCTCCTTTAAATTCTAGTCATTATATGTGTCTCCAAAATAAAAGGTCAAGATTACTCCTTCAAACTTTAAATCCAAGGGTCATAATTAGTCTTTGTCACTTTTTAAGACTAAATCTTCACAATTGATTAAATCTTCATCCAATGGTCATAAATGGTCCTTGTTACTTTACAAGACCAAATCTCCACCCTTGATCACTTCTAAATCCAATGGTAAATGGTCATAGCCATTGCATAAAACTAAATCTCTACCGATTTAATCTTCATTTAATGGTTATAAATGATCTTATTCACTTTTAAGATCAAATCTCCTCTGTTGATTAAATCAAGATCAAGTCTCCATCGTTAATTAAATCAATGGTGGATATCCAAACCACCAATGTTGACTTAACAGTATAAAATTTTATTTTTATCTGTTATAATCCCACAAAAGAATATATTTACTGTATTTTTATTGTCTGATAAATAAATACAGTACAAAACACAGTAAAAGAAAATTATAAAAACTGTTTCCAGATTCAGGTTTAGTAAGATCCCCTGTCTCTGTCTAAACAGTATAAATTTTTCTATGCGTAGAAAATTTTTTCACTTTGCGGGACCCACCTAGGCCCACGTATGACCACTTGGGCCCACATACATCCCCCTGAGCCCACAAACAGTAAAAATTTTCATAATCACACATAAAATCACAAAAATTAGAAAATTCACAAATATCAAATCAGATCACGTAAAATAATTAAAACCTAACGGTAAAAATTAAATTACGTAAAGTTTTCCTAGGCCCGAAAATTTTTATTTTCCTGACATGGAGTAAATCACTCAAAACGATCAAATACGCTAATGGAATAATCAAAATAATTTTACAGTATTCAGAAATTACTAAACAGTAAAATTCTGTTAACTGTCAAAATTACTGTTTAAGAGATAGAAAATTTTGGGGTGTTACACTTTCCAAGGAATATATGGCTTTTTTTTAATAACATCTCTACTCTTCTAAAATGCTTTTGAAAATATAATATGCTCTTGTAAAATTCTTTTTGAAAGGGGGAGAAGTTTTTAAAATGTTTTTGATTGATGGATTAAGAATAAAAATCTTTTGCCTTGCTTTACTTTATGGTATTGTGCTTACATGGTCTTAGCATACATTTTTCACCCTATCCATCTTGTGTTTCAACAAGGGGGAGCCTAGCTCTTAAGTTGTTTATATCTCTTGCCTTATATCCTTATTTGATTACAAAAAGAGTTTTATTGCTATCATATGCTAAATGTTCACATACAAAAATATGACAAGCATTCCATGAATAATCTTCTATATCTTGAAAGCATGCTTATTTCATCTCTCTATTCTTGAATCATACGTAGAATCTAAGGGGGAGAAAATTTTTTTTTCCTTTCTAATCCTTTTTGTTGATGTCAAATATGGGAAGTGAAAATTGAAAAGAAAAATATGTTCTTGTGCTTATTATTTGATATGCTTACATGAATATCCATTCTTATATATGTTCTTGTACTTATTGTTTGATATGCTTACATGAACATCCATTCTTGTATATTGCTCAACATATTTTTTCTTTGGTGATTTGTCATCATCAAAAAGGGGGAGATTGTGGAAATAAGTTTGCCTCAAATGGTTTAATATGTTAAGTTTTGATGATGACAAATACAAGACAAATAGAATGATGCTTATGCTTGATAGATGTGCTTAATGTGATATATTGTATCATGCATGATATGTACCTTATCTAGTTATATTTCACTTAATAATCATGCAATAAGATATATGTAACATTCATCATATAATATATCTAATAATGCTTTATATGAGTTATAAATGAATTAATATTAGATTTGACCTTGCTTAAATGAAAATGTGCAATGTGTTTTGTTGCATCCTACATAGAGCATATCTATTAATAATTGTTAAATGTCTTATTTGGATGTGTCTATAAAAGTTTTATATACATGCTAAACTAACTAGAGTTATACATTTATTAATCATACATAATGAAGACATTGAATTATGATTCTGGACTAACTATGCTTGTTTAAGTGAGCAATACTTTGTAGGATAGTCCAAGTACCAAGAGTGAGCTTGCAACAAGAAAGCAAAAGATATCTATTAAGCTCAACACAAGGAGAATGTGATTAAACATATGTCTTTGAAGATTTGTTTTGATAATACACAAGATGGGAAGACCAAGTCCAATATCTTATACGAATAGCTTTAGGACTTAGAGTCTCTTTCTTCGAGGATCTCTTCAGATATCTCATAGTGCGTTAAGATAAAACAAAAATGCTTCCTTAAACTTATACCAAAACTGTTTTGATCTTGAAAATAACTTAAAAATGTTTTGGTGTTTTTTGTTAAACTTTCTGGGATGTTTTTCAAACATTTATAACTATTTTTAAACAAAGATATTCGAATAACCTTGAAGGTATTTGAATAACATCCTTCTAAACAGCTTTTTAAATGTGTTTAAAATAGAGGTATTCGAATACACTCTTGTGGTATTCGAATAAGCTGCTTCTGAACCTTTTTCTTTTATGAAATGAAAATATTAGTATTCGAATACCCCATGATGGTATTCAAATAACCCATGTCAATTTGCTTTTCATAATGGTATTATGAACAGTGGTATTCGAATAATGGTTTACACTATTCGAATAAATACGGTAAACACAGTTCCGGATATAGTATGTAACGGACATATTTTTATAATAATCATGGAATTAATTGTTTCAACGGCTAATTTTCTTTCAGGCTCTATAAATAGAGACCGTGGGTCTCATCTGCAAGCAGCCCAGCTATCTCTTTAATTTACCCTTACTTTGAAAAATGTGATTTATAATTTACGCCTATTTTCTGTGCTCTTTTTGCTTAAACTTTGAGATATCCTTTGAGAGCCTCTTAACACTTCAATTTGTATAATTTGCTTTGAGTGAGAGTTTCTCTTCATCTATATTTCTGTTCTTCTATATCGAGGGTGAGGTATCCTTCAAGGTTTATATAAGGGTGAGGTATCTCTTCAAGGTTTGTATAAGGGTGAGGTATCCCTACAGGATGAGGCTTTAGCACAAGGATAGAGTTTTCCTGTGTGTGAAAAATGCTCTTTTATGTAACGGTTGCAAGCATCTATTGAAGCTTGTATGCATAGTAAAAAATCTCAGATTGTTTTCGAGGACTGGATGTAGACTACAAGTGAGTTAGTTGTCGAACCAGAAAAGATATCATGCCTGCTTTTCTCTTCTCAATCTCTTTATTTTACATAATTTTATATTATTACACATTTATTTATTTGCTGTTCTTAAAGCTTTTATTCTTTATCTCACAATTCTTTCTCTTTTATTTAATAGCTTAAATATTTGTATTTATTTCAAGAGCATTTGTGAAAAGTTTTTTAATACCCAATTCACCCCCCTCTTGGGTAATGGTTGCCATGAATAATAGTCATCTCCATATTATTCCCTTACCTTACTTTCACCCTATTACAACCTTGCATAAAGTTTTTTTGATTTGTGTGTACATGTGTATTAAGTAGTGAAGAAGTAGAAGATAAGCAAGCTTATGGTAGTGTAAGTTTTCATGGGTTGAATTGAGTGAAACACTTACCTTCTAAACACTTGAGGGATTGAGAGTGTATCTTGTTAGGTTCTATCATTCTTGATTTATGTTTTCCAATTGAAGTTACCTTACTTATTGGTTTGAGATGTAAAGAAATGTTACTTCATAAATGTTTTGATTCCTTTAAGTTTTGGTTGCTCTTCTTACTTATAGACTTTTGCATTCTTGAACATCATTGAAAAGTGAGTCTTTTAGAGTTTTTAACTTTTGAGTTTGTGTGTTATTGTTCCTTATTTCCTATTGTTGAATTTCTAGTTTGACCAGGACGTACAAAAGCTAAGTGTGGGTGAATTTGATAAACACAATTTTTATACATTAGTTCATATTTAGTCTCTTAGACCTCTTATGTTCTTAATTGATTGATCTTTTCCACATTTTATAAGTTTTGGTTTAAATTGAGCTTAATTGTATTTTTCCAGCATTATTGAGAATTTTACACTGTTTCTGCATTTCGGGCATAACTTAAATTATAGATATCTAAAAATTATGAAGTTTACCATATAAGAAATTTGAGATAAATTTCTACAACTTTGATGAAGAGCTCCAAGAGTGAATCAGATATCTAGTGGGCCAGATTGGGTCTGTAAGTCAAAATGCAGATGTTGTTGCTAGAACCTGGACAATATGTTGGAATTAGGCCATAACGTGGGCTGTATGAGTCATATGGAGTTGGGACTAATTCCATTAGAAAGTTGAGACATAGATCTTCAACTCTTATGAAGACTACTTATAAAAAATATGACATTTTGATGGTGTTCTCTCTCTTCGAAGTCGACTGATGGGTCTAGAGAGCTGTTAAGAATGTTTTGGGCATAACTCTCTTATCCTAAGCCCAAATTAGGCAAATTAAGTGTCCAATTAAAGCTAAAAGGAAGATGATTAATTCTAAGCTAATAGGAAGATGATTAATTCTAAGCTAAGGAAAAACTTGGATTTTCAGTTTTAAAGGCAGTTATTTAGGGGAAAGCAGAGAGTCTGGGGAGGAGGAGAGACACATTTTTTTCTTAGCTTCTCTTGCATTTTTCTCTCGTTTTTCTACATCCCATGGAGGACTAAACTTTCGTAATTAATCTAAGAATCTAGAAGAAATTTTAGTTTGATCTTGAGACCCTACTATACTCGAATTTGAATTTGAATTGATATTTCTCTTCTTCTCTAATTCTTGACCTCGAACTGCATGCATGATGATTATGAGTTGTGTTGAGATCCGATTGGATTTGTATTCTGAATTAAGAATTGTGATGACATTTTGATCGATTGATCTTAGTTTTGTCACACAAATTTCAGAGAATAGGTTTTGCAGATTTGCATGCCTAGGTTAATTACATTCTTGATCTTAAACTAACATAGATCTAACATGAATTATGCGATTACAAGTTTGTGTGTCAATTGTTAGTTGAATCATAGGCTTTGAAGCATAGATATGGACACAGACACAAGACACGACACAAATATGGATACGGGGACACACCAAATTCAAAAAATTGTAAGACACGAACACGGCATATATATATATATATATATATATATATATATATATATATATATATATATATATTAAATTAAAGAAAGTAAATTAAAGAATATATATATATATATATATATATATATAATTGTAAAATTTAAGAAAAAAATTCATAATTAATTAATATCATTTCCATAAGCTTAAAGATTTTCAATATCTTAATATATGTCATATGTGTCAATATTTGCTACCTAGTAAGCTCCTCTCAAAAAATATGGAGCATAATTTCTATTGACATTTTTTAAAAAATCTCATAAATCAACTTCTCCTAATAGAACTAACCATGTATAAGTAGATGTGCATCCAAAAAAATTAACTAAAGGGAATAATGGTGCGAGACAAGCTTCAGTGAAGACAAAGTGGACGACTTAATATGAGCAGAGTTAGAAGGAATAGATGAAAATAGTGATGTGTGAAAAGATAAAACTTAAAAGCCTGATAGTGACATGTGAAAAAATAAAACTTAAAATACTGGTATGTGAAAATTGTGGCTTAGGACGTCAGTCATGTGATTGAGCTTGGGTGAATTACGAGCTTACTAATTGGACGTTGTCATGAAAACTAATTTTTTTTTAAAAAAATATTAATGGATCATATCCAATTGTGTCTTAGATGTGTCTAAGCATGTCCAAGACGTGTACAAACTGAAAAAATAATATTTTTAATCGATCACATTCGGACACACAGGACACGTGTGTCGTGTGCGCGTTCCTATGTGTCTAACACAGGCACATGTCTGACACGCAGACATGCCTAAAAAATGGCGTGTCTGTGCTTCATAGATCATAGGTGATTGCCTAGTAGTGAATTCTAGATTTGATGCAGAGATCACGATTGAATTTAGATTAACCACTTAATTGAAGTTCAATGCTTGTTTTGTGGACTATGATAGATTGAATGCAACTTCGAATAGAATTCTTAGATTAATTGTTTTGTTCATTGATTTTCCTTACTTCAATTTGGTCATTTACATTTTGTAATCATCAAATCCCCCTAATTCTTCTTGTTTAACTGAATTTGCATTCTTGATCCTTGAGAGATGACTTGGTTTGGTCCTTATACTACAAGTTAGCATACAATCCGATTTTTTGTACTTTGACTAAGCTTGACATTCTGTCAGTAGTCCAAATAGAACATCAAAACAAAGATCAAACAAGTGGCAACTAATCTAAGCCATTCTTAGCAACAAGTAGCAAGTAGTACAAACAATTCTTAGCACCCATTTACAATTAACAATTAGATTCACTACAACTACAAAATTCACAAAAAAATGTCTCACACTGATTTTATATTAACAAACATTTGTTCAAAAGAAAACACACATATTGAGAGCCACATGAGCTTAACAGTTTAAACATCATAAAATTAAAACAAAGTGCCACTTACTAAGAAATTCAAAATAAGAATTATATCAGTAAGGATTGGAAGGACCAACCCAGGAACCATTTTGATAAAATTCAATTACATTGCAAGTAATGAGGGCATACTTCTGCAGGCATTAAGTATTGTTCCTTTTCTCTTCACCGACCCACAAAACACTCTTATTATTAAAAAAAGAACCAAAACTACTGACCTATGCAAGGTTTGACTCTTTTTCTTCTATTATAAATGCATCATCTTAACTTCCAACCAAATATTCCAAATCATCCACTCAAAAAGAAATTAATTACTATTCCAAATCATAATTGAACTATGAAAATGCAAATCTCATGAAGAAATGACATAAACAAAATATCTAGATGGAATCTCACGGATTAGGATCCTCTCCTATAACAGGAAAGGATCTGTTGGTGGAAGACACACATACTGCATGCAGTATGTGCAATAAAAAGTAAAAAAAAAAAATCACATATACTACATGTGGTATGTGTAAAAACATGTGTTTTTAACCAACATAATCCTCTCCTGTTTTGTACTAACATGAGAGGATCCTGATCCAAATCTCATAGCCCCAGCCCCAACCTTTAGTAATTTTCCTTCACCTCGAAATGAAATTCTACGATTTTGACACAAACTGAAATAAAACCAATTAACAAAATAGGGCAACCTAACTCACACAATGCTTCTCTAAAGTAACATATTTGATAGTTTGTTCTCTCAATGCTCCAACGGTGTTGGTCCCTCGCTACTTTTTCTCATCCGTCATCTGCTCTGATGCTGACATGAGTTACACCACGATGAACTTAAGCCTATCTTTACTTGGCAACCGTTTTGACCACACCGATAGGCTGCAAAATTTTGTCACTAAGGCCATTAAGACACTGCAAATGGGTTGCTGTGGTTCAAAGTGGTGGAACTTAGGTTAACTATGCTACCTCGATCCAATGCCCCTTACTTTTTAATAATTTCTTCTAAAGGACTAGCTTGCAATATAGCCTAAACTGATTACAATTCATAAATCTATGCTGTCCAATTTGTCATTTTATTTATCAACGCTATTTGAAAATGTGAGCATTGTCACACTCCACTTTTTGGGTGCATTAAAGACAAGGCATCTATTAAGAGAAGTGGAAAGACAATTTGAATTTGAATATTGACATTTATTAAAGACCAAATCCATCATTAAGTGCTTGTAAGAAAAAATTGGGTGTATCTATGGTTTTAAATTGCGGTTGAGGTTGCGGTTCCGGTCGCTGCGATTGCGGGTATTGCAGCTGCTGCGATGCGGATTGCGATCGTTGGAGCGTGAATTTTTTTTTAAGCTTGCACAAAATGTAAAAAAAAAATCTATAATTATTATAACTCTTCATATATCTTTATTTATAATGTTTTATAGGTTTTTACTCATTTGATAAGATTTTATACCATCTTAAAGAATAATTGAAATTGAATTCATAACCAAAATAACATAATTATTATTATAATAATTATTAATAGCCCTTTTAAAGTTTTATTTGGGCATATATAAGTATAATAGAGTAAGAAACTAAATAATATATAAATTTAAATAAGTTTCAAATAAATTTCATGAAAATATATCATATTTTTTACACTGATAAAAAAGAATCTAACTTACTTAGAAAAATACAATTAGCTGCAACTTTAATCACGTCACCAATTATGCAAAGAACAATGTCACTATTAAAATACATGACTTCATTGCAAAAGAAAATATAATATAAACCCATAATTAATATCTTAAATATTTAGGAGTATCATAAGAATTTTTTTTACTAGCAATTCACAAATAATAAACTAAATTTCACATTTTTCTCACATTTTTTTCTTCAATTTCCCTCTTCCCCAATTTTTCCCATTCTTCTCTTCAAAAAAATTTCCTCAATTTTCCCTAATTTCCCCCCTCCGCCACCAAATCCCTTTCAAACCCAAAGCTCACTTTCCCCTCCCGTATAGCTAGCCCAAATTTTTCCTCCTTTCCCTAAATCCTTCCATCTTTTCTCTCTCGATCTCTCTCCATCTCCATCTTCGTTTCTCTATGGCCGCAACCCACTCTTCCACGAGCGCCCTTCCACCCAAAACTGCAACCCATCTCTTCTGCGCGCCCCCTCCTCTCTGCTTCCCCTTCCTCTCTGATTCGAGCGTGGAATCGCGCCCTTGCAGAGAGCCAGCGACCATCGCGGCGTTGCCCACCTCCCCCTCTCAGCCCAATTGCCCACGGCCACACCAACCAAGCTTGAATAATGAAAAGTAAGTTTTTCACTGAGATCTGATCTGATGACTTTGTAGCTATTGCGGCTCGTTGCAGCTGCAACACCATTATGTTGCGGCCGCAACATCATTACGTTGTGGTCGATTTACGTGGTTTTGATTCACAACACAATTGCAGCCTGATGCCGTTGCGGCACAAGCCGCAATAACAATATTGCGGTCGCATCAGGTGTTGTGGACCGCAATTTAGAACCTTAGGTGTATCACTAGGCTAAAGACTATTGAAATGTGCGGAGGATTCTATTATGGTCATAAAAAAGATTGATGGTCCTTAAAAATTACTGCCAATTGTAGGTCATAACTGGCTAATGTATTTTAATAATTTTTTATTGTTTAATATTGTATTAAATTTAAACCTAAATATTTAGGTATATTGTATTTTAGTCCCCATTTATATTGCTTTTGCACCTAGTTCTTCTCCTCTTATGCTTTAATCATCACCTCCTTCAGTTGTGCTACTTGTCGAGAAACCCCTTGGGAGAAGAAAGCTCATCTTGTAAATTCTCAACCATATCCTTCTCAACTTTTGAGCCCAACATGTCCTCGGTGAAAAACCTTCCCCTACATCATCCTATACTTTCAAATAAAACCACACAAAACAAGCACATACATTTTCACTTTCTCTTTTATTTGGAGAAAATTGAACTAGGAAAAAAAAAGCCATGCTTGATCCATGAACATAGCAACCCACAAATTCTTTTCAATTGTAGACAGAGAACAAAACTCACAGTGTTATGACACAGGTGATGCCGGGAACTCAGGTTTATGACCTTCAGAATTAGTTCATGTTGAAACAAGAAGAAGGGTTGGGGAAGGAAAAAGGAGATCTGGGTAGGGTAGGGGAACCAAGGAAGTGGGGGTGGGGCTGGCGTGGGGGAAGTTGAGAGATAATGGGGATCATATACTTAGGGTCGGGGTTGTGGGGCTGTGAGGGTGGGGGGGGGGGGGTGTCGGTGGGGTAGTTGGGGTAGGTCGATGGGGATGAGAAAAAAAAATTGGAGTTGCAAACTTGTGAGTTATGAGGAAGGCGTTGCTGCGAAGAAGACGGGAAGCACAACGCTTCATGCTTTTGTTTATATATATATATATGGAGTGTATCTAGTGAGAGAAGTGTTTATTGTGAGAGGTGAGAAGAGTGAATATTGACCATTGGATCTTTCATGAATGATCAAGATTAGAAGATAAATGCATGTGACTTTTTTAAGTGGTCACATGACCTTTAAGTAACTTTTAATCTTGACCATCCATGTATTGTTGTATGATAAAGATTTACTTCTCTCATCCTCTCACAATAAAAACTCCTCTCATTAGATATGCCCCTATATATATATATATATATATATATATATATATATATATATATATATATATATATATATATATATATATATATATATATATTATATATATATATACATGGAGGGATTCATTTACACTTAGTGTAATTAAAGAGACTTACACATAATCTTTTACCATTAAATTCATTTTAATCTAATGGTTCTAAATCATCTAATTAAATGATGAGAGAGAATAATAAACACTCACATTAAAAATGAGAGAGAATAAAGCAATGTGATTTTAATGAAGAAATAAATTTTAGTTATTAAGTCTATTTATTAACTTAAAAAATGATATAATATTGAATATAATTTATAATATTTTTGTTTTTATATAATGTATTAATTTATTATATTTTAAAATTAGTTAATAAAAATTAACTATCAACTTTTTATACTAAATAAAAATATTTAGTAAACACTGCATATGACATGTTTAAATAGAAATTATCAAAATGATTTGAAATGATTGGATTAAATAGGACAAATAATGTATGGTTTATGATTACCTTGAGACTATTTAAAAGTTTAAGAAGAGTCTGATAATCTTTTTCTTAATTGATCATGAAAGGATGCATGACAAATTGCCTGATATTTTCAATGGCGATATGCTCAACCCTGATCTTTCAGTTAGAACTGAAAGCAGAACATATTATTTGAAAAGTGTATTTATTTTAAAAAATTAAAAAATGTTGAATTTTAGTAAATAAAAGGATTCAAACTAATTTACCCAGAGAGTCATATGTTCTTTTTTTTCCTCGATCATGAACAAATGGCAAAGAATTAACATTTTTACTAAATGTTATCTTCGACTCAAATCTTTCACTAACACCTAAAAACAAAGCAAATTACGCCTCTTATATTTTTTTTATTATCAAAATATAAAAATGACCAAATTAAAAAATAGAGGCAGCCAAAGCATTTGTTATTGGTGATAGTGGAGTTCTACAAGTGATGGATGAGTTTGGACATATACTTGTAAAATTATCTGGCATATTAATATAAAAAGACAATGACTCCAAAGATTTTTAAAATATAATTTTAAAAATTAGTTATACTTTATTAACTTATAACTAAATAAAAACAAAAATATTATAAATTATATTAAATAATTAACTATTTATGATATTTTATTTTTATATAATGTATTAATTTATTATATTTTAAAATAAGTTAATAAAAATTAACTATCAACTTTTTATACTAAATAAAAATAAATTATATTAAATAAAAACAAAAATATTATAATTATATTCAACATTATATGATTTTTAAGTTAATAAATAGATTTAATAATTAAAATTTATTTCTTCATTAAAATCACATTTCTTTATTCTATCTCCTTTTTAATGTAGGTGTTTATTATTTTCTCTCATCATTTAATTAAATAATTTAGAACTATCAGATTAAAATAAATTTAATAATAAAAAATTATGTGTAAGTCTTTTTACTTACACTAAGTGTAAGTGAATCCCCTTCATATAAATAATGTCTTTAATAAAACGTAGTGTTTAACTTTTATTAATATATAATATCTGATATAATTAAAAAAAAAAAGAATTGAGGTGGTCATGGACCCTTGCTACAGGTGAGCACGGCCCGCTCCGTGATCATAACTCCCTTTTGGACAAGGATCCGGCTTCTCTCCAGCCGGATCTCCTCTAGCAGCCTCCAGCAGCATTTTGGACCGTTGGATGAAAATCCAACAGTCCAAATTAAAAGATATTAATTTAATATTATTTTTTTTAATATTTAAAAAAAAAACTAGACCGTTGAATTTTCATCCAACAGTCCAGACTCCAGCTGCTGGACCTCCAGCATGGAGAGAATCCATTTCCTTTGGACAAGGAGCGAAATGGAACAGTCCTCCCCAAATAAAGTTTACAGCATAAGTCCTCTCCTTGAGGAGTGAAGTATTGTTTAAGGACCTAAACTTTTTGTGATAATTCAATTAAAGAATTAAACTTTTATTGTTGCTAATTAAGGACATTCACTTTATTAAAATAAATTTTTATTAATAAAAATATTAAAAAGACAAAAATCCAACTTAATAAATTAAAAATAATTTATAATATTAACCAAACACATGCATGCTATATATGTCTTAATTTTTTTTCTAATCGATAGGTATTATTAAAATATGTTTATTAAAATCGAAGTCCTTGATTGATAATCAAAATAAAGTTGAGATACTTAATTAGTAAGTTTTAAAGTTAAGGTCCTTAATCGGTTATCACACTAAAGTTAAATTCCTTTTACGATACTTTTTTCTCTCCTTGAGAAACATAACTCACTTCTAATATTAATATATTTAGCTAGAGCACACCGTTTTAGCCATTAGATGTAAAAAAATATTAATTACAAATAAAAACAAATAAAAGATTTTAAAAAGTTAAAAATATTTCTTAAAAAATTAAAGAAAGTATTTAAAATATATTTATCTAATATAAAAAAACTCAATATAGTGAACCAAAGCGTACCAAAGAATTATACACCAACATACCAAAGAAGTAGTTTGGGTTAATATGATTTGAATAAGTTTTCTTTGTAAGTTCCATTTTTAAAATTTGCTTAAATTGGTCTAAAATCTTTGAGATTACACTTAAAAATATAAAAGGAAATTATAAGGGAAAATATTAAAAATCTAATTTAAAACAATTAAAATCAAATAAAAATAAAAATTTAATTTTAAAGTATTATGAGTATAAAAGAGTTTTACACTTACATCTAATAACGTGTTA
Source organism: Ormosia semicastrata (assembly GCA_029884595.1). Lineage (NCBI taxonomy): Eukaryota > Viridiplantae > Streptophyta > Magnoliopsida > Fabales > Fabaceae > Ormosia > Ormosia semicastrata. The sequence continues at coordinate 22,897,531 of JAQQTO010000044.1, forward strand.
CTACATTATTTTAATAAATTTGATATCTCATGTAATTGTTAACTTCATTAAATGAGGTGTCAACACAAAATCGGATGATAACGTAAAAAAATTTTACACTAACAATTTACTAAAATTAAATTCTAAAAAGATAATGTGTCTATATCTATAACTTATTCCTCACATATAGATATACAAATCTATCTAAATTTGTATATCTATATATCAAATCTATACATGAGACTTGTTATATTTTTTTTTATGTTTACTGAATCTAATTCATATGTACAATTAATTTGTAGTGCTTTTTTATAGATATTCTTTTTTATTAACCTTTTTTATAGATATTTTTCATATTCAAGATTAGTTTTAAAAACTTGAATTTCATAAGAATAAATAAAAAATAAAGTAGGATAGTGCTAATGAAAATATCATATAAATTTATGATTTTATGGGAATCGGGTTAATTGATAAATAAAAATAGAATAAATAAGAAAATAAGAAAAAATTATGTCTAAAATTCAAGTAGATAAAATATTATTAATAATTAATCAATGTCAATACTAACAAAATTAAGATTAGCCATAAGAGCTTAAATTTAATAAAAAGAAATAAAAAAATATGATAGTGCTATTAAAAATATTCATATAAATTTAGGACTTGATTGTGATAGGGATTTTCAAGAAATAATAATAGAATAAGAAAATATAAGAGTCTAAAAAATAAGTAAATATAATGTAATTAATCTATGACAGTGTAGCACAATTAATAATAGCCTTAAGAACTTAAATTTAATAAGGAAAAATAAAGTACAATAATATTATTGAAATGATTTGTTTAAATTTAGGATTTGATTAAAATTATATTCCCATATACATGAATATAAATTGAATAAAATATGAGATCTCAAAATGTCTCATATTAAAGAAAAGATAGAATCTCTCAATCGAGTCTTAGAGAAATTTTTGAATCGAGACACGGCTTAGTAATATATAACTCCATTCATTTAAGTTTTATTCATAATTGATTTTTAGTGCCCATTTCTTGTAGAAATTTTTATTATTTATTTATGATTAGCTTTAAATGTAATAAGAAGGGGGGAAAGTAGGATTTTGTTATTGAAATGATTCATATAAATTTAAGATTTGATTAGGGTTGTGATATTAAAGAAATAAAAAAAAAACACGTGAAAAGAAATTTAAAAGTCTAAAAATTAAGTAAATAAGATACAACTAACAATTAATTAAGAACAATGCTAACAAAATAAAGATTAACTATAATAAGAACTTGAATTTAACAAGTAGAAATAAAATATAAAATAAGATAATGTTATTAAAAAGATTCTAATTAATTTATAATTTGATTGAGTTATCAAAATAAAAGTTTTTTTTTATGATCCTGTTAATTTGATTCAAACGATGTCTATTAATAAACGAGTCACGATTATAGATTGTATTTTTTATGTGCCTTCATTTATTATGTTTAATCTTTACTTTTATATTAGCAATCATATAATAATTGTTAATATTAAAACTGTAAAAAAGTTCATTTTAACTCAACTAGTAAACTCTATCTTATGAACTCTCTTACTTAACTATTATGTTTTAAATTAACTTTTTCACTTTCAAATCTGATCAACTTAAAAAAGTTGTAAGAATATTAAAATTTAAGAAAATAATAACAAGTTTCAACCCATTTATTGTGTTACAGTCAACTTCACATTTGCCAACTTCAGTCTATTCTCCAGGGATATCAAAGAGGCTCAAGACAACTTATCAATTAGCCAAAAAAGTGAGTTCTTATTCGGCCAAGATGTTCCTACACACAAATAGATTGAAATCGAAGATTGGTTGCTAATTAAGGAAGTTGAGAGCTGCTCCAAGCACTTGGGCATTCCTACCTTCGTAGAAAGATCCAAAAAACAAGTTTTTGACTTTGTTCTAGACTACATTTGGAAGAAGCTCAAGAACTGGAAGGAAAATTTTCCATCAAAGGCGGGCAAGTAAGTTCTTATAAAATCAGTAGCTCGGGTGATCCTAGCATATTTCATGGGTCGCTTCATGGTCCCTCTAGAGCTTTGTGAGCACATTGAATCCATGATCAGTTGCTTCTGGTGGGGTAGCAAAAATGGAGAGAGGAAAATCCATTGGATAAGGTGGTCCAAACTTTGTGAGTCAAAGAAGTAGGGAGGCATGGGATTTCGAACTTTCCATGCTTTCAATACGACCCTTCTAGTGAAGCAAGGATGGAGATTGATCCACTACCCGGATTCACAAATGGCCATGGTGCTCTCAATGCTAAATATTTCCCAAGGAAAAACTTCCTTGAAGCACACACAAGTTTTTGTCCTTGTTACACGTGGAGAAGCATTCATAAGGCATTATAGGTGCTACAGAGAGGTTTTCACATCAAAATGGCCATAAACCTTGGAGCCCTTGCTTGTTGCTTCGTGAAGCTGAAACGATATCGACTCTAATTGATCCTGAGTCCTGACTTAAGGTGCTGGAACCGTAGTCTTACGGAGACAATCTTTTTATCTATTCGAGGCATCTCAGACATCGGTTATTGTTAATATACAACCCACTATGTTAGAGTGTATAATACACTCTCTATTTTACCTCAAATAGCAAGATTTTTTTTGTAGGTTCTTTTCTATTTTATGTTTTTCTTTTTAACCACTATTGTCGTCGGCCAGCCAGCCATCATACACTGCTGTCCAATCACCGGTTAGACACCGTCTGTCATCAGCACCTTTTTTAGATTATATTATTTATTTTTTAAGTTGTATAATTATATAAATAATATCAATCTAAAATTATATTAATTTTTTATTTTTTCATAAATTACATGTACATATCTTGACAACTTTCTTGATTTTAAGCGGTAATATTTACATATAATAATATTTTTTTTAAAAATTCTTATAATTTTCTCTATGTAAGTGTGTAAGGAGTTTTTTTGTAAGTAATATTATCATATTTTAATTGATAAAAAAATATTATCATATTTTAATTGATAATATTTACTCACAATAATATTTTTTTAAAAAAATATTATTATTTTCTTAAAATTACACTAGTATATACTAAAAATTTTATAAATTTTAATTGATAATATTTATACAGTTGTATAACTTTAAAAAAATAAATCAACAAGTTACAAGTCATTTATCATAGTGGTTAATGTGTTTTTTAACACAATCAATAACTATGATAAATGAGGTGTACCATAAACTCTCGGTGTATATTAGAAATTGCCCTCAGACATCTTAAAGTATTCTTTCCTCCATTAACAAACCAGACTTTTTTTGTTGGGTGTACTAACAATGGAGAATACAGGGTGAATTCAGCATACCACTTCATCAAATCCTTGGGGTTAAATAAAGCGGAGTCTAGCTCCTCAAACAATTTACACGAATCTGTCTTTTGGAACAGAATTTGGAGCTGCCCAACCTAACCTTGTGGCTAAGAGACATGGCGCAGCAACTGTCAATGCCTGAATTGGAGCTGCTAACCACGACCATGCATGGCATATGTCTAGCAAGAAATAGACAACTGTATGAAGGCAGTGACGCACCCAGAATTTTAGGACAGTGAGGGCAAAGTTATGAATATTTCATATAATTTTTTAAAAAAAAAAATTATATTTACACAAAATATAATAAAAACAATGAAAATAAACTTATAATTATTCCTTGTAATTTTTTAATATTTTGAAAACAATGAATAATTTTTTTGTAATTAATATTATCATTTTTTTAACATATGTAATCAAAGAATAATTTAAAAATTTATATCTTATGTGATTAAAAACTAAAATTAAAAGATTTGTGAAATACCAAATCAACCATTTATTTTAATATAGGGGCAAAATTTTATAAATTATAGAATCATAAAGCCATACATGATAAAAGTTATATATATAGTTAAAAAAATGTTTAACTCATATTGAGGTGTATGTCCCCGCATGACTACACTTAGGTCCGTCCCTGTATGAAGGCAAGGAAGATGACCCACGAGTAGTCCTAGACAAAGCCAAGTCAGTTTTGGCGAACTACAAGGACGCAAATTGTCTGTTGGGTGGCTCGAAACACTCTTTAACAAAGACCCCAGATGATCATTGCCTTTATTGTTCTCCACCTCTTGAAGGCTGGATCAAAATGAACGTGGATACAGTAGAAGCTCAAGACTAGACATGGGGAATAGGAGGAGTTCACAGGGATGCTTATGGCAATATTCTCGCAATGGCCACATGGAGAATTCAAGCAGACCACTAGGCCAAACTAGCTACGGCGCTAGGATTGAGACTTGGCATGAAACTTTGCTCTTGACCTGTATTTCTTTCCATTAGAAGCTGAGTCAGATTGCATCGATGAACAAAAAAGACTGCTACTACTTCGGCATGGTGGTGGTGGATTGTGCATATAGCCTAGCCTGAAACTGAATCAACGCCACTTCCTGCATGCAAAATGAGAAGGGAATTATGTAGCACATGCTTTAGCTAATTTTGCTTGTAACTCTTAAGAAATGGTGTGGATTGAAGAAGCCCCTAATTAGATATGTCACCTTGCCGCTCTAGACCTTTTCAGCGGTTGTTGAATGGAAGTCTTTTTCAAGTTAAAAAAAAAAGTTATGAAATAACACAAATGAATACTCACTTTTTTTTCCCTATTACATTAATTTAGATCTCAACACAATTAGAAATTTTAACTGTTGAATCTCAAGTAATGTAATTAACTGGTTTCTTTAAATTTTCTTATTCATTCACGAGCTACTACTACTCACTACTTTATTTTGTAGTTCTTTTCTCTTTTTCCTTTAAAAGAATTTTCTCGTTGAATAAGGATATATTCTATATGCAAGTAAAATATTTTGATGAAAGGAAAATAAAATGTAATATTTCATTTTTATATTTTAGTATTCCAAAAATCATCTTTCATCATTTTCATCTACACTATGTTTAGATGATAGGTAATGAGGGAATCGGAAAGGGAATGAGGGGAAGAGAAATAACTTCCATTGTTTGGAAGTTTTAAAATACATGAGAAGGGAACAGAACACATAGAGAACCATTTCCCCATCTTTCCCTCAAATGCCTAATTTTTGTTCCCCTCAAAATTAAAATAGAATAGGGAGAACACATGGGTAATGAAGTTCTGTTCCGTTCTGTTAATAAAACTTTCAAACAAAGAGAATGGTAACTATATTCCATTCCATTTCTTTTCTTTTCGGTTCATCTCCACCTATTCCGTTCCGTTCTATTAATAAAAAAATATTCAAATACAAAGTTAAAGTATTAGTAGAGAGCTTGAACACTTGAACGCTTTAACGCTTGCGCACCTCGTGCACCCAATGCATGGGAGCTTTAACACTATAATGTTTTAACGCTTATGCACCTCATTCACCTTATGCAAGTATTGATTATTGTGATGGGTCCCAATACAAAGATGCATCCTTGAAGGTTTTATTTATGAGGAGTGTTAGGAACACACTTTTTAACATATTTTTTTAACACATTTTTTATTATTGGATCATTTCATTCACTAAAGCATACACTCAAACTTAATTACATATTAATTGAGTTAATTATACGTTAATCGAGATAATTATAAGCTAATCAAAATTAAATATATGTTTTAGTGTGTAAAGTGACTCAATAAAAAAAATATGTTAAAAAAATGTATTAAAAAATGTGTTCATAACATTCTCTTTTATTTATTAAGCGATGTGAGTGCTTAGGCTCTCTCCACATTTAAGTGCATGCCCTTAACAAAATTCTTTCATTAATTAATTCTATTATTGTACAATCAAAATTTAAGTTATTTAATACAAATAAAACATTTTTTTCTATTCCTATCTATCTATAATATATAATTTCAGACTCGCTGGCGGCAAGATTAACACGTAAACTTTGTAAAGCTCTCATAAATTGCCACATCAGTTCTTCTTAATGATAGTTTTTTTAATATGTGTGGACTAATATAGTCACTAATTTTTTAAAATTCAGATTAATTGAATGTCAAATGTTGTTGAGTATCTATTGGTTTAGCCCATTTGTAATCAATTTTGTTATTGAGCTCTTATAAGCACTTAAATCCATGTGGATAATGTTGTTTTGGGTTTTCTATGATGGGTAGGTTAACCCATATTGTAAACACAAGGAGAAGTTGATATTCTCATCCTATATGTATTGTGGTTGCCCTATTGAGGCCACAAGGATTTTTTCTGCGCATATAGGGAATGAGGATAGTTTCTCTCCTCTACATATACGCATCGTTCGCGATTTTTCTTTAAACATTAAGCATGGCCGCGCTCATATTTGTTCTTTTCAGGTGATTCTATAACCCGATCTCTTGTATATTATAGTTTATACATGCCATAATTTGGGGTTAAATTGATTTAAGAATTTTGACATATCGTTAATTTGTTTGAAATAAAATTCCTTCACTTAAGTCATTACTTGACAATAAATTTTTAGTTGCACACAAATATAACACTTCATCTTTATACACACTCATAAAAAATTAGAGAAAGATGATAATTTTTTTGTGATGAGTAGGTGACTTCTCCGGTGGAAACAAAAATGTGAGTGCACTGGTACATTCTTGATGTGACCTATTTGTATTTTGACATGTGTCAAACTCTTTTAACATATTATACAAGTAAAATTCTACATCATCTTTCATCAAAAAAGAATCTACTAAAATCTTTATATTTTTGTATAGTCCCTCAAGGACTTAATTATAAAATTAAAGATTTTTAATTATAATCAAATTAAAAATATTTTTAATCATTAATCAAAATTAAAAACAGAATGAAATCTTTAACTCACAAACTAACTACACATATAAAGAACCCTAATCCTAAATCCCAAAATTGAAGAGCACATCTGGGAGATGTGATTATCGGGGAGGGATTGCACAATTGTCCTTGGTATTTTTAAATGCCCTAAGACTCTCCCACACACTCATTGTTGCGCACATATGAAAAATGCAGATTGGTTAGTGGCTACGCTGGCAACCGCTCAAGCACCGTCCTCTGAAAACGACCTACTTGCTCACAGCGTCGCTGCTCACGGGACTACGACCTATGCTCATAGCAACCACCACCCACTGCGTCATTGATCACAACAATGGCTGAAGGCGTGACTTCTAACGACGACCACCTACTACGCTGCTCACCAACCAAGTGAACTGAAAGTGACAGATTGGGTAAGCCAACTCACTGGTCACTTGCTCACAACACTGTTGCTCACGGGGCATTAGCATGTGCCCACAGCAACCATCACCCACTGTGCATCACTGGCACTGCGATGGCTGAAGGCGTCACTTCTCACCACGACCACCCCGTGCGCTGCTCACCAACCATAGCGAACTAAAAGTCACAGATTGTTCAACTCATTTGGGAGATTTTGGGGTTTAAGGTTCTTCAATTTTGGGGTTTAAGGTTCTTCAATTTTGGGATTTAGGGTTAGGGATCTTCAAAGTGTTATTAGTTTGTGAGTTAGAGATTTTTGTTTTTAATTTTGATTAATGATTAAAAATGATTTTAATGTGATTATGATTAAGAATATTTAATTTTATAATTAAGTGTCTGAGGAACCATACACAAAATAAAAATATTAGTAGATTTTTTCAATGAAAGAATGATGTGGAATTCCACTTATATAATATATTAAAAGAGCTTGACACATGTCAAAATATGAATGGGCCACATCAAGAATGCACTGGTGCACTCACATTTTTGTTTTCACCAGAGAAGTCATCAATTTTTTATCTTTTTTATATAAAGATGACGTATTACATCTGTATGCACATAAAAATATCTCTTGACGGTACTTTTTTTTTTTGGATGAACTTTGACGCTACTTTATTATAAACATTGTACTGCTGGCTTCAACTATTTTCAACCATGTCAGCAAGTTTACAAGATTCTCGAACTCTCATTCAGAGTCTTCTTATTTTCTCACCAGATATATACGACTGAACATGTCTTTAAGAGTATTAAAGTTACCTATAACCTTCACCCCCTCCTCTTCTATCCATTTTATTCTGCAATTAGAGAGGTAATACAACTTTTTCTCTTCTATATATTTATGATTTTTGGTTTTGGTTTCAAAACCATAAAACAGGTTTTCTGATTCAATACATTGCTGTTACTGTGCCGGATGAGGCCTTCGTTATTGACTTATTGTTCACTGCTTCAGACGTGCTTTAGAGCATTGCAGAGAGAACACCTGAGAAACCTAGGAAACCTCACAGACAGGCTCCCCCATTGTAGTAGACCTTTGTGCAGATTGGTGTGATGTATATCAAGAATTAACTATTGACATCTACAAAGTATAGCAATATGCAAGTTGTATGAGTCATGGCTTATATATTGATGACAATTTTTTTAAATTCTTATATCTCTGTTCATACTTATTGATTTGGTCTATGAAGTATGGATACGTCATTTTTTAGACACGTTTGTTATGTGTCCATGTTAGACACATGAGAATACACATATGATACATATGTCATACATGTCTAAGTGTATCTAATTAAAATAATTATTATTTTTGACTTAGACACTTCTCAGAAACACTTGAACATGTCGGCTTGGATACGACCTATTAATATCTTTAAAAAAAATAGTTTACATAACTAATATCCAATTAATAAGCATGTAACTCATTCAAACTCAATTACATGACTGACGTCTCAATACACTATTTTCTTCATACCATTATTTGAAGTTTTATCCTTTTACACACTATTATTAAACTTTTAAATTTTATCTTTTCACATATCATTATTTTCATCTATTCCTTCTATCTCTACTCGTAAGATGCAAATAATGGTTGGGGGTGTGGCGTCAGGCATGAAGTCGTTGATACTTCGCCAGGGCCTGTGGCAAACTGATTTGAAACGCTCCAGTCCACTTTTCACCAAATCCTAAATTTTTTTAAATAACCAACAATAAGTTAAGGTTGACATTGTCAATATGCATATAGTGCTAAGTTAATTAAGCATGTTGTTGTTACCATGAACGTGGGACAAAACATGTGACGAGTCACTGTTCATGATCGATCAATTTCATCTCCCACAAAAACCCTTGTAGCCAACATAATAACTTTAAAGAGTGAATTAAAAAAGGTCCTTATATGTGAACCGACACAATTAAGTACGTGTGATATATATAATCTTAATTATGAGTTGAATGTCATTCGATCTTACCATAACTTGACCCACCCCCTTGGTTTCATGCAAGAGGTGATGCAATAGTAAGAAATCGTATAGTTTGACCACACCCTACACCATCTGACCCAAAACAAAATGTTTAAATACAATCACAAAACAAATTGCACGATGCTAAAATTACATAAGATGCAAATGACAAATGTTAGACCAAGTAAAATCAGTCTTAAACGTATCAAGCATGTCATGATGGTAATTCAAAAACTTACGTGGAATTGTGGTCCTCTTTTTAAGCACTCGGTGCAATAAGTAAAAAGTTGGGTATGATTCGTTTTCTTCAAGCTTATTCTTAAGCAGTTTAGTGTAAGGAGTTCGGGTGCTTTTCCCAAGCACACGGTTCTGGTGAGCCTTAACAGAGTGCAAATGTTGGAGTCGGGGTTCTTTTGATTGGGTTCATGTGTGTACCGGGGGTAGCCAACGGGTGCTCTGGAGGGATGGCATGTGCGGCGGATGTCGATCACTCGACTTACCACCTTCCTTCGAATCCGTAGAAAGGAGTGCTCGCTACATCCAATGATTGAGTACCTTGGTCGGGTTACGGACTGCCTTCTATAAGATAACGTGAAGGTGGAGGCGCGATTGATGTAATAATTGTTGTTTGATGTGCTCATTTAAAAGGAAGAACGAGAAATTCATTTCTTCACTAAGCATTTTATCGGCAACCACACACGAGAAACGTCCTCCATATCAAATAGCCTTTCGATGCCCAACACTTAATAGCTAATCAAAGTGCTATTGCTTCCCTAACTATGTCAATCTGGTTCTCTTCGCTCGATGCAACCAAATCTTGATTACCTACATATCGGTAACCACCGGATACGTAGTTAAGTAGTATGGTGAAAATGGACTACTATGGTTAAATAACATAAATTTTTGAAATACAAAATCATTTTGATACAAATGTCGCGACAATACAAACATTGTTTAAAAGTTGCAAGGCTACCTTATTTTTTTCGAACGTTGTTCGCACTTTCTCCTCCTATAATAAACACGCGCCGGTTCAAGAAACGTGGGAAGCATTGAGACTTATCACACGATTGATGTGGGGCATAACGACAGTGTTCAAAAGCCCAAACCTTGAAGAAAATAAGATGTACGGTATCGAGAATGATGCAATGAGGAAAATAACAAAAACAAAACTACCACATTGCATGAAACAATTATAACAACCAGGAAATAATAAAACATGTACACGAAGAAGTGCAACATCGTTAAATGGACTTAGATATTTTACCCTTGTGCTTTACGCACGTGCTACTCGTGTCAAGTCATCCAAAAAAAATCGTACCTACCAACCCCCAGCTATACTTATCGAGGAGTCCAAATCATCTAACGGGTGTGCGAAGACGGAATGCACGTTGACACTTGTAACGGGGGAAAGTAGAACTAAAACGAAAGAATAAGCGGGATGTAAAGTCGACAAAAATTATCGACTTCATTGTGCCCCTACATGGTGATACAACTCTTATTGCCCAAATTGTGCCAATGGTTATATCGCCCTTCTTAAATAAGGACAAAGAATTACTCCATCGTCACGTGGGGTTGTTCTTTCTTCAATCCGCAATCCAAGTGTCAAGCACACGTCTAACAATTTGAAAGGGATAACCCTACCTCGACTCGAAATCCCCCATCTCTTTCAATCCATCTAGACGCTAACTCCCACAACAAGACATTGATTGATTTCTAAATTTTTAGGCATACATAGTAGTGATTTGAATGGGGTAGACTCGACGCGGGACTTACGCACATCCGTCAAAGAATTTATTCGCGTCAAGCAACAACCGTGGTGTGCAAACATGCCTAGAACACCTTCGCATTATGAGAACATATTAGTCAACATATGCGCATAGCCAAACAATATCTAAATAGATTTAACCAAGTTGGTTACTGATTGATCTTTGGACAAATCACGCCTTTGTGTTGCCGATTTGTCCATGTAAGAACGCATATAAAAGATTAAAAAGAATGAATTTTCGATTTTAAAGGCCACGATTAAAAGCACAAATGAATAATCAATCGTATTGGTCACAACTCATAGACATGCACCAACTTCATCATTTTGAACCAATTGTGTCATTTAAAATTCCTTAAGCCTAAGGAACAACAAATTAAAAACTTATATAAATCATTTAAATGGAACACATATTTGCATCGATATAGGAAATTATAGATGAGTCAAAAGATGAGAAGTTACAAAGTCTCAATTGCAGGAATGGGGAGATGTCATACATTTTGTTGTATTCTGACCTTGAAAGAATTAAATGAATACAATTCAAGCGGTGGGTATTTGTTAATGAGCTATGGAACTTCAAGGAAAAAAGGAAAGTTACTTGAAAGAGGTTATCGGTTATATTGTGGATCATATCTCTTTTCATTCAACCAAATACTACTACCATAGTATATCAAAGAGTCTAACAAAAAAAACCACATACATCATTATCTCTATGTTCAATTCACTCCATTCAAATAGGCATTTTCTCAAATCGATTATAAGCACACACACTTATTTGCATTTAAGTCTCAAATTTAAGAACAACGGTGGTTATTACAAACTAACACCAAGCTAGATTTCTACAATAATAAGAATTCTTTAGTAGTTTCTAGTCTAATTGATCAAAGTTCTAACGAGTTTCGCCCACCATTTAGAAATTTTTTGGATTAACTTAAAAGAAACTTGTTCATATTAACCACTTATTCATAATGTATTAACCACCTAATTTTGAACTCAACAAATCCATGAGATACACCACTTTTTGTATGGTTTCTACTAATCTGCTCACGTATTGTTAAAAACAACATTACGGTGATTCGTTTCTAACTAGTTTTCTCCTACCATTTGGAATTTTTTTTAGATTAACGAGAAACTTGTTCATATTAATGAGTTATTCATAGTGTATTAAAACTTAATTTTGAACTCACCAAATTCATGAGATTCACCACTTTTTCCATGATTTTCTACAATCTACTCCCGACTTGGTAAAAACAATGTTCCAAATGTCATCTCACTCTTGATTCTTTTCTAACTAGTTTCCCCCCACTATTTGAAATTTTTTTGGATTAACGAGAAACTTGTTCATATTGATTATTCATAGTGTATTAACCACTTAATTTTTAACTCACCAAATCCATGAGATTCAATTAATTTTTTCATAGTTTTAAGCAATCTACTCCTACTTAGTAAAAACAATATTTCACACGTCCACTCCACTTTATTAATTGGTTTGTAACTAGATTCCCCTCACTCTTTGGAACTTTTTTTGGATTAATGAGAAACATGTTCATATTAACCCCTTATTTGTAGTGTATTAACCAACATGGACAAGATTATTTCTCGGCCACATTACGAGTTAATCAATAATAATAATCAAACAAATAAATCCCCAACATTCCTTTATGAATTAATCACAAACCAAAAAAAAATTCCCCAACTCCTCATCCATTTATTGTCAATTTCAAAGCTAATAAGCATACTATCTACCATTAATCACACATCAAATTCCAACCCATGAAATAAAAAAAGGTCACAACATTAATATATAAAAAATACCGCTAAAGGTTATGCCAAACAATACATTAGAAACACATTTTTAAATCTGCATACTTGAAAAGAAAAAAAGCCTAATAAAAAAGCGCTACTTTATCTACAGAGAAACAAACAAAAGGAAAAGGAAGAATGTCATTACTATCTATAAGTTCCATCAATTGAGCCAAATTTTCTTAATATATTAGTTGAACAAGGAACATAATAGCAAATGACTATTAGAAACACTTTGACAAAAATCAACCTTCCATATGGCAAACAAGGAAACAAAGAATGATTTTATCACTAATATAGCACATTGGGAATCAAGGCAACCCACTTTCCTTCCAAATTGTTTCACTACAAACCATGCTTAACCACGCTTGGCTCATGGATATCCACCAAAAACACACTAGCATACTTTAGAAAGAAAAAAAATGATACAAAAAATCCAATGATTTAGAGACTAAAATACTAAAATCCAATGATGAAACCGGTCACAACATTAATATATCATCACATTCAAAATATTATGTAAAATAAAAGAATAAGAGAAGGTGCTTGTATAAGGCTCAGAGACGGTCAACAACACGGTGGTTCTAAGAAAGATATATTAGCTCATTGTTGGTTGAGTTGTCTGGGTTTGAAATTTCAAAATCGTGGAATGATTTATTTAATGGTGGGAGTTTTTATTGGGAAAACTCGGAGGCCAAGCATGAAGGAAATGGTTCAAAACTTAGTTTCAAAAGCAAGTTTTTTAGGGGAGATGAGGCAAGACGAAGTGGATCTTGGTGGGAGTTTGGAGAGTACAAATATATCGTAAAGGAAAGCATAATTAGCCAGAAATTTGTGAGAAGAAGTAGAAATTTTTTAAAATTTTATGGAAAAAGAAATCAAAAAAATGAACTCTTGCGGAGAAAGGGAGAAAGAAGGGAAGGGGAAGGAAAAAGTGAGGTATACGCCACGTGGTAACGGTGGATATCGTTGGATGTATCCCAGGTCTTCATTGGACGTAAACTTTTGGAAAACGGTTTACATCCAACGAAATACGTCAACGTATATCCTTCCGTATACCACGTGGTCTAATACCTCACTTTTTCATACTCCTTCCTCTCTTTCTCCCTTTCTCCGCGCATCCTAATCTCCTTATTTCTTTTCCTTCTTTCTAAAAAAAAAACTTTTACTTCCTTGACTCACACTTTAGGATTTTCTCTCATTTCCCCACAATCTTGAAAAATATGCCTCCCCAAACTCCCACCATCATCCATCGTCCCTCATCTCCCTCATCCGACTCTAAGAAAAATTTCCTTTTTTGCCTCCGTCTCCCTAAACTCCCAAACCAATATCTTTGGCACGCAAAACAGAAGAATCCTCAACCAGACACTAAAGAAAACTTCAACCACCGTGAGCTAGTAGTAACCAAGGATTGGAAACCGTCTCCATACGGTACCTTATCTTATTCTCTCTATTTTACATAATATTTTTGAATATGATGATATATTAATGTTGTGACCCTTGGTATCATTGGATTTTAGTATTTTAGTCTCCTGTGTCATTGGATTTTTTGTATCATTTTTTATTCTAAAGTATGCTAGTCATGTGTTTGTGGTGGATATGGATTGAGTCAAGCGTGGTTAAGCATGGTTTGTAGTGAAACAACGTTGGAAGGAAAGTGAACCTTGATTCCCAATGTGCTATATTGCTTAGTCATTCTTTTGTTTCCGCATTTGCCATTGGAAGGTTGATTTTTGTCATGTTTACTTAGCCTTTGGAATCTAATGGATCAGGCATTTGCTATTATGTTCTTGTTCAACTAATATGCATAAAGAAAATTTGGCTCAACTGATGGAACTTATAGATAGTAGACATTCTTCCTTTTCCTTTTGTTTGTTTTCTCGAAGATAAAGTAGCACTTTTTTTATTAGGCTCTTTTCAAGTATGCAATTTAAAAATGTGTTTCTAATGTATTGTTTGGCATAACCTTTAGCCTTTTTTTATATATTAATGTTAGACCTTTTTTATTTCATGGGTTGAAATTTGATGTGTGATTAATGGTAGATAGTATGCTTATTAGCTTTGAAATTGACAATAAATGGATGAGGAGTTGGGGAATTTTTTGGTTTGTGATTAATTCTGTCATAAGGAATGTTGGGGGATTTATTTGTTTGATTATTATTATTGATTAACTCGAATATTGAGAAATAATCTTGTCCATAAGTGGTTAATACACTACAAATAAGGGGTTAATATGAACATGTTTCTAGTTAATCCAAAAAAAGTTCCAAAGAGTGGAGGGGAATCTAGTTACAAACCAATTAATAGTGGAGTGGACGTGTGAAATATTGTTTTTACTAAGTAGGAGTAGATTGGTAAAAAACTATGAAAAAGGGGTGAATCTCATGGATTTGGTGAGTTAAAAATTTGGTTAATACACTATGAATAACAAGTTAATATGAACAAGTTTCTCGGGTTAATGGAAAAAAATTTCAAATAGTGGTGTGAAACTAGTTAGAAAAGAATCGTAGTGGAGTGGACATTTGGAACATTGTTTTTACCAAGTTGGGAGTAGATTGGTAGAAAATCATGGAAAAAGTGGTGAACCTCATGAATTTGGTGAGTTCAAAATTAAGTGTTTAATACACTATGAATAACTGTTAATATGAACAAGTTTCTCAAGTTAATCTAAAAAAATTCCAAATGGTAGGAGAAAACTAGTTAGAAACGAATCTTGTAATGTTGTTTTTAACAAATGTGAGCAGATTAGTAGAAAACCATACAAAAAGTGGTGTATCTCATGGATTTGTTGAGTTCAAAATTAAGTGGTTAATACATTATGAATAAGTGGTTAATATGAACAAGTTTTGGTTAATCCAAAAAAATTTCTAAATGGTAGGCGGAAATGTTAGAATCTGGATCAATTAGACTAGAAACTACTAAAGAATTCTGATATTATTGTAGAAATCTAGCTTGGTGTTAGTTTGTAATAACCACTGTTGTTCTTAAATTTGAGACTTGTGAAATGCAAATAAGTGTGTGTGCTTATAATCGATTTGAGAAAATGCCTATTTGAATGGAGTGAATTGAACATAGAGATAATGATGTATGTGGTTTTTTTTTTGTTAGACTCTGTTGATATACTATGGTAGTAGTGTGTATTTGGTTGAATGAAAAAGAGATATGATCCACAATATAACCGATAACCTCTTTCAATGTAACTTTCTTTTTTCCTTGAAGTTCCATAGCTCATGCTGGTGTGATACCCACCGCTTGAATTGTATTCATTTAATTCTTTTCAAATAAATAAAAGGTAAAATGTATGACATCTCCCATTCTGCTTGAGACTTTGTAACTTCTCATCTTCCTCATCTATAATTTCCTATATCGATGCAAATAATGTGTTCCGCATTTAAATGATTTATATAAGTTTTTAATTTGTTGTTCCTTAGGTTTAAGGAATTTTAAATGACACAATTGGTTCAAAATGATGAAGTTTGTGCATGTCTATGAGTTGTGACCAATACGATTGATTATTCATTTGTGCTTTTAATCGTCATTTGAATCGGTGAAAATTCATTCTTTGTCTTTGTATATGCAGAATACTTACATGGGACAACTCACGGCAACACGAGAAGCGTGATTTGTCAAAGATCAATCGTGTAACCAACTTGGTTAAATCTGTTATACGTGTTTGGCTATGCGCATATGTTGACTAATATGTTCTCATAATGCAAATCTTAAGGTGCGAGTGAGGCATGTTTGCACACCATCGTTGTTGCTTGACGCGAATAGCATTTTGACGGATGGTATAAGTATGTCGAGTCTACCCCATTCAAATCACTACTATGTATGCCTAAAAATTTAGAAATCAATTGTGTCTTATTGTGGGAGTTAGCGTCTAGATGGATTGAAAGAGATGGGGGATTTGAGTCGAGGTAGGGTTATCCCTTTTCGGTCCGTTAGACGTGTGCTTGACACTTGGATTCTTGATTGGGGAAAGAACAACCCCACGTGACGATGGAGTGGGCCGAACTTTGTCCTTATTTAAGGGGGGCGATATAACCATTGGCACAATTTGGGTGAGTTGTATCACCATGTAGGGGCCAATGAAGTCGATAATTTTTGTCGACTTTACATGCTTTTTGCGTGAGTTCTACTTTCTCGTTAAAAGTGTCAACGTGCATTCCGCCATTCGCACACCTGTTAGATGATTTGGACTCCTCGATAAGTATATATTCTTGGGGTTAAGGCGAATGTACGATTTTTTGGTGGATGACTTGACACTAAAGTAGCACGTGCTAAAGTGCACTAAGGGTAAAAATATCTGCCAAGTCCATTTAACGGGATGTGTTGCACTTCTTCAGTACATGTTTTATTATTTCCTGGTTGTTATAATTATTT
Source organism: Ormosia semicastrata (assembly GCA_029884595.1). Lineage (NCBI taxonomy): Eukaryota > Viridiplantae > Streptophyta > Magnoliopsida > Fabales > Fabaceae > Ormosia > Ormosia semicastrata. The sequence continues at coordinate 22,914,666 of JAQQTO010000044.1, forward strand.
CATGCAATGTGGTAGTTTTGTTTTTGTTATTTTCTGTTGCATCATTTCGATACCGTACATCTTATTTTCTTCAAGGTTTGGGCTTTTGAACACTGTCGTTGTGCCCCACATCAAGCTGTGATAAGTGCTCAATGCTTCCCACATTTCTTGAACTCGGCGCGTGTTTAGGCGAGGAGGAAAGTGCGAACAACGTTCGAAAAAAAAAGGTAGCCTCTGCAACTTTTAAACAATGTTTGTATTTTTGCGACATTTGTATCAAAATGATTTTGTATTTCAAAAATTTATGTTATTTAACCATAGTAGTCCATTTTCACCATACTACTTAACTACTATCCGTGGTTACTAGATGAGAATTGTAAGGTAACGAAGATTTGGAATTTTGCATCGAGCGAAGAGAACCAGATTGACATAGTTGGGAAGCAATAGCAAGCTTGTTGTTAAGTGTTGGGCATCGGCATGGCCGAGGCTATTTGATATGGAGGACGATTCGTGGTTGCTTGATAATGCAATGTGTGAATAAACGAATTTCTATTCGGAAAAATGAAATGAGAAGTGAAACAACAATTATTACATCAATCGGTGCCTCCACCTTCACGTTGTACTTATATAGGCAAAGTAAACCCGACCAAGGTACTCAATCATTGGATGTAGCGAGCACTCCTTTCTACGGATTGAATGAAGGTGGTAAAATAAGTGATCGACATCCGCATCGCACATGCCATCCCTCCAGAGCACCTGTTGGCTACCCCGGTACACACATGAACCCAATCAAAAAGAACCCGACTCCAACATTTGCACTCGGGTTAAGGCTCACCAACTATGTGCTTGGGAAAAGCACCCGAACTCCTTACACTAAACTGCAAAAGAATAAGTAGAAGAAAATGAATCTGCATACCCAACTTTTTACTTATTGCACCAGAGTGCTTAAAAAAGAGGACCACAATTCCACGTAAGTTTTTGAATTACCATCATGACATGCTTGATACGTTTAAACTGATTTTACTTGGTCTAACATTTGTCATTTGCATCTTATGTAATTTTAGCATAAGGCAATTTGTTTTGTGATTGTATTTAAACATTTTGTTTTGGGTTTGGTGTAGTACGATGGTCAAACTATACGATCAGTTCTTACCATTGCAGACGCTCTTTAATAGAAACCAAGGGGTGGGTCACAATATGGAAGATCGAATGACATTCAACTCATAATTAAGATTATATATATCACACGTACTTAATTGTGTCGGTTCACATATAAGGACCTTTTTTAATTCACTCTTTCAAAGTTATTATGTTGGCTACAAGGGTTTTTGTGGGGATGAAATTGATCGATCACACGATGACTCGTGACTCGTCACATGTTTTGTCCCACGTTCATGGTAACAACAACATGCTCAATTAACTTAGCACTATATGCATATTGACAATGTCAACCTTAACTTATTGTTGGTTATTAAAAAAAAATTTAGGATTTGGAGAAAAGGATCTAGAGCGTTTCAAATCAATTAATTCGCCACGGCTGACTGAAGTATCAACGACTTCATGCCTTTTATTTGAAGTGGGATATGACATCACTCAAAGTGCAACTTGGTAACTTTTAATCATTATGTGTCAAAAATTACATGTGTTTGGCTGCATACACTTTATTGGGCAACATCGGGGTTAAACCCATCATATCACTTATCTAGTATCATTGTGTCTAGTGTTTTATTTTCTTAATACCACGTAAGACTTTATGTTCCAACTATAATGCACATCACTATCATATGTCTACATTATCAAATAACTATGTAACATAAAAAGCCATTTGAGGAATAGAAATACTTTATGTAAGCATATTACAAGGAACACATTTAATGAACTTGTACGCATTTTTTTCATGTAGATATTCGCTCCAGTCGTGTTTTGACGGCCATTGGTGGTGTTATGTGTTGCATCCAAAATTTAAAAAGTTGTATGTGTTGGATTCAATGGGCAGTCATATTGACACCTTTGAAAAAGCTAGAAGGTCGACGTTTCGACGGTATCACACTCCTCTAATGTCATTGTATTGATAGTGTATTAGTTGTTTTGTATGATTTGACTTTGAATTGTACTTTGAATTTGTAGAAACGGTTTGAAGAATTGTTGCAGATACTTAGTCCAACACTGGACGAATGATAATCATTTAGACCTAGTGGAGGTTGACTTGCCTCGACAATGCAACTCGTGAGTACGGTTGCATTTCTCAACAAATATTAATTGTTATGTTGAGGCATATATGTTTAATTTATTCCCTTATGCTTGTATGTCATTGAAATAGGGATGATTGTGGCATTTACGTTATCAAGTACATGGAGTATGGGATGGACACAAGATGTTTGGGGACAAGACTATGCCCGAATGGGAAGTGGTGAGCAAATTAATTATTTTGTTTTTTGATTCAACAATTACATTATGTTAGAATTTTTATTTATTCGTACTATCTTGGTGTAGGGAGAAGTCACACAAATGCGACGTGACTTATTATGTGGTTAGGTCTTGCATCCAAAGCGAGTGCGAGAGAAGAAGTTTTGAGAGCGCAAATGCCATGGAGTTGTTGTCTTGATTTGTAAATTTTATTCTACACTATTATTTAGCTTGGCCCTATGTATGAGTTATCCACCTTGATTTGGAATTGTATCTTATATAAGCCACTTTTTGTATAGATAGCATTTTGATGATAATTGGATAGATGCCTTTGAGATTTGTGCTTTGTCCATGGTTTTTTGATAATATACACCCAATGTGTTCAAAACAACATTACAAGTGTAAACTTGCCACGCTAGTACTTCATTCCTAAAATAGTCGCCCCATTATTGGGAACTAATCCAATGATTAACCAGAAACTCGTTCATATTAACTACTTATTCATATTGTATTAACCACTTATTTTTTAACTCACCAAATACATGAGATTCACCCTTTTTTTCAATGGTTTTCTGCAAATCTAACTCCAACATTACACTAGTCCACTGCACTAGTGATTCGTGTCTAACCAGTTTCCCACCTTCAGTTGGAAATTTGTTCATATTAACCAGATACTTGTTCTTATTAACCACTTATTCATAGTGTATTAACCACTTATTTTTGAACTCACCAAATACATGAGTTTCACCCATTTTTCAATGGTTTTCTGAAACCCCCAACATGGCAAAAACAACATTACACTAGTCCACTCCACCATTGATTAGGATTCGTGTCTAACCAGTTTCCACCTTCAGTTGGAAATTTGTTCATATTAACCAGAAACTTGTTCTTATTAACCACTTATTCATAGTGTATTAACCACTTATATTTGAACTCACCAAATACATGAATTTCACCCATTTTTCAATGGTTTTCTGCAAATCTACCTCCAACATGGCAAAAACAACATTACATTAGTCCACTCCACCAGTGATTCGTGTCTAACTAGTTTCCCACCTTCAGTTGGAAATTTGTTCATATTAACCAGAAACTTGTTCTTATTAACCACTTATTCATAGTGTATTAACCACTTATATTTGAACTCACCAAATACATGAATTTCACCCATTTTTCAATGGTTTTTTGCAACCCCAACATGGCAAAAACAACATTACACTAGTCCACTCCACCGGTGATTCGTGTCTAACCAGGTTTCCCACCTTCGGTTGGAAATTTGTTCATATTAACCAGAAACTTGTTCTTATTAACCACTTATTCATAGTGTATTAATCACTTATATTTGAACTCACCAAATACATGAATTTCACCCATTTTTCAATGGTTTTACGCAAATCTACCTCCAACATGGCAAAAACAACATTACACTAGTCCACTCCACCGGTGATTCGTGTCTAACAGTTTCCCACCTTGAAGTTAGAAATTTGTTCATATTAACCACTTATGCGTAGTTTATTAACCACTTATATTTGAACTCGCCAAATACATGAGTTTCACCCATTTTTCCATGGTTTTCTAGCAAATCTACCCGCAACATGGTAAAAACAACATTACATATGTCCAAAAATTCCCCCTCACCATTTGGATAATCCAAAAATTCAGTTCTAATGGTGGGGTAGATTTTATATTTCTTTTAACTTCAATTATTCTTAAAGTTGCAAGTAAAAATACACAAAAAATACACCTGAATTACAAAAGAGCCATTTAGTACATCACTAATATGGTGGCATTGCAATGATACATTCCTACCATTCACCCTAAGAAAATATATACATCCTCCCCCTCTACGTGTAATTACATGTATTCTATACACATTACATGTGAATCATAAATAACTATAGCACAGAAACAATCCACTTAAAAAAGAAAAAAAAATATCTAAGTGGGTTCGATGATCCACTAAGATCTATTTTCATGATTGCCACAAAAATTCTTGTAGGCAAAATCATATATGCATCAGTGTGAGCATGAGATTCACCAATTTGCTCCTAGGTATTTGTCGCACACTTTGACCATGTAAATTATCCTATATACCAAAAAAAAAGGAAATCAACACCGCAAAATAACAGGTAGATGAGATTAGTGCTAATTTGAAGCATATACATGAAGTTACACGATATAATTTATACAAATCTAGACTTGTACTATGTCTTGATTCCCGTACTTTGAGTACCTTCAAATTGGCTGCATTACCACTAACAGAAAATTGGTGTATGACATTTGACAATGACAACCCTGGAAAAAAACATATAAAAATGTCAATTTCAATAATTACAATGAACTTGTTCGACATATGTTGGACATGCTTTTGCCTTTGTGACATCATGATCAATTCCTTCTAATAATGATAAAAAACCAGTAGATGAGTTGTGTGATAGTTGCGAAACCCAATAGCTACCGTCACACATATGACAATTAAGCAACAATATACCAAATATCCTTTCATTAAAACAGATGACAATTCAAATGTAAGTAGCTTAAAACTTAACAAACATTTCAACAATGATTACACATGACAAATAGTTTTGGTGTATAGACACACCACAAGTACAATCATCACGGCATTCTCCACAATTGTTCACTTCTATAGATGACTCTATGCGCAACTTCTTTCCATCCATCGACTCGAGCTTCCAACATTGCACTCCTACATGTTCATAATAAAATAACTTAATGCACAAATAAAAGGGGATGCTAATCGGTCTAAATAAAACATATACACAACCAAAACATCCCATTACAATTATAATTAGCAAAATCATATATGCATACATCAATTGTCAAAGTTTGGCAATATTTGGTGCTTCCTTTTTCTCAAATTAGAAAATACTCAATCAACTTTCGACATTTTTCTATTGCTTGGTGGCCGTCCTTTACGAGGTACATGTAATGGACTACGAATGCCAAGTGTTAGCGGTTTCAATGCCATGATTAACTTCCTTTGACGGTCATCACCATTGCATGTTGTTCTAATAGCTTGCTTAGATGCGACCATCAATTGCATCTTGCTTTTATATTCACATAATCCCTAGGTGGAGATCTTTTGTGAGATCCTTAAACTCTGCTAAGACAACTTAGACCGCCTCATAGAAATGCTTGCATAATTTATCAAACCTTTGCATTTGTGGCTTCAACAAGGTCACATCGTAAGCGCTCTTTATGTATGCATGTCTCCATCTAATGTTTTTGCTCCATCTACGTAGAATATACTTTGACGACACTTCTTGAACCATCTCATTACCAAGAACACAAAGTGAATGTCTACACATAATTCCCTAAACTCAAACAACAAGCAATTGCAACTAACATGGTGATTGTCACGATAAAATACCACCTCAAAAATAGCATTCTTTGCTATCCCTCCAACTACCATATCCGCCTCACATGGTAAGTACAAACCATTCCCTCCACACACTTAATGGACTCAAAACAGTCCATTCTTCCTCTGAATTCAGCTTGGACCTCAACGAACTTTGCATGGGTATACTCGAATTGAAACTGTCTTTCAATAGGTGAGTTTGACCCACATTGAATGGTGGAGTCCATTGACTTGAAATCGCCTCAAATTCCTTTTCTGCCTTGCTTCTTAGAGCATTATCATACTGCTTCACAAATTATTGGAGGCTTGTTTTTGAGTTGATATATCCGTCAAAGAAAGCATGTATGCTCTCACTGCATTGTGTTGTTGACATCCTGCCCAAAAATATTTCTTCAAGAAAATTGGCACCCATCTATGCCCTCCATGTACAAACCACTCAACTAATTGTTATCTTCTAGCTCAAATTCTTTGATGAATGAGACCATTTTTCTTCAAAATCTTCCACTTTGTTAGGGTATCGTAAATGCACTACTTTAATTGCATTCTTTATATTGTTATATTCAATGCAACCTTTCAAACTTCTAGAATTTTTTCATTATATGCCATAGACACCACCTATGTCGAGTAGTTGGAAAGACTATCTCAATAGCATTTTGCATGGCCCTTTTCATGTCGTCCGTGACAATACCATTAGGTGCCTTACGACATGCAACGAAGCCATGATTTAAATAGCCACACAAATGACTCGTGTCTTGTTGAAATTAGACCACATCCAAGCAAAAGTGATTGGCCGTGATGATTCACACCGACAAAAGCAACAAATGGCATATCATATTTATTTGTCAAATATGTTGTGTCAAAAGTCACAACATCTCCAAATGACTCATAGGTGGCTCTACTTCTAGCATCAGCCCAAAATACATTTTGCACATGAAAATCATCATCAACGTCTATATCGTAGAAAAAACTACTATTCTCCTCTTGCATTCTTGTAAAATAATTATTCAAAGCCTTCCCATCACCTTCCTTGCCAATTGCACGTCTTTCTTTGTTGACATAATTTCTAGCATCTTACTCATTAAATGATAAGTTCTCGTAACCTTCCACCTCATAAGCAAGAGACCGAACTGTCTTATGTATTCTCACCCCTACATCATCATTCACTTGGATTGTTCTCTTCACGTGCATGCTAAGATTCTTGTTAACTCTCAACATTCTCGCCTTTGTTGGGCTGAGTTCATGAGAGTGTTCAAGTATAGTTGTCTTGATAAACCATCGTCCATCTCCCATCTTCTTGACTGTAATTTTTGCTTCACAATTTATCCGTCTAGTTGGAAGTGTCTTCAAAGTATTTGGTATTGTTGACACATGTTTTCCCTGTCTTGAACAAGCTAGCATAATGTAATTTACCTTACCATCATCTCCTTTTTTTGAAGTTCTATTTACAATACCAAACCCCTTTTGGTAAGCATATTTCCTATAAAATTCCTTAACATCATCTTCTGATGCAAACAACATCCCTCGTTTTGGTTCATAACTTTCAAACTCGCCATCCAACGCATCACTCATAATGAAGTCACTTTCACATGCTTTTTCTACATTATCAACAGCCTCGGCTATATTGAGATTATTTGAACCCTCCATCAACTTCAGTTTTGGGTTGCTACACACACCTGTAAGTTATCAAGTATCTACTGTCATGTTACAAACATATTTTGTATTTCACCAACATCTAGATTTTATTATGAAAGTTAAGAAATGGCAGTGAAAAGTAAACATACAAATGACAATAGATAATGAGGATAGAGACCCATTCGAATGGGTCTCTTCTATAAAGGCCACACTTAACCTTTTGTGAGATGAAATAAAGCTTAAAAAGATAGCCTGAAATCATCTAGTTAACAAAATCGCGTACAATGGTAGTCATGTTAATCTTCTTTCACGTGTGCTCAAATAAGTCTCAAATGGCTAAGTGGCAATTTTAAAGTGTATAAAAACTAAAGCATTCAAAACATGCCATTACTCTTTTTCTTCTAAGCTGGATATGTTTTACCTCTATAGCAACGCTTAGGTAAGAAATTAAGGATGCTCAATGGACCAACTATTTCGCTATATGAACAGCCCATAACCCATCCCAACTCCACTCCACTAGTAGTTCATTTGTAAGTAATTACCCCCATTGTTAGAAAGTTATTGTTGGACTCACATCGAAACGTGTGAAGATTAACCACTTATTCTAAACATATTAACGTTAATTTTAGATTCACCACAAACCACAAACCATGTCAATGGACTAACTATTTCTGCTATATGAACCGACCCATAACCCATCCCAACTCCACTCCACTAGTAGTTCATTTGTAAGTAATTACCCCCACTGTTGGAAAGTCATTATTGGATTCACCATAAACGTGTGAAGATTAACCACTTATTCCAAACATATTAACCAGTTAATTTTAGATTCACCACAAACCATGTCAATGGACCAACTATTTCTGCTATATGAACCATTTTAAATCCTCCTAACAGAAACAAAATATACCAAATAAACCAACGAATGAACCAACAAGCACTCTCCTATTTACCTATCTAATCAACACACAGCCAACAAAAATAGATTTCATGGATTTGTACCCAACAAAAAATACAACTCACCAAACAGAGAGCATAATACGCAACATTTCACGGAAATTGCAAGTGTCCATCTCAGAAAACACGAAATATTATGGGGAGAAAAGCAGAGGATACTTACCGAAATTGTAGAAAATCCACAAAACTCGAACCCACGTGTGCGTGTGAAAATCAGAGTGACGGAAGAGAGTGAGTGATGCCTGAAAATGGGGGAAAGAGAATGAGGACACGAGAACAAGAATTAAAATACTGTGGGTGGGTGCCCTAGTGAGTGAGACAATATCAGAGGAGAGGGAGATGTAACAGAGATGAAAGAAAGAAAGAAATGAGAAATAGAGGGAAGAAATGAGGGAAAACAAAATACAGATAAGCAGAAGTCGAAAATGGAAAGAGACAAATATACATACGGAAGATACGGTGGATAAAAGTTGGATGTATATTTGGTGGACATATAGCGCGACCCTATTATTTTTGTTAGTCTATATACCTATATGAGGCGTTGCAGTTTTTCCTTTTGGTCTCTATGATGTTCTTGTGTTAGGTGATGCCAAATGTCACAACATTATTCATTCACTTTCATCTTAGCTATCTTACTAGCAGAACCATCACATCCTGAAAAGATGTTAAGAGAACAAATGTAGTAGAGGGACAGCCAAGGACCCATGGGGATGGGAAAAATATGGTTGTCATTGCGGAGGGCATATACAACATGGAAGTGGGGCTTTGCAAACTTCCAGAGATCATAACTATGTGCAAATAATATAAGATTACCAGGGACGGACCAGGTATAAAAGAGTGAGGGATGTTTGAAAATTTTTATTTGATTTTATACATGTATTTATTTTTTTATGTTTTGTATATATAATTTTTGTCTCCATATAAATAAATTAATAAATTTATTATCATAGAAAGTAAAATTTATTTTTTAATATTACTTGTTAGAATATTTTACTATTCTTATATGATTTGGAGTCAATAGAATACTAAAGTCTACCAAAATATTCAGAGTATCAAAATATTCTCTCACCTCTTTCTCTTTACTATTACGCTTAGTAATACTTCTCAAATTTCTCAAGTTTCTTTTTTTTTCTTTTATTTAATTATTTGTTATTCACCTTATAAATATCATAAAGAATTGACTACGCAATTGTATAAGAAATGAATGATTGAATGACTGTTTTGTTACATATATAAAGAGAAAAATATTTGGTAGTATTATCTTATTGATAATGAAAAGATTATTCAATATTTTCAAAATATAAAAAATATGAAAAAAATAATTATAAATTGATCTTTTATAATCTTGTATTAATATATTTTTATATATAAATATAATTATTAAAAATTATATTTCTATATTAATAACATTATTTTTGCTTTCAGTGCCTATTACTCGGTCCGTAACTGAAGATTACTATACGCAAATAATATAAGATTGGTTAATATCTATGAAGCACGGAAATGGACACGGATACAGGGACACACCAAATTCAAAAATTTTAGGACACGGACACGGCATATGTATATATAATTTTGATTATAAACATTTCAAACACAACTCCTCAATGACAACATAATCATCTTCATTTATAACTAAAAAAGAAACCAATAATAATTGAAAATTGAACCATCAGACCAGAGTGAAACTCACTTGAAACTTGAACCATTAGTACACAGTAAACACACTGTATTAAGAAAGAATAGAAAATTTTTTCTGAGGGTAGGTCGGGTAAAAACCAAGTTAATTCTTTTCCATCATTAATATATTTCCTATATATATATATATATATATATATATATATATATATATAGGAAATATATCTAGTGAGAGAAATTTTTATTGTGAGAGGGTGAGAGGAGTAACTTGACCATACAACTATACATGGATGGTCAAGATTAAAAGTTACTTGAAGGTCATGTGACTACTTAAAAAAGTCACATGCATTTATATTATAATCTTGACCATTCATATAAGATCCAATGTTTAAGATTTACTTCTCTCACTTCTTACAATAAACACTCTTCTCATTAGAGTAAGATCCTAATATTTATGCATGTGACTCTAGTGAGATCTTACTCTAGTGAGAGGAGTGTTTATTATAAGAGGTGAGAGAAGTAAATCTTAAACATTGGATCTTACATGAATAGTCAAGATTATAATATAAATGCATGTGACTTTTTTAAGTGGTCACATGACCTTCAAGTAACTTTTAATCTTGACCATCCATGTATGGTTGTATGGTCAAGATTTACTCCTCTCACCCTCTCACAATAAAAACTTCTTTTACTAGATATGTCTCCTATATATATATAAATCACATGTATTTATATTCTAATCTTGATCATTTATATAAAATTTAATATTTAAAATTCACTCTTCTCACCTCTTATAATTAACATTCTTCTCACTATAGTAAAATTCTCTCTATATATATAGTTATACATTCATTGAGAGGAATATGTAATCTCAAAAGTTTGAGTACGTAGGAAAGTACTTTTGGGGATAGGCACTCTCGGTATCCTAATTCCTAATTAAAGATTAGTTTCAAATCTAAGCGTGTGAAAAAAATCTTTAAAAAAAAAGTTATAGCAAAAATATTCACTTACCATTTAATGAATTTTAAGAATAAATGTTGCTATGAAAAAATAAAAAAAAAATCAAAAGTACATAAATATATTTTAAAACATAAATAAGTTTTATTTTAAAATATGTTTTATTAATTTAATTTTCTAATAATATATTACATCCAATTAGTTTATGATGTTTTCATGTAAAGATTTTACCCGTAATGTAGATATTAACATTCATAAATTATATATAACAGTATATAACTATTACATATATCTCAATAAAAACATTTAAAATAGATAATTAATTTAATTTTGTAATAATAAATTACATTGCAATTAATTTTATTATATTTTTTATAAATCTTTCACGTGTGAATGTAGATATTAATAAATCTTCATATAAAATTTTTAATGCAGGTTATGCAAACATAAAATATTTAAACATTATAAAATATATATATATATATATATATATATAGGAGGATCATTTACACTAATGTAAATTTTTTTCTCTTACACTTATTTTTAACTGTTAGATCTACTTTCATCTAATGATTGATATTATTTCATTAAAGCTAACTATTAGATGAAAGTAGATCTAATAGTTGAAAATGAGTGTAAGAGAAAAAAGACTTACACTGGTGTAAGTTGATCCTCCCTCATATATATATATGTGTGTGTGTGTGTGAAAATTTATTATTTTCAAGTATAATTAATTGATTAACTTGGTTACCTAATAATAACTTGCATTCAATCAATTATAGTAGTTATTCATATAAAGTTTTCACCAGGTGTGTATGAAAATATTGATTCTGCTGCAGTTGTTATCTTGTCTCTTAAGTCCTGAAACCTTGCATTTGCCAGTGGTTTTGTCAGAATATCTGCTAGTTGGTCCTTAGTTGAAACATGAGATACTTGCAACATGTTGGCTTGAACTTGTTCTCTAACAAAGTGATAATCAAGTGAAATGTGCTTCATACGAGAATGTAGAATAGGATTTGCACACAAGTAAGTAGCACCAACATTGTCACAACGAATTCTTGGTGAATGAGAGAGAGGAACCTGCAGTTCTGTAAGTAAATTGACTAACCACATAAGTTCAGCAGTTACAGTAGCAACAACCCTGTATTCTGCCTCAGTAGAGGATTGCGCCATTGTCCTCTGTTTCTTGGATAGCCATGAAATGAGATTGCCACCAAAGAAAATGATATAGGCAGATGTGGAGGTGCTATCATCAGAGTTGCCACCCCAGTCTGCATCAGTGAATGCCAACAAGTTGAGAGCAGAAGGTTGATGAAGCATTATACCAAAATTAATTGTATGCTTTAAATAACGAAGCAGGCGCTTGAGATGCTAGAGATGAAGAGTAGTTGGCTTATGCATGAATTGAGACAATTTGTTGATAGAGAATGAGAGGTCAGGCCGAGTGAGAGTGAGATATTGAAGTGCACCAATTATTTGACGATAAGTGGTGGAGTCTGTTGATGCAGAACCATCATGTAGCTTGAGAATTGTCGTGGTTGAGAGTGGAGTTGATGCTGGTTTCACCCCCTTCATGTCAAAGCGCTCAAATATGTCACGAATAAACTTGTGTTGTGTCATGAATAGACTAGAGGAAGTGGGAATCAATTCAACTCCAAGAAGGTAGTGAGGAGTGCCCATATTTTTTAGAGTAAACCTGTGAGATAAGGCTTCAATAAATGCTTGAAGGAAATCAGCATTGTTACCTGTGAGTAAGAGATCATCCACATACACTAGGAAGTAAGCCTTGACTGTGCCATTAGTATATATGAATAAAGAAGGATCACTCTTGCTAGTAATGAAGCCATAAGACGTGATGAAGGTCTTTAATGTGTCATGCCATGCCCTAGGAGCTTGACGAAGCCCATAGATAGCCTTGTGTAATTTGCACACATAGTCAAGATGCTGGCTATCTTTGAGACCTAGAGGTTGAGCCATAAATACCTGTTCAGAAAGAGTGCCCTATAGAAAAGCATTATTGACATCTAGTTGATGCATTTGCCAACTATTATGAAGAGCAATTGTAAGAATTACTTTAATAGTTAGAGGTCTCACAACCAGTGCAAATGTTTCCTTGAAATCAACTTCGGGACATTGAGTGAATCCCTTGGCCACAAGGCGAGCCTTGTAACGATCTATGGAACCATCTGGATGTCGTTTAATCCTGAAAAGCCATTTGCAACCCGCTATATTCTGATTGTTTGGTGGTGGTACTAGGGACCAAGTACCATTACGAAGAAGAGCATCAAACTCATCAGAGATAGCTTTCCTCCAATGTGCATGTTGCATGGCTTCACAAACCTTGGAAGGCTCCAAATTTTCTGGTAAAGGATGGTTTGACACTGCCAATGCTCTTTTAGGTTTAAAAATGTTGTTTTTGGACCTTGTTATCATTGGATGACCCTGTTGTGGAACTGGTTGCTCATTGGAAGTGGAAGTCTCAGGTAAATCATTAGTAATAGAAGGTTAACATGTAATGGAGAGATAAGAGGAGAGGTACTACCTGATGAGGGATCCGAATCCAGTGATGCCTCTGGACATAAAGGATTGAATAGTGGTGGCTGGTCAGTTTGTTGTTCAGGTATTGACGCTGAAAGTGGAATTATTTGGTGAAGTGGTATGGAGGTAATAGGTTGAGGTTTATGTGGTGTGGGATTATGTTGTATGAGTTGCATATAAGGAAAGTGATTGTCGTGGAAGGTCATATAACGGGAAATGTAGAGCCTATTAGTGAGGGGATCAAGACACTTGTAAGCATATTGTGATGGAGAATAGCCCACAAAAATACATGGTTTGGATCTTGGTTGTAGTTTATTTGTGGTATAGGGGCGCAGCCAAGGAAAACATAAGCTGCCAAAGGAATGTAAGTGGAGAGGATTGGAAGTGGTGTTGTGCAAAATTTCAAATGGAGATTTCATGTTGAGGATAGGTGTTGGAAGGCGATTTATAAGATAAATGGCAGCAGTAAAGGCATAAGACCAGTAAGTTGGAGGTAAATAAGCATGATGCAGTAAAGCTCTACCTATTTCTACTATATGTCTATGACGTCTTTTAGCTGGTGCATTGAGTTCTGGTGTATGAGGTGGTGTAGTGAAATGAGAAATGCCATGTTGATTTAGATAGTTTTTGAGTTTAAGGAATTCTCCCCCATTATCAGAATATAGAGAAACAATTGAAGCACTGAAATATTTTTCAACCAAATTTTTGAATTGAGGAAATATGATTGAGACATCTGATTTATTTTTCAATGGATACAACCAAACATACTTAGAAAAATGATCAACAAAAACAAGATAATATAAAAAACCATCTAAAGACCTAATAGGAGCAGGGCCCCAGACATCAGTGTAGATTATATCAAGTGGCTTCTTGCTGATGATACTGGAAGTAGAAAAGGGCAATTTGTGGCTCTTGACACTACTACAGGTGATATATGGAGCATTGGTGCTCAACTTTATTTTGTAATGAAATGTCAGATGTCTTAAAATATGATCAGAGGGATGTCCAAGAATGTGATGCCATGGAGGATGAGATGAAGATGTGGTGAAGAGAGCTTTCTGTTTGATGGATGGTGGAGAGATGTGGTAAAGGCCGTTCCTATGCAACCCTTTGATGAGAGGCACCCTTGTTTTCAGATCCTTCACCAAGAAATGGTCAAAAAAGAATTCAACAGAAACTGGATTAGTATTACATAGTGATGAAACAGATAATAAGTTTTGAGAAATTTTGGGAACATGTAATAGTTTAGGTAATTTGAGTGGTTGAATGGTAGTAGAAAGAAATGATTTACCAGTATGAGCTATTGGAAGAGAGGTGCCATCTCCCACAATGAGTTGATCAGTTCCATGATAGGGATTGGTGAGATGCAAGTTCTCCATATCACTAGTGATATGATGAGTTGCACCAGAGTCCATGATCCAGTTTGTTGTTGCATTTTGAGGTATTGCTTGTGCATGATGAGCTGCAGGTCTATTATTGCGCTGGGATACCCATGAATTTTGTAACATTCCCTGGTTGTATGACCAGTTTTTCCACAGTACTGACAAATGACTTTCTTTGTTGGAGAGTGTGGCCTGGCAGCGGATGATGCATTCCAATGATTAGATGAATAAGACTTTTTATGAAAAGTATGATTACCTTTGTGAGCAGCATTAGCAGTAGGAACCATAATATCAGTGTTGGTTTCATTCCTCTTGAGATAGCTTTCATAGTCAGACAAAATATCATGGAGTTCTTCAAAGGCAATGGGATTTTCATGAGTGCGAAGAGCAGCAGTCACTCTATGATACTCAGCACCTAGTCCATTGAGAGTATGAATGACAACATCAACTTCATCCAGAGGAGAGTTGATAATGGCTAATTCATCAGCCATGGATTTAATGCCATGAAGGTATTCAGCCATAGAACGTGTACCTTTTTCAAATCGAGAAAGTCTCTCATTCAGGTGCATGATCCGTGGTCTAGTCTTGCTGGCATACAATTTGCCAATAATGGCCCATGCTTGCTTGGAGGTGCCAACATTTCCAAGCATGGTGATGACACTTTGATCAACAGATGAGATGATGGCATGAAGAATCATTTGGTCCTGGCATTTCCAGAACTTGAAGTCAGCATGGTTTGCAGGTGGACATGTGTTAGTGCTATCAACAAAACCAATAAGGTCATAGCCAATGAGAAGGGCATTCAATTGAACCTTCCAGGCAGGGTAGTTTGTTCCATCAAGCTTGATAGAGGAATGGTTGTGAAGAACAACAATAGATTGAGTGTCGTTAATAGGGATGTTGGTAGTGGATTGAGAAGTGGAAGACATGGTGGAAAGGGGAAAAAAATTGGATCGAGGGAGCTATTACGCAGAAGCTCTTGATACCATATGAAAATATTGATTCTGTTGCATTTGATTGAAGGATAAGCTGAAAATATATAGCTCATATTGTTACACAAAATCAGGGACTACAGCTAATCAACCGAAACAGTGGTTGAATAGTTCAAAAGAGTTTAAACAAAAGCCTAATCTAAAGATATGCTAAAGATATGATAAAACAGACTAAAGATATATTACAGCAGACTAATAATTTCAAATTCAAATTAAACTAAACTTATCCAATAGTGTGATGTATATTAAAATTTCTAAATACCATACAACTATACATAAATATGTAATTATTTAAAAATATATATATTTTGAAATTTTTATAGTACTAAATTATATTGAGATTATTAAATAAAAAATTTATATTACAATTAATTTGGTAGTTTCTAGTCTTAGAATAAGAAAGTCTTCCTTTATTTTGAAAATTTTATATACCAAAAGATATTGAGAAACTTTAAATAATATTAATTCTTTATCGTATTAAATGCTTGGCAATATATCAAATATCAATATTTTCTAATAAATATTCATAATATATATAATATTCAAATCATATAATATACAAAGAGAAATTATATATCTTTATATTCTGATATGTGTCATTTTGACATGAAACATGTTTAAAAATGTCATGTGATAAATACATGATCCCAATAATTGACATGTAACATTTCACGTTACAATTAAAAAGAATGTGGACATGTGTCGCCATGTCTAAATTAAATTTATTGTTTATGTATACAAATATAAAGATTTATAATCACATATTAATTATCTTGACATATATACATTTGTATATTAATTCATATTAAAAAAATTCAAAAAAAATCACCTATCTTTTGTTGATCATGTTATTAATTGTTATAAACACATATTAATTACATTGACATATATATCTTTGCATATTAATTCATATTAAAAAAGACTTAAAAAATTCTCACATACTTTTAATTAACCATGTTATTAATTATTTGGTCTAAATTTAATTTATTGTTCACACATACAAATATAGAAATTTATAATCATTTATTAATTACCTTGACATATATACCTTTGCATATTAATTCATATTAAAAAATTCAAAAAATTCTCACATATCTTTAGTTGAACACATTATTAATTATTTTTATTAGTAATTAATCTTAAAATCTCAAAATTTTTGTAGGTATCTAATACTATCTCTACTATATATTTTCTTGTCATCCTAAATTAATTAATTATATTTTCAAATTAATATATTTATTCATATATAATTACTTTATATTATTTACAAAACTTCAATATATACATCACATAAGTGTGAAAATTTTGCATAAAAATATAATAAAATTAATTAAATGTAATTTATTATGAAGAAACTAAGAATTTATTAAGTGTTTTTTAAAACTAATAAAATATAGTAATTTTTTATATAATCTTAATAATAAGTTGATAAAACATCCAAATAAATAAACACATAAAAATTAATATTAAAAGAAACAAAACTATATAATCAAAAATTGAAATTATCTAAAACTATATAAACTAATTATTTATTTGGAAGTCATATAAAAGAAATATTTATTGAGTGAAGCTACATAGTTCAGCTATCATAGCATAGGAAGAGCAGATTAATGAAAACATAAAAAATGATTTTGAGTGTATTCCACTATAGATTTCATTAATTTTAACTTAATCAAATTCATTTAAACCATCTGGGATGTCATACCTCTATGTTAAGTATATTTTTTCTTATTTATTATAATTTTTTAATTTATCTTGTGCATTATACAGGCATAAAACACTAGTTATACATAATAATTGGGACATTAAAATCTTGATTTTCTTATATTTTATATATATTTATATATTTTTACGGTAACATTTTCTAAAAGTGAAAAAGAATGCAACAATATATCCTAAATCCTAAATTGATTTTATAATATTAATTTTTCAATTAATAAGTATCAATCTTTTTAAAATTGACTTTATTAATTTAATTTAAATGCTACTCAGTATCTTATATAATTATTTTTTAAATAATCAGAATCAATATTCATAATTGAAACATTAATTCCTTAAAGGTAAAATATAACTGAATCAAGTGTTGACATGTGTCATTTTCTTCTTTTATACTATCCTTCTTTTATAAATTATTCTGAACCGTGATCCAAGATTATGTCTCGTGGGTCGACTCGGAATGTAGTGCGCCAAAGTCCATCTTTGACGCCCTCATCAAGAATTCACTTATGGTATGCAGATGAGATCTTGACTATATGCTTATCGGACTACGACATTGGGTGGCAATAGCTTTACTACGAGATCTACGCAATGGATAAATCTTAATAATATATGTTATTGTCAATCATAATCTTGCAGAATAATAACACTCATACTTGCCTCTAACTGCCCATAATTACAGTTTCTATATTCCGATCTTATAGGAATCCCCTGCAACTAAATAAGGAACATATCTCTTCTTGTAACTATTATGGGAGCGTATCTCTCTAACCTCTATGAAGACCAAGCTTATTCACCTTCTCAGGTAACTTATCACTGACTGCATAAACCTTACTTGTGTATAACCTGACTTGAGCGTTGGAATCCTTTTGCAAGTACCAACCCCCTTTCTCAACATGCTCTGCTGCTGCTATGCAAAGAGGAAACCACTATGACGTGCTTATCTCAAGTACACCTCTAAATTCATTTCAGAACATTAGCGCCATCTGTGGGGATGATAAACTTTTATTCCCACTCAACCATGGTGAACATGAGACAAAATTCGAGAAGATACGTTGTGCAAACATCTACAGACCAAAGGCAAGGACCAGCAGCGCAATGTCCTCCCCACCCTATTCCACCACTATTTTATGAAGCCTCCGTTATGAGAAACCAGGCACCCAACGTAGAACTTCTATGCGATGGCAATGCAACCTCACTTTCTAACGAGAGCCCTCACCCATTGCACAAGGTTCTTGTGATGGATAGACTTGGAATCCGCATGCAAATAGTCAATTCTGACATTCACAAATCCAGAATCCCAATGCATCAGTGCCTAGGACCTATGAATGTTGAAGCTAATGACCGTGTGTCTCACCCAGAACACATGAGTTGATCCCATGTATCCAGAAATCAATTCCAGGATATGGTTCAACAACACAGGGCGATGTTAGAAGAACAATACTACAGATTGGAGGATATGGGACGAACCACGCACGATGGGCAACCTAGAATGCAATGTCAAAACGGAAGGAGGAACGCAGATAATATCCAAAAGGGACCGCATACTGACGCCAGTATGTCTAATGTTGTTGATAACAATCGGACCCTTGCGATCAAAAGAAACCCTTCTCTACCCAACTCCTGGAGTACAGAGTCCCAAGAAGTTTTAAATTCCCAGCTAATATGGAGCTCTATGATAGAACTACGGACCCCCAGGAACACGTAAAAGTATACGTTCAATCTATGTGCTTCCATAGGAGACCCTCACAGTTAATATGTCATGCATTTCCCCTTTCTCTAAAGAATGGAGCCCTCAGATGGTTCATTACCTTTCCGCGAGGATCCATCACAGACTAGCCAAACCTTAGACAATGTTTCTTGCTCTAGTACACTACTAGCAAGGAACAACCCAAGTCCATTGAATCTTTATCCAAAATTCTCCAAGGGCACGACGGGCCCCTTTGCGAGTATGTTAAAAGGTTCAGGGTGACATGTACCAATGTGGAAAACTTTGAGGATAGAATTTCCCTCCATTATGCTAGAAGTGGCCTCCGAGTCAGTTCCGAGTTCTTCATGTCTTTGGCAAAGACAAAGCCGAAGAACATGCAAGAATTTTGACAATGGTCCCAAAAATATATAAACCTTGAGGAGGCAATTGAGGACCAAAGGAAATGGGAGAAATGTGAGTCCTCTCACCAGAAGGCTAACCATAACTCATGGTCCCCCAACACCAAGGATAGTCCACCCTGGGGCAAATACTCCAATTGCACTCTTCTGAACACCCCATGTGAGACAATTTTGAGGGAAGTGTTACAGACAGAGTTTCAGGACATTAAGTGATATGATCCAAGTTGGATGCATATTGTTTTTACGGATCGTCCTTGAGTTGATTTAGTGTTTCAAAGAATGAAACGATGAACAGTACCCGATGAACAGTAGCTGATGAATAGTGACGTGAATAGTGACGTAAATAGTAAAAAAAATAGAAAAGATGGGAAAAGGAAAAGGAATGAGAGGAAGAAGACGCCACACTCTTGGAGAGTGATAAGTCAAGTGAAGATTCGCCACAAAGGTAAGGAAGCCTTTGATAAGAACCAAGATGGCTCAACCAAGAACCAAAGAGAATGAAATTCTCACAAATGGATTCAATCCAAATTCACATCCAAAAGTCCTTTCATTCATGTTTTAGGCACATACTTATAGGAAAATGGGGTGCATAGAATATGCATGCAAAGTGGTCATCATAATGTGACATATTCCCCATAAAAAGCAATAACTAATCCATTAAGTGGCTAATTAAAGCATTAACTAAAAAATAGGAGTTACTTAGGTATGTAAACCAAAGGTTGCCCTCCCAAAAACGTGCACTATTCATCCTTCATGGTTTATTACACTTTATTTAATAGAAATAAACTAAAAAATACTATTTTAAAGAAGTGGACATCCAAGCCATCATGGGTCTTCAAGTTGGATGAGATAAGTGACCAATTTGGGCCCAACTCCATCAAGACCGAATTTGGGCTTGTTTCAATTAAAGTTGTCATCATTTTATTTAGGACTTCTTGGGCTTTCTTGGTCCTAGCTCTTGTCATAGGTCCACCAAGTCCTTGTAGTGCTCCTTGATCCATGCTCCTTAGTGGGCTCACATCATCCCCTCCTTCTTTAAGTGAATTCGACCTCGAATTGAAATCTTCATCACCTACATCAAAAGGAGACAAATTGGCCACATTGAAAGTTGCACTAACACCATACTCACTGGAAGGTCTATCTTGTAGGCATTATCATTAATCTTGGTCAACACTTGGAATGGCCCATCTCCTCTTGGTTGAAGCTTGGATTTCCTTTGTGAAGGAAATCTCTCTTTTCTCATGTGCACCCGGACCCAATCTCCGGGTTCAAACACCACCTTCCTCCTCCCTTTGTTGGCTTGCCTAACATAGCTTTTGATCTTCTTCTCAATTTGGGTCTTGACTTGTTCGTGTAACTTCCTCACAAATTCAGCTTTAGCCCCTTGCCATCTTTATGCTTTAAAATTGAAGAGTTAGGCAATGGCAATAAATCAAGAGGAGTGAGAGGATTAAATCCATAAACAACCTCAAAAGGAGAATATTGAGTAGTACTATGGACAGCCCTATTATAAGCAAATTCCACATGAGGCAAACACTCCTCCCAAGACTTAATGTTCTTCTTTATTACAGTCTAAGAAAGGGAAGAAAGTGTCCTATTAACTACCTCGGTTGCCCATCTGTTTGGGGATAAGTAGTGGAGAAAAGCGACTTTGTAATTACTTACCCCACAAAGTCCTCCAAAAGTGACTTAAGAACTTTGTGTCACGATCGAAACAATACTTCTTGGAAGGCCATGAAGCCTTACCACTTCTTTGAAGAACAATTCAACAACATGACAAGCATCATCAACTTTTTTACATGGTATAAAATGTGCCATTTTAGAAAACCTATCCACCACCACAAAAATTGACTCCTTACCATTCTTTGTCCGAGGTAGTCCTACAACAAAATCCATTGACAAATCAATCCAAGGAAAATCAAGAATAGGCAAAGGAGTATAAAGTCCATGAGACATCACTTTAGATTTAGACTTTTTACAAACAATGCATTTTTCACAAAACTTTTGCACATCATGTTTCATGTGTGGCCAATGAAAATGTTCGTGCAACATGTCTAAAGTCTTTTGAACCCCAAAATGCCCCATTAGTCCCCCTTCATGCGCTTCCCTCACAAGCAACTCTCTTATAGAACTTTTGGGCACACATAATCTCTTTTCTTTAAACAAAAACCCTTGGTGGTTAAAATACCCATTTTGAGCCCAATGCAAACAATTAGCATAGATATGGGAAAAATCTTTATCATGCTCATACAATTCTTTGATGCATTCAAGCCCAAATAATTTTGTTTCAAGGGTAGAGTAAGGTATACCTTCTTGAAAGTACATCGCCACTATGTTGGCCTTACCTTTCTTATGCTTGATCACATATGGGAATTGTTCAAGAAACTCAACCCACTTGGCATGCCTCTTATTCAACTTTCCTTGTCCTTTCAAGTACTTTAAGGACTCATGATCACTATGGATAACAAACTCTTTGGGCAAAAGATAATGTTGCCATGTTTGTAAAGCCTCACCAAGGCATACAATTCCTTATCATAGGTGGGATAATTAAGGACGAGACCACTTAATTTCTCACTAAAGTAAGCAATTGGATGCCCTTCTTGCATTAAAACAGCTCCAACACCAACATTAGAAGCATCACATTCAATTTCAAAAGATTTAGCAAAATTAGGCAAAGCAAGTATTGGTGCATGAGTAAGTCTTTCCTTAAGCTCATTAAATGCATGCTCTTGTTTCTCCCCATCTAAACACAACATTTTTCTTGACAATTTCATTAAGAGGTGCAGCCAATGTACTAAAGTCTTTAACAAACCTCCTATAGAAACTAGCCAAGCCATGAAAGCTCCTCACTTCACTCACATTTTTTGGGGTTGGCCACTCTTGAATGGCCTTAATTTTTCTCTGTGTCAACATGAACCCCTTTTGAATTTACAACAAAACCAAGGAAGATCACATGATCCGTACAAAAAGTACATTTTACCAAATTAGCATACAACTTTTCTTTTCTCAACACATGCAAAACAATGTACCTTAAGTGTTCATGATGTTCATCTAGGCTTTTGCTATATATCAAGATATCATCAAAATACACAACAACAAGCGGCCTAGAAAATCCCTTAAGACATGGTTCATAAGCCTCATGAAAGTGCTAGGTGCATTTGTTAAACCAAAAGACATTACCAACCATTCATACAATCCATATTTAGTTTTAAAGGCGTTTTCCATTCATCCCTTCCCTTATTCTAATTTGATGGTACCCACTTTTCAAATCAATTTTAGAAAACAAACAAGCACCATATAATTCATCAAGCAAATCATCAAGTCTAGGGATAGGATGTACGTACTTGATTGTGATGTTGTTCACACGACCTACAATCTGTGCACATTCTCCAACTTCCATCCTTTTTAGGCACTAAGATAAGGGACAGCACATGGACTTAAGCTTTCTTGCACCCATCCTTTTGCATCAACTCCTCCACTTGCTTTTGTATTTCTTTGGTCTCTTGAGGATTACTCCTATAGGCTGGCCTATTGGGTAATGATGCACCCGGAATGAGGTCAATGTGGTGTTCTATCCCCCTTAAAGGAGGTAGGCCGTGAGGCACTTCTTTTGGAAACACATCACTAAATTCCCGCAAAAGAGTTTTAACACCACTAGGCAAAGAGAGTTCATTAGGAGCATTAGCATTCAAACAGAATTCTTTACAATAAAGCATATATAGGGGGCTGCCTTGAAATCAAAGCCCTCTTCACCTCACTTTTTGTTGCCAAATAACTCTCTTTTCTCTCACTATTTTTATTCTTTTTCTCTTTGTCATCACTCTTCTTTTCACTCCCTCTTTCTTTTTGCTCTTGCTCTTTCTTTTCTCTCATCTTTAGTTGGTCCTCACTAACTTCTTTTGGGGACAATGGTGAAAGAGTGACCTTTCGGTCATGATGCACAAAAGTGAATTTGTTAAGGAATCCATCATGGTTGGCCTTCCTATCAAATTGCCAAGGCCTCCCAAGTAACATATGACTTGCCTCCATGGGTACCACATCACATAGAACATTATCATGATACTTTCCAATGGAGAAACAAACTTCAATTTGCTTGTTCACGGTCAACTCACCAACTTCACTAAGCCATTGAAGTCTATATGGTCGTGGGTGTGGCTTAGTCACAAGATTCAATTTGGAAACCATTCTAGTACTAGCAACATTAGTACAACTCCCACCATCAATAATTAAAGAACATACCTTCCCTTGGATCATGCATCTAGTATGGAAGATATTTTCTCTTTGGCTCTCGTCATGCTCCTTAGCTTGGCTTCCCAAAAGTCTCCTCACCATGAGCAAATCTCCTCCTTCTGGAACTACTTCTCCCCCACTTTCTTCTTCACTAGAAGCCTCAGATTGTGTGACCACTTCTCCATTTCTTGATACCATTGTCCTTTTAGTTAGACATTGAGATGCAATATGTCCATGGCCCAAGCACTTGAAACACTTCACATCACGGTTTCTAGGAGATGCTTCTATAGGCTTCTTTCCATGAGATGTAGGCAGCACCTCCTTTGAAGATGAAGTACCCTCCTTCTTTGATTTGTCCTTCCAACTTGAAGATGAAAACTTAGAAGATGAAGGAAATTTGGACTTCTTCCTCTTGAGTTGTTGCTCCACCTTTATGGCTTGTTGGACCAAATCTTCAAGCTCCACATAGTTTTGAAGCTCCACTATGTCTTGAATGTCTTGATTCAACCCATGTAAGAACCGAGCCATAGTTGCCTCCCTATCTTCATTAATGTTGGACCTAAGCAAGGCCAACTCCATCTCCTTGTGATACTCATCAACACTTTTGGATCCTTGGGTCAATCTTTGCAATTTGTTGTGAAGATCCCTATGGTAGTGATTTGGAACAAATCTTTTTCTCATGACTTGTTTCATTTCTGCCCAAGTCTCAATAGGCTCCTCCTCATACCTTCTTCTCTCCTTTTGCAATTGATCCCACCAAACAAGTGCATAGTCTTTGAATTCAAGAGCGGCTACCTTCACTTTCTTTCTTTCATTGAAATTGTTGCAATCAAACACTTGCTCGATCTTCATTTCCCACTCCAAGTAGGCTTCGGGATCACTCTTCCCATGAAAAGTAGGAACTTTGATTTTGACCCCTTCAATTCTATCCTCTCTATCACGCCTCCTTCCTTTACGTGGTCCATGTCTAGGTCTGTCCTCACTCTCATAACCACTTCCTTGATTTGATTCTTCTCGATTTCGGAGGTTGGCAAGTTGTTCATTGAAGTTTGCATTCATTTGCTCCATTTGCCTTTGAAGGATTTGCATTTGAGTATTCATCGTAGCATGAAGAACCGCGGACCTTGGAGAAAGAGGTGGACTATCACCTTAGGTGCCATCACTTGAAACACACAATATCAAAATAACAAGATAGTATAAATCCTCACCACACTCCTCACGTGTGCACACAATGTGTATTTCACTCAAATAGGCTTTTTCCCACAAGATGTAATTTTCACTCTTGCCTCTTTCCACTCAAATTCTCTTTGCAAGTTCTTAAATGAACCCTCTCATGTTTGAATTACCCAAAGCTCTTACAAAAGTAGCGGTCCTCACAAGAGTAAGCACTCAGAAGTTGAAGAAAAGATAAAACTCTAGACAAAACTCAAAGGAATTTAAAAGACAAGCAAGAAAAGTGAATTAAAAAGAAAGGTAGAACTCAAAAGAAATAAGAAGAAAAAGAAATGCACAAGGTATGTAGAATAGCACCGCTTAATTGAAATTCACAAGGCATTCAAAATGAATCTTGCTTAAGTGCAAAGCGATCTCTTTTTTTTTTTTCTTTTTTTTTAATATTATTTTTCACGCCCTTGTTCTCTTGTTGCACTTAAAAAAAACAAATTGATTCTTGCAATTTTTTGTTCCAATTGTTATGCCCAATTGTGTATTTAGGAGTTTCCTTTCAAATTAAGGTGCTATAAAACATATAACAAAGAACGAATATAGAATTGACAAGATCAAAGTCAGTAAATATTGCATAAAAAATAAAGAACGAGAAATTAAAGGCGTAAAATAGAAGGACTAGAATTTAAATGGCAAAAAGTAAAGAACGGAAAGTAAAGAATGTTGCCAATTCTTAGAAATGGCAGGGATCAATGATGATCAAGATTGTGTATAATTATGACATCCAAGCAATAATGCTTGATGTTTGGAAAGCAATAAGAACAAGAACAAAAGAACATGTAAGAACTCTATCAACTCTAGAATCAGGGCTCTAGATACCACATGATATGATCCAAGTTGGATGCATATTGTTTTTACGGATCGTCCTTGAGTTGATTTAGTGTTTCAAAGAATGAAACGATGAACAAGACAGATGAACAAGTGAGTCGATGAATAGTGACATGAATAGTAAAAAATAGAAAAGATGGGAAAAGGAAAAGGAATGAGAGGAAGAAGACGCCATACTCTTGGAGAGTGATAAGTCAAGTGAAGATTCGCCACAAAGGTAAGGAAGCCTTTGATAAGAACCAAGATGGCTCAACCAAGAACCAAAGAGAATGAAATTCTCACAAATGGATTCAATCCAAATTCACATCCAAAAGTCCTTTCATTCATGTTTTAGGCACATACTTATAGGAAAATGGGGTGCATAGAATATGCATGCAAAGTGGTCATCATAATGTGACATATTCCCCATAAAAAGCAATAACTAATCCATTAAGTGGCTAATTAAAGCATTAACTAAAAAAATAGGAGTTACTTAGGTATGTAAACCAAAGGTTGTCCTCCCAAAAATGTGCACTATTCATCCTTCATGGTTTATTACACTTTATTTAATAGAAATAAACTAAAAAAATACTATTTTAAAGAAGTGGACATCCAAGCCATCATGGGTCTTCAAGTTGGATGAGATAAGTGACCAATTTGGGCCCAACGCCATCAAGACCTGAATTTGGGCTTGTTTCAATTAAAGTTGTCATCATTTTATTTAGGACTTCTTGGGCTTTCTTGGTCCTAGCTCTTGTCATAGGTCCACCAAGTCCTTGTAGTGCTCCTTGATCCATGCTCCTTAGTGGGCTCACATCATTAAGCGACCACCCCCTTTAAAGAAGTACAAACAGAAATATCGCTCCAAATACTATACATAGCACGAAAGCTATGGTCATAAAATTGAAGACTGCTACCAATTCCGTGATGCCATTGAGTTTTTGATCAGGGCAAGATAGCTGAAATAATACATTAGTCATGATCAAGATAATGAACACCGCAGAAGGTAGAGAGATGTGAGACATAGTCCTCAACGAAGCCCGTCTCCACGCCAAAGAAGGACCCGGAGTCCCAGAAGAAGATCCCAGAGTCCACCTCGCCTTGATACAAACGACCTACAGGACAGGAATAGGGATGCTCTATCTAATGATAATGACAACTGCCATGCCTAGTCCAACAGAACTATCAACACTATTGCAGGTGGATTTGCTAGTGGTAGCTCGTCCAATGGTGCTCAAAAGAAAGCCCTCAGGATGGCAGTGTTGAGTGTCTTCCACTCTGAGCCTAAGTCATGGATCGGAGAACGAAAAACACCCCCATCACTTTTTCAGGTGAAGACTACGACAGAATTATCCCAGATCATGATGACCCACTAGTTATATTGGGAATAATTTCCAATGTCGAGGTCCGACGTATTTTTCTGGACCAAGAAAGTTTGGTACACATCATGTTCATGGGCGTTTAGCAGAAGCTAGAACTTCGACGTACGGAGCTAACCCCCTATGATGGAGAGTTTATGAGGTTCATTGGTGAGAAGATTACTCCAATAGGATATTATGAGACCCACTTGACCTTGGGGTCCCCTAAACTCTTTAGGACAGTCAAAGTAAGGTTCTGGTCATGGACTGCCCTTCGACTTACAACATCATCTTGGGCCGCCCTGCCTTAAATGCACTTGGCGCCATGGTATCCACTACCCACCTAATCATGAAGTTCCTAGCAAGAATGACGAGGTTGTCACAGTAAAAGGTGACCAAATTGCAACTCGAAAATGCTATAACGAGAGCCTCAGAATTTACAGGGCTCCCAAGAAAACAAAACTTGGCACATCTAGCTCGATCCTGGATCAGGTCAACATCCTTATGATCGATCTAGATGTTCAAAAAGAAGTCTAGGGTACCAAACCCTAGCCAGAGGGTGAGCTCTAGCCTGTCCAGCTTAGTGCCAAACCAGATTAGGTCACCAAAATTAGAGTAAACCTGGAAGAAGAGAGACGCCAACTGATTGAGCTCTTACATAAAAATAAAGATTTCTTCGCTTGGACATCCTACGATATGCCTGGGCTTAAATCCGCCTTCATCTGTCATCACCTGTCTATCAGGGAGGATACAAGGCTAGTCTCTTAAAAGAAAAGAAAAGTTAGCTTAGAAAGGCAGCAAATTATTGAAGAATAGGTGAAAGAGTTACTCAATATCGGCTTCATCAGGGAAGTACTATATACAACATGGCTATCTAACGTGGTCTTGGTGAAGAAGTCAAATAGGAAATGAAGAATGTGCGTATATTACACAGACTTAAACAAAGCCCGCCCTAAAGATCCATACCCACTTCCCAATGTGGATAAATTGGTGGACAGCTTCTCAGGCTTCTGATTGCTATCATTCATGGATGCATACTTTGGGTACAACCAGATCTCAATGTACCCCGAGGGAGAAGACAATACTACCTTCATCACTGATAGGGAGAGCTACTACTATAGTGTAATGCCCTGTAGTTTGAGAAATGTATGAGCCATCTATTAGAGAATGATGAACATGGTCTTTGAAGACCAAGTGGGGAAGATGCTGGAGGTTTACATCGATGACATGATAGTAAAGACCCCACAAGGCAGATCATATACGACAGACCTCGAAGAAGTGTTTGTACAACTCTGGAAGTATAACATGAGACTTAACCTAGAAAAGTGCGTCTTCGGAGTCCAAGCAGGCAAGTTCTTGGGTTTCATGCAGAATCATCGTAGAATTTAAGCTAATACAGACAAATACTAAGTGATGCTCTACATATGGAGCCCTCAGAATATCAAAGAAGTGCAACAGCTAACTGGCCGGATTATGGCCCTCACTCGATTCATTGCTAAAGCTACTCACAAATCCCTCCCTTTATTCAAACTGCTCAACAAAAGGAAGGATTTTGAGTGGACTCAGGAATGTAAGGATGTCTTTTCCTCTTTGAAGAATCTTCTGTCCTCTCCCTCGATACTGACAAGATTAGAACCCAGTGAGACACTGTTCGCTCTTTTGCTTACCGCAAGTACACGGGTTGCACTTGTATTATAGCTAAGAGTAGGATATCGTTCCTACGAGGAATACGTATTTCATATAAGAGCCAAGTATTAACCAATAGTCTAACTAATGCTATCCAAAGACATTGAATTTATAAAAGAATGTTTTAAAGAATATAAAGACTGAAAAGTAATAAATCTAAGATAAATAGATAACTAGAGAAATAAGTAATTCTTTTTCATCTCCTATTTCAACTAATGACATGCAATCTTTACAAGCAACACCAATAATTTGTTAAGTTAGCTTGAGAATCTAATTTAGTTAAAAGCCTATGTCTAGGTCAATTAACCCTGGTTTCATTCACCCAGCTCACTAAGTTTCCTTGAGAACCAGTGCAAACTCCACTATTGAATGATCTATTCTCAATCACATACTATACATGGCTAATAGGTATATTTCTATCCTATTAACGAATCAACTCATCCAAGCTAATTGAACTCGCCAAACATGCATCAATCATACATATGATCTAAAATCCAAATTATTATATCTAGGTTCATTAGATTTCATCAGATCAATCAAAAATTAATCAAACCCTTAAAAGCATTAAGATCCATATAATTGAAAATAACTAAACTTCAATATATACTCCAAAGATTACAAAATCATCAGTATCCAAAGAAAACTACTAAGAAAAACTTATATACAGCCTAGCTAGCCATGAAACATGAAAGTACAAACAAATAAATCATGTTCATGAATCAATAAAGAGAGAAGAAGAAAGGAAAGGAAGGAAGCTCATTAGATTTGATCTTCTAAGCTTGATTCACCCTCCATAGGAAGGATGGCCTCCAACCTTAGCCTCTTTTACTTTCTCTAGGTCTAAAAACCTAAAAATCAGTAGCTGCTCTCCAAAAAGATGAAAAATTCTCGTACAAAATGGGTGCAAATGTATTTATAGGCTGAATAAAACAGAGCCACGCTGCAGCGTCTAACATATCACACCGCAACGCGCATGTAATTAGGTCATAGGGGCCTGGGCCTTCCACTGTGAATGTCGCGGCCCTCTAGCCTCGGGTTTTAGTGTTGAAGCAGGGGTGACGCCGCGGCATTACCTAGCCCACGCCGCGGCGTTGAGGATTGATCTTTATTTTTCATTTCCTCTTAGGTTTCCTGGTCCAAAGCTACTTCAAATTCTTCATTTTCTTGCTTTATTTGATACCTGCCTATATAAGAGAAAATATCAATTCATTAACTCATGCAAATGTACTCAATTTGATCCTAGTTTTGAAAGTATTTGCTTAGGATCACAATGGAAGTCATCAGAATGAAATCAGATATAAATGATGCTAAAACCTTCCATTCGTGCTTACAAATAAGGACTAAACATGCCATAAAGCACAGATATAGGGTACAAATAACTACACTCTGTGAAGTTATCAAACACTGTACTTATACCTTTCAGTACATGACAAAGCTATAAGCTCAATGCTGGTCCAAGAAATGGCAGAAGGATAGAAGTCGATCTATTTTGTAAGCAAGGTACTATAGGGCCCCAAGCTCCATTATCAGAAAATTGAAAAGATTACCTTCGCACTTGTCACCAAGGCCAGGAGACTCAGGCAATACTTTCAGTGTCACCTCGTAGTGGTGAGAACGGATTAACCTATCCACTAGGTGCTGCACAAGCCACACTTAGCAGAGAGAATAATCGCCTGGTCAATTGAGCTTTTTGAGTTTAGAATTGTGTATGAGCCCCGTTTAGCGATAAAGGCTCTGGTACTCTCTGATTTTTTGGCTGAACTCGCTTCGGATCCCGACGATCCCAAAGAAATTTCTTAGACCATATTCATTGGTGGATCCTCGAACCCTAAGGGAAGTAGTGCCAGGGTAATTTTAGAAAATTCTCAAGGAGCAACAGTGGAAAACTCCCCGAAGTTCGAGTTCCCAACCTCAAATAATCAGGAGGAGTATGAAGCATGTATTGTCAGACTGGTAATAGCCAAGGACATAGGAGTAACTAAGATCACACTTTGCAGTGACTCCCAACTTGCGACCTCCCAGATTTGGGGTGATTACCAAGCTAAGGAGTCCCTCCTTCAAAGATACTTAGCCAAAGTACAAGAACTCTTTAAAAGCTTCTAGGATGCCAAAATAGAGCACATACCCAAGGAGCAGAGCTCCAGGACGGACCTCCAGTCTAAACTGGCCAGCACTAAAAGCCCAGGCAACAATCATTTTGTGATCCAAGAGACCCTTTCTCAACCCTCCATCATGGATGCAACCATTTTCCAGATAGAAGGGGAAAAGCGTACTTAGATCACCCCAATCATAGAGTATCTGTAGTCTGGAGCCAGGCCCTTTGATCCGAAAGAAGCCTCCAAACTAGTCAAGATCAAGATCAGATATACCATCTACAATGGACAGTTATACCGATGAGGCTTTTCCTCACCTCTTCTCAAATGTCTCACACCAAAGGAAGCAGAATATGTACTGGCTGAGGTTCACAAAGGGAGTTGTGGACACCACTTGGGAGGAAAAGCCCTAGCTTTAAAAGAACTCAAGGTAGGATACTATTGGCCAATAATGGAAGCATACTCCCATGCACATGTCTGAGTCAGTGATAAATGTCAATGCCACTCAGACCATTATCAAGTTCCCTCAGAGGAACTATCCACGATGTCGGTACCCTGATCATTCTATAGATGAAGTATATCTATATTGGGTTCGTT
This sequence comes from Ormosia semicastrata, assembly GCA_029884595.1. Taxonomy (NCBI): domain Eukaryota; kingdom Viridiplantae; phylum Streptophyta; class Magnoliopsida; order Fabales; family Fabaceae; genus Ormosia; species Ormosia semicastrata. The sequence goes on from JAQQTO010000044.1 coordinate 22,946,343, forward strand.
CCCCCAAGCACTTGGTCAATTGAAATACTTGGTGGTGGCAGTGGATTATTTTACAAAATGGATCGAGGCAGAACCTTTGGTCACAATCACCTTGGCCCAGATTCAAAAGTTCACTTGGTGCCATATCATCACTAGGTTCGGGGTTCCAGAGTCCATCATAACAGAAAGCGGAACCCAGTTCAAAGATAAGGGTTTCGAAAAGCTTCTTGTCAAGTTAAAAATCAAGCATCATTGCAGTTTCGTTGAGAATCCCAAGACAAATGGGTAAGCCGAAGCCGCCAATCAGGTTATTGTCCATGAAATTAAAAGAATGTTGAATGAAGTCAAAGGAAACTGGGCTGAACAGTTATACCATATCCTCTGGGCCTACCAGACTACGCCCCACTCTTCAACAAGTGAAACTCCATTTAAACTCACTTATGGGTGTGAGGCTATGATCTCAGTGGAAATAGGAGAACCGAGTTGGCGTCTCTAGCAGTTTTTTCCTGATAGAAACCCCAGAATAATCAGGGAAGACTTAGATTTTCTGGAGGAAAGAAGGCGCATCACTCATATACACGATACTGCCATCAAGCAGAGAATGGCAGCTAGGTATAACTTGAAGGTTGTTCCAAGGAAGTTCCAACCAGGAGACTTGGTGATCCGGAGAGTGGACATTGAAGGTAGGAATGCCTCCCAAGGGAAATTAGCCCCTAATTGGGAAGACCCCTAGCGCATCGTGATTAGCATTGGCAAAGGGGCTTATACCTTAGTGACATTAACAGGCAAGCTAATCAAGAACTATTGGAATAATGACAAACTTAGAAAGTTCTATAGCTAAGCGCCCCTTAAGGCCTAGTATTTTAGTTTACTTTATTTGATATGCCCCAATTTTGATGATTACATACTCTGTATGGACTTCAGTCCTTCGATCTATCAATAAAATAGAGTTATTTAGATATCATCTTACATTATTTAAAGTCTAAAAAAGCCCTCAAGCCAGAAAACGCCTTGAGAAAGTCCAACGCCTGTTCCCAAAGGGATCTGAGGCTTCCCAAAAAGTCCAGGTTAAGAAGAATAACCCACTAAATCCGTGTAAGTGTTTTGGTCATGAGTTATGGGTTAATACCCAATCCTCAACACTTAGCCAAGACCATTTTATGGTTATGAAATAAAGTGGCAATGCGGGTTATGACATCTGTGATCGACTACTAGGTATCCATCGTAAATGTCTTATGTTAAACAGGTTCTAGAGTCAAAAATTCCTAAGTATGGGCAATTTTCTTCAATAAACCGTAAACATTAAAGATCCCAATTACGGATCACCTTAAATTTTACCTAAGTCAAGTGGAATAATAAATGCTTAATATTTTGGGCATTGGACGTCGGACCAAGATTTCAATTCAATTAAATAAATTTCCTAAGTCCTTGAAGCGACCAACAAGTGTACTTTTGTAATGGACATTTGACCCAATATGGACCATGGGAAAGAAACACATATGATGAAGAAAATAAATTAAAACACCTAAGGAATTGGGGCAATTGTCTTGACAAAAATAAAATGCCTTATGCAAGGGGCAAAAACTAAATAGGCAGGCTAAGCTACATTTCCTGTGCCCTCGGTAATGTCAGTATCCTGGATAGTAGCGACTGGGGCCTCGTCGACACCTTTATCATCTGGAGCAAGACTTGGAAGCACAAGACGACTATCTCGAATCACCCTTTTGGGGTCCAATGCATCCAATGCCAAGCCACCTTGGGATTGAAAAGCTGGACTTGGTCAATTGCATTTTGGAATTGCTCCCCATTTATATTTGTGCAGACCGTAATCAGCTGTTGAGTATCCTCTTGCAGCCGCGCCACTTAAGTTCGGAGGCCTCAGTTCTCAACACGGAGGTTCTCATATTCAGCACGGAGATTAGTGACTTCCCTCTTAACCACCACTGAACTGGCCTTCTCCTACTTCAGATTATCTTTCAAGGCCACCAGTTCCTTCTCCAGTTCCTTGGCCTTAGTTTCAGCATTGTTCTTGGCCTTCACATCCTCTTCTTTGGCCTTGCAGGTCTGATTTTCACCCACCTTGGCTACTGTCACCTTCTCTACCATCTGTTGATTATACTCCCCATAGCATCTCTCCAGAAAATGAGCTTCGACAGTAAGGTGGAGGGCATATGTTTGAAATGTTGACAGGATCTCCGTCGTGTTATGCTGAGCAACATAGTCCACGACTTTGTTGTCTAGGAGATTGAAGTCGATGAAATCCCCAGGATCCGAGTTGTTTCCATACAAACTAATCGAGCCCTCATCATCCGCTTCAATTGTCGCTCTCTTCCCTTGGTCATCTGCCCTGCGATCCTCAGCAGCCCCCTTCTTCCGCCACTGGAGTGGTAGCATAGGGGACTCGTCCAGTTGAATTGGGCCCACCTCGATCATCGGATCCTCAACTAGTAAGGGCAGAGGGGCCGAAGAAGCGACCACAGGACTGTTAGAAGGACCAACTACGTTCCTAGCTCTCAAGGCCTCAAAGGTTACAAGGACATTTTTGGATGCCATTATAGCCAAACTTACTACAAAACATGGCAAGAGTCAAATAACAGGAAAAGTGTGTAAAGAAATTACCATACACAAAAAAATTAAATGCAGACTATGACCTACACTACCTAGAGTGGCCCAAAGAGTTGCATCATTAGGGGCATCCAACACGTTCTTATAAGGAATGAGGCCCACTTCCTGAACCTATATGGTAAAGAAATCAATACACTCAATGTCATTCCAATCAAGGTCGGGCTTCTCTCGTTCAATCAACCCAAAGGGAGTACTCTATGCCCTCTGTGTCTAGTATAGGTCAAACATCGGCTCCTCATCTGCATCTAGAAAGAAAGGACGAGTCCTTGGGGCCGCCATCAGCTTGAAGTACTTCTCCTTGAAGTCCTTGTAACTTTCTTAAAAAATTTGAAAGATCTTTTGACCTGGCCTTGATTGGAACATGAGTCCATTATTTTGAGCAGGTCCCCTGCCTTGAAGACTCCACTGGGTGTGGTGGTAGAATAATGCCCTCTCCGAGTGCCGCAATCTGACTACCCAGCAAAGTCTTTCAAAGGCAAAGATGTTTGCCCAACTGTTGGGGTGAAGCTAGGATGGAGCCACGTTAAGAGTGCAGAGGATCGCAAGCTCAAAATCGTTAAAAGGGATCCAAAGTCCAAGCCAGATGAAGAGATCCTTGTACAAGAACATGTAGTACGCATCCGCCTCCCAAGATGAGCACACCTTCTCGTTCTCTAGGGATAGGATCTCTATTTCACAATCTCTCGCACCTTCCTCTGTTAGCATTAAGCAGCCCTTGAATTTTTCAAGCTCTTCCCCAGGTTGAAAGATGGACACTCGATCATAGGTATCGTCCTTAACCCACGGATACAAATGCCTTGCACCGCAGATAATCACCATAGGGTCTTCTGCAGCTAGCATCTGGGGCCTAGTAGCTCATCTCCTAGCTATTAAATCCCTGGAAACACCCACAAAGGCCGATGAGTAATTTTCAAAATCAATTAACTTACAGAATCAAACATGGAAAGGGGCGGACAGAAGAGGGAATAGAAAGTTCACACCCACATACCGGCCTCCACGCCCACAAAGGCTTAAGCCTTAGATGGACACCTTCACCGCTCACGGCACAACAGAGAAGGTGCTCCACAAAGCGACGCCATTGAAAGGACCCAAGAATAATGGTATCCCAACTCGTTTTACTAAAAAGGAAAGGGAATGCACCCCAAAACAAAGAGGGCGAAACCACTCTGCGACGCTAAGAATAGTAAAAATAGGAAATTGAAAGGGGATATACCTTGAAGAAATGAAGTGAAACTAACAACTAAAAGGAGTAGAACTATTGAAAACTATTGGAAACTGCACTTCTCCGCTGAGAAAAACCACCAAAAATTGGCTCAGGTCATCAGAATTCAAAAATGAACAATAAAAATGAAGAAGAGGAGCTTTAACCCCTATTTATAGAGGTCATATAGTTAAGGGGCAATTCCTTCATAACACTTCAGACTTCAAAAACCATCCATCATGGCACGCGAAGCACTAAGCACGACTATCCAATTAAAGCATGCCATGTGGCCCTCACAACTATCAAAGCAGTTGAAAGGACGGTTACGCAGTAAACTAAGCATCACGCAACCTTTGCAGTTGAGTCCAAATTTTTTCTACGGGCCTTAGATTTTTTCTACAGACTCCGACTACACCTGGAATGTCCATTTGTGGTCAAATGACGCGGAGTCAATCCAGACCACGATGTTTCCAAGAAGGTCAAATGGCTTGGTCATAAACATCCTTGGGTTAGAATTCTTAATCCCATGCAGTAACATGGACCATGGCTTCAAGTGAAGCACAGATACTGTCACCTAAGGGCATAAAGAGTTTATATTGCCACTTTACTGTACTAGCCAAGTACCAAGTTGGGGGCAACATGGCATCATTACAGGTTAAGCATTGGACTCACCCTAGAGGAAAAAGAAAAAGCGGAGAACGAAAATGGAAAATAGAATATACAAGATTCAAAAAAAGAAATTTTATTATTATTCACATTCTATACATTATTAGCTCTAACAAAAAGGAATATATAAAAGTCCTTCCAAGATAAAAAAAAAGTCCTGAATCCCTCTAGGAAGAACCAGAAAGGAAACCATATGAGACATCATTAACGATGACGGCTACTGCCACCTCCAAGGTTCTTCCAAAAACCAACACTCATCTCTTCCATGCTAGCCAACAAAAGGAAACTCTGCATCAAGAGATTGTTCCACAGAATGCTTCACAATCACTCCAAGTTGTTTCAAATCACCCCAAGTTGCTCGAAGAGATTTTTTTTCCAAACTTGGAGCCTTCCTACATATCTCACTACACTTAGGAAGAGAAACTGCGGAAACACCTAGCTAAGTGCCTCCACAACAGTGGGAAAGGAGGAGGATGGAGCATGGATCACCTCTATGCATCTCAAGAACTACACAGAAGCAGTGAGTCCCCTCGGCACATGTAGAAAAGTTACACTTTCCTAGATATGCCGGGAGTGAGAGAGAGGCTTCTGCTGCCCAGATGTATATTGGCCAGCCCACGTAGGGCAGTTACTTGGTCCTCACCAAGCCATTACACAAAGAAAGAAAGGCCTCCACCGGAGGGACTGGCTGCAAAAAAGCAAACACTTTTAAAGACTTTGAGAAGAATAGGAAGATGGTTTCAGAAAGAGGCAAAACTCTCCACATGCGTACAAAAAATAGGAGAGAAATCACTCTCTGAAAAAGGGTTCATTCTCAAGCAAAGCCACTTAACAAAAGGAATGTCAGCTCAATACAAGTATTCCCTATTTATAAAGGGAATGTAGCATTTTGATTGGCTCCTGAAAAGATGAACTGATTACATGTTGGAAGTCGCATTTTAATGCTCTCACTCTCTAATTGGTCACGGGAGTAGCGAGCAGTTGAGAAATAGCACGAAACTGCTACCCTATTTTAAAGGACCTTTAATTCCCAATAAAGTCAAAGTGATGGTTTCCCAAGCATGTTCAGACTATTACAAGCAGCAGAATAACAGCTGCAAGAAAGGATGAAGACCTCGTGAACTATACATGGGGGCAACAAATGAAATACCTCGGATGGCAGAATAACAATGTAATCAGGATGATCCATCTCGGATCCCAGCCTTACATGTCAACCTTGGAAGCATATTACGATATACAATGGACCTTGGCCCTTCGAAAAACATTGCGAGGTCTGACGCTGATTAATTTGGATCCTTTTGTCCATCGTGCGTCATGTGCTCCTATTAAAATTGGTATCTTGACACTTAACTGTTCCATCTAAGCACTAAGATGGGGGCAACTGTTTTGGACCATGATTCGATATCATATCCACTGGATCGACTCGGCACGCAGTATATCGAAGTCTGTCATTGATGCCCTCAGCAGGAATTCACTTATGGCTTGCAAATGAGATCTCCATTATATGCTTATCGGACCATGACAATCGGTGGCAACAACTTTACTGTGAGATCTGCGTAATGGATAAATCTTAATAATATATGCTATTGATAACAATATATTTTATACATTTTATAATCTTCTCATTGGACTTCTTAAGATTTAATTAGGCTTAATTATGTTGGTTTTGTCACATTCTATGATATTGAGCGTAATTGGATCATTGAAGGAATTATTGCATGAATTAACCTTAATTTATTTCTTGGCAGTGTTCAGTAAACTGGCTATAACTTGAGTTATAAATATTTGATTGATGTGATTCTAGTCTTGTAAGAAAGCTAAGACAATTCCCTACAGGTTTCATGAAGACCTCAAAGGCCTAATCACACGTTTGGATAACTCAAATTGGAGTTAAAGCAAGAACTAGGGTACTAATCTTAATAGCTTGACCTATACGTACTGTTCATGATATAGCTCGGGCTATAGGATGTCAAATGGGCTGAAATTTTGATGGTTGATAGTTAAGACCTAAATCTACAACTTTCATGTTGAACACTTTTCAAGAATCTGAGGTCTAATAGGTCATATTGGGTTGGAAGTCAGAATAGCGGAGCTATCACTAGGCCTGAGTAGTATGAAGTAATCAGACCATATCTTGAGTTGTAGGAATGCTTTTGGGTTCAACCTAATGGCATTTGAAAGATACGATCCAGGCCTACAACTTTTATGAAGACCACTTGGTGAAAAAATGACAAATGAAATGACTTCAGAGCTAAATGATTTCAAAGACAAAGAATCTCCATAATTTTTCACTCATCAAAAGTCATTTGGCATTTTTCACTCATTTTCAACTCATCCACTCACTCATGACTCAGCCCTCTTATCATTTTGTATCCCTAATCCTCTATAAAAGGGAGGCTTGGCTGATCATTTAGAGGCTGAGGTATTAGATACCAAATTCATGCTATTTTGTTGTTTGATTATCTTGTTGTAGTTTTCTCTTGTTCTAAATTGAAGTTATGTTCTTCTTCTTCTTTTTCCTTCCTCCTTTCTTCTTATCTATGAGCAACTAAGTTTCATTTTACTTAGGTGAAAGAGTGAAGCTTATGGTAATGAAATAAGGTTAGATTAATTTCTCTCTTGTGCTTAAATGATATATTTTCAAGTGGTCATTATACGTATTGTATTTTGTTTCCAATTAATTTAGAAACTTTCCTTGTAAAGTAGAATTCTTGATTTGTTGTAAATAAGGGATTGACACAATGAATGCTTGAACCCATTTACAAGTGTTGGTGTTAGAAACTCTCATTGTAAAGTGGAGATCTTGATTTGTTGTAGACAAGATTTTGGCACAATGAATGTTTGATCCTATTTATGAGTAGTGGTGTTAATAGATGATTAAAGGAATCATAAGATAATTACGTATATAATTTTTAATGAACTTTGAATGTTGTATTTTTCGATTGGAACCTCCGTTATGTGTGGATTTTAATTGAGTTATAAAAGAATTAATCTTATCCTTAATTTATTTACCAAGAGTAGATCTCCTAGCCCAAACAATTCATTTTTATTTGTGACCAAGTTTTATCACCTTTATTATTCTAACAAAATATTTTTCTTACGTCAAATAAATTTTTCTTCATCAATTCCCTATAGTCCCGATATTTATTTTTTCAATTGGGGATCTTTTAATATATATATATATATATATATATATATATATATATATATATATATATATATATATATATATATATATATATATATATATATATATATATATATTACTCTTTTAATTTTTTTCTTTGTACTTACTAACGTACTAACTTAGTGGGAGAAACTCTCCCTAGTCTTTCTGTAATCTTTAATCATTAATGAAATAATCTTTCTTCTTCTCTTCTCTCTCGCTGGAGCAAAAAATTGACTTTGCCGATTCTCTAGTTTTCATATTTTAAATTTACTTTTTGCACTTTATTTTTTGCACTTTAATTTATGTACTTTACTTTCTGTATTTTATTTTAACTTTCTAACTTATTAACCTACTAACTTTTTAATTTTCTTGCTATCTAACTTTTTACTTTATCTGCTTCTAATATTTTAATTTATCTGCATACTAACTTTTTAATTTTTCTGCGTATTAACTTATTTGGTGGTTAGTTTATACCACACCTTTGTTAATATTTATTTACTAAGTGTTAATATATATTTGGTGGCTGGTTTATATCACATCTTTGTTAATATTTAATGGACAGTTTATACTGCTAGCTTGTACAATTTATTTTATATTTTAAGTTACTTGTTTATGCTTAATTGTTATTGTGATTTAAATTTTAGTCGTTTGGTTAAAGTTAATCCTAGTATTTTACATATTGATTTATCTGAATCACAATCACACACATCAAACACAATGACTGAAAATGAAAGTGTGCATGATGAACATGAAAGTCAACCATTGCGAACTATGCATGAGTATTTGTAACCATCTCGAAATTCTAGTCCATCATGTTTTATCTTTCCACTCAATGCTAACAATTTTAGATTCAAGTCAGGTATATTTTTTTACTTCCTAATTTCCATGATTTAGAATCTGAAAGCCTATATTTATATCTAAAAGAATCTGAGGAAGTATGTACCGCTTTTCATGATCAAACTTGCACTGAAGAGATTGTTAAGCTTAAATTATTTCTTTTTTCTATAAAAGATAAAGCAAAAACTTAACTTAACACTTTGAAACCAAGATCAATTGGCACATGACAAGAAATGCAAGGTGAGTTTTTAAAGAAATTTTTTTCAACACATAAAACCAATGCTTTGAAAAGACAAATCCAAAATTTTTCCCAAAATTCAAATGAAGCATATTTTCAAAGTTGGGAAATTTTAAAGATTTGTTGAATTCTTGCCCACATCATGGTTTTGAAAAATGGCACACTATAAGCTTCTTTTATGAAAGGTTAACATTCGAAACTAAACAATTTGTGAAAACAATGTACAATGGTGAATTTCTTGATAAAGAACCTGATGAAACTTTAGACTATTTAAACCAGTTGGCTAAAAATTCTCAATCTTGGCATGGTACTAATCCTTCTAAAAATTCAATTAGATCTAACATTGCAAATGCTAGTAAAGGAAAATATCATCTTAGTCAAAAAGAAGATCTAAATGCTAGGTTTGCTAGTTTGGCTAGAAAGGTTGAAGCCATGGAATTAGGGAAAGTAAAAGAAATCAAATCTGTGTAAAATGAAGAAATTTGTAGCATTTGTGATGAATTGGGACACTCAACAAATGAATGTCCAAAAATTTCTATTTTTAAAGAAGTTGTGCATGAGCAAGTAAATGCAATGAACAATTAAAAAGTCATTCACTTCTTCTTTTTCAGATACATACAATCCGGGATAGAGAAATCACCTGAACTTCAGTTGGAGGACAAACAATCAGGCACAATTCATGCAACCACCACCTCCTCAGGCACAGCAGGATTCACAAAATTCTCAAGGATATACACCCCATGTTCCCACTATATAGGAAAAACCTTGAAGGAACATTGCATGCATTCATAGAAAAGTAAGAAGCCATTAATAACCAAAACACTCAAGCCATGATTGACATAAAAGATACTCTTACTAAACTTTTTTCTACACTTGCCATTCACGAGAAAGGAAAATTTTCCTCTCAACCTTAACCAAATCCCAAAGGTTAGTATAGCCTAAATGAGGGTAGTTCAGAAAGCCAACAAATAGATCAAGTCTTGTCAGTGATAACTCTTAAGAGTGGAAAAGTTGTTGAAAAACAAATTCCTGAACCTTGTGAGAAAAATGATGAGTCAAGTCCCAAAGATGAGGAAGAAGTTGATAAGCCACCTAGCCAAAAAGAGACCAAACCCTCGCCTTCACCCTCATATCCTCAAGCATTAAACAATTTAAGTAAAGTGAACCATAACAATGGCATTTTTGAAATTTTTAAACAAGTGAAGGTCAATATTCCTCTGTTAGATGCTATCAATCAGATTCCTTGTTATGCCAAATTTTTGAAAGACTTGTGCACTGTTAAAAGGAAACATAATGTGAAAAAGAATGTCTTTTTGACTGAACAGGTAAGTTTCATTATTCAAAACAATAATGCGTTGAAATATAAAGACCCTGGTTGTCCTACAGTTTCATGCATTATTGGTGAACATAAAATTGAACGAGCTTTACTTGATCTTGGTGCTAGTGTTAATTTGCTTCCATATTCAGTTTATCAGCAACTCAACTTGGGTGAGTTAAAATCAAGTTCTGTAACTCTTCTACTTGCTGATAGATCAATTAAAATTCCAAAAAGAATAGTGGAATATGTGTTAGTTCAAGTTGATAAATTCATATATCCTGTGGATTTTATTGTCTTGGAAACTGAACCTATGGAAAATAGTAGCAAGTCAATTCCTATTATTTTAGGTTGCCCATTTTTAGCAACATCTAATGCTTTGATAAATTGCAGAAATGGAGTGGTGAAGCTAACTTTTGAAAATTTGACACTGGAGCTTAATGTTTTCAACATGTGTAAGTAACCGCAAGAAGTTTATGATGAAAAGGAAGAAATTGAAAGGATTGAGGCCATTATAAATGATCATCTTCAAATCAGGAGTTCTTCTGACCCATTAGAAATTTGTTTAATTAATTCATTTGATTCAGCTACACAATTAGATGATGATGTTTCTGAAATATGCTATTTGCTTGACTGTATACAGGAAATGGAATACAAAGGATGGAATCCGAGATTCGAAGAGCTTAAACCCACGAATGATGATATCCATGAAGAAGTACCCACACTAGAACTAAAGCCATTACCTGCTGGGTTGAAGTACACATTTTTGGGAGAAGAACAAAGCTTTCCAGTGGTAATTTCCTTGTCTCTGACCAAAGAACAAGAAGGTATGTTGATAGAAGTACTTAAAAGGCATAAAAATGTAATTGGATGGACAATAAAAGACATAAAAGGCATTAATTCATTAATTTGTACACATAGAATACATTTAGAGGATAATGCTAAAACATCTCAATAACCTCAAAGAAGATTAAATCCACACATAAAAGAGATAGTTAGAGCTGAAGTTCTTAAATTACTTTATGTTGGAATTATCTATCCTGTCTCTGATAGCCAGTGAGTAAGCCCTACACAAGTTGTGCCTAAGAAATCTAGAATAACAGTGGTTGAAAATGAAAAAGGTGAATTAATACCTACCCGAGTCTCATCTAGTTAGCGTATGTGTATTGATTTCAGAAAATTGAATGCAGCCACTAGGAAAGATCATTTTCCCTTGCCATTTCTTGATCAAATTTTGGAAAAAGTAGCAGGACATCCCTACTATTGTTTTCTTGATGGTTATTCAGGGTATAATCAAATACCAATTGCATTGGAGGATCAAGAAAAGACCATTTTTATGTGCCCCTTTGACACTTTTGCATATAGAAGAATGCATTTTGGTCTTTGTAATGCTCCGGTAACTTTTCAAAGATGCATGTTAAGTATTTTCAGTGACATGATTGAGCATTATTTAGAGGTTTTCATGGATGATCTGACAGTTTTTAGAAATTCTTTTGAAAATTGTCTTGATAATTTAGAAAAAGTTCTTAAAAAATGCGAAGAAAAAGGATTTGTGTTAAATTGGGAAAAATGTCATTACATTGTTACCTTAGGAATAGTGTTAGGTCATGTGATATCTTCTAAAGGAATTGAAGTTGATAAGGCTAAAGTTGAATTAATTGCTCATTTGTCTTCCCCAAAAATAGTCAGAGAAGTTCGTTCCTTTTTAGGACATGTAAGATTTTACAGAAAATTCGTTAAGAACTTTAGTGTCATATCTAGACTATTGTGTAATCTTCTAACAAAAGATGCACCATTTGATTGGACCCAAGATTGTCAGAAATCTTTTAAAAAATTAATCGATCGTTTGACTTCTGCTCCTATCATGCAATCCCCTGACTGGTCTTTGTCTTTTGAGTTGATGTGTGATGCTAGTGATTTTGCTATTAGTGCTGTTTTAGGACTGAGAAATGAAGGTAAATCTCATGTAATTTATTACACAAGTTAAACTTTGAATAGTGCATAAATGAATTACACCACTACTGAAAAAGAACTACTTGCTGTAATTTTTGCATTGGACAAATTTTGAGCTTTTTTAATTGGTTCTTCCACTGTTGTTTTCACTGATCATGCTGCTGTTAGATATTTAATGTCTAAGCAGGATGCCAAACCTAAGTTGATATAGTAGATCTTGTTGCTTCAAGAATTCAACATCACAATAAAAGACAAGAAAGGAGCCAAAAATGTTGTTGCAAATCATTTGTCCAGACTTACAACAGGCTCATCTTTTGATAGCACACCTATCAATGATTCTTTTCCCGATGAATTTTTATTTTCTGTCAATTCTATGCCTTGGTTTGCTAACATTGTTAATTTTTTTGTAACAGGTAAGATGTCACCTTAATGGATGCACCAAGACAGAAAAAAATTTTTGATTGAGGTGAAAATTTTCTATTAAGATGACCCATATTTGTTCAAATATTATCTTGATCAAATCTTTCGGAGATGTGTACTCAACAATGAGGTAAGTAGTGTCATTAAATTTTGTCATTCAGAAGCATGTGGAGATCATTTTTCTTCAAAGAAAACAGCTGCGAAAATCTTGTAGTGTGGATTTTATTAGCCCACATTATTTAAAGACAGTTATATTTTTTGTAAAAGTTGTGAAAGTTGTCAAAAATTAGGTTCCATTTCTAAAAGAGACATGATGCCTTTGAACCCTATCATTGTCATTGAAATTTTTTATTGTTGGAGAATTGATTTCATGGGTCCATTTCCATCATCATTTGGATTTGTGTATATTTTGATTGCAGTTGATTATGTCTCAAAATGGATTAAGGCGATTCCATGTCGATACAATAATCACAAAACTGTTCTAAAATTTTTAAAAGAAAATGTTTTGAGTCGATTTGGAATCCCTCGAGCTATCATCAGTGATGAGAAAAATATTTTTGTAATAAACCATTTGAATCTTTAATGAAAAAATATGGCATCACACATAAAATTACTACCCCTTACCACCTTCAGATAAGTGGACAAGTAGAACTAGCAAATAGGGTGATTAAACAAATTTTGAAAAAAATAGTTAACCCAAATCGTAAAGATTAGTCTTTAAGATTAAATAATGCACTTTGAGCTTACCGTACTGCTTTCAAAACATCTTTAGGCATGTCACCCTATCGGTTAGTCTATGGAAAACCTTGTCACTTGCCTGTAGAATTGGAGCATAAAGCATTTTGGGCCATTAAAGCTTTCAACTTAAGTCTTGATGATGCTTCCAAGTTACGCAAATTGCAATTGAATGAACTTGAGGAATTGAGAAATGATGCATATGAAAACTCAAAAAATTATAAAGCTAGAACAAAAGCTTTTCATGACAAATCAATTTTGATAAAATCTTTTAAAATTGGTCAAAAAGTTCTACTTTATAATTCACGTCTTCACCTATTCCATGAAAAATTAAGATCTAGGTGGATTGTTCCTTTTATTGTCAAACATGTGTATCCTCATGGGGCCATAGACATTGAGAACCTTAGGAATGGTAATGTATTTAAGGTTAATAGATAAAGACTCAAACCATTTCTGGAACATCAAGTTGTTAAGGTAGAATCTATCTCCCTTTCTAATCCTTGTTATGAGTAGAATTTATTTTAATTTTGTTTCTTTCTTTTTGCAATTCTTTATGTTCCTGGTTAAGTGACAAATAACGGTACTCCGTGACTCTCAAGTCAGTTTGTTTTTCAGTTTCCCAAAATAACTGATTCCTTCTCCTTCAAAATGGATGTCATTCTCTCAAATTTAAGAAAGCATTTCCCTTCTGTTCCTAAAAATGCTCTAACCAACATTTATAAAGCTAGGTGTGAAAGACTGAGACTATTAATGTACAAGGGCATCCCAGAATATATACGTTGGATAATCGAAGTAAAGGTTCATTTAGCTGGTGAATCTTAAGATTCATTTGTCCCATACATGCCGGGTCTCGGTAAAAGTTCGTATTCAAAAAGGAGAAGAGCAAAAAGAATGCAAGTTTGTTACAAATGTGCACGATGGAATTGCAACACGCGATGTCGTTCTTTAGGAATGGTTTCCATAAATCGAGAAGATAAAATTTACTTTATCAAGAATGGACTGAGTAAGGAGTCATTAGATGATATCTTATTGACTCTTGAGATGCATTCTTGTGGAGTTGTACATTGTGAACTTCTTAGTTTATGGAATCTCTTCAAAGATGAGCAAAAGCGTTACAGTCTTAGGAATCTGACTCAAAAAGACCCTGTTTACCAATTTATAAGAAAATTAGATGGGAAGCTTATCATCGACTCATAGAAGGCGTTTAAGTCGTTTCTAGATATAAAACTAGAGGAAGATGTGAGTTACAATCACAACAACATGTATATATTATCTTGTACATCTTCAAAAAAAAAAAAAAAAAAAAAATGAAATAAAAATGAAATAAAAAAGAATAAAAAAAAGGGCGAAACTTCGGTTGTATTTGGTGTTTAATTAGATTAGGAGCCCCTGCCAACGGCAACCCTATTATTGACTCGGGTGGACCATCGCACGCTAATCCGTAAATAAGGTTCGTGTGACATGCTTTGTAAAGAGCCGCACTCCACAACCCAATGTTCACCATCTAGGCACTGTGGAGTTGATGGACAGATAGAAGTGTCCCACTTTGGTTATTAGTGAGAAGTACCCACGGCTGCCAAAGCGTATGAGGCATCTGAGCTTGATCCTCTCTTTTATTAGAAGGGGCTCTCAGCGCCCTGGGATGGAGCGTTCTGGATCTTGGACATTACGAGTTTCAGATTTTAGCATCTTTGTTGATGTTACGAACCTAAGTGTGAGCTCTCCAGGTTCTAGACCCAGGATGGAAACCAACGATGGTTTCTTTATTCTCTTTTCTTCAAATAAGTAGGAGGGAGAAGAATTCCAAGATTAGTTGAGCCGTCTTGGTATTACTGCACTTATGACGTGTAGTATAAAGATCTGCCATGAAGCCTGTACATAAAAGTATGTCATCATTTATTATTATTATCTTTGTATAATTTTATTGTATTTTGGTTTTGGACAGACGATCCTTTGGACGAGATCCTTCAAGGGTTTCTAGACTTCTTTACCCTGATGGTTTTCTTGAAGTAAAAAAAATATAAAAAAATTAAAAAAAGTTTCTTAAATTCAAACTTTTCTGACAACAGCCAACCTACCCATATATGAGCTATTATTATTTTTTCTATTCTCTTCCCTATTTAAACACTCTATTTTCTTCACTTTCCTGTAACTCATAACCATTCAAAGAGAGTGTAAGTGTAGAAATAGAGGGAGCTTCTTCTTCTGTTCGTAGATTTGTCAGTATCTGTATATTTTGTGGGATAAGTTATGGGAAGGGTTTAGAGTTTGTAAACGCAGTAAGCACTGTTGGTAGAACACTTACTGCGAGGAACATTCGTGTAGTATATGGGGGAGGTAGCATTGGGTTAATGGGGGCTGTATCACTTTCTGCATTTGTAAGAGGTGGTCAAGTTTTAGGTGTCATTCCTGAACCTTTAACTCAAAGGAACATCATTGGAAAGACAATTGGACTGGAAATTCAAGTATCATCTATGCATGGACGAATGAAGGCAATGCTTGAAAACTTTGATGCATTCATAGCCTTACTTGGTGGTTTTGGTACTTTGGAAGAAGTCTTTCAAATTGTCTCTTGGGCCCAACTGAACATCCACCATAAACCCATAGGTTTGTTGAATGTTAATAATTTCTTTGATAATTTGTTATCTTTTGTTGACCATGTTATGGAATAAAAATTTATCACACATTCTGCAAGACGACTCCTTATCTCCGCTTCCACTATTGATGAGTTGATTAATAAATTAGAAGCTTTTGTTTATGAACCTGATCCAGTAACAGCTCAGATAGATTGGTCAGAAGGAAGCGGTGAGGGAAGCAGTATGAAAAGCAAGTCATGCCAAACACTCCAACTATTTAAATAATTACAAGCTTTGGTTTTATTCATCGTACTTTGTTTCTGTTTAAATTTGTGTGAGGTTTTTCTTTTCAGTAATTGCAATAACAGGTACTATCTTCTATCCTTTACCTATCTATATTTGGCATTGAGGACAATGTTATAATCTGGTTGGAGGGAAGGATAGTTGTGTAAAAAAAACCCAAAAAGAAAAAACTAAAAAAAACCAAAAAAAAAATTAGGAAGTGTGAATATTAATATGTTTGTTTATATGTTTGTCATCAATTTATTAACAACAAAAATAATTAAGGATGGTAGAGTAAGGAGTAAGTTATTTACTCTTGAGACGCATCAAAATTGGTGGCAGAGTAAGGAGTAATTGGGTAGACAGCTAGTTTGTGTGGAAGTAGCAATTCAAATTCAAGAAAATTTGCATGATTGAGTTAATTGTCTTCTTTCTTAAAAATCACATGCTTGGTTATGGATGTTGAATTGGTGGACTGAGAATGATAGAATTATGCCTTGTGAGATTTTGAGCCTATTGATGAATGGATTGAATATTTGTACCATTCTCTTCTTTCTTGTGTGAATTTCACTCATGGAATTGTTACTCTAGAACTTGCTTTGATTCTTTTTGAGACTACATTTTTATATGCATACATAAATATGATTGAGATATTTTTCTTGAAATAGCTACTTTAATCAAATAGCCAGTCTTGCTTAGCAGCATATTGTCTCAATATGATATCAAGCACTCTTATGACTTCTTGGAAATTCTCTTATTCCTAATATGATATCAAGCACACTCTTATAACTTCTTGGAAATTCTCTGATTTCTACCAACATAAAACATTGGAAATGACTTATTTCCCCTTACTTAACCCCTTTGAGCTTATTTGACCATTCTTTGTTTCGAACTCATTATGTGTCTTAAATGAAAAACTATGTTCTTACCTAGTCTTAGGGAATAAGAGAACATTAGCTTTGTCATTAGATGAGTTCTTAAACAAGTGTGGGGGTGTGTGTGCAAAATGATTAAAAAAATGTATATATAATGTTCTTTTTGTAAAAAAAAAATTAAAAAAAATCAAAAATCAAAAATCAAAAATAAAAAAAATGTAAAAAGAAAAAGAGGGTCAACAAAGCAATAAAGAAAAGGAAAAGAATATGTAAAGGGAATTTGTATTAGGTGGCATTGGGATGAACTTTCATGGTTATTAATTGAACTCAGCTTTCATGCTCTTTTATTCTCTTTGGTATTTAACTTGTCATATCTATATTACATTCTCCTTTACCTTGACCATATTACAACCTTAAATAAAGTCCTCATGATTTATGTGTGCATGTGTTCTGAGTAGTGGAGAAGTAGAAGATAAGCAAGCTTATGATAGTGTAATTTTCATGGGTTGAATTGAGTAAAATACCTACCTTTTAAACACTTGAGGGATTGAGAGCAAATCTTGTGAAGATCTATCATTCTTGATCCATGCTTTTCAATTGAAATTTCCTTACTTGTTGATTTGAGATGTGAAGAAACGTTACCTCATAAATGTTTTGATTACTTGAATGTTTGGTTGCTCTTCTTGTTTCATTGAATTATTTAGAATTTTTAGTTTTTGAGTCTGTGTCATTTTTTCTTTGTTCCTTAGTTTTTTCTTATGTGTTTTGCCCAGGAGTGCAAAAGTTAACTGTGGGGAAATTTGACAACAATATATTTTATACATTTTATAATCCTCTCATTGGACTTTTTAAGGTTCAATTAGGCTTAATTACGTTGGTTTTGTCACATTTTATGATATTGAGCTTAATTGGATCATTGAAAGAATTATTGTATGAATTAGCCTTAATTTATCTTTTTAGTAGTGTTCAGTAAATTGGCTATAACTTGAGTTGTAAATATCTGATTGATGTGATTCTAATCTTGTAGGAAATCTAAGATAATTTCCTACAACTTTCATGAAGACCTTAAAGGCCTAATCACACGTTTGGATAACTCAAATTGGAGTTGAAGCAAGAACTAGGGTGCTGATCCTGATAGCTTGACTTATGTATACTATTCATGATATAGCTCGAGCTATAGGATGTCAAATGGGCTGAAATTTTGATGGTTGATATTTAAGACCTAAATCTACAATTTTTATGTTGAACACTTTTCCTGAATCTGAGGTCTAATGGGTCATATTGGGCTTGGAAGTCAGAATAGAAGAGCTGTCACTGAGCCTGAGTAGTATGAAGTAATCAGACCATATCTTGAGTTGTAGGAATTTTTTTGGGATCAAACTAACGGCATTTGAAAGATAAGATCTAGGCCTACAACTTTCATGAAGACCACTTGGTGAAAAAATGATGAATGCAATGACTTCAGATCTAAATGATTTCGGAGACAACGAATCTCCATAATTTTCTACTCATTAAAAGTCATTTGGCATTTTTCACTCATTTTTCACTCATCTACTCACTCATGACTCAGCTCTCTCGTCATTTTGTATCCCTAATCCTCTATAAAAGGGAGGCTTGGCTGATCATTTAGAGGCTGAGGTGTTAGATACCAAATTCATGCTATTTTGTTGTTTGATTATCCTGTTGTAGTTTTCTCTTGTTCTAAATTGAAGTTATGTTCTTCTTCTTCTTTTTCCTTCTTCCTTTCTTCTTGTCTATGAGTAACTAAGTTTCATTTTGCTTGGGTGAAAGAGTGAAACTCTTGGTAATGAAATAAAGTTAGATTAATTTCTCTCTTGTACTTAAATGATATATTTTCAAGTGGTCATTATACGTATTGTATTTTGTTTCCAATTAATTTAGAAACCCTCCTTGTAAAGTGAAATTCTTGACTTGTTGTAGACAAGAGATTGGCACAATGAATGCTTGAACTCATTTATAAGTGTTGGTATTAGAAACTCTCCTTGTAAAGTGAAGATCTTGATTTGTTGTAGACAAGATTTTGGCACAATGAATGCTTGATCTCATTTATGAATGGTGGTGTTAATAGATAATTAAAAGAATCATAATATAATTACGTATATAATTTTTAATGGACTTTAAACGTTGTATTTTTCGATTGAAACCTCCGTTATGTGTGGATTCTAATTGAGTTTTAAAAAAATTAATCTTGTCCTTAATTTATTTACCAAGAGTGGATCTCCTAACCCAAGCAATTCTTTTTTATTTGTGACCAAGTTTTATCACCTTTATTACTGTAACAAAATATTTTCCTTACGTCAAATAAATTTTTCTTCATCAATTCCCTGTGGATCAACCTCGGACTCTCGATAATTTATTAGTTGAAACAACCTGCACTTGGGTTTACAACTTTTAATCCGCATCAGTTATTACCAATCATGATCTTGGAGAATAATAGCGTCCATAACTACCTTTAACTGCTCATAATTGTAGTATCTATATTCCGATCTTATAGGGATCCTTTGCAACTAAATAAGGAACATATCTCTTCCTGCAACTATTATGGGAGTGTATCTCTCCAACCTCTATAAATACTAGGCATATTCACCTTTTCAGGTAACTTATCACTGACTGCATAAACCCTACTTGTGCACAGTTTGACTTGAGCGTTGGAGTCCCTTTGCAGGTACCAACCCTCCATCTCAACGCGCTCTGCTGTTACTGCGCAAGGAAGAAATTACCGTGACGTGCCTATCTCAAAAAAAATTGATTAGATTATATTCAATTTTATTTGATTAGAAATCTATTATTTTCAATTAAAATGATAAATTATACATTATCCTTCTTAAGGGTTAAAAAAAAGGTGGTAGGGGGAGTCCTCATATTACGTGATGTGTGATGTTACTGCCAGGAGGTGAGTCTTCAATTGGAAAGCCATTAGAGAAATTTGTTTCCTTCAAATATACAACAACAACCAAACATTTTCTCACTAGGTGAGGTCGGTTACATGGATTAAACGATGTCATTGTACTCTATCATAAACCAAGTCTTCAGAAACGTCATTCAAATCAAAATCGTTTTTAATCGTTTTACCTATAGTTTTCTTGGTCTTCCTCTACCTTTAGCTATTAAACTATTCTTCACTTGGTCTACTCTTCTTATAGGGGTTTCTAAGGGTCTTCCCCTTACATGTCCAAATCACCTAATGCGAGATTCTCCCATCTGTTTCCTTCAAATATGTTGGACCAAATATACGTGAGACATTTAAAAGAGGGCTTGGATGGAGTTTTAGAGGACTTTTTCATGTAAAATGTTTTAGAACTTTAATTCATACAATGTGAGTAGGAAATGAAAATGCATATATATATATATATATATATATATATATATATATATAATGGACTCTTTTGGATAAGTTTTAAAATAAGATATTTTTTATGTATTTTTTAAAAGGTCTTTTGAAAAATTAAATTTTATTTTATGTTTGGATGTAATATTAGAGAAGTATTTTTAATTGTTTGAACAACTTTTTTATGTACAGATCTTTTTTGATAAGCACCCAAATTCAACTTCTTATAAAAGTACAATTTATATTTTTTTGTGTTTTTTTTTTTTAAAAGTTCATCCAAACTTATTAAAAATGAACAAAAGTACTTATTATATTAAAAGATATCTTATTTTACCTAAAAAAAATACATCCAAACTAGATCGATATGATATGCTTCTCCTAAAATGAGAACAAAAGACCTGTTTTACTTTTTGAATCTTTGTCATTCTATTTTTAGCTTATGACATTAATTAATTTATGAAAAGAATGTTTGTTTATTTGGCTGCCAAAAAGAATGTGAAATTCAGGAATTGATGAAATTTACAATTAAAAGCTATGGCTACTTAAAAGGCATTTATTTTAAAAGTTAGTTATTTTTAACTTTAAATTTGTTCTAATTAACTCTTAAACTTTATTAATGTTTTAATAGGTCTTTTAAACGGTTAACTCATTAACGGCAAACTAATTCTAATTGTCTATTTTCATTCTTTTCATTAATTTATTTTATAAAAATTCATTTTATCTAGTTATGTGAATTTTTAAATGAACCATCAGAGCGAAGAAAGTTTATAAAGGGCACAATCTAATCTCTCAATAAGAATAATAACCTAAACGTCAACAGTAAAATGAATTTTTATAAAATAAATTATCAAATGGATGAAATTCAAAGAAAATGGATAGTCAAAATTAATTTATCATTAAGGAGTTAACATCCCTTTAATAAAAGGATTTATTAAAATATTATTAAATTAAGACAAATTTAAAGTTAAAAATATCTATTTACAAGTGACTTAAAGTTTAAAATAACTTTATGCACTTTTTTCAGAGCTTTATATTAAACTTTGCAACAATAGAATTAGTTCATCTGGTAAGTATCGAAACACTTTGTTTGAAAGACTTTGGTTCAAGTTGCCCATGGCCTTGCAATGAGTAAGCCCCTTCCACCATAAATTTCTCTCAACCAAAAAAGAACTATAACTTTTGCGTTGCAATTAATATAATTAATTGGTGTCTTCAATTTAATAATTAAACTTTTGCATTAATGACTAAATAATAGGTACAAAAATAATTATTGTGCGTGACGTGATCATTTGAGAAATAAATAAATAGTCTTTCATTTATAAATAAATAATAATTGTAATTAATTAGATCACGTCACTCTGAATTATAAATTTATTATTTATTACATGTATAAATTGTTTTAAATGAATCATATTTTGGCTGACGTTTTAAATTATATAATATTATTCTGCACAAAAATTTTTATATAAAATTCTGGTTTATTCACATGTATACCAAAGTGGAAAACATATCAACTTAATCATTCAAGATATCAATTTCACGTAATTATATAGAAAATCGAACTTTCACTCTCTTTTATCTCTAGTAAGTTATAACTTCCACTAATCTCATAACGTAACTGCATCAGCTGGTCAGCTGGTATGCAACTCTCTCTCTCTCTCTCTTTCAACATAGTCAAATACATCTTAATTGGTGCCTTTTACTATGGACCCTTTAAGTTTGGGTTCATCCATAGATCTTGTAAAATGCCTGTTATATTAGGTTTTACTAATTTATAAAATGGTCCAATCTTTTATTTAGCATTCAGCCCTATTAATATTTGTTATTTCAATTTAGTCCTTATTAAGTCTCTCTTTTTAGTTGAACTGCTAGCGACCACATCACCACCACCACTATTTGCCATCACCAGTACCACCAAGCCTCCACCACACACCCATGCCACCAACAGAGTAACCACTGCTTGATGACCTTGTCGGTGAGAACTCCAATGGGCTCTACCCATCACAACTCCTCCTCTGCAACCTCCGACGACAACTTGACCCATAACCATCAACAAGAGCCAATCGTTGCCCACCACCCTCACTTTTTGTCTCCCCCAAAAACAAATTATTCCATAAAAAAAAACCCAAGATCTGTAATAAAGCAAAAACGTTTCTTGCAGATCTAAAAGAAAATCTCAATTCATTTTAATCTGAATAGAAAGATAAAATTAGGAACCAGAAAGTGAAATATAGAAATAGATCTAATCTATGGATGGAGAGTAAAGAAGTAAGAAAGGTGGAAATCGTGTAGAATGGATCAATGGACGAAAATAAAAAAAACCATATCCATCCAAATTCAAAAAGAGTAGTATGTACATTTTTAAGGGAGTCCATGGTGGGTGTATCAGTGATGTGGATGCAGATGTATTGATTGGTGAGTCCAAAACCTTTCGCACCTCTTCGGTTCCCCTTTGAATATCCCCGTTGATGAGTACTCATGTGCCCCAAATGTGTACTCCACACTGTGAATTGTACCCAAAAATCCAATTTTTCCAAAAAAAAAGAAAGAAATAATTTAGAGAAATCAATCATCAATTTTTCTCACATATCATAGATATGAAGTTGGTTCTTTAAAAGATTCAAATTTGAACAAGAAAGGGTTGAGAAAAAATGAGGAACCTTGCACGCCAGAATTGTACACTCTGAGGTTGAACCAATAGAGAATGGTACACACTAGAATGAGCTCACTCCAAACAAAGGTGGAGCGAGTTTTATCCCTAGATGTTTTCCAATTTGGTTAGTTTTCCTAATTGGATATATGAATTTTGAAAAAAAAATTGAGAAGAATAGAAATGAGAAGTTTCTTGTGCTTGGCAATGGTTGTAGATCTAGTTCCTGGTACGACACATGCTACAGGATAGAGAAGATGCTAGTGAACTGCACTGACTGATGCTTTGATATGCATGGGTTATGTGGGGTTCTTTTTACAAATAACCCTATTTTTAAGGACTAATTTGGAATTTAAACTCTTCTATAATTAACCTATTTCCTGATGAGCAGATGAACGATCCACACCATCCATCTATTCTCCACACAATCTAACGCAATCCAGCGGTTAATTTAAGGGGTCCATTGGATGGATCTCTTTTCTAGGAGTCCATCTTAAATGCCACCCATCTTAATTGCCCAAATTAAGAGAACCTACATGCAAGCATTCATGTCATGTTTGTACCATAACTCATAGGCTAAGCTTTTTGGCATTTTGTATTCAATAATGTTGTGTGACTGAAAGAAACTGAGACAATAGACATTCCCCTTGACACGTTTACCCCAAATTCAAAGCTTCCATATCTTATACTCACATGAATATACAACTAGTGTGTGTGTGTGTGTGTGTGTGTGTGTGTGTGTGTGACTGAAAGAGGAAAACAGCATGAGTTTTGTTTGAATAAATTCACGAGAGGAAGGAAGGAAGATAAAAGAAGAAAAGATAAATGGAAAAAGAAACATTTGAGGATAATAGTAAGCTAGCATATATCTCATGTTTTTCTACATGCAAGCAGCCAAATGTGGAGGTTAAGCCTTTGCTCCCTTGCGAGGCTTTAAAGACTTCTTCTTTCATTTTAAATCCCTTATTAAATTACTAGCCCCACCAAACCCTAAATTCCCGCAAACATGACCATCCTTTTTCTTCTTATTCTTCCACTTCCTCATCTTTCATCCCTTTCTCTTTCCTTTGAAGGCTATGAATCTCACAAAACCTTAGTTTTTTAACCCAATTATTAATGCCCTTCAACACCTTCCCCAAAGAGGTATAACCATTAAATTAAAAAAGTAATAATTACCCATTAAAGATGAGTCTAAACTCTAGTAGTAGCGGTAGTGGTGGTAGCAATGGTGGTGGAAGCGGTAGTGGCAGCCCTTGCGGTGCTTGCAAGTTCTTGAGAAGGAAGTGCTTGCCAGGGTGCATCTTTGCTCCTTACTTCGATTCAGAGCAAGGTTCAACCCACTTTGCGGTGGTGCACAAGGTGTTCGGGGCCAGTAATGTGTCAAAGCTCCTTCTCAACATTCCGGTGTACAAGAGGCTTGATGCAGTGAACACCATTTGCTACGAAGCACAATCAAGACTAAGAGATCCAGTGTATGGCTGTGTTGGACAAATCTTTGCCCTTCAGCAACAGGTAATTGATTATTCATTGATTTTGATAGAATTATCATTAATCAGGTCATTTTTTTAACAAGATTAGGATGAAGATGTTTTTGGCATATTCATCATATTCATAGTTTGGTTGTTTCTTTAGTTGTCTTATATTTATCAATATCTTCTCCTTTCCCTAAGCTTCTTTCCCATCTAAGATAAGCTAGCTAGGTGAATCTTAGAAAGTGGTCAACTTTTAAGACTCATCTTTTCTTCCTTTTTTCTTGACTGAAGAATGAGAACCTTAATAAGAAATTATAGATTTACAAGGTAATATGTAGATTGACTGTAAAGGGGATTTTTTAGCTATTTAATAAAATTTCAGAAACTGCAAAATCACATATATGAATCATGTAACCTCCCATTTTTTGTTTTGTTTTTAGCCAATAAGTGAACATGGGATTAATTAAACCCCATTTTCTGATGTTCACATCAGATTTGGATGGTTTTGAAGCTCATTCTATAATCAAAGAATTGTACAAAGGGAAATAAAGAAAAGGATGAAATTGATTTTATTATTATTATTGTTATCATCATCATCATCGAGGTTGAAGTTGATCTAGCTAGAGCCTCTAAATGAAACAATAAGGATATAGAACCCATTTGTATATAAATGAGTTTCTTTGTTTCTCTGTTTATAAGATGTACTCTTCATTCCTTCAATAAAGCCTTTATTAGTAGTGCTTTGTGCCTTCTGAAAGAGGAATAAAAGTTGGTGTGGGGAAAGAGTGAAAAAAGGGTAGGGTATTGCCAAGCCATGGAACTTGGGGGGGACAGTTTCTATGCATTTTACTTAAATCCATAACTCTTAAATTGATTAACAAATGATGTAGTCGACCGTTACACAAATAGGTAGTCTATGGCTTGGGCCATTAAGTCCTTGGTTTTTGCAGGTTTTAGGGAGATGGTCGGTTAGTTTTTGAGCTTTAATTAAGCAATTTTCATAAGGGAAATTTAAGTTCCTATTTCTATCCCTATCCTTTTAGTAAAATGATGTTAATAGAAAATAAATATTTCCAAAGAAACTCTCGCCCATTTTCTTTTCAAGAAAGCTATAGAGCCTAGCAATTACGAGTTTGGGTCATCTCTTGTGAGAGAATCATCCTATTGGAAAGAGATAGACACAAAATTTATTATATAGAGACTTACCATGATAGATTATAGGGTCTACTAGTTATATTTAAAACAAAATATGTCTTTTTCTCTCTAACATGACCCTCTCATATTATTCAACAATAAGAGAGGATTCAGATTTGGGATATTTTAGGTTCCTGTCTCCTTCACTATCTCCGCAATCAGAATTTGCCAATTCAGTAAAAAAAACCTCGTTTTAACATTTGTTAACCCTCCATCCTCTTGTTTCGTCATTCCCATTTTCACTCATTCTTTTCCCATCCCCAAAACCCATTGTTAGCAATTGCAAATGGAAAATGAATTTGCCAAGTTATCGCATGTATTGCATATTCAATGGTTTTGCTACCTATGCAATATACGTGTACTTATTGGTTCTTTGTTTCATCCATATAATTTGACAACCAAATAAAAAAGGGTTAAGATTTAAACTCCATAGTGTAGCCATACTATAATTGTGTCTGGGGTTTTTGCTTAAGTTCAAGTGGTGGTGTTGGGGTGCATTTGGTTTTCAATTAGGAAAGAAACAATATATCAATTATTCAAGATTTAACCTTATTATAAATTCAAGCAGTGGTGCCTAGGGTTTTTACTTAATTTCAAGCACCATGTTATTATAAATTCCAAATGCAAAGCGTTTCCAGCAAAAGAAGTAGGATTCACCTTCAGTGCCAATCAATCTGTTAGCACTGCCATACCAACAAGGATTCACCTTTGCAGTCACATGATTCTTGAAACTCAACCAACAAGGCGTAATTTTTCTCTGCTACATCCTTTTGTTGCCATTGTTATCTTTAGGTACTTTCTGGAGAAGGCGTCGTCATTGCTCTGTGATGAAGAATAGTCATGGGGTCATGCTACTGGTGATGGGTTGGGTTGGGTGGAAATAGGAGCGACGAAACATGAGGTTGGAGAGTTAACAGACGTTAAAATGAGGTGTCTTTTTTTTTTTTTTTTGAGTTGGCAAATTCTAATTACCTAATTTTTTTTATTGAGTTAAAAAATTCTAATTAGGAGAACATGGAAGGAGACAAGAAATCAATATAGGTGATTTCTATCCATATTTTGGATTGTACGTACCGGATAAGTAAATGTGGCGTGAGTCTCACTTGGTAGGAACCATAAGGGGAATAAAACTCACTTTACGTTTCTCATTTTCTTTTGAATAAAGTTAATTAGTATACAGGCTTGCACTTGATAGCTAGGATTGTATCAAACATGTGAATGTGGCGTGAGTTTCACTTAGTAGACTCCACATATAGGATTAAACATGTTGTTCGTCGGTTAAAACCCGAGCTACATGACAAGGCACTTTAATTTTTTTTATTTTCCCCCTTTTTTGAAGAAAAGTGTAAGAAATAGAATTAAAACATCATATTCAACCCTCCCCCTGAAAAAAAAAAACCAGAAATTTTCATTACATTGTGGACTTTACTTTTTCTCTTTTGGTAGGTTTTTCCCTCAATTTATTACTTAAGAAATTTTGCTTGTCATGTACATAGTGCTTATTTGCATAGATAATGAACAACTTGAAGTACAACAACAACAACAAAAATATGGATACTTTATCATAAACCAAGTTTTCAGAGATTATTCAGATCTAAATCTTTTTTAATCGTTTCACCTATAGTCTTTTCTTGGTCTTGATTACTCTTAGCTATTGCTATTATCTACCCGATCTACTTTCTTCTTACAGGGGCTTCTAAGGGTCTTTCTCCTTACATGTCCAAACCACCTAAGGCGAGATTCTCCCATCTTTTCCACAATAGGTGCTACCCCTACTTTCTCTCTAATGCATTCATTCCTAATCCTATCTAGTCTTGTATGGCCACACATCTAACGCAACTTTCTCTCTATTGATTATGTGCATGATTTCTTAATTAGCATTTTCATGCTATGGGAAAAAACGTAGTTTAAGAACTAGTAGAAAAAACTAAATAGACATACTATATTGTCCACAATTATGTGAGAAGTTACAAAATTATTAAACAAATGAAGTATATTAAAAGACGATTGACAGTATTCTGAACAAACATGAATACATAATTGGCACCAGTATACTATCATGTGAGTTTTTAGTTAATTGTTATCACCTCGATCTTAGAAATTAGAGATTTAATTTAATGTACTATAATTAGATAATCCTTATGCTCTTATATATAGTTGGTCATTGTCAAAACTTATTAAACAAAATTAGTCTTCAAATTATATCATGAAGGTTGCTGATTTTTTTATTAACATCTCCCTCCTCCTTCACATATATTTAGAGGGAATAGGCGAGAGAGATAAGATCTTGGTTTTAATATCATATTAGATTATAACTTAAAATTAATTGACATTAAGTAAAGTGACTCAACAGATATATAAATTACACTCGAAAGATTGAAACAGATAATGTGAGATTCTTAACAATAAATTCATGGATTTTATTTTTAAAAAATAATTATAAAACTTAATCAATAATGTATTTTTCCTATTCATGACATTTTCTGGCTTCTTTGTTCTACATACAGGTGGTGAGTTTACAAGCAGAACTCTCCTACTTACAAGGCCACCTTGCTACATTGGAGTTAACCCAACTACCCCCTCCTCCGCCACAAACAGTGGTCGCGCCGCCAGTTTTCTCAATTGCCGACCTGCAGTCCGCCTCCACCGCGGCCTCCTCTATGCCTATGCCAGCCACATATGATTTATCTTCTCTTTTTGATCCCATGGCCCAAACTTCATGGGCCATGCAGCAGAGGGCCATAGACCCACGTCAATGTTTGGCTGCTGCACCATCAGCCACCACCTCCATAGGTGGTGATCTTCAAGCAGTGGCACGTGAGCTTTTGCATAGACATGGGTCTCCACCTGCACCTCCATTACCGTGCTCCAATGCCTCATCATCTCCATCAGTTTCTAAATGATCAAATATTTTTGGACTTCAATAAACTTATCTTTTTCCTTCAATTGATGGAAAACTAGCAAGGGATGCTAAATTTTCAATGATGTTTAGATGAGCAAGTAATTATATTAATGGATCCTTATATCATTATTAGTGTATTGTACTCGTGGATAATTAGTAGAATTTTATATATGAACTTATTGAATATATAATTAAAAGACTATTTTGTAGTAAAAATATATTTAATAAATTAAACTTATTTAAAGTTTTTACTCCTATCATATATATATAATTTAATTATGGATTTATAAAAGGCATAGTTAATATAATTTTTTGCTGTAAAAATATATTTACTAAATAAAATTGAAATCAACTTTTTAACATAAAACCTTCATTCCCGATATGTAAATATTAATTAGTAGAATTTTTATTTTTGAAGTTATTGAAGATACATAGTTTAAAAGCTATTTTCTTGTAAAAATACATTTAATATATTACGTTTCAAAATTTAATTAGTATTTATTTTAATTAATTTTAATTATCAAAATATTAAATTTATTTTTAATTGATTTAATTATATGTTCATGTAATGTTTTCACTCCCATAATATAAATAAATAAATATTAACATATTAACAAATTTAATATAAAGTTTTCACCCGTGGTAATATAAATATTTAAATATTATAAAGCATAAATATATAAACAAAAGATTATTTTAAAAATATAATTGACCAATTATTTTTTAATAATAAATTTACCTAATTAATTTTATTATATTTTGCATATAATTCTCGATTCCATGCAATATCGTAGATATTAAATGCACACATGCCTTCGTCTAAATGCTCACGACTTATGACTTGGACAAAAAAAATTGTATGCTATAAATAAGTAATTTGTTAACATAATTATTCTTGTTAACATAATTTTTTAAAAAGATAAATTGAAATCCTAAATATTTAATGTATCATGCCTAATATTTTCAAGTTTCAATGCCATTATTATCACAACTCAACGTCTTATTCTTTTTAAAATCTTAGCTTCTATAAATACTGCATAACTTGGTAATTACCAAATGTCAAAACAGAAGTTACAACTTTTTAATAATTAAAATTCAAATTGATCAAATAATCGAAGAGCCCCTAATCTGTAAATTAACACAATACCATAAGAACTTACAGAACAAATAGAAGCTATAAGGAAACAGCATCCTGCGTCATTTTATTTACATAACTACATGTAGGCCTGTGCATGGTTCAGTTATCTTGGAAAACTGAACCGAATTGAATTGAAACCATATATGTGGTTCTAAAACCTGAACCAAACTATTTCTCTCTTATAAGAAATAAAAACCAAATTTCATAACCCGGTTATTTTTAGTTTAGTTAACTGGTTAACCGATTTTACAAAAAATAGTTCTACCAATTCAAATACAAGATTGAAATCTGATGTGCCAAAACCCTTCTTGTTGTCTTCACCGTTAATGGTGGTTGCTATCGAAACTTTCACGGTGGATGGACAGCGATGATGTTCTCTCTCGAATTCAAGTCGTTTATGGATTCAAACATTCACAACGGTGCACAAAGAGGAAACGCCAAGTTCGATCGCACGGTTCGATTGCAAAGCGATTTCCGTTCACGGTGTCACCACAGCTCAGAATTCGTCCTCTGCCACCGCAGCTCCACCTCAGCATCACCTTTGAGGCCATGAGTCTGAGCCCTTCCACGACCTCACTCTCCACGTCGACATCGTCCACGCCGGCTCCGAAGAAGACACCAAGCCGCTCATTGGCTCTGCTCAGCTCAACCTCAGAGATGTCGCAATCGGCCAGCACGCCACCTGCATCCTCACGCTGAAGCGACCATCCAACAGGCCACAAGGAAAGGTCAACGTTAGTATCACCATTAGAGGACCCGACTATCGTGCGCATGGTTCCTACTACGCTCCTCATTATGGTGTGTCGCCACCAGCGTTGGCGGAGTATGGTGGTTACCCTTATGGCGCTGATGAAGGTGCGAAAGGTGTATGAGGCGACTTCCATTTCAGATTCGATGACTGTGGCTTTAGATTCGACGACGACCCCATCGGTGGTGGCGGTGGGTTGGGGAGGATAGGCGGCAACATCTTGGAGTTGTGAATCATCTATTAGCTGCTGCGTGTGGTGTGGTTGTTGTTGCGTTGCAAGTTTGCAACTTACTGGATTGGATCGAGGGGTCATCAACTGGTTTCGTTTGGTTATTATTGGTTAACCGAACCGTATGCAAAAAGGATAACCATATCTGTTTGAAGCTGAAAAGAAACTGGATTGAAAAGAACCAGTTTTAAACGATTTAGTTATTTGTAGTTCAGTTCAATTTGGTTGATAGGTTCAGTTCGGTTTATTAGTTTTCTTGCCCACCCCTAACTACATGATAGTAAGGGTGGGTATTAAACCCATATAAACCGAATTGGACTTTAAACCACACTGAACTAAACTAAAAAAAATTGAGCTGCTTGAACCAGTTCCAAAACAATTCAGCTTTATTTTTATCAAAGTGGTTCGGTTATTTGGTTGTGAAATACAGTTTGGTTTATACTAGTTCACCAAACCAAACTGATACTTCATCAAAGATGCAAAAGAACTCAACGATGCCATGGGGACTCCATGGACCAGAAACTAGCAAGTGTTCTAGGCGGCGATGCAGATGGTGCTCCGGCCATGATGAGGCATTAGAAACAGAACTTGCCGACAAGGTTCTGGTGGCAAAAGGCAGCGCAAGCCATCAGAGTAGCTCATGGTGGTGGAGACGGTGCTCCGCGGTTGCTCACTCTTCTCGGCCTGAACGCTCCTGCTCTGGCCACTGACGAGGCATCAGAAGCAAAAGTCACCGTCGGGGCTCCATAGGCAAACGACAACACAAGCCATTAGGGTAGCTCATGGCGGTGAAGACGGTGCTCTGCGATGGCTCACTCTTCTCAGCTTGCATGCTCCTACTCCGATCACTGACAAGGCATCCAAAATAGAAGTCACCATCGAGATTCTGGTGACAAACAGCAAACCAAAACCCATTATGGTTAACCAGTTAATTGAACCAAAATAACCAGTTTCTTGTGATTCAATTTTTTTCTTATGAATTGGATACGGTTTGGATTACATTAGGTGTCAAACCCGAACTATTTTAGCAGTTCATTATGGTTCAATTCGGTTTTTTGAACTGAAGCTAACTTTGCCCACCCCTAATTGTTGACCCATTGTAAAGTACAATAGTTACATGAAATTACTTAATGAATGCTTCAAAGATCCTCACAGTAACCACCATTGGCTATGTGACAACAAAAAATTTAGAGAAGAGCAGACCACTCCAGTATGTGGCAATATATACCATGTCTTCCACAAAATGTTTTTGCTGCTCACTCTTATCATAGCAAGCAAAAGTGCATATATCACATCTCCTGAGTACCACAGTGACCAGCAATTCATCATTTGAATATATAGTTTGAAAGCACTATTTAAAAATAATAAGAAATATATAAGCTGGAGAACTAAACCATAGAGAATTAGTATTACTCTATTACTCGGTGCCCAACTCTTTGTGAGGATAAAATCAATAAGTAAAACAGAATCAGTTGTTTAACATTACAAGTTAGTGATCAAACTTGTGTAAGACATCTGATATTCAAGCTTCTAGCAACAACTTCTTACCTTTCAAACTTGTGGAAGACATGTGATATTGAAACACCTCTAATTAGCTCAATGAAATGTGAAGAGTTGCCTGAACCCAGGAAACTTTGAAATACCCCAATGAAGGAAGAGAATATAAGGTGAAACTTAAGTTGGTTGTCCAAATTGGTGGCCCAATTACTAAATCCTTCAAACTTCAAATTTTTTTTATGAACTTATGTCTATCAATATTAGATCTCACCAAAGTATTATGGTATTTTTGCTGAAGAAATGCAAACGTTTGTTCACTCTAGATTTAGCTTGAGTAGTTCAAGAAATTAAATATAATAAGCGGTAAAAAAAAATAGAATAAAATAAGATTCTCCTCATTCAGAATGTTCACTCACATTACCGCCTCTTCACTCAACATTCAACCACATTCATCACTCACACACATGATCATTCTTATCATCATACACCAACTTACTTTCATCACATCACACACATAACACCTTACTTATAGCACTTTCATGCAATGCATCATTCACCCACACTCATTCAGAGATGTTCGAGAGAAGTCCAGAATTATAAACCAGTATAGGGTCAACCGGTTCTCTTGGTTTAAGACCGGTTTGTCAGTTTTTAGCCGGATTTTAGAATGAGCGGTTCATATATTATGATTGGACCGGCCAAGTAATTGATTTTCAGTTTAACCGATTCAAATCGGTTGATCCGGTCCGATTCTCATAACCATGGCTAACATTAGTTAAGTACCAACAAATCATAAGATTTTGATGAATAAAGTTTTAAGAGTTTACTCTACTCGAGAGAGAGATTTTCAGTTTGTGTCTGCATTTTATCATTCCAATGGTATTACTAGTTTCAGCATGGGTCTAAAATATTTGGAACAGATATATTGACAGCATATGCCTACTCGCAAAACCAAGAATCTTTTAAGCATGTAATTTCATTTAAGGCAATCTATTATCTATTATCTACTTCTACTATTTATACAATTTAAAGCTTTAATTACATAACAAAAATTACATATATCTTTTTCTCATTAAAAAAAACATATATTATCTTCTCAGTTAAAGGCATAGATATGTCATCTTTTCATATAAAAAATCATTATTATTCATTCCACATAAATAATCAATATTATGAGAATCAAACCGAACTAGCTGATCGGACTGACTTGACCATGAATCAGACCATTGACCAGTTCAGTCATGACTTACAAATCGGTCATTTGAAAACCGAGTTGGGAACTGTTAATTAACGAGTCACGAATCAGAGAACTGTTTGAACCAGCCACTGTTCAACTGATGAATTGTTCAAACATTCAACAAAAACAATAGAATTTCCCTTATGCAAGGTCAAACTTAGACCCAAGCACTTGCAAAGACATGCACATCTAACCACATTGTTGTTAAACTGTATATATCATATATTATATTACTTTCTTATTTGAAATATATAATATTTTACTTAGTCTGAAACATATATAAATATTTTATATAATATAAAACATTTAAATTACTATGATAATTTATTTTTTATTAATATTATAAAGAGTTCTACTAATTCTTTATTTTCCTTTTATTTATTTATTAATACTTCATTATATTAATATTACTTACCAACATTCTTCATAATAATAGAATAACATTCTAATTCTAAATTAATAAAAAAATTAAATTATGTT
Source organism: Ormosia semicastrata (assembly GCA_029884595.1). Taxonomy (NCBI): domain Eukaryota; kingdom Viridiplantae; phylum Streptophyta; class Magnoliopsida; order Fabales; family Fabaceae; genus Ormosia; species Ormosia semicastrata. The sequence continues at coordinate 22,980,110 of JAQQTO010000044.1, forward strand.
CCAATTCTACATGGTTCGATCACTATTAAACTATTAAACAATAAATCAGTTCTTTCATTGATTTAATGATTGGTTCAGATTTTCAGAACCTTGGAAATAATTAAAAAATTATTATAAAAATATTTAATAATTAAATTACATTATTTTAATAAAAATATTACTATTTAATAAAATATTTTCATAAAATACTTTAATATTTTAATATTAAGATATTGAATAATTAGTAATTAATATTTAATAAAAAAATATTTAATAATAAATACATTTTTTAAATTTAATATTTAATAATTAAATAAAAATATTTTATAATAAAAACATATTAAGGAATTAAATACATTATTCTGTACATAAAATACTTTAATAATTTAATGTTAAAACATTTATATTTTAACATTAAGATATTATATATTTTTATATTTATATTCTCATTGGTAATTACAATTTTGTTATTTTTTTATACTACTATAAGCTCTTTAATACATTTGGTGATGGTGGTGTTGTTATCGTTGTATATCCAAAATAAATTAATTAATAAAACAAAATAGGATAAGTCTACACAATTTATTTCATGGGTCTACAAGCAATTTCTTGACTTTCATGTGTGCCATGTGTGAATACAAAAAAAAGTGTGGGAGAAGCTGATTACATGGATTTATGATTTCAAACTAACAATCTTTATTGTTAAATAATTATTTTATTATCAAATAAAGTAGTAGTTTTGTTAATGCTTCCAAGGCTTTATTAAGTGATAAATTATTAATAGTCATATTATATTGTTATATCTCAAGTTGATATTGTTGGTCATATATTTTAGACAAAATAAAAAATAAGGTGACTATAAAGTTATAAATAATGATAAAAAATTTACATTAGTGATAAGTTTAGTATAACCTTTAAAAGAAAGTGAAATTTAAAAGAAAATTATTTATTTTTGTGATAGTAAATGTTTCTTATTTGTGAGTATATCATAATTTTTTTATATTTGAACTCAAATATTACTAAATAGTTCTTTTCTTATCACTTGAAGTAGAGATGTCAAAACTGATCAAATCCAATAGGTCAATCCATTTAACTCTCCAAAAATGACAGATTTTAGTACATTTTGCAACCCTTTTTTTTAAGCATGTAATTTTAACTTGATCCGTATAATCCATAGGTTATGGCGGGGCAGGGCGAAGCGAGTTGACTCATTGAGTTACTTTTTTTTTTTTCCTTTTTTTTATGGTGATGGATTAGGTTGGTCAATTTGCATGTTGACCCGTTTAACAAGCCTTTTTGTTTACCTTTTGGTGTGTTAACCCACCTAACCCATCACTTTTTTATTTAATTTTTGTCGGGTTGATTTGTCTAACCCCCCAACCAATCATTTCTTTTTTTTTTGTTATTTTAGGCGAGTTGATCTGCCAACCTATCATAAAACGGGGTGGATACAAAAAAATGATAAAAAAATATTATATTGTATTTTTCATAAAATGGCAAAAGATATTTATATTTAATTAAAAAATAATTTTATTATTTAAATGGTATTAAAACAAGGGTGGATAGTTTTTTCTTATTTTATTTTTCATAAAAAATGATTATAACTAATTAAATAATTAATTGTATTTTAAAATTTGAAAGTTTTGTCCTTTATTTTTTATTGTTGGATAAATGTTAAATTATGTTTTTTATATTTTTTATTTGGAGTCAAATTTTTTCAAAATTATTGAAGCTAAATTAGACACTTAATAAATATTTAAATCTTGAATAAATAATTAAATAAATAATTTATAGTTATAGTTATGAAATTTAAAACAACCATTGGAATTTATGAGAAAGAGATTTTGAGTAATATATATTATAATTGTTAAATACATTTTTGAAATTTTGTTTCATTAATTTTTATACTTTATTAGTTTTTATTTAGTAGTTACACTTTTTGAATTTTTAGTATTATTAGATATTGATCAATTATACTAAAAGTTCATTTGGATAAGTTTTGAATAAAAGTAAATTTAAGATATCATAAAAAAGTAATTTTTTTAGATTTTTATAAAAAGCTCTATTTTATTCTTTGGATACAATTACAAAAATCACTTTTTGAAAGATATGAATAATAACATTTCTCATTTTGAAATAATGTTGAGATATTTTTGTTCAAAAAGAAAAACATCTTCACCTCCTTAAATGAGTTTTCTCTTTCCTTTACTTATTCTCTAATTTTTTTAAAATTACTTATTATAACTTCTCAAAATAATTAGAAATTTATTTTTTTATGCTGATTATTTTAAAAACTTACCCAAAAACACTTTAAAATTTTTTAGAAGTGATTTCTTTAATTAAAAACATTTTTTATTTAAAAAACACTTAAGTAAACACATTCTAACTGTTTATATAATAATTTAGACTCTTAATTAAAGTTTTTATTTTGGGTAAAATAATAAGTGTATATGAAAATAAATAAATTTATATAATTAAATTAAATTAAATTATTGTATATAATGATAATAATTTGGTAGAAGTTATTATCCCATGCAATATACTGGTCAAAACCGATAGTTATACTCTATAGCATATGGTTGTCACCTTTGTGAAGGTATTTAGGAACTTCAATCCTCATTTGAGAATGGGGGGACGGGGGGAAAGCATTTCTTGTTAAAAAATGTTTAACAATAGGGAAGGTTATCCCATTACTCATTTCAAGATTAAAACATGCTACAAGTCCTTTCAAATACTAAGATTAATATTTTAGTTACAAATAACCTACCAATAAAAACCGCTGCCAATAATCCAATTCAAGACTTTAATCGACGTCAGCCACTCTCATTGGCATTTAAAAAAAAAAAGCATTTGATTTTAGATAAACTAATCGGAAATTCAGAATGAGAAGCTATTCCCATATAAGTCCGTGGCTTTTAGTTTTCTGTCCCACAAAAACCTATTCAATTTCGTGAAATATTCTAATCGATCTTGTCACTGTCATCAACGCTTCATCCCTTGTATTGATACGACTATGTGATGGTTTGGATTTTTAGGGAGGAATCCGGTAAAAATCCTAAGCTCTAAGCAGGAGCTCCAATGGAAGTGTTCTGAACGAATTCAGAAGGATACCTGTGGAAGGTATGGTTTGGTGATTTCCTCCCTTTTACAGCTGCGTTCCACCGTCAGGGTCCGGCGGGGGTAGTACCTGCAAAAAAAACTCCGACGCTCAAATCAGATAGTGTGCTAAGGTGTCTGTTATTCAATAACCGTTACCTGTTTAGGTCTACTTAGCCTGATCTTTATGGAGCATCATTGGAGTCAGGGCATTCAATGCAGGTATTATTGGTATGTGAACGTTATAGTCATTTATTGAGAGGAGATGTTATAGAATCAGAGAGATTCGTATCAGCAGTTATGAGAGTCTGTTGATTCCCTGATCCTCATGAGTTATGCCTTCTGAGGTTCTACAGTACTTTCCGGAGTGTTGATGGAGGAATAGGGTTGAGCGTGTGCCGGGTTGACCCTTCTAGGTAGGATCCCGGTCCACGGTCCAGAACAGGAAGAATGGTGCTCGGTGCAGAAAACAGAGAGAAGAGTGTAGAGAGTTGTTAGAGGTGAGAGAATAATTTCTTTGAATGATGAGATAATTTTTTTCATTTGTCACATGGCCTATAAGTATGCAAGGTAGTTACAATCATTTGCCAAACATGCAAGAGGAATATTCTAATAGGAAAGCACTACTCTATGCCACATCAGCTTGTAACAACCAGAATGCGTTCACAAATACTAAAGGCAAGGTAGAAATATAAAACTTCGGATAAAAAACATAAAGCATGGTAAAATGTAAAATTGTAGAGTGAAGCTTATATGGTAATTGTTCATAATATGCCAATTCTGTAACAATACCCTTCCCTTCGAAAGCACCCTTGTCCTCATGGGTGAAAGTTAGGAAATTGTTTGAGAAAATCATAGTAAAATTCCCAAGTTGCTTGTTCAGGGGGTAAATCTTTCCACTTGACAAGCACTTTAGTGGCAGCAATTCGACCCCTTTTCACCATCTTTCTATCAAGAATAGACTCAGGCTCACCCTTAGTAGTGAACTGTTCATGCATAGTAGGAAGGGGGTGGATAGGGCTGTTAGCAGGATTCCTACATAATTTCAATTGAGACACATGGAAAACATTGTGTATCTCAGCTGAATGAGGCAATTCCAGCTGATATGCAGTTTCTCCAATTTGATCCAACACCTTAAATGGACCAAAGAACTTAGGAGAGAGCTTGTGGTAAGCTTGATTCTGAAGTGAGTATTGCCTGAAGGGCTGCAATTTTAGATAAACAAAGTTCCCCAAGGAAAAAACTCTGTCACTTCTGTGTTTATTAGCTTGTTGAGTCATTCGATTTTGAGCCCTTAACAAGTGGAATTGAAGTAGTTTGATCACAGCCTCTCTAGCAGTCAAGGATCTGTTCACTGCCACAGTAGAAGATTCCCCTAGAAGATAGGGAAGATGCATGGGTGCAGCTTGACCATACACAACTTCATAAGGAGTAGTTTGGATGGATGAATGAAAGTGAGTATTGTACCACCACTCAGCTAAGGAAATCCATTTTAACCATGAAGAGGGCTTCTCAGAACACATGCATCTCAAGTAAGTCTCAAGACATTTGTTGACAATCTCAGTTTGGCCATCGGACTTATTCAAAGAAACTCCATGAAGTCGAAAAAATTCACTCCAAACTGTACTGATGAAGATAGGGTCCCTGTCACTAGTAATTGTGCTAGGCATACCATGGAGTTTAAAAATGTTGTCAAGGAAGACTTGTGGCACATCAAGGGCTGTATATGGGTGAGACAACGGAAGAAAATGTGCATACTTACTTAACCTGTCTACCACTACTAGAATGACCTGTTTTCCAAAAGAAGGAGGCAGGCCTTCAATAAAATCCATGCTAATCTCATCCCAAACCTTACTAGGAAAAGGTAAGGGCTGCAGCAGTCTTGGGTAAGTAGCCAAATCAGGTTTGCACCTTTGACACACATCACAATTTCGCACATATTACTGAATCTCCTTAGTCATACCCTTCCAAAAGAATAAGGATTTCACCCTCGCAACAGTGACATCCCTACCAGAATGTCCTCCAATAGAAGAGTCATGTAACCATTTGAAAATCTCTTGCTTCAATTCTGGGTTAGAGCCAATGACTAGCTTTCCTTTTCTTCGGAGTTCATTCCGAAGCCAAGTAAATTTAGGATGTGAAGTGGCATCTAGCTGCAGTTCAGAAATTATTTCCTACAGAGTTGGATCTGTACTCCAAGAAGCCTTAATTTGCTAGCAAATCAGGTTGAGCATTGTCCAACAACATGGGTAACAATTTAGCACCAGTCCTTCTAGATAAGGCATCAACAGCCTTATTTTCAGCACCTTCCTTGTATTGAATCTCAAAATCAAAGCCCATTAACTTAGACATCCAAACTTGCTAGAATGGTGTGTTAAGCCTTTGCTCCAACAAAAAATTGATGCTTTTCTGATCAATCTTGATGACAAAAGGCCCATGAGAAAGATAAGCTCCTCATTTCTGAATTGCATAGACAATGGCCAACAATTCTCGTTCATAGATTGACATAGCCTACTGTTTGGGTCCCAAGGCTTTCCTAATGTAAGCTATAGGGTGTTTTTCTTGCATCAAAACTGCTCCTATTCCTCTTCCAGAAGCATCAGTTTTAACAACAAAAGTTTTAGTAAAATCGGGTATGGCTAAAACAGGTGCAGTGACTAATACTTGTTTCAAAGCAAGGAATGCTTTAATAGAAGCTTCAGTCCAAATAAAACAATCCTTCTTCAACATATCAGTCAAGGGTTTTGAAATTTTGCCAAAATCCCTTACAAACCTTCTATAATACCCAACTAGACCCAAAAACCCTCTCAGTTGCTTGATATTAGTAGGTTGTGGCCAGTCACTCACAGCTTGAACCTTTGAAGGATCAGTGGACACTCCTTCCTGAATGATGAAATGGCCAAGATATTCCACCCTAGTAGTAGCAAAATGGCATTTGTCCTTGTTGAGATAAAGTTGTCGCTCTCTAATAGTGTGAAACACAAGAGCTAGATGGTCCACATGATCTTGTAATGATGGACTGTAGATCAAAATATCATTAAAGAAGATGATGACAAATTTCCTCAAAAAGGGGTGGAAAATGTGGTTCATGAGGGCTTGGAATGAAGTAGGCGCATTAATAAGCCCAAAGGGCATTACCAAATACTCAAAATGGCCACCATGTGTTTTAAAGGCAGTTTTGTACTCCTCTCCAACCTCCATCCTTACTTGATGATAGCCAGACCTTAAATCTAGCTTAGAAAAAATGGTAGCACCTCCTAGCTCATCCATTAAGTCTTCAATGAGTGGAATTGGGAATCTATCTTTAACAGTGTGCTGATTTAGCCTTCTATAATTAACACATAACCTCCATGACCCATCCTTTTTCCTTACAAACACAGTTGGGGATGCAAAGGGGCTGTTACTATGTTGAATTATACCCTGCTGCATCATTTCATCAACCAATTTATCCACAATATTCTTTTGCACAACGGAATATCTATAAGGTCTCAAACTAAAGGGATTAGTTCCTTCCTTTAGTGGAATTCTGTGATCAAAACTAGGCCTAGCTGGAGGTAATTCAATGGGTTCTGCAAATATATCCGCATATTCATCGATAAGGATTGCAATGTCAGTAGGTACCTTAGGTGGAGAAGCTACAGGGTGCAGCATGTGACATGTAGGAATTATAAACTGGGTATTGCCTTGGCCCATGTACAGGAAGCACAATTCTGCTCCTTGTTGGACTGCTTGTGATAATGACTTGTTATTGACTAGCTTTACTCCAGAAGTCTTAGCCCCTCTTAGTAAAAACTTCTTTCCCTTAATAGAAAATTCCATCTGAAGTTTGTTAAAATCCCACAAGATTGGACCTAAAGATTTCAGCCATTGAATTCCCAGGATTAGATCACAGCAACCTAAAGGTAAAACAATCACATCTGCAGTAAACCTTGTCTGTTGCAGTTGCCAGCTGAAACCTTTGCATATGAAGGGAGCTTCCAGTCTATTACCTCTACCTGCAGTTACAGCCATTGGAGTAATTGCTTCTAGTTTACACCCTAGTTTCTTTACCACTTCCAAGTCCAAAAAATTGTGAGTACTGCCACTGTCAAGCAGCACTTGCAATTGTTTTTTTTTTTTTTGTGCATACCTGTTACTCTCATTGTTTGATAATTTGAAATCCCAGTAAGTGCATGCAGTGATGATTGGGGGTTTTCAAATTGAGGACCATTCCCAACTATATTACCAGACTCATCTGCAGTATCACCTTCTTCTTCACTTGATTCCTCCTCATCCAATTCCATCACCAATAACTGGGACCTCTTATGTTTGAGTTGATGACCAGGTGTGAAGGGCTCATCACAAAACATACAAAGCCCTTTTGCTCTTCGGTCGACCATTTCCGAAGCAGAATAGGTTCTAGAGGTTTTGGTAAACAAATGTTTAATGTTCTGGGTTGAGTTGGTTTGATTGCTGGTGAAGGGGTTTTTTGGGTTCAAGTTAATGGCTTTAGTGAATTGAGATTTAAAACGGTTACTGGGTTTAGGTGCTGAGAGTTTAGAGGCTTCATGCAATTTGGCTAAGCTAGCAACATGTGAAATTGAAGTAGGATTGAACATTCGCACATGCATTTGGGTGCTATGTTCTAACCCAGCCAAAAAAATACTCAGGGAGTGTTCGGGTAACAGAGATACCTGTGTCAAGGCTAACTCAAAGTCATCAACATATTCCTGGACTTTACCCACTTGTTTCACTTGAATCAGTGAGGAAAAAGGGTCTTCATAAGCTTCCCCAAACCGCATTGCTACATCTACAACATACTGCTGCCAAGATGGATAGATGTCAAATTTGGCCCGCATGTAATTCAAGTGCCATTGCAGGGCGATGCCATCGAGATGGATGGAAGCTAGGCGAACTTTGAATTCTGCAGGGGTTCCATCTAACAGGAAGAATTGATCACATTTATACAACCATTCCTTCACGTTCTTACCATCGAACTTAGGAAATTCCACCTTCGAAATCCTTGTTGAATAATGATTCTGGTTCACTTGAGTCTCATCATGATTCTCAATGTGGGGAGTGCCCTTTTTGTTAGTAGAGAACTCATTGTTCTGGGTTTGTGTGGACTGAGCTCGCAACAACGTTCGAATCTCTTCCATGCCCACATTCATTTGTGTATTCATCAGCTCCAATCGCACTGAGTTCTTCATGCTTGTCTTCGAACTTCTTCTCCAAATCAGAATTGGAAACTTGGCTGCGGGTTGCGTTGGACATCTTCAAAGCACCAGGTCGATACTTTGATACCAATTGTGATGGTTTGGATTTTTAGGGAGGAATCCGATAAAAATCCTAAGCTCTAAGCAGGAGCTCCAATGGAAGAATGGTGCTCGGTGCAGAGAACAGAGAGAAGTGTAGAGAGTTGTTAGAGGTGAGAGAATAATTTCTTTGAATGATGAGATAATCCTTTTTCATTTGCCACACGGCCTATAAGTATGCAAGGTAGTTACAATCATTTGCCAAACATGCAAGAGGAATATTCTAATAGTAAAGCACTACTCTATGCCACATCAGCTTGTAACAAGCAGAATGCATTCACAAATACTAAAGGCAAGGTAGAAATATAAAACTTAGGATAAAAAACATAAAGCATGGTAAAATGTAAAATTGTACAGTGAAGCTTATATGGTAATTGTTCACAGTATGCCAATTCTGTAACAATAATCTGCAATCACACTCACCAGTCAACAAACTTAGAAGCCATGATAAGTGTCTATTTCTTGTGCATGGCGTCCACCATCTTTGTTAGGAGTTGCATCAATTACCTGGCTATGTATATAGAGAGAGATTTGTACCATCCAGAACAAACCTAGACACCCCATTTCATGAGGGAAGCATTTGGCTGACGGAATATTTTTCACTCTAGGAAATTTTTATATGGAAATGTTGGATCTCATTTTCTACAAGATTTAAAAATATATTATCATGTAAATCTTACATGATAATGGAAATCTAACATTCCTATGGTATGAAGATATTTTGCCATGAGAAATATTCAAAATGCATAATCCCTCGGCTGCCAGCGTTGTCAGAATTCGGCCACCCACCTCCATTTGATAGTAGCCAACAACAGCCAGAGTCATTTCCACAAATGTTTTGAACAACTAAATGTAGTAATCCATCACTACTGAGAACGTTTAAAAAGTAAAGAAAAACAAGACAAAAACAAAAAATCTTAAACCAAACGCCCCAATCATCTAGTTCCCATTTTAGACTCTTGAGAACCTTGTGTGTACCTGAATTCAAGATCTTTATGTACCTCAGACAATTATTACAGAACTTTAGCACAAAAAGGGGATACTACATTCAGTAAGTGAATGTTCATGTTCTAATAGGGACAAAGAAAATTGCAATCGTTACAAGACTTGACTAGGAGAGGAATCAGAAAGTGAAACACTGTACATGTGACAACTCACCGCCAGAGTTTTGGCCACAGGGTCAGGACCGGAGATGGAGAGTGGGCATAACTAGTTCATATCTAACATTGCCCTCAGATAGTGAGCCCCATCAATATCTAGTAGCTTTAGTAGCATCGCCAGAGAAAGAAAGAACATGTGTAAGGTATTCTCAGTACAGCATCTTGATAGCTCAAATCCCCAAACTGGAACATCTCTGTATCCAGTAACTGTCATGATGGAAAAAATAAAATAAAATTCACAACTGTTTTCAAATTGTCTTTCCATTGCATATTAAAATGGCATATCATATATTGAAAACAGGAGTGCTTCCTTTGGGGCATTGCTCTCGCAAAGCTTCAAATAAATTATGATGCAGACATGCAGTAACTTTTACACTAGCTTATCTGGAAGCATAGTCTCTTAAAACAAGCTCCACCTCCTCCACCACACCTAGTTTTCGGAACCACCTAGCCAGTATTCCAGAAGCCTCTTCCCCAAGCATAATGCCATCTCTCTCCAAATCTATTAGAAATTCTAATGCTTTATTCAGCTTGCTTTCCTTCTCATATGCAACCAACACTGAAGCTATGCATTTATCAGAAGGTCTGATACGTGCTCTTCTCATATTTTCAAATGCAATGCAAGCCTTTTGACTTTGCCCCGCCATACCATAGGCATTAATAAGAAGACCACACGTCTTATCATCAGGGGTGATACCAGCCAGCTGAATTGCATCAAACACCCTTTGTGCTCCTTCAGAATTACCATTTATTGAGTAGGCTCTAAGTAATGCTTTGTACACCTCACTGCCTGCATATATTTCTTGTGCATCCATTTCTTGAAGTAAATTCTCCCCTTGTTCAGGCATGCTAGCTCTGATATAGGCCATGATCATTGAGCCATATGATCTTTTATCCAAAGTTTCGCCAAGCAATTTGATCTCTTCAAAATATTCCTTGGCCTGGTCAAGATGGCCAGCTTTGCTGTACATGTGAACCATGGCAGTCAGAGTTACTTGATCACAGATGAAGCCCCTTTGCTTCATGGCTGTGAGAACATTTTCAGCATCCTCAAGTTGATTGTGCTTACCATAATAATGGATTATCTTTGTATAGTCACGAACATTGGCTTCAAAGGATTCTTCTAGAAGAGCATGTTCTGCCACCTACAAATGTGTATAAAATCACAACTTCATTTCGGACGGTAAGGAATATATAAACAAAAGGTTGCACTCATGCAACCAAAAGAAGTTGCATAGGTTCAGGTAACAAAATGACCTTCTACCATGAAAATTACTTGAATAAATACCATGATGCTTAAATTGCTTTTCCTTTTTCTTTTTAATGTAAATTGCTCCCTTGCTTCAAAAACACTAACAAAAGGCAAATGTTTCATTATGTTGCCAGGATATTCAGAGATGGCTAGAGGAATAAACCGCAGTCCATTGCCCATTACCCATTACCAATCACAGAGCCATAAAATGGAAGACATAATAATTTTCATAGTGCATATATATTTAACTTTTATTTTTTCATTAAGGTCTAATTTGTGGTAAATAAATAAACCTCAAACTTGCATCCTACCCTGATGTAGAGAAGGTGTGGAAACTATGTGGCAGAGCACAAATAATGATATTGAAGAATTGTGTCATTATCAGTCAAAGAAAACCTCAGAAAAGAGAGCCAGTTTCATGAAATATATCACTACATCAAAGTAAGAGTCCAAAATATGGATCATGTTCTACCAGATATATTTCTAGGGAAATTATTAACGTCCCATCCAACAACCAAAATTTGATCAATATCATATAAAGAATGAATATATTCTTGCTAGAAAATAGAAATAATGAACATCGGTCAAAAGTTGCTCCAAAAATTTGTTATGAACTGTCAACTATAATTGACAGACTTTTATCATTGCAACCATTTTATTTTTACATAAAAAAGTTTTTTCAAAAATCTCTCATTCATGGCATTTGAATGGAAAGGAAATATTTGTTAAAGTTTATAAGTCTGAGTGGATTAATTGCCCAAATTGGAATCACGGGTTTTTTTTTTTTCAAAGGGTCAAAGTTAAAGCAGGTTATGTGAGCTTGGACCAACTTTTTTAATAATAAAAAACAGTAACGAAATTATTACAATGTTTATATCGGGTGGCAATTGGATCAATTAATCCATCATCCATCTGATCCATCCATATCTAAATCCAATTCAATCCATCCAATTATAATAATAGATTTAATGCATTGGATGGATTGGATCAATTTTAGTTAATGGATGGTTAATGGACCATCCAGAATATCTATTGGATATCCAGTTACGAACTTATCTAATAGATAATGGTTGACCCAGACCCAAATCCAATTTCAAATCCAAGATGTGTCGACCACCATGCCATCCCCTCAAGCCCTCTTCAACGGCAGCGATAACTCTGAGAAGATGGTGGTGGCCAAAGATCAGCTGTTGGAGATGCTTGAGATCAGTAGAGCTCAGCTTGATTGGAGTTTCAGGCAATTGAGGAGTAAGTTTTCACCTTCAAATTTTGGGATTTGTTGACGCGAGGGTGTTTGCTTACTTGGAAAGTGCGGGAAAGTTTGAATAATTTGAGATTCAATTTTCAGGAATTTGCCATTTTCAAGTATATCAGAAAAGAAGAAATAGGGAGTCTTTTTTTCAATTTAGACCCAGAAAGTGCTGGAAAATTTAAAATTCCTACACTTTGTATCCAAGTACAATTTTTGGTTTGTGTTTGGTTACTGAGAAAGTGTGGTAATATTTTGAAAAAATTAAGATTCAATTTTCTGATATTTGCATTGTATTGATTGGTGATTATTAAGATAAAGTTAATAACTTTTCTCTTTCCCGTCATCCAAACTGTGGATTAAATTTTCTGGGAAAGTTAGTTACAAAAAAAAAATTTGTGGGAAAGTTTGAATTAATTCATTTAATTGGAATTTGATGATTTTGAATGCAGACACTGTGTATCTCTCCATATCCATACGTTGGTCACAATGACTGCAATAGTGGCAGTGCACTCTGTATAGAGATTTTTTTTTTTCTAAATGTGATTTTAAATTATTGGATTAGATATCTATCCATCCAATCTATTAAATTGAGTCATTGATGGGTCAGATGGTTTTAATAATATTGTAATAAATTTTAAATGAATTAATGGTTTATTTTTTATCCATCCATTATGATTTAATCTAAAATCCATCCGATCCATCCACTTGTGACCCCTAGGTTATATTAATAAAAACCTAAGATGAGAACAGAAAGAAAAACATAAACAAGAGACATTATAGATTATACATTGCAAAGAAATGGTAAACGTACAAGTGCAACTTTCATCTTCATACCTAAATCCCACACAATTGTTCATTCTCATGGCATTAGGAAGACCTGTGATACTGTGAGTGGCTTCAAGACTGATCAACAATATAAACTAATTGCAATTTTTAAGCCTGGTTTTTGGATGGGCAGGAGGTAGTAGGGACATCAGTTTTGTACCCTCTAAACTTGTCCATTACAAGCATAAAGAAAGAAGGAGCACTATACAACAGAGAAAAAGGATTTTTTTTTTCCTCCTAAAATAAGAAAGCTGGCAAATGGCTAAACAAAAGATTGAACAAAGGAATAAGGATACATAACTAATGGTTGTCTAACGAACTTAGATCACACAGAAGGTACCAGAGACACCATAGCCCTTCTCAAGGAAATGAACTGTGAAAGAAAAGAAGAGCCAGAGAGACAGAGATAACTTGGGAAGCTATAACCAAGCCCTGCACTGGGATAGGTGTGTGTACTGACATACAAATTCACAGGATTTACAGAGATATAAAAAAGAACTAAAATACCCTTATAAAGTAAGCTTACTACTAACATAGACCAAAAAAGTACACCATACAATTATAATGGAGAAGAGTCAACCAAATACTTAGCAGTTGGAATCCCAATATGAAAGAAAATCTTGACAAAGTAATTAAGAAATAATAATGATAGTGACCAGGAAGAAAAAATTATAAGAATTTATAATTTTAATATGCAGCTTTTCATCCCACAGCCTACATAAATTAAACTTGTTTTCTATGAACTTCACATTTAAAACTAACAAAATCAATAGGATAAACTGATAAATCACTAATATATTCCATTTGAGATCCAGAAATGTACGGATTCCTAAAGCAATTAGATGTGGACCAGACACCTACACCTCCTTCTGAATATCTTTCTTTATTTTATTTAGGGAAAAGAGATTGCAGCCCCCCTAAACTTTAAATCTTCTGCAAATCATCACCACAAATTTTAAAACCTTCTCAAGTAGTCCCTAAACTTTAATTAATGTCCCAATAGACCTTTCTGTTTAATTTGGATTTGTTAATTCACTAATGATGATATAGTGTAACAACATCTTATTCATATTAATATTAATTTTGGACTATTTATTAATTTATTTATTAAAATTTGATTATAAATGCATTTTATTATTACAAAATAAATAAAAATGAATTTTGTTTTAAAATAAATTTATTTTTTATTTATTTTGTAAGAAAAAATATATTTAAAATTAAATTTTAATAAATAAATTAATAAATAGTCCAAAATTAATATTAATACAGATAAAATGTTACTATGCAATATTATCGTTAATGAATTAATAGATCCAAATTAAATAAAAGAATCTATTGGGACATTAATTAAAGTTCAGGGACTAAATGGAAATGTTTTAAAATTTGTGGTGGTAATTTACAAAAAGATCAAAGTTTAAGAGGCCTCTATACTCTTTTCCCCTTTTATTTAAAATAAAATCCATGAGATACAAGATATTAACTCAAAATGTAAGTACTAAAGTAAAACATGTCAGGTAGAGAAGCAAACGTGTTAAATTCCAAAAAAAAAAAATTCAGTAGATAAAGCAAAAATAAAAATACTCTTTCAATGAAATAAGAAGATTGAAAATACCTCAAGATAAAGAGGATGATCCATTATTTTCAACTCTCTCAAAACCGAAAGCCAATCTGCTCTAACAGGCCTCATGATCTTCACCCAAGCCGCCAACAGATCAGATATGTTGCCCTTTTCAGCAGAAAAACATATAATCTGTCTCATCAGGGCTTTACATCGATTGGCCATCTTGAAAGGAAGTTTAGATATGACCTGTCTTTGTGCTTCTGTAATATTATGGCCTATCTCAATCCACCTAAACCTTCTGTAATTTTCTTCTTTCACCTCTTCTTCTGCAGTTTCCTCCATACCGACACCCACTAATACTGAATCTAAATGGTGTTTACGGAAACCAAAATAAATGGGTTTTTGGCATAATGTGTTTCCTCTAGTTTGAACACGATAAACTTTGGTAATGTCATTGGTTATTGAGTAGTTTGTGTAGTAACAATTGCATGGCAAGCTATAGTAATAGGTCCCCATCATTAACAAGTAAGCTTAAAAACACAACCTGCTATCTCCTAACATATTCATCTTGAGCTAGCAAGCAGGAGAAACATAAGATGGTGAAGTATCTCATCCACAAATCAGAAGAAGGCGATCCGAGCAACCACCAGCTGGCACAAAATGAGCCATGGGAGCATAGACAGCAAGACACCCCCAAAGATGGGCCTTTCTCTTTTATCTTTGCATTCCAAAGCACTTCATAGTGAGACACTGAATATGCTCCTAAAAGTCAATAACATTAAATTTTACTACTTTATTTATTGCCATATAGAAGGTTACAAAAAAAATGCTTATGAATTTTATTCATTTTGAACAACAATCATGCCAAATTTTGATGAAAAAAATTTAATAGAAAAAGAGACAGTAAAGATTTTATAAATGCTAAGCTCTAGAAAGTATTAAATGTGTGCAGACTACTATGATAATAGGAATAGTGATCCCACAAGCAAATTCAAGTCAAACAGTAAGGAATACAAAGAAAGATTCCTCCTTTCAGAATAGAAACAACCAACATACTGAAAACACATGTTAATTTCCGATTACTCAAAAAGAAGCAAAGCTAAAGATTCAATGAGCTAAAACTTGGAAGAGCATGGCATTAAAGGGATAAAACCCAACAGAAAAAAAAATTATGAAAAAAAAAATTCAAGCAATGCAACAAGGAAAAATTACCCACAAAGCACTACTAGATTCAGTGCAATATTTACTCCACTATTTCCCATTTGCGGTTCTGTCACAATGAAACACAAAAATCCCATAACTTTGAAAATCTACTACATGTAAGTGAATGAAAAACAAAAGAAACCCAGAGAATGCAAGCATTTTTCATTCAAATTTAGAGGAAGACGGGATGAAAGAATTGGAAAGTTCTAACCTTTTGTTCCCTCTATGTCTCTGATATGAGAAACTTGTTGCTACCACCCCAATCTAGAGTAAGTAGCCATAAACGAAAGGCTTAACCAGCAGATAGGGCTGTTAAATAGGCCAACCGGCCCATTTAAGCCCAGCCTGTTTAGTCCATGGGCTAAACAAGCCGAGCTAAAAATATAGTTGGTTAAACGGGTTGGTATTTTACCAACCGACCCATGTAATGGCAGCCCACAGGCCTAAACGGTCTGCCCTTTTTTTTAATTTTTATTTTTACTTTAAAAATTAAAATCAAACTTACCAAAATCAATTTTCAATTTGAAAATATAACGAGGCAAGAGTAAAATGCATAATCAACTTCAGCTAATTTTTACCACAATACAAGAGATTTCATGTTCCCAAAAATGCAGAATAGTCATAGAGAAAATCATAAACCAAGTCACTAGTTCAGGCTCAAGAACTTAGAACAACAAATCACAGCCAAACAAAAAAGAAAGCCTTACAACAGATGAACCTAATCACTAATTAGCCTTAAGAAGACAAGGACTTAGCATTGATGAAATCAATCATAGATTCATAGCCAATCACGACTCAACAGTCACGAACGGCGTGGGCTTGGCGGTGGTGGCATCAGTGCAGCTGAGGTGGAGGACTGGAGGCGAGATTGGTGCGGCATTGTGGCTACTAGGGTTTTACTAAATATCAAATACAAATATCAAAATACAAGCTTCCAATACATCAAATACAATCAAATACAACCAAATACAATTACTCATCATCTTCAATAATGTCATTTGAGAGATCAGTGATAATTATTCATCATCTCCACTTGTCCATGAATACACACCAGTGACACCACACACGACAGGCATATAAGAAATTAAGAATACAGAGAAATCAGAGATCAGAGTGAGACCTGAGAGAGCTCGGTCCTCGATCAGAATGGGGCCTGGGGGTGGCCGATTCGGTAAGACCAGCGGGTGAGAGGCTGAGAGCAGAACAGCCAGCGGCAAGACGATATGACTAAGCGAACGGCGGCCGTCGTTCGCCGTGAGAGGGAGACGCAGTGACAGATCGATTGGGTGAGGAAGAGTGAGGTGAGGTGGGGAGGAGTGAAACTGATAGTGAGGGTCAGAGAATGAGGGTGGGACCGAAATTGTGTAGTCTTCTTCTATGATTTTCATTACTTTAGTTGTTAGTGGTTTTTTAAAAAAAAAAAGTTTTTTAAAACTATTTGCAGGCTGCAAAATTGATTTGGGCAGCCATAATATTATTTGAGCCACTCATTTTTGCTTCGGGTCAAACGGCTCTACAATAGTTTTTTTTTTTTAAAGAATTAAATGTTTAGTGGGTAAGTGGGTAAGTTCGTCAACCGATAGGCCACAACCTATTTAACCTTCAAAAACGTTTCTCATTTAATCAAATACTCTAACTTTCGTTTACCATATGCTTCTGTATGTATATTTGCTCACCTGTCTGTATGCCACCAACGTTTTTATTTCCCGCTTCTCATTTGTTTTTTTCTTTATCAAATTTGGAGACTTCTTCCACTCTCAATCTTGTCTCCATCGTTTCCCTCTTCTCTTCCTTTCCAAAAATTTCAATTTTTTTCTCCTTTTACCCATTCTCTCAAACCCTTTACCCATTCCCCAAACTTTGTTTTTCCCTAAATGTAACAGAGAGGGACGATTTGATGAACATGCATTCGGACAAGGTAGAAACCATCTTGAACGAGTTCGAAAAGCTACACGAGTAAGGTATTCTATCAACATGTCTGTAAAGTTCATTTCTTTATTTTTTTTTTCTAGTTCTTTGAATTAGACATTTTATTTCATTATCTAATTTGGAGGGGGTTAAGAGGTATAACATACCCACAAGGATTTAGGATTTTTCAGTTCAGAAGCCCAGAGAGCAAGTGGCAGATGCTGAGGCATTGCTTGATTTGCCACACTCAGTGGGTAATGGAAGCATGCAAGTTTCTCTCAACTCTTGATTGTAAAAGTTTAATATATAAATAACTGTCTTGAATGATCTTTTTTTTCTAGATTGGTGTCAGTTGTGATTAATTCAAGAAATATTAGATTTTAGAAGGTTCTCCAATTAGTGTCCTTTTCACTTTTGATATTAGTTAGTTCATGGGTTCTTTGAGTGAATGATTTGTGCAACTATCAAATGAGGTCCATCAATGTCGGTTGTTTATGGTTAGCCCTGGATGCTCCATTGCAACATTTAATTTTTTTATTAACATCTTTGGCACCTTAGCTTTGATTAATGTGATAAATACAAATCCTTTAATTTTGATATTCTTGGATTCAAGTGATTGCTCTACTGCATGGATAGGATGGCTTTTTGTGTTCTTTGCTATCCTGTTACTGCTGAATCTTACCTTCGATTTAATAATGTCACTAGTGACATTTTATATAAAATTAGTTTTTATGTATGAAGTCAGTTTCATTCTTTATGCTTGTGGTTTTTCTTACTCAGTATATATAAGCTTTTAATAGGTTTCAACTTAATGCAATTAGGTCCCTCAATCCCTCGTACTGCCATCAATCAAAGTTGGTATTAATGTTTCAATATAAGATTTTATTTTATTTATAGAAGGTACAAAATCTTGTGTTAATAGCAATTGGATGACATTCTTTCCTTTTAATTACTGTTTTCCACAATCTCCAAGTTTGATTCTTTTTTAGTTCTGTTAGTCATGGCAATCATTACCCAAGAGGGGAGGTGAATTGGGTATAAAAACTTTTTCACAATTGCTCTTAAAATAAATACAAATATTTAAGCTATTTAAATAAAAGCACAGAAGGAACGTGATGAAGAAAAGAAACTTTAAGAACAGCAAAAAGTAAATGTGCAATAAAATAAAATTACATAAAATAAAGAGATAAAGAGAAGAAGAGCAGACACGATATTTATCCTGATTCAACCACCAACCACTTGTGGTCTACGTCCAGTCCCCGAAACACAGTTCGAGATTTTTCACTATGTATGCAAGCTTCAATAGGTGCTTGCAACCTTTACACAAATAAGCACTTTTCACACACAAGGAAACTCAACCCTTGTGCTAAAGTCTCAGCCTGCAGGATACCTCACCCTTATACAAACCTTGAAGGGATACCTCACCCTTATACAAATCTTGAAGGATACCTCACCCTCAATACAGAAGAATAGAAAATATAGATGAAGAGAAATTCTCACTCAGAGCAACTTATACAAATTGAAGTGCTAAGAGGCTCTCAACTTATATCTCAAAGTTTCAGCAAAAAGAGCACAGAAAATAGGCGTAAATTGTAAATCACATTTTTCAGAGCAAGCGCAAATTAAACAGATAGCTGGGCTTATTTCAGATGAGACCCACGGTCTCAATTTATAGAGTCAGATAGAGAAATAGCCGTTGTAGCAATTAATACGAAAGAATATGGCCGTTTGTTTCCAAATCAGTATTTGTAAAAGCCCGTGGTTATTCGAATAGCATAAACCATTATTCGAATAACACTGTTCACAAAACCATCGTAAAAAGCAAACTGACATGGGTTATTTGAATAACCTTAAGTTTATTCGAATAACTCTTTAACAAACAGAGTTCTGAAAAACTAGGATTATTCGAATAACTACTGAGTTATTCGAATAACTCATTTGAGAGAAACCTTTCTGGAAGTCCTTTTATTCGAATAGACAATGGTTTATTCGAATAGCCTTTTTAGAAAACAGAAGCTTTCAGCAAGATTAAAAGCTATTATTCGAATAACTTAATGAGTTATTCGAATAACTCAATTATAAAACAGTTATAAAAGCTTAAAAACCATCCCAGAAAGTTTATTAAAAACACCAAAACATTTTTAAGTTATTTTCAAGATCAAAACAGTTTTGGCATTAGTTTAAGAAAGTATTTTTGTTTTATCTTAATGCACTAGGAGATATCCAAAGAGATCCTCGAACAGAGAGACTCTAAGTCCTAAAGTTATCCTTAAAAGACCTTGGACTTGGTCTTCCCATCATCTTCATTTTGTCATCATATTTGTTATCATTAAAAACAATATTCTTCAAAGACATATGTTTAGTTGCATTCTCCTTGTGTTGAGCTTAATAGATATCTATTGCTTTCTTGTTGCAAGCTCACCCTTGGTATTTGGACTATCCTGTAAAGTATTGCTCACTTAAACAAGCATAATTAGTCCAAAAACATAGTTCAATGTCTTCATATGCATGATTCATAAATATATAGCTTTAGTTAGTTTAACATGCATATAAAACTTTCATAGACATATCCAAATAAGTCATTTAACAATTATTAATAGATATGCTCTATGTAGGATGCAACAGAACACATTGCACAAGGTCAAATCCAATATTAATTCATTTATAACTCATATAAAGCATTATTGGATATACTATATGATGAATGTTACATCTATCATATTGCATGATTATTAAGTAAAATATAACTAGATAAGGTACATATCATGCATGATGCAATATATCATATTAAGCACATTTATCAAGCATAAGCATCATTCTATTTGTCTTGTGTTTGTCATCATCAAAACTTAACTTATAAAACCATTTGGGGCAAACTTATTTCCACAATCTCCCCCTTTTTGATGATGACAAATCACCAAAGAAAAATATGTTGAGCAATATACAAGAATGGATATTCATGTAAGCATATCAAACAATAAGTATAAGAACATATTTTTCTTTTCAATTTTCACTCCCCCTATTTGACATTAACAAAAAGGCTTAAAAAAATAATATTTTCTTCCCCTTAGATTTTACATATGATTCAAGAATAGAGAGATGAAATAAGCATGTTTTTCAAGATATAGAAGATTATACATGCAATGCTTGTCATATTTTTGTATGTCAACATTTAGCATATGATAGTATTAAAACACTTTATGTAATCAAACAAAGATGTAAGCCAAAGGATATAAACAAATTAAGAGCTAGGCTCTCCCTCAAAATATGCATATTATAAAAAAGAAAAGCAACACATAGATACATATTCTTAATCCATCAAACAAAATCATTTAAAAAGTTCTCCCCCTTTCAAAAAGAATTTTATAAGAGCACATTATTTTTAAAAGCATTTTAGAAGGATAGAGATGTTTTATGTTAGAAACATATATTCATTAAAAAGCATCTAGTCATTTAAGATTAATTTATCAACAAGTATCATATAATTCATATCATATAAAGTACCACAATAGCTTAGGGATAGAGATACTTATTGAGATAGATAACGAGTGATGATCCTTCTTTATTGGTCCTTTAACTTTGAGCTTTCTTCCTTTGAATTCTCTATTTCATTGTACTAGAAGAAAGTCTTCTTTATTTTCCTCTTCATTTGAATTCCATTCAGCTTTTCTCGTTTATTCACATATGCTTGTATGTAAAAAATCTGATGGCTATATTTGAAACACATAGAGAGACTTGCAAAACTAATTTTAAAAGTTCTCTAAAACATAGGTTAGTATCAAATATTTAATCTCATTTACAAGCATAAAATTTGATTGATATATAATTTAAAGCATGTATCACGTTATCAACCATGCAATATTAGTTCTAACAAGAATGCATGAAGCACATATGCACTTGAATCAAAAAAAATTGTTTAAACATTTTAAGGCATGATTCAAGTTTATCAAGAAGCATATAATTATCATCAAAACTTATTTAGACATTTTTAGGCAAATAATTTTCATGTAAGGCATGTGAAGGTATAACATAACTTTCTACTTCTCCAAATATCATATGATATCAAATTTAAAGCATAAATAAGGATTGATATCACCAGAAGTGTAGTCTTTAAATTTTTGTAGATGACTCTCACTTCCAAGCTTCAAGTTTTCACGAAGGAATAGAGATTATTTGCACCCCTTTCAAAAGTTGAATTCTTTTACTATCCTCAACTTGAATAAGCTTATTCCATTTAAATGCTTGCTTGAGGTAGTTATCACCCTACAATAAAATTCAAAGAATTTTCTTTGGTATCCATCAATTTTGGATCCATAGAGGTTAGTTATTATGCCAAACTCATAAATAAATAAGCATTCAAAATAATAAATAAGTTCACAATGGCAAAAGATATTTCATAATCAATCAAGCTAATTATATATAAGCATCAAAAGAATTTAACATGTATTAATCGAAACGTAGCAGAACAGATTACGTTTAAAAACAAACCGTGTTTATTCGAATAAGAAGAGGATCCTATTCGAATAAAGGATCTGGAGAGCCAAGCGTTTTGGCATTTTAACAGGTTTATTCGAATAACCATGGAGTTATTCGAATAGACAGAAAAGCAAACAATCAAGACAGATAAGCCAAGTTTCTGGTTATTCGAATAGCCCGAGGTTTATTCGAATAGACAGAGATCAAACGTAAGAAACTGATAGAACAAAGGCTCTGCTTATTCGAATAAGTAAAGGATTTATTCGAATAGACAGTAAACATTGCAAACACAAAACTGACATAGAAGTCAGTTTATTCGAATAAACTTCATGTTATTCGAATAAAGATGATATTCAACATAAACTTTGATCAGCTTTAAAGAACTTTATTCGAATGAAAGCCTGTTTATTCGAATAAAACTAACAAAGAAACACAGAGATGCATATGTTCAAGAATTCAAAGCATATATATATGTGATTTAAAGAGAGATTAAAAAAAATATTTAAGCAATAAATTCAAATATTTAATTATATGTATGATTGATCAAAAACTCAAGTTCAAGGATATTATCATTAGACATGTCATTTCAAGCAAGAAGTATACTTTATCTAGTATATTAACATGTAGAAATATTTTTAAATTATAAGGCTAGAAAAGCATAATAAAAGTTTTCTCTTATCCAAGAATTGTAAGTCCAAACTTCACGAAGACAAGGAAGATATCTTGATATTATTTCTGGTCTTTGTACTTGGAGCAGCCACTTTCAAGATGTCAAAGTCAGTTCTTGGCCTTCAAGCACACCTACAACACACTTCAATTTTTTTTGACTTTTGGTATCCAAAACTTATTGGGTCCTTGTGTGTTAGTTTTCGAATATTAATCTATTATGCTCTCATAAAGATTAATTTTTCATAATATATAAATTGAGCACAATAAATTAAATAATTAAATACCATTAAGCACATAGTTGATAGCATGCTTACTTTCATGATATATAGATAATTTTAAAGCATATAAAGCATACATAGTCATAGAATACCTTATGATCAAGAAATATGCAAAATAGTGAGCGAAAAGGTGTAAAAATATAATCATGTGCTATATATAATTTTTAAATTTTATTAAGTACACATGATTCTATTAATCAATTAAGGCCTACAAGGAATATACCTCAAATTTATTGACTTTACATGTAAATGCTCATGAGAGGTAAAAACTATTGATATCTTGGCCTTGGTAATCAAGGAAATGCTTTTTCTTACCCATTGCTTCTCTTTTGAAGTCTTGAACTTTGCAAGTTCTACATTTTGTACTTGAGAAGCTTTGGTTGAAGTCATCTTCCTTCTTTGACTAAAGTTTCTACCATTGGGCTTTGGAAGTATTCTCCTTGATGACTCATCTTTCTTTTGACCAATTTGTCCATCCTTTTAAGAAATATTCTGCAAAATTGAAACACTAGGAGGACTCTTTGGTACCCACTTCATTTTGGGTCCTTGAATGTTAGTATTAGGGCCTTTAGGATTTTTAGGAACTCATACCATACAATTTCTCATATAAGGATTTCTTCTATAATTGCATAAATGAGAAATATGTCCTAGATGACCACAAAAATTACATACTATTGAATTTAATGATGGCTTGGTCTTCTGAAGATCATCTTTGAAAAACTTAAGCATTTTCTTGTTATTACATTCTATGTTATTTCTGCCACAAGCTTTACTTGAATTTTCATGTGGAATAACATTGATTTTATTTTCATTAACAAGCATAGAATGTAAGCATTTAGAATCCAAAGTAGAATCATTAGCTTTGGAAAGTTTGAAAGATAAATTCTCAACTTGATTTTCTAAATTAATGCATTTTTCACAAGAAGATGAGGTTTCATATTTCAAAGGCATTTCCTCATTAACAAAAGCATATTCATTTTTCAAAGTCTCAATTTTATTTTCAATAGAGGAAATGTTTTCCAAACTCGATAAGTTTTTCTTTTCTAAATTTAACAAACCATCATATAATTCATTATATGTACTTTGCAACTCATCATAAGAAGGACTATAATATAGTTTAGAATTATTTACCTCAAAGTCCTTTTTAACTATATAGGAAGTAGTCTCAATTTCTAGCACACTTGGCTCTTTAAGAGAATCACCTTCTTCATCATCAATTTTATTTTGCTTTGCCTCTTCTTCAAATTGAGCATCATCGTCACCAAGAGATATTTGGCTTGCTTCAGTAGTTTGAACATCTCTTTGAGCATGCGTTTCATGACAGGCTTCCTTCAATGACTTTTGCTCTTCTTGCTTTCTATATGCAACTTTATGCACAAAATCATCGTTAGCAAGATAAATAGCATTAAGAGCATCCCATATATCTTTAGCACAAGAACAATTTTTAATTTCAGCATAAGTATCATCATTTAAACAACTTCTCAAAATTTGCATAGCTCTAATATTCAAAGAAAAACATTTTTTTGTCAAAACTATTCCAAATTTGTTTTGATTTATAAGTAAATCCATTTAGCACAACATCCCACAAATCCAAATCAATAGATTGCATATAAAACTCTATTCTAATTTTTCAATAAACAAAATGCACACCATCAAAGAATGGTGGTTTATCAAATTCAAAACCTTCCATTTAAAAAAAACTTTCAAGGTTGCTAACAGACAATGATCTTTAACTCTAAGCGGTTAAGCTTTCACCAGAGCATGAAACTCTGATACCACTTGTTAGTCATGGCAACCATTACCCAAGAGGGGGGCGAATTAGGTATAAAAACTTTTTCACAATTGCTCTTAAAATAAACACAAATATTTAAGCTATTTAAATAAAAGCACAGAAGGAACGTGATGAAGAAAAGAAACTTTAAGAATAGCGAAAAGTAAATGTGTAATAAAATAAAATTATATAAAATAAAGAGATAAAGAGAAGAAGAGCAGGCACGATATTTATCCTGGTTCGACCACCAACCACTTGTGGTCTACGTCCAGTCCCCGAAACACAGTTCGAGATTTTTCACTATGTATACAAGCTTCAATAGGTACTTGCAACCTTTACACAAATGAGCACTTTTCACACACAGGGAAACTCAACCCTTGTGCTAAAGTCTCAGCCTGCAGAGGATACCTCACCCTTATACAAACCTTGAAGGGATACCTCACCCTTATACAAATCTTGAAGGATACCTCACCTTCAATACAGAAGAATAGAAAATATAGATGAAGAGAAACTCTCACTCAGAGCAACTTATACAAATTGAAGTGCTAAGAGGCTCTCAAAGGATATCTCAAAGTTTCAACAAAAAGAGCACAGAAAATAGGCGTAAATTATAAATCACATTTTTCAGAGCAAGCGCAAATTAAACAGATAGCTGGGCTTATTTCAGATGAGACCCATGGTCTCAATTTATAGAGTCAGATAGAGAAATAGCCGTTGTAGCAATTAATACGAAAGAATATGGCCGTTTGTTTCCAAATCAGTATTCGTAAAAGCCCATGGTTATTCGAATAGCATAAACCTTTTTTCGAATAACACTGTTCACAAAACCATCGTAAAAAGCAAACTGACATGGGTTATTTGAATAACCTTAAGTTTATTCGAATAACTCTTTAACAAACAGAGTTCTGAAAAACTAGGATTATTCGAATAACTCATTTGAGAGAAACCTTTCTGGAAGTCCTTTTATTCGAATAGACAATGGTTTATTCGAATAGCCTTTTTAGAAAACAGAAGCTTTCAGCAAGATTAAAAGCTATTATTCGAATAACTTAATGAGTTATTCGAATAACTCAATTATAAAACAGTTATAAAAGCTTAAAAACCATCCCAGAAAGTTTATTAAAAACACCAAAACATTTTAAAGTTATTTTCAAGATCAAAACAGTTTTGGTATAAGTTTAAGAAAGCATTTTTGTTTTATCTTAATGTACTAGGAGATATCCAAAGAGATCCTCGAACAGAGAGACTCTAAGTCCTAAAGCTATCCTTAAAAGACCTTGGACTTGGTCTTCCCATTATCTTCATTTTGTCATCATATTTGTTATCATTAAAAACAATATTCTTTAAAGACATATGTTTAGTTGCATTCTCCTTGTATTGAGCTTAATAGATATCTATTGCTTTCTTGTTGCAAGCTCACCCTTGGTATTTGGACTATCCTGTAAAGTATTGCTCACTTAAACAAGCATAATTAGTCCAAAAACATAGTTCAATGTCTTCATATGCATGATTCATAAATATATAGCTTTAGTTAGTTTAACATGCATATAAAACTTTCATAGACATATCCAAATAAGTCATTTAACAATTATTAATAGATATGCTCTATGTAGGATGCAACAGAACACATTGCACAAGGTCAAATCCAATATTAATTCATTTATAACTCATATAAAGCATTATTGGATATACTATATGATGAATGTTACATCTATCGTATTGCATGATTATTAAGTAAAATATAACTAGATAAGGTATATATCATGCATGATGCAATATATCATATTAAGCACATTTATCAAGCATAAGCATCATTCTATTTGTCTTGTGTTTGTTATCATCAAAACTTAACATATAAAACCATTTGGGGCAAACTTATTTCCACAAGTTCAAGAAGTCGTGAATTCAAACCTATGTTACCTGGGGCTTTCATGTTAACTTAATCTAGTTCCTTGCAGGCCTATTTCACGTGGAATTGGGCTTTATACATTTAAAGACAATATGATGTCATGTTGCAAATTTAAGGAACATGAAAATTTTATGTCTTGATAAATTATGGTTTATACAATTGTTTGTTATATAGATGTTATTTTCAAATCTGGACTGCTATAAAGGGGTTGCATGTATTCCAACAACTTGGGCCATAATTGTGTTTTTGTTATGTTGCAGACGACATAAAGAGAAAAAGGAAGAAGCGGTAGAACCTGAGGTTGATCCTAAACGAGATCAAAGAACTGTGTTTGCTTATCAGGTATTCTAAATACATTTGGAATGCAATCACATGATTTATTTGTTGTTATCATTTATTGCCAGATCTAATTTGTCAAGTCATTTTCACATATTTCTCTGAAAGCAGATGAAAGAGATGTATATGTGTTCTTCTCAAGGGCTGGCAGATCTTGACATTCCACTTACTTTCTTTGCTAACATCATAATTGCTTTATTCTGTTACTGTAACTGGCATCAATCACATAATATAATACATGAGAGTGAAGTATGCCATTATTAATGGAAAAAGGATATGTTTCCTTTTGACCTTTGAATCTAATAGATCATTGTCTCCCTTAAAGAGTAAGATTGCTAGATGAAATAAAGATCTGAAGGCATAGAATGCATTACTGTGATTTATCAGACAAAGCATTGGAATGAAATCCATTCTTGTTAATAACTTGATTTAATTTTAATTTATTGACAGTGTGATTGACATTGTGAAGAGTTTTTAACATCAGTAAATCCTATGGTGCCATAAGTTTGAAAAACTTATACTGGAAGTGAAATATTGTAGCTATACTTATACTCAATTGATGTTGCACCTTCTTGCTTTCTGATTGTGTATCGAGCTTTACACTATCGATGGACCAAATTTAAACTCATAATATTTCATTTGCTATGTGTTTATTTCTTGGCCCTATTGTTTTTCTTACAAAAAAGTTATTTATGCTTTGTCTTTCTGACATCTCTAATTTACTATTTTCAGGTGCGAGATGTTCACTTGATTATGGAATGCAATTCAAGACGTTCTAAGGGTGTTGGGTAGGCATCACATAACTGTGATCAGAACTAAATTAATTTGTTTCTCCTTTCACTTATATGTCTTCTAATCATTATTTCATACTATCATATTGTTCTCATTTCAGAATTCTGGCTTCTAACTTCCATTCAAACTTATGCAAGAAAAAAAGTAGCATGAAAAATGTCGTTGGGAACAAAGTTAGCTGTTATGTAAAAAATGAGAAGAGATAGTGTTATATCTTGAAAATTAGTACTTCATGTTTCATTCAAATGAGGTTGTGCAACTTCATGTTCCCTGTAACTTAAATGATATTAATCATGTGAACATTACCTTGGGGTTAAACAAATATATGAACATATGATGTGAAGAAAATGTAAAACTAACATTTTGAGCATAAGTATTTTTCTGCCCCAAATTCTCCATCATAATAATGTTTTTTTTCCTTTTAAAATGCATATATATTGGAACCAGGCTGGGTGTTTACATGGTGATGTGACCAGATCATTAGTTCAATCACTGGGTCATTAGTTGTAATTAGAACAATTAATAATCATAAATACATTTCAAATTAGATATTGTAAACCTTGTCTTTCAATGGCTTTGTATGATCATATCCTATTTTATGCTTGCAAGTTTATTGAGTTCTATGATGTCATGTTTGTTGGCAATAGCACTTTCTGGCCAACCTCTTATTGGTCAACCAGTGATGGTGAAGCCATTAGAAGCAGAAAAGAATTTGGTTTAGTCCACAACATCTGCTGCTACTGGAACCACTGGACTTATAGGCCCTTATTCTGGGGGAGCAAGAAGGCTGTATGTTGGCAATCTACATGTCAATATTATCGAAGCTGATCTTCATAGGGTGAGCACATCTTGTTTGTTTTGTCAATGGATAATTCAATGATTCATTTCATAATTGATTCTCTAGAACTAATTGGCTGAAAAGGGTCCTCATGACATGATGCAATGCTGAGAGTAGAATGAGATAGGTACCTAGACTGAGAACTTCTCTACTCCTTTTTTTCCTATGCCTCTTATTTTTCTCGTGTTTCATTATTTTCTTGATTACTTGAAAGTCTATATTTTGCGTTTCCTTCGTAGTTTAATGGTGGTTATTTTATTTCCAATTTTTCTTCTAATTGACTATGTTATTCTCATTTTTTTCTTTGTCAAATTTTTTAGGTGTTTGAAGCATTTGGTCAGGTTGAGCTAGTCCAGCTGCCTCTTGATGAAAGTGGGCAGTGTAAAGAATGATTTGATGATATCACAATCCTCTAATGTCATTGTAATGATATTGTATTAGTTGTTCTGTAGAATTTGACTTTGATTTTTACTTTCAATTTGTAGAAGCTTTGGTTTGAAGAAGTTTTGAAGTTACTTAATCCAACCTTGAAGAATCACACTCCTTTAGAGCTAATGGAGGTTGACTTGCCCCGGTAGCATAACTCATGAGTACAGTTGCGCTTTTTAAAAAATATTAATTGTTATGTTGGGGCATATGTGTTTGATTTTTCCACTTGTGCTTGCTTGTATGTTATTAAAATAGGGATGATTGCAAAATATACGTTATCAAGTACATGGAGATATAAGATGGACACAAAATGTTTAGAGAGAAGACTATGCCCAATTGGTCTTTGATGAGGGAGTTGTTTTGATTTTTGATTTAACAATTACATTCTATTGGAATTTCTATTTATTCATACTATATTGGTACAGGGAGAAGTCATGCAATTTAGACATTACTTATTATGTGGCTGGGTCTTGCATCCGAACAATGAGTGCAGAGAAGAAGTTTGAGAGCTGCAAACATTATGGAGTTGCTGTCCTGATTTGTAAATTTTGTTTTGCTCTCTTTAGCTTGACCCTATGTATAGTTATGTATACGAGTGTAATTTTGTCAGTTAATAGAACGCATGGTAGGAATGTATTTATTTTTTGAGGGTGAATGATAGGAATTTATTATTGCAATGCCTCACTATTGATAATATATAAGGATATATATTGTGATACATTAGGTGATAAATCATTTTTTTAAATTAGGTGTATTTTTTTGTATTTACTTTATTTATGTATATTTACCTACAGTCTTAAGAATAATTGAAGTTGAAAGAAATAACAAATTTACCTCCACCATTGGGAATTCATTTTTGGATTCACCCGAAACTCATAGAGATTAACCATTTTTCCTAATATATTAACCAGTTAATTTAGATTCACCAAGTAATGTAATTCACCATAAAACCTTGGACATTCATTGACCTTTTACTCTCAACGTGTTAACTAGAAGATTACACATTTCAACTCCAACAAATCATGGATTTGTAACGAGTTTACTTCTATTATTGGGAACTCATTTTTGGATTCAATAGAAACTCATAGAGATTAACCACTTTTACCTACTATATTAACTAGTTATTTTGGACTTACCAAGTAATGAGATTCACCACAAAATCATGGATATTGACCACTTATTCCTAATGCATTAACCAAAAGATTATATATCTAAACTCTAACTAGTAATTCATTTATAACTAGTTTACCCCCATTATTGGGAACTTATTTTTGGATTTACCAGAAACTCATAGAGATTAACCACTTTTACCTACTATATTAACTAGTTATTTTGAATTCACTAAGTAATGATATTCACCACAAAACTATGGATATTGACCACTTATTCCTGATGAATTAACTAGAAGATTACATATCTCAATTCCAACTAGTAATTCATTTGTAACTAGTTTACCTCCATTATTAGAAACGCATTTTTGGATTCACCAGAAACTTATAGAGATTAACCACTTTTGCCCACTATATTAACCAGTTAATTTGGATTCACCAAGTAATGAGATTCACCACAAAATCATGAATATTAACCACTTATTTCTAATGTATTAACCATAAAATTACATATCTCAACTCCAACTAGTCATGAATTTGTAATAAGTTTACCCCCATTATTGGAAACTCATTTTTGGATGCACCAGAAACTCATAGAGATTAACCACTTTTACCTACTATATTAACCATTTATTTTGGATTCACTAAGTAATAAGATTCACCACAAAACCATAGATATTGACCACTTATTCTTAATGCATTAACCAGAAGATTACACATCTCAACTCCAACTAGTAATTTATTTTAAACTAGTTTACCCCCATTATTAAGAACTTATTTTTGGATTCACCAGAAACTCATAAAGATTAACCATTTTTGCCCACTATATTAACCAGTTAATTTAGATTCACCAAGTAATGAGATTCACCACAAAACCATGGATATTGACCACTTATTCCTGATGAATTAACTAGAAGATTACACATCTCAATTCCAACTAGTAATTCATTTGTAACTAGTTTACCTCCATTATTGGGAACTCATTTTTGGATTCACCAGAAACTCATAGAGATTAACCATTTTTGCCCATTATATTAACCAGTTAATTTGGATTCACCAAGTATATTAACCAGTTCAACAAAGTTACGATTCCTATTACATTAAATACAAGTCAAATCCTTAAGACATATTTTTATACAAATTATATACATAACTTAGCCAAAATTAATCAAAAATCCTAGACCATATATATGCTTTGATGGAACTTGTGGTTGAGTACAAGGGCAGTTCCATAAAAGGTCAACCACAGTAGGCAAAACCATGTTGATTCATGCATATTTTTATACAATTTCTATATTTTTATACAATTTCTACAACACTAACGCACTATCTTCTTCTTCTTTTGCACTTCAGTGTGAGGAGTTCGGATGCATTTGCCTTCCCCACGCTTCCTAGGCTGAGCTTTAACCCGAGTGCAAAGGTTGGAGTTGAGGTTGTCTGTGATTGGGTTCGGGTGTGTAAGTTCATGAGAGTGTTCAGGTATAGCTGTCCTAATGTACCATCGTTCATCTCCCATCAACTTGATTGTAATTTTTGCATCACAATTTGTCTCTTTAGTTGGAAGCGTCTTCAAAGTGTTTGGTATTGTTGACACATATTTTACCTATCGTGAACATGCTAGCATAATGTAACTAACCTTACCATCATCTCCTTTTTTTGAAGTTCTATTTACAATACCAAACCCCTTTTTGTAAGCATATTTCCTATAAAATTCCTTAACATCCTCCTCTGATGGAAATGACATCCCTCATTTTGGCCCATAACTTTCAAATTCGTCATCCAAGGCATCACTCATAATGAAGTCACCTTCACATGTTTCTTCTACATTATCAACAGCCTCAAATATATTGAGATTATTTGAACCCTCCACCAACTTCAATTTTGAGTTGCTACATACACCTGCAAATTATCAACTATATACTGTTATGTTACAAGCATATTTCATTTGTTATCAAGTAATGCGCTAGTAAGCAAATAAAGAAGACTAACTCTAACTCCTACATCTTTTTTAAAAATAGTTTTCCAAATATGAACAAATAAAAAAAGGTAATAGTAAGTAAGCAAACATTCATTATTACCATAATGTAAAATCATACACTATCAAATTTGTTCACCAAGATTGACTCAAACATCTATAGAGGAAGCCAAACAGTATCATTCCAAATTGTATTGAATATAAAAATTGTGCTTGCAACTTGACATTGATAGGAAGGGTGGGAGCAGCTAGTTCAGAAATGTGAACAGCACAATCACTACCATACTAGCCAACTACATTAACATATTGTGGAAGGATCAGTATCATGCCTTACTTTCAAGTTCTATCAGTGAATTTTAGTATAGAGCAACTTAGCCAAACTACGTAATTAATCAGGTGACTATGATGTACCTATTGCATGGTTAAATTCACACCAACAATACAGTTGGAGCAGCTACAGAATTTCATTCAAAATATCAAATTGGCCAGGGTGAATATCATATCACACAGCAACAATTACAACATATACAAAGCCTGTTTTACAGTCACCCCATTACATAAAAAAAGTCCCAAAAAGACTTGCTTTAAACTTCACAACTGCAAGACCACTCCAAATACAATTTGACAGATGGACCAATAGACATAAACAAAAGATACCATAAACTAAGCACAATCCAGCTTCAAAACAAATGCAAAATATGATTAAGTTGTGATAAACTAAATTAATGGCAATAAAAATATTCCTAAGGATATTATAAGTTGCAAACAAAAAATATAGTCACTAAGAATCTTAAAGTAGCTTCAAATCTAATTAAAAAATTAATATTATTTCTATCAAATCCAGTAAAATAATGATACCACATAAAAGACTAAGAGAGCGTCAGAATGAAATAGCAAGAGAGAGGATGAGTGGATGTATTAGGGTTTCGAACCATTGGAAAATAGAATTCAACTTGGCTTGAAGTAGAAGCAGCACTAGTCATAGCCAGTGACTGCCCTCAGACACACCCCATTGAAATGAAAGCCCCTGTTCTGTAACCCATGAACCAAAGCCATCGCTCCCTGCCTCTGTCGCACTAGTCGTCGTAGTGAAGAGAGAAACAAATGCAAGGTGGAAGGAAGAAGAAGAAGCAAGAGGAAGGTCTGCCGTACCAACCGTCACAGTGAAGAGAGAAACAAATGCAAGGTGGAAGGAAGAAGAAGAAGCAGGAAGAAGGTCTCGTGAAGATGAAGAGTGTAATTGACATTGACTAAAGCAATGGTTTTGATGATAACAAACAAGAAAGGAATGGAAGTGCAAAGATCAAGTTCCAAGACTCTTCAAGTTTAGCTTATAGGACTTAGATCTTGTATAAAGGTAAATGGGAATCACACTAAGCTCAAATAAGTTTTAAACATTTTTACAAGTGTTTCTAAAATGCTTAAATGCCCAGCAAAATGTTTTTGGAAAGCTAGCCTTGGTGGTATTTCAAATCTATGAAAATTAGTCAAGTTTGTGTTTTGTAAAACTGATATTTAGTTACTCTTTTGATCATAACTTTCAAACTAATTTGAGTTTTGTTGTGAAATTCTTTCATATGAAAATAGACTCAAAGATCTTTTCGATGAGTGGTCATTTGTTTTAAAAGGATAAGAAATGAAGAAGTTATGACCATTTAAAATTAGTTTTCAAAAACAGTCAAGTTTGAGTTTTGCAAAACTGACCTTTAGTTACTAATTTGATCATATCTTTCAAAATACTTTGATTTTTATTCTAAAACTTCTTTCATATGAAAATAAACTTAAAGATCTTTTTAATGGGTGGTTATTCACTTTAATCGGATAAGAAATGAAGAAGTTATGACCTTTTAAAGTCAGTTTTCAAAACTAGAAATGCTGTAATTGATTATACAAGTCATGTAATCGATTACAACGTTGATAGAAGCCGTGTAATCGATTACAGGAAGTGTGTAATAGATTACAAAGTGTCCAGAAAGCTTGTAATCGATTACATGAAACTTGTAATCGATTACCAAGTGCCCAGGAATGTTTCTAACGGCTATAAATGGCTAGTTTTCATAAAAAAACATTTCTAAACACTACCAACGGCTATTTTATCACTTGGGCTACATATATAAGTGTTGTATGAAGCTTATACACCTTAAGAACACTAGAATTAATCCTTGAAATATCAAAATCATATTTTGAGCTTTAAAGTGTGAATCCTTGATACTCATAGAGCTTCAATTTGTATTATCCACTCTTGAAAGAGTTTTCTATCATCTATACTTTGTTCTTCAAGTTGTATATCTACTCTTGTGAGAGTTTATATTCTTTTTTTTCATCTTAATTTTTGTTTTGAGAGGGTGAGGTATCCCTCTTGAGTAAAGGGTGAGGTATCCCTTAGAAAGTGAGACATCTCTCAAAGTTGGTAAAGGGTGAGGTATCCCTTGAGGGTGAGGCATCCCTCAAAAGTTATAAAGGGTGAGGTATCCCAAGGTGTGTTGAGAGCTCTCAATTATAAAGGTTGTTAAGCACCTATTGAAACTTGAAGATATAGTGAAAAATCTATAGCGGTTGCTTGAGGACTAGACGTAGGTCACAAGTGGATTGGTGGCTGAACCAGGATAAACCTTGTGTTTGTTTCTCTCAACTCTATCTTCTTTATATTTGTGCTTTAATTATATATAATTGAGTTGAACTTGATATTTAGCTTATTTGCTTGATTTACCATATACTTCAAGTTGTAGTTGAGTAATCTATAATAGCTATACCTTTGTTGTGTATATTCCGCTGTATTTATTAATTGAATGATTCAAAATGCATAATTTGTCAAAGTTGCATTAAAACTAGTCATCACCCAATTCACCCCGCTTCTTGGGTAATGGTTGCCATGGCTAACAAGTGGTATCAGAGCTTCGTGCTCTGGTAAAAGCTTAACAGCTTGGAGTTAAAGATCCTTGTTTGTTTGGCAACCATTACAAGCTTTTCAAAATGGAAGGTTTTGAAATTAATAAACCACCATTCTTTGATGGTGTGAATTTCGTTTATTGAAAAGCTAAAATGGAAATTTATATGCAATCTATTGATATTGATTTGTGAGATATTATGCTTGATGGATTTATATGCAAATCAAAACAAACTTGGAATGACTATGATAAAAAATATTTTTCATTAAACATTAGAGCAATGTAAATATTGAGAAGTGGTTTAAATGATTATGCTTATGCTAAAATTAAGAGTTACTCTAGTGCTAAAGATATATGGGATACTCTTGATGATATCTATCTTGCTAACAATGATTTTTTGTATAAAGTTGTACATAGAGAGTAAGAAGAGCAAAAACCATTGAAGGAATCTTGTTGTGAAAAATATCTTCAAAATGATGCTCAATTTAAAGAGATGGCAAAGCAAAACCAATTGGTATATACTCTTGAAGCTTTGATGCACAACAATGAGGAAGATGGTGATTCCTTTGAAGAGTCATTAGTGCAAGAAATTGTGACAACCTCCCACTTGACTCCAAAGAACCTTGAGGTAAATAATGCCTATTTTGATTATGGTCCTTCCTATGATGAGCTACAATGTACATATGATGAATTATATGATGGTTTGTTGAATTTAGAAAATAAAAATTTATCTTGTTTGGAAAACATTTCCTTTATTGAAAATGAAATTGAGATTTTGAAAAATGATTATGCTTTTCTTGATGAGGAAATGCCTTTGAAATGTGAAACCTCAACTTCTTATGAAAAGTGCATTGATTTAGACAATCAAGTTGAGGACATATATTCCAAACTTGCCAAAGCAAATAATTCTAATTACTTACATTCTATGCTTGTTAATGAGAATAAAATTAATATTATTCCACATAAAAGTTCAAGCAAGGCTTATGACAAAAATAATTTAGAATATAAAAATAACAAAAAGCTTAAGTTTTTCAAAAATGATCTTCAAAGGACCAAGCCATCATTAAATTCAATTATTTGTAATTTTTGTGGTCATCTAGGACATATTTTTTATTTATGCAATTATAGAAGAAATCTTTATATGAGAAATAGTATGGTATGGGTTCCTAAAGACCTTAAATGCCCTAGTACTAACATTGAAGGACCCAAGATGAAGTGGATACCAAAATGTCCTCCTAGTGTTTCAATTATGCAGAAAACTTGTCAAAAAGATGGACAAATTGGTCAAGTGAAAAAGGAATCATCAAGTGGAATGCTTCTAAAGCCCATTGGTAGAAGTTTTGATCAAAGAAGGAAGATGACTTCAACCAAAGCTTTCCAAGTACAAAATGTGGAACTTGCAAAGGTCAAAACACAAAAAGAGAAGCAATGGATAAAGAAAATAGTTTCCTTGATTACCAAGGCCAATGTATCAAATGTTTTTACCTCTTATGTACGTTCACTTAAAAAGACAATGAATATGAGGCATATTCCTTGTAGGCCTTAGGTAAATGATAGAATCATGTGCACTTGGTAAAATATGAATATTTTATTTAGCACATGATTATATTAATTCTTGTTGTGCCATAGCTCATTAATTTGTTATATATCTTGGTACATGAGATTCTATAATGCCTAGGTATATTTGCTGTGATTTGAATTATCTATATATCATGAAAGTAAGCTTGCTTTTGGTTATGTGCTTAATGGTAATTAATTATTTAATTTATTGTGCTCAAATTATATACTATGGAAAATTTGATATCTATAAGAGCATAATGGATTAATGATCAATGACTAACCCCTACGAATCCAAAATTGGTGGATACCGAAGAAATTGCTTTGAATTATGTTG
This sequence comes from Ormosia semicastrata, assembly GCA_029884595.1. Lineage (NCBI taxonomy): Eukaryota > Viridiplantae > Streptophyta > Magnoliopsida > Fabales > Fabaceae > Ormosia > Ormosia semicastrata. The sequence continues at coordinate 23,017,004 of JAQQTO010000044.1, forward strand.
TAGGGTGACTATTAGCTCAAGCATGCACTAAAGTGAAGTGAAAACTTGAAATGGTCCAAGTTCTCCAAGAGTCATGAAGATTTGAAGTTTGGAAGTTGGAATCACCTACAAAAACTCAAAGAACACACTTTTGGTGACATCATTTTCTCATTATTATTTACGTTTTAATTTGAAAATCATGTTATACTTGGAAAAGCCATATTTTTCTGCATAATGCCATTAATTTTGCTGCATAATGTGACATTTTTGCTGCATAATCCAAGTTTTACTGCATTATTTGAAATGGATATTTTGCAATGGATATTCTGGTTGTATAATGTAGATTTGACTGAATTCCTTATTGAATATTCATTATTTAGCAATGGTTTTGCTCTATCACTTCTCTCTTTATCAAAATCTATATCCTGTATATCTTTTTGATCATGACAAAAGGGGGAGAAGTTTATGAGTCATTGAGAAAAGGTAAATAACAAGGTACAAATTCAATGATACAAATCCAATGATCTTGGAATTCCAAAATTAAGGGGGAGCTATGCAATCTCTGATCTAATCACCTCTTGAAAAATAGAGGGAGAGTAAGTCTCTAAAACACCTTTTGTGAATTCTAATTTATTTGAACTAACTCTTTTCTCAATGGATGTTTGTCATCATCAAAAAGGGAGAGAATGTAATTGACATTGACTAAAGTAATGGTTTTGATGATAACAAATAAGAAAGGAATGGAAGTGCAAAGATCAAGTCCCAAGACTCTTCAAGTTTAGCTTATAGGACTTAGATCTTGTGTAAAGATAAATGGGAATCACACTAAGCTCAAATAAGTTTTAAACATCTTTACAAGTGTTTCTAAAATGCTTAAATGCCCAACAAAATGTTTTTGGAAAGCTAGCCTTGGTGGTATTTCAAATCTGTGAAAATCAGTCAAGTTTGTATTTTGTAAAACTGATATTTAGTTACTCTTTTGCTCAAATATCTTTCCGATAAGTGGTCATTTGTTTTAAACGGATAAGAAATGAAGAAATTATGACCATTTAAAGTTAGTTTTCAAAAACAATCAAGTTTGAGTTTCGCAAAACTGACCTTTAGTTACTAATTTAATCATATCTTTCAAAATAATTTGATTTTTGTTCTAAAACTTCTTTCATATGAAAATAGACTCAAAGATCTTTCCAATGAGTGGTCATTCGCTTTAATTAGATAAGAAATGAAAAAGTTATGACCTTTTAACGTCAGTTTTCAAAACTAGAAATGTTGTAATCGATTACACAAGTCATGTAATCGATTAAAACATTGATAGAAGCCGTGTAATCGATTATAGGAAGTGTGTAATTGATTACAAAGTACCCAGAAAGCTTATAATCGATTACATGAAGCTTGTAATCGATTACCAAGTGCTCAGGAATGTTTCTAACGGCTATAAACGGCTAGTTTTCATAAAAAATCATTTCTAAATACTACCAACGGCTATTTTATCACTTGGGCTATATATATAAGTGTTGTATGAAGCTTATACACCTTAACAACACTAGAATTAATCCTTGAAACATCAAAATCATATTTTGAGCTTTAAAGTATGAATCCTTGATACCCATAGAGCTTCAATTTGTATTATCCACTCTTGAGAGAGTTTTCTATCATCTATACTTTGTTCTTCAAGTTGTATATCTACTCTTGTGAGAATTTATATTCTTTCTCTTCATCTTAATCTTTGTTTTGAGAGGGTGAGGTATCCCTCTTGAGTAAAGGGTGAGGTATCCCTTAGAGAGTGAGGCATCTCTCAAAGTTAGTAAAGGGTGAGGTATCCCTTGAGGGTGAAGCATCCCTCAAAAGTTATAAAGAGTGAGGTATCCCTGTTTGAGGATCAAGCACAAGGGTGAGGTATCCCAAGGTGTGTTGAGTGCTCTCAATTGTAAAGGTTGTCAAGCACCTATTGAAACTTGAAGATATAATGAAAAATCTCTAGCGGTTGCTTGAGGACTGGACTTAGGTCACAAGTGGATTGGTGGCCGAACCAGGATAAACCTTGTGTTTGCTTCTCTCAACTCTATCTTCTTTACATTTGCGCTTTAATTATATATAATTAAGTTGAACTTGATATTTAGCTTATTTGCTTGATTTACCATATATTTCAAGTTGTAGCTGAGTAATCTATAATAGTTATACCTTTGTTGTGCATATTCTGATGTATTTATTAATTGAATGATTCAAAATGCATAATTTGTCAAAGTTGCATTAAAACTAGTCATCACTCAATTCACCCCCCTCTTGGGTAATAGTTGTCATGGCTAACAAAGAGGAAAGAAGGAGAGAGGAAAGTTGAAAGAGAAAGAGAATTCAAAAACGGAAAGAGAAATCAAAAGAGAAAGAGAGTTGGAGTATACGGCCATATGGCATATGGTGGATAGAAGTTGGAGTATATGTGGTGGACGAATAATGCGGCCGTTTAACCTATAAGTTAAATAGATTAGACTTGCAGGCCTGCATTTAAATGAACTTATAAATAGTTGTTCTTAACCCATGCAAATCGCAGGTTAAATGGACTAGCCTATGAATCATGATTTGTTTACCCAGCTGTAAGTTTTAGTAAACTAATTTAATAACTAAGTTTTTTTTAAATATTTTATTTAGGTGTCAAACAGGGTAGTGACTAACTATTTTGGATTGAGTCTTTCTATATTAGTGGACTAATGGTTGCATAGTTATGAAACTCAAACCGGTGATTGACTCGGATGAGGTATTGAGTTAATAAGTCATTGGTTCAATCGGTAAGTCATTAACCAAATCACATAAATTAAATAAATATATAAATTTTTAATAAAAATAAAAGTAATATAAAATTATTGTAAAAATAATTTAATTCTTAACTAATTAAAATTTAAAAATTTTAATTATATAAAATTTCTTTTATTTTTTGTGAAATTAATGATTTAATGTTAATTAAAAACATAATAAAAATTATACATTTTTACCATTTTTTTGTTTTTATTTTATATATTATGTTAAGATAAATCTAGAGCAATAAAGGAATGATATAATATTCTATCACCTTACCCAATTGCCATCACACCTACCTATCTTTATCCCTTTTCTTAACTCTAAAGTTTAAATTTTAAACATAATAACTTAAGTAGATGAAAAACCCTAGGTCCCAATGTTCTCTTCATCTTCTCCAATGGAATTTCTTGTTGGGTTATACGAACTGGCGCCCTTCATTATTTTGATCTATAATCATCCCATTTCCCTTGTCATTGAATTAGAAAAAAAGCCCTATACCTTCAGAAGAAAGAGTTTCTCAAGAAGGACCAATCTCAGGTGAAAGTCTGCGTAGCAAGAGAGTTTTCAACTACTCCAAGGTCCAGTAGAAACAATGCCTCTGCATAACAATGGTTGACCAAGTTCATGAGCTCAAGTCGAGATGGTTGTTCGAGAATAATTCGCCGGCAAGCTGGCCAGTGACTACGAGCAAGGGTCACTGAGAATGGCCTGACTATGAGTTGGTAGACGAGCCGACTGAGTCGACTGAGTAATTGGTTTTTGCGAAGCCTGACCGAGTTAAGCCAGTTCTTATCGGGTCAATTGCATGGCCAATCTAAATGGTAACTCGGACAAGTTAGTTAACCAATTAACTGGTTCATCGGTCAAACTAGCCGATCTAGTCCAAATTTAATAACACTGAGTGGTTGGCCGAGTAAGTAGTAACTTTTAAAATTGTAATTTGTAATTGCAAAAATATAAAGTATATGCAGGCGAATGGCAAGCCCGCGAGTTAAACAGTTTGATTTGTTTAACTTGTGGGCTAAACAGGTTGGGCTAAAAATATGATAATTTAAATGGATTAGTATTTTTGATGTCCAACTCACCAATTTTTAGCTGGTAAACAGGTTGGCTTGATGGGTTCAAGTTGAGGAAATTGGGTATTGCTTGAGCTTAAAGCTCTTCTCTTCACCCTGTCATCTCTATGCAATAAAAAGATGTAAAGATGAGAAATAATAAAATGAAAGTTACTTGAAAATTTTATTTAATTAATTATTTTTTCTATAAAATTTTATGTTACCATTAAAAGATTAAAAAATTCAATTAATATATAAGTACTTATACTATTTAGAAAATTTTAATTAGATTCTTATATTTTAAATGTTAATAAATAAGTCCTTAGAATTGTAAAAAAATTTAATTGAGTTTGTGCAATTAAAGCACAGTTAAAAATTTATAACAGTACTCTAATAGTAGGATCCATTTAGAGATTTTTAAAAATATAAGGACTCAACTGTACTCTTGGTACTTAGACTATTCTATAAAGTGTTACTCACTTAAATCAAACATACTTAGTCCAAATTCATAATTCAATATCTTCATATACATGATTCATAAATATATAACTCTAGTTAGTCTAAGATGCATATAAGACTTCTATAGACACATCCAAATAAGACATTTATCAATTATTAATAAATATATTCTATATAGGATGCAACAAAGAATACTTTGCATATTTTTAATTAAATAGAGCCAAAAACAAAATATTAATTTAATACAACTCATATAACATATTATTGAATATATTCTATAAAAGATACTATAAAAAATATGTATGATTCTTATATGAAATATAATAAGGTGGAGTACATGATCATACATAATCCAATATAATCCATTAATCATATCTATGTAACATAATCATCATTCTTTTTGTCTTGCATTTGTCATCATCAAAACTTAACATATTAAATAATTGGGGCAAACTTATTTTTAATCTCCCTTTTTTTATGATAACAAATCACCAAGGAAAATATATGTTAAGCAATATAGAAGAATAGATATTTGTGTAAGCAAATTAAACAATAAGTACATGAACATATTTTTTTTCCAATTCTCACTCCCCCTATTTGACAACAACAAAAAGGCTTAGGAAGGAAAGATAATATTTTCTCTCCCACTATAGATAAAACTCATGTTGCCAAAAAGAGTAGGATTATCAAAACCAAAAGCTTTTTCAAGTTATTCAAAACATAACTATCTCCCCCTTATTTGACTTTACATATGATTCAAGAATAGAGAGATGAAACAAGCATACTTTTAAGATATAAAAGATTATTCATGTAATGCTTGTCACATTTTGGTACATCAACATTTAGCATATGATAGCAATAAGCTTAAAAAATTATGTCTAACATATAATATCTTGCATACCACATGATAAATAAGTATCACTTGATGAAAGTTACAAAATATCCATATAAGGTCATGAAATTAAGGTTTTCAAACAAAAGATCATACAACTTGCCACATATCAAGCATTTCTCAATGAAAGAATCAAAATATATGAAGTTTAAGATTGTTTACATTCTTTCATTAATAGAGAGAAAGAAAATAAAAGATGATCTTCATTGACATATTAACAGTATTAACAATAAAACATTTTGTGTCAAATAAGGATGTAAGTCAAGAGATATAAGTAACAATTTAAAAGCTAGGTTCCCCCCTCAAAATATGCATATTATCAAAATATAATAATATTTTAACATAGTCATGCATATATTTATAGTCAACAAGGGCATCCAAGAAAAATATTTAAGATGAAAAGGATAAACAACCATTACAATTAACAAATAATTATGGGAAGGTATAAGAAAAGGATAAGCTCCCCCTTTTAAAAAGAATTTTACATAGACACGTTACATTTTCAAAAACATTTTAGAAGAGTGGAGTGATTTTATATTAAATCAACTATTCCTTGAGAGGGATCAAACCCAAGTCAAAAAAATATCTGAAAGTACATCTCCTCTCTTTTTCATTGAACAAGAGCCTTGAGAAAATAAAACACTTTGAAGAACAAGGCTTATCTTTTGAAGTTTTAAGATGAGTCTTATAGAACATTTCAAAAGATTTATTTGAAAATTTTCTTAAATATTCTCTCAATATTTAATAAAATTTTTTAAAGCAAATGAAGAGAGTACTACATTTATAGCACATATCCAATGATTTCCAAATTTTCAAGAGAATTAGAAGGTGAAAATACTTTCAAGGTCTTAAGATAAGTTCAAAAGATTCTTAAGGATATGGAACTTGAAAAGCTTCTTTCAAATATGATAAGAGATTTTGCTTTAAAAAAACATTTTAATCAAATCAGAAACTATTTTCAAAATAAGAGCATGATTCTCATAGGTGTTATATCACTAAGAAACATAGATCAAGAGAATCATAAATATCAAACATTCACCTTGATGAAATATGCTATAGGAATCAAAACATGTATAGAACTAAATATCATCCACTTTATATGCAATGACAAAATTAGCAAGATAATATCCAATTAGGCACTTTGTCAATGTTAAGCATACTTCTCATGTAAAGAAAGTATCTAATCATTTAAGATCAATTTATTAACAAGTATCATACAATCCATAGCATATAGAATACCACAATAACTTAGGTATAGAGATACCTATTGAGTTAGATAGAGAATGATGCTTTTTATTTATTGATCCTTTAATTTTGAGTTTTCTTCCTTTGAAATCCTAATCCATTGCACTAGAAGAAAGTCTCCTTTATCTTTCTTTTCATTTGAACTCCATTCAACTCTTCTCATTTATCCACATATGCTTGTATGTAAAAATTTTGATGGTTATATTTGAAACATATAGAGAGACTTGCAAAGCTAACTTCAAAAGTTCTGTAAATCATAAGTTATCATCAAATATCATTTAAGCTCATTTACAAGCATAATTTAGGCTGATATATAATGTAAAATATGTACCACATTATCAACCATGCAATGTTAGCTCTAACAAGAACAAAAGAAGGATATATGCACTTGAATCCAAAAGCATAATTTAAGCATTTTCAAAGCAAGATTCAAGTTTATCAAGAAAAACTTGATCATCATCAAAACATAATAAGCATTTTAGGACAAACAATGATAATGTAAGACATGTAATATCAAGTAAGGAATTCTAGTATGCACACATGCCAATCAAGAACAAAAAGTCCCTTATTGTAATGCAAGAATTGAAAAGCCATGGAATTATAACTTTTAAAATCATTTATGATTCATTTCAAGATATACTTCGATGTAAGAATCATTGAAGTTCAAAAACAAGTTCAAGGCACCCAAAAAAATTATTTACTTCTTATTTTCAAGATATGAACATATCAAATAATTTCATACAAGAAAACATATAATCTTTAACTTTTAAATATCCAAGTAAGTATATAGGACAATTAAGCATCAAAGAGAAAAAATTAGAACTACTTATGAGCATACGAATTTCTATATTTGAACAAAGATAATTGGTCACAAGCTCAAGAATAAAGATATTACCATAAAACATGTTATTCCAAACAAAGTGTGTACATATCTATTATATTAGCATACGTAAACACACTTTCGAGACACAATGTTAGAAAATCACAACTTAAGGTATGTTAAGACATAACAAACTCTCTACTTCTCTAAATATCACATGATATTCAAATTGAAGTATAAATAAAGATAAGAGATTGATATCACCAAAAATGTACTCTTTGAGTTTTTTATAGGTGACTTCAACTTTTATACCTCAAGGTTCTTTGAGAATGTTGTGATTTTTTATGTCATTCTTTTTATGTTTTCATCATTCTTGGAGAACTTGGACCATTTCAAAATTTTCCTCAAGTAGCATAGTTGTATTTCACTTCAATGCATGTTTGAGCTAATAGTCACCCTACAATATAATTCAAAGTACTTTTTTTAGTATCCACTAATTTTGGATCCATAGGTGTTAGTCATTGATTATTAATCCATTATACTCTCATAAAGATCAATTTTTTTATAGTATGTAAATTGAGCACAATAAATTAAATAATTAATTACCATTAAGCATATAGCCAATATCATGCTTACTTTTATGATACATAGGCAATTCAAAGCATAGCAAGCATATCTAGGCATTATAGAACCTTATGTACTAAGATATATAACAAATTAATGAGCTATAGTATAATAAGAATGAGCATAATCATATGGTAAATATAATATTCAAAATTTACTAAGTACACATAATTCTATCAATCATTTAAGGCCTACAGGGAATATACCTCAAATTCATTGACTTTACAAGTGAATATGCATAAAAGGTAAAAGCATTTGAGACCTTAGCCATAGTAATCAAGGGAATACTTTTCCTTACCCATTGTAACAACTGGGATCATGACGAGATGACAAAAAAAAAAGGATTTTGAAAATAAGTGGAGTCACCACCAATGTTTATTTAAATTAGGAAGAAAGCATTAGAAAAATCCTTTAATCAGGAAAAATTGTCTTTTGGAAAATGAGTTTGGATTTGGGAGTCAATTACAGGTAGGGAAGGTGTTAGCATCCTACACTGTCCATTCCAAAAACGGTACCTTAAGTTAGTTGTGTAAATTTTAATAATATCAAATATATTTATTTTACCCTTAAAAAAACATTGTAAGTAAAAAATAGGAACAAACAAATTATGAAAATTAATTTTGACTTGACAGAAATGAATCCCCACTCCTACATATCATCTGGTACAATGGAAAAATTAAAGTCACGTAGTTCTTTAGAAAATGAGTGTGGGTTAGTTGTTTTTAATTATGACAATGATTTTTGAAAATGAATTTTATTTAAAAACAAATCCACTCTTGCACAGGGTTCAAGTTAGCACTAGACCACTCAATAAACCCTTATGATCTAAATGACGTTGAAGATAACATCTATTATTCAATCATTATCATTGGTCATTGCGTTGATTATCATATTTTTCTTCTTCTTGTTTTTTTAAAAAAGGATAAAGATTTTTTATCATTTTTCAAGAAAATACATTATTTAACAGTGAGGAAAATTTCTTTTTATATTTAAGAGAATCAAATTAACCTTAAAAAACTAACAAAATTAAAAAAAATAACACAACCTTGAGCCAAGTTTACGAAAGGGGAGGGGTCTGGTCTGAAGGGCCAAGATTGGCTCATGGTGGAGGCTTATGTTGGTTGGATCCGGGTAGAGGCGCGACGGTAACGCGGGTTTCACGGGGGCTAGGCAGAGGCTGCGATTTTGGGCGGCACTGGTGGCGCGTGGAGGATGACACAAGCAGCGACGCAGACAGAAGGCGTCAACAACTTTAGAGTAAGGGTGTTGGCTGGACGATGACGATCTGCGCGTGGTGGGCGAAGATGTATTGGGTTTGACAGTGGATGGCAAGGCTCTGACTAGGCTGCGTTTGGGCAGAGGTTATGCAGTTGGGAGTGGTTGTGCTAGGTAGATCTGGGTATGGGTTCTGGGTTGCTGGATCTGGTGGTGTTTTTGGTTTTGTAGGTGAGGTAAGGGTAGGGGTCCTAGCTCTGAGTTGGGTTTGTTATTGGAAAGGACGTTGGGTTGTGGCTTGTGATGGTTAATGGCCGAGACGGGGTGGACGTGTAAGGCAATGATGGTTTCGTGCATGCGGTGTTGATACTTGGTGAAGGGGTGATGGGTTAGGTTACGGGCTGCACTTGGTTGAAGGTGGCGGTGACATTGGCAGGGATGATGGTGGTTTGCTGCAAGTGGTTTTGTATGGTAGGGGATGATTATGGGTCACTATTTTGGATGGTTTGGGTTAAGGTTGCTAGTGATGTAAATGGTGGCTACTGATGGGTTTGAAAGTGGTAGCTGCTGATGGTGAAGGTTGGAGGCAGAGGATTTTAGACGTGCTGGTTCAATGTGTCTGTGTGTCCTTTTGCTGCTTGTCTACTTAGGATTTATAGGGTTCAATCCAGCAAGAAATTCTCCCTAATTCCCTGGTGATTGGGAGACAAATGAAGGAAAAAAGATCTTGTCAGATATTTCAATCAAAACTGAAAAGGAAAAGTTACCATTTAAGTTAGTGTAAATGATGCATTGATTGGGTGTATAGGCTACTTGATATCCAGGGTTTTGAGAATGATGGTGGCTAGGGTTCTAGGGGTTGGGCAGCAGCAGGAATGAGTGTTAGGTGGAGAAGGAATTTGGGTTGTGGGTTGACTCATAGCTTTTTATTTATTTATTTTCTTTATTTTTTATTTTTATTTTATATTTTTTATATTTTTATTTTTATTCTTTATTTTTTTGTACAAATAAAAAGGTAGTGATCCAACTAGGATGGAAGTAAATAAAACTTGAAAAATATTATGTATTCAAAACATTGCAATTAAGCATCATTTAACACAATTATTAATCTTGGATTAAGCAATAAAAATAAAAATTTTATGGACAAAATTGGGTATTAACAACTGTCTCCCTTGTTTTACATTTAAACTAAATGGAAAGCAAAGGAATTGATTCAATTTTGTCCATGAGAATTTTCTTGTGCAGACTGATGCAAAATGCAACGGGCATTAAAACGAGGTAAAAACATTGGGTATAAGGACCCCGAAAGGTAAAGGTCACTGGTATATGGACCTAGAGACCTAATAGAAATGGGTACGGGACCTAGAAACTTAAATCCAATGATTATGGAGATCCATTGAAGCTTGATAGAAAAGTAAAAGGCTTACAAAGTTAGGTACTCGTTGAAGCCTAACAAAAGGGTAAGAAAGTTTATAGAGTCGAATATCTATCGAAACTTGATAGGAACAAGGTAAGAAGCTTGCAGAGTCAGATGTCTGCTAAAGCTTAACAGAAAACTTAAAGCAAAAATGTGAAAAACTTGCGGAATCTGGTATCCGCTAAAGCTTGATTAAAGAGTAAGACAGCTTGCGGAGTTGGTATCTTCTAAAGCTTGACAAGAACAAGGTAAGAAGCATGTGAAGTCAGGTATCTGCTAAAGCTTAACAAAAAACTTAAAGCAGAAAAGTAAAAAAGCTTGCGGAGTAGGGTATCCACCAAAGTTGGATAGGAACAAGGTGAGAAGCTTGAGAGTCGAGTATCCGCTAAAGTTTACAGAAAACTTAAAGCTGAAATGTGAAACACTTGCAGAGTTGGGTATTCGCTGAAGCTTGACAAAAGGTTAAGAAAGCTTGCAGAGTCGGGTATCTGCCAAAGCTTGACAAGAACAAGGTAAGAAGCTTGCGGAGTCAGGTATCTATTGAAGCTTGACAGGAACAAGGTAAGAAGCTTGAGGAGTCGGGTATCCACTGAAACTTAACAAAAAACTTACAGGAAAAAGTTAAAAAGCTTGCAAAATTGGGTATCTGCCGAAACTTGACAGAAAACTTAGAGCAGAAAGGTAAAAAACTTGTGGAGTTGGGTATCTACCGAAACTTGATAGAAAACTTAAAGCAAAAAGGTAAAAGCTTGCGAAGTTAGCTATCCGTGAAACTTGACAGAAAACTTAAAACAGGAAAAATAAAAAGCTTGCGAAGTCAGGTATCCGCCGAAACTTGATAGAAAACTTAGAGGCATAAAAGATAAAAAGCTTGCGGAGTTGGATATCCACCAAAGCTTAACATAAAGTAAAAAGTAAAAAGCTTGCAGAGTCTTTTATCCATTGAACTTTAACAAAAAATTAAAGGCAATAGGTGCAAGGACCTGGGAACTAAAAAGAAATGGTGTTAATTTTGTAAATGCATGTGATACATGATACAATGGGTGTCCTACTGTAGAAATTCTCATGAACAATTGGGTAAACAATTTTGACATATCAGAGCTTTAGCTGAGTCGCTCTTGGCTCCACCACTCTTAAGGAATTTTTTCCACAGCAGGATCAAGGTCGAACAATAACAAAATTCATCAATTTGCTTTATGATTTGCCTGGTTATCCTTTCTTTTCTTATCAATATATTCATAAAAAATTCATTACATTTCCCATGACCTTTCAAACAAATCTAAATGCTTTTACAATATTGTCGCATGTTTCACATCTCAATATAAATCTATCATGAGAAATGCATCAACAATGGGTTGCAACAAAAAGAGATTGTCATTATAGAAATGAAAAGTATAGGAAAAGCAGTACAAAAAGGATTAGAATTGAAAGCTTTACAAAAGAAATGTTAGATTGGAGTTTTCCAGTTCTTCCAGTGATGCCCCCTAGGATGATCAGTGTTAACTTCCCACGTATACAACCTTAAACACCCCTTTGTCTGTTTCCCAAAATATGACAAGACTTTATATATTTAAACTGCCCTAGTTCAGCTCAAATCTCCGTGTATCGAAGCATTTCATAAAATTAGATTACCTTAATTTGGCCTTAATGAACTCAAACTGCCCTAGTTTGTGACTTGAGGTAACTCCATTTCTTCGGATGTGTCAGGTATTTTTTTCTTTTTACCCTAACTTTTTCCTAAATCGCTCTTTTTGAGTTTTCAACCTAACGGGTCGCTCTAATTTTTTTGTCTAGGTCGCCTTTTTAGGTTTTCAACCTATTGAGCCATTTTTCTTTTTCTTTTTTTTAGTAGCAAGGAATTGTAAATTCAAAAGAGTATGAACCTTTTGTCTCAAAATTAAAGTTAATGAAAATGACAACAACCCTTCATTGATCAAAATAGACTTTTTGAGGCTTGTAACATGGCTAAGGTTAAGGATTATGAAATAGAGGATATAAGACTCAAACAAATGTTTAAAGGTTGAATGAGATCAATGATCTTTAGTAAGCTTTGTCAATTACCTTTGGCATTATCAAGAGCACTAACACTTTTCACTTATTTCATCATTTGCCTTTGCTATGAGTCATTTCTTTTTCCATCATCATCATCATCATCTTCTTCTTCTTTTTTGAAATCACATTTTTCACTTTAAGCTAACCCCTGATGTAGGGGTGATCCTTGTCCAAGGTTCTTTAAATAAATTTTTCAAGCTCAAAAAAAAGAGGGTAACAAGGGATATTAAAGTTGGTGATTTTTCTTAAAGGATAAAGAAAGATGGTCAATCTTCATTTTTAAATCATGATTGCTTATTTTCAAAACTTTAATGGTGAGACAAAAAGATAGTGCACACCAAGTGATTACTTATTTGTTCTTTTTCAAAAATTCTGCTTCCAATTGCTTGGTGACTTTCTCCTTGATTTTTAAAGACATTTCAAGATATTCCCCTCAATTTCTACTTCTTCGCCTCAGTATTGGGGTATAGTAGAATTTTATGGGAAGCTATGCTCGATCCTAGCATGTCTTGGTATGACCATGTGAAAATGTCGCAATAAGAGCTTAACCAACTTGCGTCACTTATCTTCATTCATAAAAGTGTCAATTTTAACTTCTTTTTATATCATAATTCGTCCCCAAATTAATCACTTTAAAATTGACTCTTTGTGGGGTTGAATTTCTTTGGCCTCTTGTTTTATTAATCTCATTAGCTCAAGAGAGGGTTCCTAGTTGTCATCATTATCCTCATCAATATGATTAACGGAATGGTCAAAATCATATAATATGGTCATAGCACTATCATTTTCAAGAGAATCACTTTCAGATATGCATTTATTGATGTTAACACAAGTAAAAAAAGGGTAATGAATAAAGGTTAATGTAATGGTTGGGCAAAAACTAAAAAAATGGCAGGAAAATGCATTTATTGATAGTGAATATTGAAATGGAAACATGTGAGCCCGTTTTCACAACATATCTTCCTAAAACCTTAGGCAGAGTTATAGGATTAGCATTATAGAATTACTTTGTATCAGTTTCAAAGGTCATGGAAAAATCAATGATCTCCTAATTGTTGAGCTCTGCATCTGGGGAACAAGGGTACACTAGATTGACACTATAATTGATAAGTTAATCATCTTCGATAGCGATCATTACACTTCGGAAGCTCTGTCGAATGTCACATATGGGGATCCCCCCAACTTTAGGTTCCCGATTTTTCAATCGAGTCAACCTCTTTCCCTCAGCTTGAGGTTGAGGAATGGCGTATTCATCAACCATGTTTATGTCATACTTGTCACATAGATGACCTATTTACAACTATTGCATGTCCATTAGATTCAGGAGGATCTGTCTGAATTCACTACATTCTTTAATAGAATGTCCCATATTCCCACGGAGATTATACATTATTTCATTATCATTGCCTCTTTTTGCTTCAACCTCAGCTTGTATTATCCCAAATTTACAAAGTTCTTTAAAAATAACTTTCATGGGGGTTTTAACATCTGCCACTTATCTTACGAGCTGTTGGGCAGAGAAATTCTCTATAGCATTGACTCTATGATTTCCATGATTAGGTAAATGATTATGACCCACACTAAGAGTATTTGGCTTGAAATTCATCCATTTGGCATTAATTAAGTCTTGCAGTCTAAACTTTAGCACTTTGCAATTCTCTGTGGAATGGCCTACGGCCCCCGCATGGTAATCACATTTGACATTTAGGTCAAATCCTTTTGGGTATGGGGGTTCCACTAGCTTCATAGGGCAAAGAGTCAAGAGAGAGTAACAGATGAATTGGGGTAGTAACTCAATATAGGTCATAGGGATTAGGTCAAAATGGATAAACTTCCCTTCTTGGTTATTTGGTGGTCTTCTTTAGTTTGTGTTTGGGTTTTGGGTCCATGGTTGAGTTAGTTGAGGTAGTGAGGTAGGGGGTGTTTGGTGTTGAGTAGTGGATGGCGCATGGTAAAACATTATTGGGTGGTGAGGTTGGGAATATGGAACTTGTGAAGCAATGGCAATGGGGCTGGTGAAGTAGTGGGAAAATATGGGTGGTAAGGTATGAAAGGGGTCTAAAAGGATGGTTGAGGGTTCACAGGTGTTTGGTTAAGTTTTCCTTTGAGTAAATTTCTTTTGATCAAACATCACAACATGAGCCTCTCCTTCTTTTTTCTACATCGAGAATTTCTTTACATTGGTCGCCCCGACTGAACTATCAGTAATCTTTCCACTTCTTATTTCGCTTTCAACCCTTTCTCCGATGATAACAATGTTTGAGAAGTTTGAGGACACACTCCCAATCATTCGATCATAGAAAGGTGATTGAAGGATGTTAATGAACATAGCCACCATTTCCTTTTCTGACAATAGGGGTTCCACCTGAGTGGCTGTTTCTCTCCATTTCTGAGCATACTCCTTAAAAGTCTCAACATCCTTTTTCGTCATATTTTGCAATTGCAATCTGTCAGGAGTCGTGTATAGATTATACTTGTATTACCTTAAGAAAGCATCAACTAGGTCCTTGAAACTCCGTATAAGGGCACGCTCAAGATGCGTGTACTAATTCGAAGCTGCCCCAGTTAAACTATCTAGGAAGAAATGGATTAACATCTTGTCGTCATGAGCTTGTGAAGCCATATTGCGAATGTACATTGTCAAGTGATTCTTTGGGCAAGCAGTCCCCTTATATTTATCAAAATCTGGGACCTTAAATTTCGGGGGGAATGACAACATCAGGGACAAGGCAAAGCTCGGTAGTATCCCTGAGACCATAACTGCTCACTTTTTTAATGGCCTGTTATCTCTCTTCCAGAGTTTCCAACTTCTCTTTGGACTGGGATTTTTAGCAAAAGAATTCAATGGGTATTGTGGCATGAAAGTGAGGACAAACTGTTGCACCGGTGGGGTTCCACTGGTACCAAGGTAATGAGCATGTGGTTGGGTTGTGCTCAATGGGTGGGAAGTAGGCATGTTGCTGTTAGGGGGTTGGTAGCTTGTGGTGGTACAAAGCCAGAAAGGAGACCATATGGTCAGATAAAAAGGGGAAATGAGTGCTGTATTGGCGAGGTTTCATTGGCATTCGGCCGAGTGACTTGGGTTTGGGTAGTGTTTAGTGGGTTTGAAGTTAGTGTCACTACTGGCATGCTATTATTAGGGGGATTGGTGGTTAATGATGGTACATAGCTGGGAGGGAGGCCATATAGTGGGAATGGTGGCACTTAGGTTTTCTGCGAACTGGTGACTAAGGGTTGAGTGGTGTTGTTTGAGTAAATAGTGAGCAGCATCATAACTCCTTGAGGATAAAAGCCTTGGTATTGTAGAGGGACTGGAGAGAAATCAGGCAGGTGAAGAGGTGTGGCTGAATGTTCTACGTTCGCCACTGAGGGATTCCCATTTGTGCTCTTTCTATTTTCTATAAACTGTAGCATCTCTATCATCTTGGACACTTGCTCTTTGAGCTGATTCACCTCATCCTTCAGATCTTGAGTCTGTTCTATTTCATCCATGATCCTAGCCTAGGAACGAGTCCTGTAAGAGTGTCACTGAAGCTGCTTTCCTGCTATAGTGTATACTTTTCTGCTTAGGTAAACATGATATGAATATGCAATTGTTAGTATTAACTGAACAAAGTTGGCAACATGCATGTATGCGAAGTATTGACTATTTATGCAGATGATTTTTTTTTAAGAAAAGAATGCTACGAATGTCATAGTAATACAAGATGATGTATCTTTTTTTTTCTAAAACTTTCTTTTCTTTTCTTTTTTTAAATGAAAGAATGAATGACATAGGGGATAAATAGATAAAAAAGAATTACACTCCCTTCGTGTCCTAATTAGGTGGAACATAAGGGTTAGATTTCCCTAAAGTCATGACTCTAATTTTGGTAACCATTATGTTCATTCTATTAGTGTAAGGTTTTTCAGGACAGATCTAAACTTCTAAAAAGTCATGGCCCCTAGATTGCCCCTATCTCGAAAGATAAGGATCCAACTCATGAGTTAATCACAACTAGGGATAAAACCTCTCAACATGATTAATCCATGATATTGATAACCATCTAAGTGGTATCTCAACAAATGTCAAGTGAGCTTAAGGCACCTCAATAACAAAAGTCGAGACCCCTCCTACTCCTCGGATTCACACAGACTTGTGTATAGAGCCCAAAAAATGTGTGAGGTAAGTGATGGTGATGTGTGTGAGGGAGCATACAAACCTATACAAAAATTTAAAAAGAAAAAATTATCCCTCAACTTGCAAAAATAACAATCAAACAAAACATACATACCTCAACCAACAATTATCTACCCTAAGGTTTTAACAGTCAAGTACAAAATATTAAAACAACAAAATATATACAAGTAGATCATGAGTATCAAAGTTAACATAGGATAACACTATCAGAAATTTACACAAAAATACTAGATAAAAAAAGATCTATTTACAAACAAATAAGAAAACAAAAACAAAGACAAAAAAAGGTAAAATAAATAAATAGAGGTCATTAAAAATTTACACAATTAACAATAACAGGCCCGACTCCTTAAGTCTCACTAATGGAGTCACTAGCTATCACAATCGGGATCGCGACGCGATGACCAAAAAATAGAATTTTGAAAATAAGTGGAGTCGCCACCAATGTTTATTTAAATTGGAAAAAAAGACATTAGAAAAATCCTTTAATCAGGAAAACTAGTCTTTTAAAAAATGAGTTTGGATTCGGAAGTCGATTACAGGTAGGGAATGTGTTAACACCCTACACTGCTCATTCCAAGAATGGTACCTTAAGTTAGCTGTGCAAATTTTAATAATCTCAAATATATTTATTTTATCCCTAAAAAATCATTGTAACTATAAAAAAAAAGAAACAGACAAATTATGAAAATTAATTTTGGCTTGACATAAATGAATTTTCGCTCCTACATATCCCCTAGTGCAATGGAGAATTGAAAGTCACGTAATTCTTTAGAAAATGATTGTGGGTTGGTTGTTTTTAATTATGACAATGAATTTTGAAAATGAATTTTATTTGAAAACAAATCCACTCTTGCACAGGGTTTAAGTTAACACTAGACTACTCAATAAACTCTTATGATCTAAATGACATTGAAGATAATATCTGATATTCAATCATTATCATTAGTCATTGTATTGATTAAAAGATTTTTTCTTCTTCTTTTTTTTATTAAAAAGGATAAATATTTTTTTTGATCATTTTTCAGGAAAAGACATTATTTAACAAAGAGGAGAATTTCTTTTTATATTTAAAAGAATCAAATTAACCTTAAAAGAAAACTAATAGAATTAAAAATAAATAGCACAACCTAGAGCCAAGCTTACGAAAGAGGAGGGGTCTGGTATGAAGGGGCAAGATTGGCTCGTGGTGGAGGCTTATGTTGGTCGGATTCAAGTGGAGGCGCGATGGTGGCGTGGGTTTCATGGCAGCTGGGCAGAGGCTGTGATTTTGGGTGGCGCTGATGGCATATGGAGGACGACATGAGTAGCGGCTCAACGAGATGGCGAGAGGTTGCGCAAACAAGAGGTGTCAACGACTTTAGAGTGGGGGTGTTGGTTGGACAACGATGATCTGCGAGTGGTGGACGAAGGTGTATTGGGTTTGGCGGTGGATGGTGAGGCTCTGACTGGGCAGCATTTGGGCGGAGGTTGTGCGGTTGGGAGTGGTTGTGCAAGGAAAATCTAGGTATGGATTCTGGGTTGCTGGATTTGGTGGCGTTTCTGGTTTTGCAGGTGAGTGGGTGATGGGTTAGGTTGCGGGATGCACTTGGTTGAAGGTGGTGGTGATGTTGGCAGGGATGATGGTGGTTTGTTGTAAGTGGTTTTGTGTGGCAGGGGATGATTATGGGTCATTGTTTTGGATGATTTGGGTTAAGGTTGCTGGTGATGTAAGTGGTGGCTACTAATGGGTTTGAAAGTGGTGGCTGCAGATGGTGAAGGTTAGAGGTAGCGGATTTTAGGCATTCTGGCTCAATGTGTCTGTGTGTCCTTTTTGCTACCTGTCTGCTTGGGATTTATAGGGTTCAATCTAGCAAGAAATTCTCCCTAATTCCCGGGGACAAATGAAGGAAAAAAATCTTGTCAAATATTTCAATCAAAACTGAAAAGGAAAATTGCCATTTGAATTAGTGTAAATGATGCATTGATTGGGTGTGCAGGCTGCTTGATGTCTAGGGTTTGGAGGGTGATGGTGGGTAGGGTTCTTGGGGTTAGGCAGCAACAAGAATAAGTGTGGGTGGAGAAGGAATTTGGGTTGTGGGTTGACTTATAGCTTTTTATTTATTTATTTTCTTTATTTTTATTTTTATTTTATTTTTTTATTATTTTTATTCTTTATTTTTTTATTGTTTTTATTCTTTATTTTTTATTTTTTTGTACATATAAAAAGGTAGTGATCCAAATCGGATGAAAGTAAATAAAACCTAAAAAAATATTATATATTCAAAACATTACAATTAAGCATCATTTAACACAATTATTAATCCTAGATTAAGCAACAAAAATAAAAATTTTATGGATAAAATTGGGTATCAACACCCATTGCTTCTCTTGTGGTGTCTTGGACTTTACAAGTTTTATATTTTGTACTTGAGAAACTTTAGTTAAAGTCATCTTCCTTCTTTGACCAAAACTTCTATCATTGGGTACTAGAAACATTCCCCTTGATGATTCCTTTTTCATTTTACTAATTTATCTATTATTTTGAGAAATGTTTTGCAAAATTGAAACACTAGGAGGACTTTTTGGTCCCCTTTCTTTATCTTGGGTCCTTGAAAGTTAGTACTAGAGCTTTTAAGATATTTTGGAACCTATACCATATTATTTCTCATATAAGGATTTCTTCTATATTTGCACAAATAAGAAATATGTCCTAAATGACTACAATAATTGCACACAATTGAATTCAATAATGACTTGATCTTTTGAAGATCATCTTTAAAAAACTTAAGCCTTTGGTTGCTATTGTATTATAAACTATTTTTGCTACAAGCCTTACTTGAATTTTCATGTAAAATAACATTAATTTATTTCTTATGAACAAACATGGAATGTAAACATTTAAAATCATTAGCTTTGACAAATTTAGAAAATAAGTTCTCAACTTGATTTTCTAAATCAATGCAACATTTACTAGTAGTTGAGGTTTCACATTTAAAATATATTTTCCCATCAAGAAAATTATATTTATTTTTTGAAGTCTTAATTGTTATTTCAATAGAGGAAATGTTTTACAAACAAGCCAAGTTTTTCTTTTCTAAATTCAACAAACTATCATTCAATTCATCATATGTACATTGTTAGCCATGACAATCATTACCCAAGAGGGGGGTGAATTGGGTGATGATAAGTTTTAATGCAACTTTGACAAATTATGCATTTTGATATTTCCAATCAACACATGCAATGGAATAAGTCTAACAAATGTACAACTATTATAGATTACTCAAATATAACTTAGGTTATAGGATAAATCATGCAAATATGCTAGATATCAAGATCAACTCAACCATATATAGTTAAAGTAAAAATATAAAGAGATAGAGTTGAGAGAATCAAACACAAGGATTTATCCTGGTTCAGCCACCCCTTGTGACCTACATCCAATCCTTAAGTGAACCACTCGAGATTTTTCACTAAACTTCAAGCTTGAATGGGTGCTTGAAAACTTTTACAGATTGGGGCACTCAACAACACCTTCGGATACCTCACCCTTGTAATTTGAGCCTCAAAACAGGGATACCTCACCCTTTACAATCCTTGAGGGATGCCTCACCCTCTTTACAAATCAAGGGATACCTCACCCTTGACAACCTCTAAGAGATACCTCGCTCTCTTCACAAACAAGGGATACCTCACCCTTTTCTCTAGAGGGATACCTCACCCTCTTTACAAACAATCAAAGTGTTTAAAAGATGAAACTCTCACAAGAGTAGATTAATACAAATTGAAGCTCTAGCAATGCTCTTCAAGAATATCTCAAATATATACAAAAATAGAGCACTTGATGATTCAAAGATGATTATCAGATTATAGTGATTGAAATATGTTTCTCAGTTGTTGTTCAGCCACAAATGATGCCCCAAGATGTGTATTTATACGTTTTTAGATCAAAGGAGTCGTTGGGTGCTTTAATGGGCATCATTAAATGCTGATAAAATAGCTGTTGGACTCTGTCAGATTGCTTGTAATCGATTACACAACAAATGTAATCGATTACATTATTGTTCCAACGTGTTCTTGGCTTTCTAGGCTGTGTAATCGATTACATTCTTGGTGTAATCGATTACAAAGCCTCTGACTTGCTTTGTAATCGATTACAATATCCATGTAATTGATTACATACCTTCTTGAACGTGTTCTTGCCTTCTGGGTTCAATGTAATCGATTACATTACTAGTGTAATCGATTACAAGGCCTTTGACTTGCTTGTAATCGATTACCTTGGCCTTTGAACACATTTTTCAAGCCCAATTTAGGATTCATGCCATTTCTTACTTATAGGAACTTGGATTGGAAAAGATTAACTTATGTTTTACAAAATCCAAGATTGAAATCAACATTTCTTTAAAATATGAACTTTGAATATCAAGTTGATTTAAAAGATCTTGAAAAACCATTTGAATATAATTGAGATACCTTGAGAGCATTTCACATTGATATTCTAAGACCTATATCTAATATACCTCTTTTGATCTTGGTCTTTATCTTTTGATCTTGGTCTTCTCTTTTGATCTTTATCTTTATCTTTGGCTCTTGATCTTCTCTTTTTCTTTTGTTATTATCAAAAACTCATTTGATATGCTTCAAGACATAAGCATTCACATGCATTGTAAGTCATCATAAGAAGGACCATAATCAAGATAAGCAGCATCATTTACCTCAAAGTTCTTTGAAGTCAAGTGGGAGGTTATCTCAATTTCTTGCATCAATGATTCTTCATGGGAATCATCTTCCTCATTCTTTCCCATCAAAGCTTCAAGAGTATATACCATTTGGTTTTGCTTTGCAACCTCTTTGAATTGAGCATCATCATCATCAAGAGGTATTGGGCTCCCTTTAATAGTTTGAACATCTTTTTAAGGACATTTTTCATGACAAGCTTCCTTTATTGGCTTTTGCTCTTCTTGCTTTTTATATACAATTTTATACACAAAATCATTGTTAGTAATATAAAGAGCATCAAGGGTGTCACAAATTTCCTTGGCAGTAGAGCAATTCTTAATTCTAGCATAAACATCATCATTCAAACTACTTCTCAACATTTTCTTTGCTCTAATGTTTAAGGAAAAACATTTATTGTTATAAGTATTCTAAGTTTGTTTTTGATTTGCAAGTAAATCCATCAAGCTCAACATCCCACAAATCCAAATCAATAGATTGCATATAAAACTCCATTTTAGCTTTCCAATAAACAAAATGCACACCATCAAAGAATAGTGGTTTATCAAATTCAAAACATTCCATTTTTTTAAAACATTTCAATGGTTGCCAACAAATAAGAATATTTAACTCTAAGTAGTTAAGCTTTCAACAGAGTACAAAACTTTGATCACAAGAGGGGGCTAAATTGGGTGATCACAAATTTTAAAGCAACTTTGAAAAATTATACATTTTAATATACTCAATCAACACATGCAACAAAATAAGTCTAACAAAGATATAACTATTGTAAATCACTCAAATACAACTTGGGTTATAGGATAAATTAAATAAATAATCTAGACATTAAGTTCTTAAAATCAAGACATCAAGATGACAAGATATGCAATAAGGATGCCTCACCCTTATCGCAAACTTAGAAGGATGTCTCACCTTCTTATAATTTCTCTTTTGAACAAAGAGATACCTCACCCTTAATCTTACTTGAGGGACTCTCCACCCTTTTTCAAGTTTTTACAACAAAGATTACAAGATACACTTTCTCAAAGAGTAAATATACAACATAAAGAACAAATGAATAGAAAGATTTTACAATGAAGAGCTCAAAATATGATTTTGATGATTCAAAGATTAAATCAAGTGTTTAAGAGTTGTAAAAGCTTTGATCTTCACTTATTTATAGAGCCCAAGTGATAAAATAGCCGTTAATAGTGTTTAGAAATGATTTCTTATGAAAATTAACCGCTTATAACCGTTGGGAGCGTATTCTGATGCGTGGTAATCGATTACAACATATAGTAATCGATTACCAGCTTTCAAAAAAGTTTTTGGGCTCTTGATAATCAATTATTATGCTTCTGTCTTGTTAAAAACATGTTTTGGGAAGCCTGTAATCGAATATAATGACCCCGTAATCGATTACAATATTCTGATGCTTGAAAAATAATTTTAAACACCCATAACTTCTTCATTTCTCATCCATTTTAAGAAAATGACTATTTATTGGAAAGATCTTTGAGTCTATTTTCATATGAAATAAGTTTCAAAACAAAAATAAAAGTATTTTGAAAGTTATGATCAAAAGAGTAACCAAATGTCAGTTTTTCAAAACTCAAACTTGACTATTTTTACAGTTTTGAACTATCATCATGAGTAGCTTTTCAAAACATGTTTGTTGGATATTTTAGCATGTAAGAACCATTTGTAAAGATTTAAAAACATATTTGAACTCTTTTCTTGTAAAACCTTTTTTTTTACATAGGAGAAAATCTAAAAAGAATATATACCAATTCTAATCCTTAGACTTCTTGATGTAAACCAAACTTCTAAAAAATTTCTTCTCTTCAAATCTTACAAATGCTTAGAACATCTTATCATTCTCATTCTTCTTGAGTTGATCATAATTGTGATATTTTACTTTCTTATTGCAATGCTCACTCTTGATACTTGGACTATCCTACAAAGTATTGCTCACTTAAAACAAATATAATTAGTCCAAATTTATAATTCAATATCTTTATATGTATGATGTAACTCCCTAATACCGATAACCTAGTATACCATGCTTATACTTGGATAAGCAGTATTAGTTATGCTACTTCTAACTTAAATATCATACCAATCTATATCATTTAAACAAATAATAATGAAAAGCTTTACGAAAACTAAAAGTTATATACATACATCATGCCTTAAAAGGGCTCATTATATACATAAAATTTATACATAAACTAAAAGCAGTGTAAATAAATACAAGCTTTAAAACTACTAAGCACAAAACTACTATTCTAGTCTTCATACTTTTCTTCTTGCCTTTGGAGAGCTTCCACCTGAATTTACATGGCGACAACGGGATGAGAAATCACATTTCTCAGTATAAGTAACCAAAATCAGCAGTTTAAACATTCGCAATGAATAAATCCAACTATTACATAAGAATATATACCTTTCTCTAAGCAATATTCAAAATGTAATCTAAGGCTTAACTCTAACTAAAACATGCAATGATATCAAATAACTAGCCATACAATCATTTGAAACAATCAAGCAAAACAACTGCCCATACAACTGTCATCGAAAGCGAATGCAACACAAACACAATAGGCACACAAAATCCAATCAGAACAAGTATTAGATAATACAACGATGAGATGATGTATGCTTAGAGAAAAAATGTATGATAGTGTGGGTGTAGTGTAGTGAAACTTGGCTATTCCCCTGGGTAGAGAGGGAATCTACTATAATAATGTGCAACCTCCTAGAGCCTACCAAGTAGGGTGGGAGTATGTTATCATACCACGTAACCTCTTATATCCTACCAAGTAGTCTACCGATTAGTCTACCATAAACTGGGTGGATATCGCCACCAAAAACTGAGTGGATGCCTCCACTATCTGAACTCTAGGAATAGCAAGTCTGTGTGAAAAATGGTGCATGTGTGTAAAAATGCGGAGTTATGCCTAACTCTAACATAACCACCACATAACTCTATACTAAGCTCATCTTGCACTACTAACTCTATCTCTTCTCTGTAAGAGCATTTCATGCACTACAATACTTAACCAATGCCAACTAGACTTAGTACACTTTCTATCATGGCATTACTAACTCTACTTCTTCACTAAGAGAGTTTTCACACACTAAAGCATTTTACTCTTGCCACTTAGGCACTATGGCACTCTACTCATCCCAATTGACTTATTTACTTGCATCTAGCTTCTTAACTCTTTAATCACCACTCTTGTGATATCTATGCAATACTAGGTTGCTTAAGAAACTAACTCTTGGTCTATGGCAATCCATGTCCAATGGATGCACAAGCTTTGCTTACTTTTCTTTATATGCTCTAAGATCTTTTTCTCTAAGAATTACCCTCACTAGTGCCTCAACACACTTAACTAGGCATATAAAAAGGATCCCAACAAGTAGGATAACCAAAAACATAAAAAAAAAATAACTTTCTAGTACCTGGACGATTGAGTGCCTCCTTCTTGAGGGCTTGAGCGCTTTATGGGCGCCTGAGCGCTCCTAAATAAACGCCTGAGCGCTTGCTTAGCAGAGCATTGCTCTATTTTGCTGTGCGAAGCATGCCTAAGCGCTCTGCACTAAGTGCTTGAGTGCTCAATGCCCTGCTGTGGGCATCACTCTTTGGCCTGTGGGCGCTCTACGCTGAGTGCCTAAGTGCTGGTCGCCCATAATGGATTATGCAGAATTCTGCAGAATCCGAAATTAAGATAAACTCCCTTATGATTTCTAACACAAAAAACAGCCTCTAAACTTGTTGCAATTCTCTTACAACCCATTAATTTACTTAAGCATGTAATTGGATCAAAATCACACTAACTCATCTCTTTTCCTAAGCTCCTCATCAATGGATCAAAACTGGTTATCTTAAGCCATAAATGGCTATCTAAACCTTACTAAGCTAAAACTAACCCAACTTAATCCTTGAAATCAAGAATCAAGCCAAGAACACAGATTTGGCCTATCTAAACCCCTATTTTTATTCATAAAATCCAAGCTCATTCAAGAAGAACAACAATGAAAAAGATGAATAGAAACCCCTACCTCTTGTAGACAACTTGATCTTGAAGCTTTGCTCTTGCTCTTGGATCTTCCCCTTTGTTTTGCTTCTCTTTCCTCTCCTCTTTCTCTCCTTTTCTTCCCTTGGTTTTCCTTTTTATCTCTTTCTCCCTTCTATTTTCAGCTCAGCTATGGGATGAAGAAGAGAAATCCCATTTTGCTTCTCTTAAGATAACCACTAAAGTGGTACTAAAAATCCTGATCTGCTATGAATACTTAGATTCCACCGAGTTTAGTTTTTTAACTTCCAACAAGTCTAAAATAAATTCTAAGATTCATTAAAAATATTTTTTCATAATTTATCTATTTTTTCATATCCGCTGGAGGTTAATCCGACATTAAAAACACAACTAATATGTATAAAAATACTAAATTAACTATGATTTTCTTGAAACTTTAACTACAACTTAGCTTATTTGTGACCTAGAAACAAATTATCCACATCTGTTTCCCTTCAAATAGTAGTTTATGCTATTTTCTGAGTCATTTTAGGCTACTGTTCGTATTCTAGGTTGCAGTAAAGTGCTTAAACTAACTTAATTTGTCACAAAACTTCACTGACATGTTAAACAAGTCATATGCTACCTTTGTACACAAATACAAGTCTAACATGTTTTTTCGGGATGTTACACATGATTCATAAAATATGTAACTCTAATTAATCTAACATATATATAAGACTTTCATAGACACATTCAAATAAGACATTTATCAATTATTAATAGTTATGCTCTGTATAGAATGCAACAAAGAATACTTTCCATATTTTCATTTAAATAGAGCCAAATCCAATATTAATTTACTACAACTCATATAACATATGATTGAATATATTCTATAAAAATGCTATATGTAACACCCCAACTTTTGAGTTAATTACAATATAGTCCCGAAATGTACTATTTTATAATTTTTGTGAGTAGTAAAATGAATTTGACTGTTTCGTGAGTATATTTGACTGTTGTGTGTGATTTGCTCCGAGTCAAAAAAATAATAATTTTTTGACCGAAAAAATCTTATTTTAATTAATTAGAGTTGGGGGATCTTACTAAACCAAATTGATTGATATATATATTAATCTCGTAATTTTTAGGATTTAATTGTGTAATAAAATAATTTTATATTATTATAATATTATTTTATATTACAAGATCTATTGTCTCAAAAATAGTAAAAATCTGCTTCAAAATGACCACAGATCCTTAAAAGTCTATGGGACCCGCGTTTAGGAAAAACAATCAACGATTCTGACTGGATAAATTTCTAAGCCAATGGGAGCAAGTCAACGATAGTGGCTTGAATTTTCTAACCAATGAGAAGTAGTCAAACAAAGAGGCAAAGACTTCTTTGTGGATCGTTAGATGTGAAAGCTTGTTTTGGAAGCTTTGATCTTAACCATTGATCTAATCAATGGTGTAGGAGCAAGCTTAGTAAGGAAGCATTGGATGTTGACCTTTGATTAAATCAATGGTGTGGATGTGAACTTGATTAGCAAGCATTGAATATGGACCATTGGATGAAAACTTAGTTAGGAAGCCTTTAACCTTAACCGTTGATCAAACCAATGGTGAGAATAGAATTCAAGTTTTATGACTAATCAATATCTACCTTAGATTACATCTAGGGCTAGGAATTAAAGTTAAAATCAATGGTTAAGATTAAGTCAAACATAGTGGCTTGACTTTGATTAGTAGCTAATTAAGCTTAATTTGGTTAATCTAATTACCTAATTAGCAAACTAAGTAAACTAGCTTAGTTATTAATTAGTTAAAATTTAATTCTTAATTAGATATCCTAATTTTAATTAGAGGATATAATATATGTAATTATATGTCTAATTAATTAGTTATGTAATTGGATGATTAATTAAAATTGGTTAGGAAACTAAACCTAATTAATTAACTATTTAATTAACAAGTAATTAGACTTGAATTAAAAGCAAATTGAGACCCAAAATGCCCTTGGACCACACGGTTTGCAGCAACCTTGGGAGGCAAAATTTGACAAGTTCTATATCATTCTTGAACCATTTTGCATGCACACTAGGTGGCCAAATGATGACATAAGCCATGTGCACCCAAATTGGATATTTTGTTCAAGTAAATCCCTTTATTTTCCACAAGCCACTCACGGCAGCAGCCCCTCCCATTTCACTCTTGATATTCATTTTATACTTACTAAAAATTTAGCCTTTTATTCTCTCCAAAATTCCCAAGAACACCAAGCATATTTTCTCCTTTATTTTCTCTTCTATTTTCCTACTAGAATTCGGCCAAGCACCAAAGTACCAACACCAATCTTCTATAATTTTACCTCTTAGCTTTTCTTAAACCCAAATCATATTCTAAACACTTTTCCTTCACAAAGTTTTGCCAAAAACTTACTCTATCTAGTCCAAAATCAAACCTTCTGCTTACTTTCCTAAGGGTAAGTCTTGATTCTATGATTCAAAGTTTAATTTTTAATTTTCCTAACCATGATTGTTCCATGGTTTTTCAATCTTAATACTTGTATGTGTTTTTATTAATTGTTTAAGAATTTTAAGAATTTGTTTGGAGGTTACACGAAATTTCAAGGAGAGGAAGAGACTAACCGATTATTGTCTTCAAGAGGTAAGAGGGAGATTTAATCTCATCAACCTTGTATGGTGATGAGAAAATGGATTTGTATGTGTGTGAAGAATCCATAAGGATTCATTTGTGTGATTGTTTATGGTTTTTATTATTTTTGTGATTGTTTAAATGCTTTCCTAATTGTGATTGATTTAATTGCCATGCATGTTTATAGTATTTATTATTGATTCTAATTGCTATGCATGTTTATAGCTTTAAAATATATTGTATGTATATTGTATGTGATTATATGATTGTATGTGTTTATAATTGTATAATTATTAAAGTAGGATGTGAATAACATGTAACGATTTGCATGAGTGTTCCAAAGAACACAAAAGAGGCTCACGACCTTACATCAAACAGAGAACCAAAATGTTCTCAACAATTTTCTAAATCAATGAGTTAATGAATCTAGGTAAAATAATAAGTTTAAGAATGATTTTGATTAATTATGGCCAACATGCCATTTAGTGTATAATTGAATGTCATGTTATTTTCGATTTTGGCCAACATGCCATTTTATTTTCTAAGATAGGTTAGGTAATGGATTTACAAAATAAATTGATTCCAATGAATCTTTGAGAAAACAAAAGGAATAAATTTAGTTCTAGAATTCTAACTTAGCAGAATTTATTCTAAGTAAGAAATAAAGCAAACGCTTGAAAAATACTAACGTAAAGCTCATTTTATGAATTTTGAAGCGCGTTAGCAAGTTTCAAAGCGTAATTATTGGGTAAAAAATAAAATGAACTATATTTAGTGGAAAAATGTCAAAAATACCTTATACTGATTTTATAGGCAAAATGCTGCCAAAATTTACTAAAATCAGACGAATAAAATGAAAAGATTCCATACTATATTTATAACACAAGGAAAATATTCTACGTATTTTAAAAGTACTAGATATAGTTTTACACATATTTAAAATGATGATTTTAAGCTATTCGGTTAAGAAAATGAATTAAAAATCTTACGCGATTGAGAAAATGATTTAAAAACATTACGCGATGTTCAAAAATGTCAAAATATCTTTACGCGATTTAAAAACGTTTGTGAAAATGACGAGATTGTGAAAATGCGATAAAATTCTTACGCAATTGAACGATACAGTGAGTTTTGCTGTCGGGCCAAAGTGGTGGACTCCGACATGTTGTGATGTAGTACTGTCAGGTGGGACGTACTATACTTTGGTATTTTGTGACTAAGGGTATTTTCGTAATTGACTAAGGGTATTTTCATAATTATGGTAAAATATGGATAATAAGGGTATTTTGGTAATTTTAGATCATGCTTAGAGTGTTATGTCAATTTGGTTGATAATTGACGATTGATTGATGAGGCGAATTACACCATGTTTTGGTGTGATAGGCGTAGTGTGGTTTCATTTATTGAACTTGGAGGCATTAGTGTGCGGAGAATCTCATATGTGGACAGTGGTAGCACCTCTGGGCCGTGGTAACGGGCAACACACTAATGATCTTGACAAGCACTATTCTTAATCGGGATCTTGAGGAGACTATTACATACTATGCCTGTAGTGCACGGTGTATTGACTGTGTACTACTACACGATGTTTGGACTGTGGACTATAGACACGATGTTTGACAGTGCAATAGTTTGGTTGGGCAGCCATAAAGTATTATTAGTTTCTATTCGGATCATTCTCTCAGATATCCGTGCTTAGCTCCATGGAGTAGGAACAAGTCGGTGTGTGTTCATGTATTATCTGCATTTTACTGTTTACCATAATCTGTGATAAAATGTATGATCTATTACTTTTATATATTATGCATGATATAATGGTATGCGTTATTTTAATATGTATTGCTTGATATATTATGCATGATATGTTGGTATGTACTGTTGTGATAATTGTTTTGTATTGTCGTTTTCTTATTTGCCATGCTGGTAATGGTGTAGATTGTCTCACCTCTTTATTGTATTGTTCTATCTGTTTCTATTTTATGTTTATATCTACGAAGACTACAATGGCGACAAGAGGAGGTCAATTAGGTTTCTTTAGACTGCAATTTCTCAAAGGCGCTGAGGTTTGTTATTTTCACTGGGACATAGGACACATAGAGTACAGTAGTAACATGACTTTATCAGTAAGTAGGACTCGACATGGGTTCGTTACTACACGTTATACGGTTGCTTTCGTAGAAATCATTTTACTTATTAGGGAGTTGTGGGACGAATTTCACTATACTCCTAGAGAGAACTTCGATATAAATTTTGGGTCGAATTTCTATCGGTCAAAACATTCCCAACTAGGGAATTTGTCTTTTGACAAGGGCTCATGTTTTAGGGGTTATGTTTGAGTAGTATGCTGTCTTTTACTGTTTCTATTAAATATTAATATTTGTAAATTATTTGCATACTTAAAGACAAAATCATATGTATATTATGGTGTGATTATGTTTTGCTTTATTTTGTGTTATGTGTTATTTTATTTAATATTATAAGTATAAAAGGAAAAAATTTTACCACTAATATTATTTATGTACCAAACATTTTATAACTTGGGTAATAATTCTATTTAATTTTATTTTATTGCATCATAAATGTGACATCCCCACAAGAGTGTTACACTATAAAAAATATGCATGATTCTTATATGAAATATAACAAGATAGAGTACATGATCATGCATGATTCAATATAATTCATTAAGCACATCTATATAACATAATCATCATTCTTTTTGTCTTATATTTGTCATTATCAAAATTTAATATATTAAATTATTGAGACAAACTTATTTCCAAAGTTTAATTTAGAAATTTTCTATTATTGAACTCATTAGAACAAATTCACCCCTCTTGGTTTTGTCAATCTCAGCACTCGATAGGCTCGGCTTATTGACTACTTAGTTGGGGGATTGTGATCCTATATGTCTTGTTGGGCCCTAGCCCGATAGCTTGCATGTGTTTCACCACTTAAGGGCCTAGATGCCTCACTTTCTATATAAGCAAACACTTAGGGGTACCTCAGATTAGTTCACTTTTTTTACCTTTTACTTTTTTTCTTGTTTTAGAATTGACTTAAGTATTGAAGTATCTTTTGAAGATACCACACCTTACCCCAAACCAAGAACCACTTTTACTAATTGAAGTGGGGCCCTCCGAGGACCTTAAGTTGTTTCGAATCACCCATCGAATAAAGAATGAGAACACTAGCCTATACCCTTATTAACAAAACCCATAAATAATTTAGCAAACTTTTAATAATAAATCTCTGGATTAATTTGAACAAAATTGTTCATATTTCAATTCTAAAGTATTATGCTATAATAAAAATGTATTACCCAATGAATAAGGGTTGAGGGTAATGGCAAGTTAACCAAATTCTTACACTATGTTTGGATGATAGGTAATGAGGGGAACGAAAAGGGAATGAGGAGAACGAAAATAACTTCTCTTATTTGGGAGTTTTAAAATGCATAGGAATGGAACGGAACACATGGAGAATCATTTCCCCCCTCTTCCCCTTAAATGCCCAACTTTTGTTCCCTCTAAAATTGAGAGAGAATGAGAGGAACACATAATAATTTCGTTCCGTTCCATTTCTTTAATGAAACTTCTAAACAAAAAGAATAAAAACTATATTTCATTCCATTTCATTCCTTTCCGTTCCATTAATAAAAAAACATCCAAACATAGACTTAGGGAAGGCCATTGCGATAATTCTCGAGAGGTTGGTTTTACTCGTATAACAATGCCTATAAAAATATCTTATCAAAGCAAAAAAAATTATATTGCCAGAAAATATATTCTTGAAAAAAAAAACCAGATCTGCATCCAATCACATATTGTAAAACCCCATAATTACCCAACACTGACCGTATCCAGTACCATCCATCCCCCATGAACGGAAGGGCTCTTTAGTAAATTCACGTTGAACTCATGCTGTTTCCTGCTTAGCCATCTCAAATCCAAGTCTCTTCCGTGACCCTTTTCCCTGCGATTCAGATCCCGAACCCAACTTGCTCCCTTCCTCCTCCTCCCCCAACTCACTGAGTCAACTCGCTGCTAGTGCCGAACCACCTCGCTTGCTCAACCAACTCGTTCCCTTAGCTCATGGGAGCAAGATCCTAACCTCCGCGACCGCCCTCCGAGTCCCCGATCCGATTCCGAACCTTCACTGAGTCGTCGCGAATCGTCCCCAACTCGGGAATGGCTTCTTCGGAAGCCGATTCCCGTCTGAGCCAGCTCCTCGTCCCCGCCCTCGAGAAGATCATCAAGAACGCCTCATGGCGAAAGCACGCCAAGCTTGCTCACGAGTGCAAATCCGTCGTCGAAACCCTCACTTCCTCGTCGCAGAAGCTCCAATCTCACGAGGCCGCCGATGATGCGGGAGAGCCCGAGGCCTCGGTCCCAGGCCCGCTTCACGACGGCGGCCCCGTGGAGTACTCCCTCGCCGAGTCCGAATCCATCCTCAGCCCTCTCATCAACGCTGCCGGCTCCGGGTTCCTCAAGATTGCTGAGCCCGCTGTCGACGCCATCCAGAAACTAATCTCCCACGGCTACCTCCGGGGGGAGGTGGACCCCTCCGGTGGCGGCCCTGAGGCGAAGCTGCTGGCAAATTTAATCGAATCGGTGTGCAAGTGCCACGACCTCGGTGACGACGCCGTGGAACTGCTGGTGCTGAAGACGCTTCTATCCGCGGTAACCTCGATTTCGTTGAGGATTCACGGTGATTGCTTGCTTTTGATTGTGAGGACTTGTTATGATATATATCTTGGTAGCAAGAATGTTGTGAATCAGACGACAGCGAAGGCGTCGTTGATTCAGATGTTAGTGATTGTGTTTAGGAGAATGGAGGCGGATTCGTCCACGGTGCCGATTCAGCCGATTGTGGTGGCTGAATTGATGGAACCTGTGGAGAAATCTGACGAGGATAACTCGATGTTTGTGCAGGGTTTTATCACGAAGATTATGCAGGATATTGATGGGGTTCTGAACCCAGCCACGCCAAGTAGTAAGGTTTCGTTGGGTGGTCATGATGGCGCCTTCGAGACCACTGCGGTGGAGACCACAAATCCGGCGGATTTGTTGGATTCTACCGATAAGGACATGTTGGATGCCAAGTATTGGGAGATCAGTATGTACAAGACGGCGTTGGAGGGAAGGAAAGGGGAGCTGGTGGATGGGGAGGTGGTGGAGAGGGATGATGATTTGGAGATTCAGATTGGGAATAAGCTGAGGAGGGATGCCTTTTTGGTGTTCAGGGCGCTTTGTAAATTGTCTATGAAGACGCCCCCTAAGGAGGCGTCTGCAGATCCGCAGTTGATGAAAGGGAAGATTGTGGCTTTGGAGTTGTTGAAGATTTTGCTGGAGAATGCTGGAGCTGTCTTCCGGACTAGTGAAAGGTAGAATTTACATTGCTTGTTACTATGCTCTCTTTTTTAAACATTTGTATTTTTATCAGTTGGGGTGATGATATGTCTTGGTTTAATTGTGGTGGTAGGCAACTAGAAGGTGTAGTTCTGTGTCACCATGACTACATTTTCCGGAAGTTCTGTCAAAGTCAATAACTCAATGTCACTTTCTCATGTACATTATATCATTTGGATTGTTACTAATACTAAAAACAAGTTATCACTTATCAACAACTAACTAAGCCTTACTCTATTAGGTGGAGTTGGCTACTTAGATCAAATGATGCCATAAGGTTCTATCATTTGGATTGTTACCATGGAGATGAAATTGTGGAAGACCTTTTGGGAGAGTTATGCTGCATGATATAGATAATCTAAAGAGTAGAATGAAAATGTCATATTCTTACTGTAGAGCTTATAATCACGATCGCAATGCAAGATATATCCGATCTTTGATATCCTAAGTTCCTTGGTGAATATTTGTTCCCTTTTTTTCTTTGTTTCCTTTTTTTTTTCAATTTTATTAAGATAAAAGAAGAAATGTTACTTGAATTCACTCTTATTGAGATTGAAATTCAATAAGACTGAATTACCAATGGCATTCTTAAAGTAAAAAATGGGGATGTATTTTCAATCTTTGTCTTTTCAATTTTATGCAATTCCAGGATTCAGCTGGAGAAAAAATTGTTTATTTTGTTGTTCATTGCCCTGCTATTTTGTACCTTTTGAAACAAGCAATCTGGATTTGGCAAAGCTTTAAGGTAGGGACAATTGGTGTGCTTCAACAATGTTAAAAATTTCAGATTTTTTTCCTTATTTTTAGTTGCAATGAGGAAGCTTAGCTTATCTGGTATTCAAGTTTGTATGTCTCTCCTAGGCATTTGGGGATTAATTGACATATTAGATAGGAAGAATATTTTCTATTAAAAATTGAAAAGCTACTAATGTACTAAAATACGTACTGTATAGGCTACTGGACCAATATTTGGTTTTGTTTTTAGGTTACAGAGGAGGGCCTAAGCCCAAAAAAGAAAGAACAAACAACTAAGACAGTCTATGGGACATAGAAACCCCTGAAGCATCAGCAAACAACTTATAAACTGGTTTTGCTTTTATATAACAATTTCTTGCAATTTATAATAATCCAAGCATATGGTACAGTGAAAGCCACATTGTTTCATTTTTTCTTTGGTTGCATTTGATTTAGATTTTTATCTTTTGGGGTATCTTAAACTGTTTTAGGTTCTTAGCTGAAGCTTCTTATAGGGGAGCATAAATTATAGTCTTCTGTGGTGCGTGGTCAGGGCTCATGGCGCTGTAGTGCACTACGCTGGGCAACATTGAAGCGTGGCTCACATTATTACCCAAAATAGTAATACTATTCAAACAAAACAAACAAGTGAAACAACTAGTATATATGAAAACTTTTGTCATACATAAAACATAACCCATACCTAATCAATAATCATCTTTAATCCAATAGTAAATGTACGAAGCTAGTGGGGAAATATCATAACATTAAGTAATATTTTTTTAACTCTGATTTTTTTGTTTTGTGACTTAAAAATTTAAACAAACTAGGTATACGACTGCTGCTGTGTATATGAGAAACGGAGCATCCTTCTCAGTTAAAAGACTTATCTGCCACTGATGCATGGAAGACATGGCTGAGTGGCCTTTCCATGCAAAGAAAAGTGAAAAAACTGAGAGAAAACGGGAGAATAATTGTGGAAGAAGAGAGGCAGAGTACTTAGGCAGATTTTGTGTGTGCTGTCACAAGTGCAACATGAAACATGCAATGCAACAGTGGTCTTGTTGCCCTGTGTAGCTGTTGATAGCTATGGCATAAACATCACTTATGTGGTAGATGTATAGGAGTTATGAACCAAGTTATCCAGACTCATGCAAGAAATTTTGGTTGTAGTAGATGTATTGGGGTTTTGTTGCCTTCTACAATTATTGATGCTAAATTTTGGATTCTGATCCTATAGCATCTTAAGCATTGTTCTCACTTCTCAGGCATTAACTTGGCCATGCAAGTCATGTGTAGTAGCAAGGTCTTCCTATTTCAAGCTATCAGTAAAAATAAATGAATTATTGGATGGAGTGAGTGCCTAAAAGGAGAAATTCAATCCTTATTCTACTGAATCTGTACTTCATCTGATCTTACATTGTTCTGCTGCCAATTCTTTATGGCGCTCCTTATTCGGCATTTTGGTGAATGTTGGGTGTGTCCTAGGTCTCTAGATCAATTTTTGATGATTAGCTTTTCATGGTTTTGGTAGAAGTAAAGAGGCTAAATTTTTGTAGCAATATGCAATCTATGCTATAATATGGTGTATTTGGTTAGAGTGGAACACGTATTTTTAAGGAGGTTTCTTTAGCGCATCACTTGTTTTGGGATAAGATTAGGCAGTTGGCGTCTATTTGGTGCAAAGCTCATGGCCTTTTTTATGGGGTTTCTGTAACAGATATGTTGAGGGATTGAGAAGCTTTGTTACACTGATTTTCTCTTTTTCTATGTTTATTTTATGTTTTTTTCTTTCGTTTAGGAGGATTCCTTATCCTCCTCACTCTTTATAATTCTTTCACTTCATCCAAATAAATTTCTTCTTTTATCAAAAAAAAAAAAAAGAATTCAATCTTGCATTCTTTCCAAATTCAGTTAGTTGTGTCATACGCTACTTTAAAATCCTCGTGTCCTTGTAACTGATTGTCATCATGAATTGCGTATGATTCGTGTTGTGCTATTATATTTTTTGGGTATGGATAGACTATTATTGTGTAGTGATTTTTGTTCTGATACTATTGTCTCTGGATTTTTGTTATCATATTGTAAGTTTTCATTAATGAAAAGTGACATTATCTTTTACTGTTTTCTAGTCACTACTTGGCACTGTTTTTTTCTTCTATTTTATCATGGAACTTTCCTGGATGATAAAGAACATTACTGATGGTTGCATTGACTGTGGTGAAGCAGGTTTTTGGGTGCCATCAAGCAGTACTTATGTTTATCATTGTTGAAGAACAGTGCTTCAACTCTTATGATCGTTTTTCAGCTATCATGCTCCATCTTCATCAGTCTGGTATCAAGATTTAGAGCTGGATTGAAAGCAGAAATTGGAGTTTTTTTCCCTATGATTGTTCTAAGGGTTCTAGAAAATGTTGCTCAACCTAATTTTCAGCAAAAGATGATAGTGCTTCGTTTTCTAGGGAAGCTTTGTGTTGATTCACAGATATTGGTAGACATTTTTATCAACTATGACTGTGATGTCAATTCATCAAACATATTTGAGAGGTGTGCTATGTTTTATTTTATTTGATTTACTTTATGAATAATATGTGCTATTTCACTTTTATATGGATCTCCAGTTTATTAGCCTTTCATCTCCTTGGATTGATTTCGTACACTATTCGTGCTGGTGTGGGTGTGGGTGTCTTGATTGTCACTTAATATACTCTATATTTATATTTAATTGTTATGTTCCTCCTAGGATGGTCAACGGACTTCTTAAAACTGCCCAAGGTGTCCCTCCTGGTGTAACAACCACAGTTTTGCCACCTCAAGAGGCAACACTAAAACTTGAAGCCATGAAATGCTTGGTTGCCGTTTTAAAATCAATGGGAGACTGGATGAACAAACAATTGCGCATTCCAGATCCTCATCCAGCCAAGAAAGTTGAAACAGTTGATAACGGCCATGAAGTTGGAGGTCTTCCCATGGTAAATGGGAATGGAGAAGCGCCAGTTGAAGGATCAGACACTCATTCTGAAATATCCACTGAGGCATCTGATGTTTCAACTATTGAGCAACGCCGGGCT
The DNA here is from genome assembly GCA_029884595.1 of Ormosia semicastrata. Lineage (NCBI taxonomy): Eukaryota > Viridiplantae > Streptophyta > Magnoliopsida > Fabales > Fabaceae > Ormosia > Ormosia semicastrata. The sequence goes on from JAQQTO010000044.1 coordinate 23,054,336, forward strand.
TATAAACTGGAACTTCAGGTAAGCAATGCATAAGGTTTGGGGCAGCAAGCAGATCTCTGTTATTGCTTGAGCTGTTCATCGTCTATAAAGCTAATGGTAAGTTTGTGGCAGGAAGGTATATCACTTTTTAATAGGAAGCCTAAGAAAGGAATTGAATTCCTCATCAATGCCAACAAAGTGGGTAATTCACCAGAGGATATAGCTGCTTTTCTTAAAGATGCATCTGGGTTGAACAAGACTTTGATTGGTGATTATCTGGGAGAAAGGGAAGAATTATCCTTGAAAGTAATGCATGCCTACGTGGATTCTTTTGATTTTCAAGGGATGGAGTTTGACGAGGCAATCAGGGTCTTTCTTCAAGGCTTTAGACTGCCTGGTGAGGCACAGAAAATTGACCGAATCATGGAAAAGTTTGCCGAACGTTATTGCAAATGTAATCCAAAAGTCTTTTCTAGTGCTGATACGGCATATGTCCTTGCTTATTCTGTGATAATGCTCAATACTGATGCTCACAATCCCATGGTGAAGAACAAGGTGCGTTCAGTTAATTCCGTGAATTGATACAGAAATTATTATGATAGATGCGATGGGTTATTTTCTTTTTGGTTGTTGGGTTATGCAGATGTCCGCTGATGATTTCATAAAAAACAACCGTGGCATAGATGATGGAAAAGATTTACCAGAGGAATACTTGAGGTCCTTGTTTGAGAGAATATCTAGAAATGAGATCAAAATGAAAGAATTTGATCTCGCACCCCAACAGAGGCAGGCTGTGAACCCTAACAGACTTTTAGGCTTGGATAGTATATTGAATATCGTGATTCGTAAGCGTGGGGAAGACAGTCATATGGAGACCAGTGATGATCTAATCCGACGTATGCAAGAACAATTCAAAGAAAAAGCTCGCAAAACTGAGTATGTTCTCCAATATTTTCCCATTCTGTTGCAAAGATTCTTTTTTTGTCCAAATTCTTTTCTCAGGTCATGCACACCATTTAACCTTATTCCTTTTTTGGCATGAACAACCTTCTGGTGCCACCGTTCATTAACTTGATGCTGTTTATGGGTCCTGCCACTTGTACTAGTATTTTTCTGGTTCTTTACAGTGTCCATGTCAGTTTGAAGTGTGGTGTATCAATCTGAAAGGTTTAAGTAGTGTATTTTTTACTTTGTTTTCTGTTTGTAACATTTTAGGCCAATTAGATCACTTGTTTGGATTTTTGAAGTTGATTTTTTCTTCTTTTTATAGAAATTTATTATTTTTTTGCTGTTTCTTTCATAATATTGGAAAAGCTCCTATATATATTGATTATTGATATTTATTTGCTTGCAATTTGTAGGTCAGTCTATTATGCTGCAACAGATGTGGTAATCCTTAGATTCATGATTGAGGTGTGCTGGGCACCAATGTTAGCTGCCTTTAGTGTTCCTCTTGATCAAAGTGATGATGAAGTTGTAATATCTCTGTGTCTTGAAGGCTTCCGCTATGGAATTCATGTTACTTCTGTAATGTCCATGAAGACTCATAGAGATGCTTTTGTGACTTCTTTAGCAAAGTTTACCTCCCTGCATTCTCCTGCTGATATTAAGCAGAAAAATGTAGATGCAATCAAGGTTGGTAAATTTAAAATTCTGTTGTAGCTGGCTTATGAACTTCATAATAAGTTGAAGTCATTATCGATTAGTAATTCTTGTTGTGCTTTATGTTACTTTCTGCTATACTAACAGTTAGTGTCCCCTTTTCATAATGTGCAATTTTTAAGTGTATTCATGTGTTCCTTGACATCTTTTATGATTTGAGTCCATGCTTAATCTTGTTCTTAAATGGATGTTTTCCATCCTTTTTTATTATTATCCTTGTTCAAAAGAGTAAATTTTTGTTATTCATGATTAAAGATTGATATGTTGTATGATTGGATTTTGGGGCATTAAAACCCTAAGATTGCCATTTGCTTAAGAGTTTGTTTGGATTTTGTGTGAGCAGGACGGAAGGGGAAAGGATGGGAAGGGAATGACTCCCCTTGTTTGGGTGTTTAAAAGTGTATGTGGGGGAAGGAAAAGTGAGGGGAACCATAACCCTTTATTTTTTTACCTCAAACTCTAACTTTTTGTTCCACTACAAATTGAGGGGTAATTGGGGGGGTTTTAGTTTTGCTTTTATTTTAAAAACTTGTCATTTACTATTTTATCCTAGAAAGTTAGTTACTTGAAAAAAGTTTAGGAGGGTTATATTTAAATTTTACACTAACAACCTATTGCCTTCCCCTTTCTTCCCTCTTTTTAGTTTTCAGTGAACTAAGAAAATGAGAAAAACTGAGAGAAAGTTTGAGAAAGTAGAGAAAGAGAGATGCGAGAAGAGAGAGAAAGTGATTGAGACTGTAACTGAATTAACCACCTGAACCTGAGTCAAGTTCTGGTACTTATACAAGAGACTCTAGAAATGTTCTAGAACTCTTACTAACAACCTATCAGTTAACAGCCTAACAACCTAACAGAATTACTATCAGTATACATGCATACTAAACAGGCTGTAACACAATAAATTTCTATATACTCTAATATTCCCCCCTCAAACTAAGGGTGGGTGAGCTAATAAAAATTGGTCAAACACCCTGAGTTTGTCTCTCAAAGCAGAAAACCAAATATTAGATAGTGCTTTGGTTAGAATATCTGCTGTCTGATCCAGTACTGGAATGTGACAAGCTACAAGACTCTTGCTAAGCACTTTCTCTCGAACAAAAAACAAATCCATTTCCATGTGCTTGGTCCGGGAGTGCAGAACAGTATTGTGACTAAGTGAAACTGTGCTTAGGTTATCACAGTAAATAATAGGAATAGCCACTGGAACTTTGAGTTCTTTCAATAAAGTCTGAATCCATAACAACTCAGCTGCTGTATTGGCGAGACTATGGTACTCAGCCTCTGTACTAGATCTAGCAACCAAAGGTTGCTTCTTAGACCACCAAGAGATTAGATTAGGACCCAAGTATATGCAAGAACCAGAAGTCGATCTGCGATCATCAGGGTCAGAAGCCCAATCTGCATCACAGAATGCCTTAAATGTAAGTGGCTGATGAGATACAGCAGGTTGCAGCAGCAAACCATAACTCAGAGTACTCTTTAGATATCTCAGGATCCATTTAACCACTTCCAATGCTCCTCTAATGGCTGAGAGAGAAATTGGCAAACTTTATTAACAGTATAGCTGATCTCAGGTCTGGTTATTGTAGCATACTGCAATGCTCCCACAATAGACCGATAAAGAGAAGGATCAGCCATATAATCACTACCATATTTAGACAACTTACAGCCACCAACCATAGGAGTAGAAATTCCTTTGGCATCACTCATCTGTGCTTTAGAGAGCAGATCTCTGATGTATTTTCCGTGAGATAACAGTAATGAACCATCATGCAAATGTTTAACTTCTATCCCAAGAAAGTAATCCAAAGTCCCTAGTTGTTTAAGTGCAAACACTGAATTCAGATTGCCCATCAGCTGCTGAATTAAGGGGCAGAGAAGTACCAGTCACAATAATACCATCGACATAAACCAGAATGTAGATACAATGATGTGGACCAGACTTTACAAACAGAGAAGGATCACATCTACCAGTCTGAAACCCAAAGCCAATTAATGTCTTAGCAAGTCTCTCAAACCATGCCGGAGGTGCTTGCTTTAAACTATGCAATGCCTTATTTAGCTGGCACCCAATAGACTTATCTTTATCCACAAAGCCTAGGGGCTGCTGCATATACACTTCTTCTAAAAATCCATTAAGAAACACATTATTAACATCAAGTTGTTGAAGTGGCCAATGATTTGTAAGAGCCAAGGTCAAAATAGTCCTAACTGTAACAGGCTTAACAACCGGAGAAAATGTCTCTGTATAGTCAAATCCTGGTTGTTGATAAAATCCCTTAGCAACCAACGTGGCCTTATACTTGTTTACAGTTCCATCAGGGTTTTCTTTTACTCGAGAAACCCACTTACAGCTAATAGCAGTCCTGTTAGAAGGAAGAGGAACTAAAGTCCAGGTCTTGTTGGCAAGCAAGGCATCATACTCAGCCTGCATAGCTGCCTTCCATTGAAGACTGGACAAGGCTTGAGGAACCGAGGAAGGTTCAGCATGTGTAAGAAGTAAAGTGGGATGAAGTCTTGGTTTGTGAATACCAGACTTTGATCTGGTTTGCATGGGATGAACTGACACTGGAACAGGTTGATTGAAAGAAGACTCAGTAGCTGAAACTGAAGAGCCATCTAAAGAAGAGTTAGAGGAATCAATAATAACAACCTGAGAAGGAGTGGAATCTGCAGAAACAGTAGAAGAAATAGAAAGAACAGGAGAATTAGAACCTGGAGCAGCATAATCAGAATGTATATCAGTAACAGGAAACTGATCGGCAGAAGGAGAGTGTGAAGTAGAAAAATCAACCACTGGTGATGAAGTAGAAGTTATAGGAGAAGGAAAGGTGCTGCAAGGAGGCTGCAAAGGAGGTGAAGCGGAGACAGAAAGAGAGGGTAAAGAGGAAGAGGAAGAGTGATCAGACTGAAATGGAGAAGAAGCTGAAAAAGGAAACTGAAATTCATTGAAGAGAACAGCTTTGGACACAAAAAGTTTAGCGTCAGAGGCTAGATACTTGTAACCCTTATGACTATAGGAATAGCCTAAGAAAACACATTCTTTGGATCTAAACTCTAGTTTGTGCTGATTATAGGGTCTAAGAAAAGGATAACAGGCACAACCAAATACCCTACGAAAGGAATAATCTGGTGGTTTATGAAAATGTTTAGTAAAAGGGACCTGCTGATTAAGAGAGGCAGTAGGAAGATGATTTATAAGATACACTGAAGCAAGAAAGGCATGATCCCAATACTGAGAAGGTAAGGAGGCTTGGGCTAAAAGTGTAAGACCCATCTCAACAAAATGTCTATGCTTCCTTTCTACAGAACCATTCTGATGATGAGTATATGGACAAATGACTCTATGCAAAATACCTAATTCAGCAAGATAAGTGGCAAAGGGTCTAAACTCCCCACCCCAATCGGTTTGAACAGATTTAACCTTTTTATTAAACTGTAACTCAGCCATAGCTTTAAATTGTTTAAAAGCTGTTAGAGCCTCTGATTTGAGTTTGAGAAGATAGATCCAAGTAAATTTAGTTGAGGCATCAACAAAGGTGATATAGTAGGTATACCCGCAAGAAGAAAGAATGGGTGCTGGATCCCACAAGTCACTAAAAATTAACTCTAGAGGGTCATCATAAGAAGTAACAGAAGATTGGGAAGGTAAACGATGTGCTTTACTAGAACAACAAGCAGAACAAAATTCCAAAACAGTTTTATTACTGATGGGTATTTTACAAGACTGCGAAACATGCTTTACAACTGCTGAATGGGGATGACCTAACCTACAATGCCACAATGTGTAAGGAGTTGGCACATTAGGTACAGAAGTATTATTTGAAACTGCAGAAACAGAGGAATTTACAGTAGTATTAGTAGGTACAGTAGATGAATTTACAGAGGGTATAGAATGTACATCCAAAGTAGAACTAGAAAGTAAAGCTTGAGTAGAATCCATACGAGGTAGAAGGAGCTTGGTGAAGGTATAGAGACCATCAGCTCCAAGAAAGCCCTCCAACAAGACCTCGTGTGGCCGGAGATTTAACAAAACAGTGTGAGGGATGAAACTCAAAATACACACAATTATCACAAGCAAACTTACTGACACTGACTAGATTTTTAGTAATTGAAGGGACCAAGAGTAAATTTTGAAGTGAAAGACTAACAGCAGGGTTAAAAGGAGATGAAAAAGAAGAAGAGCCAATGGAAACAATTGACAAACCTTGTCCATTCCCCATATAGATCTGATCAAGACCAGAAAAGTCAGTCTTCTTTATTAAATTCTGAGGATCAGCATTGATATGGTGTGTTGCCCCTGAATCCGGATACCATACTTGATTGGACGAACAATCTGGTGTAGCTACCATGGCCATAGGGGACCTCTGCTGTCCCACTGAAGGATTAAAATGAGATGAAGTTGCAGAAGAACCAGCTGACTAAAGGGAGCATGAGACTGCCATGACTGAAACTGAAAAGGAGTAGCAAGCCCTCAAGAAATTGTTGGAGGAGTAGCAACTTCATGGTGCTTGCGCGGATAAGGTGGTACTTTCTCTCAGTTCTACCACCTTTCTTGGTGCTTCGCAACTCAGATTGGAATTGTCGCACCTTAGCTTGAGTTTCATCCCAAAGTTGCCAAGAATGCCTGCATTCAGCAACACGAGTGAGAAGAGAATCAGAGAGTGAAGACAAGATCCAGGAAAACCACAGTTGATCCTGTTGCTCCCAGGTAAGATAGGCTTCACTAATTCGACCAAGAGTGCGATCTTCCTCTGACGCAAAATGAGATGGAATCTCAGGATTAACAACATAATGCTGCAGACGATGGCCTTTGATGATCGCCTCGATCTGTTGCTTCCATATCAAGAAGTTCTTCTCATCGAGTTTCACAGAAATCGAATGAGAAAAAGTAATGGGAGCTGAAGGTGGAACCGAAGATTGACAAGAAAAATTCTCAGTGGAAGAGTGAAATGGGGGGAAGCCATTTCCAGGATCAAAAGAAAGCTCTTATACCATTGTAGTTTTCAGTGAACCAAGAAAATAAGAGAAACTGAGAGAAAGTAGAGAGAGAGAGAGATGCGAGAAGAGAGAGAAAGTGATTGAGATTGTAACTGAATTAACCACCAGAACCTGAGTCAGGTTCTGGTACTTATACAAGAGACTCTAGAAATGTTCTAGAACTCTTACTAACAACCTAACAACCTAACTAACAGAATTACTATCAGTATACATGCATACTAAACAGGCTGTAACACAATATATTTCTATATACTCTAATACCTCTTTAATAATCCAAACATGGGGAAGGTAACTCTTTTCCGGTCCCTTGCCTTTTCATGTCATCCTATTTTTTTCCAACTTTCCATTTCATTCAATTCTCTCTAAAACTTCCAAACTTAGTTGAGTGGTATTTCTTAAATGTTTGTTTGTAGTGTTGCACAACTCCATCCTGACACATACTAATCATTTATTGCCTTTGATTTGATATGAAGTCGTTTATATTGGTCTGACTTTTTTGTGCTGTAAGGGCATGTTTGAAAACTGGAAAAAGTTTTCCTTAATATACTGTGTTTTAGAACTTATTTTTGAAGCACTTTCTTATTTTCACGTTGCTGTACAGTTGGCACAAAGTGCTTTCAACAGCAAGGTTTTATGAATAGCTAGTTGGCACAAAGTGCAAAATAGATTCTGCTTGATGATTCAGTCCTATCTAAAGATAAACTCCCTGCAAGTGCTTTCATCACTACATACATACCAATAAAAGAAATGGCCATCCCTTCTGTGGGAGTGAGATCAGAAAAAGTTTCTGCTGCAATTGTGATATTTGCCAAATTAATGGACGTGTTTGTGGAAGTTTTCCTGCCTTTGCTGAAAGCCATTCTGGGAAGAACAATGTCTGAAGACACATTATACTTAATAATAATGTATTCTTGGTACTTAAACCCAATGCTAAACTCTTGTAGATTTGACTTTGGATTTTCTGTATGACTTGTTGATAGGCGATAGTTACTATTGCTGATGAGGATGGGAATTACTTACAAGAAGCTTGGGAGCATATATTGACTTGCGTTTCCCGATTTGAGCATCTACATCTTCTTGGAGAGGGGGCTCCACCAGATGCCACATTCTTTGCTTTTCCTCAGAATGATTCTGAAAAAGCAAAGCAAGCAAAATCAACTATTCTTCCTGTTTTGAAGAAGAAGGGACCTGGGAGGATGCAGTATGCTGCTGCCACGGTGATGCGGGGTTCATATGATAGTGCTGGAATTGGCAGTAATGCTTCTGGAGCTGTCACATCGGAACAGGTGAACAATCTCGTTTCTAATTTGAATATGTTGGAACAAGTTGGAAGCTCAGAAATGAATCGCATATTCACTCGGAGTCAGAAGTTGAACAGTGAAGCCATAATAGATTTTGTTAAGGCTCTATGCAAGGTCTCCATGGAGGAACTGAGATCTCCATCTGATCCACGGGTGTTCAGCCTTACAAAGATAGTGGAGATTGCGTATGTATTATCCTCCTACTACTTAATGCATGCTACCTCCTTGCTCTCCCTGTGAACTTCATTTTTTCTCATGGCTCTCGGTGCTTAAGGGTTGGGGCTATTATAAATAAACAACAAAGTTAATGGCATTTTTGGAACCCTGATCTTCTGGGCAGTTGCAATATCCTTTGTTGTTTATAAACTTTATAAACAGAGCACTTTGTCGCAGTCGTTGCTTTCTCCTATTTGGCACATTTCCCTTATAAATCCCCAAATCTCATGCAAAATCCTTTGTAGGTTGGAAAATTGGTCATGACAGTTTCCTGTCCAATTCTTGTAAATAACATATGGGGTTGCATGTGAAGAGGCCACTTGTTACTTTTAACCCCCAGGTGTGGATGGTAAAACAATTCACAAAGTGTTTAATTTTATTGATGAGGGAAACTTACAAGTGCCCCCAAAGATGAGGTTGGGAAGGTGCAATTGATCTCAAAAAAAAGTTGGGGCAGAGCATTGGGCTTATTATTTTGTGTTTCATGATTGATTGATGTTTATTCTCTAGTGTCTAAATTATATTGTTTGACATGATTATTGTGTAACAGGCACTATAATATGAACCGCATCAGGCTTGTGTGGTCTAGCATCTGGCATGTTCTCTCAGATTTCTTTGTAACCATTGGCTGTTCTGGAAACCTTTCAATTGCAATTTTTGCAATGGATTCCTTGCGTCAGTTGTCAATGAAATTTCTAGAGCGGGAAGAGTTGGCTAATTATAATTTTCAAAATGAATTTATGAAGCCTTTTGTCATTGTTATGCGAAAGAGTAGTGCTGTTGAAATTAGAGAACTTATTATCAGATGTGTCTCTCAAATGGTTTTATCTCGTGTCAACAATGTCAAATCAGGATGGAAGAGCATGTTCATGGTAGGGCTGCTCAATTTGTGTTTTCTGTAGAGAGTTACAATTTGTACAGAGAATGTTTTTGTTTTGCTTTTGTTTGCTGAAGGATTTTTTTTTCTCCCACTTATTGCTTGTGGACTTGATTTCAGGTATTCACAACTGCAGCATATGATGACCAAAAAAACATTGTACTCTTGGCTTTTGAAATTATTGAGAAGATTATTCGAGATTACTTTCCATACATCACTGAGACTGAAACTACCACCTTTACAGATTGTGTGAATTGTCTAATTGCATTCACCAATAGTAGATTTAACAAAGAGATTAGCCTAAATGCCATTGCTTTTCTTCGATTCTGTGCAACAAAACTAGCAGAAGGAGACCTTGGCTCTTCGTCAAGGAATAAGGACAAGGAAACTCCTGGAAAGAATTCCTTTCCTTCACCTCGAACAGGAAAGGAGGGGAAACAAGATAATGGAGAGGTGACAGACAAGGATGATCATCTCTATTTCTGGTTTCCTTTATTGGCTGGTAAGGACATTGTATTAAGTTTGTCTATGCATGAATTAGAGCAAAAGTATTTAGCTTATGTTTCATAACTTGCTTAAATGATATGTAGTTACTGGTATCCATCTTGTTTCAAGTTGTAAGAAGCTTAGCTGGTTACACATGTACTTATGTATTGTCTATTTTGTGCAGGTTTGTCTGAGCTTAGCTTTGACCCAAGGTCTGAGATAAGGCAGAGTGCCTTGCAAGTCTTGTTTGAAACCTTACGCTACCATGGCCACCTCTTTTCACTACCTTTATGGGAGAGAGTATTTGAATCAGTCCTATTTCCAATATTTGATTATGTTCGTCATGCTATTGATCCTTCAGGGGGTAGCTCACAGGTCAATGAAGTAGAGACTGATGGTGAGCTTGATCAAGATGCATGGCTTTATGAGACATGCACATTAGCCCTCCAATTGGTGGTGGATCTTTTTGTCAACTTTTATGACACTGTCAATCCGCTTTTAAGAAAGGTGCTGATGCTTCTTGTAAGCTTTATAAAGCGCCCTCATCAAAGTCTGGCTGGCATCGGTATTGCTGCATTTGTTCGTTTGATGAGTAATGCTGGGGAGCTATTTTCTGATGAGAAGTGGTTAGAAGTGGTTTTGTCACTAAAAGAAGCAGCAAATGCAACACTCCCTAACTTTTCATTCCTTGACAGTGGAGACTTTGTGACTAGAAATCATGAACATGCTTCAACAGCTGAAGATGACAGAGATACTGCTGAGTCTAGCTCACCTGATAATTTAGAAAGCCTGAGGACAAGTCGTCTTTATGCATATTTATCTGATGCAAAATGCCGAGCTGCTGTTCAGCTTTTATTGATTCAGGTAGATACTAGATTCTTATTCTGTTCCTCCAAACATTGTTAAAATGCCCTATAGAAAGAAATATAAAGGAAGAAGCCATAACAGATGTTTTTTCTAAAAGATGCTTTTCTTAGTGTTTTCATGGAAATTTGATCAAAGATCTTATTGTCTTTATATTACCACTATAGTTGTACTATTTTAGCAATACTAAAATTGTGTAATCTTAGGAATATGCACTAACAGGGAGGAAACATATGTTTCCCATTCAATACCTCATTTCGATACATAATGTGCGCTGACAACCACAGTTATGCGTGCCATAAGAAACAGATGCATCTAGTTTTTGAAAAATGATGTCACTTACTGAAATTGGCAGGCGGTGATGGAGATCTATAACATGTACCGTTCTCAACTTTCAGCAAAAACCATGCTAGTCCTGTTTGATGCTTTGCATGATGTGGCATTACATGCTCACAAGATTAACAGCAATATTATTTTACGTTCAAAGCTACAAGAGGTTGGTTCTGTGACCCAAATGCAAGACCCTCCACTGTTACGCCTTGAGAATGAGTCCTACCAAATATGCCTCACATTTTTACAGAACCTTGTTGTGGACAGGCCTCCTAGTTATGAGGAGGCTAAGGTTGAGACTCTTCTTGTTCAGCTTTGTCAGGAGGTCTTGGAGTTTTATATTGAAGTTGCAGGTTCTGGACTATCTGAATCTTCTTGTGGTAGACAGCAACATTGGTTAATTCCTTTAGGCTCTGGGAAGCGAAGAGAATTGGCTGCACGTGCTCCTCTCATTGTGGCTACTCTTCAGGCTATTTGTAATTTGGGGGATATTTCTTTTGAGAAGAATCTGGCTCAATTTTTCCCTCTTCTCTCAAGCTTGATAAGTTGCGAACATGGGTCAACTGAGGTCCAGATAGCTCTCAGTGATATGCTTAGTTTATCAGTTGGTCCTGTTTTGCTACGGTCGTGTTGATGGCTTGGGTAACATTGCCCTGCATTTTGAGATGTAGGATATTTTTGTTTAAATCCTTTTGTTCATATTTTCCACCTCTCCTTTGCCTTGGATTACTTTAACAGAAATATAGTTTGATAGTGTATGAGAAGTTAGTAGTGATTGTGTTTAGATATACCTTCCAAGTTCTGTATTTTAGTAGCCTAGCTATTCCAAGCAGAATTGATCTGTATTACCAGGAGGTTTAATGTTGTATGCTTAATTTTTCCCCATTTTTGAAAAGAATTAGTTTTGCGTCAATTTAGTCTGTCAAGCTTGATAATTTTCTTGTTATATGGTGACTATCTCTCTAGCTGTGGTGTAAAGCGCGAGATCTGTTGCTGAAGTTGCTATTTACGAGGATTTGTTTTTAATTAAAATCTTTTGGGAATTTACTAAAGATTAGTAAGACAAATACTATATTTGTGTGAAGAGAGATCTGGTTTTTGTAACACATTGCTTTTGTTCAATTATATGACTTATTTTGTGCTACACCTAATTTTCAAATAGCAAATATACTTGTTTTACTATTCAAAAGCTGTTCTGACTTTCCAGAGTAACCAGTATACGTTAAATGATTCATTGGTGGACAGATGATATAGTCTTGCAAATCTGGGTCCCTGTACTTCGGCTTACTATTTTAATTAGATTGATAGTTTGCTTCTGATCTGGGTGTCAGATTATATTATTAAATGGTTCAGATAGGTGGCTATAAATTGATTATACAAAGATATATCCTAATAAAGCAACTCTTAACTTTATGAAATAGTAGACTAAGGTGTTGTTTGTTTTGGTGTTTGAGCAGCTTAAAAGTCCTTTTAAGTTGAAACATGAAAGTTATGTAACATGTTTGGCATCCATAGTGCAAAATTATAACCCAACGTGAATGTGTCTAAAATGCAGAAGCAACATTTTGTTGCTTCTCTTGCAGAAAATCACGTTTGAGTATATATTATACAAAGACCCATTGGTAATTACTAATTCAAATGTGATTTTAATCAATAAATTACTTCATTTTAAATGTAATTCTTAACAAAATTAAGTTTATAAAAGCAAGTGGTTTGTAAAATCTAGTTCAAATACACTAATGCAATTAGATTAGATGCTTTGTTAAAGCACTCACTGGCTATCCAATCATATTATAATATCAACTCTTATATTCTTACATCAAATAGTACATACATCCCTTTTCACACTCCATCTAATATCATTCATTATATATATTTTTTTTATTATTTTCTCTCACTCAATCATATCCCTTAAAAAGGATATAAATAGTACTTATACCCCTTTTTAGGGGTGTAAGATGATTATTTTTCTTATAATATTGGATGTTCTCCAGTAAAATGGCAGTCTACTTTTTCACAAAATCCAAATATGGCACAAAGGTGAAAATAATCGTTGTTCCAGTTACAGTCCTGTGTAGAACACAACACAACAGGTAGAAAACAAAATAATTGTAAACCTATGAAAGTGAAAGTTGCCGGCATGTAATTGTGTGATTTTTATGACTTTTCAACCGCACGACAAACAAGACCTAATCAAACTCAATTAGAAGGAATCAGTCTATTATCCATATCTTCTAGTGTATGGTTTTACGAACAGAATTTCAGGATCTGCTATAAAGAACAAAAAGATCCCGAGCGGTCTCAAAGGAAGGGTTCAACCATATGTAAAGAGTCTTGAAACCTAGTAAGCTTGGAGTTCGTCCAGTTGAAGACTTACAACAGCCTCTCATTAAGCTACACAGCTCAGCCTCGTAACTGATATCTTCTTTCATATTTAGTACACATACCATTTTTAGAGCCAACTTTATCACACTCCAGGATGTCTAGCCAGTTCAAACAAGTTTTCCAGCTCATGGACACTAATGGAGACGGCAAGATATCAACCAGTGAGCTCAGTGAAGTGCTTTCATGCCTGGGATACAAAAAATGCATAGCCGCTAAAGAAGCTGAAGGTATGGTAAGTGTGTTGGACTCCAATGGAGATGGGTTTGTAGACTTGGACGAATTAATGGTTGTTGTGAATGACACAGAAGGCAAGTTTGGCAGCGGCAACGAGAAAGATGGGTACCTCATCGATGCTTTTCTTGTCTTTCGCACTGATAAGAATGGTCTAATCTCAGCTAAGGAACTGAAGACAGTTCTGCTTAATCTAGGATTTGATTATTGCAAAATCAGAGAGTGCAAGCGTATGATCAAAAGGGTTGATAAGAATGGAGATGGGTTCGTGGATTTTGAAGAATTTCGATCCATGATGAAATCAAGACTTGCCAACTAAAACTTGGTTGAAAAATCAAAATGGGATAGTGTAGTATTTTGGTATTCTTTTCGTTATTTTAGTGCTCCCCCTTGCTAGTGTTGTCCGTAGGAGTCTAGCTGGAAGCTTGGAACTGTATGAGAGAAGAGATCAAACAACACAATTTACTTGTGTATGATGCATGGATACGTTATGTTTTGGACCAAGTTTCGGATTAACGGTTTAGGAGCAATCCGGTCTGCTAAAGTTCGATTCTGGATATTTATGAACACTTTTAGATAAATAAATGTATCTATTTATGAGGAGTAAATCTTTCATAGAATCCCTCATAAATAGAAAAATCAGTTATAAGTGATAATGTTCTTAATGGATCCTTATCCTAATTAATAGCATTTATTATCAATTAATATAGATTTAAACACAATTCTTATCTATCATGACGCTCCTATAAATACTACACAAGGTAACAAAAGTATGCATCTAACCCTAAACACTCTACCCACCTTGTGCATGATTTAACTTGAGCGTCAGAGTGTCTTTTGTAGGTACTCACCCCTCATACCACCGTTGTTGCCATCATGCTATGAAGGAAACCACCTTCATCAACCTCATTCAGGTAATCTTCTGAAACCCGTTTAGAACATTGGCGCCGTCTGTGAGAAGCAATAAACTTCGATTCCCATTATCACCACCATGGTTACAACTAGGAAGAACCACGCTTCTATTACTCAGAATCAACCATCTACTAGCCGCCATCCCTCCCCAGGATCCAGTTGCTGCTCAACCAGAACCAAAGCGTGATGGGGAAGAGACTTCCCATACCAACGAGAACTTATCCCCTCTGCTGTGGCGTGTTTCGACAACACAGCAACTTGGTTTGCACAGAGCCCCCTCGGGAGAAGCCAGATTGCGGATTTTGGTGCTATAGCGTTTAGGTGCTACAGGGAATAGTGAGGGTGCTCGGTCCCAGCAAGGCAAGTCAACCCTCCCTAAGATATCATAAAAACAACTGCTTTCCTTGGTTAAGTTATAAGATAATCACATCCATGAGTTGGAAAGAATGGCTAATGTTGAAAGGCAAGATGAAAATCGGGTTCATAGAGAAATCGTGATAACAGGAGAGAACTAGCCCAACACAGAGACTGTGATCCAAAAGTTTCCAAGGTAGTGGAACCTGGTCAAAGGGTTGCAAACCCGGTTAGAGAAGCCTGAAGAGAGGAGGAGCCTAGAAAACAGAAGTCGATGAAGTAGAATCAACCCTTCTCTGATGAGTTGATGACATACAAGATCCTTAGATGTTTCAAATACCTAACTAATATTGAAGCTTACAATGGGACCACAGACCCCCAATAGCACTTGGATGCTTATGTTTTTGCTTTGTTGTTTGTTGGAGGTGATGATCCGTTCATGTGCCATGTTTTTCCTCTCTCCTGAAGAAAGCCGCCTTAAGATGGTTCACACTCTAGCTCCGAAGTTTGTTGTTGATTGGGAAGACTTGTCCTTGAGATTTTTGCTCTATGTCACCACTAGTAAGGTGCATCCAAAATTTATTTTATATCTTTCCCATATCAAGCAAAGAAAAGGGGAATCACTCTGAGATTATATAGCTCAGTTCAACAAAGAATAGTAAACATTTGTGATTGGGATGAGAGACTAGGCCTATATTACATGAGGAAAGGCCTCTGCTCTGGAGCATTTTCCTTTTCACTAACTAGAAAAGAGCCCAAGGCAATGGACGAGTTCTGGGCTAGGACTGATAAATACATCAATGTGGAGGAAATTATCCGCACCAAGAAGCATCTAGAAAAGGGAGGGGATGCCAAACCGAAACCCAGTTAGGCTCCCCTACAACCCTGAAACTCAAAGCCACCGCCAAATGGGAAATATGAAAGCTATATCCCCTCAATACATCTCGGTCACAGATTTATCAAGAGGTGATGAACACAGAGTTTAGAGATGTACAGAAGCCTCTTCCATTGAGAAAACATGCACAAAAAGATAAGTCCAAGCATTGTATGCTTCATGAAGGCTACAAACATACCACTGAAGACAGCGTCAACCTTTAGGACACTATCGAATCCTTAATCCGAGATAGCCATCTAGGCTGACATGTTCACCAATCTTAGAATGATTATCACAAAGGAGCGAGAAATTATAGGAAAAGAAGCTATAGTCCTTAGAGAAGCCCATTTCAATATCAGAGAAGGCGGTCTCCCCTAAGGAATGAAAATCTCGGAATGGGTTCATCTTGGGATGATGCCTAAAACCAAGAAAGGGCATTACCGTGAGACCCTCCTCCTCAGGATAATGAACGTCGCCACATGGAAGTGACCTAGACAATTAATACCATTCAGAGGGCTTTACGGGTGGTGGTGAATCAGGTAACGCAAGAAAGAAAGCTCTATGGATTGCGTTAATTGTAGCCTCCCATTCGGTGTCAAACACTAATGACGGATCTAGGAAGAACAACCAAAAGCCACTGTGTAGAGTCATCGAAAATCACCTGGCTCGCCGAAGAAATAGTGAGAAATCTAGAGGAGAAAATAGAAATAAGGGTGGTAACCCTCCACTTTTATTTATAGGCATGGGGGTAACTCCCAACAACCACCATGAGTAGGGGTAAATGCATCCATTCACATTTAATTTGAAAACAGCAATCATGGTGACATGAAGATCAAAGACAACTTCCACCTATTTTTTTGCCACGTGGTGCTATGACCCTGATGCAGCAACTAAAAAGACAATAGTCAGATATGAAGCGACAAGAGCCCAAGGTAATGTTATTCATACCGGACCCTAGATCTATACTATGTTATTGCTACAAAGTTATAATACGGATCACGACTTTCAATTTAAGAAATTCACGATTCATGATTGGACCCTATTGCCAAAATTGACATGGCGACAATCCAGTATGAATCCCAAGCAACGATGTAGTAACTTTAAGGCATAGTGATCTATATCAGATCCCAACCTATTTATTAATACTGGGGGTATCCCGGTTTTTATTTTGCATCATGGACCTCAACGTTTTAGTAGAGACATCTCGAGCTCTAGTATTTGTATTATGATTTGGATCCCTTTGTCCCACGCGATAATCTCGAATATCTTGACACTCAGCTATTATATTTGAGCGCCAAGCTGGGGGTAACTATTTTGAACCGGATTCTGATTTAGCGGTTCAGGAGCAACTCGACCTGCTAAAGTTGGATCTCAGATATTTATGATCGCTTTTAGATAAATAAATGTACTTATTTATAAAGAGTAAATCTCTCATAGAATCCCTTATAAATAAAGGAATAAGTTATAAGTGATAATGATCTTAATGGATCCTTATCCTAATTAACAACATTTATTATCAATTAATATAGATTTAAACACAATTATTATCTATCACGACGCTCTTATAAATACTACACAAGGTAGCAAAGGTATGCATCAAACCCTAAACACTCTACCCACCTTGTGCACAGTCTAACTTGAGTGTCAAAGTACCTTTTACAAGTACCTACCTTTCGCACCACCATCGCTACCATCGTGCTATGGAAGAAACCACTATCATTAGCCTCATTCAGGTAATCTCCTAAAATCCATTCAGAACACGTTAACATAGTCAACATATCAGTATTGTATGCATATCTATATAATAAAATCATAACGCTACTTGTATATTTTTGGTATATTTTCTCGTTTGTTTTTATAAACGTTTTCTTTTGAAATATAGGACTGCGTGCATACTTTAGCTTATTCTCTCATCCAACAAACGTCCTTTTTTTTTCTTTTTTTTCTTCACTTTAATTGCTCTATGTTAGAACTAAATTTGTTCTTTCTTCCAGAAAGGTTGAGTTTTATTTTGAATTACCGATTTAATTGAGAAAGCTAATGCAAAAGAAGTTGGAGGGCATTAGTTTGAAAGCCTGTTAGTATAAAAATAACACTTTTCGATTCAGACAATTTCAAGGTGTAATATAAAGCTTAGTATGAATGAAATTCACTAAGTTATGAACTTACACAT
This sequence comes from Ormosia semicastrata, assembly GCA_029884595.1. Taxonomy (NCBI): domain Eukaryota; kingdom Viridiplantae; phylum Streptophyta; class Magnoliopsida; order Fabales; family Fabaceae; genus Ormosia; species Ormosia semicastrata. Next base: position 23,071,981 of record JAQQTO010000044.1, read on the forward strand.
AATCTGATTCTATTAGAATCAAAATTGTAATGAAAATTGAAGTTATCAAAATGGTAATTTTGATTTGGAAGTTGCCAAATGGTAATTTCGTTTTGATATAAAAAAATAGATCCAAAAAGGTTGGTAACTACACTTGGGATTTTTTTAAGATAGAAGTGAATATCTCGACCAGAAGACAGTAGCTGTTCAAAGATTCAAATTCAAATTCAAATAAAATAGAATTTGAATTTAAAATAGATGTTAGTAGTAGTTATGAGTGCAAGATCATGATAATACAAGGATTGCTGATAAAGATCAGGCAGTTACTTGTAGCATGAGAATTGCTGACAAAGATTGAATGGTTACTTCACGAGGATTGCTGATAATAATTAGGCAGTTTCTTTTGTTTTAGACACATGTCAGAATCTTGCAAAGAGGATAGTTACTTAGGATTTTTTATAAATACCAAGAGGATGGGAACATTTAGGGGTTGGAAATCATATACTTACACACACACACACACACACACACACACACTTCTAAGCACGCTCTCAGTCACCCTGACATTCTCGAGCAAAACAGAAGTTTAAGTCAAGTATGTTTCCATCCTGCTTATTTTCTGTAAACTTTACCATTCAAATGCAAATCTAATTCAATCTCATTAACATTTCCAGTTATTTACTTTCCTACAATCTCTCTTCTACTATTGATTGAGTGGTCTACTTAAGATCATTTGATTTCTTTTAATTGTTATCTTTATTTTCAAGCAGGTTTACTTTTCTGTCAGTTTATTTCCTTACACGTTTACTCTTTGTCTACATTTTAATTGCTTTAATTTATTATTCAATAATTTATTGATGAACCTTCAAATATTCATATTTTTATGGTTCAAATTCTTGGTTTTCATCCTCTTTTAATCTCTTTGATTGAGTTTTGTTCTCAAGTTTTATTATATTTTTAGTATTTAAAATTGTGTTCTTATTACATGTTTTTTTGTGTTTTTGATAGGTAAATATACATGGAAGAAGACTGGACACTTGAACGATGAAGAAAAAACTAAAAAATAAGTTCCATACTTCAACGCCCAAGCGCTCAAGTCAGAAAGTGAGGTTTTTCTCTAGTCGTTCAGCGCCTAGGTGCTGAAGACTCAGCACCCAAGCGTGCAACGCATAACAGCGAATTACAGAATGACGTCCAACATCTAAGCGCTGGAAAACTAACGCTTGAGCGCTGGTCGCGTAACAGAGCACATTATTTTCTTTATGAATAGAAAAGTTATGCCATTGAAGAGCACACTGGCACATATTTAAGCAGCCGTCAGAGATAGAAGCGATGACACAAACCCTAATTTGGAATAGGCGCATCCAGGCTTGAAGATTAGAGATTTTCTTTAACCTTCCCACTTATCCTCCATGGAGTTTGTTGATTTATTCTCTTTGTTTTCTTCTTTTTCCATGTGTAACTAAACCTTTTTCGTTAGGGTGATGATTGATCATGCTCTTTGATGATGTAAACCCATTATTGTGTTTTATATATGTTTCTATTTCATGATTTATGTGTTTATCTCTTCTCTTAATGCTTTTCTAAACCTGATCAATTTGGGAATGATTTTAGGGTTATTGTTTGATTTGGAAAAATTATGCATGAACCTAAAACATGTGATAAACACCACAATTTTTGTAATCACTAGGAATAGATGTTGTGGGTTGTGTGGTCTTTCTTCTAATTCCCTCATTTTTTATAAAACATTCTCTATTTGGAGTTATACTAAGGGATTGGTTAATTCTAAATAGTGTAAAGATGATCAATATACAAAGAGATTCGATATTTATTAATTTTGGGAGTTGACTATAAGTCATTGAAATACAACTTGATTAAACCAATATTTGAAATTTGCATCAAAAGAGTTCAAGTGAAGTTTGAACCCTAACACTTTTATCTCATCGTGTTTCACCCTTAATCTGAATCTTGATATTTTTAATTATTTTTTTGTTTATTATTTTCTTTTATTTTTAATTTTTACCTACTCTCTTTTTCAATAGCTTAAATAGTGTCAATTTGGCGAATTTAGTGATTGTCAACATAATTTTCATGGGAATGAAACTCAACTCATTCTTTATTACTTTTTGTGAATGCTTATGTCATGAAGATCGTGCGAATTTTAATGATAACAAAGCCAAATTGAAGACCAAGTCTAAAGGCAACAAAGTTGGTATAGTTTTTAGGACTTAGAATGTTAATGTAAGAAGCTCTCTTAATTATCTCAATGTTTTTCTAAAAAGAGTTCTTTTTTTTTTCAAATGTTTTTCTAAGCCTTGGTTTATGAAAAATAAGCTTATTTCTTTAACAATCCAAGTTTTCTAAAATCTCAATGTTTACAAAGCTAAATTGGGCTTATGAATGGGTTCAAGGATGTTTATAAGTTTATCCTTAGGCTTAATAATCAGTTTACAGCTTCTTTAGGAACTTGTAATCAATTACAAAGGCTTGGTAATCAATTACAAACATGTGGGAAACCATTTCTCAAAAGTTAGAAGCCTTGTAATCGATTACATGAGGTTTGTAATCGATTACATTGCTTCCAGAGGCTTAGTAATCAATTACATGAGGTATGTAATCGATCACACTCAGCCCAGAAAACCCAGAACTGGTTTCAAGAACAGTGTAATCGATTACATCATCCTTGTAATCGATTACATCGCGGCTGAAAGTTTGCAACAGTCATTTTTTGGCCTTTTATTATGATCATAAATTGCCCCAACGAATCTTTTTCTTCAGAACACTATAAATAAGTGTTATTAGGTCATCTTTTAAGAAGAGCAACAACTGAAAAACATCCTTCTATTGCTCTTAATCCGAGTTTCATATTTTCCCCATCTTTTGCTATGTTTTGAAATTCTTGAGATATTCTTGAGAGAGCTTCATAAGTGCTTCAAGTTGTAATAGACACTCTTTGATTGTAACGAGGGTGAGGTATCCTTCAAAAAATTTGTAAGGGTGAGGTATCCCTGTTGTCGAGGCTCAAACACAAGGGTGAGGTATTCCAAGGTGTGAGGAGTATTCAAGTTTGTAACGGTAGCAAGCACCTGTTGAAAGCTTGCATTGATAGTGAAGAAAATCTTGGGTGGATGCTCGAGGACTGGACGCAGATCACAAGTTGTTGGTGGCTGAACAATGATAAATTCCAGTGTTTGCTTTTCTGAATTCTTCTCTCTATATTTGCACTTTAATTTCATACATATTTGATTAAATTAATTTTATTGGCTTATTAGATTTGTGAGATTTTTTTTTCTTCCTTGTTCATTCATTTCATTTTATAAATAGCTTCAACAGAAATTACATTTAAAGTGTTTGTGAAAAGTTTTTCGAAGAATTTTTAATTACTCAATTCACCCATCCTCTTGAGTATAAAAGCCACTTGGGTAACATTTTTGCGATTTAGTGCACTTGCCAATATCATAACAAGTTTTTGGCGCCGTTGCCAGGAATTATTATTTGTCAATATTAAATAATAGTTGAAAAGATACTAATTTAGGCACTTATTTTTCTTGTTTAATTTAATTTAATTTTTCTTTATTTAATTTTCTTTTAAATTACTTTTCTTTACTTCACTTTGGTTTGCTTGTTTGTTTGTTTATGCGAGGTATTGTGAATTCAAAAGAATTACTTTTTGATATGGAGATAGCGAAAACAGAAAGAGCAAACAGGAAAGCAGCTAGAGAAAGAAGGAGACTAGAAGAAAATATGGTTGAAACTAATGAACAAAGAAGATGCATGTAGGCAGAATATGCAACTCCGTCTGCTGAAAGGGTTGCCACTAGTATAATGCGACCTACTATACAGGCTAACAATTTTGAGATTAAACCAGCTCTTCTACAGTTGGTGCAACAGGATCAGTTTGAGGGAAACCAATCTGAAGACTCCAATTTGCACATTACTATTTTCTTGCAGCTATGCGACACTATCAAATATAATGGAGCAAGTGACGATGCCACATGGTTAATACTTTTTCCATTCTCTTTGAGGGATAAGGCTAAAAGTTGGCTTCAAGCTCAACCATAAAGAAACATTTCAACTTGGGATGATTTGGTTAGTAAGTTCCTCACTCGATACTTTCCTCCGTCGATATTTATGAAGATGAGGAGTGAAATAGCATGTTTCACTCAAAATCAAGGGAAATCTCTATATGAATCTTGGGAAAGATTCAAGGAGCTGTTGAGAAGATGTCATCACCACGCATTTGAGATTTGGCAGCAAGTCCAAATCTTTTATCATGGACTAAATCACTCCACTAGAGCTATGGTTGATGCATTTGCAGGTGGGTCTCTTAACACTAAAACCCCAGAAGAGGATCAAGAATTGTTTGAAACCATGCCTACTAATGAGTACTAGATGCCTAACGGAAGGTCTATGGTCAAATAGGGAGTTATGGAGCTTGGCACCTTTGATGCCATACTTGCTCAAAATAAGACCCTTTCTCAGCAACTTGCCAATCTCATGAAGCAAATTGGCAATATGCAAGTTAGCTCTGTCAACCACTAAGCCTTGTCTTTCTGTGGATGGAGCCATGTTAATGGTGAATGCACAACAAAAAATTCAGGTGTTATTCCTCAAGAGCAGGTCAATTACATGGGTAATTCTTCACGACCCCAAGGTAATCCTTACTCGAATATATATAATATAGGGTGGAGGAATCATCCCAATTTCTCTTGGAATAATAAAGTGGTACCACTAAATCCTCAACCAGAGAAGAAGTCCCCTTTAGAAATTGCACTTGAAAAACTATCGCAACTGACATATTCTTTTGTGCAACATATATCTTTTTTTATGCAACAAACTTCAACTTTTATGCAGGAGTCAAAGGCCAATTTTCAAAATCAAGAGGCGACTATTCGAAGTCTGAAAACTCAAGTGGGACAGGTAGCAAGAAAATGTTAGTCATGACAACCATCACCCAAGAGGGGGGGTGAATTGGGTGATTACAAATTTTTAAAACAATTTTGAGAAATTATGCATTTTGATAAATTCAATCAATATATGCAGCGGAATAAGTTTAACTATTGTAGATTACTCAAAAATAACTTGGGTTATTAGATAAATTAAGCAAATAAGCTAAATGTCAAATTCAACTCAAGCATATATGATTAAAGCATAAATGTAAAGGAGATAGAAACTCTTTGAAAACTTTTATCGAATACTTGAAAAATAATTTTCTTTAAAGCTATTTATCAATTAAAATGAACAAATAGAGAGCATAAAAGAATGCACTTGTAAATGAGCAACCCACACAGAAAGTATTCAAGCAAATATATGAAATTAAAACATAAATATAAATGAGTTTGAGTTTAGAAGAGCAAACACATAATTTATCCTGGTTTAACCACCAACCACTTGTGGCCTACGTCCAGTCCTCAAGTAACTACTCGAGATTTTTCACTATCAATGCAAGCTTGAATAAGTGCTTACTACTGTTACAAAATAGAGTGCTCCTCACACCTTAGGATACCTCACCCTTGTGCTTGAGCCTTAACTTTCAGGGATACCTCACCTTACAATTTCTCTGAAGGATACCTCACCCTCATTACAAAGAATCAAAGAGTAGAAGAAAGAAGAAACTCTCTTAAGAGTGTATATTACAAATTGAAGCACTATGAAACTCTTTTAGGATATCTCAAATTTTGGTGAAAAAGAACACAGAAATTTGGTAAAATATGAATCCCAAATAAAAGCAAGAAAGAATTATTTCAGACAATTGAGTGTTATTAAATAATGACTCAAAAATATGTATTTATAGTGTTCTAAGAAAAAGAGCCATTGGGTATCATTTAATATCACATTAAATACATAGAAAATAGCTGTTGTGTGATTCTACTCGTGTTTATTCGAATAACATGTGTGTTATTCGAATAACTCTTTAAAAACACATTCTGGAACATTTTCTAGGGTGTTTTATTCGAATAAATACTTGCTTATTTGATTAACCTGTGTGTTATTCAAATAACTCTTTAAAAACACGTTCTGGAACGTTTTCTAGGGTGTTTTATTTGAATAAATACTTGCTTATTTGAATAAACCACTATGATTTTAAAAACTAACTTTAAATGGTTATAACTTCTTCATTTCTCATTCGTTTAAAGCAAATGACCACTCATTGGAAATATCTTTGAGTCTATTTTCAGATGAAATAAGTTTCAGAATAAAACTCAAAGTATTTTGAAAGATATGATTAAAAGAGTAACCAAAGGTTAGTTTTGCAAAACTCAAACTTGGCTATTTTTCATAAATTTGAACTACCACCATAACTAACTTTTCAAAACTTATTTGTTGGGTATTTTAGCATGTGAAAACCATTTTTAAAGATTTGAAAACATATTTGAGATATCCATAAGGTTTCTTACATAAAGACCCTAAGTCCTATAAGTTATACCATGTAATCTTCCTTTGGACTTGGTCTTTGGCTTGATCTTGTCACCATCTTCATGTTTGTTATCATCAAAACATGTATTCATTGTCTAACAGCCAATTACATTCTCTCTCTTTTTGATGATGACAAACTATCATTGAGAAAAAGAGTTAGTTTAATTAAATTGGAATCCACAAAGTTTTTAGAGAAACTTACTCCCCTTCTTTTTCGTAAGAGGTGATTTATGTCAGAGATGTGTACAGCTCCCCCTTACTTTTGGAATCCCAAGATCCGTTTTTCAATAACCTGTATTTTCTCAAAAGCATGCTCAAACCATAGGTACTTAAGCTTTTTCTCCCCCTTTTGTCATAATCAAAAAGATGGGGCAAGAGTGTGAATGCTTATGTCTCTAAGGCATGTTGAAAGGTTTTTGATGATAACAAAAGCAAAAGAGAAGATCAAAGCACAAAAGGAAAAAATCAAGATCAAAGAAAGAAGACAGAAGGTTTAATTAGTTATTTAGACTTAGGACATTACTGTTAAATGCTCTCAAGATTTCTCAAATGGTTTTTCAAATATATGATTTCAAAATAAATAGGAAATTTCAAAGATAAACATGGCTTTCAATAAAACCTAAGTTTCAACTTTAAATCTAACACTCTTAAAAGGATTTATGTTTAAACAAGTACCCCGAGGTGTTGGAAATGACTTACACGAGTTATTGAACTTGAAAAATGTGTTCAAAGCAGCAAATGTAATCGATTACACAATGTTTGTAATCGATTACACATCAAACAAAGAATGTAATCGATTACATGAACAATGTAATCGATTACAAGCAAGTCGAAGGCCATGTAATCGATTACACAAGATATGTAATCGATTACACAAAGCCCGAAAGGCAAAGAACACGTTCGACAAGAAATGTAATCGATTACACAATATATGTAATCGATTACACAAAACCCAGAAACTCAAAAACATGTTCGACGAGACATGTAATCGATTACAAGGATATTGTAATCAATTACACAAAGAAGTCGGAAGTCATGTAATCGATTACATGATCATTGTAATCGATTACAAGCAAAGTCGAAGCCATGTAATCGATTACCTCAAGAATGTAATCGATTACAGAGCCTGAAAGTTGTAAAACGTTAGAACAATAATGTAATCGATTACGAGATATGTAATCGATTACACGCATCTGACAAGGTCCAACGGCTATATTAAATGCATTAAATGCATGCCCAACTACCTCCAACGGCTCTATTAATTGAGAAACTTATAAATACCCAGATTGGGTCTTTGTTTACTGATTGACCTTGAACCAAAAACTGATCATTATACTTCAAAACGTGAATCAATTCTTAAAATCATTTCTTGCTCTGTTTTTCGATTAAAAACGTGAAAAATCCTTGAGAGCATATTAGAGCTTCAATTTGTAAACACTTGCTCTAGAGAGAGCTTCTTCTATTTCAATCTTATACTTTCGATTAGTGAGGGTGAGGTATCCCTCAAGTATTGTAAGGGTGAGGTATCCCTTGGAAAATAGAGGCTCAAGCTTTTGGGTGAGGTATCCCATATCTTGTTGAGTGCTCAAGGTTGTAGTGGTTTTTCAAGCACCCATTGAAGCTTGAAGATATAGTGGAAAATCTCAAGGTGTTGCTTGGGGATGGACGTAGATCACAAGTGGAGTAGTGATTGAACCAGGATAAACGACCGTGTGTTTGTTTCTCTAAACTCTCCTCTGTTCATCTTTGTGCCTTTGTTTCATTGTTTTATTTGGATATTGTCTCCTTGACTATTACGTTCATTAGTAAAAGTGCTTAACTCATCTATTCAATTATCTCGATCATTCAATAGCTTCAACGAAAATTGATTGTCAAACGATTTGCGAAAGATTTGTGAACTTATTTTTAACTACTCAATTCACCCCCTCTTGAGTATTGAGGCCACTTGGTAACAAGTGGTATCGAGCTAGACTCTTGTATAAAGAGCTTAGCAGACTTCAAGAGAAGTGATGGCTTCAAATGGTTTTTCAAATGAAGGTTCTTCTATAAATAGACCTCCTTATTTCAATGGGGATGGCTATGCCTATTGGAAAGAAAGGATGAAAATTTTTATTGAAGCTATTGACTTAGATGTGTGGGACGCATTGAAAATGGTGCTTTTGTCCCTACACAAACTAAGGATGGTGTGACAATTAATACACCTAGAAGTGATTGGACCGATGATGATAAAAAGAAGGTTCAATATAATTTGAAAGCCAAGAACATCATCACCACATCTTTGGGGTATGATGAATTCTTTAGGGTGTCAAACCGTAAGACCGCAAAAGAAATGTGGGATACCCTACAAGTAACTCATGAAGGCACTAGTGAGGTAAAAGATCTCGAATAAACACTCTTACTCATGAATATGAATTGTTTAGAATGAACCAAGGTGAGAGTATTCAAGATATGCAAAGAGATTTACTCATATTGTTAATCATCTCATCTCATTGGGAAAGACATTTCCTAATGAGGATCTTATTAACAAAGTCTTGAGATGTCTAGCAGGAATTGGCAACCCAAGGTAATCTGCGATTGCGGAATCAAGAGATTTATCAACCATGTCTCTAGCCACCCTATTCGGAAAACTTCAAGAGCATGAGCTGGAACTAAGTAGGCTCAATCAAAATGAAGAACATGACAAAAAGAAGAAGGAATTGCACTCAAGGCCACCTCTCCCATACTTGAAGATGATGATGAAGATGGTGAAGAGGATGCTGAAAATATTGAGCTAAGTGAGGAGAATCTTAGTCTCCTTGTAAGAAAATTCGGAAGATTCTTGAAGAAAAAGGGATTTCAAAGAAGACCACCGTTTCCTCAAAAGAAAGCATATCACAAAGGAGAAGGATCCTCCACTCCTCCAAAATGCTATGAATGTGGAAAACGGGGCACATGAAAATGGAGTGTCCTATATATCTCAAGAAGACGGAGAAGTTTGAGAAAAGACCCTCCAAGGAAAAGAAAGGAAGAAGAGCATATATAGCTTGGGAGGACAATGACTTAAGCTCTTCCGATGATTCTGAAAATGAGGAAGCCCATCTTTGCCTCATGGCTCAAGGAGAAGAAAGTGGAGAAAGCGACACCGAGGTAACCTCTTCTAACCTAGAACCTCCACCTTCTTATGATGAATTACAAGATGCCTTTCAAGAATTGCATGATGAATCTTTGAGGCTCACAAAAATGATTTTGTCTTCCAATAAAACAATCTCCCTATTGACAAAGAAAGTTTCTGCTTTAACCAAGGAGATAAATGAACTTAAAATTGAAAATGACACTTTAGGACTCATAGATGCTAATTCATCATGCATGATTTGTTCCTCACATGAAAATGCATCCATATCATTACCTTGTCTATCATGCAAAGCTTTTGAAAAAGAAATTGAAGACTTGAACAACACTCTTGCAAAATTCACTTTTGGAAGAGACAACTTGAATGTGTTGTTAGGGAGACAAAAATGTGTTTTCCAAAAAGCCGGTTTAGGATTTAATCCAAACAACCATCAAAAATCTTATAAGAATTTCTTTGTTTCCTCAAAAACTTCAAGTAGCCCCTTTGTTAAATGTTTTCATTGTGGTAGGAAAGGGCATAGTGCATCCACTTGCAATGTTAGAAAGAACATAAACACCAAGGTTGGAATCAAAAGGGTTTGGGTCCCTAAAGGCACCATACCTAATTCTAACACACAAGGACCCAAAACAATTTGGGTACCAAAAGTTAAATCTTGAATGTGTGTTGTAGGTGTGCTTGAAGACCAAGAGCTCAAGTTGGTATCTTGATAGTGGTTACTCCAAGCACATGACCGGAGATGGCTCCAAGTTCTCCTCCCTTACACACAAGAAACATGGTCATGTCACATATGGTGACAACAACAAAGGGAAGATTCTTGGAATTGGCAAAGTTGGTAAGATCCCTTCATCATCTATTGATAATGTCTTACTTGTTGAAGGACTTAAACATAATTTACTTAGTATTAGTCAATTGTGTGATAAAGGAAATAGAGTTATATTTGACTCCTCTTGTTGTATAATTGAGGAAAGGATGACAAGCAAGTTAAGTTTGTTGGTCATAGGGTCAATAACATATATATGATTAGTCTTGATGACATTTCCTCAAATGATGCTAAATGCTTTATGAGTAGAGAAAATGATTCATGGTTATGGCATAGAAGAATTGCTCACATTCACATGGATCACTTAAACAAATTGGTTTCTAAAGAACTAGTAATTGGTCTTCCAAAGCTCAAATTTGAAAAAGACAAACTTTGTGATGCATGTCAAAAGGAAAACAAGTAAAGGTCTCTCTCAAAGCTAAAAACATAGTTTCAACTTCTAGACCTTTACAACTTTTGCACATGGATCTTTTGGACCCTCTAGAACTATGAGCTTTGGTGGGAATTACTATGCATTAGTAATTGTGGATGATTTTTCTAGATTTACATGGACATTATTCTTAGCTCACAAAAATGATGCTTTTCAATCATTTAGAAAACTTGCCAAAGTTATCCAAAACGAAAAAGGTTTTTGTATTGCATCCATAAGAAGTGATCATGGTGGTGAATTTGAAAATCATGAATTTGAAACTTTTTGTGATGAACATGGCATTGAGCATAATTTTTCTGCCCTAGAACACCACAACAAAATGGTGTTGTAGAAAGGAAAAATCGATCTTTAGAAGAAATGGCAAGAACTATGCTCAATGAGGCCAATCTTCCTAAGTACTTTTAATGATGCGGTTAACACCGCTTGTTATGTTATGAATAGAGCCCTAATAAGGCCAATTTTAAAGAAAACCCCATATGAATTGTACAAAGGAAGGAAACCTAATGTGTCACATTTTCATGTTTTTGGATGCAAATGCTTTGTTTTGAATAATGGAAAGGATAACTTGGGAAGTTTGATGCAAAATCGATGAGGGAATATTCATTGGTTATTCTATCCATAGCAAGGCCTTTAGAGTCTATAATAAACGAACTATGACCATAGAAGAATCCATACATGTTGCATTTGATGAAACTAACCCAAATGTGCCGAGAAAGGAACTTGTTGATGATGTTGCAGAAATCTTGGCAAAGACGCACTTGGAAAATCAAGAGATAGAGTCCAAGAAGAAAGAAGAGAGACTCCTTGATCACTCATGGCAAGAAAATTCTAAAATCTCGGATCTACCCAAGGAATGGAGGACTTCAAGGTATCATCCTCTTGACAAGGTGATAGGTGATGTATCAAAAGGGGTAATCACTCGAAACTCACTTAGAGATGCATGTAATCATCTAGCCTTTGTCTCTCAAGTTGAACCTAAAGACATAAATGAGGCCATTGACGATGAGCATTGGATCTTGGCCATGCAAGAAGAACTAAACCAATTTGAGAGGAATCAAGTTTGGGAATTAGTTCCAAGGCCCAATGATCATCCTATAATTGGCACCAAATGGGTCTTTAGGAACAAACTTGATGAAACGGGTTTAATAATAAGAAATAAAGCTAGGCTTGTAGCTAAGGGATATAATCAAGAAGAAGGCATAGATTATGAAGAAACTTATGCTCCCGTAGCTAGATTAGAGGCCATTAGAATGCTACTTGCATATGCTTGCATCATGGATTTCAAACTCTATCAAATGGATGTCAAAAGTGCCTTTTTAAATGGTTTTATACAAGAAGAGGTGTATGTAGAACAACCTCCTGGTTTTGAGGACTTTGAAATGCCCAACCATGTTTTTAAATTGAAAAAGGCTTTGTATGGCTTGAAACAAGCTCCTAGAGCTTGGTATGAAAGGTTGAGCAAATTTCTTTTAGAAAAAGGCTTTTCTAGAGGTAAAGTTGACACCACTCTTTTCATAAAACACAAAATGCATGACATTCTTCTAGTTCAAATCTATGTTGATGACATTATATTTGGAGCTACTAACAACTCTCTTTGTAAAGAATTTTCAAATATTATGCAAAGTGAGTTTGAGATGTCCATGATGGGTGAGCTCAACTTCTTCCTTGGTCTACAAATCAAGCAAACAAGAGAAGGAACATTTATAAGCCAATCCAAGTATTGCAAGGAGCTGCTCAAAAAGTTTGGAATGGACAATGCCAAGCATATGGCTACTCCTATGGGCACCTCTTGCTATTTGGACAAGGATGAAGGAGGTAAATCAAGTAGAAATTACAAAATATAGAGGTATGATTGGCTCACTCCTTTATCTCACTGCAAGTAGGCCTGATATAATGTTTAGTGTATGCATGTGTGCTAGATATCAAGCTAATCCTAAGGAATCACACCTAAGTGCTATTAAGAGAATAATGAAATATCTAATAGGCACATCACAAATGGGTTTATGGTACCCTAAGGGTGCCTCATGTAGTCTTATTGGATATTCCGATTCTGATTTTGCTGGATGCAAAATGGATCGAAAAAGAGCACTAGTGGGACATGCCACTTGCTAGGAAGCTCACTAGTTTCTTGGCACAAACAAGAAACAAAATAGTGTGGCATTATCCACACAATTGTTTGAATATGTTAATGTTGGGAGTTCTTGTGCTCAAGTCCTTTGGATGAAAAAAGCAACTCTTGGACTATGGTCTTGAGCTTGATCACATTCCCATAAAATGTGATAATACTAGTGCAATTAACTTGTCAAAAAATCCCATTTTGCATTCTAGAACCAAGCATATTGAAATAAGACATCATTTCATTAGAGATCATGTTCAAAGAGGTGATTGCATACTTGAATTTGTTGAAACAACTAAGCAATTAGCTGATATTTTCACCAAACCCCTTGCAAAAGAAGCATTTTTCTACATTAGAAACGAACTGGGTATATTGGACCATTCATGCATAAATTAAATATTTTCGCATAATCCTAAAACAAAAGCCTAAGCTTGCGTTTTTACGCATAATTATGCCACACTTTGCCTGCACAATTTCTGAATTTTCATTATATATATTTGAATCCCATACTAACTTGAGCGTCGGAGGTTTCCCCAAATTATTTTGCAGGTGCTCCCTCATGTCCAACTTTGACAAGAAGGGTGAAATTCAATGACCTCAAAAATCACCAAAAAGGGTGAAATTCTTGGTAAACATGATAATTTTGATCAATTATATTAGTTGAATCATAATGTGATTAATCTATATGCTTGGATGATGATTTGAATTGATTTGAGTTGCTTTAAAACTGTTTTGGGTGGATTAAAATTGATTATATGTTGTTTGGAACGCAAAATCTGAGTTAAAGAGTGCTGGTAATCGATTACAATGCCTTTGTAATCGATTACAAATTATCACGCATGTAATCGATTACACACATTTTGTAATCGATTACAACCAACTCAGAACTCAGTAATCGATTACATCATCTATGTAATCGATTACAAGGTTCCCAGAAATCATGTAATCGATTACACTAAAAATGTAATCGATTACATACCTACCAGGAAGCATGTAATCGATTACACCAAAAATGTAATCGATTACACACCCACCAGAATGCATGTAATCGATTACACACTCAATGTAATCGATTACACAGAGTTTTTTAAAAGGCTCGACGCGCGTAGTGGTCATTTCTGTTTGGCCCTGTTCATCTTCCTCGTTCTCTCCCTCTGCACCCACGCACCTCGGATCTCAAAACCTCTCATTTCTCACTCAAATTTCCATCAAAACTCATCATTTCGCCTCTCTCAATCTCTAAATCCCTCTCCACATAACCCACCGATCAAATCTCCTCAAATCCCTCATCCAAAATCTCCCCATCTTCTCCCACGAACACCCTCTCCACTTTTCTAACCTAATTTCGTCCCTCTCTCTCTCCTCACTCATCCCCAACCATTTACCACTCAACCCGTGCTTCTCTCTCTCATCAATGGTGAATCCTCCCATCGCTCGAAGCGCCCAAGAACAGGGGCTGTCGTTGGAAGTTCCTCCGGTGGCTCTCACGCAATATCTGCGGGTTGGACCTCACGAGGCACTTCTCCACCGTGAAGAAAGCCGAGTTGTTCGGGAAGAACTTCCGGCTTCGCAAGATCATCTCTCCTGTGTATCTACCCATCACCTTCTCGTGAGAGTGAACCCTTAGTGAGCTTTAGGACAATAGAACACTTAGGCTTGCTTTGGGATTCCTAAGTATAGAGAAGGCCATCTACCCTAACCTTGTCCGAGTGTTTTATGCTAACTCGAAGGTTGAGGATAATTGCATCATTTCGAGGTGAAAAAGCAACAAATCAAAGTTAACCATGACAGAATGGTATAGGCTCACCAAGCTCACTCTGATGGAGCCCAGTTCGTGGGAATGCCAAAGTCCGGGGGGCATGAGTTTGAGCACAAGGCTGCTCTTCTCTCCTTGATTAGGACCGGCTACCACCTCCCCGGTGATCCTAGACGCAGAATAATGGCCACCGGCCTCACTATGGAAAACGGGGTCCTCCACTACCTCTGGTTCGTGGATTGATTCCCGAGAGGAGGAAATTACTCCCAAGTCCTCAAGGACGATGTAGTGGCATTATGGGCAATGACCACGGGGCACCCAATCAACGGGGATACTACATTCTACAAAGATATGCTAGACATCAAGAAAAAGAAGAACTCGCTCTCTCCCTTCGCCATGTTAGTCACCACAATTCTTGAGTATTGTCGCATTTCGGCCGATGAAGAGTCCAAGGACACCAGCTCCAAGGGACCCCAATCAATTGGGCTGCATACTCTGAAGAAGCTTCAGCTCTACAAGATGGAGGATAGGTGGCATTACATTACTCATGGCACATTTGGCCATATCCATCACGATCCAGACAGTGATGATGAGGGGCTCAATATCCTGCCTCTGCTCCTGCTCAGCTTCTCTTGATCTTCTGCTCCAAGAGATGCGCAACCCGAGCGCCAACGTCAACACGCGCATGGATCATATAGAGCAAAAGATCGACCACCTTGAGCCGAGGATGGACTACTCGGCACCGGGAGCTTGCCTCCATTCGATCCCTCTTACGTGGACCTCCGTTCCCGAGAGTCCCGCTGCCGCGCCCCCCACATCCTCTCGCCCCTCGGATCCCATTTCCTTATTTGGTCCATCTGGAGTTCCCGCGATGATGAGGAGCTTCGGATTCGACGACGATCTTATGCCCGGGCCGATGATGACATTGGTCTAGGAGACTCGCCGCGGATCCAGAGGGTGATGTCTTTTGTGACAGCCGAGGACACGATAGTGATCCGGCCTTATGCCTTGATTTGTTTTTCCGCCTTGTACCTTTTTTTTAACTCGATTATATAAAATTGGTATACCTTTATGGTTATCTTTTGATTATTGCCTCTTGGTTGTGACATGTTTCTTTGTACATGCGATTATTAATACATAAACGTGTTTTCACTTTGAATGGTTGGTTGTTGGAATATTGCTTGGTGATCTTAGTGGCTTTTTCGTTATGGCAAACAATTGGGAATCATGAACTATAATCGACATGTCATGTCCATTTTTTTTTTTAATGCTTATGTCTTTTGATAATGCCAACGGGGAGAAAATAAGGAAAAAAGGTTGCATGAGTACGGGGAGTTATTGAAGGAAAAATGAAATGTAATTAAAGGTTGCATGAGTACGGGGAGTTATTGAACTTTTAAGTTATTAAGCTTTTCATATGCAAAATCTAACCCAATATCATGCATAATCTCCTGGGGAAGACATTGTAACTAAATGACTATGATATACAAATGCAAAAACTCTTTCTTTTTCCTATGATCGGTTTGTCATAATCAAAAAGGGGAGAATGTGAATGCTTATGTCTCTAAGGCATGTTGAAAGGTTTTTGATGATAACAAAAGCAAAAGAGAAGATCAAAGCACAAAAGGAAAAAATCAAGATCAAATTTGAAGGTTTAATTAGTTATTTAGACTTAGGACATTCTTGTTAAATGCTCTCAAGATTTCTCAAATGGTTTTCAAATATATGATTTCAAAATAAATAGGAAATTTCAAAGATAAACATGGCTTTCAATAAAACCTAAGTTTCAACTTTAAATCTAACACTCTTAAAAGGATTTATGTTTAAACAAGTACCCCGAGGTGTTGGAAATGACTTACACGAGTTATTGAACTTGAAAAATGTGTTCAAAGGCAAATGTAATCGATTACACAATGTTTGTAATCGATTACACATCAAACAGAAAGAATGTAATCGATTACATGAACAATGTAATCGATTATAAGCAATCAGAGGCCATGTAATCGATTACACAAGTATATGTAATCGATTACACAAAGCCCAGAAAGGCAAAGAACACGTTCGACAAGAAATGTAATCGATTACACAATATATGTAATCGATTACACAAAACCCTTAAACTCAAAAAACATGTTCGACGAGACATGTAATCGATTACAAGGATATTGTAATCAATTACACAACAAGTCGAAGTCATGTAATCGATTACATGATCATTGTAATCGATTACAAGCAAAGTCGAAGCCATGTAATCGATTACCTCAAGAATGTAATCGATTACAGAGCCCGAAAGTTCGTAAAACGTTGGAACAATAATGTAATCGATTACGAGATATGTAATCGATTACACGCATCTCGACAAGGTCCAACGGCTATATTAAATGCATTAAATGCATGCCCAACTACCTCAACGGCTCTATTAATTGAGAAACTTATAAATACCAGATTGGGTCTTTGTTTACTATTGACCTTGAACCAAAAACTGATCATTATACTTCAAAACGTGAATCAATTCTTAAAATCATTTCTTGCTCTGTTTTCTGATTAAAAACGTGAAAAATCCTTGAGAGCATATTAGAGCTTCAATTTGTAAACACTTGCTCTAGAGAGAGCTTCTTCTATTTCAATCTTATACTTTTCGATTAGTGAGGGTGAGGTATCCCTCAAGTATTGTAAGGGTGAGGTATCCCTTGGAAAATAGAGGCTCAAGCTTTTGGGTGAGGTATCCCATACTGTTGAGTGCTCAAGGTTGTAGTGGTTTTTCAAGCACCCATTGAAGCTTGAAGATATAGTGGAAAATCTCAAGGTGTTGCTTGGGGACTGGACGTAGATCACAAGTGGAGTAGTGATTGAACCAGGATAAACGACTGTGTTTGTTTCTCTAAACTCTCCTCTGTTCATCTTTGTGCACTGTTTCATTGTTTTATTTGGATATTGTCTCCTTGACTATTACGTTCATTAGTAAAAGTGCTTAACTCATCTATTCAATTATCTCTGATCATTCAATAGCTTCAACGAAAATTGATTGTCAAACGATTTGCGAAAGATTTGTGAACTTATTTTTAACTACTCAATTCACCCCCCCTCTTGAGTATTGAGGCCACTTGGTAACAAAGAGAAAGCATAGAGTTAAAACAAAGTATATTCAAGTCCAACAAGATATATTCATTCCTAGCAGTCCAGAATAATATCAAAGTCTAATATTATAAATGTAGCAAGATAAACACAATATTCAGCACATCAACAACAAAGAAGTTCAAAGGAACGTATATTCATTTATTGATTAGCCAATTACATTGTGTAGTCATCAAAATAGCCATTTACATTTTAGTCCAATTACATTTACCAATTTCTTAGTATTTTCCCATATGTTAGCCATGGATCAAGAGAATCATAGATATCAAATATTTACCTTGATGAAATATATTATAGGGATCAAAACATGTATAGAACTAACATTATCCACCCTATATGCAATGACAAAATTAACAAGTTAATACCGAATGAGGCACTTTGTCAATGCTAGGCATACTTCTCATGTAAGGAAAACATTTAATCATTTTAAGATCAATTTATCAACAAGTATAATACAATCCATAACATATAGAATACCACAAAAGCTAAGGGATAAAGATACTTATTGAGTTAGATGAAGAATGATGCTCCTTATTTATTGGTCCTTTAACTTTGAGCTTTCTTCCTTTGAATTCTCCATTCCATTGTACTAGAAGAAAGTCTTCTTTATCTTCCTCTTCATTTGAATTCCATTCAACTTTTCTCATTTATCCACATATGCTTGTATGTAAAAATCTGATGGCTATATTTGAAACACATAGAGAGACTTGCAAAGCTAACTTTAAAAGTTCTCTAAAACATAGGTTAGCATCAAATATCATTTAAGCTCATTTACAAGCATAATTTAGATTGATATATAATGTATAACATGTACCACATTATCAACCATACAATGTTAGCTCTAACAAGAATGCATGAAGCACATATGCACTTGAATCCAAAAAAAGTTTAAGTATTTTAAGGCATGAATCAAATTTATCAAGAAACACATGATCATCATCAAAACTTATTTAGGCATTTTTAGGCAAATAATGATAATGTAAGACATGTAAAGGCATAACAATAACTCTCTGTTTCTCCAAATATCATATGATATTCAATTTGAAGCATAAATAAGGATAAGAGATTGATGTTACCAAAAGTGTACTCTTTGAGTTTTTATAAGTGACTCCAACTTCCAAGTTTTAAGTTTTCATGAGGGAATAGAGATTCTTTGCACCCTTTTTAAATTTGAATCCTTTTAAACTTTACTATCCTCAAGTTGAATAAACTTATTCCATTTAAATACTTGCTTGAGGTAGTTATCACCCTACAATACAATTCAAAGTACTTTCTTTGGTATCCATCAATTTTGGATCCATAGAGATTAGTCATTATGCCAAACTCATAAGCAAATAAACATTCAAAATAATAAAATAACAAATGAGTTCACAAGGGCAAAAAACATTTCATTTCATTGATCAATTTAGCTAAGTACATATAATCATCAAAAGAATAGCCAATTACATTTGGTTAAGCATTTGCATTTTTAGTCCAATTACAAAGAATTTAGCATATACAACCAATTCTTGAGAAATAAAGGGGAAAAACAGTAGAACCTTTCATATAATCCGTGTTTATTCGAATAGCAATAATGTTATTTGAATAATCTTGCGTGGACACTAATAGTCGTGGCAGTTCTGCTAGAAGTTATTCGAATAGCTCTAAGGTTATTCGAATAACTAGCTCTGTAAGTTGGCTATCTGCCAAGGATTTATTTGAATAACCAGATAAGGACAAAAGCCTTGTGAAAGCATTATTCGAATAATGCTCCACTTATTCGAATAGGACAGATACAAGAAAATACAGGATCAAGAGATCAACCTCAGGTTTATTTGAATGAGGTCATTATTTATTCGAATAAAGTATGAAGACATAAAGACATAGGCAGCACATATATTCGAATAAAACACAAGTTATTCGAATGAGACAGATATGAAAAACAAGAACTGTGGTTAGTGGGATCAGGTTATTCGAATAAATTGAATGTTATTCGAATAGAACTGATACACAACACATTTTTCTCAGCAACTAATTGATTTTATTCGAATAACCACAGGTTTATTTGAATAAATCTATCAGAAAAACATTAATAGGCACATACAAAGATACAATTAGAGAGAAAGAAACATACCCAAATATGAAATACCTGCAAAATAAGTTTTGGGATATCTCCAATGCTCAAGTCAGTAATAATTCAAGAGTAATAAATCAATGATAAAGCAATAAATACAAATATTCAATTATATGTATGATTGATCAAAAACTCAAGCTCAAGGATATTATCATTAGGCATGTCATTTCAAATAAGGAGCATACTTTATCTAGCATATTAACATGTAGAAATATTTTCAAGAGATAAAGTTAGAAAAGCATAATACAAGTTTTCACTTATCCAAAGATTGCAAGTCCAAGCTTCTTGGAAACAATATAAAGGGCTTGAAATTATTTATGGTTTTTATACTTGAAGTAGCCACTTTCAAGATGCCAAAGTCAGCTCTTGGCCTTCAAGTACACCTACAACACACTTCAATTTTTGACTTTTGGTACCCAAATTTTCTTGGGTCCTTGTGTGTTATTTTTAACTATTAATTCATTATGCTCTCATAAAAATTAATTTTTTCCTAGTATGTAAACTGAGCACAACAAGTTAAATAACTAATTGTCATTAAGCACATAGTCGATAACATGATTATTTTCATGATATATAGACAATTTAAAGCTTAGAAAGCATACATAGTCATAGAATACCCTATGATCAAGAAATATGTAAGATAGTGAGCAAATGGTATAACAAAAATGAATATAATCATGTGCTATATATAATATTTAACTTTTACTAAGTACACATGATTCAATTAATCACTTAAGGCTTACAAGGAATATACCTCAAATTCATCGACTTTATAAGTGAATGTGCATAACAGGTAAAAACATTTGATACCTTGGCCTTGGTAATCAAGAAAACTCTTTTCCTTACCCACTGCTTCTCTTTTGGTGTTTTAAACTTTGAAGGTTCCACATTTTGTACTTAAGAAGCTTTGGTTGAAGCCATCTTCCTTCTAAAACTTCTACCATTGGACTTTGGAAGCATTCCCCTTGATGATTCCTTTTTCACTTGACCAATTTATCCATCTTTTTGAGAAATTTTTTGCATAGTTGAAACACTAGGAGAACTTTTTGGTATGCACTTTATCTTGGGTCCTTGAATGTTAGTATTAGTGCCTTTAAGACTTTTAGGAACCCACACAATGTTATTTCTCATATAAAGATTTCTTCTATAATTGCATAAATGAGAAATATGTCCTAGATGACTACAAAAATTACAAATAATTAAATTTAATGATGGCTTGATCCTTTGAAAATCATTTTTGAAAAACTTCAAATTTTTGTTGTTTTTATATTCTAAATTATATTTGCCATAAGCCTTGCTTGAATTTATATGTGGAATAACATTAATTTTATTCTTATTAACAAGCATAGAATGTAAGCAATTAGAATCATCAACTTTAGCAAAATCAGAATATAAGTTCTCAACTTGATTTTCTAAATCAATGCACTTTTCGCAAGAAGTTGAGGTTTCAAATTTCAAAGTCATTTCCTCATTAAGAAAAGCATATTCATTTTTCAAAGTATCAATTTTATTTTCAATAGAGGAAATGTTTTTCAAATAAGATAAGTTTTTCTTCTCTAAATTCAACAAACCATCACACAATTCATCATATGCACATTCTCATAATAGGAAGGATCATAATCAAGATAAATATCATTTACCTCAAAGTTCTTTGGAGTCAAGTGAGAGGTTGTCTCAATTTCTTGCATCAATGACTCTTCATGGGAATCATCATCCTTATTCTTTCCTATCAAAGCTTCAAGAGTATATACCATTTGGTTTTGCTTTGCCACCTCTTCAAACTGAACATCATTTTGAGGATATTTTTCATAACAAGATTCCTTCAATGACTTTTGCTCTTCTTGCTCTCTATATACAACTTTATGTAAAAAATTATTGTTAGCAAGATAAATAGCATCAAGAGCATCCCATATATCTTTAGCACTAGAGTAATTTTTAATTTTAGCATAAGTTTCATCATTCAAACCACTTCTCAAAATTTGCATAGCTCTAACGTTCAAAGAAAAATATTTCTTGTTATAAGCATTCCAATCTTGTTTTGGTTTAGGAGAAAATCCAACAAGAACAACATCCCATAAATCCAAATCAATAGATTATATATAAAATTCTATTTTAATTTTTTAATAAACAAAATTCATACCATCAACGAATGATGGTTTATCAATTTCAAAACTTTCTATTTTGAAAAACTTTCAAGGTTGCTAACAAATAAGGATCTTTAACTCTAACCGATTAAGCTTTCAACAGAGCACGAAACTCTGATATCACTTGTTAGTCATGACAACCATCACCCAAAAGGGAGGTGAATTGGGTGATTACAAATTTTTAAAATAACTTTGAGAAATTATTCATTTTGATAAATTCAATCAACACATACAGCGGAATAAGTCTAACTATTGTAAATTACTCAAAAATAACTTGGGTTATTGGATAAATTAAGCAAATAATTTAAATATAGAATTCAACTTAAGCATATATAATTAAAGCATAAATGTAAAGGAGATAGAAACTCTTTGAAAACTTTTATCGAACACTTGAAAAGTAATTTTCTTTAAAGCTATTTATAAATTAAAATGAACGAATAGAGAAGATAGAAGAATGCACTTGTAAATGAACAACCCACATAGAAAGTATTCAAGCAAATATATGAAATTAAAACATAAATATAAAGGAGTTTGAGTTTAGAAGAGCAAACACAGAATTTATCTTGGTTCAGCCACCAACCACTTGTGGCCTATGTCCAGTCCTCAAGTAACCACTCGAGATTTTTCACTATCAATGCAAACTTGAACAGGTGCTTGCTACCGTTATAAACTAGAGCGCTCCTTATACCTTGGGATACCTCAAGCCTTAACTTTCAGGGATACCTCACCCTTACAATTTCTCTGAGGGATACCTCACCCTCGTTACAAAGAA
Source organism: Ormosia semicastrata (assembly GCA_029884595.1). Lineage (NCBI taxonomy): Eukaryota > Viridiplantae > Streptophyta > Magnoliopsida > Fabales > Fabaceae > Ormosia > Ormosia semicastrata. Next base: position 23,094,772 of record JAQQTO010000044.1, read on the forward strand.
TCAAAGAGTAGAAGAAAGAAGAAACTCTCTCAAGAGTGTGTATTACAAATTGAAGCACTATGAAGCTCTTTTAGGATATCTCAAATTTTGGCTAAAAAGAGCACATAAATTTGGTAAAATATGAATCCCAAATTAAAGCAAGAAAGAATTATTTCAGACAATTGAATGTTGTTAAAAAAATGACCCAAAAATATGTATTTATAGTGTTATAAGAAAAAGAGCCATTGGGTATAATTTAATATCACATTAAATACATAGAAAATAGCCGTTGCGTGATTCTGCTCGTGTTTATTCGAATAACATGTGTGTTATTCGAATAACTCTTTTAAAAACACGTTCTAGAACATTTTCTGGGGTGTTTTATTCGAATAAATGCTTGCTTATTCGAATAACCTGTGTGTTATTCGAATAACTCTTTTAAAACACGTTCTAGAACGTTTTCTGGGGTGTTTTATTTGAATAAATACTTGCTTATTTGAATAAACCACTATGGTTTTAAAAACTAACTTTAAATGGTCATAACTTCTTCATTTCTCATCCGTTTAAAGCAAATGACCACTCATTGGAAAGATCTTTGAGTTTATTTTGAAATGAAATAATTTTTAGAACAAAACTTAAAGTATTTGAAAGATAAGATCAAAAGAGTAACTAAAGGTCAGTTTTACAAAACTCAAACTTGGCTATTTTTCATAAATTTGAACTACTACCATAACTAATTTTTCAAAACTTGTTTGTTGGGTATTTTAGCATGTGAAAAGTATTTTTAAAGATTTGTAAACATAATTAAGATATCCATAAGGCTTCTTACATAAAGACCTTAAGTCCTATAAGCTACACCATTTAATCTTCCTTTGGACTTGGTCTTTGGCTTGATCTTGTCACCATCTTCATATTTTGTTATAATCAAAATATGTATTTATTGTCTAACAGCCAATTACAAAAAACTCATAGAGAGACCTCCAGGTACCTTACCTAGTGACACTATAGTCAATCCAAAGGAACATTGTTTGGCAATTAATCTGAGAAGCGGCAAGACTTTGGATGAACACGTGAAAAAAGCAC